>CM060921.1:59915000-61342500 GCA_030737875.1 Allium sativum
GGCCCAACTTGCCTTTTCGACTTAACTTCGCATTGAGAATGACTTTCTTCGTCAAAAAGCTAGGATCAAGTGGATTGTCGATGGCGACTCGAATTCTAAATTCTTTCATTTTTCTATGAGGAAGAATAATCCCCTTTTTATTCATCAAATTTTTCGCTTGGATTTTTCTTTAGCTTCCACTCCAGTGGAAGTCAAAGAGACTATCCTTTCTCATTTTCAAACCTTCATTGGTTCCCCCTCGTTTCCTTCTCTGACCCGGCTTTGTTGTCATTTATCCCTAGGTTGATTCTTCCCGACGAGAGCCATGTTTTTGCCAGTCCTCCCTCTTGTGAGGAAATTCAGCCTTGTGTGCTCTCGCCAAGCAAGGACAGCGTGAGTGATCCGGACGGATTCAACGGGGTTTTTTAGCGTAATAAATGGCCGATCATTCAAGTGGATTTTTTTGTTTCGCTATCCAATTCTTCTTCTCTGGTGGTGAGCTCCCTAAGGATCGGTCTTCTACCAATTTGGTCCTGATCCCCAAATCTGACAATGTAACGACCCGGAATTTTGGGGTCAAATTAAAATTTTTATTTTAGAAATTTTAAGGGAATTTTAACATTTAGAATAATTTATTTTAACTAAGAACGACTAAAAATTTACTTTAAAACGAATAAATTTAATTTAATTATAAAAGGAGTTTGAAACAGCGCTGCAGTTTGAAAATTTGAATTTGAACTTTGATTGAGTGTACAGGATTCATTTTAAATCAGAATTGAACAAAACAAGAAATATTTGAATCTGCTTAATAATATCTTTCTAATGAATCTGAAATTTTGAAATTTCACTTTGAAAATAGGAAGTTATGCCCAGTTTAAAATTTAGAAAAGTCGCTGTAGAATTTATATATATTTTAATATAATATATTGGCCTTAAAAATAGCCATTTTGCAAACGACCTCGGTTTTCGACGAAACCACTTTTGTTGGAACCGGAATGCCAAATTATTGCTAGGTTTCAATTTTCAAAAAATTTCGAATTAATATGTGAGCGTGGCAAAGGAAAACGTGTTTTGTCAGTTCCACTCAAATTTAATCGACTAGAAAAAGGCCATTTTTCAAACAGTCTCAGAATTCGATGAAATTAGTCTTGTTAGAACCGTATCGTCAAACCATAACTAGAAATAATTTTCCTGTAATTTTTATAGTCCGTATGTGGCCCTGGTAATTTAAAATGTACGTTTAAATTTAATAATTAACTGTTTTATATTTTAATTTAAAGAAAAATATATCATAACAGCCGAATTGGGTTACGAGGCATATTCCATTGTGTCCGGAAGGGGGGTATATGCCTAGGGACAACACTTGTTGGGTTCGATTTGGAATACGTGATATTAAACAAGGATTATCTGAATTAAAGGAATAATTAAATAGTATAAATACGGTATAAATACACCATACTATACCCTAGCCCTAGAAACCTTGTACAGCCGCCTCTTTCTCTGATCAATGGCCGATTTCATCCTATTTTCCTTCTCTAATTTCTTCCTATCTAAATCGAATTAAATCATACTCCAAAAACAAATTTGATGAGATTCTTTCGCTCTTCGTTTTCATACGTTGGATCCAATACAACTTCATGGATTGGCGGATTTCTGGCTGGGAAGACAACCGCTTTGGAGCGGATTTGGGGGCGTGGGGGACCACCGAGCGTGGCGCTAGAGGAGGAGGAAGGGGATCGTGGAAAGGTGCGTCGCCTGGTGGCTTCCGATCGGCGGTCGAACTGATGATGGCGGCGCGGTGGCGAGCCCTAGCTCGTGAGGATGGTTTGACGATGATGTCTGTAGTGAAAGAAGAGGACGTTGGATTAAAAGTAATTAAGGTTTAACTGTAATTAAATTAATTTAATTACTATTGAGAATGAATTCAACCTTATAAAACCTATATCTTTGTCATACTGAATCAGAATTTGATGATTTTCGAACCATTGGAATCGTATTCGAGAGCACTACATCATGGAACTGAGTAGGACCTGAAACTGCGCTGGATGGAAATTCAGATAAATTAATTGTGAGATTTCTTCTTTTAAAATAATTAAAATTTAATTATCTGTCGTTATTTCAATTTCATGTGTGTATGATTATTAAATACCGATCTGTGATATTATGTATGTTGTTGTGATTGATCTGCGATGCTCATATGTTGTTAGATCTGTAATGTTAACATTGGAATATTATTTTTAGTGTTTTGTCAAAGTAGAATGATCAACAAAACAAAAGTATCATTTTTAATCAATTATGTTGAAAATAAAAATGACAATTTTTGATATGAATATACATTAGAAATGTTCATTTTGTTTAGAAACATGTTAGTTAAATTAGAACTATCATTTGTGTTAAACATGTTTATTGAAATCAAAATAACATTTTTTAGAATTGTGTTAGAAAAATAAAAACAACATTTTACTTGAAATATGATTATGCAAATCAAAATGATATTTTTGATTTGAAATCTGCTATGAAAATAAAAACAACATTTTTATTTGAAGTTTGTTATGTAAAATAAAAATGACATTTTGATTAGAAATTTGATTAATAAATAAAGAAACAACATTTTTGTCAAATTTGATTAATAAATAAAGAATCAACATTTTTGGTCAAATATGATTAGTGAATAAAATCAACATTTTTTTTTGGTCAAGTATGATTAGTGAATAAAATCAACATTTTTTTTTGTCAAGAATGATAATTGAAACAAAAATAGCATTTTTGTCAAAGAATGATAATTGAAACAAAAATAGCAATTTTTGCCAAAGAATGACACTTGAAATAGAAGAATGGCACTTGAAACAAAAGAATACATTTTTGTCACTTGAAATAAAAAGAATACATTTTTGTCACTTTAGAAAAATGAATTAGAAAGCATTCATTTTGTCACATTAGAAAGGAATGAATTGAAAATGTACATTTTTATACATTAGAAAGGAATGAATTGAAATTGTATATTTTTATACATTAAAAAGAATGAGATTAAAATGTATATTTTTATACATTAAAAGGATTTGTTCAAATTTTGCATTTTTGTTTACATATAAAGAATTATAATACAATTCTACATTTGGTTTACATAAAAAGGATTATAACAAGATTCACATTTTGTTTACATAAAAAGGATTAAACAAAATCATCATATTTTCTTTACATTAAAAAGAATTAGTCAATTATGTCATTTTGTTTACAATAAAAAGATTGAGATAAAAGATAATTTTTTTTTTCAATAAAAAGATTGTACATTAAAAATTACATTTTTAATGTAGATTAGATTCCATTGAAAGGATTAGAATAAAAGGATTATATCCTTATAGTCATTTGGTTACAATGAAAAGATTAGTTTTTATTGTCATATAGAATTAAAGGATTATATTTTATTGTAGGATTGTTGACCATAAAATGAATTGAATTAAAAGACTAGATTTTTATTGTCATTTGTTCACAATAAAAAGAATTGAAATATATGTCTATGATGTTGAAATTATATGTTTATGATGTTGAAATGTTTGATGTGATAAATATAATGTTTGTATATTCAAATTGAATATTACACTCCCATTTACAAGTTACCCGACTTGTCTATGCGATTGGGGCAATAATTTTCACACATCGCCCAAGTGCACAAATAATTTATTATTTGGTTGATGGATGAAACCCCACACGGGTATTGGGATGATATTGGATACACACTAATCCCAATATTTAGTTATCTGTCAATCGATGGATTGATGGTCTGTGATGAGCGTTAGTTATTTACTTTAATGCTCACACAGTTATAAATTCCACTCTGGTCGTCATTTGGATGTTTAATAATTACTTATCATGATTGTTGATCACATACAATTTATGGTTGTTGATTGAGTCACATTCCGATAAAGGGTATTCTAGAAAAGAATATTTTAGAAAATGTCTTAGAAAAAGAATATTTCAGAATAGGAATATATTTTGAGAAAATATATTTTTATCGAAATGCACTAGTTATCAACTAGGATTAATCATTAAATTTAAATTTAATGAAGATTTCCAATTTGTTAATATTTAATTGAAATTAAATTAAATAAATTGGATTTGGGTTTGTCATGAATAGTGTCTTCAATAACCCTGTTCTTAAACCCCGTATGAAGAAAATAATCTTTTAATTTAGATTATTAAAGTTTTCAATTATATTTAGTAGTTGGAATAAGATGAAATGTGAGTTGGGTTTATTGTGAATGGTGTTTTTAAGCGACATTTGTTCTTTAACCCAACTGACAGTGAAAAATATGATTTGAAATTTATAAATCTTTTATTAAGATTTAAATGGGAATTTTCCAAAAACCAAGTTTTCCAATTTAATATATTAAATTGGAGTTGAATGAAATTGAATTAATAATAACCGAGATAAGCTTCTGTAAAAGAAGATAGGAAACTTGTGTGAAGGACAAAAAAAGCAAAAAGTTTGCCCAAAAGGACAAAAGCCAAAAAATTTGCTCAAAAGGCCAACTTTTAGTGTAAAGTGGAAAAACAAAAAGCCTCCCTAAATTCCACCATTTGCACTAGAAAATGTCCTTTTGGGCAAAATTTTTGGCCCTTGTCCTTTTGAGCAAACTTTTTGCTTTTTCTGTCCTTGTGGCAAAAATCCCCGAAAAGAAGACCGATACTACATATGGAATTTAAGAGACTTTGTCGTTATTCCATTTATATTATTGGTCGGATACAGAAATTTATAACGATTATATATTGATTTGATTTCTGTGAAGATTCCATATTTTATGGAAGATGATTTTGGGTTTACCGTGAACTATGTTTTAAATGACATTAGTTCTTTAACCCAGTTAAAGATAAGGTTAATTTCTTAAATTCAAATAATCATTGAATAATGATTTGTGTGATATTTAAAACCAAATTGTGTTTTAATAAATCTTTAAAGAAAGGTTTAAGTATAAAGTTAAAGAATTTATCTTTGATAGAATAATTTGAATATTTTATTTAAAAGAATATTTTGAATTGGAATGAGGCGTTGGATGTGTTTTTATGGTACTTGATTATAAAAATACGCAAGTTATTCGGAAAGACCGGGTTTAACCCATTCCGGATAATCACTACGATGATGAAGAGTCGAAGATAAAGACGGTGTTTGAAGACCGACGATCTTCACATCGAATGGATGTGTTGCTAGTGAGACCCATGATGGGAGTAGCTACCTTGAAGGGGCTTCAGTGGTGGTCGTCCGGACTATTGTTGATTGTTCAGATTTGGTTTTCGCTCAGACCCAGAGCATAAGCTAGTAAATGGATGCGTGTCTGACATTGGATTTCGTTCCATGTGAATTAAATCGATTTCTGTTAATGTATGTCTGTTTGGTGGTGGAGGATTTATTCTCTACTTAACACCCTGGTATATATTAATAGTGATTGATCGCATGGCGTGAATTGTCAATGTGGCACGCCAAGATGCAATTGATCAAGACTTTTGTTGAAAAGCAGGGCCTTGTGGGATGATCAAAGTATAGCCTTTTACGGCATAGCTTTGTGTATATCGTGACTTCGCAAGCCTCACACCCCGGTATGAGTCAAAAACGGGATATGGACCATAGGGAGTGCACACGTTTCTTTCTAGCTAGTGGTAGTGTCAGTGCTTAAACTGGCTGACATTTTACTTATGTGGATGATGGAATTTGAGGCGCCTCGGATTTTTATAGGCCATTAGTGGTCATACTATAGGTTCAAAGGAACCGGGAAACGTGTGTTCAGGCATAACCAATCCACTGCCGATAGGCGGGGACCGGCCCTACCGCTCCAAGGGTTCACTGTGGGGGATCCTGAGGCATTTGCTAGAGTGTCTCGAATCGGAGAGGAGCTTGCCCCTAGCCTCGACTCATGATGGAAATCCAATTTCCAATACGGCCTTGCGGTTTTGATTGTAGAACTAGTATGGCGACATAGTAGGATGGGGTACTATGCCGTCTATGATTAATACATTATGATTGAAATGTTTATTATATATATACCCATATATATACACACTAATATTAAATCCGTTTTATCGTATCAAGCATCTTTTGACTATTATAAGGTAAAACTCTATCCTCCGGTTTGCGTTGCATTGTGTGATGGGACTTGAGTCTTATAATGGTTTCATTTTTCTAAAAAGCATTGCGTTATTTAACGATTTACTTTAAATTATGCACTGGCAATCCAATGGAGTAACCCGTTCCGCGTTAGCGGCGTGGTCTTATGATTTGCCTTATTAGATAAGTTTTAGTTAAGATTTCTCATACCAGTCCCATGACTGACCTGTAGTTTGTTTCACTGGCAAACTCGGGTGCCCATATTTTCCACACGGGCAGTCGAGTAGCTTTTGCAGATATATTTACAGGATCCTGGTCTACAGCTGAAGCAATGTTCGGAAAGCTCTGTATCCTTGTATTCCTTTCGGTTGTATATTTGTATTATTTTCCGCTGCTATTTAAATGTAACTTAAGTCTCTGGTATTAATGTATTTCTGTTGTGTAATAAGTATTCATACTCTGTTACATTCTTGTACTATGATGTAATTGTTGTAACCAACAATAAAAATGTTTTTCAGTTATGTTCTAATGTGTATTGTTCTCAAGGCAATCCAGGCCTTCCTTTACCGGGAAGTTTGGGTCGTCACAGACAATCCCCGCTCATGCTCGAATTTTCGTCCTATTAGCTTGTGTAAGTTTTCTAACAAGGTTATTTCTAAGGTGCTCTATTCTAGTCCAGCACCTTATCTTGATCGTGTTATCTCTTCTTCCCATGTTGGCTTCGTTCAAGAGCATCTCATTACGGATAATGTCATCGCTCAAGAGCTTATTTCTTATATTGATCGGAAGGTTTGGAGCTTTAATGTGGCGATCAAGCTCAACACGGCTAAGGCTTATGATCGGTTGTCTTGGTTTTTCATTATTAGGGTCCTTCGGGCTTTCGATTTCCCTTAGTCTCTTATTGATCTAGTTTGGAGGCTCATTTCGAACTGTTGGTTTTCCGTTCTTATCAATGGACCAGCCACGGATTTTTTCAGGTTTGGGAGGGGACTTCGTCAGGGAGATCCCCTATCGCTGACTCCTTTTATCATCGCCGCTGAGGCTTTTGTGCGTGAATTGCATTCACTCACGATTGCGGGCCAAATCCATTGTTTTGGCATCCCTCAAGGTTTCCCGATGTATCTTCCTTGTCTTTTTCGGATGACATCGTTATTTTATTTAACGGGATTCGACGATCCATTTGTCGACTCCTCAGTTTCATTCATCAGTATGAGAGGTGTTCTGACCAACTCGTCGAAATGCTATTTCGTGCCTTCCAAGACTGTCTCAGGAGAGGGTTGCTTGGATAGGAACATTCTCCGGTTTTCAGGTTACTTCCCTTAACTTGTGTTACCTATGTATTGTTCTCTACCGAAATCGCAAGCTCAATGCAATTTCCGATCCCCTTACTGACAAAGTGAAGTGTAAGATTATTCGTTGTAACGCTTCTCTCCTTTTCCAGGCTAGTCGACTTGTTTTTATTAAGTCGGTGCTAGATTTTATTGGACCTCATGTCTTCGCTGTCATGCCTCCTACTTCCTTTTTTCGTTCTTTCCGCTCTTTGGCCTCGACTTTTTTTCCGGAGGAAAAAGGAAAATGCTAATCGTCACCATTGGATTTCTTGGGATGTCATTTATCGTCCCAAGCGCGAGGGTGGGCTTGGTCTTCGGAACTCTAGAGATATTTGCACGGCTTACGCTTGCAAGCTCTTGGTTCGGTTCCGATCGAACAACTTCCTTTGGGCGTCGTTTCTCCATGTCAAGTACCAGCGTATTTTGCCCGTATATTTCTCTAGGACCCTGTCATATGCTAATGAGGCGTGGAAATGGATGCAGGCTGTAAAGACCTCTGATTCTCACAGAGGTGGAGTTGGATGGAATGGCGTTTTATCTCCCTGCGGGCTGTGTGGAACTCCGCCACAACCCCTGGTCCTACGATTTTGGTATTCGCTTTCATTTGGGACTCCCGTATATCCCTCTCAATGTTTCTATTCTTATGTTGAAAACACTCCATGATGGTTTACCATTAGATGCGAATCTTAGGAGGATCGGTATCCTCATTGTGTCTCGTTGTAGGTGTTGCAGTCCAGAAGATATGGAATCTCCTGAACACCTTTTCTTCGAGGGTCTTTATGCTCGTGTTGTCTAGTCTTACTTCGAGAATCTGGTTGATCACCGGGGTGATGCCTTCTCTTTTCTCGACTTGCTTCAAATTTGGCGGGTGCTCGGAGATTCGGGAGCTTTCTTTCGCTTGGACCTACAGGGAGGTCCTTAGATTTTGATTTCTGGTTTTTGGTTCACTACTTGTCGTGCAACCCTCGTTTTCAGCTTTGTCTTTTTTAGAGTGAGTAGGGCTCTGGTATATTCATGTGCTGTGATGGGATTTTTTTTTGGGCTGTTTCTTTTCTGCTTTTTGTGGTTTCTAGTTTTCCGCTAGATCGTTTTGTTAGCCACGGGAAATTGGTTATTATCTTCCTTTTGGTAAGACCTATGAAGGAAAAAAAGGCAGGAAGAGGAAATCGGTAAAGCATTTCTGGATAAAGACGTTGATTTAGGAATTGGAAATCATATCTATTTCGTTTGACTGGAGGCTCAATTTTATTCCAATATAACATATAGTGAATAAACTGCAGTTAGCAAAGTAAGAAAAACCCCTTGAAAACGAGCAGTTTTATCATTATTATGGCATTAACAACAATCATTATACAATTGTTATGTCATAATCTGTGTTTTTGGGTTAGTAATGGCACTAAATTATAAAAATGACAATAGACTTTCTAAAATGGATAGTTGTTCTTTATCCTTTTTAAAATATACATATACTGAAGCAAACGTCTTACAATCCCGTTCAAAGCACTGTTGCTATCTCGACAATATGGGACACCAAAAATATCAGAAAACTTCTAAATGGTTAGTTCCTATTCAATGAGAAATTTAATGAATTAAACATATAAAAACTATTGATATGATTTTTATTTTTCATGATAGCAGTTGGGGGTTCGAAAAGGTCAGAAATCTGATAACGAATAATCCATGTTTACCAAAAAGTTCACAGAAAGGTAAATTATCTCATAGTTTTTGTATGTCTTTTTGATCATTTTCATAAGGGTTGTTGTACGCTAAAAATAACAAGTCATCAAAAGTGCCCAGTTTAGCTTCATTGCTACTCTATTGTTATCTTTGACAGTTTTGCATTTTGTGACAAAAACACACATGAATAACAGAGAATTTCAATAAATGAATTTTAATAAGAAATAAATTGAACTCATCATTCAGTCATTTACGGCTAGAAACTTAGAAGTTAGAACTGCATCACTTTTCATGAATATTTAAAGTTGAACGTTAAAAACGTCAAAAAGAAAGGGTTAGCTTTTTTATAAAAAGAATTTATGAATTAAATACAATATATTTTTGAGGCAATTTTCATTATCTTTACATATGATTGCTCTAGTACACTGGAAATGCCAAAAAAAATATCAAAAAAATGAATAGTTCATATTTATTTGGAAGTAAATAGAGTAATCATCTAACTTTTATAACATTTTTCATGATAGGTTCGCATTACTTTCAAAAAAGTTATAAAAATGAATATTCAAATGTAATTAAGGAATAAAATTAATCATTTTGTGATTTGTTATGAAAGTCCAACATTTTTCAAGATTTAGCATATCAAATGTGCCCAAAGAATATGACTTCAACAAAAAATAATAAGGGAACGGAATATTTCATAATCTTTGAATCGGTCTCTATAAATCTTCATGATGGCTGATATACCGTAAGTGTCAGACGTCCTCTAAGTTCAATAATTTATTGAAGTTTACTGAATTAATCCTTTTATGATTATCGCGTCATTTTCTTTCATTTCCCATGATGACATGTCAAATTAGTTGTGCTGTAGGTTCGGATAAGATTCAAATTATTTTCTAGTTTCCATCATATTTAGTGGAGTAAAATAGATGTTTTTTATTAAGTGACACTAAAGATGGTATAACGTAGATGTGGTAAGTGTAAAAACATTTCAAATCATGAACCTTTTTAGACAAACGGTAATATACCATGATTGGTGCAATAGTTATCAAATTATAGATGTATCGGTCTTCGGTATATCAATTGATCGATAACGTTGATGGAAAACAATTTTGGCTTACCAATAAAAGTGGTAACGATAATGGTATTTGCAAAACGGCAACGATAACTATTACCATAACAGCCCTATGTATACATATAGTGCAGTATGTACATACGTAGTACTTGACAATGTTTACAATTAGTTTCATGTTTAGGTGCATTTTTTGTTCAAAATGCTTGCAAACCTGGTGGTCGTTTGTACCATAAATTAAATTTTAACATGTTAAAATTTGACAACTGTTATGTTAACATGTTGAATTTTAGCAACTTGTTCAACATGCTTAGGAACTTGGATGTCATTTGTGCCATAGGCCAAAAAAGGTTAAGTGCCATCAACTCTATACACTTACAGTTTACCTAGGGATATAGGCAATAAGCACAATTCAATCCTGGATGACAGAAAGGCCTTATAAGGCGACTTAAGATGAACCAAACAATGTTAACTTGAAACACAAAGTTAGCAAACAAGTAGAAGAGCTGTTCTTCATAAATTTTGATAATTTTTCGGGTACCTTTTTTTCTTTTTCTTTTTGCCTCTTAGTGTTTGCAATCTCTGGTAACTGCATCAACTGCACTATTGTGCAACCTAGAAAATACGAAGTAACGGGAACAAAACTCTGACCTATCTTCAGACATCAATCTCTCTTTCTTTCCTTTATTTTTTTTGTCTTCCATACTTGGTTCGTTTCAAAGCCATATACCTAAAATACATGGTTACTTGATTGCCTACACTGTTGCATGACTGTGTTCCATAACAATGGTTTCATGTTTTCTCTACGATTATACTGCTTTAAAATGCAAATAAAGGTTTCCAAATACAATGACTTGGCTAGATGAACTTGTTCGCTGGGAATATTTTTGCAGTCCAGATGTCATACTGTCAGTCCAGAAAACAATTTCTAGGATGTCAACATACTTCTGTCCATTATTTTAAGTCAATAATACTCTTCTACTCATGGTAGGTTTCAGTCTCATAACTCTTGTGTATCTGTTATCTATATCTCCCTCTATTTTCCTCCTAAGCTCTACACTAAATCCTGCCTCCTTAGCTGTACTCAATGCATCACGAACCAGTTTGTAAGTAAATTCTCTAGGGGTAGCTCCATACTCAACCATCTCCACCATCGAATCCTTTGCCTCTTTGACCCTTCCACTCTCACATAATGAATGCAAAATAGGCGTTAAAGTACTAGAACTTGGTAGCCCATGCTCTCTAGAAATCATCTTCTTCATCATCTCCATTGCCTTGTCAACTTCATTGACAACACTATAGTACCTAACAAAGGAATTATAAGTCAACTTAATAGGCACACATCCTTTCTCAACCATTTCATCAAACAGCTCACGTGCACGCTCGACATGGTATGTTTTACACAAACCATCAATAAGGCAGTTATAGGTTACAAGATCCGGCTCAAACCCTCTGAACTTCATATGCCGAAACATATGATTTGCCTCCCACATCCTCCTCCTAATTGCCTTCCTACATCCAGTATGCATACTCCTCTTGCAATAAAAACTGATAAAAATTGTATATGTGTAACAATCAGGTGGGCACCTTGCCCCCGGAAGCTCCATCTGGTTCAACATAAACCTTGCCTTTTTAAAATCACCAGCCAGACATAACACGGATATAATCGTGTTATAACATTGCACGTCAGGCGTGCAATGCAGCTGCTTCATTCGATAGAACGCCATAAGAGCGCTCTTGACAAGACCTTCCTCTCCCAAAATCTTGATGACATCCGTCACGGCAGCAGTATTTAAGCATTCACGATTTACCATTAAGAACTCCCATAGGGGTTTCAGCGCATGTGCACGGGCAAGTACTCGAGCCATTTCACGGCAGGTTAGGTCATTGTGTTGAAAGTTGCAATGAGTTTGCGTCCATGAGAAGAATGTTAACAATGCAGAAATAACTATCCAAGAAGTTTTAGATTTTGAGGACGGGTGTACAGGATAACTGCGGTGGCGGAGGGAAGGATGCTGACGACCGAGTGAGGAGGGGCGGAGGAAGAGGGATGGGATGGATGATAGGATTTGGAGGAGCGAGGAGGTGGTAAAGCCAGGGAAATGTGAAGCAGGTGGATGTGTGAAGGGGTGGTGTAGGACTAGGGCGGCTAGGATTTGGCGTGTAAGGAGAGAATGGTGAGGAGAAGACATTTACTTTTGAGAATCTTGTGCTATGGAGTAGGAATATACGTCTAGACCTGCATAAGTGGAGGAACATAAACAAGTGAGTAATACACCATTGTGCAAGCACTAGAATACAAGTGGGTAAGCATACATTGTGAAAGCACTAGAATACAAGTGGGATCTCTAATTAAATGATCAAACTTAGGATGACCTCAATACAAGTGGGATCTCTAATTAAATGATCAAACTTAGGACGACCTCGTGCTATGGTTTCAACCAAAGTAGGTATCTTCTCTCAATGACATATAACTATGACACACTCAAATCTACTAGTATAGGAAAAAGTAGTTTGATATTCACATCTAATTTCTGGTACATGACACTAGCCCTAATTAGGCTTGTCAACGGTATGGGTCTAGGTCTGAGCCCGACATAAACCTGCCTATTAATGTGGATACAGATTTTGCGTTTTACCACCCAAGCCTGACCTAGACCCGATCCAATTACCATTAAAGTCGGGTATGGTGTTATAAAAACCCAATCCGGTTAGGGTCCGACCCAACTTCTAGTTCCTATCGCATTGAAATATGGATGTGTTTGTTATTTGCTTACCATTTATTTGTTTACATGTAGATGTTTTTGTATCTTTTTGTTGTGAACTTGACTACATCGCCATCTAATTTATATTTAAAAATTATTAGTGTACAAATTTTATCAAAGTTGCAATTTAAAATATGGTTTTAACGTAAATATTGTGAGTTAGGTACATGAGTACTAACCCATGGGAAGCCCCACGGGTCGGGATCCGGTCTTGGTTTGATATACCCTACAGATTCGGGCGGAGCTCGGGTTTTAATTATTTTAATCGGACTCCGAGTTTTATGATACGTGGACAGATCCCGACCCACTGACAGACCTAGTCCTAATGGGCCATTTTATTGCATAATTGTTCACATCATTAGTGATATTAAGTTTTTTAAATAACTTGAAACAGGTTATGTTTTGGTACTTCAAGGGATTTACCACTTATAACCTATTATTTGAGGATGGAATTTTTTTTTCCTTAACAGTCTGCACTCCATTTCTGTAATGAGAAATCTAAAACATATGCTTCAAGCTAAAAAAATGATTTTCCAGAGATCACATTTCTTTATCATAATGTTAAATGGTATAAAGTTTAAGGGTGCGTTTGGCGCAAGCAGAAGCGGAGAATTTGAGTAGAGAATTTGAGTGGAGAATTGTAGTTAGCGGAGAATGCGTTTGACGCGTTAGGCGGAGAATTTGAGCGGAGCATTTAAGCGGATCATTTTATTTTTATTTTGTAATTTAATTAATGAATGGTTAATTAATTCATTATTTGTTTTTAATAAATAATACGTATCAATAGTTTACACAAATAAATAAATAAATTATAAATTGCTCCGATTCAGTTCAAACCAACTCCATTACGTAAAGCATTTTGACACGATCGCAACGCAAAAAATCGCGTTTCAAATGGATCTCATTTGCATAAGTTATTAATTTTTGAAATTTATAAAAACTTAAATTAATTAAATTAATAATATATATTTATATCCAACAGCTCAAAATTGGGCTGCTGGAACCCGACGCGTCTGATGCGTCGGGGCCCAACAGCTCAATTTTGAGCCGTTGGGCTACCGATTCAAATTGGACCGGTAACAAACGGACGCGTCCGTTTGTCAGTTGGTGCGTTTTGGACCAACGAACACACCCTAAGTCATTGGATTTAGATGGTAATCTAATGGCAGCATACTATTTGAATTTGACTTCAGGCAACAAACAGATATAACAATTTGGATCAAAAGTCCTATGTTCATTTCAAACAGTCATCATCAACAGAAGCATCCTTCATATATATACACAGCTCTACTTCATTGCCAAAAAATAATTCCTTTTCTACATTCTGAAGTAACAAGACATACACGCATCATCTGACAATGTGAAATATTCTAAAGATATGTGCAAGTGCTACCGACTTGCACAAACTCACTCAACTGAATCCAAAAAAAATTGTTTTTTTAGAAAAAAAAACTTTGTAATTTGAAAGAGGTGAAAACATTCTTCAAAGACAGCAATATCGTGCCTTGCAGTGATATCTATCCAACGTTATACAACAACCGAGTCTACCTACAACAATAATGATAGTGAAGATTGAAGTTATCGACAATGATTCCAAATACTGCAACTATTGCATAGCAGGGGAAAATTGAATTAACTGCGCTGGATATTTTGATTTCTATCTCTGTCTGATATAGCCCTATTAGAGTTTAAATCGTTCCCCTTAAAATTAATCATTAATTCATATCATCTTATCATGATATACCAGCAACCAGACGTAGATATTGACCACGAATGCCTAATAGATTTGAATAAACCAAAAGGCGAAATGCTAAGTTCTACAGTTCTATTAGATTTCAAGGAGTTGAAAGTATTTTCATAAATTTTGTCAAATATTATTCCCTACAGAGCCAGGATGGCAACCCCTCCAGAGCAACATCTCCACTGACTGTAGTCGACATCCCCGCTTAGGTCGCAGGGATGCGAAGGGCAATGCCCATCTGGAACAGTACACTTTATTAGCTGCTGAATTTGAAATCAAAAGCCAACAGTAACATTGATCAACGTATGACCGTTCAAAATCAAAAAGTATCCATTGACGAACATATGATTCGCTTCTTCTATAAATATACATCTCATGTTAACATAAAGACTCACTTTATCTAGTTTTCGAAATTCTAAAATATACATTGTTAGATAAACTTCCGAATGCACTTCTGATCTATGCAATCACAATTTGCATGGATAATCTCCATTGTATCCTTAAAAAAAATCAATCAATCCATTGTGCTAAAGAAATGAAAAAACATTTCTTAAAAGATAACGATTCATTCGCGTCTTGAATCGATTAATCTTACCTGATTGTCAACACAAGGCATAACGAAGGTGAATAACTGAGAAAATATGATGGTTATAGATAATGTTTGTAGTGATAACAAAGCTAACCTTGGTGAAAAAACGAAAAGGATTATAATTGATTTTCATAGACTAAAAACAGAAAAGGATAATAGTTTGAATGATGAATTCAAATTTGGTATGCTGTTGATTTTCCGGTTAAGGATGGTTACGTCTTTTCAAATTCATTTCATGTACAGAAATTGAAATTCTCTAATATACTTCTCTGAGACCAACTATTCTGATGTTATCCCCATATTATATTTCTCATTTTTTTCCTTTTGAACTCTATTATCAAGATAGCGTGACCTTATTTTGATAAAGATTCACATGATGATTTATGAAACGCTAGCTCCATCCACAACTCAGATTTGTAGCTACGATAGTATATATTCTTATAATATCCATATGTAACTCAGTTTTGTTAGATGGAGGTTTCACCAGCATCGCTTTGCAACGTTGAGTCCATATGCTGCTCAATTGTATCCAAAAGGAATTTGAAACTGTACAGTGGCTGAAGATGCATTTTTGGTGCAGTTTTCATCAGGTGGCATCATTAGAGTTCTAAAAGACGCCAAAAGAATATTTTTGTTTATAATAGAAATAGGAATAAACAATGAAATATTTGCGGCTAAAAAGGTTGAAACACCGGCAGTGTTTACAACATACCTATGAAACATAATTTAGCTGGGAATCATCGTAATAAAATTTGTTTGGACTTGACATAACAAAAGTAGTCCAAACACTGGAAAAGAAACAATATTTGATGGATTGAATTAGTTATTAGCTTTGTAAGACTGAAACAGACGGGAACTGTTGAAGCTGGGACACATTATATACAGAAGAGGATATTAATTTTCATGAGAAGCAATTGGGCGTCAACATAAAAAAGGATAATAATTCGTTCTCTTTCAAAATTGAATTCGAAAATGAAAATTTAAAGTTAACTATATTAAAATGAAGTATCTAATAGTTCTTGGTCATTGTTTGAGTAGCTTGTTTGATTATGTTAACAACCCATTTCCTGTAGCCAACAAAAAAAAAAAAAATCAACTGGCCAAATTGGATCTACGTACGTGCATGGATTCAGTGAAGAACTTAAGTTAGTGACTGAAATTGGCGAAAGCCAGTTTAAATATATGAAATGAGCTGATGCATATTTGCGACTTTGACTACTCTTACCTGATTTATTTTTCCCCTGAAATTATAGGTGTCAAGTCTTAAAATACAAAAGGTTAATAGTACGGTAAGCACCACTCTTTCTTATTTTATTTTATTTTCCCTTCTACTCCTCTTTTTCAAATAAGATAATAATAAAAGTTGATAAGTTACCATTCATGTTAAACCTACTGCTACAAACTTGGCCTCTTACATCAAGGTTGAATTCATGTTCATTCAATGTATTTTTAGGTAGTTTGAAAAGGTCAAATCTTTATGCATATACAACCACGATAAATCCCTTCAATATCATACAAAACAGTGATATATTTAAATTTGTAGTGTAACAAACACATCAGACAAAACATAAATCATGTACTTATGTAGGAATAATTTATTTGAGAATTGATTTGAACTACAGAAACCAGGATTCAGCTATATGAATGATTCCCAAAAAGAAGATAAATTTTTTTGCCTTCATGATTCAACCGCGGAAGTTGGAAAAATGTGAAAATAAAAGATTCAGCATGAAACGAATGGGGGCAGCAAAAAGACTATGATGAGAGATGGCAGACCTGCGTTCTAGAAGAGCGACGACGAAATTGAGGATCGAGGAGAAGTGGTTCCGCATCCACACTGGAGAGCTTTATGAAACCTAATTTTTAGAGGGCATTGTTAAAACTAATTCTATATTTGATTAGGGGCAAATTGTATTTCAACCCACAAATTTAGTTAGTAGCACCCCATTTCATCAAAAAAAAATGATGACCAAAATGCCTTTTTCCGTTATATATTTTTTTTTCCAGCTTTATGAACACCTCGTAGTTGTGCTATGTGATTTTTCGGTGTACCTCGTAGTAACCCTACGTGGTCCATGAATGAACCATGGAGATCATCTACGTGGTACTTTGACGAACCACGTAGGACAGCTACGAGGTACACCGAAAAACCACGTAGTCCCCCTACGTGGAAGGGTATTTTTGTTTTTTTTTTAAACGGGGAGCTACTAACTAAATTTGGGGGTTTACCAATCATTTCATGATTTGGGGGCTACTAACTAAATTTGTGGGTTGAAATAGAATTTGCCTTGATTAGGATGAGTACAATTTCAATTAATTGTATAATTATAATAATGGGGATAAATTAAATTAAATCAATAAATTAAAATTCCAATATTAACCCTCTAACTCTTTTTATTGTAAACAAATTGGAACACGGTGTTGACAGCTAAAATTGTTGTCACACCCAAGGATTCTCGATTACTTGAGAATAATGTTTCGCGTACGGAAAATAAAAGTGTAGTAGACAAAGAACACAAAAATTTATATTGGTTCGGTTCGGATTGAACCTACGTCCACTTTATGGCGTTTGATGATTTTATTGATTATTGAAGGTTACAAGTACAAGGCATTATCATACAAATTTTGGCTAAGTTTTTGGGAGTCATATTTGCACAAGTAAAGTTTTAGGGGAAAAATATATCTTCTTCTTCTTCCTCGAGTTCTAAGCAGGCATTAATAATGTTTTAGGCACCCGTAGAGCTTTTAAATCATGCAAAATCCAACCCTTTTGAAGAACGAGGAAGGGGTATTTATATGTAATGGATTAGGTGGGAGTATGTGCAATTTGGGGACCACATCAGCAGATTTCGCATCCCAGAACCGGCTACATCTCTAAATTCGCATCCCCTCGAAGTGTATCACAAGATTTTATATCCCCATAGGGATATGAAGCACGTATCCCGAAGGATACGAAATGGAGGTGGAGTGTGTGCTTCAGGGGATGCGAAGTATGTAGTGCTAGCAATTGGAATCGAAAATCTGAACCGAACCGACCTGACAAGACCCGAACCAAACCTGATGGATCTAGGGTCGGGTCTAGGTGATGAAAAATACATTTTAGACCCGATTAAACCCGAACCGAAAGACCCGACCAAAAATCATTGAAATATATGTATTTTTAGTGTTACTATTCAACCGAACCCGAGCCGACCCGACCCGAAGCGAAGCTTGGGTCGGGTCGGATCCATATTTCAGAAATGTATAGTTTAGACCCGACAAAACCCGACCCGCCTAGAACCGAGACCCGTTGGGTCGGGTCTGGATCCATCGAATCGGGTCTAATTGCCAACCCTAGAAGTACGGTGGGAGGTGGTTGTTCGGGGGTGCGATGTGTGGTGTGGTGATACGAAAGGCGAGATGCGAAGAAAGGGAGGCGAAATCTGATAATGTGAGTTCATGGAAGTGTGGTGCGTTGGAGGGAGTCGAAATCTTATGATGCGAAGGAGTAGGGATTCGAATTGTGGGATTCGAAGCCGAGGGATGCGAAATTTCGAAGAGTCTATATTTTGGGGATACAAGAAGTTGGCTATGAGGTGTTGTGAGGCTTACACTCGCATGACTCCTTCCGGGCTTGAATCTTGATTGTTTGGGCAACACTTCGAGCTTTGGTGCCACGCGACTGGCCGAGTCGAGTGGATCTGGTATGCTTTTGGGAACCGGACCAAAAATCCGGTTAACACTTGCCCCCTCCCCCCCCCCCCCCCCCCCCCACACACACACAAAGTACGTCTTGTTTCGACATGATGTGCTTTGAGTTGAAATCATTATCTATGGAAGTAGGAAAGATCTCCAAACTATTTTGTATGCTTGGTCGCGGTCGTTCCGCTGAGCGGGTCGAGAATTCTGACTTCTAGTAGCTTCTTTGGACATCAATTTCATGTCGACTCTTGAAATTAAACGTTAGTCGTCGACTCTCGCTTACGTCGAAACGTAAACAAGTCATTGTCGACGTAGAATCGCGTATACGCTCACATGTTTTCACGTGATTTCGCGCTATGTGATCGGAGTTTGAAATAGAGCATGAATAGTAAATATGCCATCGATTTACGATCGAGCGAGTTGGTTTTTGAAAATCATATCGAAACATGAATTCAATCGCTTGGCGTACGTTCTCGAGTCGTTTAAACTTAGAAATGTATGATTGGTTAGCGAATCGAATTGGTTTCGATTAATATACTTTCGAAAATGCATATGCGCAGTCATATCTGGAGTCGTGAGTTAAGAATTTCTCAGTGTCGGGACGTCCATTCTCACTCTCTTCTCTTCTTTTTTTTTAAACATGCGTGGAGAATTTCGTATCCCAAGTGGAATACGAATTTTTGCATCCTGATGGGATGCGAAATTTCGCATTATGTGAGGGATGCGAAACTTCGCATCCCCGATGGGACGCGAATTTCCAAATTGGGCTAGGCCCGTCTCCCCCCTCCCCACATATAAAAACGCGACCTGAAATCCCCTTTCCCTTTACTTGCCTAATAATCTCGCATCTCAGGACCTGAACATTTTGACAGAACTCGAATTTGACTTTAGGTGGGTCTCTATTTTCATGCCTTAACTATTCGAATCGAACCTTAAGCTTGAAGCTTGATAGAAAGAAATTTTGTAGATTTGAATTCAGGTCGGTTCGGTTCAAATTTTCGATTCCAATTGCTAGCACTACATACTTCACATCCCCCGAAGCACACACTCCACCTCCATTTCGTATCCTTTGGGATACGTGCTTCATATCCCTCTGGGGATACAAAATCTCGTGATACACTTCGGGGGGATGCGAATTTAGAGATGTAGCCGGTTTTGGGATGCGAAATCTGCTGATGTGGTCCCCAAATTGCACATACTCCCACCTAATCCATTACATATAAATACCCCTTCCTCGTTCTTCAAAAGGGTTGGATTTTGCATGATTTAAGAGCTCTACAGGTGCCTAAAACATTATTAATGCCTGCTTAGAACTCGAGGAAGAAGAAGAACATATATTTTTCTCCTAAAACTTTACTTGTGCAAATATGACTCCCAAAAACTTAGCCAAAATTTGTATGATAATGCCTTATACTTGTAACCTTCAATAATCAATAAAATCATCAAACGCCATAAAGTGGACGTAGGTTCAATCCGAACCGAACCAATATAAATTTTTGTGTTCTTTGTCTACTACACTTTTATTTTCCGTACGCGAAACATTATTCTCGAGTAATCGAGAATCCTTGGGTGTGACAACAATTTTAGCTGTCAACACCGTGTTCTAATTTGTTTACAATAAAGAGAGTTAGAGGGTTAATATTGGAATTTTAATTTATTGATTTAATTTATTTTATCCCCATTATTATAATTATACAATTAATTGAAATTGTACTCATCCTAATCAAGGCAAATTCTATTTCAACCCACAAATTTAGTTAGTAGTCCCCTAAATCATGAAATGATTGGTAAACCCCCAAATTTAGTTAGTAAACCTCCGCTAAAAAAAAAAATACCCTTCCACGTAGGGGGACTACGTGGTTTTTCGGTGTACCTCGTAGCTGTCCTACGTGGTTCGTCAAAGTACCACGTAGATGATCTCCATGGTTCATTCATGGACCACGTAGAGTTACTACGAGGTACACCGAAAAATCATGTAGCACAACTACGAGGTGTTCATAAAGCTGGAAAAAAAATATAACGGAAAAAGGGCATTTTGGTCATCATATTTTTTTGATGAAATGGGGTGCTACTAACTAAATTTGTGGGTTGAAATACAATTTGCCCCTAATCAAATATTGAATTAGTTTTAACAATCCCCTCTAAAAATTAGGTTTCATAAAGTTCTCCGGTGTGGATGCGGAACCACTTCTCCTCGATCCTCAATTTCGTCGCCGCTCTTCTAGAACGCAGGTCTGCCATCTCTCATCATAGTCTTTTTGCTGCCCCCATTCGTTTCATGCTGAATCTCTTATTTTCTCATTTTTCCAACTTCCGCGGTTGAATCATGAAGGCAAAAAAGTTTATCTTCTTTTTGGGAATCATTCATATAGCTGAATCCTGGTTTCTGTAGTTCAAATCAATTCTCAAATAAATTATTCCTACATAAGTACATGATTTATGTTTTGTCTGATGTGTTTGTTACACTACAAATTTAAATATATCACTGTTTTGTATGATATTGAAGGGATTTATCGTGGTTGTATATGCATAAAGATTTGACCTTTTCAAACTACCTAAAAATACATTGAATGAACATGAATTCAACCTTGATGTAAGAGGCCAAGTTTGTAGCAGTAGGTTTAACATGAATGGTAACTTATCAACTTTTATTATTATCTTATTTGAAAAAGAGGAGTAGAAGGGAAAGTAAAATAAAATAAGAAAGAGTGGTGCTTACCGTACTATTAACCTTTTGCAATTTAAGACTTGACACCTATAATTTCAGGGGGAAAAAAAATCAGGTAAGAGTAGCCAAAGTCGCAAATATGCATCAGCTCATTTCATATATTTAAACTGGCTTTCGCCAATTTCAGTCACTAACATAAGTTCTTCACTGAATCCATGCACGTACGTAGATCCAATTTGGCCAGTTGATTTTTTTTTTTTGTTGGCTACAGGAAATGGGCTGTTAACATAATCAAACAAGCTACTCAAACAATGACCAAGAACTATTAGATACTTCATTTTAATATAGTTAACTTTAAATTTTCATTTTCGAATTCAAATTTGAAAGAGAACTAATTATTATCCTTTTTTATGTTGACGCACAAATGCTTCTCATGAAAATTAATATCCTCTTCTGTATATAATGTGTCCCAGCTTCAACAGTTCCCGTCTGTTTCAATCTTACAAAGCTAATAACTAATTCAATCCATCAAATATTGTTTCTTTTCCAGTGTTTGGACTACTTTTGTTATGTCAAGTCCAAACAAATTTTATTACGATGATTCCCAGCTAAATTATGTTTCATAGGTATGTTGTAAACACTGCCGGTGTTTCAACCTTTTTAGCCGCAAATATTTCATTGTTTATTCCTATTTCTATTATAAACAAAAATATTCTTTTGGCGTCTTTTAGAACTCTAATGATGCCACCTGATGAAAACTGCACCAAAAATGCATCTTCAGCCACTGTACAGTTTCAAATTCCTTTTGGATACAATTGAGCAGCATATGGACTCAACGTTGCAAAGCGATGCTGGTGAAACCTCCATCTAACAAAACTGAGTTACATATGGATATTATAAGAATATATACTATCGTAGCTACAAATCTGAGTTGTGGATGGAGCTAGCGTTTCATAAATCATCATGTGAATCTTTATCAAAATAAGGTCACGCTATCTTGATGATAGAGTTCAAAAGGAAAAAAATGAGAAATATAATATGGGGATAACATCAGAATAGTTGGTCTCAGAGAAGTATATTGGAGAATTTCAATTTCTGTACATGAAATGAATTTGAAAAGACGTAACCATCCTTAACCGGAAAATCAACAGCATACCAAATTTGAATTCATCATTCAAACTATTATCCTTTTCTGTTTTTAGTCTATGAAAATCAATTATAATCCTTTTCGTTTTTTCACCAAGGTTAGCTTTGTTATCACTACAAACATTATCTATAACCATCATATTTTCTCAGTTATTCACCTTCGTTATGCCTTGTGTTGACAATCAGGTAAGATTAATCGATTCAAGACGCGAATGAATCGTTATCTTTTAAGAAATGTTTTTTCATTTCTTTAGCACAATGGATTGATTGATTTTTTTTAAGGATACAATGGAGATTATCCATGCAAATTGTGATTGCATAGATCAGAAGTGCATTCGGAAGTTTATCTAACAATGTATATTTTAGAATTTCGAAAACTAGATAAAGTGAGTCTTTATGTTAACATGAGATGTATATTTATAGAAGAAGCGAATCATATGTTCGTCAATGGATACTTTTTGATTTTGAACGGTCATACGTTGATCAATGTTACTGTTGGCTTTTGATTTCAAATTCAGCAACTAATAAAGTGTACTGTTCCAGATGGGCATTGCCCTTCGCATCCCTGCGACCTAAGCGGGGATGTCGACTACAGTCAGTGGAGATGTTGCTCTGGAGGGGTTGCCATCCTGGCTCTGTAGGGAATAATATTTGACAAAATTTATGAAAATACTTTCAACTCCTTGAAATCTAATAGAACTGTAGAACTTAGCATTTCTCCTTTTGGTTTATTCAAATCTATTAGGCATTCGTGGTCAATATCTACGTCTGGTTGCTGGTATATCATGATAAGATGATATGAATTAATGATTAATTTTAAGGGGAACGATTTAAACTCTAATAGGGCTATATCAGACAGAGATAGAAATCAAAATATCCAGCGCAGTTAATTCAATTTTCCCCTGCTATGCCATTATGCAATAGTTGCAGTATTTGGAATCATTGTCGATAACTTCAATCTTCACTATCATTATTGTTGTAGGTAGACTCGGTTGTTGTACAACGTTGGATAGATATCACTGCAAGGCACGATATTGCTGTCTTTGAAGAATGTTTTCACCTCTTTCAAATTACAAAGTTTTTTTTTCTAAAAAAACAATTTTTTTTGGATTCAGTTGAGTGAGTTTGTGCAAGTCGGTAGCACTTGCACATATCTTTAGAATATTTCACATTGTCAGATGATGCGTGTATGTCTTGTTACTTCAGAATGTAGAAAAGGAATTATTTTTTGGCAATGAAGTAGAACTGTGTATATATATGAAGGATGCTTCTGTTGATGATGACTGTTTGAAATGAACATAGGACTTTTGATCCAAATTGTTATATCTGTTTGTTGCCTGAAGTCAAATTCAAATAGTATGCTGCCATTAGATTACCATCTAAATCCAATGACTTAGGGTGTGTTCGTTGGTCCAAAACGCACCAACTGACAAACGGACGCGTCCGTTTGTTACCGGTCCAATTTGAATCGGTAGCCCAACGGCTCAAAATTGAGCTGTTGGGCCCCGACGCATCAGACGCGTCGGGTTCCAGCAGCCCAATTTTGAGTTGTTGGATATAAATATATATTATTAATTTAATTAATTTAAGTTTTTATAAATTTCAAAAATTAATAACTTATGCAAATGAGATCCATTTGAAACGCGATTTTTTGCGTTGCGATCGTGTCAAAATGCTTTACGTAATGGAGTTGGTTTGAACTGAATCGGAGCAATTTATAATTTATTTATTTATTTGTGTAAACTATTGATACGTATTATTTATTAAAAACAAATAATGAATTAATTAACCATTCATTAATTAAATTACAAAATAAAAATAAAATGATCCGCTTAAATGCTCCGCTCAAATTCTCCGCCTAACGCGTCAAACGCATTCTCCGCTAACTACAATTCTCCACTCAAATTCTCTACTCAAATTCTCCGCTTCTGCTTGCGCCAAACGCACCCTTAAACTTTATACCATTTAACATTATGATAAAGAAATGTGATCTCTGGAAAATCATTTTTTTAGCTTGAAGCATATGTTTTAGATTTCTCATTACAGAAATGGAGTGCAGACTGTTAAGGAAAAAAATTCCATCCTCAAATAATAAGTTATAAGTGGTAAATCCCTTGAAGTACCAAAACATAACCTGTTTCAAGTTATTTAAAAAACTTAATATCACTAATGATGTGAACAATTATGCAATAAAATGGCCCATTAGGACTAGGTCTGTCAGTGGGTCGGGATCTGTCCACGTATCATAAAACTCGGAGTCCGATTAAAATAATTAAAACCCGAGCTCCGCCCGAATCTGTAGGGTATATCAAACCAAGACCGGATCCCGACCCGTGGGGCTTCCCATGGGTTAGTACTCATGTACCTAACTCACAATATTTACGTTAAAACCATATTTTAAATTGCAACTTTGATAAAATTTGTACACTAATAATTTTTAAATATAAATTAGATGGCGATGTAGTCAAGTTCACAACAAAAAGATACAAAAACATCTACATGTAAACAAATAAATGGTAAGCAAATAACAAACACATCCATATTTCAATGCGATAGGAACTAGTAGTTGGGTCGGACCCTAACCGGATTGGGTTTTTATAACACCATACCCGACTTTAATGGTAATTGGATCGGGTCTAGGTCAGGCTTGGGTGGTAAAACGCAAAATCTGTATCCACATTAATAGGCAGGTTTATGTCGGGCTCAGACCTAGACCCATACCGTTGACAAGCCTAATTAGGGCTAGTGTCATGTACCAGAAATTAGATGTGAATATCAAACTACTTTTTCCTATACTAGTAGATTTGAGTGTGTCATAGTTATATGTCATTGAGAGAAGATACCTACTTTGGTTGAAACCATAGCACGAGGTCGTCCTAAGTTTGATCATTTAATTAGAGATCCCACTTGTATTGAGGTCATCCTAAGTTTGATCATTTAATTAGAGATCCCACTTGTATTCTAGTGCTTTCACAATGTATGCTTACCCACTTGTATTCTAGTGCTTGCACAATGGTGTATTACTCACTTGTTTATGTTCCTCCACTTATGCAGGTCTAGACGTATATTCCTACTCCATAGCACAAGATTCTCAAAAGTAAATGTCTTCTCCTCACCATTCTCTCCTTACACGCCAAATCCTAGCCGCCCTAGTCCTACACCACCCCTTCACACATCCACCTGCTTCACATTTCCCTGGCTTTACCACCTCCTCGCTCCTCCAAATCCTATCATCCATCCCATCCCTCTTCCTCCGCCCCTCCTCACTCGGTCGTCAGCATCCTTCCCTCCGCCACCGCAGTTATCCTGTACACCCGTCCTCAAAATCTAAAACTTCTTGGACAGTTATTTCTGCATTGTTAACATTCTTCTCATGGACGCAAACTCATTGCAACTTTCAACACAATGACCTAACCTGCCGTGAAATGGCCCGAGTACTTGCCCGTGCACATGCGCTGAAACCCCTATGGGAGTTCTTAATGGTAAATCGTGAATGCTTAAATACTGCTGCCGTGACGGATGTCATCAAGATTTTGGGAGAGGAAGGTCTTGTCAAGAGCGCTCTTATGGCGTTCTATCGAATGAAGCAGCTGCATTGCACGCCTGACGTGCAATGTTATAACACGATTATATCCGTGTTATGTCTGGCTGGTGATTTTAAAAAGGCAAGGTTTATGTTGAACCAGATGGAGCTTCCGGGGGCAAGGTGCCCACCTGATTGTTACACATATACAATTTTTATCAGTTTTTATTGCAAGAGGAGTATGCATACTGGATGTAGGAAGGCAATTAGGAGGAGGATGTGGGAGGCAAATCATATGTTTCGGCATATGAAGTTCAGAGGGTTTGAGCCGGATCTTGTAACCTATAACTGCCTTATTGATGGCTTGTGTAAAACATACTGTGTCGAGCGCGCACGTGAGCTGTTTGATGAAATGGTTGAGAAAGGATGTGTGCCTAATAAGGTGACTTATAATTCCTTTGTTAGGTACTACAGTGTTGTCAATGAAGTTGACAAGGCAATGGAGATGATGAAGAAGATGATTTCTAGAGGGCATGGGCTACCAACTTCTAGTACTTTTACGTCTATTTTGCATTCATTATGTGAGAGTGGAAGGGTCAAAGAGGCAAAGGATTTGATGGTGGAGATGGTGGAGTGTGGAGCTACCCCGAGAGAATTTACTTACAAACTGGTTCGTGATGCATTGAGTACAGCTAAGGAGGCAGGATTTAGTGCAGAGCTTAGGAGGAAAATAGAGGGAGATATAGATAACAGATACACAAGAGTTATGAGACTGAAACCTACCATGAGTAGAAGAGTATTGTTGACTTAAAATAATGGGCAGAAGTATGTGACATCCTAGAAATTGTTTCTTTGGACAGCATGCCATCTGAACTACAAAAATATTCCCAGAGAACAAGTTCATCTAGCCAAGTCATTTATATTTGGAAACCTTTATTTGCATTTTAAAGCAGTATAATCGTAGAGAAAACATGAAACCATTGTTATGGAATACAGTCATGCAACAGTGTAGGCAATAAAGTAACCATGTATTTTAGGTATATGGTTTTGGGAACCAAGCATGGAAGACCAAAAAATAAAGGAAAGAAAGAGAGATGGATGTCTGAAGATATGTCAGAGTTTTGTTTCATTACTTCGTATTTTCTAGGTTGCACAATAGTGCGGTTGATGCAGTTACCAGAGATTGTAAACGCTAAGAGGCAAAAAAGAGAAAAGAAGGTACCCAAAAAATTATCAAAATTTATGAAGAACAGCTTTTCTACTTGTTTGCTGACTTTGTGTTTCAAGTGAACATTGTTTGGTTCTTAAGTTGCCTTATAAGACCCTTATATATCCCTAGGTAAACTGTAAGTGTATAGAGTTGATGACACTTAACCTTTTTTGGCCTATGATACAAATGACATCCAAGTTCCTAAGCATGTTGAACCTACCAGCCCGGGTCCACACACGCATATGAAACCCGTTGGACTTGCGTTGCCACCGCTAACCCGTTTTGGCCTCTTATAGTCAAGCCCAGTACGCGTGTCCCGTCCTCGACATGGGTCGAGCCCAATAAGATACATATGGGTTACTGGTTGAAATGGGCCCCCACAAGCTACCCACCTAAGCTTGTCCCTTCTAGTGTATCCCACTTAACCCTTTTTAATGATCATGCCCACTTACATGTTTAAAGTTTGGTTAAGTCATCTAATCATATTTCAATTGCCACTCAAGGCACCCATTAGATTTCCACATGTCACCCAAGGCACTTACTTGATTTCCACATGCCACCCAAGGCACTTACTTAACCCTTTAATCATGTTTAATTACATGTTCCACTTTGGTTAAGTATTCTAATCTTATCTTCTATTGCCAGCCAAAGCAACCACTAGATTTTCCCCATGCCACCCAAGGCACTTACTTAACCCTTTAATCATGTTTAATTACATGTTCCACTTTGGTTAAGTATTCTAATCGTATTTTCTATTGCCACCCAAGGCAACCACTAGATTTTTCCACATGCCACCCAAGGCACCCACTTAACCCCTCATGCCCCACTACATGCTTATCTGGTTAAGTGTTTCTTAATTGATTAAGAACGTAACCGTTGTAAAGACCTCTCACATTAGACTATCTTTTATGGCAGCTGGATTTGCCGGTCGGGTCTGGGCAGCCTTACGCCATAACTGAGTCTAACCTCGTGTCTTTACACTTGTCACGTATTTAGTTTATGCCTAAGACCTCTCACATTGGGCCAATCATTTGTAGCCGCTGGATTTGCCGGTCGGTTCCGGGCAGTCTTATGCTACAAAAGGGTCCAACCTCGTGTCTTAGTCGATTAATTACACCTAATTAATCACCCCCATAATTTGTATTAATTATCCCTAATTAATTACAAATTTAACGATGTACATAATTGACTCAATTATGTCCATCCACTTTATGGTATGCATAATCATACCAACATCACACCATTTCATTAACATGAATATTAACCCCATCGTTCCCCACGTAATTCGCTAACATGACATACTTAAAAGGGAAGATTCATCACACATACAATGGGTTCAACTTGCATAACATTAGCATCAACATGGGTTTTAAAGGTGTCAACATGCATATAGCATCAAACCCAACTAGCATAAATAATCAACCCAAACTTGCATGAATCACATATGTCATAAAGAGGGTAACTTGCATAAGCTACTTATGTCATACAAAGGGGTAAACTTGCATATGTATGTATGACATACAAAGGGGTTAACTTGCATATGTATGCATATCATACTAAGGTGTAAACTTGCACATGTTACTTGCATATAATCAATCACCCAACTTGCATAACATGTCATATATGAACTTGCATATAATCAAACACCAAACTTGCATAACATATCATATATGAACTTGCATATAATCATACACCAAACTTGCATAACATGGTGTCATAATGGATCAATGTTTATCATAGCGATTTGCATAATTAGCATCATGAACACATAGCCTAAAACTTGCATAACTTGCATAACATCATGATCACATAGCATATGACTTGCATAACTTGCATAACATCATGAACACATAGCATATAACTTGCATAACTTGCATAACATCATGAACACATAGCATATGATAACATAACTTGCATTGATCCACATTCATAGCCATAACCTCATTATATCCTATCATAATCATTTCAACAATTGGTCATTAAGGCTATAGAAACTCACAACTTGTTGATTAGCACTCCTATGAAGAAGATTAAGTTGCTAGAGTTGATTAGAAGTTGATTTGAGAAGCTATCTTCTTCTACAATTTGATGGAGGCTCCTTCAAGTTGCATTTTGACGACATAACAACGTTGTCTCCAATTTTAGTATGAATTAGGGTAGTCTTAGGGTGTATTTATAGAATTAGGATTTAGTTTAGGCCCTTAGATTAACCCTAGATTAGGTTAGAGCCGTCAGATTTCGTCACAAGCCCTAAAACATAGCCCAAACCCCATCAGGTTGCACCCAGGTCACACAGACCAACAGGGGGGGTCGACCCCTGGGTCGACCCCTAGGGAGGGGGTCGACACCCATGTCGACCCTAGGGTCGACACCCTCTGCCTGGCGGGAATTTTCCCGCCTCTTCTGAAATGTGAAATTTTTGCATTTAAATCTGTTTTGAATTTTCTGAAAACTTCTTCCGGCCTTAACTGGGTCATACGGACTCCGATTTTCGAAAACTCGGACTCTATTTCGCGTATTTTTCCGAGACGAACGCAATGGCATAGCCCGTTTCCCCTGATTCAGATTTTAAAATTTAATTCTTCCCTGATTTATATTATAACAAGTTATTCAACATACGGGGTGTTACATATAGGTTACAAGATCCGGCTCAAACCCTCTGAACTTCATATGCCGAAACATATGATTTGCCTCCCACATCCTCCTCCTAATTGCCTTCCTACATCCGGTATGCATACTCCTCTTGCAATAAAAACTGATAAAAATTGTATATGTGTAACAATCAGGTGGGCACCTTGCCCCCGGAAGCTCCATCTGGTTCAACATAAACCTCGCCTTTTTAAAATCACCAGCCAGACATAACACAGATATAATCGTGTTATAACATTGCACGTCCAGCGTGCAATGCAGCTGCTTCATTCGATAGAACGCCATAAGAGTGCTCTTGGCAAGACCTTCCTCTCCCAAAATCTTGATGACATCCGTCACGGTAGCAGTATTTAAGCATTCACGATTTACCATTAAGAACTCCCATAGGGATTTCAGCGCATGTGCACGGGCAAGTACTCGGGCCATTTCACGGCAGGTTAGGTCATTGTGTTGAAAGTTGCAATGAGTTTGCGTCCATGAGAAGAATGTTAACAATGCAGAAATAACTGTCCAAGAAGTTTTAGATTTTGAGGACGGGTGTACAGGATAACTGCGGTGGCGGAGGGAAGGATGCTGACGACCGAGTGAGGAGGGGCGGAGGAAGAGGGATGGGATGGATGATAGGATTTAGAGGAGCGAGGAGGTGGTAAAGCCAGGGAAATGTGAAGCATGTGGATGTGTGAAGGGGTGGGGTAGGACTAGGGCAGCCAGGATTTGGCGTGTAAGGAAAGAATGGTGACGAGAAGACATTTACTTTTGAGAATCTTGTGCTATGAAGTAGGAATATACGTCTAGACCTACATAAGTGGAAGAACATAAACAAGTGAGTAATACACCATCGTGCAAGCACTAGAATACGTGGGTAATACAAAACATCCATTGTGCAAGCACTAGAATACAAGTGGGATCTCTAATTAAATGATCAAACTTAGGACGACCTCGTGCTATGGTTTCAACCAAAGTAGGTATCTTCTCTCAATAACATATAACTATGACACGCTCAAATCTACTAGTATAGGAAATAAGTAGTTTGATATTCACATCTAATTTCTGGTACATGACACTAGCCCTAATTAGGCTTGTCAACGGTATGGGTCTAGGTTTGAGCCCGACATAAACCTGCCTATTAATGTGGGTACGGATTTTGCGTTCTACCACCCAAGCCCGACATAGACCCGATCCGATTACCATTAAGGTCGGGTATGGTGTTATAAAAACCCAATCCGGTTAGGGTCCGACCCAACTACTAGTTCCTATCGCATCGAAATATGGATGTGTTTGTTATTTACTTACCATTTATTTGTTTACATGTAGATGTTTTTGTATCGTTTTGTTGTGACCTTGACTACATCGCCATCTAATTTATATTTAAAAATTATTAGTGTACAAATTTTATCAATGTTGCAATTTAAAATAGTTTTAACGTACATATTGTGAGTTAGGTACATGAGTACGGATCGAGACCGGTACTGGTTTGATATACCCTACAGATTTGGGCGGAGCTCGGGTTTTAATTATTTTAATCGGACTCCGAGTTTTATGATACTAGATCCACTGACAGACCTAGTCCTTATGGGCCATTTTATTGCGTAATTGTTAACATCATTAGTGATATTAAGTTTTTTAGCTGCAAATATTTCATTGTTTATTCCTATTTCTATTATAAACAAAAATATTCTTTTGGCGTCTTTTAAAACTCTGATGATGCCACCTGATGAAAACTGCACCAAAAATGCATCTTGAGCCACTGTACAGTTTCAAATTTCGTTTGGATACAATTGAACTGCATATGGACTCAACGTTGCAAAGCGATGTTGGTGAAACCTCCATCTAACAAAACTGTAACACCCCACTCCCGCTATGATCACTCACTAAGGGAATGCCATAGCATTGGTGGAGTATTTTAGTGAATATAGAACAGAAAAATTACAACAAGACAGATATAAATAGTACTTGAAATTTTAAAACATCATCTCATAACAGCGGAAGTAAAACATGTCTGGTTACATCATAAAACCACAATAAAGGTCAAGTACAATATCCATCAAAATAAAGAAGTACATAATCCCACTCTCATACAATAGCCAAACAAAAGAAAAGATAACTGGATAACTGGAGCTTTACATCTATCCAAGCTCCTAAAGACTGGAACAGCAATCCGATCAAGCTCCACTACTGCTAGGATCCACCGTAGGACCTGAGGGTTGGGAAAAAGATAAAAACAACAGGGTCAGACATAAGTCTGAGCGAGTCCTATAACTTTAACAATACAATCGTTAAAGTAACCAGAGAAGACATAAACTGATATACGGTAACATATAGGGATGAATGGCTACCCTAAGCAGTCAACTAAACGAAGATAAAGGATAAAGACGCATCTACCCTCCCTAAGGTAAATTACTAAACTGCACCACACCAGTCGTTCCTAACTTAAAGGTTGATCCCACCCAAGGACTTATAAAATTTACTAATTAGTACCTGCGTACCCCTAGGTGACCAAGTAGGCGCCACGGGGCCCTACAATCCACTAGGTGTACACACTACTTCCCATTCGATCGGCTCCCTAACGTAGATACCCGTGCTGGCCCCACCGTGGGATGTATCATTCCCCAATGTGGCAACCTGATGGAACTAAAGGTGCACGGCTTATATCTACTCGATGCAACAACGGCTTACCTACCAGCCCGGGCCCACTCACGCATATGAAGCCCGTTGGACTTGCGTTGCCACCGCTAACCCGTTTGCCTCTTACAGTCAAGCCCAGTATGCGTGTCCCGTCCTCGACATGGGTCGAGCCCACAAAGATACGTATGGGTTACTGGTTGAAATGGGCCTCCACAAGCTACCCACCTAAGCTTGTCCCTTTTTCTAGTATATCCCACTTAACCCTTTAATCATGTTTTAATTACATGTTCCATTTTGGTTAAGTATTCTAATCGTATTTTCTATTGCCACCCAAGGCAACCACTAGATTTTCTCATGCCACCCGAGGCACCCACTTAACCCCTCATGTCCCTCTACATGCTAATATGGTTAAGTGTTTCTTAATTAATTAATTAAGAACGTAACCTTTGTAAAGACCTCTCACATTAGACTGTCTTTTATGACCGCTGGTTAAGCCGGTTGGGTCCGGGCAGCCTTATGTCATAACAGAGTCTAACCTCGTGTCTTTACATTAATTACGTATTTAGTTTGTGCCTAAGACCTCTCACATTGGGCTAACATTTGTAGCAACTGGTTAAGCCGGTTGGGTCCGGGCAGTTTTACGCTACAACTGAGTCCAACCTCGTGTCTTAGTCAATTAATTACACCTAATTAATCACCCTCATAATTTTATATTAATTATCCCTAATTAATCAAGTTTTCTTAACATGGGTAGACCTAACTTAATAGGTAAATTCTCATGGGGTAGACCTAACTCAATAGGTAAATTCCCAACACATAGTATGGGTACACCTAACCAAATAGGCAAATTCCCATACTATGTTTATTTATTTTGTGTTATGCATAATTATATTAATTTCACACAATCTTATTAACTTATGCATTTAATTACCCCATCGTTCCCACGTAATTTCGTTCATGATATAACACATATAAAAGGTGTCAACTTGCATATGAATGAACATGTTTCAAAGGTGCCATCTTGCATATTAACAAACACATAACTTGCATATGAACTTGCATAACATGTCACATAACTTGCATATAATATGTCACATAACTTACATATTCATTTTGCATAACAAACTTGCATATTAGCTTATAGACTTGCATAATGTGTCATCATGAACTTGCATATTAATAAACATGTAACTTGCATATTTACATACATGTAACTCGCATATTAACAAACATGTAACTTGCATATAAAGAAACATGTAACTTGCATATTTACATACATGTAACTTGCATATTAACAAACATGTAACTTGCATATTAACAAACATGTAACTTGCATATTTACATACATGTAACTTGCATATTAACAAACATGTAACTTGCATATTTACATACATGTAACTTGCATAGCATATTACCATGAACTTGCATAACATGCATATGATTACATAGCCCACAACTTGCATATTTAGCATCATGCAAACATAACATACATCATATTAAACTTGCATAAGCTTACATACTCAACATGCATAAACATAAGATTAATGCTAACATCATATCATATGATTCAAAGCTCATTAACCCACATACAAAACCATAAATCTCATCACATCTCATCTAATTAGTTTACCAAAAGATCATCAAAGTGATAGAAACTCACAACTAGCAACTTTGAACACCAAATGAAGAAGATTAAGATGCTAAGAAGGGATTAGAAGTTGATTAGAGAGTGATTAGTATGCAACCCTCTTCATAAAATTAGTGGAGGCCATGAGAGCTAGCATTTTGCCATAGTTTAGTCACTAGGTTTAATTATGAATGAATTAGGGTAGGTTAGGGTCTTATTTATAGATTAGGCAAGTGTTTTAGGCCATAGGATTAACCCTAGATTCAATCCAAGCCATCAAAGCATGTCTTGGGGAAGAAGTCAAGTGTAGGAACCATCTAGGGCCTTTAGATTAAAGATGGACCATGAGAACCATTCAAATGCAAAATCTGCACTTGAGCGAATCGGCCCACGGGTTGACAGCCAAACACCCTGGATTAACCCCTAGTCGACCCAGCGGGCTCGGGTCGACTTCAAAAATCGGCCGGTTCGGTTATTCCCCTCTCCCAATTCGCTGTTTTGAGCATTTTTGCATATTTATTTATTAAATTTTCAATTATATATATATATATATATCAATATATATATATATATATCTACACAACCCATTTCACTTAATTAAGTATACTTTAATTTGGGAATTTTCGTGAAACTTCGCGAGGCCATATCTTGGTCATACGGACTCCGATTTTCGAAAACTCGGACTCTATTTCGCGTATTTTTCCGAGACGAACGCAATGGCATAGCCCGTTTCCCTTGATTCCCATTTTAGAATTAAATTCTGCCTCGATTTATGTTATTACAGGTTATTGAAAATACGGGTTGTTACATTCTCCCCTCCTTAAAGGATTTCGTCCCCGAAATCTTCAAGTTAGGAAGAACGTATCCTACCATCCAATCATCCATCTACTCAAAGCATCATCCACGAGCAATCATTGTCCTTACAAGATTCTAAATGCTGGATGGATATATGCAAAAGTGTGTGTATATGTACTTACCTAATGCAAAAATCAGGCGGTTACTGATACAGTAAACCTCCTTAATGCAAACCATGATAGTGCCATGCATCCAATATGTATGCGAAACCCTATTGACACATACAAATTTCTACATGCGTGCACAACCATACACAAAAATGCATCATCCATATGATAACACAGCCATGATACATCCATCAATCTAACTACCACATCCATTTATGCAATATGCAACATGAAGTGACTGAGCCGATCTAGTGCCTAATGTGTGTGTATATGCATCCACGAGCAACCACTAGCAAACAATTGCATCCATATGCATCCATCAACCATAACATGTTTCAAACACATGTTTCAACCATAGGTTTTACCCTATCTAAAGGTCATAGGTATTAGCGAGAGGATATACTAAAGATAAGATAAGTACTAGACAAGCAATAAAGGAGAAGTTAAAAGACATACTCTCAAAAAGAAATGGATACAAAGAACGCATCTTTGCTTCCGTCTCCCAAGTAGCATTGCTTTCGTCATCTCCCCATTGCACTTTAACTAGCTGAACTTCTCTGTTCCTCAACTTCCTAGTTTCTGACCCAAGGATGCGAGTAGGAGCTCGTCGAATCGTCGCATCACGCTCTACCTCTACATCTCTAAGCAAGCTCGGCTCTACCACCTCCGCGGTCTCATGTAAGCACTTCCTCAAATGTGATACATGGAATACATCATGAACACCACTAAGTCTGTCGGGCAACTCCACCCTATATGCCATCCGTCCAATCCTTTCCTTAATAGGAAACGGCCCAACAAATCTCGGTGCTAACTTCCCTACGGACCCAAAGCGAACAACATTTCTCAATGGAGATACTTTGACAAAAACCATGTCCCCAACCTCAAACTCAAGATCCGTCCTTCTCCGATCCGCATAAGATTTCTGTCTATCTTGCGCTGCTTTCATCCTTTTTCGAATTAAATCAATCTTCTCTGAAGTCTCTCTAACCATATCCGGCCCAAGCAAGATCTTATCCGTAGATTCCCACCAACATGTAGGAGATCGACAAGGCCTTCCATAAAGAGCTTCGAAAGGAGCCATACCAATACTGGACTGAAAGCTGTTATTATATGCGAACTCCACCAAAGGAAGATGTTCTTCCCATGTACCTCCAAAATCCAAGATACAAAGCCTCAAAAGATCTTCTAAGATACGGTTCACCCTCTCAGTCTGACCGTCCGTCTGAGGATGATATGCGGTGCTCAAACACAACTGAGTCCCTACCGCCTCTTGCAAACTTCTCCAAAACTCACTAGTGAAAATAGGATCTCGATCACTCACAATGCTGGATGGTACGCCATGCAATCTAACAATCTCTCTAACATAGACTGAAGCAAGCCATGGAGCGGTCCTCTTACTCTTTACGGGTATAAAATGGGCACTCTTGGTAAGTCTGTCTACCACAACCCAAATTCCCGTATTGCCCTTCCTCGATCTCGGTAACCCGTCGATGAAATCCATCGAGACACTATCCCACTTCCACTGTGGAACTTCCAATGGGTGTAGCAACCCACCGGGTTTCCTTTGCTCCACTTTAACTTGTTGGCACACTAAGCATCTAGCCACATACTCGGCCACATCTTTCTTCATACCGGCCCAGAAGAAAACTCTCTTCATGTCTTGGTACATTTTGTCTCCACCGGGATGAATAGTCATTCTTGAACGATGTGCATCATCCAAAATAGCCTTCTTCAAACCCTCATCTTGCGGTACACAAAGTCTACCGTCTCTATGCAACCATCCCTTATCATCTATGGTGTATCTACCCAAATGGCTGGACGACTCCCCTCTTATAAGCTTCTCTACCAACACAACCAACTGTGGGTCGTCTCGCTGAGCCTCGCCAATCCGTCTCAAAAGAGTAGGTCTAACCTCCAAGGATGCCAACAAACCAGGTACAAAATCAACAGAAGGTCTGAAGTCAAACAAAGAAAGAAACTCCAAGCTTCGTCGTTCCACGAACAATGGACTCAAAGATAGCCTTTTTCTACTCAAGGCGTCTGCCACCACGTTACCCTTACCAGGGGTATACGCTATCTCGAAATCATAGGATGCTAAGAACTCCATCCACCTTTGCTGTCTTAAGTTTAAATCCTTCTGAGAGAATAAGTACTTCAATGATTTATGGTCGGTGAACAACTCGAATCTCTCACCAAGAAGATAATGGCGCCAAGACTTAAGTGCGAAAACAATCGCGGCCAACTCTAGATCATGGGTAGGGTAATTCTTCTCATGCACTCTCAATTGTCTCCCTCCATAGGCTATTACCCTTCCCTCCTGCATCAAGACTGCGCCTAATCCTGTTCCACAAGCATCGGTATAAACAACAAACGGCTTACTCCCATCCGGGAGCACTAAAACTGGAGCGGTGGTCAAAGCTCTCTTTAACCGTCGGAAAGCATCATCACAATCTACATCCCACGAGAAAACCAGATTCTTTTTCGTCAAGCGGGTTAATGGGGCTGATATCTTCGCGAAGTCTTTGATGAACTTCCTATAATATCCTGCCAACCCCAAGAAACTTCTTACCTCGGTAGCATTTCTAGGAACTTTCCAATCCTGGATAGATACTATCTTTGCGGGATCCACAGCTATCCCTTCCTTAGAGACCACATGCCCTAAGAATCGCACTTCTCTTCTCCAAAAATGGCATTTAGAGAATTTAGCTTTAAGACTATGCGCTCGAAGAGTCTCCAACACTTCCTTGAGATGTAAGGCATGCTCTTCTTCATTCTTGGAAAAGACCAAGATGTCATCCACAAAAACTACTACAAACTTATTCAGATACTCTCTGAACACTCTACTCATGAGATCAACAAAGTATGCGGGGGCGTTTGTCAACCCAAATGGCATCACTAGCCACTCATAAAAACCATCCGGAGTCCGGAAAGCAGTCTTCTCTATACTGTCCTCCGCCACTCTTAACTGATGAAACCCTGTAGCTAAGTCCATCTGCGAAAATACTGACGCGCCAACCAACTGATCAAAGAGATCATCTATCCTCGGTAATGGGTGTCTATTCTTCTTCGTGAGCTTATTAAGTTCTCTATAATCCACACAAAGTCTGAGGGACCCATCCGCCTTCGTGGCAAACACTACTGGAGCTCCCCACTCCGATATACTTCGCCTTATGAACCCCTTCTCAAGCAACTCCCCTACTTGCTTATGAAGTTCTCTTCTCTCACGAGGAGCCATGTGGCGTACTGGCAAAGACACTGGTTTGGCATTATCCACCAAATAAATTCGGAAATCTATCTCCCGCTTCGGAGGCAAACCCTTTACTTCTTCAAACACATCCGGATATTCCCGGACTACTCTGACAGAACACAAACTCTCGACCGAAGCATCGAGCGATTCAAGATAACTTAGCAAAACAGATTCCATGGGATTGCAAGAGATCTCGAGAGTGTTACCCAAGCGGGTCATGAGCCTGACAACTCTCCTTTCGCAATCAAGAACGGCACCATTACTGGATAACCAGTCCATGCCCAAGATCAACCCATAGCCCGTGAAGCCCAATACAAAAGCATCACATCTAAACTCAACGCTAAGTATAGAAATCTTCAAACCCAAACATATCATAGACAGATATATGGAGCCCCCAATTGGGTTTGAGACAACCAAGGGATCATCAACTAGACTGGTGTCTAAGTGCAGTGACTCAACTAACGATGATGAGATAAAAGAATGCGATGCGCCAGAGTCAAACAAAGTACGAACTGGATGATCAAACAGAAAAACCAGACTTTCAACGGAAATAGTTCTACCTCTCTGCTGAATCGGTGGAACTGAGAGAACCTGAACTTGCCCCCCTGACTGAGGTGGTGCTATAAGAGCTTGCACCTGGCCTCCTGAGGTAGACCCCGTCCTCTGCCCCTTCTTTGGGCAGTTTTTCACAAGATGCCCTGCTTCACCACAATGAAAGCAACCGGTCTTCTTCTTTTTGCGACAATCCTTACTAAGGTGTCCTGGTGTTCCACAATTGAAGCACTTCTTCTTCGTCTTCTTTTTGTCACCATTGCCTTTTCCGCCCTTGCCTTGTTGTTGCTGTTGCGGTTTCTTCTGATCCCCCTTTTTCTCTGGTGCCTTAGAATTCTTATCATCCTCATGCATAAGTGCCATGTAGACAAGCTTCTCAAAAGTGGCCCCCATAGGAATGTGAGTCATAGCTATTCCTTGCAATGGTTCGTTCAAGCCTCTAACGAACCTCAAAGCCTTCTTCTCCGGTGTATTCACCAACTCTATGCCAAACCTTGCTAATTGATTGAATTTGTTGACATATTCTTTCACCGTGAGATTCCCTTGCTTCAAATTCAAGAACTTCTCTATAAACAGATTCTCTTCCGCCCTTGAGAGAAACTTAGCCCCAAACCTTTGCTTAAAATCTGCCCAAGAGTCAACAGGGCGTTCTCCATTAGTGACCTCCCACCAGAATGAGGCCTCTCCCTTCATTAACCAAGCCGCCAACTTGACTTTCTTTCCCTCTTCCACTTCAAAGATATCTAGCAACTCTTCCACTTCCTTAAGCCAATCTCTAGCCTCTACGAAAGTCTCTGAACCAAGAAAAGGTTTTCCTCCTATAGCCTTGAACTCCTTGCAAACCTTAGCAAAATTATCCACTCTAGGCTGAGGAGGAGGAGCGGTTGTCTCTGGTGTAGTAGCATTGGCCGGACCCGCAGCCGCGGCCCTAGCCTCTTGCAACCTCCTATACCATAGTGGTATAACTAAACCCTCCGGGATGTTAAGATCTTCAGCCATGCTGAAACGAAAGAGGAAAGATTCAAAAAGGAGATTCCGAAAGATAAAGATATGGCTATTGGGGATTATGCTTTTCTTTTTCAAAAACTTTTTCTCTTAGAAGACATGCTTTTAAAAATCCTTTCTTCGAAAATACTCTTAGAAAGTAGTTTTTTCTCAAAAATTTTATCTGTTCTGGTAACCTTAAGCTCTGATACCACGTGTAACACCCCACTCCCGCTATGATCACTCACTAAGGGAATGCCATAGCATTGGTGGAGTATTTTAGTGAATATAGAACAGAAAAATTACAACAAGACAGATATAAATAGTACTTGAAATTTTAAAACATCATCTCATAACAGCGGAAGTAAAACATGTCTGGTTACATCATAAAACCACAATAAAGGTCAAGTACAATATCCATCAAAATAAAGAAGTACATAATCCCACTCTCATACAATAGCCAAACAAAAGAAAAGATAACTGGATAACTGGAGCTTTACATCTATCCAAGCTCCTAAAGACTGGAACAGCAATCCGATCAAGCTCCACTACTGCTAGGATCCACCGTAGGACCTGAGGGTTGGGAAAAAGATAAAAACAACAGGGTCAGACATAAGTCTGAGCGAGTCCTATAACTTTAACAATACAATCGTTAAAGTAACCAGAGAAGACATAAACTGATATACGGTAACATATAGGGATGAATGGCTACCCTAAGCAGTCAACTAAACGAAGATAAAGGATAAAGACGCATCTACCCTCCCTAAGGTAAATTACTAAACTGCACCACACCAGTCGTTCCTAACTTAAAGGTTGATCCCACCCAAGGACTTATAAAATTTACTAATTAGTACCTGCGTACCCCTAGGTGACCAAGTAGGCGCCACGGGGCCCTACAATCCACTAGGTGTACACACTACTTCCCATTCGATCGGCTCCCTAACGTAGATACCCGTGCTGGCCCCACCGTGGGATGTATCATTCCCCAATGTGGCAACCTGATGGAACTAAAGGTGCACGGCTTATATCTACTCGATGCAACAACGGCTTACCTACCAGCCCGGGCCCACTCACGCATATGAAGCCCGTTGGACTTGCGTTGCCACCGCTAACCCGTTTGCCTCTTACAGTCAAGCCCAGTATGCGTGTCCCGTCCTCGACATGGGTCGAGCCCACAAAGATACGTATGGGTTACTGGTTGAAATGGGCCTCCACAAGCTACCCACCTAAGCTTGTCCCTTTTTCTAGTATATCCCACTTAACCCTTTAATCATGTTTTAATTACATGTTCCATTTTGGTTAAGTATTCTAATCGTATTTTCTATTGCCACCCAAGGCAACCACTAGATTTTCTCATGCCACCCGAGGCACCCACTTAACCCCTCATGTCCCTCTACATGCTAATATGGTTAAGTGTTTCTTAATTAATTAATTAAGAACGTAACCTTTGTAAAGACCTCTCACATTAGACTGTCTTTTATGACCGCTGGTTAAGCCGGTTGGGTCCGGGCAGCCTTATGTCATAACAGAGTCTAACCTCGTGTCTTTACATTAATTACGTATTTAGTTTGTGCCTAAGACCTCTCACATTGGGCTAACATTTGTAGCAACTGGTTAAGCCGGTTGGGTCCGGGCAGTTTTACGCTACAACTGAGTCCAACCTCGTGTCTTAGTCAATTAATTACACCTAATTAATCACCCTCATAATTTTATATTAATTATCCCTAATTAATCAAGTTTTCTTAACATGGGTAGACCTAACTTAATAGGTAAATTCCCATGGGGTAGACCTAACTCAATAGGTAAATTCCCAACACATAGTATGGGTACACCTAACCAAATAGGCAAATTCCCATACTATGTTTATTTATTTTGTGTTATGCATAATTATATTAATTTCACACAATCTTATTAACTTATGCATTTAATTACCCCATCGTTCCCACGTAATTTCGTTCATGATATAACACATATAAAAGGTGTCAACTTGCATATGAATGAACATGTTTCAAAGGTGCCATCTTGCATATTAACAAACACATAACTTGCATATGAACTTGCATAACATGTCACATAACTTGCATATAATATGTCACATAACTTACATATTCATTTTGCATAACAAACTTGCATATTAGCTTATAGACTTGCATAATGTGTCATCATGAACTTGCATATTAATAAACATGTAACTTGCATATTTACATACATGTAACTCGCATATTAACAAACATGTAACTTGCATATAAAGAAACATGTAACTTGCATATTTACATACATGTAACTTGCATATTAACAAACATGTAACTTGCATATTAACAAACATGTAACTTGCATATTTACATACATGTAACTTGCATATTAACAAACATGTAACTTGCATATTTACATACATGTAACTTGCATAGCATATTACCATGAACTTGCATAACATGCATATGATTACATAGCCCACAACTTGCATATTTAGCATCATGCAAACATAACATACATCATATTAAACTTGCATAAGCTTACATACTCAACATGCATAAACATAAGATTAATGCTAACATCATATCATATGATTCAAAGCTCATTAACCCACATACAAAACCATAAATCTCATCACATCTCATCTAATTAGTTTACCAAAAGATCATCAAAGTGATAGAAACTCACAACTAGCAACTTTGAACACCAAATGAAGAAGATTAAGATGCTAAGAAGGGATTAGAAGTTGATTAGAGAGTGATTAGTATGCAACCCTCTTCATAAAATTAGTGGAGGCCATGAGAGCTAGCATTTTGCCATAGTTTAGTCACTAGGTTTAATTATGAATGAATTAGGGTAGGTTAGGGTCTTATTTATAGATTAGGCAAGTGTTTTAGGCCATAGGATTAACCCTAGATTCAATCCAAGCCATCAAAGCATGTCTTGGGGAAGAAGTCAAGTGTAGGAACCATCTAGGGCCTTTAGATTAAAGATGGACCATGAGAACCATTCAAATGCAAAATCTGCACTTGAGCGAATCGGCCCACGGGTTGACAGCCAAACACCCTGGATTAACCCCTAGTCGACCCAGCGGGCTCGGGTCGACTTCAAAAATCGGCCGGTTCGGTTATTCCCCTCTCCCAATTCGCTGTTTTGAGCATTTTTGCATATTTATTTATTAAATTTTCAATTATATATATATATATATATATATATCAATATATATATATATATATATCTACACAACCCATTTCACTTAATTAAGTATACTTTAATTTGGGAATTTTCGTGAAACTTCGCGAGGCCATATCTTGGTCATACGGACTCCGATTTTCGAAAACTCGGACTCTATTTCGCGTATTTTTCCGAGACGAACGCAATGGCATAGCCCGTTTCCCTTGATTCCCATTTTAGAATTAAATTCTGCCTCGATTTATGTTATTACAGGTTATTGAAAATACGGGTTGTTACAAAAACTGAGTTACATATGTATATAATAATATATACTATCGTAGCTACAAATCTGAGATGCGGATCGAGCTAACGTTTCATAAATCATCATGTGAATCTTTATCAAAATAAGGTCACCCTGTCTTGATAGAGTTTAAAAGGAAAAAAGAGAAAATAAATTGAGAAATATAATATGGAGATAACATCGGAATAGTTGGTCCCAGAGAAGTTGTATATTGGAGAATGTCAATTTGTGTACATGAAATGAATCTGAAAAGACGTAACCAGCCTTAACCGGAAAATGAACAACAAACCGAATTTGAATTCATCATTCAAACTATTATCCTTTTCTGTTTTTAGTCTATGAAAATCAATTATAATCCTTTTCGTTTTTTCACCAAGGTCAGTTGTGTTATCACTACAAACATTATCTATAACCATCATATTTTCTCAGTTATTACCTTCGTTATGCCTTGTATTGACAATCAGGTAAGATTAATCGCTTCAAGACGCGAATGAATCGTTATCTTTCAAGAAATGTTTTTTCATTTCTTTAGCGCAATTTGGTAAATTTTAGCTCATGGTTCACTAGCAGTAATAATCATTGACTAATTTGTAGTATAAGAACCTAAAAATCCTCCAGCAAAAACATCTTGTCGATGATGCTAGTAGCCTAGTAATCATTAACACAAGAGACTGCCATAAGCGATGCACAAAGTAAAGGAAAAAAGACAATGCCATGTTTTGCTACATGTCCTCTTCTATCGAATGCTCTGAGTTTTCCTGATAGGTACCATGACAGATTTCCCACTCCAGCAAAAGACCCTGCTCAGTTTGCAACATAAAATCACTTGCCTACCAAAAGAACATGCACTTTACCTGTAGTTCATATAACTTACATGAAGAATGGCCATTAGGAAAGCACTTGTTTCCTTCCTTGATATCACTCTTTTGCTCATGACATATTACATTCGAAGTAACATTGTCATTAGCCTATTTAACATAATGCAATGAAGAATTAGTCCACTGCCTATATTTTCGTTATATTATAGTATATATATTGTGGAGCGTTTGATAGAGGCTTTGTAGTAACTTGTATATATACACACGCACATTAGAGCATTGAACAATATCTAGTACAAAAAAATGATATTAAATATAGCAGATAAAGTAGTTTATAATGCACAGAAACAAGGAATGAGATTATCTGCCATTAAACTGGATGCGTTTCACGTTATTATCTAATCACAATCATGCATTATCATGAATAACTAACCGATAAAGACAACTAATTCACAAGGTAAGTATGTGGTAGTATAAAGATAGAAGGCCCATGCATTAGGGACTGCATGCAAGACAGTAGCAATTGTTGTTGGATACACACAACTGAACAATAAGGATTATCATGTTCGACCAGATTTTAGTAAAAAAAGGAAGAAAGGATGTTAAGCTAGTTACTGTATACAATTCCCAGCATCTGATGGAATATAATAGCAAAACGGTAAGTACCTCTTGTTCAGCAGTGAAAGAAAAAACTGAATTTCAGACTGTCAGCATAAAGGCAAAGCATTAATGTATCTCTGATGCCCTTTTCACTTTTTAGATATCATTTCCTCCATTTACGTAATGTATTGCAGCAAATGCTCCAAAAAAACTCCCAATTATCATTTAAACTTGGGATCTTATTACCTTCCTACATCAATGCAGTTGGTTATATTAGAAGGTGCGGATCGGCATCTGCACCTTAATCTGTTAATACAGATTAAAAATGCAAAATAAATAAATCTGCCACAAATCAAAACAAGAACAAAAATATGACATGTCTGCATATATATGTACATACATATGCACACATAAAGACAGGCACAATTGTGTGTGCATACCATATAACAGAGTTCATGCTGCACTGTTTGGCTATTGAAGGCACTGCCAAAAAGATTTTGCTGACACCTAAAATAGCAACCTCAATGCCCACTTTAGAGATCATTGCTAAAGGCATGTTATCAGCAGTATCATTCATCTCTTCCCACTATATATTTCTATGTACACAGCACCATTTCTTCCTAGGCATCTCATGCTTTTAAACACTTCATGCGGTTTGCTTCTAAACTTTATCACCGAAATATTATGTTGAACCAGCACTGCTATATGAACAGATGGACACAAAAGTATTACAAAATGGCCCAAGATCACCAGGGTCCAGCTAATATAATACTTCACACAGTCCACCTATCACATAAATGGGAATATTGTCTATGAAATTTAGTGGGAGCAAAAATAACATTTTTGAATATATGAGTAGTTTTGTTATGCTAATGATTACTCATATCAATACTAAACAACTGATGTCGTATTGAGATATATCTATGTATTGATGTTATTCGAATGATAATGGTAATTTACCATTGCTGAAGATAAATGTTTCAGTAAAGACTTGATAAAACAGTGAAAATTGTACTGCACCAATGAAGAAGTCACACACCCCTAATCTCAGCAAATTCCTCGCTCCTCAGTCCTTTTGTCTTCATATGTTCATAAAAATCTCAACTATACATTATATAATCAAAGTTGGCTATTTATACTTAAACTTTCCCATTTATGAAGTTGCATGCATTCACTTGCGCAAATGATGGGAATATTGTGAGTTACTGGTACATAGCCATGGCAGTTTTGCAATAGACGAAAAATAATCGAAATACTAATGTTAACAGTAGGGAGATCCATTAAACCTTTTGATCTATAATAACAGAGGAGATAATCCAATTAATTGTCAAAGTCCCTTGATATGCTGATCAGATAAGGAGTTCGTCAAGCAAAGCAAAAAATCTTACTGCATATCATATCATTGTCGTCTGTGAAATCCACTATTCCAGTAGTGGCTGTAACAAAAACATTTCTAATTTACTAGGTGATAATCGACTGGTTATCTCCAGTCAAAACTATCGGGTGCCAGATTACTTTGATAAATAAATCTTTCTTACAACTTAAAAGAGGAAAACATATTTATAATTTAATTTATTGTACCTTCACCATCATGACAAACTTCAGAGAGACAAACATCACCATTTTTTTTTTTTTTAATCTTAAACACGAATAGATTGGAGGAATATTAATATAGATCATGCAAAATGTTTCAGGACTGATGTAACACGTAAAAAACATTGTATTAGCTTTTACCTCAACCAATTCATTTCACTCTACTTTTATGATATGCCAGCTATACTCACATCTCAACTTCTCGGCGGCTGCTGCTGTGTTGCCTGTGGCTGTGTTGGCTGTGGCGGAGGCAGCATTTGTTTGATGTGGCGGCAGATGTGACGGTTAAGGCGGCTGATAACCATGTGGTGGCGATGGTCCCATGTAACCCGAATTTTGACATACTATCATTTTGATTCCAAATCTTGTAATATGGTGTTGTCCTCTGAAGCTTTAAGACTGTGTCATGTGGACGCTGTTTTCCGTAGGAAGACTCATAATCTATGCCAGCACGAGCCCGCAAAATTAAATACATATCAGCTAAACTCATGTATATATTAATAGTGCGCGCGCATGCACGCGCGCGCACACACACTATATGTATATGTGTGTGTGGAAAAAAAAACAAGGATATGTTCATAGACAAACAGGGGTGTGTGTGTGTGTCTATATATATATAAATATAAAAACCCTTTAAGCCACTGGTAAATTTTATTGTTATGGCAATAGTTATAAACAGCCTAGGATAAGTGAAAATCTAAACTCGGATTTATCCACTTGATTGGAAAATGTTGTAAAGATAGCTAAAATGACTATCCAGCAAACTAAAATAAGTATAATTATTCCTGTAGCAGGAAGATTTTTCTCCTTTTCTTAGTTTATGCTATCATGACTGGTTTACAGCTAGCCAAAAAGATTGATGCCACACAAAATAGCTGACGTCCAGATCCAGAGCACATTGTCACAATGCATGCCAAATTATTGCTTGCATCCATAGTTCAGACTCCATATAAATACCATAAAATACTAACCAGTTAGCGCAGCCCACAATGATAAAAAAACCAACGTACCTAATTATCAATAATAAAATGTCTACATGAGATTAATTCTACACAAATAATGATGCTACGACAAAAACGCTTACTAAAATCCAGAGATCATGTCGGCAAGATTGTTTATCATTGGACAAAACACAAGGACTTGCTTCCATAGTCAAAATCCTATTTAAGCTACAACTTACTATTTAGCCTGTTAACCCCGAATATGCTGAAACATACTGCATACCAGAAAAAATAAGAGCTTCCTGTCATGCTCTTCTGCAAAATATTCCCGGTTGACATCACTTCTTGGAATTGAACCATGTGACTTTATCGCCATCGCGGTGTCCCTAACCTGAACGGGCAACCCATACTCCAAATCTAACAAGCACACCTGACACACTTTCTTTAGCTTGCTACAAGTCTGACAATCCTCCGTCTTTTTATACCTCGCATCCCTTCCCGGCCTCTACCTGAACACTGTAAACGGTCGCATACAGATCTTACACTCCTTGTCATAGTCCGCCTTCGTCATGTGCACGTAGGGGTTATCACCGAGACAGGATTCACAGATGATGGGAAAATCGGAATGCTCGTAGGGGTTATCACCGAGACAGGATTCACAGATGATGGGAAAATCGGAATGCTCCCAGCCGTCCGATTGGGCATCTCGTAGTAGCCGATGCGCCGTTTAGGATTCTGAAAAGGCAGATGAGATTTTATCTTCATTTCGATTAGGTTTTTGAAGAATTAAAAATGACCAACTTGACGCATGTAGTCCCAGAAAATAAAAAACATACTAGACTTCAGAAATTATACGAAGAAGCATAGTGAAACTTGTTCAGAAAAACCTTCAAGTCCTGCCATGACGTTGATGGTTAAATAAGTATAATTAAGTAGACATAAACATAAATATTATCGATACCAACTTGTTATAAATACAATAAATGGTGGCTAGAACGGTAGACTCAGCAATCAAAAATCAGATACTTTTGCTTCAAACCCTTCCCCAATTAGAATGATACTTGGTTCAATATCTCTATGGATTATGTTTGGATCTACACTCTCATGGAGATGGGTTACGCCTGCACCATTAATTAATTCATGAGCCTGCTACTTTAGCACTACTAACTTGTGACTTATTTACTACTTTTCAATTATAAAAACTAAGTTCAATGGCTAACGATATTATATGACTTACCTTTGGCAGCTCCAGTCGCAATACTTACCTGCTGTCTCCAGGTTAAATTTGTCCTCTTATTACCAGCCGTGGACTCCAGTAAGGATCCATACAGAATGTACAGTATTCATAAACCAGCATCCAGGTTAAATTTGTCATAAGCAGCTCCACCAACTGCCACTGCCAAGCCTGCAACCTACTTGACATCGCCAAACAAACAAATAATAAACTATGGAGTCAGCTTATTGTAGCAAATATCCTTTTGAACATAATTAAACTGTAAATAGTTACCAAATCTAGAGTTAGTTTAGCTTTTATTCTAATTCAAAAAAAAGAGGGGAAAACTGTTAACTGTTTAAAATTAAACAAAACACTAAAATATTTTATGCGGTTGAAAAATAAAGAGATAAAAATGACTAAATTTACACTATGTAACTATATATTACCATAGGAGAGAGTAAAATATGTAAGGATACATATTAAATAAGTCTAGCATTTTGTATAGAAAAAATTGCGGAAAATTAAAAAGTTGCACCGCTCTCGCAGGGCCAATATCAGCTATTTTGAGAGCACGCCTTATTACATCTTCTGAAGGTTTGCAGACAACAGGAGTCTTATGCAATTCAGCATTCAAGCGAGGATTCAGTGAATGCTTAATGATGCCGAATATGTTCTCTTTGCAAATCGATTTGTTTTCAATTTGTCTGTTAAGTCTCTAAACAAATGATTTGTTCAAAGCAATCTTCAAGGCCCAGTCTTTCTAGCGATTTTCTTGCATGTTCCGTATCTCCTTTTGTGAAGATCTGTATGATATATACTCGTCAATCTATAGTAAATAGTACTAATTACGAGTACTTTGATATGGAAACTGATAATTTGTTGTGTGAGTAAGATAATTACCACTTTGCATTGGTAGGCTCAATAAGAGTTGTCTGACTACTGGGACTGGCTTTAGATTCTCATAAGGCAGTTGAATTTTTTTAATCTCTAAAAAACACATACATTTGCCAACTCAACATGACTCTAAAACACATACACATACACATAACATGTCCCTAAAGCACATACATCTGAAGACCCAAAATCTGGAAACGTTAGCTCCAAATAGCAAAGCAACCTACGGAAATACGTCCTAGCATGAACTAAACATAACAGCCCATAGAGAGAAACCAAAGTCTTGAACGGGACAACAACTTATTATAAATCCCACTGCTGCAAAAACAACTGATCACCAAATAGAGACCACCATCAAAACCAAGCATTGCTAAAAACAAGCTACACACAAACAACTGTCAAAAACCACCAGTCCCCAAACCATAAGAAACACTATCACATTGAAACACCCAAAGAAACACAAAAATCAACCGAAGACCTTCCGACGTGCATCAACCAACTACCAGCATACACCATCCACAATCTGTCCCAAAAAAAACACCCATATACTGTACCAAAATCTAAATTGTTTCATCAATTGAATAAGGTTAAATTCAATCGTATCGTTATTTTCTAACTTAACTATGACTTAAGCCATTTTTTTGTCATTATGATGATTAACCATGTCGAAACTTACTGCTTATACTGTAAAAGTAATGCATTTTTTTATTAAATAATAAGGTAAAATGTGTATCTTTATTTAGTTTAGAATAACAGTCGGAGTCTAAACTACTTATTTTTTGGTATTCATCTAAGGTTATTCTTCTTAGCACTCAATTCATATTTACAAATAACAAAAGTTATAAACAAAATCTTTATCAGATCATTGTCAACGAATACATATCGAAGAACACAGATCTCGAAGAATTTTCAAAATATAAGTAACGTATCATCCATTATAACTTTAGACATGATGTCACTTAACTATCTCGAACAGTACAGATCCAATAATGTAGAATTAAACTATGCGATACCTCGCTTTTGAGAAGACCCACATAGCAAGATCAAGCAATCGGTTCAGAGAAGAAGCTAAATGACCGAGAAAGAATAATTTGGAGCGAAGCAAGAGCGAACGTGAGGGAGACCTAATTGGGGGAGGAGCGGCCGGATTTTAATTTTGTGAACGGTTTTGTTTTAGGTTTCGAATACCAGGCTGAGGCGTCAACCGATAATACTCGCATAGGTTGTTTCACGTGAATTAGAAAATTATTTATTTATTAAGGACAAAATTTTGAATTAGACTTATGGAAATAACTTATAGCAGAAACAGGCCTGGTTCATAACTAATTATGAAACTAGGCCTGTTTCTGCCAGCCAAGTTAACCCTTGCGCGTTCTGTTTGTGAGCAGGAACAAATTTGTTCCTGCTCACAAACAGAATGCGCAGGTTTTTTTTTTTTTTTTTTTTTTTTTTTTTTTTTTTTTTTTTTTTTTGCTCTTGCGCATTCTGTTTGTGAGCAGGAACATATTTGTTCTTGCTCACAAACAGAATGCGCAAGAGCATTTTTGCATGCCAAAAACACAGCAAGGCTTTCTGTTGTGTGTTTCCTGCTTTCAACTATCTTCTTCATTTACTTTCCATCTAGCAAAATACCCATTTCCACAACTCCAAACCCTAACTCCAAACACTGAGCAATCATTCAAAGTTAGTTTAAATTTCCAAGACTACTTCATTGTGCTATCGGTGTTAAGAAAAAGAAGGTAATTTTGTTATATAATATCTCATTCCTTTGAAAAAATCCAATTTGCTCTTGTTTGATGTTTGTCAATGTCATGACAGTGTAGATTATGACATATGTTCCACTCATCTATTACTTCGACGGTGAATTACAAATCGGAGATGATGATAAACCTACGTATGTTGGTGGAAAAAGAAAAGGATGCAAAATCAAGCAGTATTGTTCTTTCGAATCGCTCAAGCAACACGCGTATGATGTTACCAAAACAATTGAAAATGATTTCGATATAAAGCTAGTGACAAAATGGGTTAGGGATGATGGTTCGTCTGCTATTACTGTAGATGACGATGAAGATACAGATTCGATGTTTTCTGTTGGAATGAAAGTGATAGAAATCTATGTCCTGAAAAGTGAGAGGATTCAACAAGAGAATTTACATCTACACGATGACGTCTTACCAGACGAGAACTTTCCCGATGAAATATATGATCAGGAGACCATTCCAATTGAGTCTGAAACAACAGTTTGGTTAGTGCACGATTATTATTTTTTGATTATATTTGCATACAACAAGTATAAGTTCGATCAATTCCGTCTTGCAGGCACTCGACGCAAGAAATTGGAGAAGGATCAAACCACACTACTCAAGCGGAAGTTAATTATTTGTACAATGAAAACGCGGTTGTAGAACTTGATAGTCTTGAAGTGGCTTGTACGCTAGAAGAGGACAACACTTGGATCGAGAGTATGGAAGTTACTAATGACGAACCCATTAACAATAATGTGCAACCGCTTGATGAACCGGATCATGTTGAAAATGTGTTAATGGAAAATCCTTTATCCGACGATTTATGTACCTCAGGAATGATGGCTGCATCATGTATGGAGACTTCTCATCTTGATATGGAGGTATTCGGACGAGAATGTGTTGACCAAAGTCCTCGAGTGGGGTTGATCTTTCAATCCAAACAAGACCTTGTTGAGCAGTTAAGTGAATGGACAATTAAATGTTCTGTTTCATATCGAGTAGTCAAATCTCGTTCTCGTGACTATACGGTACGATGTGACATTGATGAGAAATGTCCTTGGCGGTTACATGCTCATTTATCGACGAAGATATCTCAAAATTTTTGGAAAATTACGACGTATGGAGGTGACCACACGTGTCTTAACCCAACAATCAACTCAAATCACCAACAAGCTACTGCTAAGTTTATTTGTAGTAAAATACTTCCTCTTGTTCAATCCGAGACAAATATGACGGCGAAAACAGTGCAGGAAACAATGGCGAATATGTTTCACATTAAAGTTGTGTATTCAAAGGCTTGGCAATGATTAACCAAGGCTTTAAGCTTGATATACGGAGATTGAGATACCTCATACGCGGAGTTACCGAAATATCTTCAAGCCGTGCAGAACACAAATCCGGGAACCATATATGAAGTAATTCACAGACGGTCAGTATTTGATGGTGCTTTTTGGGCATTTGGGCCGTCAATTGAAGGTTTCGCACATTGCCGTCCATTACTTTCCATTGATGGAACGCATTTATACGGGAAATATTTAGGCACACTACTTATTGACACTGGTGTTGACGCTAACCAAGGTCTATATCCTTTGGCATTTGCTATTGTTGGAACCGAATCATGGAATACGTGGAAGTGGTTTATAAGTTCTATATGGAAGCATATTCTCGCTCTACGTACAAGAACCATTACGTTTGTTTCTTACAGAATGAAAGGAATTCCGCGTGCATTAATAGAAGGTTGGCCTGCTCCTCACCATCACCGATTTTGTATTAGGCATATTAAAGTCAATTTAAAAAAAAAAGGATTTGGATCTGATGAACTTCAAAACTTGCTACATGCTTCAGCAACAGCCTCTGAAGTAGTAAAATACAATGACTATCGAAAGCAAATAAAATTGATTTGTCCTGCAGCCGATGCGTGGATCAACACAAGTTTGAAAGACCAAGAAGAAAGTTGGACGCTATGTCGAGATGGTGGCATGAGATTCAACATGATGACGACCAATGTGTCAGAAAGTTTTAACGGCATTTTAAAAGGAATACGAAACTTGCCCGTACGATCTTTGGTTGCACGAACTTTTCATCGTGTCAATCATTACTTCTACGAGCGTCGTACTAGTGCGGGTTTGTTGACAACGCGTTTGACGCCTAACTGGGAAGCAATTGCAAAGGCACGCATGGAAGGCTCACGACAAATGAATATCGAACGCTACAACACTTGGGAGTGGGGAGTAAAAGATTCACATATGCATTGCTATACGGTGAAGGTTGGAGATAACGAAGTTTCTTGTTCTTGCAATATGCCAATACTGGAACATTTCCCTTGCTCACACGTTTTAGATGCTTGTTCTCGAGGTTCTGGAGGAGCTAATAGAGCAAATGATGATTTTATTTCATCATGGTATACAACCGCCAATTATGCCGCTTCATATTTTCCTACGTTCCATCCAGTTCCGGATATTCGTTATTGGACTGCGTACAATGGCCCTGACATTAAACCACCACCATTACGAAGAAACTCAGGACGACCACGGTCTACACGAATCAAAGGGGCAATGGATCAACCAAATAGTAACCGGCAAGATAGGTGTAGTAAATGTAGCGTTTTAGGCCATAAAAGGAGATCTTGCACTCGTTGATGTTGAACGTAATGTTGAATGTAATCTTGATGTTTGAATTTTAAGTTTGAATTCAATAGTAGTATTCAATGCTTGTAATTTAATGTTTGAATTCAATGTCAACGTTTAATTTGCGTTCAAAGCTTGAATATATTAATATGTTTGAATTCATTATTAGATTATATTAGATTGTTTGAATTCATTGTTAGAATGTTAAGAGCAGAAAAGCCTTGCTTATTTGTTAACTGGACACACAGCAAAAAGCCTTGCTGTGTTTTTTGCATGCAAAAATGCTCTTGCGCATTCTGTTTGTGAGCAAGAACAAATTTGTCTTTTGACTCCTTAGTTGAACACACGATGTAATTGATCTTCTCCATGAGAGTATGCTATACTTTTTCAACAACTTTTACATCTTGACTATATCCTCCAGCATCCCTTATGCTATCGACAAACACCATCACTCTTGTAAAATCAATCACAGACTCGGCCTCCTTCATTTCTAAAATCTTGAATTCCATTCCACGCGAAGAGTTGAAGTTGAGCGCGATTCACTCTGGTTTCCTTTGATATTTTATTTTCATGGATCCCGTAATTGCTTAGAAGTACTCTTCGAGTGATTGCCTTTAAAATTGACTTGTCGATTACTTGAAAAAGATAGTTTTTTGCCTTTAAATCCTTCAGATTTAACTTGTCTAAGTTGTTCTTCTCTGTAGCTAAAAAAAAATCACCTGTAGCCAAGGTAGTCAAGGCGAAAAAGCCCCAGGCTGGCGCCTAGCGCTTTTTGGCACCTAGGGCTTTTTTGGACGCCTTGAGCATCGGTTTTGCTGTTTTACAGCATAAAAAAACTGCATTTAAAAAATCGTATAAAACTCAATTTTGGCTTTTAAAAAGTGCATATAAATGCAATATTCAGATTAAAACATCATAACATCATCATAAACCAAACAAAGGACCGCAGTTTTAATTTTATAAGCTGCATACTGGAAAAAAAAAACAGAATTTAAAACAAAACAAAAAAAAAACAAAATAACTACACTTTCTCACTGAGGCGCGCTTTTTTGAACCAGCGCTTTTCTGGGGCTTTGGCGCCTCGAGCGCTTTTCTGGCGCCTCAAGCATGGCTGGCGCCTCGCCTAGGGAAAAAGCCCTAGGCTGGCGCCTAGGCGAGCGCCTTGACTACACTGCTGTAGCAGAACTTAATCAGATGATAATCCAATATTCCTTTGCTCTTAGAAGTTTTTCCATCAACATGTTTCAATAATCGTAATATCCATCAAATTTGGGAATGCATGGTGCTTCGATAGCCATCACTTTCTTGCTCTACCAGGCCCCTTTGTGGTGCTCTGACACCACGGTTAGAGTTGTCTGATATTTCACATGAAATACAGATATACTCAATATTGGAGGAATGAAGCTTCTATCACTTTTATTAAGTGAACAGACTATGGCTTTATATCAGCCTTACAAAACAAAACAAGTCCCAAAGACATAGTCACCAAGTAACTAAAACATGCGGCAAAACAGTGTTGTCAATAGCGAATAGCGCAAAATAGCGCAAGGCCTGCGCTATAGCGCGCGCTATAATGTTTTTTTTTTTTTTTTTTTTTTTTTTTGCTTACAGAAAAGATCTTAAAAAAAACACAGGAAAAAGGCACAAAAGGAAAAAACTGTAGGTTTAAAATCTCCAAAAAGGAAAAAAAACGAAAATGCATGTTCAAAAAAGAAAAAGCAAAATAGCGCGTTATTCATGGCTGCGCTATGATAAAATAGCACGCTATAGCACGCTATTTTTGCGCTACACGGGACCCCTGCGCTATAAGAACCAAAATAGCGCAACCTGTGCGCTATGCGCTATTTTGCGCTATAGCGCTCGCTATGACAACTATGCGGCAAAATACTAGAAGTTTCAACAAGTCCTCCCTTAAACTGCATTGCATAAAGCAATCAGTTTACCCATTAGGCATATTGCATAATCCAAGCAAACATCTAAACTTGTCGAAATCAACAAGCTTTACTCGTTTAGTCATGACTTCTTCTGCTAGTTGATTTCTTGAACTGCAATATACTAACTCCACTGCATTATTTTTGCACAAGTCACGAATGAAATGTAATATAACATCTATATGCTTTGCTTCTTCGATGCATGATAGGATTTTTGCATAATTTTATGGAAAGGCTGTTGTCACAGAAAACCAAAGTAGACTTATTTTTATTGCAGCCAAGCTGTTCACGGATCCTTCTCATCCACACACACTAACATGCACAGTAAACTGCAGAAATGAATTCTACATTTATGGTAGATAAAATAACAGATGATTTTTTTTTTCCCGATGACCATGACACAGTTCCACTGCTTAATATAAAAACATAACTCGATGTAGTGTTGCGATCGTCAACATCTCACTCATAATCGTTGTCAGAAAAAGTCATTAATTTTTCACCATTCACAACATCAGTTTTGTAGCAAATTCCTAACTCAAGTGTACCTTTCACATATCTTAGAACTCTCTTAATGGCTTGCATATGTAGCTCAGTTGAATTATCCATATACCGACACCAGACTCGGTGCAAACTTAATACCAAGCCTTGTGACAGTCAAAAACATCAAACTGTTTGCCATTTGTTTATACTGAGTTGCATCTACCTGAACTCTTTCATCTCTTGAAAGTTTGAAACCCAACACAATAGGGGTTCTGTACTGGATTTGAGTTATTCACACCAAATTTCTCTAGAAAGTCATTTTGCATACTTCCTCCGTCTTAAGTGAATTCCTTCACTATTTTACACAATCTCAAAGCCAATAAAATACTTCATCTTGCCTAAATATGTCATTTCAAAATCTTCCAACATTGAAGCTTTAAACTCTTCGAACATCCTGGCATCACTTCCCGTAAATATCAGGTCATCTACATACAAACTCGCTATTAACATCTTACCGTAGCATATGGCCGATCATTCAAGTGGGCTTTTGCTTGGCTATCCAATTCTTCTTCTCTGGGGGCGAGTTCCCTAAGGGTTGGTATTCTACCAATTTGGTTATTATTCCCAAATCCGATAATCACCGCTCGTGCTCGGATTTCCGTCCTATTAGCTTTTGTAATTGTTCTAACAAAGTCATTTCTAAGGTGCTCTCTTCTAGGCCAGCACCTTATCTTGATCGTGTTATCTCTTCTTCCAAGGCTGGCTTCGTTCGAAAGCGTCTCATTATGTATAATGTCCTCGCTCAAGCGTTTATTTCTTATATCGATCGTAAGGTTTGGGGCTTTAATGTGGTGATCAAGCTCGACATGACTAAGGCATATAATCGCTTGTCCATAGTTATTAATGGCGCACGGCGCAAAAAGGCGAAACATCAGTCCGGAGCCTTGGCGCGCGGCGCGGCAAATGGCGCGCGCCTTTCTGATTTACGGCGCACTTTTGTTTTTTAATTTAACATATAATAAAAAAATTAAAAATCCGGTATTTTTTGCTAAAACATGTGCAATCAAAATTTTTACTATTTTGCAAAAAGAAACATCATCATATTTGAGATCATTAGCATAAAATTTCAAGCGTCATAGGTTTCAAAATCCAATATAATAATACATATTACTAATAAACTAGAAATTTGAATCCGATTCAACAATCATATTTTCAAAATCCATCAGAACCTACAAAATAAATAAAACAAAATACAAAACGTTAGCAAACACAATAATATGATCAACATTAATCTTGTGTGAACTGCAAAAAATGAAAAAATAAACAAAAACAAGCAAAAAACAAAAAAATAAACAAAAGGCGCGCCATTTTGCGCCGTGCGCCTTTTTTGCGCCACGCGCCTTTTGCGCCATTTCGTGCGCCTTCTCATATTCGCCGCGCCATAAGCCAAAATGGCGCAGATGCCGCGCCGCGCCGTGCGCCATGGCGCGCGCCATGGCGCGCCATTGATAACTATGCGCTTGTCTTGGTTTTTCATCATTAGGGTCCTTCAAGCATTCGGATTCCCTAAGCCATTTATTAATCTAGTTTGGAGGCTCATTTCAAACTGTTGGTTTTCCGTTCTTATCAACGGATCAACCACCGGTTTTTCAAGTCTGGGAGGGGACTTCGCTAGGGAGATTCAATATCGTCGATTCTTTTTGTCATCGCGGACGAGGCTTTTGTGCGTGAATTGCATTCACTCACGATTGCAGGCCAAATCCATCGTTTTGGCATCCCTCAAGGTTGCCCGATATATCTTCCTTGTCTTTTGTGAATGACATCGTTATTTTCTCTAACGGGAACCGACGATCCATTCGTCGACTCTTCAGTTTCATTCATCAGTACGAGCGGTGTTCCAACCAACTCGTCGAAAAATTGTTTCACGCCTTCCAAGACTATATCTCAGGAGAGGATTGCTTGGATAGGAACATTCTCTGGTTTTCAGGTTGCTTCCCTTCCCTTGCCTTATCTAGGTATTGTTCTCTACCAAGATCGCAAGCTCAATGCGATTTTCGATCCTCTTACTGACAAAGCGAAGGGTAAGACTATTCGTTGGAACGCTTCTCTCTTTTCCCAGACTGGTCGACTTGTTCTTATTAAGTTGGTAGGATCTCATGTCTTCACTGTCATGCCTCCTACTTCCTCCTTTTTTCGTTCTTTCCGCTGTTTGGCCTCGTCCTTTTTCCGAGGGGAAAAGGACAATGCTAAGCGTCACCACTGGATTATATGGGATGACATTTGTCGTCTCAAGCGCGAGGGTGGATTTGGGCTTCGAAACTTTAGAGATATTTGCACGACTTACGCTTGCAAACTCTGGGTTCGATTCCGATCGAATGACTCCCTTTGGGCGTCGTTTCTCCACGCCAAGTACCGGTGTCTCTTGCCCGTAGATTTCTCCGGGACCCCATCTTACGTTAGTGAGACGTGAAAACGGATGCAGGATGTGAAGACCTTCTCTGATTCTCACGAAGGTGGAGTTGGATGGAATGACGTTCTTTCTACCTGCGGGCTGCGTGGAACTCCGCCAGAACCCCTGGTCATAGGATTTTGGCATTCGCTTTAATTTGGGACTCCCGAACCCCCTCCCAAGGTTTCTATTTTTATGTGGAAAACCTTCCATGATGATTTACCATTAGATGCGAATCTTAGGAGGATCGGTATCCATATTGTGCTTCGTTGTAGGTGTTGCAGTCCATGAAATATGGAATCTTCTGAACACCTTTTCTTCGAGGGCCTTTGTGCTTGTGTTGTCTGGTCTTACTTCAAAAATCTAGTTAGTCTTCGGGGTAATGTCTTCTCTTTTCTCGACTTGCTTCACCTTTGGGGGGAGGAATTACCGAAAAGTCCCTTCGATCTATCCTTTTTTGTCTGGTTCCTTGTATGATTTGTTGGCACCTTTGGTGCACACGGAACAAGGTTGTGCTCGATGAGGTTCCCATGAACTGGTCTACCATCATTCGACGAGTTAATGATGATGTTTTCCTTTCTTTTCGTGTCATGGGTATCATTCGATCGCAGAGTTTGGCTCGTATGTTCGATGTTTTTTTTGGCTCTTTTCGCTGTGCTGATTTTGGTTGATTTGCTTGGTTTTTATGCTTGGGTGGAGTTGTCCTTTAAGGTTGTCCTACCGCTCTCCCCCCTCTGATTTGTTGGTTTCGTGTGCAAGGACTAGGTAAGCAAGCTCCTTAAGATGGATTCTAGGTGCTATTTTGGTTTGCGGTATTCTCTACTGAATTTGGGGAGATGGAGCAAGCTCGACGGCTGTTGGTTGGTGCATCTTTAGCTGCTCGGATTGCCGATGTACAGCTTGCGGGCCCTCCTTCCCTTGGCTAGAGCGTGAGACTTAGGTGGTGGGTGCTCGGAAATCCGGGAGCTTTCTTTCGCTTGGACCTGCAAGGATGCCCCTAGCTTTTGATTTCTGGTTTCTGGTTCACTACTTGTCGTGCAGGCCTCCTTTTCAGCTTTGTCTTTTTTAGAGTGAGTAGGGCTCTGCTGTAGCCTGTATTCCTGTGTTGTGACGGGTTTTTGTTTTATTTTGGGCTGTTTCTTTTCTGCTTTTTGCGGTTTTTAGTTTTTTGTTAGATCGTTTTTGTTAGCCACTGTTATTATCTCCCTTTTGTTATTTATATATGTCTTCGTTTTGGTTTTAAAAAAAGTGTGGTGCTAAGAGCACCCCAATTTCTTCTTCCTATTACCACAACTAAAAAATACCACAAAAATTACCCTTCTACTCTTCCTAATGCCTCACATTTAAAAATAAAGGCTACCACCATTTATACATATTTCTCCCTCTCAGCCTCAATTCATCCGTTCTTTGTCTTTCGAAAACCCTGGACTATCATTATTTTTCTTTCCGACGTGTTCATCCATCTTTTTTTCACCGAATTCTACGCTACTGCAAGTATAAGTGGATACAAATAAAAAATTGTGAATAAAGATCGAATTTAGCAAAATAGAAGTAGTGGAGATGAATTTTGAAACCGTGAAAAGCAGCGCGAGTGAAATATTAAAAAGAGATCAATGTGGTATTAGAAAGCATAAAAAATTTAATGTGTTTTAATTGTGGTAATAGAAGAGAAAATTGGGGTACCCTTAGCACCACACAAAAAAAGAAGAGAAGTAGAGTAAGAGAGGCGTACTAAGAAGAAAAAAGGCAGGAAGAGGAAATCGGTAAAGCATTTCTGGATGAAGACAATGATTTAGGAATTGGAAATCATATCTATTTCGTAAGAGTGATTGACTGGGCTCGGTTTTATTCCAAGATAACATCAAGCGAATAAATTGCAGTTACCAAAATAAGAAAGAGTTTTTTTTTTTCCTTAAGGACAAAGTCAACCAAAACTTTATCCAAAAGGACAGTCAACAAAAACTTTACTCAAAAGGACAAATTTACACTAAACATTGAATTCAGGGGCCCACTATCATTTTAAATTTTGCACTACACTTTGTCCTTTTGGCATATTTTTTTGCCCCTTGTCCTTTTGGCATATCTTTTTCTTTTTTTTGTCTTTCACACTACTTTCCTGAATAAGAAAACCCCCTTGTAAACGAGCAGTTTTATCATTATTATGGCATTAACAGCAATCATTATACGACTATTATATCGTAATCGGTGTCTTTGGGTAGTAATGGAAGTAAATTATAAAAATGACAATAGACATTCTAAAATGGATAGTTGTTCTTTATCCTTACTAAAAATATACATATACTGAAGCAAACGTCTTACAATCCCATTCAAAGCACTGTTGCTATCTCGACAATATGGCACACCAAAAATACCAGAAAACTTCGAAATGGTTAGTTCATATTCAATGAGAAACTTAATGAATTAAACATATAAAAACTATTGATATGATTTTTGTTTTTCATGATAGTAGTTGGGGGTTCGAAAAGGTCAGAAATCTGATAACGAATAATCCATTTTTACCAAAAAGTTCACAAAAAGGTAAATTATCTCATAGTTTTTGTATGGCTTTTTGATCATTTTCATAAGGGTTGTTGTACGCGAAAAATAACAAGGCAAATTCTATTTGAACCCAAGAATTTGCTGAGTAAACCCAGCAAATCTGAAAAAATAAGGTGAACCCAGTATTTCGCTGAGTTCACCCATGTATTATTTATAAAAAGACATTTTTACCCTCTCTCGTAGGGGCACCATGAGATTTTATAGTCTACCTCATAGATCCTCTACGAGATTCTTTACCTTACCTCGTAGAGTCCCTACGAGGTAAAGTGAATAATCCCGTAGGAGCTCTACGAGGTAGGCTAAAGAATCTCGTAGGGGCTCTACGAGGTATGTTGAAAATTGAAAAAAAAATTGCAAAGCAGGAACAGTTTTGTCATCGTTTTTTCTGGGTTATACTCAACAAATTCCTGGGTCCAAATAGAATTTGCCAAATAACAAAGTCGTCAATAGTGCCCAATTTAATTTCATTGTTCCATTGCTACTCTATTGTTATCTTTGACAGTTTTGCATTTTGTGACAAAAACACACCATGAATAACAGAGAATTTCAATAAATGTTTTTTTTTAAGAAACACGTTGAACTCATCATTGAGTCGTTTAAGGTTAGAAACTTAGAAGTTAGAACTGCATCAATTTTCATGAATATTTATAGCTGAACGTTAAAAACGTCAAAAATAAAGTGTTAGCTTTTTTATAAAAAGTATTGTATGGATTAAATACAATATATTTTTGAGGCAATTTTCATTATCTTTACACATGATTGCTCTAGTACACTGGAAATGCCAAAAAATATATCAAAAAATGAATAGGTCATATTTATTTGGAAGCAAATAGATTAATCATCTAACTTTTATAACATTTTTCATGATAGGTTCGCATTATTGTCAAAAAGTTATAAAAATGAATATTCAAATGTAATTAAGGAATAAAATTAGTCATTTTATGATTTGTTATGAAAGTCCAACATTTTTCAAGATTTAGCATATCAAATGTGCCAAAAGAATATGACTTCAACCAAAAAAAATAAAAAAATAAAATTGAACGGAATATTTCATAATCTTTGAATCAGTCTCTATAAATCTTCATGATGGCTGATATACCATGAATGTCAGACGTCCTCTAAGTTTAATAATTTATTGAAGCTTACTGAATTGATCCTTTTATGATTATCGCGTCATTTTCTTTCATTTCCTATGATGATTGCTACATGTGCAGACTGCATGTCAAATTAGTTGTGTTGCAGGTTCGGATAAGATTCAAATTATTTTCTAGTTTCCATCATATTTCGTGGAGTAAAGTAGATATTTTTTATTAAGTGACACTAAAGATGGTATAACGTAGATGTGTTAAGTGTAAAAACATATCAAAACATGAACTTTTTTAGACAAACGTTAAATATATCGGTTTTTGGTATATCAATAACGGTGATGGTAAGCAATTTTGGCTTATCAATAAAAATGGTAATGATAATGGTACTTGCAAAATGGTAATGATGATGGTATTTGCAAAATGGTAACAATAACTATTAGCATGACAGCCCTATGTATACATATAGTGCGGTATGTACATACGTAGCACTCGACAATGTTTACAATTAGTTTCATGTTTAGGTGCATTTTTTGTTCAAAATGCTTGCAAACTGGTGGTCGTTTGTATCATAAATTAAATTTTAACATGTTAAATTTTGGCAACTGTTATGTTAACATGTTGAATTTTAGCAACTTGTTCAACATGCTTAGGAACTTGGATGTCATTTGTATCATAGGCCAAAAAAGGTTAAGTGTCATCAACTCTATACACTTACAGTTTACCTAGGGATATATAAGGGTCTTATAAGGCAACTTAAGAACCAAACAATGTTAACTTGAAACACAAAGTCAGCAAACAAGTAGAAAAGCTGTTCTTCATAAATTTTGATAATTTTTTGGGTACCTTCTTTTCTCTTTTTTGCCTCTTAGCGTTTACAATCTCTGGTAACTGCATCAACCGCACTATTGTGCAACCTAGAAAATACGAAGTAATGAAACAAAACTCTGACATATCTTCAGACATCCATCTCTCTTTCTTTCCTTTATTTTTTGGTCTTCCATGCTTGGTTCCCAAAACCATATACCTAAAATACATGGTTACTTTATTGCCTACACTGTTGCATGACTGTATTCCATAACAATGGTTTCATGTTTTCTCTACGATTATACTGCTTTAAAATGCAAATAAAGGTTTCCAAATATAAATGACTTGGCTAGATGAACTTGTTCTCTGGGAATATTTTTGTAGTTCAGATGGCATGCTGTCCAAAGAAACAATTTCTAGGATGTCACATACTTCTGCCCATTATTTTAAGTCAACAATACTCTTCTACTCATGGTAGGTTTCAGTCTCATAACTCTTGTGTATCTGTTATCTATATCTCCCTCTATTTTCCTCCTAAGCTCTGCACTAAATCCTGCCTCCTTAGCTGTACTCAATGCATCACGAACCAGTTTGTAAGTAAATTCTCTCGGGGTAGCTCCACACTCCACCATCTCCACCATCAAATCCTTTGCCTCTTTGACCCTTCCACTCTCACATAATGAATGCAAAATAGGCGTAAAAGTACTAGAAGTTGGTAGCCCATGCCCTCTAGAAATCATCTTCTTCATCATCTCCATTGCCTTGTCAACTTCATTGACAACACTGTAGTACCTAACAAAGGAATTATAAGTCACCTTATTAGGCACACATCCTTTCTCAACCATTTCATCAAACAGCTCACGTGCGCGCTCGACACGGTATGTTTTACACAAGCCATCAATAAGGCAGTTATAGGTTACAAGATCCGGCTCAAACCCTCTGAACTTCATATGCCGAAACATATGATTTGCCTCCCACATCCTCCTCCTAATTGCCTTCCTACATCCAGTATGCATACTCCTCTTGCAATAAAAACTGATAAAAATTGTATATGTGTAACAATCAGGTGGGCACCTTGCCCCCGGAAGCTCCATCTGGTTCAACATAAACCTTGCCTTTTTAAAATCACCAGCCAGACATAACACGGATATAATCGTGTTATAACATTGCACGTCAGGCGTGCAATGCAGCTGCTTCATTCGATAGAACGCCATAAGAGCGCTCTTGACAAGACCTTCCTCTCCCAAAATCTTGATGACATCCGTCACGACAGCAGTATTTAAGCATTCACGATTTACCATTAAGAACTCCCATAGGGGTTTCAGCGCATGTGCACGGGCAAGTACTCGGGCCATTTCACGGCAGGTTAGGTCATTGTGTTGAAAGTTGCAATGAGTTTGCGTCCATGAGAAGAATGTTAACAATGCAGAAATAACTGTCCAAGAAGTTTTAGATTTTGAGGACGGGTGTACAGGATAACTGCGGTGGCGGAGGGAAGGATGCTGACGACCGAGTGAGGAGGGGCGGAGGAAGAGGGATGGGATGGATGATAGGATTTGGAGGAGCGAGGAGGTGGTAAAGCCAGGGAAATGTGAAGCAGGTGGATGTGTGAAGGGGTGGTGTAGGACTAGGGCGGCTAGGATTTGGCGTGTAAGGAGAGAATGGTGAGGAGAAGACATTTACTTTTGAGAATCTTGTGCTATGGAGTAGGAATATACGTCTAGACCTGCATAAGTGGAGGAACATAAACAAGTGAGTAATACACCATTGTGCAAGCACTAGAATACAAGTGGGTAAGCATCCATTGTGAAAGCACTAGAATACAAGTGGGATCTCTAATTAAATGATCAAACTTAGGATGACCTCAATACAAGTGGGATCTCTAATTAAATGATCAAACTTAGGACGACCTCGTGCTATGGTTTCAACCAAAGTAGGTATCTTCTCTCAATAACATATAACTATGACACACTCAAATCTACTAGTATAGGAAAAAGTAGTTTGATATTCACATATAATTTCTGGTACATGACACTAGCCCTAATTAGGCTTGTCAACGGTATGGGTCTAGGTCTGAGCCCGACATAAACCTGCCTATTAATGTGGATACGGATTTTGCGTTTTACCACCCAAGCCTGACCTAGACCCGATCCGATTACCATTAAAGTCGGGTATGGTGTTATAAAAACCCAATCCGGTTACGGTTCGACCCAACTACTAGTTCCTATCGCATTGAAATATGGATGTGTTTGTTATTTGCTTACCATTTATTTGTTTACATGTAGATGTTTTTGTATCTTTTTGTTGTGAACTTGAATACATCGCCATCTAATTTATATTTAAAAATTATTAGTGTACAAATTTTATCAAAGTTGCAATTTAAAATATGGTTTTAACGTAAATATTGTGAGTTAGGTACATGAGTACTAACCCATGGGAAGCCCCACGGGTCGGGATCCGGTCTTGGTTTGATATACCCTACAGATTCGGGCGGAGCTCGGGTTTTAATTATTTTAATCGGACTCCGAGTTTTATGATACTGAGACGACCCGATTTCCCGTTCTCACGGAAACAAGGTTATCTTTGGAATATAACACAGAAACAGATAATAGCAGAACAGAATTAAATAAATACACCAGAATGAACAACAAAATATACTGGATAAAAGTAATCATCAGAGTTACACAGTATACAGGATCTTACTTAGTACAAATACAGTTCAGCTATACATAAATGTCTACAGCGGAAATAAACAAAATATGTACAATAGGAGCTGACCAGCATAAAAAGAAATAAATGATAGAATTCATCTTCAGCTCCAGCTTTCCAGAAAGAACCAGCTAAACCTGAATACAAGGCTGTCCGTGTGGAAAAAGGGGCACCCGAGTTTGAGAGTGAAACAAACTACGAGTCAGTCATGGGACTGGTATGAGAAATCTACTCAACACATATATAATTGGCTAATCACAGGACCACGCCACTTTCGTGGAACGGGTTTACTCCATTGGATTGCCAGTGCTTTAAAATAAATCTTTCTTTTAAACATCGCTATGCTTTTTATAAAAATGAAGCCATTATAAGACTCAGTTCCCATCACACAATGCAACGCAAACCGGAGGATAGAGTTTTACCTTATAATGGCCAAAATATGATTGATACGAATAAAACAAAGGCAATTGATATTATTGCTAGTGTTTATATGTTTCAAAAACAATTTCAATCATAACTATCAATCATAGACGGCATGGGTACCATATATCATGTCGTCATATATATATACAATCAAAACCGCACGATGTCGTATTTGGAAATTGGATTTCCGTCATGAACCAAGGCAAAAGATAGTCCTTACCGAATTCGAGACTGCCTAGCCCGAGTCTCAGGATCAGAACGCATCGATCCTTGGATCGTCAGGGCCGGTCCACACGGAGTGGATTAAAAATGCCTGAGCACTACGTTTCGCCGCCCTTTGGGGCGTAAGCGAGCCAACAAGTGACTCCATCGGACCCGGATCGTCCGATCTAACCGAGGCGCCTCGCAACAGCAATAACCACATAAGTCAAACTCGTCAGGGCGTGTAAAACCACTGACGCCACTTTTAGCTAGGAGGAAACGTAGGCCCTCCCTGAGGTCCGTTCTCCCGTTTTAGGTTCATACCGGGGTGTGAGGCTCGCGAATTCACGTTATACACAAAGCTACGCCACACAGGCGGTGCTTTGATCATCACCACAAGACTTTGCTTTTCAACAGAAGCCCTGATCACTGCATCTTAGCATGCCACACAGAATAAATCCTATGTCAGACACACAGTCCATTTACAAGTCCGTTCTGGGTCTGAACGAAACCGGAGGCACTAAATACCTCGCAAACCCTTCGATCAACACGTACGTCTGAACGATCACCACTCATTATCCATATTTCGGGATGCCTCCCAATCAGGACCTCGGTTACCATCCAAACGAGGTGAAGATCTCCGGTCTTCGACCATCGTCTTCATCTTCGAATTTCAATCGTCGGTCGATTATTCGAAATGAGAATTAACTCGGCCTTTCCAAATAATTCACGTATATTTAGAATTTCAAATCGATTCATTTCAATGGTTAAATTATTCGACAACACCACTTTTGTTCTTTAATGTAATTTTCACACCAAACACATTCAACCATCAAATATCACATAAATCAAGCAAATTCAGTTTATTTCCATTCCATATCGCTTATGATATTTAATAACTATTTATCGCTATTTTTATTTATTTTAAAATAGCCATTTTATTTAAAACGACGCTCCGGGCCATAAGGCGGCCGTGGCGCTGTTTTTCTTCAAATTTGATTTACACATATCTGAAAATCTAACCGTTGGATCTTCGCAAAATTTACATCATTAGAAAGGTCTTTTCAAAACGAATCCAACGGTTCCAGTTTCGGGAAATTCCGACGGTCGGATCTCCCGGTACAATCGTTTGAATTTTCGATTTCAAAATACGAACTGCAGCGTCGTTATTCGATTAAATATAATTTTATTTATATATATAAATAAATATAATCGTTTCTGGCGCTGTTTTTCTTCAGATTTGAATTAAACATTCCAGACAATCCAACCGTTGGATTTTTACAAGGTTGGTGCCGTTGGAAAGATTATTCCAAGGCGAACCCGACGGTTGAGGTTTCAGGAAAATCCAATGGTCGGATTTCCCGTACTAGTCGTTTGAAATCACGGTTTCGAAATACGAACTGCACGGCTTCGTTTCGTTTTAATTTTATTTATATTTATATAGTTATATAAATATAGTTCATTCAATGATTTCTATATCGTTTTCACTTCAAAAGTTTTCTAACACCTTAAATTTTGGAAAAATTTCGCCATAACCTCCCTTGCACCGGGAGCGTCGGGAAATCGCAAATAGCGTCCCGGTCCTTCTAATCTCAAAAAGAAAAAGAAAAAGCCAAGCGGCTAGCCAACAGGCTCAAAATCATCACCCAAACAAATCAGTAAATGTGTACCTATTTGTCGGGCACAAAATTTCATTCCTCTTCTCTAGCCCCTTTTCTATAACCTGTTCAATGAATATTGCATGTACATATATATACAGTTCTTATCATTTATCAATTTCTATTTGACTTCATATTTGATTTCTATTTGGTTTAAAAACTCCATTCATTCTAATGTTACATTAATAGGTGCAAATCATTTCATTAGCTAATTAATGAATATTTCAACTCATCTATGTTTATTTTGAACAAGTGACTATTTTTAACACTTCACATTTTAACGATTTATGCATACAATAAAAATGTGATTTTTATTTTAAAACGATTCATTTCAAAACACTATTTTTCTATATAGTTCATATAGTCGATAAAAGGTGACTTTTATTATCAAACAGTTTATTTTAAAATATGAATACCATTCAACACATGAATTTCTAAACAACGAATGAATATCAATTCAACACATGAATGTTTTCTATAGTTTTTATACATAGATAAAAATGTGATTTTTATTATCAAACAATTTATTTCAAAATATGAATACCATTCAACACATGAATTTTTAAACAACGAATGAATATCAATTCAACACATGAATGTTTTCTATAGTTTTTATATATAGATAAAAATGTGATTTTTATTATCGAACAATTTATTTCAAAATATGAATACCATTCAACACATGAATTTCTAAACAACGAATGAATATCAATTCAACACATGAATGTTTTCTATAGTTTTTATATATAGATAAAAATGTGATTTTTATTATCGAACAATTTATTTCAAAATATGAATACCATTCAACACATGAATTTCTAAACAACGAATGAATATCAATTCAACACATGAATGTTTTCTATACAAGGAATAAATATAGTTTAAGCATATGAAAATAATTCAAACACACAAATATTATTCAAAATTTCGGCAGCATAACGGCAGGGTAGTTACACCGGCACCGTCCCTAGTACGGCTCCTCGCTCTACCTTAAAACCTCGCGGTTTTTGACAATGGGGATCATGCATCTAGTTCGCACGCAGGCGGCATGTATATATTTATTTCATTTTCACAAACTAATCCTAAGTGGTTTCAACCAAATATTTCACAACCACAAACGGGTATTTTTCAACCACAATCAACCAATATCCATCACAAACAATCCCAAACAATCATTCAATTTTCACAACAATTTCAACCAATAAATATCGTCCATGGTTTGTGGACGAGGGGCGTATATATATATATATATATATATATATATATATATAGCAATTTATATATAGCTATTCACTTTCATTTCACACATATATAATATATTTTAAATCAGAAATCTCACCAATAGCTATCCAACTTCACGACACTTCTCTTATAGAAATCTTCGCCTTTTGTCGCTTTCGCCCGTATTCTCTACATAAGTAAAAATCGAATTTTTACGATGTTAATCAATATATAAAGATCATATTTTAAAAACAAAGATTATATTTTTAATATTCTTATGATGTAACAATTATATTTTTATTGCTTTAAAAATATAAGAATCATACCTTACTTCTTCTACTTAACAAAAATTCCATCTTTTCTATTTTTAAAAATATGATCTTTATTTTTACAAGTTCAAATCTTTTTCTATTAAAAGATTAAACCTTTTTCTTTTTTTTAAAAAAAAAATTAAACCTTTTTCCTATTTTAAAGTTCAAAATAAAATCAGTTTTATAATTCCTTTTAAAACAGTTTTTGCCTTTTAGAAAAATCAGTTTTTCTTTCTTTAAAAATACAGTTTTTATCTTTCTTAAAAATGCAGTTTTTATTTTCTTTTCAAAACAGTTTTTCTTTTAAAACAGTTTTTCTTTTAAATTTCTGTTTTTACATCCTAAAAAAAAAAAAGACAGTTTTAAAACTTTATAAAAAAAACAGTTTTTATAACTTAAAACAAAAATTCAGTTTTATTCTCTTTAAAAACAAAACAGTTTTTAAATTATTATAAAAGAAACCGTTTTTAAATTAAATAAAAGAAACAGTTTTTAAATTATATAAAAAATATACAGTTTTAAAACTTTACTGTAAAACAAAAATAAAAACAAAAACAAAATAATTTAAACGCTCACCGATCTTGCGAAGGGGAGGAGGAGGAGTCGGCGGCTCGTTGGTGGAGGCACTCGGAGGTTCGCGGTCGGGTTCGAGGGTGGCTTCGGGGTGCTGCTTTGATTCGATGTCGGCGGCGTCTTTGCTGGAAGGAGGCGGTCGCGAGGGTGGTGGGTGGCTTCGAGATGGGGGGGCGGCGTCGAGGGTTCGTCGGTGGGTTCTGGCGGCGGCGATTTAGGATTTTAGGTTTTCTCTTTTTTTTTTTTTTTTTTTTTTATTTGTTAACTGAATGAGGAATCGGGGGGGGGGGGCCAAGCAGAAGAGAAAAGGGGGGAATTCTATTTTTTTATTATTATTATTATTTAATTATTAATTTTTTTGCCAAAGGGTTGACTTTTACTTATGACCTCGAAACGAGGTCCACCGCCTGTCGTCCATAGCGTTTTACCCTCATTCCGAACACAATGCGATATGTATCGTAAGCTGGTTTGATCGTTACGATCAGTTTTCGTTGAATTTACAATTTAAATCCTTTTATTGAATTTTAAACGTACATTTCAAATTACCGGGGTCACATACGGACTAGAAAAATTCCAGAAAAATATTTTCTAGCTTCGTATCGACGATACGGTCCTAACAAAACTAGTTTCGTCGAATTCTGAGATCGTTTGAAAAATGGCCAATTTCCAGTCGATTAAAATCAACAGAAACTGGTCAAACGCGTTTTCCTTTGCCACGCTCACATATTGATTCGAAAAATTATGAAATTTGAAACCTAGCAATAACTTGACACTGCGGACCCAACAAAAGTGGTTTCGTCGAAATCCGAGGTCATATGCAAAATGTCCATTTTTAAGGGCCTGAATTCCATAGCGACTATTCAGAATTTTCAACTGGACATATCTTTTGATTCCCGCTATCAAATTTCGATTGGTCGGATTCGTTAGAAAGATGTTCACTAACAGATTTAAATATTTTTGGTTTCACTAAAATCCGGATTGTTTTGCACCCGGTATATTCAATTGAAGTTTGAAATCGAATTATCGAACTACCGCGCCATTTTCAATTCTATATATAATTATAATTAGTTATATTCGTTTTCAATTGTCGATTTCAACTCAGTTTTCATCGCCATTATTTAAAATATTTATTTTAAATATTTAAAGTCCATTATTTTAGCCAATTTAAAAATTTTAAATTGGTTCAGATTTTCTGGGTCGTTACAGATACGTGGACAGATCCCGACCCACTGACAGACCTAGTCCTAATGGGACATTTTATTGCATAATTGTTCACATCATTAGTGATATTAAGTTTTTTAAATAACTTGAAACAGGTTATGTTTTGGTACTTCATGGGATTTACCACTTATAACTTATTATTTGAGGATGGAATTTTTTTTCCTTAACAGTCTGCACTCCATTTCTGTAATGAGAAATCTAAAACATATGCTTCAAGCTAAAAAAATGATTTTCCAGAGATCACATTTCTTTATCATAATGTTAAATGGTATAAAGTTTAAGGGTGCGTTTGGCGCAAGCCGAAGCGGAGAATTTGAGCGGAGAATTTGAGTGGAGAATTGTAGTTAGCGGAGAATGCGTTTGACGCGTTAGGCGGAGAATTTGAGCGGAGCATTTAAGCGGATCATTTTATTTTTATTTTGTAATTTAATTAATGAATGGTTAATTAATTCATTATTTGTTTTTAATAAATAATACGTATCAATAGTTTACACAAATAAATAAAAAAATTATAAATTATAAATTGCTCCGATTCAGTTCAAACCAACTCCATTACGTAAAGCATTTTGACACAATCGCGACGCAAAAAATCGCGTTTCAAACGGATCTCGTTTGTATAAGTTATTAATTTTTGAAATTTATAAAAACTTAAATTAATTAAATTAATAATATATATTTATATCCAACAGCTCAAAATTGGGCTGCTGGAACCCGACGCGTCTGATGCGTCGGGGCCCAACAACTCAATTTTGAGCCGTTGGGCTACCGGTTCAAAATGGACCGGTAACAAACGGACGCGTCCGTTTGTCAGTTGGTGCGTTTTGGACCAACGAACACACCCTAAGTCATTGGATTTAGATGGTAATCTAATGGCAGCATACTATTTGAATTTGACTTCAGGCAACAAACAGATATAACAGTTTGGATCAAAAGTCCAATGTTCATTTCAAACAGTCATCATCAACAGAAGCATCCTTCATATATATACACAGCTCTACTTCATTGCCAAAAAATAATTCCTTTTCTACATTCTGAAGTAACAAGACATACACGCATCATCTGACAATGTGAAATATTCTACAGATATGTGCAAGTGCTACCGACTTGCACAAACTCACTCAACTGAATCCAGAAAGAATTGTTTTTTTAGAAAAAAAAAACTTTGTAATTTGAAAGAGGTGAAAACATTCTTCAAAGACAGCAATATCGTGCCTTGCAGTGATATCTATCCAACGTTATACAACAACTGAGTCTACCTACAACAATAATGATAGTGAAGATTGAAGTTATCGACAATGATTCCAAATACTGCAACTATTGCATAATGGCATAGCAGGGGAAAATTGAATTAACTGCGTTGGATATTTTGATTTCTATCTCTGTCTGATATAGCCCTATTAGAGTTTAAATCGTTCCCCTTAAAATTAGTCATTAATTCATATCATCTTATCATGATATACCAGCAACCAGACGTAGATATTGACCACGAATGCCTAATAGATTTGAATAAACCAAAAGGCGAAATGCTAAGTTCTACAGTTCTATTAGATTTCAAGGAGTTGAAAGTATTTTCATAAATTTTGTCAAATATTATTCCCTACAGAGCCAGGATGGCAACCCCTCCAGAGCAACATCTCCACTGACTGTAGTCGACATCCCCGCTTAGGTCGCAGGGATGCGAAGGGCAATGCCCATCTGGAACAGTACACTTTATTAGTTGCTGAATTTGAAATCAAAAGCCAACAGTAACATTGATCAACGTATGACCGTTCAAAATCAAAAAGTATCCATTGACGAACATATGATTCGCTTCTTCTATAAATATACATCTCATGTTAACATAAAGACTCACTTTATCTAGTTTTCGAAATTCTAAAATATACATTGTTAGATAAACTTCCGAATGCACTTCTGATCTATGCAATCTCAATTTGCATGGATAATCTCCATTGTATCCTTAAAAAAAATCAATCAATCCATTGTGCTAAAGAAATGAAAAAACATTTCTTAAAAGATAACGATTCATTCGCGTCTTGAATCGATTAATCTTACCTGATTGTCAACACAAGGCATAACGAAGGTGAATAACAGAGAAAATATGATGGTTATAGATAATGTTTGTAGTGATAACAAAGCTAACCTTGGTGAAAAAACGAAAAGGATTATAATTGATTTTCATAGACTAAAAACAGAAAAGGATAATAGTTTGAATGATGAATTCAAATTTGGTATACTGTTGATTTTCCGGTTAAGGATGGTTACGTCTTTTCAGATTCATTTCATGTACAGAAATTGAAATTCTCCAATATACAACTTCTCTGAGACCAACTATTCTGATGTTATCCCCATATTATATTTCTCATATTTTTTCCTTTTGAACTCTATCATCAAGATAGCGTGACCTTATTTTGATAAAGATTCACATGATGATTTATGAAACGCTAGCTCCATCCACAACTCAGATTTGTAGCTACGATAGTATATATTCTTATAATATCCATATGTAACTCAGTTTTGTTAGATGGAGGTTTCACCAGCATCGCTTTGCAACGTTGAGTCCATATGCTGCTCAATTGTATCCAAAAGGAATTTGAAACTGTACAGTGGCTGAAGATGCATTTTTGGTGCAGTTTTCATCAGGTGGCATCATTAGAGTTCTAAAAGACGCCAAAAGAATATTTTTGTTTATAATAGAAATAGGAATAAACAATGAAATATTTGCGGCTAAAAAGGTTGAAACACCGACAGTGTTTACAACATACCTATGAAGCATAATTTAGTTGGGAATCATCGTAATAAAATTTGTTTGGACTTGACATAACAAAAGTAGTCCAAACACTGGAAAAGAAACAATATTTGATGGATTGAATTAGTTATTAGCTTTGTAAGATTGAAACAGACGGGAACTGTTGAAGCTGGGACACATTATATACAGAAGAGGATATTAATTTTCATGAGAAGCATTTGTGCGTCAACATAAAAAAGGATAATAATTAGTTCTCTTTCAAATTTGAATTCGAAAATGAAAATTTAAAGTTAACTATATTAAAATGAAGTATCTAATAGTTCTTGGTCATTGTTTGAGTAGCTTGTTTGATTATGTTAACAGCCCATTTCCTGTAGCCAACAAAAAAAAAAAATCAACTGGCCAAATTGGATCTACGTACGTGCATGGATTCAGTGAAGAACTTATGTTAGTGACTGAAATTGGCGAAAGCCAGTTTAAATATATGAAATGAGCTGATGCATATTTGCGACTTTGGCTACTCTTACCTGATTTTTTTTCCCCCTGAAATTATAGGTGTCAAGTCTTAAATTGCAAAAGGTTAATAGTACGGTAAGCACCACTCTTTCTTATTTTATTTTACTTTCCCTTCTACTCCTCTTTTTCAAATAAGATAATAATAAAAGTTGATAAGTTACCATTCATGTTAAACCTACTGCTACAAACTTGGCCTCTTACATCAAGGTTGAATTCATGTTCATTCAATGTATTTTTAGGTAGTTTGAAAAGGTCAAATCTTTATGCATATACAACCACGATAAATCCCTTCAATATCATACAAAACAGTGGTATATTTAAATTTGTAGTGTAACAAACACATCAGACAAAACATAAATCATGTACTTATGTAGGAATAATTTATTTGAGAATTGATTTGAACTACAGAAACCAGGATTCAGCTATATGAATGATTCCCAAAAAGAAGATAAACTTTTTTGCCTTCATGATTCAACCGCGGAAGTCGGAAAAATGAGAAAATAAGGGATTTAGCATGAAACGAATGGGGGCAGCAAAAAGACTATGATGAGAGATGGCAGACCTGCGTTCTAGAAGAGCGGCGACGAAATTGAGGATCGAGGAGAAGTGGTTCCGCATCCACACCGGAGAACTTTATGAAACCTAATTTTTAGAGGGGATTGTTAAAACTAATTCAATATTTGATTAGGGGCAAATTGTATTTCAACCCACAAATTTAGTTAGTAGCACCCCATTTCATCAAAAAAATATGATGACCAAAATGCCCTTCTTCCGTTATATTTTTTTCCAGCTTTATGAACACCTCGTAGTTGTGCTACGTGATTTTTCGGTGTACCTCGTAGTAACTCTACGTGGTCCATGAATGAACCATGGAGATCATCTACGTGGTACTTTGACGAACCACGTAGGACAGCTACGAGGTACACCGAAAAACCACGTAGTCCCCCTACGTGGAAGGGTATTTTTTGTTTTTTTTTTAGCGGAGGGCTACTAACTAAATTTGGGGGTTTACCAATCATTTCATGATTTAGGGGACTACTTACTAAATTTGTGGGTTGAAATAGAATTTGCCTTGATTAGGATGAGTACAATTTCAATTAATTGTATAATTATAATAATGGGGATAAAATAAATTAAATCAATAAATTAAAATTCCAATATTAACCCTCTAACTCTCTTTATTGCAAACAAATTAGAACACGGTGTTGACAGCTAAAATTGTTGTCACACCCAAGGATTCTCGATTACTCGAGAATAATGTTTCGCGTACGGAAAATAAAAGTGTAGTAGACAAAGAACACAAAAATTTATATTGGTTCGGTTCGGATTGAACCTACGTCCACTTTATGGCGTTTGATGATTTTATTGATTATTGAAGGTTACAAGTACAAGGCATTATCATACAAATTTTGGCTAAGTTTTTGGGAGTCATATTTGCACAAGTAAAGTTTTAGGAGAAAAATACATGTTCTTCTTCTTCCTCGAGTTCTAAGCAGGCATTAATAATGTTTTAGGCACCTGTAGAGCTCTTAAATCATGCAAAATCCAACCCTTTTGAAGAACGAGGAAGGGGTATTTATATGTAATGGATTAGGTGGGAGTATATGCAATTTGGGGACCACATCAGCAGATTTCGCATCCCAAAACCGGCTACATCTCTAAATTTGCATCCCCCCGAAGTGTATCACGAGATTTTGTATCCCCAGAGGGATATGAAGCACGTATCCCAAAGGATACGAAATGGAGGTGGAGTGTGTGCTTCGGGGGATGTGAAGTATGTAGTGCTAGCAATTGGAATCGAAAATTTGAACCGAACCGACCTGACAAGACCCGAACCAAACCTGATGGATCTAGGGTCGGGTCTAGGTGATGAAAAATACAGTTTAGACCCGATTAAACCCGAACCGAAAGACCCGACCAAAAATCATTGAAATATATGTATTTTTAGTGTTACTATTCAACCGAACCCGAGCCGACCCGACCCGAAGCGAAGCTTGGGTCGGGTCGGATCCATATTTCAGAAATGTATAGTTTAGACCCGACAAAACCCGACCCGCCTAGAACCGAGACCCATTGGGTCGGGTCCGGATCCATCGAATCGGGTCTAATTGCCAACCCTAGAAGTACGGTGGGAGGTGGTTGTTCGGGGGTGCGATGTGTGGTGTGGTGATACAAAAGGCGAGATGCGAAGAAAGGGAGGCGAAATCTGATAATGCGAGTTCATGGAAGTGTGGTGCGTTGGAGGGAGTCGAAATCTTATGATGCGAAGGAGTAGGGATTCGAATTGTGGGATTCGAAGCTGAGGGATGCGAAATTTCGAAGAGTCTATATTTTGGGGATACGAGAAGTTGGCTATGAGGTGTTGTGAGGCTTACACTCGCATGACTCCTTCCGGGCTTGAATCTTGATTGTTTGGGCAACACTTCGAGCTTTGGTGCCACGCGACGGGCCGAGTCGAGTGGATCTGGTATGCTTTTGGGAACCGGACCAAAAATCCGGTTAACACTTGCCCCCCCCCCCCACACAAAGTACGTCTTGTTTCGACATGATGTGCTTTGAGTTGAAATCATTATACATGGAAGTAGGAAAGATCTCCAAACTATTTTGTATGCTTGGTCGCGGTCGTTCCGCTGAGCGCGTCGAGAATTCTGACTTCTAGTAGCTTCTTTGGACATCAATTTCCTGTCGACTCATGAAATTAAACGTTAATCGTCGACTCTCGCTTACGTCGAAACGTAAACAAGTCATTGTCGACGTAGAATCGCGTATACGCTCACATGTTTTCATGTGATTTCGCGCTATGTGATCGGAGTTTGAAATAGAGCATGAATAGTAAATATGTCATCGATTTACGATCGAGCGAGTTGGTTTTTGAAAATGATATCGAAACATGAATTCAATCGCTTGGCGTACGTTCTCGAGTCGTTTAAACTTAGAAACTTATGATTGGTTAGCGAATCGAATTGGTTTCGATTAATATACTTTCGAAAATGCATATGCGCAGTCGTATCTGGAGTCGTGAGTTAAGAATTTCTCAGTGTCGGGACGTCCATTCTCACTCTCTTCTCTCTTTTTTTTAAACATGCGTGGAGAATTTCGTATCCCAAGTGGAATACGAATTTTGGCATCCTGATGGGATGCGAAAATTCGCATTATGTGAGGGATGCGAAACTTCGCATCCCCGATGGGACGCGAATTTCCAAATTGGGCTAGGCCCGTCTCCCCCCTCCCCACATATAAAAACGCGACCTGAAATCCCCTTTCCCTTTGCTTGCCTAATAATCTCGCATCCCAGGACCTGAACATTTTGACAGAACTCGAATTTGACTTTAGGTGGGTCTCTATTTTCATGCCTTAACTATTCGAATCGAACCTTAAGCTTGATAGAAAGAAATTTTGTAGATTTGAATTCAAGTCATTTCGTGTCCTAAAAGGGATTCGGGGGGATGGAGCGGAGGCGATGGAGTGTGGAGAAGGGAGAAGGATACGAGGAGGAGAGGAATAAGAGAAAGTGGAGAAGCCGAAAAATCGTCTTCATCTTCGTGAGGAGAGATCGTGGTGTTAGTTCACATCGCCTCTGGGGTTGTGGAACTTTGCATCTTGTAGGATGCGATTTTTCGCATCCGAGGGATGCTAACTTTCGCATCACGAAGGACGTGAACTTTCGCATCACGAGGGACGCGAAATATTGTATCGCGAGAGATGCGGTTTTTTGCATCTGGGGGATGCGAAATTTCACATCACGAGCGATGCGAAATTTCACATCGCGAGGGATGAGAATTCTTGCTTCCTAGGGGGATACAAAGTGGACATGAAGCTGATTTTGATGAAGTGTAAGATGCTATTTTTGGTAAGGAGGAGGAGGGATGTGAAATATCATCAAAGGGACATGAATTTTCTAAGTCTTGGGTAAGCGAATTTCACATCCCTGGGACATAGGCAAATTTGGAGCCTTTTTTCAACATATCCCATGTTCCTTGTTGAAATCTCGAATCCTAATGGGCCCGCTGTTTAATTTATGTTTTCCACAGTGTTATATGATTAAATCAGACTTAGTTTTGAAGATAATGACTGAAAATGCTTTTATGCTCAGACAAAAGTTGATAATTCTGACTTGCACCTAGGATTAGAGCATAAACTCGAATTATGGACATATGACTGAACTAGCGACCTTTAGGTTTGTTATCCGATTTCAATCACGATGTAGCCGCGACTCGACGTGAACTTAGCAATATCGGTCGACGATGACGATGGTTATAGTTCTAAGGACTAGTAATCGTCGTCGTGTCCCAAGTTCTTTTATTGTAATCGTATCAACATCGCATGACATTGCATGTTCATGCTAGTTCACACCAACACAAGGGGTATAGGCTATTCAATGCAATATCTTACACAACTATGTTAAAAATACAGTTAGCAATGGAAACAAGATCATCCAAGAGACTTCAAGCTTTGGAAGTTGAAGCTTTTGAACACTCACCGCCCCAGTCAGGGTCATCAAGTAGTACTGGTTAGGGCGACAACAAGATTGAGACTTCAGAAGCATCCACCCCTTCCTAGCCCATAGGCTCACCAAAAGCACCCAACTAGGTTGTGCAGTCGGAAGGACCACAACAAACGGCCGAGCATCCAGTTGAGGCGATGGTGCCGGAAGGGGCTAGAGAGATAGAAGAGAATCCCAAAGAGGAAAAGGACGAAGATATTATGAGGGAAGATACTCCTGATGTAACGAACCAACTTTCGAACACATCGGAAGTCGCGTCATTATATAAGAATAAGAAATAGATAGAAGATAAAACTAAAGAAAACATCAGAATCTCACAGCGGAATTTGAACAAAAGACAATACCACATAATATTACACATCAGAAGCATAGTACATTAGAGTATATTAGGCCTAGGGATACATGTCATCCCATAGTACAACTTTTTAATTATACATAACATCATAGATAACCCAACTTGCAGACTTCGTAATTATACAGAGATATAATAGGTAGATCAGCATGCAGAAACTTTTTCCATCCAGTTATTCCAAGTTAAGTCATTACCAGATTCAGTTGACTACTCATAACAAGTGTTATGAATACCCAAGAGTTTAGGGAAAACACAAAAAAATAAACTTTGGGTCAGTCAGGGGACTGGTATGAGTAAACAATTTTAAAATTCAAGGAAATAAAAATATCTCATAAGACCACGTCGTAAATACAGAACGGGTTTTTACCTTATGAGAACAAAGCACTTTAAAGATATTATCATAATGTCTATGGTTTTTCACAAATAATTTAGAATTTAGAAGAATGCTTGCATCTCACATTCGACTATATAGTATACAAACAAAACCATTTAATGCTTATGGTTAATGGATTTCCAACGGTGACAAGGTATGGAACCACCTTCCGGTAGTGTATCTCTAGAGGGGAATACATTGGGTTCAACCAGAACATCTTGCAACTCGGCCACACATGACAGACCACTCATTTCTCTTGAGTGTATCGAATGTATATCACTAATGGTTGTATAAGGAAACCATTTCCCGAACGGGACATAATCGATAGAATAAGAAACAAAAGGAGTTTCTCTAGATAGGTGATGCTACACCCTAATGGGAGAGACCCACATAGTCATGCTGCCTGCCCCGATTTTTGTCAATTCCTGGTTGTAAGGCTTGAGGCTAGACTTACCTTTGATCATCATTTCTTTATTTACTTTGAATGCCAAATCGTCAAAACTCACCAACCACTAATTGACTTCCCCAGAAATGTATTATAGGTATAAAACAAGAGAAACGAATTCCTCTATCACCATATAAATACGTTTGAAGAGATTAATGTACGTGATCAGTTAGAATTACTCTGTCAGACATTCATCCATACAAGTTGTCCTGGGACTGGACAAACCGAAGGCACTATTCTATAAACCCATCTTAGGCAATTTCTACCTAGGATTTACAGAATAGCCCTTGCATATCTCCATCTTCTATTATCTTCTATAATCATTGACTTGCGGCGTAAAACTTGAATCGAAGTGGAATATAGATCCAGACTCTTTGAAACGATCGACGTTAATATCTTTTTAGGGACAAGTGATACTTTAAATAGAACAGGTTATTATATTCCAAAAGTAAAATTCCAGTATTCATGTTTATATAAGGTTTGAAATCACTTTTCCATTTTTAAACGGTTATCACTCTAAGTTGATTAAATAAAATTCCAGTATTAAATTTCAAAAATAATTCCATCATTACAGTCGACCACCTTCCATAGGTTTCGGTATAACCATTATTCAACACATCACTTTTGACAGTTCCTTAGTTGAAAAAATGATTGGATAACCCTTCATTTAATTAATATTTAAATTATTTAAAGTAATGGTATAGATTTCAAACAAAATTGATTACATAAGTGTAAAATTGGCTTTGCAATGGTTTCGGTTCTACTACAAATACAAGTATTTTAACCTATTATTTAAAACAAAAGAATAGTTTTAATTCTATCCTATTTAATTAACCATGTTTTAACAATAAGTCACGTCTTTTGCTATCCCTTACTTCTTGAAACCTGTCTACCATCCAGACTCCTTTTTGTTTTAACATAATGATTTACCACATGGCCCAAAATACCAAAAGCTCATACTCCTAAGGCCCGCACACCCTCTTGATTTTAACCCTCACGTGCCACGCGACCTTTCAAAACCCATGGGAAAAAGAAAATGCCCCCACACCAGTTTAAAACGAATTAGCCGAGACCGGCTACTCAAAAATTCCTATCCAATTTTCACCTTTTCTACTTCCTGATTCTTGCTTCCCTTCATGTTTTTTTGCTTTATTCCTTTCAACGATTTATTACGTGTAACGACCCTCCCTCTCGGTCGATCCAAATCGATTGTTTAACCGACTTAAATCGAACCAAAAAGACAGATACACTAACTTTGGGCGCACAACACATCAGAACAAACAACAAAAGACTTTTATAAACATCATAATAATGTTACATCAGAGTACAGAATATTAGAGTATCGAAAATAATATACAACGGAAAATAAATTTACAATAAATGCAATACAATGCAGCAGAAACAAATAGACTAAAACAACGGAGGACTATCAATTCTCTGGACACAGCTTTAAGCTTTGATCCAGAATCTTGCTAAATGAAATAATCTGCAAAACCAAAACTATCGACTACCCATGTGGAAAATATGGGCACCCAGAGTTTAGGTAGAAACAATAAACTCTGAGTCAGTCATGGGACTTGTGTGAGAAATCAAAACAATTATTAAACTTTACTTTAAAATAAGGTAAATCACGGGACCACGCCGTATGTCACAGAACGGGTTCACCCCCCTGAATACCAGTGTATAAACAACAACTAATAACAGTCATATGGATCTACAATGCATCGTACAACATGCAATTCCTCAATCTACCTATTTAGGTTTAATCCCAAATTTAGATTTTTCCAAATCCAATTCACTTGACAGAAATTATTTCTTCGGACTTTATTCCTGATTTATTATTTCAAATCATTTTGAAATACATATCTAACTTTTATATCAAAGTAGATTTCACTTCAGGATCTCAAACCAAAATCTTTGGAAATATTAATTCCAAAACATAACAATGCATACAAACAAGTATGCAACTAAATATCGGGAGGTATTCAACCCTTAGACAAGGCTATACGCGCCTCACCAACTCGATATATATATATATATATATATATATATATATGTATGTATGTATGTATATGTGCACCTTCCACTATGGAGCAGGCTACACTGACGGTGAAACATCCCACGCCCTTAGGGAAAATACATCGCCCTTACACTTTTAGTCATCCAGGGTTACCTAAATCTTTAGCCACATACCAAATCATTTCATATCCCGAAGTAGGGAAAATCATTTCACAACATAATAATCACAAGTACTTTACAAAATATAGTACTTTACATTAGCAATTCACACATATGACCAGTCACTATTAATCACATAACCTTTGAGCTCGTACGTCTCAAAGAAGAGTGTTAAGCAAGAGAATAAACTCATTCATTCATCATCAATAACAACTAATCGGTTACGTGATGAACCACAATGTCCAACATATAATACTTTTCTAAATCATTTCAGAAATATTGAGTTTAGGCCTCGAAATCCTTTCTGTTTTATAAAACATTTTTATAAAACATTCCCTATCCAAAATGGGGAATACATTTCTTTTCACTTAAGAAAATATCATCTCAAAATCATTCATTAAATTTGAAATGAACTCAACCACATCGCTAAACATCTCATAGTCAAATCGTGAAGTGTTTCACAAGATGTTAGCATACAAATATTTCTACCCAACCCAATTGTAAATATAAAAGCATATCTGCTCATAAACTGGTCGAGCATAATCCAAACAATCAATCAATCACAATCATGAATATCAACAACCAAGTATATTTGGTTTATACCACATCTCATGTTTTGGGAAATTTAATCACCATTCATTCATTCATTCAAATCTAATTAAAGATTTATTAAAACTCTTCTTTGTTTTAATCTCTAAAATCATTACTTAATGATTGTTCAACTTTCTGGAAATTAATCCTGCCTTTACTCGGGTTGAAGAACAAATGTTATTTAAAACACAATTCACGAAAAACCCAAAATCATCTTCCATTCAAATGTAACTTTCACGGAAATCATAATAGAATATAATCGATATAAATTTCTGTATCATACTAACACTATAAACGAAATAACAGCAAAGCCGTTTAAATTCCATAAATAGTAATGGTTTTCATTCACAAAAGCTCATCTCGATTATTACCAAATTGAATTCCATTCAATTCCAATTTAACATTTTAAATTGGAAAACTTTACTTTAGAAAATTTCCGTTAAATCTTAATTAAAAGATTTATAAATTCCATATCATAACTTCATTGTTAATTGGGTTTTAGAACTAATGTCATTTAAAACACAGTTCACGATTAACCAAAAATCCAATTTCAATTCAATTCCAATTAAATATTAATTGATTGATAAACTTCTCTAAATCTTATTTAAAAGATTCATTCTTTTCTCAACTGGGTTTAAGAACAGTGTTGTTGAAGGCACCATTCACTACAAACCTAAAATCCAATTTGATATTAAATACAAGGCTCTGAATAGAAAATAATAACGGCTTATATTCAATATCAAATTCTGAAACTAACGGATATCGTATTGGGAATAACGATATCTGTATCTTCCAAATTCCTCAACAATATTCGTGTAATCATGGAATCCAATACTGAAATATTCCGAAGATTATTTCCATTCAAAACCATTCCAATTCATACGTTGGAAAAATTCTAGTTATTTTAAAACCCATTTTCAATCCAATTTATTATTCTAGGTATTAACTAGTTCATTTCGATAAAAATATATTTTTATCTTATCCTACTTGGATTTTTTTCATCCAAAATCTTTCCAAATCATTGATTTTGATTTTACATAAATTTTCCATATTTTTAATAATTTTATTAAGGCCCTTACAGTCGGTTTTCAATAACGACCACCAAACTGTATTCATAACGACCTTTTCTGAAATTGATTTGGACATAATTTAAAATCCAACTGTCCAAATTTAAATCTCTTATATTCATTGAAAAACTCTTTTCGATACGAAGCTCACGGTTCCGGTTTTAGGAGAATCCGACGTCAGATCTCCCGTTACCTCGATTTGAAGTTAATAGTCGAAATTTTCGAACGGTCGCTACGCGGCACGTTCTATTCAGGCCATTATATATATATATCATCGATTTCCATTTAAAATGTATTTTATAAATTGTTTATAAATTCATTTTAAAACGATTTCAACTTCGTATTCAATTTTAAATCAAAATTGAATATTCCATATCATTGTAATATTAAAATGATAATGTTTTCAAAATATCTGATTTTGAAATCCATTTCCCTTTCATATTCTTTATAAAATGAATAAAATCGATCGATAAGCCCGTTCGGGATAAAAATGGAATTTAACTACTTAACTCGGCTTCATATATTTTTATATATTTTCGTGTCCATCCAAAATCGGACATGCAAATCATATTTTGATTTTTTTTACAAAATATTATTTTATAAATATTCATTATTTCAGAATTGGAATGCAACTCAATCAATTACCATATAATTTCAGTAATATGGATTTCATACATCACATGTATTCAACAATAATGATTAATAATCATCAAACAGTCAATTCACATCCAGAGTGCAATTTACAACTGTATAAGAATTAAATAATTAAATAACGCTTATCACAGTCTGTCGATCAATCGATTGACATATAATTAAATTCAGGGGAGATGTGAATAAATTATCATCCCCAGACCCGTGTGGGGTTTCCAAACAACGACAGTCGATTCAAAATAATCACTGGTTAATAAATTTAACCAGTTCTGATTTGATTTGAATTATTTTTCTAATTAGCCTATTTCCACTGTTTAAATTATAAATAGTTATTTATAATTTAGTTTCAACTACCACAAAACAATATTAAATTATTTTTAATTTTTTAAACATTTCAGCATCACAATCAAAACCCAATACAGTCAATTAAATAGTCCATGGTCTATGGACGAGGGAGGTGAGCTAACAGGCACCGTATACAATTTATAATGATTAAAACTGATAAAAATCTACACTGGCAATTCTATATATTTTTATACATGAATACAATATCATGACAAAATATAATTTAGTGAGAAGGAGTTCTCACATTGGGTTCTACTCCGTCATTCTTTATTTGAAGATTTTGGTACCGTTTGGATTTAAATTTGCTCCAAATTCTAATTTGCTCCGTTTCCGTTCTGGTCAGTTTCATGTTGTAGCTCTCTTTTCTGCAATTCCAACGGATCCGAAATCATTTGATTCCATTTCCGTATGACAAAGTTACACCTAATTATACATTTACACATATTTAAGATAATTAAATTCCTTAATTAACACTTAACCCCTAATCATTCTTCCCCGTTTACATCTGGAAACCACTTAAACTCAACGTTCACTCGAAGAACGCCATGGCATCACCTCTACAAACCCTGGTCGGCCGATATGAATGTGTCACATCAAAGCCCTTCGTGAATCGCGCCTCCCCCCTGAGCATCATCAAGTTCGATCAACCCAGGCGCAGGCTGTTAGACCAACCCCAACGCGGAGTGGGTCAGGGAGCAACCCACCCCCAACGCGGGGTCACCACGTCCCTTCCGGGTTGCTTTGGAAACCCCGAAGGTTGCCAAAGCAAGTCGGTTGGTTGCTTTGGTAAAACAACCTTAGCCGGCTTATTTAAAGCCTGCTAAGGGTAGCTAGCTTTAAATAAGCCATTTAAGATGGAAAAAGTTTCCACCTTAATCGGCTTATTTAAACCCGGATAAGGGGGCTGGAATTATTTCCTGCCCACCTTAGCCGGCTTTAAATAAGCCGCCTAGGAGCAACGACTGTTTTAAGAGTCGTTGCTCCCTTCCCACTCCAGTCTTCCTTACCCTCTTTCTTCTATATATACAACCTATTTTTCAATTTCAATACACACAAATTTCTCCTATTTTACTCAACCTTCAAACTACTATAATATACATCATCGAAATGCAATGTCGAAGAATATGAGCAGCAAGAATAGCAAAGGAAAAACGAAGATGTCATCACAAATCAATCCGAATCCGTACCATTTTGTTCAAGAGCAGCAAGATTTTCCAATGCAAACTTCTTACCAGCTCATCGAACATTTTAATTCAGGTACAATGCAAAACACTTCTAATTGTTATCTTCCGCAACACAATCAGAACATCAATCAGTCACAGCAAAATTCAAATCATTTTCAAAACACTCAAGTTTCTACCTACGGCCATAACCCCACATTTCAACAATCCCATAGCAATCAATCTTATTCATCTCCTAGCAGCCAATAACAATCGACCTTTCCAAATACTTCTCCCAATATTTCCAGAAATTTGAACTTGTTATATGGTGATAATAGCGCTGAAAATAACGGAATGCAAATTAATATCAATGAGATTCCCGATAGATTTACCACTCGCCCGGTGGAAAAGGTTGCGAAAATGGTAAAATGATCACCTGCTGAATAAGCTAAATTGGCTTTTTGTTGGGTTGAGTGTTCCAAAGATAACTGGAAAGGCACAAGTAAAAGTGAAAGTTCGTTTGGAATTCAGTTTGTAAATTTTTCAATGGCCAAAGTCCGCATAAGCCATCTAGATCGGTTGACTCTTTGAAGCAGTCATGGAAGAGAATCAATTCTAGTTGCCAATGCCGAAACAAGATAATGGCCGCGTTGACTAGTAGACAACAAAATGGAGCAAACGACATGGATCTGGTACGAAATTATAAAAAGGTTTTTTTGTTTCTCTTGTTTCACGGTATTTTCGTTTACATTTATTTTTATTATGCAGCTTAGCAAAGCAAATGAATTGTATATGTCCAAATCAAACAACCAACCGTTCAATTTGCACAATTGTTACGACATACTTTCTCAAGAAGAAAAATGGAGCAATGTGCGTCATAAGCATACAACACAGCGATTTATGCCACTCGTACTGACCGAAGAAGTTAGCCCCAGAAGCTTAAATTCACAAGAAGACACCCCTTTTACAACCAGTTCAGGGGGTAGGCCGCTTGAAAAGTAAAAGCGAAAAAAAGACCATAAAAGATTACAGCCAGTATTACGAGCAACTTAACGGACGTATGGCAGCTACGCATGAATCGACTAACCAGTACATGGAAACAAAGGAAGCATCTAGAATAGAGAGAAGAGAGAAAGCAGAGGAAAGACAACGACGACATAAAGAGCTTCAGCAAACGAGAATCAACGAATTGGAGTTAAGAAAAGCCGAGTTAGTTCAACAAAAAAGTGCATATGACTTTGCTCTTATGAGTTTCAAGCTAGATGATCTAAATCTAATACAAAGGAGGTGTATGGAAAAGCAGCTCAGAGAGTTTGAGAGATGTAACGCAGATTAGGTCGTTTCATTGTTAGAGTATGTTGTAGTTTCATTTCAGTTGAGTTGTTGGTGTTGTTGTTTTAGTTTTTTAGTTCCGTTGTTTTAATTCATGATTTTTATTAAGTTATATTAACAGGTGTATTGCTTAAAGTTGAATGAACATTACCCATATTACAAAATTGTCATAACAAACCAAGATACAGAAGTAGAGTTTACAGTAAAACAAAGCATGCAATCATTGATTTAAAATAAAATAGAAACTACCCACATGTACTGACACTTGAACCTCGATAATAAGGGTTTGACTCTAAACATTAATTGCTTAATGAACTATTGGTTTCCCGCATGTTCACAGTAGTGCTCTACTAGCTCTTCTCGTAATTCTAGATGAGCTTGTGGATCTCGAACCTCTTCCAGTTGTTCCCAATATTCTGCAAATGTATTTGGGTCCTTATATGTTTTATTGTAAATTCCACTGCAATGTCCGGGTAGTTTCGAACCTGGAGATCATATCCTCCTCGTTCTTCTTCAACAATCATTTTATGTAAAATAATACAATAGTACATGATGTCATCTATAATTGCTTTATCGTGGTAGTTTACTTCCTTTCGAATTATATGAAACCTACCTTGCAGTACTCCAAATGCTCGTTCAACATCTTTCCTGAAACTCGCTATTTCGTGAACAAGGCTTCTTTTGTGTTATTTGGTTTTTTGTATGCTTGCACGAGTGTCTTCCATTTTGGATAAATTCCATCTACAAGATAATAACCAACATAATGATCCTTGTCTCCAATTTTGTAGTTGCACGAATGTGAAAGGTCATTATACAAATTGTTAAATAAATATGACTGTCGTAAAACATTAATATCGTTTAGAGAACCAGGACTGCCAAAAAATGCATGCCATATGTAAAGGTCTAACGAAGCAACAGCTTCTAACACCATCGTAGCCTTTTTCATATGACCCCTGTATTGTCCTTGCAATGCCACAAGACAGTTTTTCCATGTCCAGTGCATATAATCCAAGCTACCCATCATACCTGGAAATCCACGTTGAGCTCCCATTGCTAATAGTCTCGCAATGTCATGAGGTGTTGGAGTTCTAAGATACTCTTCACCGAACTCACGTACGACAGTTTTGCGAAATTGTTTCATACATTCTACTGACATTGACTCCCTAATTCTTATTTTGTCTTCCAGTGAATCTGCAGAACTACCATAAGAAATCATATGTAGTGCAGCTGTAACCTTCTGAAGGGGTGAAATCCCCAGTTCGTTAATGGCATTTTTTCTATGTATGAAAACTATGTTGGTTTCAGAAACTTTGTTAAGTACTCGAGTAAATATCGTTTTTGACATACGAAATCTTCGACGGAAATATATATCTCCGTATACTAGATTTGTCACAAAGTAATCTTTGACTAGTTGATTGTGACCACTGGGATAGTCGCATCCATATCGCATATCTTTTCTACCGTCCAAGCTTCCACCTTGGATTGTAGTTAAGCTTTTAGCAATATCTCGTTCTATCGTGTATCTTTTTTCAAGAAAAGCAATTTACATGTGAACATGGACACTTAATGTCCAAGCTCCCTATCCTTTACTTTAATTTTTGGTTGACAAAAAGAAGAATATGACAAATAAATACACTATCCTTTACTTTAATTTTTGTCCTGTAGTGTAATTGGGTAAGGTCACGAGTGTTCACAAATTTATTCCCTTCTCAATTACAACATAAAGTTATGTTGCTACAATCACTTTGTGTAATTGGGTAAGGTCACGAGTGTTCACAAATTGATTCCCTTCTCAGTCAAAGACATAAATTTATGTCGGTTCAATCACTTTATGTAGCATTGTGTAAGTGATTCCCCTGCAAACACTATATAGCACTAGTAAACTTTATCCCTGATAGGACTTTATCACTGCAAACACTATATTGAACTATTATTAGGGAGTGATTCCATTATTTCTTGTATCACTTTATCGCTTTATGTTGTATGATTATGTCTGTGATTCCACAATATTGCACTATATGACTTTATCTGACTTCATTATGTAAACAGAGTAGTCATATCACTTCAGCCTCATAATTAACGTTACTTTAAGGGGTCTTCACATGTGCATAGGTAACCCTGCACCGACTAGTTTTATCAAGAAAGGGTAATAACTCTTTACTTTATGGGGTCGTCACATGTATCAAATAATAACTCTTTTCCTTTAAATACTAGACAATGGATTACCTTTAAAATACCTACTAATTTGGCATTGAAAGTTTTGCGGAAGGTTCAATGGGAGATTGGGTAATAAGTGATGAAAATATTGGAAAAATATTTGATGAGTACGAAAACGAGGTAGGGTTTGTGCCGGACACACAAATAAACGAGGTGTGTGAAGAGGTTCCTGGTCTTCAATTACGAGCTACAATGCCACGACCTACTAGATGTGTACAAGTCCAACCAATTCGTGGTAACCACAGAGCCTCTTCTTCCTTAGCTTCAACTAAGGAATATTCTACAGATGGATTACTTATCCCCGTGAAAGCGTATATTAAAGTTGAATGTCGTGATACGCTATTAATTAAAGGAAGTGACGGTTTAAGCCATGAAGAATTTTGAGCAATGATCGCAAGATTACATAACAACCACCGTAGGTGTCCCATTAGTAGATTAACATCTGAAATCCATTTAGCTCACTGTCATTTTGTAGAAGCTTGCGATCGTTACCATAGGATTGTCCAGACAGTGGAAGATGAAGACATACTTCAAGCATCTCAAGCAACTTTTGATTCTCGTTACCTGTTTGAACATGGGACGAATTTCGTGGGTCACAAAGCATACAAGCTTCGCTATAGTTGGCTAAACAAAACTCAGGATGAGTAGGTTTATATTGAAGGTTTATGGTTTATGTATCCTAATTTAAATTTTCTATATTCTAGCTATAGTACGCTATTGTTTATGGTCTAGCTTGTTGTATCCTAATTTAAATTTTTTATGTTGGGTGTAATGTTGCTCTTTATATGTTGTTATTTCCAGCTTGTTGTAGCCTAATTTAAATATTCTATCTTGGGTGTAATGTTGCTCTTTATATGTTGTTATTTCTATCTTGTTGTATCCTACTTTTAATTTTCTATATTGGTTGTAATGTTACGATGCTTAAGACAAATCGTTCACAACTGAGAAGCTTGCAACAACAACAATTACAACATTAAGAAATGCCAAACTACAATCATACGAACTACAACATCTCAACACACAAACATCAAATTCAAAGTACAATAAAAAACAATAAGATAGTTTCCATGTACACCTACCACGGACGTGGGAAAAATCCAGGTCTAGCTGCATCAGCAACATTCTTGTTCGAGCGTCTTATTTCGGCTTGCATTTCTAGTGCATATTGAACTCCACGTTCACACATCGGAGGGTCAACCACTGCTTAAAGTAACAACAATCAATTTCATCAGGAAAAACCTTGTGGTCCTCGTAGGCTGCACAACCGAAAAATCGACGACCTGCATTTTTTTGTTTTTCGAAACAACCGCGACCGATTCTTCTCCACAAAAGCATAAAGGGTTGGATCCACCCAGACCTAGTGGCTCTATAACGCGCCCTTCAACTACCCTTTCTTTTCCAAGTCGTTGATTTGATACCACTTCATAGCCATTTTCCCATTTGTCCATGGTGGAGCCTACACTCTCTTCTCCCTATTTCGACATATACCAATAAGGCAACTATACTATTAAATTTTCAAGTAGAAGGTCGAAATGGTGAAAAGGAAGGAGGAGGCGGCTGGAAGAATAGAAATTGCGAGTCAGGGTTTAGCCTGCTTCAGAGAAGCAACTATATATAGCGAAAAACCAAGATGTGGTGCGTACGACAAATCAAGATGTGGAAGAAACATGCTTACATTGCACATGGCAAGATAGTGTCCCGTGTCAGCGTATAGTGTAGATTCTCTATCATGGCTACAGTGTACAGTGTACAATGTATAGTGCATAGTGAAGATTCTCTAGCACAGATATTTTAAGCATTGGACTATGCATAATTTTTTTTAATTTAATTTACTTTACCTTTTACTTTATGCCTTCTTCCACACGTTATGTGTAGAAGTGGTCATCCCTATGTTATTTATATATGGCTTGTTTCCCAGTCATTTACTGCCTCAATTGTTTACTACTCATATAAAATGCCTTCTTGGTCATCATCTTCAGACTCTGAAGAAGCACGGTATGAACAGATGAGACTACAGGAGCTTGCGGACTAATTCCAACATCTCAACCAAACGAGACCTCACAATGAGCAACTGTATGACCAAGTTAACACGCATCCTCCACACGAAGCTACAATACCAAATGTTCAACCGTCGTATGAACGACTGATTGCTCATCCAGAAGAAGAGGCCGCGTTCTATTGGGTACCTCATGTTCAAATTTCAGGAGCTTGCTACTGCAGTTATGAGGCTGAAGTTGTGGTTCGAGCAGATGGAAAAGATATCAGTAGCCGCATGAAGAAGTATCCATCATATCCGAATGGATGCAATTTCACAGAATGGATAGACGAGTCTTTGTGCCCACGGAGAATAGCATATGCAAACGAACTCGAACAAGAGATTGAACGGCTCCATAATGTTATGGAACAGTTACGAGTTAACCGTAATTATTAGCCGAAGTAGCACTCCTGTAGACTCACTTGAGGTCGAACGTATCAAGTAGTTTGCTTAAGTAATTGTTTCTTGTGTCTGCTTAGATGTTTTAGTTGGTATCTAGTGTCATAACTTGTGGTATCTTTATGGTCTGTTGTATCTGTATGCTTTATGTTTGTTGTTAAAAAGGCTCCCTTTAGATTGAACTGAAATTTCCCCATCATAAAACAAATTAACGAATTCCATATTAAAAATCCATAAATGTTTTGAATAAAGATTTTAAAATATAGCTACAAAATTAACGAACAAACATGAGATTACATATAACAACACAGTAGTTACACATAAGAACATACAAGAAGATTACACATACAAGCTGATACAAGTAAGAAACATACAGCCGAATAAGCTACTAAAAGGGACAACACCATAAAACAAAGATACAAGCTAATACAAGTAAGAAACATACAGCCGAATAATCTACTAAAAGGGACAACACCATAAAACAAAGATACAAGCTAATACAAGTAAGAAACATACAGCCGAAAAAGCTACTAAAAGAGACAACACCATAAAACAAAGATACAAGCTAATACGAGTACAAAACAAACATCCGAATAAGCTACTGAAAGGGACAACACCATAAAACAAAGATACAAACTAATACAACATGAATGTCTAATACATTAGCTACAACTAATCGTCAGACAGATCCGCAGGCTCCATCTCCACATCCTCATCATCGTTAGCAGTCGTAAGCTTGTTAATACGAGCAGTCAACTCATTTAGACTCCTTCGGTGCTCAAGGTACGTTACCTGTTGGAGTCCTAGTGTCATATGATAAAAATCCTCATAAGAAAATACAGATGGATCTGGATACTGCGTCACCACCGGCCTTGGTATATAAATATATATATAATATCCAGACGTAGTAGGTATGCCAACAGTCCAAGCGTAGCCTGGCATCAGTGGAGCCTAGTAAACCTACATGCTTTGTGAAATGTCATGAATGATCGTGGGCACAAGCCCACTTCGAAGTGCAGAAGGTCCAGCCAAATCAACATACGCAACATGCACAAAACTCCCTGTATGAGGTGGGGTGTAATACTGCCGCCAAAAAGAAATATAATATCTACCAGTAAGAATGAAATCACTAGCTGGCCACCACTCCTCTACATGCTCATGTAAAGCACTAGTAGTATGAACCCTGGGAGTAGCTGTATGTGGGTGTGGATCATCATGAACAACATCCCCATTATATATCTGTCTCCAACAACGTTCCCCTAAATACCATAAGCAAACTAAACTAGGAGGACAGGAAACTAATTATAACACCCCGTAATTTTATAACATTAAAATTCACAAATTAAAGTATACTTAATTTTTAGAAGAAGAATTAAGTGAAATGGATTGCGCTATTATGTTCGTCTCAAAATTTTGGGTCAAGATAGACATTTGGTTTGCATAAAACGGATAACCTATGAAGAAGTTATTAAGCCTTGAAGTTTGTATGCATATGATATATATATATATATATATATATATATATATATATATATATATTCAAAAAAAAGTTCAAAACAGCGAATCGGGAGGGGGAATAGCCGAACCGCACCATTTTTGGAGTAGACTCGAGCCCCGCTGGGTCGACTAGGGGTCGATCCAGGGTGTTTGGCTGTCAACCCGTGGCCCGATTCGCCCTAAGGGATGATGTGGCATCTGAGTGGTCCTGATGGTTCTGGTTATCCCTAGGTTAATCCGACGGCTCTTATTAAATTAAACTTCTATAAAAACACTCCTAAACCCCTAACCCTAATCACATTAATTCATAACAAGAGCCGCCATGCTGTCAATGGAGAACCTAGAGTAGCTGCCATACACTTTCAACCCTAAAGCAAGATAAAAGCTTGAATCAAATCAAATCTAAATAACGATTAGTCTACATCAAAGGCGAGCAATTCAGTTTCAGGATACAGATCCCAGAAAGACAAGACTATTCTTTTTAATTGTGAGTATGATAGCTTTCACAAAATAATTAATTAATTTAATTATGATAATTGGGATTATGAGAATAACTTTTTGAATCATGTGATATAAATTATATGTATGTTTGTGGTGTTTAATCATATGTTAGTCTTATGCAAGTTGGATCATATTTTAGTTCTTATGTGAATCTTATGCAAGTTGAATCATATATCTTATGCAAGTTTGTGATGATTGGATCATATATTCATGTATGAATCTTATGCAAGTTTGGGTTGTTAAAATATATGTGAGACATGTATATGCATATGCTAGTTTATGTGACATTAACCTTTATGTCTAGATCCATATGCAAGTTTACATCTTTATGTTTAGACCCATATGCAAGTTTACATCTTTATGTTTAGATCTATATGCAAGTTTACATCTTTATGTTTAGATCTATATGCAAGTTTACATCTTTATGTTTAGATCCATATGCAAGTTCACAGCTTTATGTTTGGATCTATAGCAGTACATAAGTTATGCAAGTTTATGCCCATTACCTATGCTAGTTTTGTATCATATGCTAGTTTGAATGAAATTCATATGCAAGTTATTGGCTATGTAATCTTATGTCATGATCCTTAGATATATTTTATGTGTTATGTGATGTTCTTTTTCTTTTTATAAGTTAGACTATTTGCGAGTCTAACATATGTTATATGAAAACGTACGAATAGCGTGGGGATGATGGGATAATATTGAATATACATAAATTGTGAATTGGCATAAAATGGCCTTAAAAGGCATATAATTAATTTGAGACATTAATTGGCATAATTGGTATTTATGGACATAATTTTAAGAGACAATTATGGAAATAAATAAATTTGGAATTTATTGACAAACTTGAATAGGGATATTAATCCAATTTGGGTTTAAATAAAGATGTGTAATAATTAACCGCCTAAGACACGAGGTTAGACTCTTTTGTGGTGTAAGACTGCCCGGACCCGCCCGGCAAATCCAGCAGCCACAAATGCCAGTCTAATGTGAGAGGTCAAAGGCACGAATTAAATGCGTAACAATTGTAAAGACATGAGGTTAGGCTCGTTTGCGGTATAAGACTGCCCGGACCCGCCCGACAAAACCAGCAACCACAAATGTCAGCCTAATGTGGGAGGTCTTTACATGGTTACGGTTCTAATGAATTAAGTAACACTTAACCAGATAAACATGTGGTGGGACATGGGGGTTAAAGTGGGTGCCTTGGGTGGCATGTGAAATACGATTAGATGCACTTAACCAAGATTGAAATATGTAAGAAGACATGAATGAGAATGGGGTTAAGTGGGGAAACCTTAGTGGGGACCAAGCATGGGTGGAAGACTTGTGTCAAGCATGGGGGCCCTTTTCAAACCAGTAACCCATTAAGTATCTTTGTGAGCTCGACCCAAGTCGAGGACGGGACACGCTTACTGGATTTGATTGTAAGAGGTCAAAACGGGTTAGCGGTGGCAACGCAAGTCCAACGGGGTCATGTGCGTGCGTGGGCCCGGGCTGGTAGGTAAGACGTTGTCGCATCATGCAGATATAAGCTGTGCATCTTTGGTGATATCGGGTTGCCACTTTGGGGAATGATACACCCCACTGTGGGACCAGCACGGGTATCTACGAGTTAAGGAGCCAATCGAATGGGGGTAGTGGGTACAACTAGTGGAGATAGGGGCAGACAACACCTATGAAGGAAGCTAGGGGTACACTAAACTACCATTATCATTATTAAGTTCTGTAGGCGGGATCAACTTTTAGGGTGACTAGTGGTGGTGCAGTATAGTAATTATCCTATAGTGATGAGACAACCCCAAATCCCGTTTAGACGGAGACAAGGGTTATCTTTGGAATATAACACAGAAACAGATAATTGCAGAACAGAATTTAATAAATACACCAGATAATGAACAATAGAATATACTGGATAAAGGTAATCATCAGAGTTACACAGTATACAGGATCTTACATTAGTACAAATACAGTTCAGCTATACATAAATGTCTACAGCGGAAAACATACAAAATATGTACAATAGGAGCTGAACAGCATAAAAAGAGATAAATGATAGAATCCATCTTCAGCTCCAGCTATCCAGAAAGAACCAGCTAAACCTGAATACAAGGCTGCCCGTGTAGAAAAAGGGGCACCCGAGTTTGAAAGTGAAACAAACTACGAGTCAGTCATGGGACTGGTATGAGAAATCTGCTCAACACATATATAATATGGCAAATCACAGGACCATGCCACTCTCGTGGAACGGGTTTACTCCATTGGATTGCCAGTGCTTTAAAACAAATCTTTCTTTTAAACATCGCTATGCTTTTTGTAAAAATGAAGCCATTATAAGACTCAGTTCCCATCACACAATGCAACGCAAACCGGAGGATAGAGTTTTTACCTTATAACGGCCAAAATATGCTTGATACGAATAAAACAAAGGCATTTGATATTATTGCTAGTGTTTATATGCTTTGAAAACAATTTCAAATCATAACTATCAATCATAGACGGCATTAATGCCCCATACCACTATGTCGCCATATATAGGTATATAATCAAATTCGCACGATGTCGTATTTGGAAATTGGATTTCCGTCCTGAACCAAGGCAAAAGATAGTCCTTACCGAATTCGTGACTCTCTAGCCCGAGCCACAGGCAAGTACTCGGTCAAGCCTTTGGATCGTCAGGGCCGGTCCACCGATGTGGATTAAAAATGCCTGAACAATAAGTTTCCCCGCCCTTTGGGGCGTAAACGAGCCAACGAATGACTCCATCGGACCCGGATCGTCCGATCAAACCGAGGCGCCTCGCAACAGCAACAACCACATAGGTGAAAAGTATATAAATGTCAGGGCTGGTAGGTCACTGACACCACCCTAGCTAGAAAGAAACGCATGCCCTCCCTGAGGTCCTTCTCCCGTTTTAGGTTCATACCGGGATGTGAGGCTCGCGAATTCACGTTATACACAAAGCTACGCCATACAGGCGGTGCTTTGATCATCACCACAAGACTTTGCTTTTCAACAGAAGCCCTGATCACTGCATCTTAGCATGCCACACAGGCAATTCATGCCATGCGATTGATGTCCATCGATATACAACCTCTGAGCTCGTGCGTTTCAGAGAGGGGCGTTAAGCAAAAGAATAAATTCTCCGCCGCCAAACAGATGTATATTTAATAGAGATCAATGAACACAGAATAAAATCCAATGTCAGACACACAGTCCATTTACAAGTCCGTTCTAGGTCTGAACGAAACCGGAGGCACTAAATACCTCGCAAACCCATCGATCACCACGTACGTCTGGACGATCACCACTCATTATCCATATTTCGGGATGCCTCCCAATCAGGACCTCGGTTACCATTCAAACGAGGTGAAGATCTCCGGTCTTCGACCACCGTCTTCATCTTCGACTTTCAATCGTCGGTCAATTATTTGAAATGAGAATTAACTCGGCCTTTTCAAATAATTCACGTATATTTAGAATTTCAAATCAATTTATTTCCATGGTTAAATCATTCGACAACACCAATTTTGTTCTTTAATGTAATTTTCACACCAAACACATTCAGCCATCAAATACAACATAAATCGAGCAAATTCAGTTTATTTCCATTCCATATCGTTTATGATATTTTATAACGATTTATCACTATTTTTATTTATTTTAAAATAGCCTATTTATTCAAAACGACGCTTCGGGCCATAGCGCGGCCGTGGCGCTGTTCTTCTTCAGATTTGATTTACACATATCTGAAAATCTAACCGTTGGATCTTCACAAAATTTACATCATTAGAAAGGTCTTTTCAAAACGAATCCAACGGTCCCAGTTTCGGGAAAATCCAACGGTCGGATCTCCCGGTACAATCGTTTGGAGTTTCGATTTCAAAATACGAACTGCAGCGTCGTTATTCGATTAAATATAATTATATTTATATATATATAAATATAATCGTTTCTGGCGCTGTTTTTCTTCAGATTTGAATTAAACATTCTAGACAATCCACCCATTAGATTTTTACAAAGTTGGTGCCGTTGGAAAGATATTTCCAAGGCGAACCCGACGGTTGCGGTTTCGGGAAAATCCAATAGTCGGATTTCCCGCACTAGTTGTTTGAAATCACGGTTTCAAAATACGAACTGCACGGCCTCGTTTCGTTTTAATTTTATTTATATTTATATAAATATAGTTCATTCAAAAATTCCTATATCGTTTTCGTTTCAAATATTTCACTAACGCCTTAAAATTTTGGAAAATTTCGCCATAACCTCCTTTGTACGGGAGGGCTGGGAAAATTCCCAAATAGCCACACGGGCGTCTCATGTCAAAAAGAAAAAGAAAAAGCCAAGCGGCTAGCCAACAGGCTCATAAAATCATCACCCAAACAAAACAGTAAATGTGTACCTATTTGTCGGGCACAAAATTTTATTCCTCTTCTCTAGCCCCTTTGCTATAACCTGTTCAATAAATATGCATGTACATATATACAGTTCTTATCGTTCATCATTTTCCACTCAACTTCATATTTGATTTCCATTTGGTTTAAAAACACCATTCATTCTAATGTTGCATATATAGGCACAAATCATATCATTAGCTAATTAATGAATATTTCAACTCATATATATTTATTTGAACGAGTGGCTATTTTTAACACTTCACATTTCAACAATTCGTGTATATAATAAAAATGTGATTTTTATTGTAAAACAATTCATTTCAAAACACTACTATTTTATATGGTTTATATCGGGGATAAAAATAGGATTTTTCTTATAAAACAATTCCTTTCAAAACGAGATTATTTTACATAGTTCATATAGTCGATAAAAGGTGATTTTTATTATCAAACAATTTATTCCAAAATATGAATACCATTCAACATATGAATTTCAAATCAACGAATGAATATCGATTCAACACATGAAGGTTTTCTATAGTTTCTATATATAGATAAAAATGTGATTTTTATATTTTAAACGCGAATACCATTCAACACATGAATTTCTAATCAACGAATGAATATCGATTCAACACATGAAGGTTTTCTATAGTTTCTATATATAGATAAAAATGTGATTTTTATATTTTAAACGCGAATACCATTCAACACATGAATTTCTAATCAACGAATGAATATCGATTCAACACATGAAGGTGTTCTATTCAATGAATAAATATAGTTTTAGCAAATGAAAATAATTCAAACACATGAATGTTATTCAAAATTTCGGCAGCATAACGGCAGGGTAGTTAAAACCGGGACCGTCCCTACTACGGCTCCTCGCTCTACCTTAAAACCTCGCGGTTTTTGACAATGGGGATCATGCATCTAGTTCGCACGCAGGCGGCATGTATATATTTATTTCATTTCCACAAACTAATCCTATGTGGTTTCAACCGAATATTTCTCAACCACAAAAGGGTATTTTTCAACCACAATCAATCAACATCAACCACAAACAATCCCAAACAACCATTCGCTATCAATCAATATTCACACCAATCACAATCAATAAATATCGTCCATGGTTTGTGGACGAGGGGCGTATATATATATATATATATATATATATTCATATATAGCAATTCACTTTTATTTCAACACATATATAATTTTTACAACGCATATATAACTTATACATCGAACATACAACTTATACAACGCTTATACATGAGGTGTACAACGCTTATATAACTCATACATCGACTATATAATTTATACATCGTCGTTTTCCATATCGTTTATAAATTAGAAATCTCACATTGGGTTTCACTCCACCAAAAATAGCAGAAGGCTCAGAAAAATATGCGGTCTCTTCTAAAATGTAGAAGACGTCCACACGGTCACGATGTTTCCTGTTTCATCGAATTTCGTTAACATAGCAAAAAGATATGATTTTTCTAAGTTTGCAATGGTTTTAAACTGTTAAAATCAATTTTTAATTAAACAGCCGATACCTGCTTGATTTCTTCAAAACTAGGTTTTAATTTTTCCTTCGATCCGTGCAGCTTGGAGACGATCGGAGTACACCACCTTGTAGTGCTTGGAACGACGCTCAGGCGGAGGTAGGTGGGGCCCACTTCGACGCAGGGAGGAGGACGCGGCGGCGGTTCGAAGTGCCGAACTTTGTGACGTCGGTTCTTCCAATCCACACAATGAAAAAATCCAAACTATACATGGATTTGAAGATCTTCTCGTGCTCTTCAAAATCTTCAACAGGAGGAAGGCGTAATTTTGCTTGTAGGAGGAGAAACGGAGGAGAGAAGGCACGGGCGATTTTCCGCCGTATATCGCGATCGGGGAGAGAGAAGCGAGGGGGGGGGGTCTGACGTGGACGAGTAGTTTTTATTTATTTATTTATAAAGTTTAAAAATCCGAAAATACCCCTTGCCTCTCGCGAACCCCAATCCAAACCCAACGACTGTCGTCCCTAGCGTTTTACCCCCATTCCGAACACAATGGGATATGTTTCGAAGGCCCATTCGACTGTTTCAGTCAGTTTTCATTCAAATCAAAATATAAAACATTCAATATTTAATTTGAACGTGTATTTCAATTTGCCAGGGCCACAAATTGATTCGAAAAATTCCAGAAAAATAAATCTAGCTATGTTTTGACAATACGGTCCCAACAAAACTAGTTTCGTCGAATTCTGAGACCGTTTGCAAAAAGGCCCATTTTTGGTCGATCCAATTTAACTGTAATTGACCAAAACACATTTTCCTTTGCCACGCTCACATACTAGCTTCAAAAATTATGAAATTTGAAACCTAGCAATAACTTTACATCTCGGATCCAACAAAAGTGGTTTCGTCGAATTCCGAGGTCATATGCAAAATGGCCATTTTCACGGGCTATATAAATTCCATAGCGACCGTTCTGAAAATTCATTCGGCCATAACTTTTGCTTTCCGCTATGAAAATTCGATTTTTCAGATTCGGTAGAAAGGTATTCACTAATAGATTTAAATATTTTTGGTTTCACTAAAATCCGGATTGTTTTGCACCCGGTACAGTCCGACAAAGTTTGAATTCAATTTTTGAAACTACAGCGCCATTTCAGGCCTTATTTATAATTATAATTAATTATATTCGTTTTCAATTGTCGATTCAAACTCAGTTTTCATCGCCATTATTTAAAATATTTATTTTAAATATTTAAAATCTATTATTTTAGCCAATTAAAAAAAAATTAAATTGGTTCAGATTTTCTGGGTCGTTACAATCTCCCCCACTTAAAACTTTTCGTCCCCGAAAAGGAACAAAGTCGAAAGTGTTTTGACAAATCTACAATCACACAACACAACCAACAATCAAATCGTTTTAACCTTTCAAAAATATACTGATCAACCTCCATACTCTTTTCAAAATCATTCAGCCTATAGAATTTAAAAGTGCACATCCATGAAAAGAAAATAACAACAGAGTAGAGAATTAAATGGTAATGCAAAGTAGGGTAAATGCACCTTGCACCGGAGTCAGTCAGAGATATCTACTCGGCATCTAGGATAAGCTTTCTGAATTCTCTCCTCAGTTTCCCAAGTACAATCTCGCGGATCTCCACTTCATTGCACTTTGACTAAGCGAACCTTCTTGTTCCTCAGCTCTTTGGTTTCTTTGCCTATTATCTTTAGCGGCTCTCTTCTCACAGCTAATTCTGGGGTTATTTCAATGCCATGTTGAGCTGCTTCTTCCACGATCAAGTCTGGATCATGAACGTGCTTTCGAAGTTGAGATATGTGAAATACATCATGAACTCCAGGCAACCAATCAGGCAATTTAACCCTATAAGAAAGAGTTTCGATCCGTTCCAGAATAGGAAACGGACCAATGAATTTGGTCGCCAACTTTCCAGTTTTACCGAACCGGATAACTCCTCTCATCGGCGATACTTTCAAATATACATAGTCGCCAAAAGCAAAGGATATATCTCTTCTTCTTCTATCGGCATAGCTCTTTTGTCGGCTTTGAGCGGCGAGTAATCGCTTCTTAATAAAATCGACTTTGTCGGCAGCTTCTCGGATCATATCAGGACCCAACACAAGTCTATTACCTGGTTCGACACAACAAGCCGGAGATCGGCACGATCTACCATACAATGCTTCGAATGGCGACATTGTCAGACTCGTCTGGTAGCTATTGTTATAAGAGAATTCAGCCAAATGCAGATTGTCTTCCCATGATCCACCGAAATCTATAACACAAGCCCGCAATAGATCTTCTAAAATACGATTCACCCTCTCAGTCTGACCGTCTGTCTGAGGATGATAAGCGGTGCTTAAGTTCAACTTCGTCCCCAGTTTGACTTGAAATGCTTCCCAGAATTTGCTAGTGAACATTGTATCTCTATCACTGACTATACTGAGCGGCACTCCATGCAGTCTAACTATTTCCCTGAAGTAAATCTGCGCCAGACTCTGAGCGGTTCTGTTTGATCTGACAGGTATGAAATGGGCGGTTTTCGTGAAGCGATCTACGATCACCCAAATACTGTCATTTCCTTTTCTTGTTCTGGGCAAACCATCAATGAAATCCATAGAAATATGTTCCTACTTCCAACCAGGAACTTCTAGTGGTTGTAACAATCCAACCAATTTCTGTTGGTCGCTTTTGACTAGCTGGCAAGTAGGGCATCGGCTAACATATATTGAAACGTCTCTCTTCATAGCCTTCCACCAGAATGTTCTTTTGAGATCGTTATACATTTTGGCCACGCCAGGATGGATACTCAGCTTGGACTTGTGACACTCGTCTAACACTTCCCTTTTTAACTCTGGGATGTCAGGAACACAAATCCTTCCTTTCAACCTCAAGGTCTCGTCGTTATCTATTTCAAAACACGAGGGTTCGCCTTTCTGAATCCTTTTGATCATATCCTTAATAAAATTATCCTCCTTCTGAAGAATAGATATTTTGTCAATCAAGGATGTCGTGATAATAAAGCTGGCGATCATTACATTCTTTCGGCTTAACGCATCGGCCACGACATTGGCTTTCCCTGGAGTGTATATGATTTCAAAGTCATATGCTGCAAGAAACTCCAGCCAACGTTGCTGTCTCAGATTCAGGTCTTTCTGAGTGAACAGATACTTTAACGACTGGTGATCTGTAAACAGTTCAAATCTCTCACCCAAAAGATAGTGTCTCCAGATTTTCAAAGCGAATACTATCGCCAATAACTCAAGATCGTGAGTGACGTAGTTTTTCTCGTGTGGCTTCAGTTGACGGCTAGCATAAGCAATTACTTGGCCTCTTTGCATTAACACTGCGCTGAGGCCTTCTCTAGACGCATCATTCCAGACTTTTAGATCTTGGTTGCCATCAATGATGGTTAACACTGGAGCTGTCGTTAATCTTAACTTTAGCTCTTCGAAAGCCTCCTCACTTTCTGGAGTCCATTTGAACTTAGAGTGCTTCTTCGTAAGCTTCGTTAAATGACCAGATATCTTCGAAAAGTTTTTAACGAACTTTCGGTAATAACTAGCCAATCCGAGAAAACTGCGGACTTCAGTGGGGGTACTGGGCTGTTTCCAATTTTGAATAGCTGTGATTTTGCTTGGATCCACTGCAATTCCTTCCTTCGATACGATGTGGCCCAGAAATTTCACTTCATCTTGCCAGAATATACATTTGGAAAACTTTGCTTTCAATACATTCCTTCTGAGGATCTCTAACACTTGTTCCAAATGTTTTTCATGCTCGGCCTTCGATTTAGAGAAGACTAGAATATCATCAATAAAAACCAGAACAAATTTATTCAATACTCCTCTGAATACTCTGTTCATTAGATCGACGAAGTAAGCGGGAGCGTTACATAAGCCGAACGACATTACTAACCACTCGTAGAATAAGTCGGGGCCTCTGATCGCTGTCATTGGAACACACTCTTCGGCGATTCGGAGTTGATGGAAGCCCGTAGCTAGGTCCATTCGTGAAAATACTTGTACGCCATTTAATCGATCCAACAAATCATCAATCCGCGGCAATGGATATTTGTTCTTTATTGTCTGTTTGTTCAGATCACGATAATCCACACATAAACGTAGAGTACCGTCAGATTTCGGGACAAACACCACTGCTGCACCACAATCAGAGAAACTAGGCCTGATCAGACCCTTCCATACCAACTGTCGTGTTTGATTGTCTAATTCTTCCTTCTCTTTCAAGGACATTCTTCGGAAAGCGTGTACTACCGGCCTTGCATTGGGAATCAAAGCAATCTTGAAATCTATTTCTCTCTGTGGAGGTAAGCGAACAACTTCTTCGAACACATCCGCATAGTTCTTGACGACAGGAATATCTTTCACTAGGTCGGGAATATTCTCTGTGATTTCAGGGACATCTTTTATTTGAGCTGGAGAAACATTCAAAGCTGCCCAGAAGTCTTTTCTATTAGTATTCTGACCTTCACAGGGAATGGTTATATAATCACCTGATTTAATCTTGGCCTTTACGACTCTGTCGGCACATTTGACTTCAGCTTCATATTTGGTCAACCAGTCTAACCCTAGGATAAGATCAAACTCTTTAAAATTCATGACGACTGCGATGGTAGGAAATCGATAACGAGAAAAGGAAACCGGCACTCCACAAACCCAACTGAGATCAATGGAACCCCCAACCGGATTCTCGACAGTCATTGGTTCCTTGAGCTTCTTCAAATTTAAATCCAGTTTCTTAGCTGCATCCTTTGCAATGAAGCTTCGTGACGTGCCTGTGTCAAACAGTACTTTGACTGGAATGTTTTTGACAGTAAGCGTTCCTTCTAAAACATCAGCCCTTTCTTGACTAGCTGAGGGCTCGGAAGTTTCTTCTACTTCATTTATATATACGGCTTCAGATTTCTTTGAGAGTTGGCATTCCCGTGCAATATGACCTACTTGATGACACTCATGGCATCTCCTTTCCCCATGTGGGTTCTTTTGTTTCATAGTGCGCTTATATCCACTCCTGATCTGTTTCTCTAAAGATCGGCAACTTATCGAGTGATGTCCTCGCCTATTGCAGTTATTGCATACGACGGTCGTTACGGGTTCTTTCCCAGATTCAGCCCTTTTTCTCTTGGCACTGGGTTTCTTATTTGTCCCAGACCTCGTACTGGCTTCAGGAATATCAGTTTCCAACTCTGCTTTGTCACTAGAATTGACTTCTTCTTCGTCGCGTAACATTCCTTTCTTTTGGAGATCTTCATACTGATAGGCCATATAAATCATTTCAGAAAAAGGAAGCTTCACATTCCTCATTACACTATTCTGATATCTCCTTTGCAGGTCATGAATAAATCTCAGATTTTTCCTCTTTGGATCTTGAATCAGATGAGGAGCAAAGTGAGCAAGTTCGTTGAATTTCTTATGATATTCTGGGATGGTCATATCACCTTGTATCAAATAAGAAAATTCATCACATAATCTCTCGGTTGCTTCGGGAGGAGTAAATCTTTCTAAGAAAATCACTTTGAATCTGTCCCAGGTGATATCACCTTCTGGATTATCTTTAATAATTGAATCCCACCAAAACAAAGCTTCTTCTTTGAGTGCCCAAGACGCCAGTAGTCTTTTCTGATCATCCCTCAGCTTTAAACCCTCAAAGATTTTCTCTGCAGAACGAATCCAAGCTTGTGTTTCCATAATGGACTCTTTGCCTAAGAATGGCGATCCACCCAGATTTCGAAATCTCTTGAATAGAACTTCTATATCGGATTCTGGCGATGGGAGCACAACTGGCTCATTAGTCGGTCGAGCCATACGATTATTTCTTCTGTTCCTGTCACTCATTTTCTAGTGTGTCTTCAATTAGCAGACAAAGTGTCAGGTCAACAGAAAAGATATTTCAAAATATAAAGACAAATACTTCAATGTAAATGCGTCTACTGGGGTGTATTCCATTCTGCTTTACTCATACTAGGATATTGCTGATCCTATCTGTATATAGTTACCCGTCCTAGAACACTACTGGTTCTATTTCTGACGAGTTCGTTCAAATGTTATATTCCAGAACTAAGCTTAACCAAAGCTCTGATACCACGTTGAGACGACCCCAAATCCCGTTTAGACGGAGACAAGGGTTATCTTTGGAATATAACACAGAAACAGATAATAGCATAACAGAATTAAATAAATACACCAGATAATGAACAATAGAATATACTGGATAAAAGTAATCATCAGAGTTACACAGTATACAGGATCTTACATTAGTACAAATACAGTTCAGCTATACATAAATGTCTACAGCGGAAAACAAACAAAATATGTACAATAGGAGATGAACAGCATAAAAAGAGATAAATGATAGAATCCATCTTCAGCTCCAGCTATCCAGAAAGAACCAGCTAAACCTGAATACAAGGCTGCCCATGTAGAAAAAGGGGCACCCAAGTTTGAAAGTGAAACAAACTACGAGTCAGTCATGGGACTGGTATGAGAAATCTGCTCAACACATATATAATATGGCAAATCATAGGACCACGCCACTCTCGTGGAACGGGTTTACTCCATTGGATTGCCAGTGCTTTAAAACAAATCTTTCTTTTAAACATCACTATGCTTTTTGTAAAAATGAAACCATTATAAGACTCAGTTCCCATCACACAATGCAACGCAAACCGGAGGATAGAGTTTTTACCTTATAACGGCCAAAATATGCTTGATACGAATAAAACAAAGGCATTTGATATTATTGCTAGTGTTTATATGCTTTGAAAACAATTTCAAATCATAACTATCAATCATAGATGGCATTAATGCCCCATACCACTATGTCGCCATATATAGGTATATAATCAAATTCGCACGATGTCGTATTTGGAAATTGGATTTCCGTCCTGAACCAAGGCAAAAGATAGTCCTTACCGAATTCGTGACTCTCTAGCCCGAGCCACAGGCAAGTACTCGGTCAAGCCTTTGGATCGTCAGGGCCGGTCCACCGATGTGGATTAAAAATGCCTGAACAATACGTTTCCCCGCCCTTTGGGGCGTAAACGAGCCAACGAATGACTCCATCGGACCCGGATCGTCCGATCAAACCGAGGCGCCTCGCAACAGCAATAACCACATAGGTGAAAAGTATATAAATGTCAGGGCTGGTAGGTCACTGACACCAACCTAGCTAGAAAGAAACGTGTAACGACCCGCATTCTGCGCATCATAGGATCGTAGGATATTTATTTCTTTCACATACGAAGTCGTATGGTCGTGTAACTTTGGGAGACGACTATTGGGGTCATTTCCCATGTTCATGATTTTTCCCGATTTTTAAATGACCATTTTACCCCTAGTTGGCACTGTTTTGGCCATAACTTTTGACTGGAAAGGAATTTTGACCTGAAACCACTTCCATTGGCTTCGGATGATGGTTTCTCTTTCCGTAGAGTGGTCACATTAGCCAAACGGACTTACCGTTTGGGAGATATGGCTGAAACAAGTTTCAGATGGTGAAAGACAGCTTAATTGGGCTTAAGCGGGTAATTAGCAGCTAGGCCCAAGGGGAATTTCGGGTTTAGAGGTATAGGAGGTCTGATTAGGGTTAGGTTATCACTTTCATTTCAGTTTTGAGCCGCCACAAACCTCCTTGAGACCTTAGTAATGGCTTCCTACATCTAAAACACCCCAAATCACTCTCTAATTGAAGATTAGGCTTAGCAACACCAAATTAAGGAGAAAAAGCACCAAAGCAAGGTTGGAGCCGCTGTTAGACATCAGTATTCGCCCTAAATCAGAGGAGTTTCAGTTCTGAGAATTTCATTTGTGGCCAAGGTGAGTGATTTGCATAGTTTTTGCACTAATTACGGTGATTAAGGGTAATTAGTGAAGATTAGCGAATTTATACGTAAATAAATTCTGGAAAAATTCTTAAAATTCTAAAATAATGTTTTAAGGCTCTGTTAGAAATTTGGGTTAATTTCGATGTGTTTTGCTAATCGTATGCTTAAACATGATTAAGAGGGATTATAGGCAAATGTGAGGTTTTAGCCACTTTTGATTCATTTTGATTCATTTAAATTGTTGTTTGCTGTTTGTGGTTGCTATTACATGTTGCTATGACTCTATGGTATGTTTCATGATTGATTAGAATAGTTAAATTGCTCGAAAACGTCGTCGAACGGCATAGAAAGCTCGCTGGAAAGTTGCAGAAGTGTGCAGGTTCCGAACCGGTTCGGATCGGAGAAAAGGGGTCGGATCGGACTAGGGAACTGACCAAGGGAATCCGAACTGGATGAGGACTTGCCACTGGAAGAAGTTTGGCAGGAAGGAAGGCCATTGCTTAGAGTTGGAGTGGACAAGGGGGATCGGATCGGAACTAGGGAGCGGATCGGATCGGAAGAGTGATTGGAGGCCAGATCGGATCGACATGGAGATGCAGGGCTCGGATCGGAAGCAAACACTCGGGAGAAGCAGGAGGGGAAGCCACGCGGATCAGATGGCAAGGAGGGATCGGATCGGAATACGTGAAGAAATAAGCTAGGGATTGGAGCGCTGGAGGGAAGGACACCCGACCCGACCTGGAGGAAGACCCTGACCCGACCCGGAGCGAAGTGCCCGACCCGAATCGAATGAAAGAAGACAAGGAGAAGGATCCGAACCCAGAGGAAGGTGGCACTCCGAACCGAACCGAGCATGGGTGACCGAACCGAACCGAGCATGGGGAACTGGACGTGTACTTTTACTACTTCGTGATGACTCTTCTGAAGACCCACTCCAATTCGACCAAACCCGAGATGCAAAGGATGTCCAAATGAGAAGTTAGAGCTTAAGATTCAGATGGGAATCAACGAGTTCACTTCATGGTTGGGCTTTGCTGCGGGACGCGTGCTAAGGAGTTATCGACACCTATAGCTTTGGACCACTATGGTAGGAGGTACGAAGGCGGATTCAGGGCCATTATGGCATTGGTAGAACCAAGGGCTACGACCAATGAAGTGGGTCATTGAGATGTTTGGTCATGACTCCAAGTGTTTGGCTTGGTCATAGCAGGGTTTCTACAAGTCGGGATTCGTCGTTGCCTCAGTTTGTCTAGTGTTTCAAAGTGGTAGATGCCGTACGCTTTACGCACTGAGTGAGAGATGCGAGAATGGTTGCTATGGATGATTTGTTTGCTATCATTGTGACATGCACACCCCACCCCCGTATTCTTACACTATTTATTATGGCACCTTGGAGTATTGTACGGTATGTGGTACTAACTCTTTGGTTGCAGGTCCAGGTTCAGGTATGGTTTAGTATACCTGTTATTTCCCTGTTTAGATGCTTATCGCTCATACCAGGCTTTATGTCTGACCCAGAGTTTTATGTCTCTTCTTATTACTCTGGGTGCTCACACGAGCAGACTAGAAACAGGTTAGCTGGTGATGCACGGGTAGATGATCCGGAGACGAGCAGGAGGCTTCCACGTACTATATACATAATATCCTCCCTGTGTTGTTGAAGATCACTGCTTGGGCATTGTTGGTGTATCTTCTATTTTAGCTTTCTTTTGGTTAGAGACAGTAAATTTGGAAAGTTGTAATAAGCTGTATATGGATTTCCGCTGCTTTGATGTTGACATTGATTATTAGTTATCAGCTTATGCACTGTCTCGCCTGTTTTATGTCAAGTATGTTATTATTATATTTTATCCCATGCGCTGTGAGACATTCTACAGGTTCTTTGATTAGTTCATTCTCTTCTTTCCTTTCTTCTGACGACCGTCTTGTGCTAGTCGGGCATGTGTACAGCGCACTCTTGGAGGAAATGCAGGCTGGTGCGAGGCGGGCCGTCACACTTGGTATCAGAGCTCTAGGTTGCGTAGTTAACCTAGGGAAGTTATCAGGGAGAGATAATACACGTATACGAGAGAGCGTATTTGTGATTACTTTGGTTTTTAAAAGCTATATTATATATATACTATAGTAGTATATGGATGAGGTTGTACTGCACTAGCACCACTATGGAATCGTTAATCGTTTCCTTTTTCAGATTGACGATGAGCCGAGATACTAGAGGTGCTGGTAGGGGAGCCAATAATGGGAATGCTGCTGACATGAGGGCGATGTTTACAGACCTCATGAGAGAGATGCTTAGGGATGTTCAGAGGGCAGCTCCCAATGGCGGAAATGGTGGTGGTCCAATAGTGCAGGCGCCGAGGGTCGACTTCGCCAAGCTGAATAAAGACTATACTAGCCTTGGTGGGAAGCCGTTCCACGGAACGGAGTCGGCCACGGATGTTCAAGATTGGTTGGATAGTTGCGAACGTATCTTCGAGGATTTAGGTATCGAGGATGCGATGAAGAGAAAGCTAGCGTCCCGTCAGCTGCAAGGGCGGGCAATGAATTGGTGGAATGCTATAAAAGCAGCTACTCCCAAAGACCAGATTACTTGGGAGCAGTTTAAGGCTCGCTTTAGCGAGAAGTTCATTCCAGCTGCTCAGAAGTCAATGCTGTTTAAGAAGTTCTTGGAGCTCAAGCAGAATGGCAGAGCTGTCGCGGAGTATATTGCTGAATTTGACACTTGTCAAAATATGGTTTATCTCTTATTGATACTGCCGAGAAAAAGAATGAGAAATTCATAACTGGTTTGGATCAGTACTTGGGGGAAAAACTTATTAACCACATCGATGAGACGTTTGAATCGATTGTGGGGAAAGCGTTAAGATCAGAAAGTCTCTACCCTAAGTCGAAGACTGAGGTTGCATCTGCAGAAGAGCCAAAACCACAAGCAAGTGGTGGAGGCAAGGGTGGTTCCCAGAATAAGAGAAAGCAGAATCAGGCTAAGGATGGCCAGAAGAAAAAGAATAAGCAAGATGTGGAGTGCTTCAGCTGTGGTAAGAAGGGCCATTATGCTAGTAATTGTCGGGCCAAGCCAGCGGATAGGAAGTGCTTCAATTGTGGCCAATTGGGACATCACAAGGACAAGTGTCCACAGCCCCCTAAAGAAAAGCAAATGGTGAAAGCATATGCTCTTAATGCTATTCCTTCTTCGTCGAATGCCCCAACAGCGGCGGAGAAGGGAAAGAATGTCGTCATTCAAGGTATGCTTTCTGTTTATGATGTTCCTGTTAGAGTTTTGTTTGATACCGGAGCTTCCAGTTCTTTCATATCTAGTGACCTGGTAGATAGGTTGGGATTGGAGCCCGAGATTGTCGATAGACCTTTAGTAGTGACGAACCCGATTGGTGGTTCGACTAGCCTTAGCATGATTTGTCGTAATGTGGTCTTATCGAGTCATGGATGCATGTTTGTTTGTGATTGCTTTGTTTTGGGCTTTACTGGGTTTGGCATTATTTTGGGAGTAGATTGGCTCCAAAGATACGGGGTGGTGGTAGACTGTGAGGGCTTGTTGGTGACAGCTAGAGCGGATGATGGGCGGAGGATAGTGTTTGGTGGTCTACCCAGTAAGGGGGTATTGGCTAGTTTTCTAAACTCCCTCGACATTCCGCATAGTGAGTTGTCAGGTTTGCCCGTGGTTGGCCAGTATCCGGATGTTTTCGAAGAAGTGACCGGACTTCCACCACACCGAGAGATTGAGTTCCGTATTGATTTGGTAAAAGATGCCAGGCCTATAGTGATGCCACTTCGTCGTATGGCACCAAGAGAGCAGCGAGAGCTCGAGGTGCAAGTCAGCGATCTTTTGAAGAAGGGATTTATCAGAAGGAGTGTTTCTGAATGGGGAGCACCAGTTGTGTTTGCTACCAAGGCGGATGGTTCCCTTCGTTTGTGTGTAGACTACCGCGAGTTGAATAAAGTGACGAGGAAGAATAAGTATCCTCTACCGCGGATAGATGATTTGTTTGATCAGTTGAGTGGCGCGAGAATATTTTCTCAGTTGGATCTCGCGACAGGTTTTCATCAGCTTAGAGTGGAAGCTGAGAGTATAGCTAAAACGGCATTTCGAACGCCGTCTGGGTTTTATGAATGGTTGGTTATGCCATTTGGACTGACTAATGCCCCGGCATATTTTGTGGACCTTATGAATAGGGTATTCAGAGATCAGCTGAATAAGTCTGTCCTTGTGTTCGTTGATGATATTTTGGTCTATTCGAGGACAGAGGAGGAACACAAGGAACATTTAAGAGTAGCGATGGAGGTGTTGAGAAAACACCAATTGAAAGCAAAGTTTTCTAAGTGTCACTTCTGGAAGAGGGAAGTAAGGTTCTTGGGCCATGTTGTATCAGAGAGTGGTATTGCCGTGGACCCAGCAAAGGTGGCTACGGTACAAGATTGGCCTACGCCCAAGAATGCAACAGATGTAAGAAGTTTCTTGGGATTAGCTGGATATTATCGTAAGTTTATCCAAGGTTTCTCCAAGATAGCAGCACCATTGACCCAGTTGACCAAGAAGAATCAAGCTTTTATTTGGGATGAAAGGTGCGAGAATGCATTTAAAAGCCTAAAGGACAAGTTGACAAGCGCACCAGTGTTAGTCATTCCTAAGGGGGATGAAGAGATGACGGTATACACGGATGCCTGTGGTACCGGACTGGGTGCTGTATTGATGCAAGGCAGTAGGGTTGTAGCTTATGCAAGTCGGCAATTGAAACCGCACGAGAGAAGATACCCTACCCATGATTTAGAATTGGCAGCGATCGTGTTCGCGTTAAAGATGTGGAGACACTATCTCTTGGGAGAAAGGTTTGAGCTATTTACGGATCATAAGTCGTTAAAGTATCTATTCTCCCAGAAGGATTTAAATCTCCGTCAGCAGAGATGGTTAGAGTTCTTAGCTTCCTATGATTTTGACATCGCATACACACCAGGAAAGGGCAATGCGGTGGCTGATGCATTGAGTAGAAGACATGCCAGCTTGGGGGCTATGTTCCTTGAATGGAAGCAACTGGAGTATATCGCGGGGTTTGATTTCAGACCAAAGTGCGAATTGGATCCAGAAATGTTAGCGAGTTTGACGATCAGACCCACTTTGATTGAGCGGATCGGCTCTAGTCAGAGGGACGATCCTAACCTATTGGAAATCATCTCCAAGTTAGAGATGGGTATCGATGAGGAGGTGAGCAAGTATGGGCTTGATCAAGATAGATGGCTTAGAAGGAATGGAAAGCTCGTTGTACCCAATGTCAATGGATTGAGAGATGAAGTGCTTAGAGAATGTCATCACTCAAGACTGACTATACACCCCGGTGGTAACAAGATGTATCGAGATATGAAGCAGACTTACTACTGGGAAGGAATGAAAAGAGACGTTGGGAAGTTTATATCCAAGTGCATGAATTGCCAGCTAGTTAAAGCCGAGCAAAAGAAGCCTAGTGGTCTGTTACAGCCATTAGAAATTCCCGAATGGAAATGGGAGCAAGTCTCGATGGATTTCGTCGATGGTTTACCAAGGACTAGATCGGGATATGATAGCATTTGGGTGATTGTAGACCGACTGACTAAAAGTGCAAGGTTTATACCAGTCAAATCGACAAGAACGACAGCTAAGTTAGCAGAATTGTATATGAAGTGGGTAGTGAGATTTCATGGAGTACCTAAAAGCATTGTGAGCGACCGAGACCCGTTGTTCACTAGTGGGTTTTGGAAGAGCTTGCAAGAGGCGCTAGGGTCAGAGTTACATCTCAGTACCGCATATCATCCTCAGACCGACGGTCAGACGGAAAGGGTGAATCGTATTTTGGAAGATCTCTTGAGAGCATGTATGTTGGACTTTGGTGGATCATGGGATGACCATTTGCATCTAGTAGAGTTTGCATATAATAATAGTTACCAATCCAGTATCGGTATGGCTCCGTTTGAAGCTTTGTACGGAAGACCGTGTAACTCACCATCATGTTAGATAGAGACTGGCGAGAAGTTTATGCTTGGACCAGATGTGGTGAGGGAAACTTCAGATAAAATCAAGACCATTCAACAACGAATGAAGGCTGCCCAGGATAGGCAGAAGAGTTATGCTGATAAGAGGAGAAGAGACTTAAAATTCTCCGTTGGCGACTTGGTGTTTGTCAAGATTTCTCCGTTGAAGAGCGTAATACGATTTGGCAGGAGAGGCAAGTTGGCACCAAGGTTTGTTGGCCCATTCCATGTTCTTGAATTAGTCGGGAATTTGGCATATAGAATTGACTTACCGAAGAAGATGGCGGGAGTTCATAACGTATTTCATGTTTCCCAACTAAGGAAGTTCATTCACGACTCAGATATGACTATTTCACCTGATCAGTTGGAGGACTTCGAAGTAGAACCCGAGGCGGTTGGGAACCGCAAGCCGGCCCGTATTGTCGAGCACGACATGAAGCAACTTCGAAGGAAGGCGGTGAAACTAGTCAAGGTTCAGTGGGGCGAGGACGAGAATGATTGTACTTGGGAGACAGAGGAGAACATTAGGAAGACTTATCCTGAACTCTTTGCCTGGTAAGATTTTGACTTCGATTTAGTTTTTCCGCATGCTAGGATAGGCTTGTTTGCTTGTTTTGCATGTTTGATTTTTGTTATATGTGGTTGTTAGGCATGCGGGATCCTTTGTATGTTTTGGGTTAAGGAATTTCGGGGACGAAATTTCTTAAGGGGGGGAGAGTGTAACGACCCGCATTCTGCGCATCATAGGATCGTAGGATATTTATTTCTTTCACATACGAAGTCGTATGGTCGTGTAACTTTGGGAGACGACTATTGGGGTCATTTCCCATGTTCATGATTTTTCCCGATTTTTAAATGACCATTTTACCCCTAGTTGGCACTGTTTTGGCCATAACTTTTGACTGGAAAGGAATTTTGACCTGAAACCACTTCCATTGGCTTCGGATGATGGTTTCTCTTTCCGTAGAGTGGTCACATTAGCCAAACGGACTTACCGTTTGGGAGATATGGCTGAAACAAGTTTCAGATGGTGAAAGACAGCTTAATTGGGCTTAAGCGGGTAATTAGCAGCTAGGCCCAAGGGGAATTTCGGGTTTAGAGGTATAGGAGGCCTGATTAGGGTTAGGTTATCACTTTCATTTCAGTTTTGAGCCGCCACAAACCTCCTTGAGACCTTAGTAATGGCTTCCTACATCTAAAACACCCCAAATCACTCTCTAATTGAAGATTAGGCTTAGCAACACCAAATTAAGGAGAAAAAGCACCAAAGCAAGGTTGGAGCCGCTGTTAGACATCAGTATTCGCCCTAAATCAGAGGAGTTTCAGTTCTGAGAATTTCATTTGTGGCCAAGGTGAGTGATTTGCATAGTTTTTGCACTAATTACGGTGATTAAGGGTAATTAGTGAAGATTAGCGAATTTATACGTAAATAAATTCTGGAAAAATTCTTAAAATTCTAAAATAATGTTTTAAGGCTCTGTTAGAAATTTGGGTTAATTTCGATGTGTTTTGCTAATCGTATGCTTAAACATGATTAAGAGGGATTATAGGCAAATGTGAGGTTTTAGCCACTTTTGATTCATTTTGATTCATTTAAATTGTTGTTTGCTGTTTGTGGTTGCTATTACATGTTGCTATGACTCTATGGTATGTTTCATGATTGATTAGAATAGTTAAATTGCTCGAAAACGTCGTCGAACGGCATAGAAAGCTCGCTGGAAAGTTGCAGAAGTGTGCAGGTTCCGAACCGGTTCGGATCGGAGAAAAGGGGTCGGATCGGACTAGGGAACTGACCAAGGGAATCCGAACTGGATGAGGACTTGCCACTGGAAGAAGTTTGGCAGGAAGGAAGGCCATTGCTTAGAGTTGGAGTGGACAAGGGGGATCGGATCGGAACTAGGGAGCGGATCGGATCGGAAGAGTGATTGGAGGCCAGATCGGATCGACATGGAGATGCAGGGCTCGGATCGGAAGCAAACACTCGGGAGAAGCAGGAGGGGAAGCCACGCGGATCAGATGGCAAGGAGGGATCGGATCGGAATACGTGAAGAAATAAGCTAGGGATTGGAGCGCTGGAGGGAAGGACACCCGACCCGACCTGGAGGAAGACCCTGACCCGACCCGGAGCGAAGTGCCCGACCCGAATCGAATGAAAGAAGACAAGGAGAAGGATCCGAACCCAGAGGAAGGTGGCACTCCGAACCGAACCGAGCATGGGTGACCGAACCGAACCGAGCATGGGGAACTGGACGTGTACTTTTACTACTTCGTGATGACTCTTCTGAAGACCCACTCCAATTCGACCAAACCCGAGATGCAAAGGATGTCCAAATGAGAAGTTAGAGCTTAAGATTCAGATGGGAATCAACGAGTTCACTTCATGGTTGGGCTTTGCTGCGGGACGCGTGCTAAGGAGTTATCGACACCTATAGCTTTGGACCACTATGGTAGGAGGTACGAAGGCGGATTCAGGGCCATTATGGCATTGGTAGAACCAAGGGCTACGACCAATGAAGTGGGTCATTGAGATGTTTGGTCATGACTCCAAGTGTTTGGCTTGGTCATAGCAGGGTTTCTACAAGTCGGGATTCGTCGTTGCCTCAGTTTGTCTAGTGTTTCAAAGTGGTAGATGCCGTACGCTTTACGCACTGAGTGAGAGATGCGAGAATGGTTGCTATGGATGATTTGTTTGCTATCATTGTGACATGCACACCCCACCCCCGTATTCTTACACTATTTATTATGGCACCTTGGAGTATTGTACGGTATGTGGTACTAACTCTTTGGTTGCAGGTCCAGGTTCAGGTATGGTTTAGTATACCTGTTATTTCCCTGTTTAGATGCTTATCGCTCATACCAGGCTTTATGTCTGACCCAGAGTTTTATGTCTCTTCTTATTACTCTGGGTGCTCACACGAGCAGACTAGAAACAGGTTAGCTGGTGATGCACGGGTAGATGATCCGGAGACGAGCAGGAGGCTTCCACGTACTATATACATAATATCCTCCCTGTGTTGTTGAAGATCACTGCTTGGGCATTGTTGGTGTATCTTCTATTTTAGCTTTCTTTTGGTTAGAGACAGTAAATTTGGAAAGTTGTAATAAGCTGTATATGGATTTCCGCTGCTTTGATGTTGACATTGATTATTAGTTATCAGCTTATGCACTGTCTCGCCTGTTTTATGTCAAGTATGTTATTATTATATTTTATCCCATGCGCTGTGAGACATTCTACAGGTTCTTTGATTAGTTCATTCTCTTCTTTCCTTTCTTCTGACGACCGTCTTGTGCTAGTCGGGCATGTGTACAGCGCACTCTTGGAGGAAATGCAGGCTGGTGCGAGGCGGGCCGTCACAAAACGCATGCCCTCCCTGAGGTCCTTCTCCCGTTTTAGGTTCATACCGGGATGTGAGGCTCGCGAATTCACGTTATACACAAAGCTACGCCATACAGGCGGTGCTTTGATCATCACCACAAGACTTTGCTTTTCAACAGAAGCCCTGATCACTGCATCTTAGCATGCCACATAGGCAATTCATGCCATGCGATTGATGTCCATCGATATACAACCTCTGAGCTCGTGCGTTTCAGAGAGGGGCGTTAAGCAAAAGAATAAATTCTCCGCCGCCAAACAGATGTATATTTAATAGAGATCAATGAACACAGAATAAAATCCAATGTCAGACACACAGTCCATTTACAAGTCTGTTCTAGGTCTGAACAAAACCGGAGGCACTAAATACCTCGCAAACCCATCGATCACCACGTACGTCTGGACGATCACCACTCATTATCCATATTTCGGGATGCCTCCCAATCAGGACCTCGGTTACCATCCAAACGAGGTGAAGATCTCCGGTCTTCGACCACCGTCTTCATCTTCGACTTTCAATCGTCGGTCAATTATTTGAAATGAGAATTAACTCGGCATTTTCAAATAATTCACGTATATTTAGAATTTCAAATCAATTTATTTCCATGGTTAAATCATTCGACAACACCAATTTTGTTCTTTAATGTAATTTTCACACCAAACACATTCAACCATCAAATACAACATAAATCGAGCGAATTCAGTTTATTTCCATTCCATATCGTTTATGATATTTTATAACGATTTATCGCTATTTTTATTTATTTTAAAATAGCCTATTTATTCAAAACGACGCTTCGGGCCATAGCGCGGCCGTGGCGCTGTTCTTCTTCAGATTTGATTTACACATATCTGAAAATCTAACCGTTGGATCTTCACAAAATTTACATCATTAGAAAGGTCTTTTCAAAACGAATCCAACGGTCCCAGTTTCGGGAAAATCCGACGGTCGGATCTCCTGGTACAATCGTTTGGAGTTTCGATTTCAAAATAGGAACTGCAGCGTCGTTATTTGATTAAATATAATTATATTTTTATATATATATATAAATATAATCGTTTCTGGCGCTGTTTTTCTTCAGATTTGAATTAAACATTCCAGACAATCCACCCGTTGGATTTTTACAAAGTTGGTGCCGTTGGAAAGATATTTCCAAGGCGAACCCGACGGTTGCGGTTTCGGGAAAATCCAATAGTCGGATTTCCCGCACTAGTTGTTTGAAATCACGGTTTCAAAATACGAACTGCACGGCCTCGTTTCGTTTTAATTTTATTTATATTTATATATTTATATAAATATAGTTCATTCAAAAATTCCTATATCGTTTTCATTTCAAATATTTCACTAACGCCTTAAAATTTTGGAAAATTTCGCCATAACCTCCTTTGTACGGGAGGGCTGGGAAAATTCCCAAATAGCCACACGGGCGTCTCATGTCAAAAAGAAAAAGAAAAAGCCAAGCGACTAGCCAACAGGCTCATAAAATCATCACCCAAACAAAACAGTAAATGTGTACCTATTTGTCGGGCACAAAATTTTATTCCTCTTCTCTAGCCCCTTTGCTATAACCTGTTCAATAAATATGCATATACATATATACAGTTCTTATCGTTTATCATTTTCCACTCAACTTCATATTTGATTTCCATTTGGTTTAAAAACACCATTCATTCTAATGTTGCATATATAGGCACAAATCATATCATTAGCTAATTAATGAATATTTCAACTCATATATATTTATTTGAACGAGTGGCTATTTTTAACACTTCACATTTCAACAATTCGTGTATATAATAAAAATGTGATTTTTATTGTAAAACAATTCATTTCAAAACACTACTATTTTATATGGTTTATATCGGGGATAAAAATAGGATTTTTCTTATAAAACAATTCCTTTCAAAACGAGATTATTTTACATAGTTCATATAGTCGATAAAAGGTGATTTCTATTATCAAACAATTTATTCCAAAATATGAATACCATTCAACACATGAATTTCAAATCAACGAATGAATATCGATTCAACACATGAAGGTTTTCTATAGTTTCTATATATAGATAAAAATGTGATTTTTATATTTTAAACGCGAATACCATTCAACACATGAATTTCTAATCAACGAATGAATATCGATTCAACACATGAAGGTTTTCTATAGTTTCTATATATAGATAAAAATGTGATTTTTATATTTTAAACACGAATACCATTCAACACATGAATTTCTAATCAATGAATGAATATCGATTCAACACATGAAGGTGTTCTATTCAATGAATAAATATAGTTTTAGCAAATGAAAATAATTCAAACACATGAATGTTATTCAAAATTTCGGCAGCATAACGGCAGGGTAGTTAAAACCGGGACCGTCCCTAGTATGGCTCCTCACTCTACCTTAAAACCTCGCGGTTTTTGACAATGGGGATCATGCATCTAGTTCGCACGCAGGCGGCATGTATATATTTATTTCATTTCCACAAACTAATCCTATGTGGTTTCAACCGAATATTTCTCAACCACAAATGGGTATTTTTCAACCACAATCAATCAATATCAACCACAAACAATCCCAAACAACCATTCGCTATCAATCAATATTCACACCAATCACAATCAATAAATATCGTCCATGGTTTGTGGACGAGGGGCGTATATATATATATATATATATTCATATATAGCAATTCACTTTTATTTCAACACATATATAATTTTTACAACGCATATATAACTTATACATCAAACATACAACTTATACAACGCTTATACATGAGGTGTACAACGCTTATATAACTCATACATCGACTATATAATTTATACATCGTCGTTTTCCATATCGTTTATAAATTAGAAATCTCACATTGGGTTTCACTCCACCAAAAATAGCAGAAGGCTCAGAAAAATATGCGGTCTCTTCTAAAATGTAGAAGACGTCCACACGGTCATGATGTTTCCTGTTTCATCGAATTTCGTTAACATAGCAAAAAGATATGATTTTTCTAAGTTTGCAACGGTTTTAAACTGTTAAAATCAATTTTTAATTAAACAGCCGATACCTGCTTGATTTCTTCAAAACTAGGTTTTAATTTTTCCTTCGATCCGTGCAACTTGGAGACGATCGGAGTACACCACCTTGTAGTGCTTGGAACGGCGCTCAGGCGGAGGTAGGTGGGGCCCACTTCGACGCAGGGAGGAGGACGCGGCGGCGGTTCGAAGTGCCGAACTTTGTGACGTCTGTTCTTCCAATCCACACAATGAAAAAATCCAAACTATATATGGATTTGAAGATCTTCTCGTGCTCTTCAAAATCTTCAACAGGAGGAAGGCGTAATTTTGCTTGTAGGAGGAGAGAAGGCACGGGCGATTTTCCGCCGTATATCGCGATCGGGGAGAGAGAAGCGGGGGGGGGGGGGGGGGGGGTCTGACGTGGACGAGTAGTTTTTTTATTTATTTATTTATAAAGTTTAAAAATTCGAAAATACCCCTTGCCTCTCGCGAACCCCAATCCAAACCCAACGACTGTCGTCCCTAGCGTTTTACCCCCATTCCGAACACAATGGGATATGTTTCGAAGGCCCATTCGACTGTTTCAGTCAGTTTTCATTCAAATCAAAATATAAAACATTCAATATTTAATTTGAACGTGTATTTCAATTTGCCAGGGCCACAAATTGATTCGAAAAATTCCAGAAAAATAAATCTAGCTTATTTTTGACAATACGGTCCAAACAAAACTAGTTTCGTCGAATTCTGAGACCGTTTGCAAAAAGGCCCATTTTTGGTCGATCCAATTTAACTATAATTGACCAAAACACATTTTCCTTTGCCACGCACACATACTAGCTTCAAAAATTATGAAATTTGAAACCTAGCAATAACTTTACATCCCGGATCCAACAAAAGTGGTTTCGTCGAATTCCGAGGTCATATGCAAAATGGCCATTTTCACGGGCTATATAAATTCCATAGCGACCATTCTGAAAATTCATTCGGCCATAACTTTTGCTTTCCGCTATGAAAATTCGATTTTTCAGATTCCTTAGAAAGGTATTCACTAATAGATTTAAATATTTTTGGTTTCACTAAAATCCGGATTGTTTTGCACCCGGTACAGTCCGACAAAGTTTGAATTCAATTTTTGAAACTGCAGCGCCATTTCAGGCCTTGTTTATAATTATAATTAATTATATTCGTTTTCAATTGTCGATTCAAACTCAGTTTTCATCGCCATTATTTAAAATATTTATTTAAAATATTTATTTAAAATATTTAAAATCCATTATTTTAGCCAATTAAAAAAAAAAAAATTGGTTCAGATTTTCTGGGTCGTTACAAGTGATTAGTAACGAGATTAACGCCAGAATATTCCTCTTATTTACTTTGTTATGCCCACTTGTTTCATGGTCATATCTTATCATAACAGTTTATGCCTTATCCTAGTTACTTTAATAATTATATTGTTAAAGTTATTATACTCGCCAGACTTTATGTCTGACCCCCTTGTTTTCGCCTCTTTTCTTCCTTTCCCCCCCAGGTTCTCAGGGTGGGACTAGTACTAGTGGAGCTTGATCTCGGTTCTCTTTCTCTATCTTTTGGAAGTGCTTGGATTGTTGAAAGTAAAGTTCAGCTCATCTCTTTTATGGCTACTTGTGTTGGGGTTTTTTCTTTTTATTTTATGTACTCTGAAACAATTTATCAAGATGGATATTAAGTGTACTTGGTTTATGAAGTTGTTGTAATCAAACTATTTCTCCACCACAATAAAAGTTGTTTTAAATTTTTCAAGTACCGTTATTTATATCTGTCTTGTTATATTCTGTTCTATACACTAAATACGCTCCATGCAAGTTAATGCATTCCCTTTGCGAGTGACATTAATGGACGTGGGGTGTTACACCAGGTATCAGAGCTGTAGGTTACCGGACTAGATATGAATTTTGAAAAACTATTTTTCAAAAAACATTTTATAAAGAAATACTTTCAAAAGTATGTTTTAAGAAAAGTATTTTCAAGAGAAAAGTTTGTTTTAAAAACATAGCCCCCAAGAGCCATATATCTTTCTTTTGAATTCTCCATTTTGAATCTCTTCATTTTCTTTTCAGTATGTCTGGAATTCCCGAGATACCCAAGGGGATACCGATACCAGGATGGTTTAGAAGGTATCTGGAAGCTATGGCCAATGTCGCAGGCCCAGCAAATGCTCCTCCTCCTCCTCCTCCCCGTATTGATACTTTTGCAAAGATATGCAAAGATTTTAGGGCAATGGACGGGAAACCTTTTCATGGATCAGAGATGTTTTTTGAAGCTCGAAATTGGCTTAAGGAGGTGGAAGATCTATTTGGTATTTTTGAAGTAGAAAATGGAAGGAAGGTCCAATTGGCTACTTGGTTAATGAAAGATGAAGCCTCGTTTTGGTGGGAGGTCACGAACGGAGAGCGTCCGGTGGAGACATGGATGGATTTCAAGCGTAGGTTCGAAATGAAGTTTCTCTCACGAGCAGAAGAGAGTTTATATATGGAAAGATTCTTGGCGTTGAAGCAAGGGGATTTATCAGTAAAGGAGTACGTAAAAAAGTTCAATCAGTTGGCGAGATTTGGCTTGGAATTGGTAAACACACCTAAGAAGAAGGCCCTGAGGTTCGTTAAAAGTTTGAATGAGCCGCTACATGGGTTGGCGATGACCCACATTCCGATAGGGGCAACCTTTGAGAAACTGGTTGACATGGCGCTTATGCATGAGGAAGAGAAAGGTGCGAATGCTAATAAGGTACCGGAGAAGAAAGGAGACCAGAAGAAGCCACAACAACAAAACAAGAAAGGCGGGAAGAACAATAATGGCACAGGAAAGAAGAAGTGCTTTAATTGTGGGACACCAGGCCATCTGAGCAAAGACTATAGGAAAAAGAAGAAGATTTGCTGTTTCCGCTGTGGAGAGGCAAGCCATCTAGTTAAGGACTGCCCAAGGAAACAGGGCCAAGGGCAAAGAACTTCTGGAGGGTAGCTTCAGGCTCTCATGGCACCAGGGCAGGCGAGAGGGCAGATTCAGGCTCTCATGGCACCAGGACAGGAGAGAGGTAGAAACATTTCCATTGAAAGTTTAGTTTTTCTGTTTGATCATCCTTTTCGTACTTTGTTTGACTCTGGTGCTTCACACTCATTTGTATCTGCTTCGTTAGTTGAAACACTGCACCTAAATACTAGTCTAGTTACGGATCCCATAGTAGTCTCAAATCCTATTGGTGATTCGGTTCATCTTTCTATGATTTGTCGGGATTTGAGAGTGTATATCTTGGGCATTGGGTTTGAATGCAATGCCTTTGTTCTTGGCTTCATGGGCTAGGCTTGATTCTAGGTATGGATTGGCTAACTAGATACGGTGCCATCCTAGATTGTGAAAGAAGGGTAGTTAGATTGTTGACTCGTTGTGGAAAGACCCTTGATATTTCTTGTGACCCTAGAGGTCCGGTAATGCTTGGCTATCTAGAATCCTTAGACGCATCCAATGATGATTTGAAATATGTTCGTGTGGTCCGTGAATATAGTGACGTCTTCGATGAAGTTCGAGGTTTACCCCCAAAACGCGAGATTGACTTTCGAATATATCTAGTAGATAATGCAAAGCCAGTTGCATTACTAGTGCGCCACATGGCTCCGAGAGAGAGAAGAGAACTCTGTAAGCAATTGAAAGAATTGCTTGAGAAGGAGTTCATAAGAAGAAGTATTTCAGAGTGGGGTGCTCCAGTCGTTTTTGCTACAAAAGCTGATGGTTCACTTAGATTGTGCGTGGACTATAGAGAACTGAATAAGCTAGCAAAGAAGAATAGGCACCCATTGCCGAGGATAGACGATTTATTCGATCAGTTGGTGGGTGCTTCAGTTTTCTCGCAACTGGATTTAGCTATAGGGTTTCATCAGCTAAGGGTGGCTGAGGATAGCATCGATATGACTGCCTTTAGAACTCCTAATGGTTTCTTTGAGTGGCTCGTCATGCCTTTTGGTTTGACAAATGCACCCGCATACTTTGTTGACTTAATGAATAGGGTGTTTAGGGAGTTTCTAAACAAGTTTGTGGTAGTCTTTGTAGACGATACTCTGATTTTCTCTAAAAATGAAGAAGAGCATGCCCTACATCTTAGGGAAGTCTTAGAGACCCTACGAGCGCATCAGCTAAAAGCTAAGTTCTCCAAGTGCCATTTTTGGAGAAAAGAAGTGAGGTTCTTAGGAAACGTGGTCTCTAAGGAAGGGATAGATGTGGATCCCGCCAAGGTGGTGGCAATCCAAGATTGGAAAACTCCTAAGAACGCAACAGAAGTAAGAAGCTTTTTAGGGATGGCTGGCTATTATAGGAATTTCATTAAGGACTTCGCGAAGATATCAGCCCCTCTCACTCGATTAACGAAGAAGAATTTGACTTTTACTTGGGACGTTGACTGTGACGATGCTTTCCAACGTCTGAAGAGGGCTTTGACGACAGCTCCAGTTTTTGTTTTGCCAGACGGGGGTAAGACATTCACTGTATATACCGATGCTTGCGGGACAGGGCTTGGCGCAGTTTTAATGCAAGAGGGAAGGGTGATATGCTATGGTGGAAGACAGTTGAAAGGCCATGAGAAAAATTACCCTACCCACGACTTAGAGTTGGCAGCCATAGTTTTTGCGCTTAATTCATGGCGTCATTATTTGCTTGGCGAGAGGTTTGAGTTGTATACAGACCATAAGTCGCTAAAGTACTTATTCTCTCAGAAGGACCTAAACTTGAGGCAACAGAGATGGATGGAGTTTTTGGCATCCTACGATTTTGAGATCGCATACACCCTTGGCAAGGGTAACGTTGTAGCCGACGCCTTAAGTACAAAGAAGTTAACTTTAAGTCCTTTGTTCGTAGAGCGGCAGAGTTTGGAGTATATATCTTACTTTGACTTCAGACCCTCTGTCGATTATGTACCCGGATTATTGGCATCGTTAGAGGTGCAACCTACACTTTTTGGTCGACTTGGAGAGCCACAGCGAAATGACCCACAGTTGGTTGGATAGTAGGCAAGCTTATAGGAGGGGAGTCCTCGAGTCATCTTGATAGATATGCTATAGATAAGAGAGGTTGGCTACGTAGAGATGGAAGACTTTGCGTACCACAAGACGAGAGTTTGAAGAAGGCAATTCTTGAAGACTCACATCGCTCTAAGATGACCATACATCCCGGTGGTGATAAGATGTATAGGGATATGAAGCGAGTTTTCTTTTGGGCCGGAATGAAGAAGGAGGTGGCCGAGTTCGTTGCTAGATGCTTAGTGTGCCAACAAGTCAAGGCGGAGCAAAAGAAGCTTGGAGGTTTGCTCCATCCCTTAGAGATTTCGCTTTGGAAATGGGAAAGCGTTTCCATGGATTTTGTAGATGGGTTACCAAGATCAAGGAAGGGTAATACGGGGATTTGGGTAATTGTAGACAGACTTACCAAAAGTGCCCATTTTATTCTCATTAAAAGTAGAAGGACCTCCGCGTGGTTAGCATCTGTTTACCTTCGAGAGATAGTTTGTTTGCACGGCATACCCTCTAGCATTATGAGTGATAGAGATCCCATTTTCACAAGCGAATTTTGGAAAAGCTTACAAGACGTGGTTGGAACGCAATTATGCTTAAGCACCGCTTATCACCCTTAGACGGATGGCCAGACCGTGAGAGTAAATCGGGTTCTAGAAGACCTTCTGAGACTATGCATCCTAGACTTTGGAGGAACATGGGAAGAACACCTTCCACTAGTGGAGTTCGCCTATAATAATAGTTTTCAGGCTAACATTGGCATGGCACCTTTTGATGCTCTTTATGGATGACCGTGTCGATCACCTACATGTTGGTGGGAATCCACTGATAAGGTTTTCCTTGGACCTGACATGATTAGGGAGACTACGGAGAAGATAGACCTGATTCGACGGCGAATTAAGACGGCGCAGGACCGACAGAAGTAATATGCTGACAGGAGACGAACCGATCTTGAATTCAATATTAGGGACATGGTTTTTATTAAGGTGTCACCATTAAGAAATGCAGTCCGTTTTGTATCAGTAGGGAAGTTGGAACCGAGGTTCGTAGGACCCTTTCCAATTACGGAGAGGATTGGACATATGGCATATAGAGTAAAGTTACCAGAGAAGCTCAGCGGAGTTCATGACTTGTTTCACGTTTTGCATTTGCGTAAGTGTTTACACGATACTGCGGAAGTGGTAGAGCCGAGCACGCTCGAAGAAGTGGAAGTAGAGCGCAATGCCACGATCAGACGAGCTCCTAGATGCATTCTCGGATCGGAGGTCAAAAAGCTTCGCAACAAAGAGGTCAAGTTGGTCAAAGTGCAATGGGGAGATGATCAAAGAGACGCGACTTGGGAGACGGAAGACAAAATGCGTACGCTGTACCCTTTCCCTTTTGAGGGTATGTTTTAATTTCTCCTTTTTCTACCGCTTTGTTGACACTTGTCCTATCTTTTAGTATTATCTTTGAGATGACATCTTCGATCTTTAGTTAGGAAGAACCCTATGGTTGCAAACATGTGTTTGAGACATGTTATGTTTGGTGGATGCAAATGGATGCAAGTGGTTGCTCGTGGTTGCTCATGGATGCATGTACACACACATTAGGCACTAGATCGGCTCAATCACCTTAATGCTGCATATAAATGCGTGTGCATATCTAAATTAATGGATGTATAATGGTTGTGTTATCATATGGATGCTGCATTTTGATGAATGTTTGTGCACACATGTAGAAATAATATGTATCGATAGGATTCTTTCGCATACATAATGGACGCATGGCACTATCATGATTTGCATTAAGGAGTTTAACTGAATCAGTGGACCGCCTGATCTTTGCATTAGATAAGGAACATATACACACATTTTTGCATAAGTTCATATATCATTAGAAATTTCTTTAAGGACAATGGATGCTTGTGGAAGATGGTTGAGTAGATGGATGATTGGTTGGTAGGATACATTCCTCTTAACTTAGAGATTTTGGGGACGAAATCCATTAAGGAGGGGAGAATGTAACACCCCGTAATTTTATAACATTAAAATTCACAAATTAAAGTATACTTAATTTTTAGAAGAAGAATTAAGTGAAATGGGTTGCGCTATTATGTTCATCTCAAAATTTTGGGTCAAGATAGACATTTGGTTTGCATAAAACGAATAACTTATGAAGAAGTTATTAAGCCTTGAAGTTTGTATGCATATGAGATATATATATATATATAATTCAAAAAAAAAGTTCAAAATAGCGAATCGGGAGGGGAAATAGCCGAACTGCACCATTTTTGGAGTCGACCCGAGCTCTGCTGGGTCGGCTAGGGGTCGATCCAGGATGTTTGGCTGTCAACCCGTGGCCCGATTCGCCCTAAGGGCTGATGTGGCATCTGAGTGGTCTTGATGGTTCTGGTTATCCCTAGGTTAATCCGACAGCTCTTATTAAATTAAACTTCTATAAAAACACTCCTAAACCCCTAACCCTAATCACATTAATTCATAATAAGAGCCGCCATGCCGTCAATGGAGAACCTAGAGTAGCTGCCATACACTTTCAACCCTAAAGCAAGATAGAAGCTTGAATCAAATCAAATCTAAATAACGATTAGTCTACATCAAAGGCGAGCAATTCAGTTTCAGAATACAGATCCCAGAATGACAAGACTATTCTTTTTAATTGTGACTATGACAGCTTTCACAAAATAATTAATTAATTTAATTATTATAAGATATAATTGGGATTATGAGAATATCTTTTTGAATCATGCGATGTAAATTATATGTAAGTTTGTGGTGTTGAATCATATGTTAGTCTTATGCAAGTTGGATCATATGTTAGTTCTTATGTGAATCTTATGCAAGTTGAATCATATATCTTATGCAAATTTGTGATGATTGGATCATATATTCATGTATGAATCTTATGCAAGTTTGGGTTGTTAAAATATATGTGAGACATGTATATGCATATGCTAGTTTATGTGACATTAACCTTTATGTCTAGATCCGTATGCAAGTTTACATCTTTATGTTTAGACCCATGTGCAAGTTTACATCTTTATGTTTAGATCTATATGCAAGTTTACATCTTTATGTTTAGATCTATATGCAAGTTTACATCTTTATGTTTAGATCCATATGCAATTTCACACCTTTATGTTTGGATCTATAGCAGTACATAAGTTATGCAAGTTTATGCCCATTACCTATGCTAGTTTTGTATCATATGCTAGTTTGAATGAAATTCATATGCAAGTTATTGGCTATGCAATCTTACGTCATGATCCTTAGATCTATTTTATGTGTTATGTGATGTTGTTTTTCTTTTTATAAGTTAGATTATTTGCGAGTCTAACATATATCATATGAAAACGTATGAATAGCGTGGGGATGATGGGTTAATATTGAATATACATAAATTGTGAATTGGCATAAAATGGCCTTAAAAGGCATATAATTAATTTGAGACATTAATTGGCATAATTGGTATTTATGGACATAATTTTAAGAGACAAATATGTACATAAATAAATTTGGAATTTATTGATAAATTTGAATAAGGATATTAATCCAATTTGGGGTTAAATAAAGATGTGTAATAATTAACCGCCTAAGACACGAGGTTAGACTCTTTTGTGGTGTAAGACTGCCCGGACCCGCCCAGTAAATCCAGCAGCCACAAATGCCAGTCTAATGTGAGAGGTCAAAGGCACAAATTAAATGCGTAACAATTGTAAAGACACGAGGTTAGGCTCATTTGCGGTATAAGACTGCTCGGACCCGCCCGGTAAAATCCAGCAACCGCAAATGTCAGCCTAATGTGGGAGGTCTTTACAAGGTTACGGTTCTCATGAATTAAGTAACACTTAACCAGATAAACATGTGGTGGGACATGGGGGGTTAAGTGGGTGCCTTGGGTGGCATGTGAAATTAAGTGGGTTCCTTGGGTGGCATGTGAAATACGGTTAAATGCACTTAACCAAGATTGAAACATGTAAGAAGACATGAATAAGAATGGGGTTAAGTGGGGAAACCTTAGTGGGGACCAAGCATAGGTGGAAGGCTTGTGTCAAGCATGGGGGCCCTTTTCAAACCAGTAACCCATTAAGTATCTTTGTGAGCTCGATCCAAGTCGAGGACGGGACACGCTTACTGGATTTGATTGTAAGAGGTCAAAACGGGTTAGCAGTGGCAACGCAAGTCCAATGGGGTCATGTGCATGCGTGGGCCCAGGCTGGTAGGTAAGACGTTGTTGCATCGTGTAGATATAAGCCGTGCATCTTTGGTGGTATCGGGTTGCCACTTTGGGGAGTGATACACCCCACTGTGGGGCTAACATGGGTATCTACGAGTTAGGGAGCCGATCGAATGGGGTAGTGGGTACAACTAGTGGAGATAGGGGCTTACGACACCTATGAAGGCAGCTTGGGGTACACGAAACTACAATTATCATTATTAAGTTCTGTAGGCGGGATCAACTTTTAGGGTGACTAGTGGTGGTGCAGTATAGTAATTATCCTATAGTGATTAGGAACGAGATTAACGACAGAATATTCCTCTTATTTGCTTTGTTATGCCCACTTGTTTCATGGTCATATCTTATCTTACCACTTTATGCCTTATCCTAGTTACTTTAATAATTATATTGTTAAAGTTATTATACTCGCCAGACTTCATGTCTGACCCCCTTGTTTTTGCCTCTTTTCTTCCTTTTCCCCCCAGGTTCTCAGGGTGGGACTAGTACTAGTGGAGCTTGATCTCGGATCTCTTTCTCTCTCTTTTGGAAGTGCTTGGATTGCTGAAAGTAAAGTTCAGCTCATCTCTTTTATGACTACTTGTGTTGGGGTTTATGTTTTTTATTTTATGTACTCTGAAACAATTTATCAAGATGGATATTAATTGTACTTGGTTTATGAAGTTGTTGTGATCAAACTATTTCTCCCCTGCAATAAAAGTTGTTTTTAATTTTTCAAGTACCATTATTTATATCTGTCTTGTTATATTCTGTTCTATACACTAAATACGCTCCATGGAAGTTAATTCATTCCCTTTGTGAGTGACATTAATGGACGTGGGGTGTTACACTAGTGGAAAACGTCTTCCCAAAAGATAAAGAGCATGCACCATGGTGGGATCAGCAAGAAAAGGTGAACCATCAAAGGGATGCCAAATAACTGCCTCTCGTGTCATCTGAAGCTCAATCTGATTGCGAGCTACAGCAAAAATATGTCGTGCCTGTCCTCCAGGCTTCTGTCTATGGTTACTGACAGTCCATGCTCTTGCTCTAGGAAAGTAATCGGCTAACGATGGATTGACGGTAGGAAAAGACATATTATGGAAGTACTCGTAGTACCAGTACTATAAAATCTCCCAAAAACCAGTAATCATGGTAATCTTGGGCCTAACGATGCATTGATGATCCAACGACTTATACAAGTATGCTAAAATAGGCGTCCCCCCCAATCATACACAGTCAGACTACTATCGAACGAAAACTCTTCAACTACCACCACATAACCACAATCCAGTGTGCTCAAAGCATTTGTAAAAAATAAATTTCCCATCATATACAGAACAAATAACTGGACAATCTCCAAATGGTGAACTTTAGGATGCATACTCAATAAATTCTGGATGGCTTGTTTATTGTAGGAGTATCTAATATGGAAATTACTGGTGATACCATCATGTGAATCAAGATGTGGAAATAAACTACCCAAACGTGTGTAGTCCTGGAACTGCTCATTGTACGGAAATGTACCCCCTTAGCTTATGGCAAGACCAATAAGCATAGAAAATTCTAATGGAGTGATTCCCATCTCCCCAAAACTAAAGTGGAATGTATGTGTTGTTTTCCACCAACAAGCAACCAATGCACCACATAATTAAACATCGTTATTTAAAAGGTGTTCATACCTATTTAACGAATAATAATTAATTAACAACAAAAATAATGAAAATGCAAATATGTATGTAGATACGACGAGAAAACGTACTCAAAAAATCGTCAAACCCAATAGTACGGAGAAACCCATGAATAATAGCCTTTGTGTCATACTCATGAATCTATCTGTAAAGACGAACAACACCAGCCCAAGACCCCCGCGTCCGCTCGCTTCGAGCCTAATATTACAAAAAAGACTTATTTATTTTGTGACCGATGTAACACAAGGTAAATATTTAATAAATAAAATGTACTGATGCGTAAACTAATGTGCTGACGCGCTCCTCAGTATCAGGTAACTCACGAAAATTGGCCAATTGTTTATTTGGTCTTAAATTCGGGTCCTTGTGAGACTCCACAACCGTCTGCTCACTTCGTCTGGCACCACGTCTTCTTCTAAGCGTCGGTGGTTCACAACCTCTCGTACCCTCAATCAGTACGTTCTCTCCTGCCGGTACGTGCTCCTCAGCCGGGTCTGCATTCCCGCTCCGGCTTCCGCTCCCTCGCAAGGCTCTCCACGCACGTCTCATGTTTTTTTCCTATGGTTGAAAGAGGGTTTGGAGAAGGAAGAGGTGGAAGGATGGAAGATTGAAGAAGGGATTGGAGAAGGATGCGGCGGCGGGATTGGAAGATTGAAGAAAGGTTTGGAGAAGGAAGAGGCAGCGAGATGGAAAATTGGAGAATGAGGGTTTACAATCGGCAGAAGAAAAGCCGAATATATACCCTTATCCATTATCCGGCTTTAATAAACGCAGATTATCCATTATCTGGCTTTATTAAAACCGGATAATCGTGTGGTGTGGATTTAATTCCACACCACACCACGGATCGCAATCCAATGGTTGGGGGTTGCGATCCATGTGATTACTTTATCCGGCTTTAAAAAAGCCGAATAAAGTAACCAAACCAACTCCCCTACGTTGGGGAGAGTTGCTTTGGCGAGATGATGGATTTGACATTCCCCAACCCATAGTGTTGTAGATGCTCTTAGGGTTCGAACGCCGTGAGTTTGAGGCAAGAATTCGTGCAACCTCTTCCACAAAATCTGATCAACCACATACCAATTTGAAGATCATAAAGAGGGCTATAATTTTCATTTTATATGTTTTGGTGGATAATGTTTGGATTGAAAGAATCTAAGAAAAGAAAACCGTATAGAATTGGCCATCGAATTTGGACTTACGGCGGCTCCAAAAACAGTTGACCACTGAAAATGAATTAGGGTTATTTTGACCTAGTTTAACCTTATATATATAATAATATATTTAATTATTTAATTCAAAAATTACTTGTTTAATGCCACGAACTCCAAATCAAACCCAACGACTGTTGCCCCTAGCTAAATACCCCCATTCCAGACACAATGTGATATGTTTCGTAAGCCAGTTTTTATCAAAATTAAAATATAAATCAATGTATATTGAATTTAAACGTACATTTAAATTTACCGGGGCCACATACTGACTTCAAAAATTATAGAAAAATAAGTCTAGCTATGTTTTGACGATACGGTCCTAACAAAACTAATTTCTTCTAATTTGGAGACAGTTTGAAAAATGGCGCTTTTTAACTGGCTCTTTAAATTCAAACTAAATTTGAAAACACATTTAATTTTACTATGCTCACATATTAATTCCAAAAATTATGAAATTTGAAACTTGGCAATAATTTGACATTCCGGATCCAACAAAAGTGGTTTCGTCGAAAACGGAGGTCGTTTGCAAAATGGCTATTTTTAGGGGCTATATATTATATTAGAATATATATAAATTCCATAGCGACTATTTTAAATTTTATTCTAGACATAACTTTTAATTTATAAAGTGAAATCTCAGTTTCTTACATTCGTTAGAAAGATATAATTAAACAGATTCAAATGTTTCTAGTTTTACTCAAATCTGATTTATTATGAATTTTGTATATTCATTTGAAGTTCAAGATTGAATTTTCAAACTACCGCGCCATTTCGAGTTCGTTTTACAATTAAAATAAATTTATTAGTTCTAAATTCGATTTAAATAAATTTTTAGTCATTATTATTTAAATAAATCATTTTAAATATTCAAAACCCAATAAAATAGCTAAAATAAAAATTTTAAATTGGTTCAGAAATTCTGGGTTGTTACATTACGTGTCCCAAAATGCAAAGGGCCACATACCACACCATTTGATTTACTTGTGTTGCCATGTGTCCTACCACAAGTCCATGGAAAGCAAGGAATCCACGTCGCCCCTTTTAATTTAATCTTTGCTGAGACCTGCTAAGCTTTAATTCACTTCATATTTAAACTACCTGGTGCTTCTTCCTTCCATGTTTACACTTTATTCCTCCTACCCCTTTTTACCATGAAGCCGTCCATTTACTTACTTATTCGTGTAGCATATGCATTTATAATCCATCAAAAATAGTATAGTTAGTGATGTAAACAACATATTTTTTTCTTCAAGGAGGTTGGGTGTTCAGTGCACATCAGATGCACTAAGCTAATGTGAGTTTACCTAAAACATGGGTTATTGGTTTGAGGTACCTTTCTTTCATACACCCATACTGCTATGGATTACAATTTCCCCCACCTTCCCCCGCTGGTACTGGCGAACTCACCATCTTCCCAATGGTTGCATACCAAACTCCACAAGCTTCATTCCTTTCAGCATTTAAGTTATGTACCACTTTCTTTTTACAGTACCCAAAAAAGAAACAGTTCCATGCATAACTCAGTGTGCACATTCACACACATATCGGTCAGTACTCCGGCATCGTCACCAACCACACACGCGTACCAGCCTTACTGAAACCATTCTAACCTATTCATCCTGCCTCCGATCAACTAGATCGGAATATCGTATTGCCCCGGACTGGAAACAAAAACTCATACGATTGTTAATCAAAACATGGCTTGTAGCCATTTCCATTAGCCCGAACATCCCCGGATTTCCGGCGTTAGTTACTGACACCATGGCATCCTCTTTCAGAAAAAGAAAACTCAACACCAGATCCTCCATTTTCCCATTTCCAATGACACAACAAATTTCAAACACCAAACACTTATGTTAAACTTCCTCTAAAAAAATATTTGTTTCCAGGGAAAACATTTACCACTAAAGTATTTATACCCCTAAGACTATTAATTCAGCTGGTTCTTGGTTTCTACACTCATATGTCAACTAGCATAAATACATTTACTTTGAAATAACTTAAACATATATGTATACTCTTTTTACCAATATCCTGAAAGACTAACTTTCCAAGACTACATTCTGTATTAGCACAAAGTCATGTGTTCTACAAGTGAAACAGAGGGTATGTTTAACGTTGTATAGCACAATAATAAAACAGGGTATGATTCTAAGAGCGTGTTCATAGTTCAGCAGGGTCTTCTTATTCAACAAACATACATGATTTCAGGACAAGGTTTCATCATAATCAGTTAGGAATCACTCATGTATATAAAACACAAGTTAAGCATATGATTTTATCAGAGAATCAAAATAGATTATGTGTGTTTACTCACCTCTCTAAGGCTTTTGCCCTCTAACTTTAGTTCTATAGGGTTTTGTTCGAACTGATTTGGTGAGGAAAATGCATGGGTATGTGCCCCTTTATATAGGTGTGTTAAAATCACAAAAATTATGGCATCTAATGAATGTCTGGGAAAGGAAAACATGAGCAGAATGTTCAGCCTGATTTTCGAATGGCTGAAAAGGGAAAGAACTAGCTTTCTACTAGCTGGTTAAATGAAAAAACCTATTTTACAATTGCCGAAGTGCTACAGTATGGTTGCAAACAGTAAGAGGACATTCTGCATTTGTACAAACCGTACAAAAATATATCTATTGGATGTTTAAGTAAAATCGCATTAAATGTCTTGTGTACCAAAAGCTTTGTCAAGCAACATCATTCTTCCTTTGTTCTTAATCGATGAAAGGAAATGATCAATCTCTTAGCTTATGCTAAGCTATTTTCTACCCTTACAACTAACAGTTTTAGGTGGCCACATGGTCTTTGCTTACATAAATGGTTTTAAAATCCTTACTTTACTTCCAAGTTTTGTAAAACCTAAAATTCTCCAGTACATAAAATATTTCGTCTAATGTGTAAATTTATGCCTATCTAATCCTAGCTGGTGTAGTTTTCTAGCCTAGTTCCTAATGTATGCGACACATGAATTTCTCATTTACTATATATTATGATGTGTTGAACCAGAGGATTGCAAAGATGATGAAAATGCCCACTTCAATCTTAAGTAAACACACACAGGTTAGAGAATTCACACAAATATTTACATAGACAAGGATTTTAATTTGAATTTTTTCCAAGTGTTAAATTTAATTATACTTATAAATTACGTTATTTAGGCAATCGAATTTTTTTTATTAACAATGTTAGTTAAAACTGGGTCGTTACACCCGAGGTGCCAAATATGATGGCGGATGATGTCATAGTCGACAACCCGTCGGATTCGGTGCCTTCACACATGGATGAAGCTGTGTTAAGGCATGTGTGCAAGATATTCAGCATACCCTGGAACGATGTCCGTTTAATAACCAGGAAATCCGAGCCAATTAAATTTTTTTATTTTGGCAATTTTAACGAATTTTGAATATTTAAAATGAATTATTTTAAATAATATCGACGAGAAATCTATTTTGAATAGAAATAGAACGTATATATTTATATACGTCGTCGTTAGAATATAAATATTTATTTATAATTATAAAAGGAATTGAAAATGGCGCGGTAGTTCGAAAATTCGATTTCGAATTTCAAATGAATATACAGAATTCGTTTTAAGTCGGAATTGGACGAAACCAGAAATATCTAAATCTGTTTGACGATATCTTTCTAACGGATGTAAGAAACTGAGATTTCACTTTAAAAGTTGTAAGATATGTCCAGTTTAAAATTCAGAAAAGTCGCTGTGGAATTTATATATATTTTAATATATATAAAGGCCCTTAGAAATGGAAATTTTGCAAACGACCTTCGTTTTTGATGAAACCACTTTTGTTGGGTCCGGGATGTCAAATTATTACTAGGTTTCGAAATGCGTAATTTTTTAAGTCAATATGTGAGCATGGCGAAGTAAAACATGCTTTGACAGTTTTAGTCAATTTCGGTCGACCAGAAAATGACCATTTTTCAAACGGTCTCAGAATCTGACGAAACTAGTTTTGTTAGGATCGTATTGTCAACCCGATGCTAGAAATAATTTTTGGGATCCGTATGTGGCCCCAGTAAATTGAAATGTGCATTCAAATTGAATATATATTGATTTATATTTTGGAATTTGACGGAAACTTAGCGTAACAGCCGAATTGGCTTATGATACATATCCCATTGTGTTCAGGATGGGGGTAAATAGCTAGTGACGACAGTCGGTGGATTCGATTTCGAGGTCGAAATAAAAAGCTACTTACTTTGGAATAAATTAAATTAAATAGATTATTATATAAAGGCCCCTCTTTCTCTAACTAACCTAGGTCAAACTAAATTTCTCGGTCAAAGCCGCCCCCATTTTCAAAATCAGAAAACCCCGATGTTCCTCTTCCCTCCTGACCTCGTGACGCCGCCGTTGCCCTTCCAACCACCTCCCCGAGCCCCCCTCCTCCTTGCGACGCAGACCCGCCGACCTCCCTCACAAACACCACCTCCTTCCTCAGCGACACCTCCACCAATCGATGAAGACCCCCTCCATTCAACGCTTCCACCTCGCGGAGCACCCCCCTCATGCAGCACACCACCAGCGCCACCTATCACCGCAACAGCGAGCCCCCCCTCCAATTCAACAATAAGTGTTTATTTCATTGATTTTAATTTGATTTCAAAACTGATTTTTATCCATGAAAAGTCGGATTTTTAGTCTATGAAAGGTCGGATTTTTAGTTTAGGAAAGGCGATATTTTTATATTAGGAAAGACGATATTTTTATATAAGGAAAGACGATATTTTTATATAAGGAAAGGCGATATTTTTATATAAGGAAAGATGATATTTTTATATAAGAAATGACGTGATTTTTATATATATGAAGTAGCGATAAAAATTCGATTTTTACGTACATGCAGTGATAATAAAAATGTGATTTTTAATTAAACAAAGATAGAATTTTTATAGAAGGAAAAATATAATTTTTATATACTAGAGAATATAAAAATGTGATTTTTATATGAATGGTGATATAAAAATATAATCTTTATTAGCAGAAGAGCGATATAAAAATATAATCTTGATATAGGAAGTAGCGTTGTTAAAAATATAATTTTTAACATATACTTCGTGAAACAGACTGCGTTGGAGGCACGATGAAGATTTCCTACATATGAAGAGTCGTGGCGTTTAGTTTAGCTAGTCGGTGAGAACTCCTCACTTTTAATTTATTTCTAGTCTGAAATATATACTAGGATGCAGACGGTGCTTAGTAGCACCCGACACCCGTCGTCCACAGACCATGGATGACTTGTTTGTTTGGTTGCTATGTTGTGAAATTTGATTGTGTGATGTAGAATGAAATAAAATATTTTATAGTAGAAAATATTTTATAGTTAAAAATATAATTTTTAACGTGGATATAAAATAAATATTTATAAACAAATCGGTCGATTTGTTTATATACACTGATTTGACTGATATTGATTGGGACGATAAATTTTACACATCGCCCAACTGCACAAATAAAATCTGTGTTTGATTGTTTGAAACGCCACATGGGTATTGGGATGAGATTTGACGTACACTAATCCCGATTGTTTAGTTGTATGTCAATCGATGGATTGACAGACTGTGTAAGCGTTAATTATTTATATTTAATGCTTATGCTGTTGTGTGGTGCACTCTGAATGATGGTTGATTATTTATCGTTGTTATTATATACATGTGTTGTAGAAAAAACCATATAATTAACGTTATATGGTAATTGATTGGGCCTCATTCCAGTTTTGAAATAGAATATTTGAAATAGAAATATTTGAAAAAGAAATATTTGAATAGAAATATTTGAAAAAGAAATATTTGAAATAGAATATTTGAAATAGAAATATTTGAAAAAGAAATATTTGAATAGAAATATTTGAAAAAGAAATATTTGAAATAGAATATTTGAAAATAGAAATATATGAAGCCGTGTTGATTAGATTTGCGCCATTTTGACGCGAGCGATATTCATATCGATTTTATTCGTTTTTATAATGAATATAGAAAAGAAAGTGATTTCAAAATATAACGTTTTGAAAATATAATCATTTGTATATCGATGATGTGGAATATTCAATTTTGATTCGAAATTGAATATGAAGTTGAAATCGTTTTGAAAACGAATTTAAAACGATTTATAAAATACGTTTTGAAAGGAAATCGACGAAATATATAATATATATATATATATATATATATATATATATATATATATTATATGGCCTGAATAGAACGCGTCGCGCCGCGGCAGTTCGCGAATTTCGACCATTGACTTCGAATGGATATTACGGGAGATCCCACCGTCGGATTCTCCTAAAACCACAACCGTTGGGTTCGTATCGAAAAGGGCTTTCTAACGAATATTAGAAATTTGAAATCTAACGGTTGGATTTGGAATTATGTCCAAATCAAATTTGGAAAAGGTCGTTGTAAGTGCAGTTCAATGGCCGTTGATGGAAATCGACTGTACGAGCCTTGACAAAATTATTAAAAATAGTAATAATTTGTGAAAAATCATAAGAAATGATTTATGAAGAATTGGGATGAAAAATTCCATATTTGAAGAGATAAAAATAGATTTTTATCGAAATGAACTAGTTTTGAACTAGAATGATAATTTATTTATTTTCAAATAAATAAATAGAATTTGAAATGGTTTTGAAAATAACCAGGATTTCCAATAATAGAATTGGAATGGATTTGAATCGAAATCATCTTTGGAATAGTTCGATGTTGGATTTCGTGATTATACAGATGTTGTTATGGAGATTTGAAAGATATATATATATATATATATATATATTGCTGTTTCCATTTGTTTGTTATAGAATTTGATATTGAATATAAGCCGACATATTTTCTATTTAGAGCCTTGTATTTAATATCAAATGTGATTTGGGTTTGTCGTGAATGGTGTCTTCATTAACATTGTTCTTAAACCCAGTTGAGAAAAAGATTAAATCTTTTTATTTAGATTTAATGAAGTGTACCAATTAAATAATATTTAACTGGAATTGAATTGGTATTGATTTTTGGGGTTTATCGTGAACAGTGTTTTAAGTAACACTTGTTCTTTAACCCGATAATTAATGGAATGTGATTTTGGGTTGTTGTGAACGGTATCTTCCATAATACTGTTCTTAGACCCAACGGAGTTAGGTAAATCAGAAGCTAACTGGAGATTAGTTAAGTTGAATGGTTTCTTGGGTATTGATCTGATGTTGGTTTCGTCCTTCGGGGTTAATACTTAGGGAATTGCTCACTTGCTATTTGACGGTTAAAGGCTGATAGAATGGAATATGATTTGGGTTTATCGTGAACTGTGTTTTAAATGACATTGATTCTTTAACCCAGTTAAAGATTAAAACTAAGTGGAGTTTTAATGAATCTTTAATTAGATTGAAAAGGTCGAGAATGGAGTATCACCAGTTTTGCTCCAGGCAATAGTTAAATCTTTAATTAGATTTGAACGGGAAATGGTAATTGAATTTACTGATAACACCGTGGTGTTAGATATGAAGTATGACTAGTTTTACTTCATGGGATGAATAGGTTGAGATTGGGAAATAAAATAAATGAGTACTTCGGTGTGGTTCGCTAATCCCGACTAGTTTGAAGTGATATTCAAAGGAGGATTAAAGAATAAATTTAAAAGAATTTATCTTTGATAAAACTAATGGGAACATTTCCCTAAGAATGTGAAATTTAGAAACTAACTGGAGATTAGTTAAGTTGAATGGTTTCTTGGGTATTGATCTGATGTTGGTTTCGGCCTTTGGGGTTAATATTTGGGGAATTATTCTCTTGTTAATTTACGGTTAGTGACTGATGAATTGGAATGAGGCGTATGTTGTGTTTGTGTAACACTTGTTTATTATATACGCGAATTATTCAAAAAGACCGGGTTTATCCCATTCTGAATAACTGATACGATGATAAGTCGAAGATGAAGACGGTGGTTGAAGACCGGATGTCTTCACGTCATTTGGGTGATTATTGATGATCTTGATTGGGCCGTACACCCAAGAGGAGGGAATCAGTTAGTGATCGTCTAGACGTACTTGGAGATCGATGGATATGCGGGGTACTAGGTGCCTCCGGTTTCGTTCAGACCCAGGACGAACTTGTAAATGGACTGTGTGTCTGACATTGGATTTTATTCTATGTGATTGATTTCTATTAAATATATATCTGTTTGGCGGCGGAGAATTTATTCTCTTGCTTAACGCCCTTCTCTGAGACGTACGAGCTCAAGGGTTATATATTGATGGATATCAAACGCATGGAGTGAATTGCCTGTGTGGCATGCCTAAGTGGTAAATGATCAAGGCTTCTGTTGAAAAGCAAAGTCTTGTGGTTGATGATCAAAGCACGGCCTTTGTGGCATCGCTTTGTGTAGCGTGAATTCGCGAGCCTCACACCCCGGTTGTGAACCAGAAACAAGAGAGGACCTCAGGGAGGGCATGCGTTTCTTTCTAGCTAGAAGTGGCATCAGTGGTTTACACGCCCTGACGAGTTTGACTTATGTGGTTGTTACTGTTGCGAGGCGCCTCAGATATATCAGTGACTATATGAAGCCGATGGAGTCATTTGTTGGCTCATTTACGCCCCAAAGGGCGGGGAAACGTAGTGTTCAGGCATTTTAATCCACATCGGTGGACCGACCCTGTCGCTTCAAGGGTCACTCGAGCTCTGATCCTGAGGCTCGGGCTAGACAGTCTCGAATTGGTAGAGGACCATCCCTGGCCTCGGTTCATAGATGGAAATCCAATTTCCAAATATGTGACTTTGCGGTTTTGATTGTAGAGCCTAGTATGGCGACATAGTGGGATGGGGGTGCTTGTGCCGTCTATGATTGATACTTATGGTTTGAAGTTGTTTTATACACTATGCACTTATAATAGTATCAAATGATTTGTTTTAAACGTATCAAGCATTTTTGGCTATTATAAGGTAAAAACCCTATCCTCCGGCTTGTGTTGCATTGTGTGATGGGACCTGGGTCTTATAATAGCTTCATTGTTCTTTATTTAGCATTGCGCTGTTGTTTTATGCACTGGTATTCTTGGGAGGAAACCCGTTCCGTGTTATACGGCGTGGTCCCTTGATTTACCTAACTATAAAATAAAGATTAATAACTGTTTTAGTTCTCACACCAGTACCATGACTGACCTGGAGTTTATTGTTTTAACCTAAACTCTGGGTGCCCTTATTTTGACACGGGCAGCTAGTAGTTTTGGTTTTGCAGATTTATATTCACAGGAGCTTGGTTTACAGCTGGAACGATACTCGGAAAGCTCTGTATCCGTGTATTACTTCTAGTTGTGTATTGTATTATTTTCCGCTGCTATGTAACGTATTGTTATCTCTGATATTTTCTGTATAATATTTATTCGTACTCTGTAATATTCTTGTATTCTGATGGAATTGTTGTAATAGCAATGAAATATTCTTCTATTTGCGTTCCAATGTGTTGTGTTCTCAAAATGATCAGGGGTTTCGAACGGTCTTGGTCGGTTTAGCGACTAATTCGGATCGAGCGAAATTCCTTGTTGTTACATTTGGTATCAGAGCTTTGGTTTACAAAGCTCAGAGAATAAGGCTCGTTAGAACCAAACAAAAGAATTCATTAGAGATTGGATTGGTAATATCCAACGAGAATGACTCGTTAGAGACAGGATCAGTAGTATCCTAGAACGAGTGTGAAGAGTAGTGTTTTTTGAAATAAAAGTGAAAACAAGTTTTGTTTTGAGAATTTAAATCAACTATTCGTATTTGAATATTTATTTATATTGATTTGGACTATCAAGTATATAGAGGTTTTAATATACGTCTGATCCGCGTGTATTTGAAGTTTTAATATACTGGATAGATATAGAATCACACTCTAGTCGCCCGGGCATGATTCTACTGATGACGTACGGCATCAGTAGTCTGTTTTCGAGTGTCGAAAGTGGGATATCTATATATTTCCATTAGACTGGTGTGAGAACCAAAATTAGATAGGGCTTATTGTTGTGATTTGGCATCAAAAATCTGATTTTTAGACTATGTATCAAAGTTATGAATTTGAAAAGCTAATCAACTAATTGATTGCTGATTGTGTTGTTTGATTATTGTTTGATTCATAAATTTGAACCATATAGCCAATTTGAACCAAATAGTAAATTGTATTGAAAATTTGTCGCATTTGAATACATATACATGTACTTACATTGAACAGGTCATTGCAAAGAGGCTAGAGCAGAAGAATAAAATTGTTTGCCCTACAAATAGGTACATGTTTACCATAATTTACTGTTTTGTTTGGGTGATGATGATTTTATGAGCCGATTGGCTAGCCGCTTGGCTTTTTCTTTTTCTTTTGGATTGAAGAAGGCCATGGGAGGCTATATGAAATATCCCGAAGTCCCCGGTGCAGGGGAGGTTATGGCGAAATTTTTCGAAATTTTAGGGTGTTAGCCAAATTTGAAAAGTTTTTAGAAACTGAAAAGTTGAAAAACTTAAGCCGCAATGGAAATAGCGAAAGTTGAGTTGATTAGTTAAACAACTTTCGTTTTTGACGAAACCACTTTTGTTGGGTCCGGGATGTCAAATTATTGCTAGGTTTCGAAATGTGTAATTTTTTAAGTCAATATGTGAGCTTGGCGAAGTAAAACGTGTTTTGACAGTTTCAGTCAATTTCGCTCGACCAGAAAATGATCATTTTTCAAACGGTCTCAGAATCTGACGAAACTAGTTTTGTTAGGATCGTATCGTCAACCCGACGCTAGAAATAATTTTTCTGTAATTTTTGGGATCCGTATGTGGCCCCAGTAAATTGAAATGTGCGTTCAAATTGAATATATACTGATTTATATTTTGGAATTTGACGAAAACTTAGCGTAACAGCCGAATTGGCTTATGATACATATCCTATTGTGTTCGGGATGGGGGTAATTAGCTAGGGACGACAGTCGGTGGATTCGATTTCGAGGTCGAAATAAAAAGCTACTTATTTTGGAATAAATTAAATTAAATAGATTATTATATAAAGGCCCCTCTTTCTCTAACTAACCTAGGTCAAACTAAATTTCTCGGTCAAAGCCGCCCCCTTTTTCAAAATCAGAAAATCCCGATGTTCCTCCTCCCTCCCGATCTCGTGACGCCGCTGTTGCCCTTCCAACCACCTCCCCGAGCCCCCTCCTCCTTGCGATGCAGACCCGCCATCCTCCCTCACAAACACCACCTCCTTCCTCAGCGACGCCTCCACCAATCGATGAAGACCCCCTCCGTTCAACGCTTCCACCTCGCGGAGCACCCCCCCTCATGCAGCACACCACCAGCGCCACCCATCACCGCAACAGCGAGCCCCCTTCTAATTCAACAGTAAGTGTTTATTTCATTGATTTTAATTTGATTTCAAAACTGATTTTTATTAGTTATAAAAACTGATTTTTATCCATGAAAAGTCGGATTTTTAGTCTATGAAAGGTCGGATTTTTAGTTTAGGAAAGGCGATATTTTTATATTAGGAAAGACGATATTTTTATATTAGGGAAGACGATATTTTTGTATAAGGAAAGGCGATATTTTTATATAAGGAAAGATGATATTTTTATATAAGGAATGACGTGATTTATATATATATATGAAGTAGCGATAAAAATTCGATTTTTACGTACATGTAGTGATAATAAAAATGTGATTTTTAATTAAAGAAAGATTGAATTTTTATAGAAGGAAAAATATAATTTTTATATACTAGAGAATATAAAAATGTGATTTTTATATGAGTGGTGATATAAAAATATATTCTTTATTAGCAGAAGAGCGATATAAAAATATAATCTTGATATAGGAAGTAGCATTGTTAAAAATATAATTTTTAACATATACTTCGTGAAACAGACTGCGTTGGAGGCACGATGAAGATTTCCTACATATGAAGAGTCGTGGCATTTGGTTTAGCTAGTCGGTGAGAACTCCTCACTTTTAATTTATTTCTAGTTTGAAATATATACTAGGATGAAGACGGTGCTTAGTAGCACCCGACACCCGTCATCTACAGACCATGGATAACTTGTTTGTTTGGTTGCTATGTTGTGAAATTTGATTGTGTGATATAGAATGAAATAAAATATTTTATAGTTAAAAATATAATTTTTAATGTGGATATAAAATAAATATTTATAAACAAATCAGACGAATTGTTTATATACACTGATTTGACTGATATTGATTGGGACGATAAATTTTACACATCGCCCAACTGCACAAATAAAATCTGTGTTTGATTGTTTGAAACCCCACACAGGTAGTGGGATGAGATTTGACAAACACTAATCCCGATTGTTTAGTTGTATGTCAATCGATGGATTGACAGACTGTGTAAGCGTTAATTATTTATATTTAATGCTTATGCAGTTGTGTGGTGCACTCTGGATGATGGTTGATTATTTATCGTTGTTATTATATGCCTGTGTTGTAGAAAAAAACCATATAATTAACATTATATGGTAATTGACTGGGCCTCATTCTAATTTTGAAATAGAATATTTGAAATAGAAATATTTGAAAAAGAAATATTTGAATAGAAATATTTGAAAAAGAAATATTTGAAATAGAATATTTGAAATAGAAATATTTGAAAAAGAAATATTTTAATAGAAATATTTGAAATAGAATATTTGAAAATAGAAATATATGAAGCCGTGTTGATTAGATTTGCGCCATTTTGACGCGAGCGATATTCATATCGATTTTATTCGTTTTTATAACAAATATAGAAAAGAAAGTGATTTCAAAATATAATGTTTTGAAAATATAATCATTTGTATATCGATGATGTGGAATATTCAATTTTGATTAGAAATTGAATAAGAAGTTGAAATCATTTTGAAAACGAATTTAAAACGATTTATAAAATACGTTTTGAAAGGAAATCGACGAAATATATATATAATATATATATATATATATATAATGGCCTGAATAGAACGCGCCGCGCCGCGGCAGTTCGCGAATTTCGACCATTGACTTCGAATGGATATTACGGGAGATCCGACTGTCGGATTCTCCTAAAACCGGAACCGTTGGGTTCGTATCGAAAAGAGCTTTCTAACGAATATTAGAAATTTGAAATCTAACAGTTGGATTTGGAATTATTTCCAAATCAAATTTGGAAAAGGTCGCTGTAAGTGCAGTTCGATGGCCGTTGATGGAAATCGACTGTACGGGCCTTGATAAAATTATTAAAAATAGTAATAATTTGTGTAAAATCATAAGAAATGGTTTGTGAAGAATTGGGATGAAAAAATCCATATTTGAAGAGATAAAAATAGATTTTTATCGAAATGAACTAGTTTTGAACTAGAATGATAATTTATTTATTTTCAAATAAATAAATAGAATTTGAAATGGTTTTGAAAATAACCAGGATTTCCAATAATTGAATTGGAATGGATTTTAATAGAAATCATCTTCAGAATAGTTCGATGTTGGATTTCGTGATTATACAGATGTTGTTATGGAGATTTGAAAGATATATATATATATATATATATATATATATATATCGCTATTTCCAATACGATATTTGTTGGTCGTAGAATTTGGTATTGAATATAAGCCGATATATTTTCTATTCAGAGCCTTGTATTTAATATCAAATGTGATTTGGGTTTGTCGTGAATGGTGTCTTTATTAACACTGTTCTTAAACCCAGTTGAGAAAAAGATTAAATCTTTTTATTTAGATTTAATGAAGTGTACCAATTAAATAATATTTAATTAGAATTGAATTGGTATTGATTTTTGGGGTTTATCGTGAACAGTGTTTTAAGTAACACTTGTTCTTTAACCCGATAATTAATGGAATGTGATTTTGGGTTGTCGTGAACGGTATCTTCAATAATACTGTTCTTAGACCCAACGGAGTTAGGAAAATCAGAAGCTAACTGGAGATTAGTTAAGTTGAATGGTTTCTTGGGTATTGATCTGATGTTGGTTTCGGCCTTCGGGGTTAATACGTAGGGAATTGCTCACTTGCTAATTGATGGTTAAAGGCTGATAGAATGGAATGTGATTTGGGTTTATCGTGAACCATGTTTTAAATGACATTGATTCTTTAACCCAGTTAAAGATTAAAACTAAGTGGAGTTTTAATGAATCTTTAATTAGATTGAAAAGGTCGAGAATGGAGTATCACCAGTTTTGCTCCAGGCGATAGTTAAATCTTTAATTAGATTTGAATGGGAAATGGTAATTGAATTTACCGATAACACCGTGGTGTTAGATATGAAGTATGACCAGTTTTACTTCATGGGATGAATAGGTTGGGATTGGGAAATAAAATAAATGAGTACTTCGGTGTGGTTCGCTAATCCCGACTAGTTTGAAGTGATATTCAAAGAAGGATTAAAGAATAAATTTAAAAGAATTTATCTTTGATAAAATTAATGGGAACATTTCCCTAAGAATGTGAAATTTAGAAACTAACTGGAGATTAGTTAAGTTGAATGGTTTCTTGGGTATTGATCTGATGTTGGTTTCGGCCTTCGGGGTTAATATTTGGGGAATTATTCTCTTGTTAATTTACGGTTAGTGACTGATGAATTGGAATGAGGCATATGTTGTGTTTGTGTAACACTTGTTTATTATATACGCGAGTTATTCGGAAAGACCGGGTTTATCCCATTCTGAATAACTGATACGACGATAAGTCGAAGATGAAGACGGTGGTTGAAGACCGGATGTCTTCACGTCGTTTGGGTGATTATTGGTGATCTTGATTGGGCCGTACACCCAAGAGGAGGGAATCAGTTAGTGATCGTCCAAACGTACTTGGAGATCGATGGATATGCGGGGTACAAGGTGCCTTCGGTTTCGTTCAGACCCAGGACGAACTTGTAAATGGATTGTGTGTCTGACATTGGATTTTATTCTGTGTGATTGATTTCTATTAAATATATATCTGTTTGGCGGCGGAGAATTTATTCTCTTGCTTAACGCCCTTCTCTGAGACGTACGAGCTCAGGGGTTATATATTGATCGATATCAAATGGATGGAGTGAATTGCCTATGTGGCAAGCCTAAGTGGAAAATGATCAAGGCTTCTGTTGAAAAGCAAAGTCTTGTGGTTGATGATCGAAGCACGGCCTTTGTGGCATCGCTTTGTGTAGCGTGAATTCGTGAGCCTCACACCCCGGTTGTGAACCAAAAATGGGAGAGGACCTCAGGGAGGGCATGCGTTTCTTTCTAACTAGAAGTGGCGTCAGTGGTTGTACATGCCCTGACGAGTTTGACTTATGTGGTTGTTGCTGTTGCGAGGCACCTCAGATATATCGGTGACTATGTGAAGCCGATGGAGTCATTTGTTGGCTCATTTACGCCTCAAAGGGCGGAGAAACGTTGTGTTCATGCATTTTAATCCACATCGGTGGACCGACCCTGTCGCTCTAAGGGTCACTCGAGCTCTGATCCTGAGGCTCGGCTAGACAGTCTCGAATCGGTAGAGGACGATCCCTAGCCTCGGTTCATAGATGGAAATCCAATTTCCAAATACGTGACTTTGTTGTTTTGATTGTAGAGCCTAATATGGCGACATAGTCGGATAGGGCGCTTATGCCGTCTATGATTGATACTTATGATTTGAAGTTGTTTTATACACTATGCACTTATAATAGTATCAAATGATTTGTTTTAAACGTATCAAGCATTTTTGGCTATTATAAGGTAAAAACCCTATCCTCCGGCTTGCGTTGCATTGTGTGATGGGACCTGGGTCTTATAATAGCTTCATTGTTCTTTATTTAGCATTGCGCTGTTGTTTTATGCACTGGTATTCTTGGGAGGAAACCTGTTCCGTGTTATACGGCGTGGTCTCTTGATTTACCTAACTATAAAATAAAGATTAATAATTGTTTTAGTTCTCACACCAGTCCCATGACTGACCTGGAGTTTATTGTTTTAACCTAAACTCTGGGTGCCCTTATTTTGACACGGGCAGCTAGTAGTTTTGGTTTTGCAGATTTATATTCACAGGAGCCTGGTTTACAGCTAGAACGATACTCGGAAAGCTCTGTATCCATGTATTACTTCTAGTTGTGTATTGTATTATTTTCCGCTGCTATGTAACGTATTGTAATCTCTGATATTTTCTATGCAATATTTATTCATACTCTGTAATATTCTTGTATTCTGATGGAATTGTTGTATTAGCAATGAAATGTTCTTCTGTTTGCGTTCCAATGTGTCGTGTTCTCAAAACGATCAGGGGTTTCGAACGGTCTTGGTCGGTTTAGCGACTGATTCGGATCGTGCGAAATTCCTTGTTGTTACAGTCCACGTTCCTCAAGAGGGGGATAGGGTGCATGCATCCTCAGAAGGATACACTTCCTGAAACAGGCATATGTGTGTTTCTAGATGCATGCCCACAACCTGTGACTTTATCCAGGATATTACGCTACTTTTTTCTAATGCCGACGCAGTTTCATATGAATGCATATGTCTTCCTTCTTGGTACTTGCGTCTTTTTCAGGGAGTACATATATATGTGTAACATACGGGGATTTTCGACTCCGAAAAACGACACCAAACACAATGTCGACTATTCAAGCATCGGAAACACCATATCATTAATATAAAGAAGTTAGAGGGTGAGAAATAGAAATAAAGAAAGTTAGAATAGAAGAAGAAGAAGAATCGTACCAGAACAGGATCGGAGTAACTACGAATCTCACAACGGAACGAATAAACTATATTATATAACATAACTATTGAAATACAACTTATATCTGTATATACATACCATTTTAGAGTACAACTCATAACATCACAGCGGAAATAAACTCTATATGTAACTAATGTTGAAGCCTCCTGCTCCAAGATCTTCTAGGTATATCTAAAAATCCCTACTACTTGACTTCCCGTACAAATTTGGACACACAAGAGTTTAGGGTAAAACAAAACAAAATAAACTATGGGTCAGTCATGGGACTGGTGTGAATAAACTCCAACCATTTGGTTTAAATTTTAAATATCCTTTTCAAAAGAAATGATAATAGTAAGACCGATCCTCACATAAACACAGATGGTTTTTACCATACGATAACTCAAAACATTTTTAAAATCATACTATTCTGATATTATAATAGTGCCTATTACAAGTAAATAATAATCTAGCAGAACGCTTGCATCTCACGCTCTACATATATAATATACAATCAAAAACCACGGGCTCTTATTGGAGAATGGATTTCCAACTATGACAAGGTATGGAACCACCTAGCGATCAGTGTACTCTAGAGAGGATACACTGGAGTTCAACAAGAACATCTTGTAACTTAGACACACATGACCGACCATTCATTTTGCTTGAATGTTCCGAATATATTGTCACCTTACGTTTGGTATACCAACATAACCGTTCCCGGAAGATATAGAAATGAAAAGAAGTAACAAATATTAATATTCTCTAGATGGTGACAATATACCCTAAATGGGTGCAACCCACTTAGCCATGATGCCTGCCCGATTTTTGTCATTTCCCGGTTGATGAGGCTTGAGGTCGTAACGTATCTTTTGACAGATCACACATTTATTTACTTTAAATGCCACATCGTCATACCGCTAAATCGCAAATTGATTTCCTCAAAAATACCACGGGTATAAAGCTAAGAGAAATGAATTCCTCCGCCACCAAACGAGAATACGTTTAAAGAGATTAACTTACGCGATCTATTAGATATACTCTGTCAGACATACGTCCATACAAGTTGTCCTAGGACAGGACAAACCGAAGGCACTATTCTGTAAATCCATCTAAAGAAATTTCTACATAGGATCGTTAGAACGGCCCTTGCATAAATTTCATCTTCAATTATCTTCATCATATTTAATTCACAACGCTAATGTCTACACGGAGTGGTTTTCAGATAATAAATCAGATCCCGGTATCTCTATATTGACAACAAAAAAAGAGTAAAAAACTTTGATAGTGGTGATATCCAAATGGAAATCTTACCAACCAATCATCAACTAACATTGAGCCCCCTTTAAATAGATTTATCAAAAATCATTTCATTTCCCAATTTCCCTTAAATATATTTACTCAAATATCTTTCCAACCCGCTTAGCCTTTCACGATTTCATGGAAAAAGTTTCCACATATTCACAACTTGTTATTTCCCGTATTTCGAAAAATATACGTTATTAACATTAGAAAACATTTCCATATCTTATTCAAGCATCACTACTCTTTCACGTCTATCGGTCCCTAACCATAAAATAGTAAGGGAATAACTCCCTAAGTATTAACCCCGAAGGCCGAAACCAACATCAGATCGATACTTTTAAAGCAATTCTACTTAATTAATTCTAGTCAATTTCTAATTTCCTTAATCTCATTTCTTAATTCCTTATCAAATCATTTCTTATGCAACTCTCGGATTCAATTTACAAATTTACCTCTTTTACGGAAAATCTCGATTGTAATGAGCCTTATAATCCCTGTTTCCAAAATATTCAACTTTAAAATATAACTTTGATCCTTTACTTTGAATAAATAGATAATAATTAATTAATTAATCAAATAAGTAATCTTCATTTAAAACGGAAAGTAAATATTACTTACCAAATTCGATATAGTCATATTTCCATGTATAACTCTCTTTCGAATAATTCCTATTTGATTAATGTTCTGGACTTTGGAATAATTTATCGTTTCAGGTCAACTCAATTTCTAAATTCACTTTTGAATTTATCACTTCAAATCTTTACCAATTTACTTTTTGAACCACTTAATCTGCAAGACGTTTGCTTTTAAATCATTATTCACTTTAAATGTGAATATTATTCCTTTATAGAAAACTGGACTCTTATATCAATCCAATCTTCATTTTTATTTATAAATATCCTTACAGGTTCAAATCTTGTTTACCGAGTTATTTTATAAATTCATATTCATAATTCACTTCATAAATTCTATTTATAAATCAATTCCTTATTAATTATATATTAAGTTTATACTTAATTACGATCACATATTCTATTTATACATTATTGGTTTTAAACCAAATATTAATTATCTTGTCACATTCTAAATTATATAATATATAATTTCTAAAAATAATTTATTTTACTAATATCTGACTTAATCAAATTCTCATTATAAATTCTTATGGACTTGTTTCCATTCTAGTTACATTTCGAACCTCAAAATATTTTCATCGTTTTCTTTTGAAAACGAATTCCATTTCCCATTTATATTCATTCATAAATTTACAATCCCAAATAATTTAATAAAAAAATTTCCCTTTTCCTTTATAAATATCATTTATAAATCAAACTACTTGTTTTAATATAATTAAAACAAGTTATTATACTCTAGTCCATTTGAAATTCGATTTTTATTTTAAAAATAGAAATTCCTTTTTAAAACCCCAATTTCTTTTCTAATATATTCGAATAAATTTTACGGTATTTAAATACCAATTATTTCAGGTCAATGTTGTTTAGCATCCCAAAATACCCAATAATCGACACCAGATTATTTGTCACATCATAAAATGCAACATATGAAAAATAATAATAGGATTATTGAGGAATCCAGTTGGATCACTCCAACCTGTTTCCCTGCATCCACATATGTTAATCAACATGAATAATACCAATTTAAAATCAATCTAAAATATAACAATAAATATAATCAATATTAAATTTATGACTTATATATGTATAACTATGTATATTATTTCAACCAATTTAATAGCAAATCATCCAAACAACCATCACACACAACATTCAATCATTTTTATCAATATTAAATAACTTTTATAGAATTATAAAACTGGACAGAGTTAGCGAGTTTACTCACCTTGGTCGATAGTCGTCAAATAAGATTTATGTTCCATCAATCTGGTAAGGCATTTTATTTTTCCTAAAATTTAAACGAGCTCCAAACAGTTTCAAACCAGCTTCATTGCGTAGCTTGCAACCATACGATTCCAACATGATGAGCGGTTCATAAAACTGAGTCTGTATACACAAGATATTACGTTTTGTAAATGGGTGTATGTTATTATATTAAATATAACTTAAATTATTAATATTAAATTGGGCTTCACCTTTTTAACTAGCCCATTTAAACGAGCCCACTCTATCCCCAAACCCACTACTACCCGCCTCTTCCTTCTTCTCTGAACGCTGCTTCTAAAATATTCCGAACCTATCTTTTTCTTTTTCTTATTGAGATTCCCATCTCAACCCGTTTAATACAGTACCTCATCTTCATTAAAAAGATTCCGCTCCAATTGTTTCGTGCCAACATACAGTCACTGTCTCCTTCCCTCACGTATTTGTAAACAAAACACACCATTCTACTATATCGGCTCCCAGGAAAACCCACGCACACGGGTGCTGTGCAACATTTATATATTTTCTTTTTCTATATTACTTGCGAGCCTTCACACGCACAGAACATTCACACTTTCTCCATTTCTAGATCAACCACGTGAGCTCTTGCTTCCCATAGCATCGCCTTCATCATGAGTCGCTCCAGTAAACATGCCATCACCAACTACAAAATAAGCACCACCCACACACTTCTCTCCCCATACTGCACGTTCTTCTTCATCTTTTTGTGTTCCATGCACCCAAGCCCTACCACAAAAACTACTACCCCGATTTGCTGCTATGTCTGCACACGCCAGTCCTCACCATGCATCATTTTCTTCTCCGACCAAAACCAACCAGACTTCTTCGATCACCCGCCTACCTTAACCCCATACTCGAGCTCCATGATCCACCTCATTGAGTGCTAAGCCCAAAAATTTATTTCCAGTAGCTCTCTAGAGGTTCGGACGAACTAGAGCCATCGCATTGGATAAAACTCAAAACGAGATTGATGTATATTAGTTTCAGATTTTAACGACCATGAAAAAAATTTCTGTTTTGCTTCCTTCGAGCGAATGGAAATGGAGAAGTGGAGCTAGTTTATATAGGCATGTAAACCGTGCTAGACACGGAAAGAAACTTGATACCCACGTTGTAAATTCCTTGGAATGCAAGGAGTAAGGCATAGGTCGGCACATGCTGTAAATATTAGGCAGTACGATCTATTGAGTTTTCCTTTCGGGGTACGTGATTGATAGGGTTTATCTATATATAACTTTTCTTAGGGTGTAAGTGTCATGATTTCATTTTTATATTGGTCTGCCTACTTTTTTTTCGACCTTTGGCTTGTCTTATGAATTTACTATACCTGTTTTAGTCTAGAGTAGGTGGTATTTTTGAAATATGTGTTATGGAGAGAAAGAAGTCTGCACGTTTTGTTTATTTTTAGCTGGTGGAGGTGTAAGTATTTACTTCAATGGTAAGAAATTGGCTTAACAAAATATGGTTTTAAAGTGAAGTTTTACGGTCCCTGTAACACAAAATTTCATTTGTTATACGGACTGCTATAGTCAAAATTAAAAATACTGTTGTGTCTAGCAATTTACCATGATCACAGAACGAAAATAAAATAGACAAGTTAACTTATTCTATGTAGTCCCAAAATGTTGATATAGGATGTAAAATACGTCAACCGAAAAGTTGCTTATTATCCAAAATAAAAATTACATAAAAATTCTATAAATTAAACTAAAAATATGTCTTAAAAACCTTGTCTAAATTCGAAACCAATATTTAATTATATTAGATAACCGTTATGCCTTATAAATGATTCCATAGCGACTATTTGGATATTTGATTTGGATATAACTCACAATCTATAAAAAGAAACCTCGAATTTTAACTTCCATTAGAAAAACACAGTTACTTAGATTCGAACGTTTCTTTTTTCGAAGAAATCCAACTTATAACAAATCCTGTATACTTAGTTGAAGTTCAAATCGTAATATTACGAACTACCGTGACATTACGAGCTCAATTATAATATATAATATAATTAATATGTTCAACTGTTGTTTAAGTAATATATTCGTTGTTATAACTCGAATATAAATAAATTAAATATCATATATTATCTAGATTACACAATATTGCAAATCCAACCATTTCCAACTATTTCTGAAATAATTATATTATCCTATTATATATTTTAATTTAATATTCAAAATATTTGAATTCAAACCATTTAAATTTTCGAGCCAATATATTATAATAATTAAATAAATTAATTATTAAGTCACTAAAATTCCGGGATGTTACAATATGGAACCCACCGGAGAGGACATCCGGTACCTTTTTCAGATGAAGAGGAGAGCCACAAGCGCGCCTTCCCTGACTTACCTGGAGGCACAAGACAACACCTGATTTATCCTGGGGACATGGAGTAGACTTTGTGTCTTTAAGTATGATTGGTTCTATGTCCATTGTCCTCCAGGATTCATGAGGCGCTAGTTGGTTGGAAGTAAGTATCTTTCTTGCTTTGGGCTTGTAGTTAATCGAGTCTTAAGATCGAGACTAAATTTTTATTCTTGTGACATGCATTCCTCAGTACCCAAAGGCACAGTATTCCAGAAGCGTCTTGAGCTACTAAAGGACATTCTGCCTAGGTCTCATTCTACTGAGAATATCCTGGATGAACAAATTCTTTGTCGCACAGGCTTACTTCCTGCTAATCGCACAATGATCCGATCGGCTGTAGATGGAGAAGAAGGAAAGGTAGAAACTGTGGGAGGAGAAAGTATTTCTCCTCTTGGCTGGAAAAGGAAAGAACTAGTGAGGGAGGTGTTGGCTATGAGGAGATAGTTGCTAGAGATGAAGACCTATCGTCCACTCCCATCCATTCCCGTCTCTCATGTGACTGTTGAGACGAGGGCAGAAGCGTCGCCTAAGCTGGCTTCTCCAATAACTACCCCTGACACCACCGCGTTGCTAGAGATGAAGGGTCAATTTAAAGATTTAGATTAGCTTCCATTCGATCTTACAATTTCTTGGCCTAGCTACACAAGTAAAGAAAGCCTATCGCTACCGTTGGGGAGGTCACTCCTTCAAGCGGGCCTAAATCTGGTATGTGGAGAGAACACTTACGACACACACTCATAAACACTGCATAATACAGTATTTGTTTGTGTGCGTGGAGTGTTCGATTCTAATCCTTGAATCTGTTCCATGCAGGTGAAATGGCTCGGGGAGATGGTAGAAATCGAGGCCAAGGATCTAGGTGCCACCTGCCTAAAAGGAACGAGCTTTTAGTGGACTTAGAAGTGGCACAAATTTTTTTTCACCCTCCACTCGCTTCCAGGACTGCAGCGATGAGCATCACCACAAAGATCAGTCTCAACATTCAGAATCTCCACCGCCCATCACTCGGTCGTCTCATACAGATTCAATTCTAGATATGGCGAGCAACAGGTAGCAATCGTTGAGAATCCCTCTTTCTATTCCACCTCTTGCGCTTGTGACTATATTGAGAAGTGCAGGGTTAGCGCTTGGGGATAGGAGAACTGGAAAGACAAGGGTGGTGAAGAAGGGGCCTCAGTTACTCGATATGTTAGACATTCCATAGCCCACTCTCGATCAGAGGAAAGCAATACTAAGGGAGTCATTCTCCGGGTTTTATTTTGATAAGCTGAAGTGGTTGCCAAACATCCACCAGATCCCCTAGAACGTGGACAAAGATGTATGTGATAAAGAGTTCGACTCCTTCCTCCATTACCGCGAGATGCACAGGTATGTGGGGCTCCTCTCGTAGCTGATCTCCAGAAAAAAATGTTGAAATCCATAACTTGGAACTGGATGTGAAAGCTGAGAGGGTGTAACACCCCACACTCGCTAAGGTCACTCACTAAGGGAATGCCTTAGCTTCGGTGGAGTATTTAAGTGAATATAGAACTGAAAAATTACAACAAGACAGATATAAGTAATACTTGATATTTAAAACATCATTTCATTGCAGCAGAAGGTAAACATGTTTGGTTACATATCAAAACCAACAAGAGTCAAGTACAAAATATCCATCTCGTTAAAACATAAGTACATAATCCCATTACATACTAATAGCCATAATAGAAAAGATAACCGAGCTTTTCTTCAAGAGTCCAAGCTCCAAAAGATAGATAAAGCAATCCGATCAAAGCCCACTAGTGCTAGGCCCGCACTGGTAACCTGAGGGTTGGGGGAAAAAGATAAAAACAATGGGGTCAGACATAAGTCTGAGTGAGCCCTATAACTTTAACAATACAATCATTAAAGTAATCAGGGTACGATATAAACCTGGTACGGTACGACTGGGGATAAATGACTTCACTAAGCAGCCAACTAGACTTAGGATGAACTAAGATAACGGTAAAGACGCGCCTATCCATCCAAGGATAAATACTACACTGCACCACCCCAGATCTACCCACCCAAGGGTAATTCCTACACTGCACCACACCAGATCTACCCACCCAAGGGTAATTCCTACTTAAAGGTTGATCCCACTAAGTGTACTTAGTAATTTTTAATAGTAGTTCCGTGTACCCCTAGCTGACTACATAGGTGCCGTCTGCCCCTATCTCCACTAGGTGTAACCACAACTTAGTAATTTTTAATAGTAGTCTCGTGTACCCCTAGCTGACTACATATAGGTGCCGTCTGCCCCTATCTCCACTAGGTGTACCCACTACTCCCATTCGATCGGCTCCCTAACGTAGATACCCGTGCTGGCCCCACAGTGGGGTGTATCACTCCCCAAAGTGGCAACCCGATACAATCAATGGTGCACGGCTTATACCTACACGATGCAACAACGTCTTACCTACCAGCCTGGGTCCACACACGCATATGAAACCCGTTGGACTTGCGTTGCCACCGCTAACCCGTTTTTGGCCTCTTATAGTCAAGCCCAGTACGCGTGTCCCGTCCTCGACATGAGACGAGCCCACTAAGATACATATGGGTTACTGGTTGAAATGGGCCCCCCACAAGCTACCCACCTAAGCTTGTCATTTTTTTCTAGTGCATTCCACTTAACCCTTTTTGATAATCATGTCCACTTACATGTTTAAAATTTGGTTAAGTCATCTACTCATATTTCAATTGCCACTCAAGGCACCCACTAGATTTCCCCATGCCACCCAAGGCACTTACTTGATTTCCACATGCCACCCAAGGCACTTACTTAACCCTTTAATCATGTTTAATTACATGTTCCACTTTGGTTAAGTATTTTAATCTTATCTTCCATTGCCACCCAAGGCAACCACTAGATTTTCCCCATGCCACCCAAGGCACTTACTTAACCCTTTAATCATGTTTAATTACATGTTCCACTTTGGTTAAGTATTCTAATCTTATCTTCCATTGCCACCCAAGGCAACAACTAGATTTTCCCCATGCCACCCAAGGCACTTACTTAACCCTTTAATCATGTTTAATTACATGTTCCACTTTGGTTAAGTATTCTAATCGTATTTTCTATTGCCACCCAAGGCAACCACTAGATTTTTCCACATGCCACCCAAGGCACCCACTTAACCCCTCATGTCCCCTACATGCTTATCTGGTTAAGTGTTTCTTAATTGATTAAGAACGTAACCGTTGTAAAGACCTCTCACATTAAACTATCTTTTATGGCAGCTGGATTTGCCGGTTGGGTCCGGGCAGCCTTACGCCATAACCGAGTCTAACCTCGTGTCTTTACACTTGTCACATATTTAGTTTGTGCCTAAGACCTCTCACATTGGGCCAATCATTTGTAGCCGCTGGATTTGCCAGTCGGTTCCGGGCAGTCTTATGCTACAAAAGGGTCTAACCTCGTGTCTTAGTCGATTAATTACACCTAATTAATCACCCCCATATTTCAAATTAATTTTCCCTAATTAATTCCAATTTTAACGATGTACATAATTGACTCAATTATGTCCATCCACTTTATGGTATGCATAATCATACCAACTTCACACCATTTCATTAACATGTATATTAACCCCATCGTTCCCCACGTAATTCGCCAACATGACATAAAAGGGAAGATTCATCACAAATACAATGGGTTCAACTTGCATAACATTAGCATCAACATGGGTTTAAAGGTGTCAACATGCATATAGCATCAACCCAACTAGCATAAATAATCAACCCAAACTTGCATGAATCACATATGTCATAAAGGGGTTAACTTGCATAAGTTATTTATGTCATACAAAGGGGTAAACTTGCATATGTATGTATGACATACAAAGGGGTTAACTTGCATATGTATGCATATCATACTAAGGTGTAAACTTGCACATGTTACTTGCATATCATCCAACACCAAACTTGCATAACATGTCATATATGAACATGCATATAATCAAACACCAAACTTGCATAACATATCATATATGAACTTGCATATAATCATATCCCAAACTTGCATAACTTGTCATATATGAACTTGCATATAATCATACACCAAACTTGCATAACATATCATATATGAACTTGCATAATCATGGTGTCATAATGGATCAATATTTATCATAGCAATTTGCATAACTAGCATCATGAACACATAGCCTAACACTTGCATAACTTGCATAACATCATGTTCATGTAGCATATAACTTGCATAACTTGCATAACATCATGAACATGTAGCATATGACTTACATAACTTGCATAACATCATGATCACATAACATATGACTTGCATAACATCATGAACACATAACACATAACTTGCATAACTTGCATAACATCACAAACACATAGCATATGATAACACAATCTTGCATTGATCCACATTCATAACCATAACCTCATTATATCCTATCATAATCATTTCAATAATTGGTCATTAAGGCTATAGAAAACTCACAACTTGTTGATTAGCACTCCTAAGAAGAAGATTAAGTTGCTAGAGTTGATTAGAGATTGATTTGAGAAGCTATCTTCCTCTTTAAGTTGATGGAGGCTCCTTCAAGTTGCATTTTGACGGCATAACGGTGTTGTATCTATTTTTAGTATGAATTTGGGTAGTCTTAGGGTGTATTTATAGAGTAGTTAGGTGTTTTAGGCCATTAGATTAACCCTAAATCAGATTAGAGCCGTCAGATCTCGTCCTAGCCAGCAAAACACAGCCCAAAAGCCAAGCTGATGCACCCAGGTCACCTGGGCTCGACCAGGGAGGTCGACCCCCAGGTCGACACTAGGGTCGACTCCCCAGTCGACCTGGTGGGCAGGTCGACTCCCCAGTCGACCCCCAGGTCGACTCCCTGGGTCTAGCGGGGTTTTTCCCGCCACTTCTGAAATGTGAAATTTTCGTATTTAAAATCTGTTTTAAATTTCTGAAAACTTCTTCGGGCCTTATCTGGGCCATACGGACTCCGATTTTCGAAAACTCGGACTATATTTCGCGTATTTTTCCGAGACGAACGCAATGGCATAGCCCGTTTCCCCTGATTCAGATTTTAAAATTTAATTCTGCCCTGTTTTATATTATAGTAAGTTATTCAACATACGGGGTGTTACATTATCCCCTACTTAAAGGATTTTGTCCCCGAAATCTCTAAGTCAAGAAGAACGTATCCTACCATCCAAACAACCATCTACTCAAACCATCAAACACTGTTATCCATTGTCCTTAAAGTTTCTAATGCTGTATGGACATATGCAAAGAGTGTGTGTATATGTTCCCTGTCTAATGCAAAATTAGGCGGTCCACTTATTTAGTTGACCTCCTTAATGCAAACCATGATAGTGCCATGCATCCAATATGTATGCGAAAGATCCCTATCGACACATACTATTTCTACATGTGTGCACAACCATACACCAAAATGCATCATCCATATGATAACGCAACCATTATACATCCATTAATATAGCTTCCTACACAAAATTTTATGCAATATGCAATATGAAGTGATTGAGCCGATCTAGTGCCTAGAGTGTGTGTATATGCATCCACGAGCAACCACTAGCAACCACTTGCATCCACACGCATCCATCAAACATAACATGTCTCAAACACATGTTTCAACCATAGGTTTTCCCTATCTAAAGGTCAAAGGTACTAATGAGAGGACATACTAAAGATAAGATAAGTACTAGACAAACGATAAAGGAGAAGTTAAAAGACATACCCTCAAAAAGGAATGGGTACAATGAACGCATCTTCGCTTCTGTCTCCCAAGTAGCATTACTCTCATCTTCTCCCCTTGGCACTTTGACTAGTCGAACCTCTCTGTTTCTCAACTTCCTAATCTCTGACCCAAGGATGCGGGTAGGAGCTCGTCGAATAGTCGCATCACGCTCTACTTCCACTTCTTTAAGCAAGCTCGGCTCTACCACCTCTACGGTCTCATGTAGGCACTTCCTCAAATGTGACACATGGAATACGTCATGTTCCCTATGCAACTGAATTATCTCTCGAAGATAAACCGAAGCTAGCCATGGAGCAGTCCTCTTGCTCTTTATGAAATGGGCACTCTGAGTAAGTCTGTCTACCACAACCCAAATTCCCGTATTACCCTTCTTCGACCTAGGTAACCTATCAATAAAATCCATCGAGACGCCATCCCACTTCCATTGCAGGACTTCCAATGGGTGAAGCAACCCACCGGGTTTCTTTTGCTCCGCTTTCACTTGTTGGCACACCAAGCATCTAGCGACATACTTGACCACATCTTTCTTCATACCGGCCCAAAAGAAAACTCGCTTCATGTCCTGGTACATCTTGTCCCCACCGGGATAAATGGTCATCCTAGAACGGTGTGCATCATCAAGAATAGCCTTCCTTAAACCCTCGTCTTGCGGTACACAAAGTCTACCGTCTCTACGCAAGCACCCCTTATCGTCTAGGGTGTACCTACTCAAATGGCTGGACGACTCCCCCCTTATGAGCCTCTCTACCAACTCAACCAACTGTGGGTCGTCCCGCTGTGCCTCGCCAATCCGTCTCAAAAGAGTAGGTCTGACCTCCAAGGATGCTAGCAAACCGGGTATAAAGTCAACAGAAGGTCTGAAATCAAACATCGAGATAAATTCCAAGCTTCGTTGTTCCACGAACAATGGACTCAAGGACAACCTTTTTCTACTCATGGCGTCCGCCACCACGTTACCCTTGCCAGGTGTATACGCTATCTCGAAATCTTAGGATGCTAAGAACTCCATCCACCTTTGTTGTCTCAAGACTATGCGCTCGAAGAGTCTCCAACACTTCCCTAAGATATAGGGCATGCTTTTCTCCTCTTCTGGAGAAAACCAGGATATTCTCCCATACAAAATCGTCACAACTATCCATCTCTCACGCAGACCATCCTAGTCGAACTCGACATCCCCCAAGTGCAATCCCCAAAGGCCTAAACCAATATCAGACAAACACCCAAGGGACACCTCCTTCGAATTCAGATGACCTACGTGAGATGATACTAGTAAAAACGGCTAAATAATTAAGCCCTTGTCCAACTCTGGATGTCCTTGCCAATCTCGCTCCAAAACCACCGTTGATCAAATGACTGGCTTTGCTTAACCTATTAAGCACACACGAAAACTTATTTTGCTTTTAGAAAAGACCAAGATGTCATCCACAAAGACCACTACGAAGTTATTTAGGTACTCCCTGAACACCCTACTCATCAAATCAACAAAATATGCAGGGGCGTTCGTCAAACCAAATGGCATCACCAGCCACTCATAGAAACCATCCGGAGTCCTAAAGGCAGTCTTGTCTATGCTATCCTCAGCCACTCTCAACTGATGAAACCCCATGGACAAGTCTAACTGAGAAAATACTGAAGCGCCAACCAACTGATCAAAAAGATCATCAATCCTCGGCAATGGGTGTCTATTCTTCTTTGTGAGCTTGTTGAGTTCTCTATAGTCTACACAAAGTCTGAGGGACCCATCCGCCTTCGTGGCAAAAACTACTGGAGCACCCCACTCCGATATACTTCGTCTTATGAACCCCTTCTCAAGAAACTCCCCTACTTGCTTATGGAGTTCCCTCCTCTCACGAGGAGCCATGTGGCGCACTGGTAAAGATACATGTTTAGCATTATCCACCAGATATATTCGGAAGTCTATCTCCCACTTCGGAGGTAAGCCCTTCATCCCCTCAAACTCATCCGAGTACTCCCGGACCACTCTAACAGATCGCAAACTCTCGACCGAAGCGTCAAGCGATTCAAGATAACTTGGCATAACAAAATCTATGGGATTACAAGAGATCTCGAGAGTGTTTCCCAAGCGGGTCATGAGTCTAACAACTCTCCTTTCGTAATCAAGAACGACACCATTACTGGATAACCAGTCCATGCCCAAAATCAACCCATAGCCCGTGAAGCCCAAAACAAAAGCATCACATCTAAACTCAACGCTAAGTATAGAAATCTTCAAACCCAAACATATCATGGACAAATAAGTAGAGCCCCCAATTGGGTTTGAAACAACCACGGGATCATCTACTAAACTGGTGTCTAGGTGCAGTGACTCAACTAATGATGATGAGATAAATGAATGTGGTGCGCCAGAGTCAAATAAAGTTCGAACAGGATGATCGAGAGAACCAAATTTCAACTTAGACGGTCCTACCCCCATCAGGTATACCCGTCGTGAGGGAATACATCTACCCTCCAGAAGATCCTGTACTTCGTCCTTACCTCTTTGGACAACCCTAATAAGGTGTCCTATTTCTCCAAGACAACTAGCCTTCCCCTTCACATTCTCCTTTCGTGGCCCTCTTACCACGATAGGGTTTCGTCCTTTCTTTACCTAACAGCTATTTGAACCTTCCTCTCTCGTCCATCTTAAAGGTACCCATAAGCCCTCCACCTCCTTGGACTACCTTCTTAGTCCGACAAACTTCTTAGTCCCTTGAAGTGGTTCTTCCGTCCTTCATACGGAATTCCTTATTTATCTTAAAAAGACATCTATACGCGGAGGGGAAATTCAAAAAGAGAAAGAGGAAGAGATTCAAAACGGAGAATCCGAAGGATAAAGATATGGCTATTGGGGATTATGCTTTTCTTTCAAAAACTTTTCTCTTAAAAGACATGTTTTTGAAAATACTTCTTCCAAAAATGTTTTTAGAAAAATAGTTTTCTAAAAAATTTATCTGTTCCATTAACCTTAAGCTCTGATACCACGTGTAACACCCCATACCCGCTAAGGTCACTCACTAAGGGAATGCCTTAGCTTCGGTGGAGTATTTAAGTGAATATAGAACTGAAAAATTACAACAAGACAGATATAAGTAAAACTTGATATTTAAAACATCATTTCATTGCAGCAGAAGGTAAACATGTTTGGTTACATATCAAAACCAACAAGAGTCAAGTACAAAATATCCATCTCGTTAAAACATCAGTACATAATCCCATTACATACTAATAGCCATAATAGAAAAGATAACCGAGCTTTTCTTCAAGAGTCCAAGCTCCAAAAGATAGATAAAGCAATCCGATCAAAGCCCACTAGTGCTAGGCCCGCACTGATAACCTGAGGGTTGGGGGAAAAAGATAAAAACAACGGGGTCAGACATAAGTCTGAGTGAGCCCTATAACTTTAACAATACAATCATTAAAGTAATTAGGGTACGATATAAACCTGGTATGGTACGACTGGGGATAAATGACTACACTAAGCAGCCAACTAGACTTAGGATGAACTAAGATAACGGTAAAGACGCGCCTATCCACCCAAGGATAAATACTACACTGCACCACCCCAGATCTACCCACCCAAGGGTAATTCCTACACTGCACCACACCAGATCTACCCACCCAAGGGTAATTCCTACTTAAAGGTTGATCCCACTAAGTGTACTTAGTAATTTTTAATAGTAGTTCCGTGTACCCCTAGCTGACTACATAGGTGCCGTCTGCCCCTATCTCCACTAGGTGTACCCACAACTTAGTAATTTTTTAATAGTAGTCTCGTGTACCCCTAGCTGACTACATAGGTGCCGTCTGCCCCTATCTCCACTAGGTGTACCCACTACTCCCATTCGATCGGCTCCCTAACGTAGATAGCCGTGCTGGTCCCACAGTGGGGTGTATCACTCCCCAAAGTGGCAACCCGATACAATCAATGGTGCACGGCTTATACCTACACGATGCAACAACGTATTACCTACCAGCCCGGGTCCACACATGCCTACGAAACCCGTTGGACTTGCGTTGCCACCGCTAACCCGTTTTTGGCCTCTTATAGTCAAGCCCAGTACGCGTGTCCCGTCCTCGACATGAGTCGAGCCCACTAAGATACATATGGGTTACTGGTTGAAATGGGCCCCCCACAAGCTACCCACCTAAGCTTGTCATTTTTTTCTAGTGCATCCCACTTAACCCTTTTTGATAATCATGTCCACTTACATGTTTAAAATTTGGTTAAGTCATCTACTCATATTTCAATTGCCACTCAAGGCACCCACTAGATTTCCCCATGCCACCCAAGGCACTTACTTGATTTCCATATGCCACCCAAGGCAATTACTTAACCCTTTAATCATGTTTAATTACATGTTCCACTTTGGTTAAGTATTTTAATCTTATCTTCCATTGCCACCCAAGGCAACCACTAGATTTTCCCCATGCCACCCAAGGCACTTACTTAACCCTTTAATCATGTTTAATTACATGTTCCACTTTGGTTAAGTATTCTAATCTTATCTTCCATTGCCACCCAAGGCAACCACTAGATTTTCCCCATGCCACCCAAGGCACTTACTTAACCCTTTAATCGTGTTTAATTACATGTTCCACTTTGGTTAAGTATTCTAATCGTATTTTCTATTGCCACCTAAGGCAACCACTAGATTTTTCCACATGCCACCCAAGGCAACCACTTAACCCCTCATGTCCCCTACATGCTTATCTGGTTAAGTGTTTCTTAGTTGATTAAGAACGTAACCGTTGTAAAGACCTCTCACATTAAACTATCTTTTATGGAAGCTGGATTTGCCGGTTGGGTCCGGGCAGCCTTACGCCATAACCGAGTCTAACCTCGTGTCTTTACACTTGTCACGTATTTAGTTTGTGCCTAAGACCTCTCACATTGGGCCAATCATTTGTAGCCGCTGGATTTGCCGGTCGGTTCCGGGCAGTCTTATGCTACAAAAGGGTCCAACCTCGTGTCTTAGTCGATTAATTACACCTAATTAATCACCCCCATATTTCGAATTAATTTTCCCTAATTAATTCCAATTTTAACGATGTACATAATTGACTCAATTATGTCCATCCACTTTATGGTATGCATAATCATACCAACTTCACACCATTTCATTAACATGTATATTAACCCCATCGTTCCCCACGTAATTCGCCAACATGACATAAAAGGGAAGATTCATCACAAATACAATGGGTTCAACTTGCATAACATTAGCATCAACATGGGTTTAAAGGTGTCAACATGCAAATAGCATCAACCCAACTAGCATAAATAATCAACCCAAACTTGCATGAATCACATATGTCATAAAGGGGTTAACTTGCATAAGTTATTTATGCCATACAAAGGGGTAAACTTGCATATGTATGTATGACGTACAAAGGGGTTAACTTGCATATGTATGCATATCATACTAAGGTGTAAACTTGCACATGTTACTTGCATATCATCAAACACCAAACTTGCATAACATGTCATATATGAACATGCATATAATCAAACACCAAACTTGCATAACATATCATATATGAACTTGCATATAATCATACCCCAAACTTGCATAACTTGTCATATATGAACTTGCATATAATCATACACCAAACTTGCATAAGATATCATATATGAACTTGCATAATCATGGTGTCATAATGGATCAGTGTTTATCATAGCAATTTGCATAACTAGCATCATGAACACATAGCCTAACACTTGCATAACTTGCATAACATCATGTTCATGTAGCATATAACTTGCATAACTTGCATAACATCATGAACATGTAGCATATGACTTGCATAACTTGCATAACATCATGATCACATAGCATATGACTTGCATAACATCATGAACACATAACACATAACTTGCATAACATCACAAACACATAGCATATGATAACACAATCTTGCATTGATCCACATTCATAGCCATAACCTCATTATATCCTATCATAATCATTTCAATAATTGGTCATTAAGGCTATAGAAAACTCACAAATTGTTGATTAGCACTCCTAAGAAGAAGATTAAGTTGCTAGAGTTGATTAGAGATTGATTTGAGAAGCTATCTTCCTCTTTAAGTTGATGGAAGCTCCTTCAAGTTGCATTTTGACGGCATAACGGTGTTGTATCTATTTTTAGTATGAATTAGGGTAGTATTAGGGTGTATTTATAGAGTAGTTAGGTGTTTTAGGCCATTAGATTAACCCTAAATCAGATTAGAGCCGTCAGATCTCGTCCTAGCCACCAAAACACAGCCCAAAAGCCAAGCTGATGCACCCAGGTCACCTGGGCTCGACCAGGGAGGTTGACCCCCAGGTCGACACTAGGGTCGACTCCCCAGTCGACCTGGTGGGCAGGTCGACTCCCCAGTCGACCCCCAGGTTGACTCCCTGGGTCTGGCGGGATTTTTCCTGCCACTTCTGAAATGTGAAATTTTCGTATTTAAAATCTGTTTTAAATTTCTGAAAACTTCTTCGGGGCTTATCTAGGCCATACGGACTCCGATTTTCGAAAACTCGGACTCTATTTCGCGTATTTTTCCGAGACGAACGAAATGGCATAGCCCGTTTCCCCTGATTCAGATTTTAAAATTTAATTCTGCCCTGTTTTATATTATAGCAAGTTATTCAACATACGGGGTGTTACAGTGGGAAAGTGTCCAGAATCGGAATAATGAATTGGGTAAGATAAGTCTTTGAAATGCACTTGTTTCTACATATACGAGTAACATGTTTATGTTATATATCTCTGTTTTTGAAACAGCACAACTGCAGTGAGATTACAAGAAGATTAAGGTAGACGCGAAGAGAGAGACGTTCAAAGACATAGTATCGATGGTTTCGACAAAGAGTGTGACTCTCAAACACGAGAATGAAGCTTTTAAAGAGAGGAATCTTGAGCTGGAGAAGGAGAACGAGGAATTGCATCAGCTCCACACTGATAACGAGGCTCTCGTTGCGAAGAACAAAAGGATATGGGAAGAGAATGAGTAGGCTCAGTGACTCATGAAAAAAATGATGAGCTCATAAAGCTTCTTGAGTTGAGAAATGCTGAGATTGCCTAAGCCACGAAAGAGAAAGTCGATGCAGAGACTACGAGCAAGGATGTGTTGCCTGCTGAGCATCAATCTGAGGTGGAAAAGCTCAAGGAAGATATTGAGGATGCTTAGGCCAGGGTGAAAGAATCTATGGATCCATATATCTGGAGATGTACTTTAAGGCACTTCGATTCTACGGAATCTCGTGGGTCGATGATTACCACTAGATTATGGCTCGGACTTGGGATAAAATACTGGAGTTGAGGCTCAAACGTGGCATTTGAAGGTTATAGATGAGTTTGAATATGCATGATCATTTGACCGAGGAGGACCACTCAGTGTTGTAGGAAGGGAGGAAGTTACGAGCTTAGGCTAAGAGGGCGAGGTTGGCAAAACTTACTACTACCAAAGGAAAGACGGTTACTACCGAGAGCATGATAGTCGCTCACGAGTTTGTTAGAGGAAGTTCTCAGTAATAACAAGTTATGTCATCCGCCTCTCGATGATCTCAGCCCCCGTCACTACCGATTTTGACCCCGACTTTGCAAGGTTGGGACTAGGAAGATCTCTCCAACCAACAACCAATGGAACTATGCCTGTCGCGACCGCACCACAAGTGTCGGTAGGTAAAGTCTCATTATCACAAGTGCTTGGAAGGATGTAAGCACTAAGTTGAAGTAGACTAATTCATCTTATTTTTCATCGTGTAGTCCCCTTTGGAGCAGAAGTAACAATAGCCTTCATGCTAACACTTCCTTTATTACCTAAGTTTGGAGTGGGGATGTGGGGGGCACAGCTTGGAGAAGGAGACAGGCCCTTGGATACATTTTCTAACATGGACCTTGAAAGTTATAAGGACTTTCTCACAGAGGAAGGGGAGATAAAGGATGGATAGGAGGTCCAAGTAACTGCATCATTAGATGCAAGTATGCATACAATGCAAGATTTGATGGAGGCACAGAAGGCCTAACTACTCGTTAAGTCTGAGGAGTAGGAGGAGAAACAAAAGTCCGATGAGGCGGCCTTGCATATGGCTCAGGCGGTGGCTAGGAAGAAAGCCGAGGATGAGGCTATGGATAAAGTGCAGGCCGAGAAGAAGAAGAAAGCCAACGATGAAGCTGCCAAGAGAAGGGTTGACGATGAGGCTAGGGAGAAGAAGGACGACGATGAGGCTGCTAAGAAGAAGGCCAATAAGGTTTTTAAAAAGTTGCAAGAGGATGCGGCCATCCAGCTTAAGGCCGGGCGGTTGGCCGAACAGGAGGCAGCAAAAGAAGTTAAGAAGAAGACTGATCTGGAGGCGAAGAAGGCCATAGAGGTCAATAAAAAGGAGGGTACCTAGGCGATACTAGCTCTTGCCATCGACGTCACTCCCAAGCATGGACAAGTGATCCAACCTACCGAGGAGATTACCGAGATCATAAGTGGCGAGGATGACAAGGGGGATGTTACGATAGTGTCTCATGAGTCTGCTTCTCCGACGAAGGGAAGGAAGGGAAGAGGTGGAGGTAGCTCCGACAAGAGGAGGAAGAAGATTGGCGATGACTCGTCCAATGCTGAATCTATGAAGAAGAATAAGAAGAACGGGTCGTCCAAGTGACAGTTATAGAGTTTTTGATTATGTAGGCCAATAGTGTATGCGAGTACGGACCTTGCTTTTGGAGGCATGGTGTGGTTTTCATGTACACAGTGTTGTTAGAAAGAAAGATAGACAGCTGTAGTTTGCTTTTATTTTTAATGAAAGTTTTTAGTTGACTTTTCTTATATCACATGTTGTGTTAAGTGTTTAAACTGTCATCTACACTTTTCAATATCTGTACTTGTGTAAATGTACTAATCTCCACACTTAGGCAAATGGTGTTTATTGCTTCGCTCTTGAGATCCTTAAGTCATGCGAAGGTTGTATGTGTTGACTCTACTCTCGGGACTTCCCTTCTATTGGGAGGTTCAGGTCGTGCGGAGCTCAAGTCTGGTGTCTTTCTTCTCGGGATCTCCTTGTGGTCATTGACCCCTAGTCGTAACGAGACAAGGGAACGTCGTTGGTTCGTCCTTTAGACTCTCCCATCGTTTCGTTCGGCTTAGAGTTCAAGGGCAGCATTGGCTCGCCGGTTTTGTACCTGGATCCCGACCTTGTGGGTCGGATGGAGATGAGTGAACGGTCGATGTCACACTCACCTGGTTAGTGGGTTGTCCCCAAGTTCGGAGACTTAGGAAAAAGTTGGATACTCAAGTTGATGAGCATCCCGAGTTATTTATACTCGGCCTCGTTATTGGATCGAGACTAGAGTTAAGTTATTTATATTCGGCCATGTCGTTGGTTCGAGACTCGAGTTAGAGTTATTTAAACTCGGTGTCGTCGTTGGTTCTAGACTTGAGTTGGGAGGATCGATTCCAAGCTTTGGGGTGTCGATCCAGTGTTGTACGCTCGTGTATGTAAGTTGGTTGTAACAGTTGCTCAAACATACTACACAAAAAGCAGACACACCAAGTACATGAACATCTGAAACTTTATTTATTGATAACTTTGGCAGTAGTGGCCTTTACTTTACAATGCCTTGAACTTAGAGAACAAAACATTGTTGGAAAGTGGTAATTTTGTACACTAGATTAAGTGAAGTAGTGGCGGAGGTGTTCATCATTCCATGCTTTTGGGAGTTCGATGCCATCAACGGTCGTTAGCTTGAAGGTTTCATCTCCAAGCCTCCGTTGTATAACGTACGAACCTTCCCAATGAGAACTGAAACTAGCCAGTGTGGGAAAGATCCATTTCAGGACGAGATCACCGATGTTAAAGTGCTTTGGCCGGACTTTGGAGTTGAAGTATCGAGAGACTCATTGGCGTTAAGTGACGACTCTGAGTTCACGTTCGTCTCTTTTCTCTTCGAGTAGGTCAAGTGAATCCAAGAGGAGATTTTGGTTGGTCTTCGGATCATAATAAATAACCTAATGAGATTTGAGTTTGAGCTCAATGGGTATGACAACTTCGAATCCATAGGAGAAAGCGAAAGGATTGTGGCTAGTTGTTGACTTATGAATAGTCCGGTAAGCCCAAAGGGATAGAGGGAGTTCTTTTACCCATAAGCCTCCGACTTTTTCTAGACACTTCTTGATGATGGATTTAATTACTTTGTTGATAGCCTCGACTTGCCCATTGGCTTGAGGATGAGCTACTACCAAAAATTTATTTTCAATGTTGTGTCATCGACAAAAGGTCTTGAACTCAGCACTCTCGAATTGGTTCCCATTACCAAAAATGATAGCTTGTGGGACCCCACGAGTGACAATGTTGCGAACGACGAAGTTGATCACCTTCTTGGTAATTATTATAATAAGAGGCTCGACTTCTTCCCATTTGGTGAAGTAATGTGATGATAGCATAGCGTGCACTACCTCCGGCTATCGGAAGAGTTTCAACGATATCGATTCCCCATACAAAAAATGGCCATGGACCGTTCATCTGTGTTAGCTTGGTAGGCGGGGAACTTGGAATCTTAGAAAACCTCTGGCACTTGTTACATTTGCGGGTGTAGTCCGCTACGTTTGGTTAAGTATTGGCTCGAAGTAACCATATATGAGAATCCTCCTTGCCATAGTTTGGCCCCAGTACGGTCATCACACTCTCCTTCGTGCATATCCAGCAATACACGGTTGGCATCGTTGTGGGCTATACACCGGAGTAATGGAACAGAGAATCCCCTTCGAGAGGGCACTCCATCAAGAATGATGTATCTTGATGACTTGAGAATGAGTGCTCATCTTTCATTTGAGCGATCAGGGAGGATTTCATGAAGCAGGTAGTTCTTAACCAGTGTCATCCAAGACTTGGGTTCGAGATTGTTCTCCATCATTGATATCGAATCAATCTGCATCTGATCGATACTCGGAAATTAGGGTACTTCATCTGGGACAAGTCCCAAGAGTTGCACATCCCTAGAATTTGCCAACTTACCTAATGAATCAGCTTTCTTGTAACGACCCGCATTTTACGTATCAGAGGATCGTAAAATATTTTTATTTTGTTCCCTGGGGGTCGGATCATTCTCATCTTTTTATATGCGGTTCATGAGGATGTGAGACATGTCCATGATTTTTGCCAATTTTGCTTGTGACCATTTTGCCCCTATCAGTTTTGTATAGGGAATAACTTTTGACTCGGATCGAATCAGGTGTTGAAATCGGTCTCATTGGAAAGAAAATAATGTTTCTTATTCCATAGAGTGGTCACATTAAAAATTTGGATAAGCGGTTTGGGAGAAATCGCTATTTTAAGGTTTCACAAATTTTGTCCAGTTTTTATTAATTAAAATACGGGCTGATTTGTGGGGCCCGCTAAGGGTTGGGTTTTTGGCTATAAATAGGGGTAGGGAGCCATGGAGAATGTTTTACTTTCTCCATTCTCTCATTTGAGATCCTACATTTCTTCATTTCCTCCATCTTTCCACCATTAAAATCGAGATCTACGAGGATAGATTGAAGATCTACACCAAATCAAGCAAGATCTACATCAATCGAAGGGAGATTTCATCAAATCAAGAGATTTAGAGAAGGAACTTCGCTGTCCGGAATCGTTTAACATCATTTTAGAGCCAAATCGAAGAAGTGGTGAGTGATAAACATCTCTCACGAAGATTCAATTGAGTATATGGATGGTTTGATCATTTTTCTCATCATTTCGAGCCATTTTCTTATAAATCTAATCGATGTAAGTATGTTTTCAATGTTTAATCATCATAGGATCCAAATCTAGTACTTTTGAAAGGTAATTTCATGTTTTTGTTCTATGTTTAGATCCATTCAAGTGTTTGTTCATGTTTGTTTTGACATTTGTCCATTTTTGTTTGAATTGACGGTTGAATTGATGATTGATTGTTGTTTTAGTTGAATTATTATCGTTGAAACGTTAAATGTTTGATCCGTTTCAAGAATCGAGTTAATCGCGAAGATTTGTTGAAGATTTGACGGTTTTTCGGTGTTTGGATCATTGAGTTTGCTTTTGGATTGTTGGATTTATCATCAGATCGTTGGATTTTCTTAAGAGCTTCGGATCAAATGATTTTAAAAGTATTTTCCTTCGGATTGTATGAATTGGGATCGTGCAAGTTGAGATAGGATTGATCGGATCATATATTTTTGACCAAGTTCGGATCGTGGAAATTGGTTTTGGCAAGTTAAAGTGTCGAATCGTATGATTTGAAAAGCTTCGGATTGTGTGTTTTGGCAAGAGCGGATCATGCATATTGAAGGAAGAGTGAATGGATCATGTTTAACTGGATCATGTGTGATCGGATCATGTGGAATCGGATCATGTTTAACCGGATCATGTCTGATCGGATCATGTGGAATCGGATCATGTTTAACCGGATCATGTGTAATCGGATCATGTGGAATCGAATCATGTGGAATCAGATCATGTGAAATCGGATCATGTGAAAGTGGAATCGGATCATGTGAAATCGGATCATGTGGAATTGGATTATGCGAAACCGGATCATGTGGAGCCGGATTATGTGAAATCGGATCATGTGAAACCGGATCATGTGGAATCGGATCATGTGAAACCGGAATATATGAAATCAGATCATGGGGAATCAGATCATGTGAAACTTGATTGAATGAATTTAGATCATGTGAATCCGGATCATGAGAAATTGGCCATTTTTGAACCAGGAGATATGATAGCATTTCAAAAACGCTGTAAAAGGTTGTTTTGATGTTTAGTTAGTTTTTCACACCCGATTGTTCCAAAATTGAACTAGATGATACGATAGCATTCCAGAAGCGCTGTAAAAGGTTGTTTTGATGCAAAATCCAGTTTTTCATAGAAGTGAAGCAGGGAATGCTATGAAAAGCATTTTCGACCAAATGAAGTCTGTTTTGAGTCGATGATGGTTATAGCTTCGAAGCGAATTTAGGAGGAATGGTCCGAAGCATGTGAAGTGTTTGTTGATCGATGAATGCAACGAATATGGATACAACTCAAAGGTCATGAGTTGGTGAATAATGGTTGCTCGAGAAGGTTGCTTGAGCTATGGACAACCGTTAGGAAGGACGACTGGGGATGTTGGACGCTGAGAGATTATCGTGTCATAGGTTCTAATGGACCCAAAGCAGGGGTATAATAGAGACGTCTTAAAGACCAGAGGTTGCTGGTCGAGTACCCTGGGTATCGTTGCAAGGCCTAGAAACCATAAGGTTGCTGGTTGGGTTTCTACTAGAACCGGGGTTACCATTAGCCCTTGACATATGGCAAGGTTGAGCGTCATACGATTACGATGATTTCGAAGCAGGGTTCGGCAGTGATAGCCAGAGTCATGGATTATTGTTTGTTTTGCTTGTGCTTTCCTATGTAGATTGTTCGAAGTCGGGAGAGATGTCTCTTGGGTGCTTATCTGATGTTGGTTTTGGCCTTCGGGGCTTGTGCTTAAGGGATGTTGATTTCGATTAGGGCTATTTACGTAGGACTTAAACTAGTTTATTGTAACACCCCGAATTTCGGTTAATGCTAAAATTCACTAATTGCAGAATAAATAATCTCAAATGTGAGAATTGGGGGAAACGGGCTGCGTCATTGCGTTCGTCTCGGAAAAATACACAGAATAGAGTCCGAAATTTTGTAAATCGGAGTCCGTATGGCCCAGTTATGACCCAATGAAGTTTGCAGAAAATTCAAAGTTAAAAACAGATTTAAAAATTAAAAATCAGATTTCGAAATTGGAGCCAGCAGGGGGCCAGGCGGGAAACTTCCCGCCCTACCCATGTCGACAGGGCTGTCGACAGGCCTGTCGACTGGGGAGTCGACTGCCCTGTCGACTTGCCTGTCGACACAGGGTGTCGAGCCAGTTGGCTTGGGTGCACCAGATCTGGTTTCTTGGCTAGGGCTGGGCTGTGTTCTAGAGGCTTCCTAAATCTGACGGACCTAATCTAGCCTAGGGTTAATCCTATGGTCTAAAACACACCCTAATCCTATAAATATACCCTATTGCAAGCCTAATCCATACTAAAAATAGAAATGATGGCATCATGCCGCCAAAATCAAACTTAGGAGGAGCCTCCACTAGTTTATGAAGGAAGTTGCAAGCTAATCAACCTCTAATCATCATCTCCTTCAAATATTGCAACTAGTTTTACTTCATAAGTTTGCTAATCTTGGTTTTGGTGAGTTCCTATGCCTTTAGCAAGTAATTGCTAAACTAATTAGGATAGGATATTAGGAGGCTATGGATGTAAATGTGGATTATGCAAGTTGTGGTTGTCATATGTTATAAGTTCATATGTAAACTTGCCTCTTTTATGATATGATGTGTCATGTAAGTTCATATGCAAGTTTTATGCAAGTTTATATGTAAGATCATATGCAAGTTAGTCTCTTTTTATGATATGCTTAACATATGCGAGTTTGCCTTTGTGATATGACATGATTCATGTGCAAGTTAGTCTCTTTTTATGATATGCATAACATATGCGAGTTTGCCTTTGTGATATGACATGATTCATATGCAAGTTAGTCTCTTTTTATGATATGCATAACATATGCAAGTTTGCCTTTGTGATATGACATGATATGCAAGTTTTATGCAAGTTTTATGCAAGTTCATATGCAAGTTCATATGCAAGTTTTATGCAAGTTTTATGCAAGTTTATATGCAAGTTCATATGCAAGTTTTATGCAAGTTCATATGCAAGTTCATATTCAAGTTTTATGCAAGTTTTATGCAAGTTCATATGCAAGTTCATATGCAAGTTTGTCTCTTTTTATGATGTACATAACATATGCAAGGTTGTCCCTATGTATGACATGTTATGTAAACGAATTACGTGGGAAACGATGGGGTTAATATGCATGATTATAAAAAGGTGTAAAGTTGTTAGGATTAAGCATAACATAAAATGAATGGACATAATTGGGAATTTACCTATTAAGTTAGGTCTACCCACATTATGGAGTTGGGAATTTACCTATTAAGTTAGGTCTACCCACACTATGGAATTGGGAATTTACCTATTGAGTTAGGTCTACCCATATTCTTAAAAATGTGTAATTAATTAGGGATAAATAATTATGGGGGTGATTAATTAGGTGTAATTAATCAACTAAGACACGAGGTTGGACCCTTTTGTAGCGGAAGTCTGCCCGGAACCGACCGGCCATCCAGCGGCTACAAATGATTGGCCCAATGTGAGTGGTCTTAGTCATAAATTAAATACGTGATTAAAGTAAAGACACGAGTTAGACCCTTTTGATGACAGAAGTCTGCCCGGAACCAACCGGCATATCCAGCAGTCATAAAAGACGGTTTAATGTGAGAGGTCTTTATGAGGTCATGATCTTAATTAATTAATTAAGAAACACTTAACCATATTAGCATGTAGAGGGACATGAGGGGTTAAGTGGGTGCCTTGGGTGGCATGTGGAAATCTAGTGGGTTGCCTTGGGTGGCAATAGAAAATACGATTAGAATACTTAACCAAGTGGAAACATGTAATTAAACATGATTAAAGGGTTAAGTGGGATGCACTAGAAAAAGGGACAAGCTTAGGTGGGTAGCTTGTGGGGGCCCATTTCAACCAGTAACCCATATGTATCTTATTGGGCTCGACCCATGTCGAGGACGGGACACGCGTACTGGGCTTGACTATAAGAGGCCAAAACGGGTTAGCGGTGGCAACGCAAGTCCAACGGGTTTCATATGCGTGTGTGGACCCGGGCTGGTAGGTAAGACGTTGTGGCATCGTGTAGATATAAGCCGTGCACCGTTAATTATCTCGGGTTGCCACTTTGGGGAGTGATACACCCCACTGTGGGACCGGCACGGGTATCTACGGTAGGGAGCCGATCGCTTGGGAGTAGTGGGTACACCTAGTGGAGATAGGGGCAGACGGCACCTATGTAGTCAGCTAGGGGTATACGAAACTACTGGGTAAATTTTCTAAGTCCTTGGGAGGGATCAACCTTTAAGTAGGAATGACTGGTGTGGTGCAGTGTAGTAATTATCCTTGGGAGGGTAGATGCGTCTTTATCGTTATCTTAGTTCACTCTAAGTCTGATTGGCTACTGAGTGTAGTCATTTATCCCCAGTCACACCGTACCAAGTTATATCATATCCTTATTACTTTAATGATTACATTGTTAAAGTTATAGGACTCGCTCAGACTTATGTCTGACCCCGTTGTTTTTATCTTTTTCCCAACCCTCAGGTTCTCAGAGTGGGCCCAGCACGAGTGGGCTTTGATCAAGCTGCTTTTATTACTCTCTTGGAGCTTGGACCCTAGATGTAGAGCTCAGCTTACCCTTTTCTTTTATGGCTATCAGTTCATGTATTAGGATTATGTATTTTTATTTATTATGATGGATATTTGTACTTGACTCCTATTATGGTTTTGTGATGTAACCAGACATGTTTTATTTTCCACTGCAAGTGAAATGATGTTTTAAAATTTTCAAGTATTACTTATATCTGTCTTGCTGTAATTACTCTGTTCTATATTCACTCAAAATACTCCACCGATGTTATGGCATTCCCATAGAGAGTGACCATAGCGGACGTGGGGTGTTACATTTATATGATTACTACTGCTTGTATACTTCTATTTGATGTAAAGACTATCACTATCAGGTGTGGGGGAAGACAGGTTGGGAGTTCTTCTCTATTGATGTTGGTAGATTGGGTGTTACTTTCTGCCCACTTTCTTATACTCTATTGTTAATGCTTGATAGTTGTTTTATCGCTCACTAAGACTGTTGTCTGACTCAAGGTTTTATGTTTCCTCTTATTACCTTGGGCTGTTCATCTACGGTATTGTGGATGGGCAGACTGAGTTACAGGTGGTAGATGGTAGATCTTAGTGGACGATGATGCTCACCGAAGACGAGCAGGAGGTTGATTATTTCTCATATTATACGTATATGGATGTTCCGCTGTTGTTTGTTTGTACTCTGAGTGTTATGTAGTGAGGTTATCATGTACAGATTTCTACAGTTGTTCCAAAGTTGTATGGATTTCCTTCTAGATGATATGAAAGTTTTAGATCTATGTTATGTGATGCTTTACTACTTCTACCTATTGTATATGTTCTATTATATTTTATCCTTGCGCTGTGAGTTCTACGACAGGTTCCGCGTATGTTTACCTGATTAGATGATCGTCCATAGCTGTCTGGCACACCTTTCAGCGCATTATTCCTCTTGTAAAATGCAGGGGTTATGTGCGGTCGTCACATTTCTCGTTTTATTCTCGAGGTATGTGCGTAATGATGTTGTGTTCAAAATGGATGAATAGTTTGCGGACCCTAGCGAGGTAGGGAGTAAGCCATGCCCCTTTGCTTAATATTCGCTCTGCACCTAGAGTACGATGAGCTATGAGTTAGAGTTAATCTAGATAGCCTTGATGTTGAGTTCAATTGCAATTCTAAGTCCAACAATCAAGGATTCATATTCTGCATCGTTGTTGGTGGCAGGGAATTCGATCTTCAGAGCGTAACAGATTGAGTGTTCCTCAGAAGTAATGAATACGACTCTGGCGCCAGAATACTAACGGTTAGATGGTCCATCCACAAATAGTTTCCATTGAATGTCTGGAGGCTTACTGTCTTTCGGAGGAGGCCCTTCAGGAAAAGTGAACTCCACTACGAAGTCCATGTAGGCCTATACGAGGATGGCTTGATGAGGAATGAAAGTAATCTCAAATTGACTCAGTTCAATATTCCACTTCAAAAGTCGCCCAGATGCCTCAGGTCGTTGCAGGGCCTGTCGTATCGGCGGGTCAGTGTAGACTTTGATTGGATGAGACCGAAAGTTTGGTCATAACTTCCGGGAAGAGATTAACAGGAAGTAAGCAAACCTTTCTAGTTTCGGATAATTCTTTTGTGCACTTGTCAATCTCCTGCTAATGTAGTAAATGGGACATTGAATACAATCTTCTTCACGCACAAGCACCGGGTTAATTGCTTGCATAGAACCAACAAAATATATGTATAAGTCTTCGTGATCCATGGGTTTTGACAAGATAGACGGTCGCTTTAAGTAATTCAAGAGGTCCTGCAATGCAATAATGCACTCCGGTGTCCATGTGAAATTGCGCTTCCCTTTTCTAAGCAAGTCGAAAAAGGAAACGCATTTATCAGTAGCTTTTGAGATGAATCGACTTAGGGTGGCCACTTTCCCGTTTAATCTTTGAACATCTTTGATGCTCTGAGGGGGTTGAATATCCTGGTTAGCTTGGATTTTCTCTAAATTTGCTTCGATTCCCCGTGAATTGACAATGAAACCCAGGAATTTTCCCGATGCAACACCAAAAGAGCATTTCAAGGGATTGAGTTTCTTGCTATATTTACAAAGGACATCGAACATTTTTGCGAGGTCGTTGACGTGGTCATTCTACACCCTCATTTTCACGAGCATGTCGTCCACGTAAACTGCACGAATCTCCCGTTCTGATATTTGAACATGCGGTTGACCAGTCACTGATAGATGGCTCCAGTATTCGTAAGACTGAAAGGCATGACAACATAGCAGTAGAGCCCAAGTTCGGTGATGAATGAAGTGTACTCCTGATCTGGAAGGTACATTGGAATCTGATTATAGACTGAGTACGCATCCATGAAGGCGAGAAGCTAGTAGCCGACAGTTAAATCAACTAATTGGTCAATCTTCGGAAGTAGGAAGCTATCCTTTGGGCATGCTTTGTTCAAATATGAGTAGTCGCCACACGTTCACCACTTTCCATTGGAATTCTTAATCAAGACCGGGTTGGATACCCATTCGGGGTTGAGGGCGTCACAGATAATGCCGTTGTCAAGTAGCCTATCCACCTCCTCTTTTAGTGCTATCGATCTTTCAATTTCCAAGATTTGACGCTTCTGTTTAACTAGATGCTTTGGGTTGATACTAAGCATGTGACTAGAGATTTCTGGGTCGATGCCACACATATCTGAGTGGTTCCAAGCAAATACGTCGAGGTTGGCCCTTGACAAGTTTACGAGATCTTCCTTTATTGCTGGGTGGAGTTGCGGTCCCGTCTTCAAGACCCTTATCGGATCGACGGGATTGATTGGAATGTCGATAGTCGATTCCACCGGGATAACCCTTTCAAAATCAGGTTTTTCGTCTTCCCTTCGATCCAAATCATCAGATAGATAGCAATGATCTCTTAGCCAGGACCCAGACTCTAATGATTGCTATGCATTGGCAGTTTTGCGCAGAGGTGCAGCTCTATGTTCTTGCCTATCTCGTTGTTGATGGCGTCCTTCCATTTGGCGAGGTAGAAGTGTAACACCCCGTAATTTTAAAGGACAATAAAATTTTAAAGCAAATAATACTTGATTAAATATTGGGAATTAAGTAAAATGGATGGTACCATTGTGTTCGTCTTGGAATTCTGCTTAAGATAGACTCCGAGTTTGCGTAAAACAGACATCGTATGAGGAAGTTATGAAGGTTAGAAGTTTGTATACGTATAAGAGAATTATATATAAATAAAACTAACCCAGAAATCCAAATCAGTTCGAAAACGTTTGTGGGAAAATTAGGTGAGATTCTGTTCTGTTTACATACAACACTTCACGGAACTTAATGCATTCTGATAAAGAGTGACATTAATGGATGTGGGGTGTCACAAGAAGACTCTCGCTATGTCTTATTCGCTATTGACAGTTCCATTCTTGTTCTTGGTTGGAAATTTCGTGAGAAGAGACCAAGGTGCCACGCAAACTCTGAACTCTATATGGAAAGGGCGATTGAAAAAGAAGTTGGAAGAAGAGATGACACCAATGAAAAAAACATGAGGATCTAATTATGCTTTAATCCCTATCTCTGATTTCAATTGTTATGTCTACCATTCCTACCTTCTAGTTGGAGGATCCATTAAATCCGTGAATAGTGTCATGGAAGGGCTTCAAGTCCTTGGCCTCAAGTTTTATCTGGTCGTAGGCCGATTTGAACATTATGTTGACAGAACTTCCAAAATCGATGAGGGTTCTTTGAACATAGGCTGGACCTATTTGTGCTGAAATAACGAGGGGGTTATGGTTGGCATTTCACTTCCCGTAGACTCTCTCTTGTGGAAACAATATCATCCCGCATCGTCTTCTAAAGCTTGGCAGGGACAAATTCTTTTAAGAAGGAGCACTCTTCGTAGCTGGCATGCTTGATGAAGTTGGTGTATTCTTCCATACATAGAAAGCTTTCATTTGTGGGGTAAGGCGCACCGTAGATGGTGTTTATCACGATGCCATGTGGCCTTTGATTGGACGGCCCTAGGGATTCATTGGCTAGAGAAAGTGCAGGCATTGAAGGGCCCACATCAGCTCCTGAAGGAGCAGGATTTTGATTGTACTTCTCCAAGCACTCGGATGAGCTTTCGATAGCATCCTTGAGATGGTGGCAGTCGTCAATATTGTGCCCGAACACATCATGGAATCTACAGTATTTGCCGAAGTTCTTCTCGTGGTCGATAGATTCTGTCGTGTTCGGTTTCTTATACTGGATGGTATTACAAGTCTCAAGATAAATTGCCTCCAGCCCTCGGTTGAGTGGAGTGTAGTTCCTGTAAGTAGGGTAGCGGTCGTGCTTCTTTGGATCTCCAGGATTCTGATTGTTACGATCGCCAGGTTTGTCATTGTTCGACCAAGGTTTGAATCGGATCACCCCTTTACCCTTATCGGTTAATTTTTCGACTTTTTTCTCTTTGACGCTATGCGTGATAGCGCCTGAGTGTAGGTTATTGGAGTGGACTCCTTGAGCAGCTCCACTGTGTCGTGCTTCCTCTTGGAAAAGAAACCGATTGACCTTCTTGTAGAGTGCTTCCAAGGTCTTAGGTTGCTTATTATTGACCCATGCCCCAAATTCGAAGTTGGACAGGATGCCTTTAGCAAGTTGGACCAATACTGTGCAAGGCTCTGGATCATTATCCTCAGCGAGGGTGGCGCTAAAGCATTTGAAGTAGCTTTCGAGAGACTCCCCCATGCCCTGGTAGACGCTTGGTAGAGTAAGAGTATCCTTTATCCTAGCGACATGCATTCGAAATTGCTTTACCAGCTCGGAAGCGTGTTGGTCGAAGGTGGAGATGGATCGAGTGAACCAAAGCAAGGCTGTGTCTCCTACGAAAACTGGGAAGCACTTGCACTTGACGGCATCAGTGGCTCGATTGGAGTCCATATGACATTTATAATGGTTTAGAAAGTTGCAAGGATGGGTTTTTCCCGAGTAAGCCATAAGCTGGGGCATATTGAAACATCGAGGCCATTCTGCCTCGTAGACGACCCAAGTAATTGGGTTATGCCTCATGTTGGTTTTCCAAATGTCAGTGGAGTTTCCTCGTGTCTCCCTCACGATCCTTCGGATCATGTTGGTGAGATATGCAGGATGAACCTTTGTTGGAATTCAACATTCATGGTTCAACTTAGTGATTCGAGGCCGTGGACGTCTTCGAGGATGGACGTTGGTATCATCTTCATCCATGTCATCAACCTCGTTTACTTGATTCTGGTGGGATTTATAAGGCTGGGCCTGAGCCTGTTGAACCCAATCATGTTGAGCTTGGGCCTGTTGGGCTGCTGAACGCGTAGGCCCCAAGTTTAGAGCAGCGACAATTGGGTTCTATCGTGGAGGGGGTCGATTACTAGGACTAGGTTCGTCGTTGAAAACCAACCAGGAACGGTCGCGTTGACATGTTCCCTCATTGAAAGCTACGATAGTTCCATTACCGTTTCCATTGTCGTTGCCATTAACATTGGCATTAATATTAGTGAGGGAATTAGCAGTAGTCCTCCTTCTTTGGCTTCGGCCCCCAAGGCGAGTGTTGGAAGAAGAACTTTCCAAAGCATTGAGTAGCGGACGAGCGTTGTTCTGGTATAGTTGAAGATGAGCGATGTGGCATTGACTATCTTGGAATCATTGCATCGGCTCAATGTTTGTCTTCAATGTCTCATTGAGCTCTCGAGTTATGTCTTCCATTTTTTGTTGAGCTTAAGTTGCCAGAGCATCGGGGTCATAACGAGGAATGATATCCATGTTGGCCAGGTTTTTTGTGGATTGGGGCCGGTGAGAGGTAGCAGTGTCAGCCGCTGCATAAGTTTCGGCCATTTGATTCTTTCCTTTTTTAACCATCGTAAGCAGGCTCGAATGGTAGATCAAGGAAGATTTGAGAAGCGCTTCGAAGTCGAGATGGAAATTAAGCGGAAACGAGCAAGTTATATTCTCATTGAAAGCACTAAAGTGTTGACGGCTAAAATTGTCATCACACCCAAGTATTCTCGATTACTCGAGAATAGTGTTTCACATACAGAAAATAAAACTGCAATAAGTAAAGAACACAGAAATTTACTTTAGTTCGGTTCGGATTGAACCTACGTCCACTTTGAGGCTTTTGAGGATTTTGTTGATTACTGAAGGTTACAAGTACAAGGCATCATCATACAAATTTTGGCTAAGTTACTGGGAATCATATTTTGCATAAGTAAAGTCTTCAGAGAAAAATATCGGTTCTTCTTCTTCCTCAAGTTCTAGGCATAGTTTTCATGACCGTGCCGCAAGTCAAACCGTAACAACTCAAGATTTAAGGCTTTGAGGGGCCGATCGGTTGAACCATCAAAACCGTGCTTATTTTTTTTGGGGTTGGTTATACATTTATTTTGTTATCAATAAACAATTATGTTGAAAACAACTTGTAGGGCAAGAAGAGAATACAAATGCTGAATTAAAATTTATGTTCCACATCTTATACCAAAAACTTAGGCTCTGGGCCATCTCTATATAAAACTAACCGCTTCACCTTATTACGTAAAGCAAGCTTCAACTAAATGTTTAAATTTTTTTGAATTATTAACCGGTTTTTCTTTTAATAAAACCGTTAAAACCGTGTTTTAGGACGGTTTTAAGAGGTTGAACCTGATTTGGAGCCATTCAAGGCTTTATCAACTTCCGGGCCATTGAGCTTGGAGGCCCACGGTTAACCGTGGTTGGACCGTAGGCCCGGCCCGGTTATGAAAACAGTGGTTCTAGGCAGCCATTAATGATTTTCAAGGTCCTTGCAGAGCTCTCAAATCATACAAAATCCAACACTTTTGAAGAATGAGGAAGGGGGTATTTATAGGTAGTGGATTTGATGGGAGTAGGTGAGATTTAGGGACGCATCCCTGAATCGGCTACATATCTAAAACCGCATCCCCCCTAAGTGTATCATGTGATTTTGTATCCCCCCCGGGGGATACAAATTTCACATTAGATGTTCGTATCACGTCGGGATACGATGATTTCGTATCCCTTAGGGGTATGAAATCTCCTACCCCATAGGGATACGAAGCACGTATCCTTAGGATACGAAATTTCGTATCCCTAAGGATATGAAATTCATTTCCTAGGGGATACGAAAATGAGTTGGAGTGCATCCTTCGGGGGATGAGAAGCATGGTGGGAGGCAGTTGTTCGGGGATGCAATGTGTGGTGACACGAAAGGCAGGATGCGAAGAGAGGGAGGTGAAATCCGATGATGCGAATTCATGGAAGAGTTGTGCATTGGAAGGAGTCGAAATCTTATGATGCGAAGGAGTAGGGATTCGAATTGTAGGAATCAAAGCTGAGGGATACAAAATTTCGAAGAGGGCTGTATTTTGGGAATATGAAAAGTTGGCTATGAAGTGTCGTGAGGCCTACGCTCGCACGACTCCTTCCAGACTTGAATCCTAAGTGTTTTGGCGATACTTCGGGCTTTAGTGCCACATAACGGACCGAGCCGAGTGGGCTTGATATGCTTTTGGGAACCAAACCAAAAGGTTGGTTAACACACGACAACCATCCACCGTGTTCATCTACTTTATAAAACCCTCAATTTCAAAAATAAAATAAAATTGACTGAACTAACATTTTCAACCTTTGCGCCATTACATTGGGATCCAATTGCTTTTATTTTGTTGTCTTTGTTCAAACCAAGGTGACTAATTAGGGCTTTGGTTTGTGATTTTATTTTTTTTATTTTTTGGAGTGTACGGTCTGTCTGTTTCAATCGAATTACAGCGGATTCAAAACGTTAGGGTTTTACTAGAACACGTGTTGTAGGTGACGATCCATGGATAGTTCAGTCTCTATTTTTCTTAGTTTAAAATTCAAAACCCCCTTAACGAATAAAAATTAAGCTGGAATACCCTTAAAATTGTCCTCCTTCCCCCGCCAAATGTGGAGTCCCTTTAACAATCCACTTTTTATTTTTGGCAAGCAACCTTGGAGCGAGAACAAAAGGGCACTAGGTTGAAGGCTTTAGCACCCATATTTATCCATTGGTTGAGGGCTGCATACAACCCGTACCCAACCCACCAACCCGACCCAATCCATTTTAGTTTGGATCAGATATGGTTTACAATTTATAACCCATATTATATACGTATCAGATGTGATATTTTGTTATTACAACCTTATTTTAACACAACCCAACCTTATATAAAAAGACTAATTTAACATCAGCCAACTTGATATTAAAATAGACAAATCCTAGAAAAATGTTTATGCATTTTATGGTAAATTAAAAAAAAAAATCTATGTAAATCCAAAATAAATAAAATTTGACTAAGATATTTTAAATAACATTTCAATGTATTTTGAAATGAAACTCTTGCACTAATATGTAGTGAATTAATTTCATGTGATGTGTTTTACAATGAAATCTAATGAAATATGTGTTGTAATGAATTAGTTATTTCAAGTGCATTATGCTAGCTAAAATATTATATTTTAATATGATATTTTAATCTTTTTTCCTTGTATTCTTATTTTTTTATTAGATTCATGTAATCCAACCCAATCCACTAAATCCAACCCTACCCATACTTCAACCCAACTCATATCCAACCTCGTATATGACCAGATACGGAGTGAACTGCCTTAAACTCATAACTATGCAGATCGGGTAAAGTATTTGGTCTAACCCAATCTATTTCATACTTTGTGCAGTCCTACATTGGACAATACGACTCTATATGTTAGATGGTCTTGATTCTATGCGAGTCGTGTTCCGACAAATCTAAATTATACATTTAAAAATTTGAACCCAACCCGATCCGACTCGAGACCCATCGGGTTCGGTTAGGGTTCATGTCTTTTCGAGTCAGTTCGACTTGTTTTTTCGGTTCTAATTGTTCGTCGCCCTTGAAAGCTCAAGAATTTTCTTCTCTCAAAGATTTCGCCTACGAGTTTACGTTACATGCATTTTTGATTGATTTTAGACAGCTCTGTATGTTAGATATTATCATTATCCTTTATTTTAAGTATTTACTCATATCAGTTGTTGGTTATAAAGCTAGTGAAAATCGATGTAGTATAATTTTGGTAGTGGATCTTAACCCATCATCCTAAGGTGTTTAAAGAGGCTACATTTTTTCCGATTATGTCATATACTAATTATATTATTGAAGTACTATTTATAAAACCAAATAATAAATATAGGAATATATTTCTAGTGTTACCTTAGTGGAAAATACTCAAAATCGCAAAACAGATATGTGCTAAACTTTCAATCATGTTTGATCGGTTATAACAACACTTCATGTAAATCAATCAAAACCACTACTACGATAATTGATGATCAAAGCTGATACACACAAAAATTTCTATAAACAGTATCACATAATTCCTAAGCAGAGTCCGGTTGATTCTAGGTACTTCCTCTTACCTCCTTAATCCTCTCGAGATATTTAAAATCACATCAATCTATCATTATAATAATTATTACAAAGTGTTATTAATTCACTCTATTATAATTTAATATTTAAATATCAACAATTAATAATTTTAACTATTATTTACAAACTTACCCTAAGTTTAATCATAATATTCTACATTCAAGTACATATATTTACATTAATTAATAGAAAAAAATTGAATTTCTCAAATAATTCCTAATATTTATTGTATGGTATGATAGGTCCGAAATTCAATGTATTGTATATTATTATAGAAAAAAATTGAAAATAGTATTTCATGTAAATTCGTATAGCTTACAATTTTAAAAATTATCTTTAGTTATTTTATAGTATTTTACATTCAAATTTACATAATTTATTTCTTTAAAAAAACACTTTATTACAATGACAAAGCTGCATAAATTTTTATCTAAAGTTAGTACTTTTGAATATATATATTTATATATATAATATTTTTCTCCCCCATCACTCTTCACAACTTCAGTCTCCTTACATTAACCCTAGCTTTTCCCATCATTGGTTTTGTTTTGTAAGCACCTCACATAAGCCCCGCTTTATTAATTTCACAGATCTAAATTTCCTTCTCTTCCATTCAGTCTATTTCTTTTTCCATGATGAATCATCATTGATCGAATCTCCTTCGGACTTTTGGATCTCCTTTACAACTACTCCTCATTCACTTCCAAAATCAATGCCCATCGTGACTATTTTTAGCGGATTTGGCATTATTTTGGTCGTCTCTTCTGGCTTGGTGGTTGCATTGTGGATATTGTGTTGTCTCATTGGTTGGGTCCACATCTAGACTAAACTTAGGTGCATTTGGTGAGTTATTCCTTTTGATCTGTCTTTGGGTTTGTGTGAGGTTTTGGAGGTTTTTTTTATATGGGTTTCCATTTTATATCGAGGCAGTGCTCCACCGTCGCTCCTACTATTCTCGGTGATAGCTCAGCTTCAGTGTCTAGTGGATGTGATGGTGTTTTTGGATGCAGTGTTGTCCTTCTACCCTGCTTCCCCAAGGTCATGTTCGATTGTTCTCTCTGTTTCATGGTACAGGTTGGGTTTGTCTGAGGCATGTGCATTTTGGATTGGATTTCTAGCTAGTAGCGTTCAACTTTGTTTTTCTTCGCCCATATCAGTGTCCACTTGGCGATTTCCTATGCAATGGAGTAGTTGTTATTTTGGTGCGACGACGATGATGAATGAATAGTCGCTACATATAGGATCGATGATGGCCAAAATAGAATTGAAGTGCAATAATCACAGCAGCAACAATATAAATATAATAGTGGTGGAAAATATAAATAACACCGGAGTTTCTATATTGGTTCGAACCTCCCGTTCTACGTCCAGTCCTGAAGCTCTTCTTTGACCTCTCTACTATCAAAACAATCCTCGCTTTGCTTAGAGGATAGGCTTACAAAAAAAGAACATTCTTTGACAACTATGTATTCTTGACAACACTAATTTTGACTAAACAATACAATTTCTCTTATAATCTTCTTGAAGTAGTATTTTGTTTGAAGTACTTGATGTATAAAAGAGATAGATATAATGCTTTTTGAATGAATATAAAATTTCATCGTTGTTTATGAGACGTTAGAAGGATTATATAGTCATAATTAGATGCCATTAAATTGAAGAAATCCTTCAGAAATTTTCCATTGAAAAGATGCATCCGTTGGAAGTTGACAATTGATGAATAAATGCATAAATTGGTGTATGACGATTTGTTTGTTGATGTAATAAGGCCATTGGGTTTGTTTCCAAATGGTTGTATAACTCATCTGGTAAGGACGTGTCCCTTGGATTTAATAGGTGCTAGGTTCGAGTCCTGGCAACGTCTTATTTTTGAATTTGCAGAATCAGCTGTCTGTTGAACCAGGTCAAATGTCTGACGTATTGATTTTTTTCTTCAGATTCCCAGGTCAGACGTGTGACTTATATAACCAGACGTCTAATTTTTATTCTAATTGCTTGTGTAGTCCAATCAGTAGAGGCATGTCTCTCCCATGTGAGTGGTGCAAGTTCAAGTCCCATCTTTGTCATATTTTTGAATAGTGCTTGCAACTTCCATCTCTCCATGCGTTTCATATACTTGCTTATACTTGTTCTTCTCTCTTTATTTTCTTTTCTCTTCTTTTCCTTTTTGTGCAATGTAATTCACGCCAATTTTCTATTCAACCATAGTTGACCTGAAATAACTTATTAAACAAATTAGCAGCATTGTCATACAATTGTTATCGCCAAAATACAGAAACCGTGTTTTCTACATTCTCTCCCTTTTTGATGATGACAACTATACGAATTTAAATAAATAATATTATATGATCTCTCCATATATATATATATATGAATTTACATACTCCTTTCTCCCACTTTGTCATTATCAAAAAGAAATAGACGTTTTATTTATTACAAATGACATGTGCATGACCGACATATATGTTAAACTTATAAACATTATAGAAGGGGGAACATATCAGATATAAGTTTTCATAATTAACGAGTTATTGTACTATCAACAAGTTTATAAGCACAAGTCATGCAAACAGCAAACTCACAACAAGGGTATTAGAAAGAAATAACATTGAAAGCATATGATACCGAGGTTCTTATCATTCCTTAAATTTTAGGACACCATACCCATTTGGATGTGGTTGAACCTTTAAAAATATAGTTTTTATTATTGATCACATTATCAAAATAGTCATCAATATATTTTCTCTATTTTTACATCTAGTAGGAACCCAAATACTTATATAATTCATAATTTTTGTCAATGCTTCATAATTCAAGAAATGATTTCTACTTCTAAGTATACTAAAACTTTGATATGAAGTGGTTTTGGGGCTATCTCTATTTTTAGTAATAGTTTTTAAATGTGTATACTTGTATGCATATCTAGTGCTATTTTCATGTTTATTTAAACTATAGCCTAAATCACTTTTATTACTGTGAACTTTAACATTTTGCAAGGAAAACAAGTCATTGTTTTCCTTCTTGAATCATGTAACACTTTTATTTAATTTGTCAAAATTCTCTTTCGAGCTACAAAATTCCTTTTGCAAAATAACATTATTTTCTTTCAAAAGCATACATTCTTTAATTAAATCTATTTTTCTATCATTTAAAGCGCTATTCTCTTTTTTAAGAGACAAAAGATTAGAATTAGACTTATTTAAAGAATTTTCTAAATATATAATTTTATTTTGCAAAGATTCATTTTCTTTTGAAAGGTTATTATTATTATCAATCAATTTATCATTTTTTTATAAGGAAATTATTTCGCAAAACAAATTCTTCAAGAGAAGTTTCAAAAATCTTTGTTTGTTTTACTTTAAAAAAAAATCATTTTTCTCCTTTAATTTATCATATTCTAGTTCATAACTTTTTAATTTCTTTAAAGCAATACAATTGATCTTATTTAATAATTTGAAATCTTTAAGTAAGATGCCATGTGATGCTAAAATCATTATAAATAGAATCATTGCGTACAAATTTAGATCTGAGTGTAGCCATGTTGCACTTGTACTGAGATTCCATATCTTTTTTCTTGTTATTCAGAATTTGATTTTTCTCTATCTTTGTATTATGTGTGCATTTTCTCTTTCTGGCCATTATTCTAAAATGCTACGATCAATAGAGCACCAAGCTTTGATACCATATGAAAGTGCTTGTATAGATCATGTGTATCCCATTAAGCAAGTATAACTACTGTAAAAACTAGAAATGCTTAAATAAGTAAAGTAAAAACGATCAAATCAGTCTTATATCCAGGTTCGAACCTCCGGTCATACGTCCAGTATGATATAACCCTCGAGTTTTAATCCTCTATAAATACAGACGTCTATCATACAAAAGCCAAATGTCTATATAAACATTCGGGAAATTCCTCATGTCAGCACAGACGTCTGAATAAATCCCACAGACGTCTGAATAAATCCCACAGACGTCTGTTGGAATGTTTGGGATATGATTTCCTAAAACGAAAGACGTCTGTCATACAATCTCAGACATCTGTTCGAGCAGAAATTTTAACAATGATCAAATCAATGATTGTATGCTTGAAAGTGATGGAAAAGACCGACTTAAAGAATTAGAGAAAAAGAACATTCACACAGGTCCTTTCTACTCTTTAATTTGTTTGAGAAAATACGACATTCAAGATTAGGTTATCAATGCCAAAATTGGGAATTTAATTGAGTATGAATCAAACAAAGATGTTATAGATCCGTTAACAATTTATTTGTTCTTCATTAATCTTTGCTCAATTCATGTTTGGAACCCTACCGATCCCGATAACAGAATTTGGTCAAGCGTATATGGTCAAATTGTGAAATTCAAAATTGAAATGCTTGGTCAAATTTTGCAATGTTCTTACTATGGAACAAGATAACAAGGCATATAGGATATGTGTTTTAAGCCAGGAGATCCTATCACTCATCTTATTTGGGAAGATGAATTTCCTAAAATGACTAGTTTCTATTTTCGTCCAAGAGCAAGTTTGCTAAATCAAATTTTGGTTAATACTGTTACTTTGAAACAAGAAAATCATGAACAAGTTTATGATCCCAATCATAAAGCGATGTATTCTATATATGGAAATACAAAAGTAAATTGGGCTCAATACATTTTTCAACAACTCAAGAATTTTCGGACATTGACAAAATGAATTATTCCCTATGCGCCATATATTATGACGGTTCTTAAGGAAAAAGGAATCTCTTTGTATTTATCAAAATAAGAAGTACTTGAAGTGAATGTTGTTTATTTTTAATATGTTTCTATTTTTAACTTGTTATGTCTCTCTCTCTCTCTATCTCTCTCTCTCTCTCTATATATATATATATATATATATATATATATATATATATGGAGAGAGAGAGAGCGGCTATAGGAACACAAAATTATGTACACAAAATCTGGACCATTAGACTTGTTTGTCTTTATGTGTGAGGTGGAATTCAGGGGGAGATCTAATGGCTCGGATTTTGTGTGTTTAACTTTGTGTCAACATTTTGTGTCCATTTAGACTTTCCATATATATATATATATACACATATATATATATATATATATATATATATAACCAGTGAATGTTATTTTAACTGTTTATTTACATCTAAAAATCTTGTTTAAGCTTGTGTAAAAATCATTGTTGTATAATTTAACATGTTTATATTCTTTAATAAATCTACATACATGTATATATGAACAAACACACACATATAAATAATATCTATTTTATATTTTTTTTAAATTTGTTTAAAACTTATGTAAAATTTGAGGTTTATTTTACATGAAAGGAAAAAAGGTAAATTTGGAATTTATAAGAGTAAAAATATAATTTACTTAGGTAAATTTGGAGTTACTTCACACATAAGAGTAACAAAAAGAACATGCATTAAATTGATAGTGATAGAAAGAAATCAAAACATTTAATAGTTTGATTTACCTTAGAATCCTAAGTTGTGATTTTAATATATGTTAAGTATATGTTTGTACATAGCCAGCAAACAATCTGAATTACTTCAAGGAAGAGACGATGGTTTTTAGCAACTAATAACACATGTTATTGCACATGTATAGGTACATCAACTCATGCAGACCGTGCACTTCACTTGGAGGAATTGAAATTAAAGCACCTAACACATATTCTTTTCAAATCAATTAGAGCCAGCAAAGAACATTCCTTACTCATGGACTAGCTTCTAAAACCATTAGGACATGGAAGGAATACACAAATGTAGGTACTTATGTTGATGGTTGTGCACTAGCACATGGAGAGATCACACGAAAATACACCTAGCTCAAGGAGGAGTAAATGAGAATACACAACACACAACACTCTTTCCAAGACAACCTAAACTATTTAGTACATAGGACTTTAAATGTTTTGAATTGCTTGGGTATGAAGTATAGATTTTTAATTCTTTTAGTATATGTGCTTGAACTCCTTATTGTCGGCCGATTATGTGCAATACTAGGAAGAATGAAATGAGTGATAAGCCTTAACACACAAAAATTCCTTTTCAATAAAAAAATAAAATAGCTCAAACTATCCCATCTTCTACCCTTCCCAAGCCCTAGATGCTAGGCAGTAGTCTATCATTTGAATATATCTATAAATACACACATATCATCACAATTTTGCTCTCTTAAACAGGAAACAAATAGCAACAAGCTTGAAAATAAGAAGCCTGGAACTAAGAACAAAGACAATAAACAATTTTTGGTGAGTAAACTATTTTGCAAACTCTTTGAATACAAACTAATGTGTATATAGATATGTATACTTGGTAGATTATTGGTTGACTACACTCATATATGTCTAAAAGTGATTAAACATGTGAATCAAGGTCTGGAATTGATCACTGTCTGTGTTTTAACAATACCTGTATGTTTAAATTGTGAAAATATTTCATCTTCCATAGTTTCAACAATCATTAACCCCAATTCTACTATGTTTTAACATTTGTGTTCAACATAGAACATGTCCATTTACATCTCTAGTTGATTTTAAAATTGTTGTGTTACAAATTACAGCTTACACACCTAGGTATATCTAAATCACATTAAAGGGGTGCAAAAACTCAGAATTTCGAACATCATGATTCTGGAATTCAAATACATGTACAAATTCATTTTGGAAAATCGTTATTTTTCATGGTCATATTGCGATTTTTAGTTGTATAAATTGGGTGAATTTTGAGGTGATCGGATTTTTGTAACTTGGCCAAATTCTAGCGATAGTGGCGGTCGTGGGCGAGGGCTTCGGAGTTGGAGGAGCATGGGATATCAGAGATCATGGGACGAATGCCATAAGATTTTTCTAGTGTGTAGTTTGATTAAACGAGATCGAAATAGTTTTTTTTCTTTGGTTTAAATGGCTTGCATTTGACTGTGAACCACATCACCGTGGATGCATCGTATGTGACACCACTTGAGGTGGAGATCAAGTCTTGGGTTGGCTTTACACCAGTGAAGTTTCGCGTTGATCGATGTTGGGTGGTGGAGTGGCAAGGTGTTTTCTCTGATCGAACTAAAGTGGCAGGCTCGGGTTGGCACATGCAAATGGATGGAGTAAGTTCTGATGCAGTGGGTTGATTCAGATGGGAAGTTAGCGTGTTTGTAGATGGTCGAGGCGACGAGGTAATCCTGGTAGCGGCCGTACTGGTGCACTGTGCACACTGTGCATGAATGGTGAAGATAATGTGACAATGGAAGAAGAAGATTAGGTTGAGGAGGAGTGGTGATCATGTCGTGTGGATCACCATTTTTGTGTGTGCCAAATTTTGGGATCGGGGAAAGAAAATAAGAGTGGATCGGTTGTGTGGATCATCGTTTTGGAGTTGCCAGAACACAGATTGAGAAAGAAGAAGAGAAGGATGGGGCAGAGAATCTGGGGTGATCGGCTGGGGTGATCACGTTGTTTTGTTATGCCAAAATATTGGATTTGGCACGAGAAATGAAAGTGGATCGGGCTATGTCCATCAGTGTTTGTGCTGTGCCAAACACGTGTCTGGCAATTTGTATTTTTTACCATCTGGCAAGTGATCAGCTAAATTTCCTGAGTTGAACGACACGTGGTGATCTGCATTTTTAAGTTGATTACACCATGTTTTCGCCAATTTTTTTTCTAAGATTAATCGCGTCGTGAGTTGCGCAAGAAAATTTGTATGATCGACACATGTCGCACAACACTTTTTGAGTGGTCGACACGTAGCTTTGCCAAATTGTCATATTTCGATGTCATGTGTCACACAAGCCGTTTTTGATGATCGACACATGTCGATCAACTATTTTTCAGTGTGCGACACAGTTTTTATCAAATCTCATATTTTTACCAAACCAAATCGCGCAAGCAAATTTTAGTGATTGGCACGTAGCAATCAGCCATTTTTTCCAATTTCAAATATTTTCGACGACTAGTTTTTTTCACATGATCGGACCAACGCGCTCAAGGTTTTTGTGCTAATCGGACCGAGTCGATCACGTACTATCACTTCGATGAGTTTTCCGAGCTTATTAACGATGATTTTAGGAATCGACGTTATTTCGATCTTTTTCCTAATACTTCGCGACTTGGACCAGATTGTTTTGCATTTTCTGATGACATTCTCAAGAATCAAGTGCGTCGATATGCATAACCTTGACGTGTGACTGTTTAACAAAAATGTTGGTCAGTAAAGATCATGATAATTTAATACTTATAAAACATTGACACGATTATGGAAATTTAATCGTCTATATTATCCACTGTTAGAAATCAAAAATAGGATTTCGTTTAAGCAAATGAATTTGAATTGTCAAAATTGAGTTGCTAGATATATTGTGAAAATTGATTTGTTGATTGAATTGCCAGTTATTTTGTGATGTAATCATCCTAACTTGGGTAGTTTAAAGTAAACATCAACACACTAAATCATCTGGTATTAGATCACCTTTTAGATCTGAAAGATGAATATTATACGTGAAATAATTTCAGTAAATAAGTCAGGATAATTAATTAGGATATAAAAACCCATTTGCAATATATTTGACTTGATTGCTATTAAGTATCACTTGGCCTTAAAAGATATTAATTTTATCTTTTCGAAGATTCCCGAATCTAAATTCCACTTTGTTTCGATTTATATGTTGCAAGTCGGAGATTATTGAAGAAAATTAAAGACGAAGTTTATGCAAAGGCTGCTCTGTTTTACAGGATAGTGCCTTTAGTTTTTCCAGTCTCAAGACAACTTGTATGGATGAATATCTGATGGAGTATGCATAACAGGTCACGTATGTTGATCTCTTCAAATTTACGTTTGGTGGCGGCGGAATTCGTTTCACTTAGCTTTGTACCTGTAGTATTTTAGGGGAGTCAATTAGTGATTTGACGGGTTTGACGATGTGGCATTCAAAGTGAATGAAGATGTGTTATTTTGGAAGGTAAGTTATGACCTCAAGCTTCACAATGGGAAATGGAAAAAATCGGGTATGTCGCATGGCTAAGTGGGGTATATCATTACCTGATCTAGTGAAATCAAATGCCTTCTATTGTCCCTTTTTGTATGCTTTCGGTTCAGTTGGCTGGCCCCCAACCATGGTAATGGTATACTCGGTACACTCAATCGAATGAGTGGTCCGTCATCTTTTGCCAAGTCACAAGATGTTCTTGTTGAACCCAGTCTATTCATCCCCCGAGGTACACTAATCGGAAGGTAGTCTGATACCTTTTCGTTGTTGGAACCCATTCTCGAATAAGCACCTGTGGTTTTGTTTATAAACTAGGTAGTGAAATGTGAGATGCAAGCATTTCGTTATTTTCTTATTTATTTTGAAACCCATAGACGCTATCATAATATATGTTTTCAATATATAAAGTGTTTGGTTCTCATAAGGGGAAAACCCATACCCATTTTGTATTTATTTGCGGCGTGGTCTTATGAGATACTCTTTATTTCCCAAACTGTTTTAAATCGCTTACTCACACCATTCTCATGACTGACCCAAAGTTTATATTTCTATGTTTTCCCTAAACCATTAGGTGTCCAAGTTTGTTCGGACGGTCAAGTAGTTCAGGATTTTACAAATATACTTAGAGGAACTTAGAGCATGAGGCTTCAATGTTAGATATCTAGAGTTTATTCCGCTGTGTTATATATGTAATGTACTCAGATGATGTATGTAAGTACTGATACATTTTTTTAATTCAAAAGTTACGTTATACAATATATTTTATTCGTTCTACTATGAGATTCTTATTTACTCTAATTTTACTATGTTGTTTTCTTTCTTTTTCTTCTATTCTAACTTTCTTCTTTCTATTTCTCACCCTCTAACTTCTTTCTATTAACGTTCTGGTATTTTCGGTACTTGAAGGTTGGCATGTTATATGATGAATGTATTTATATCGATTTCCAAGGTCGAAAATTTCTCGGGTTGTTACAGTGGTATCAGAGCATAAGGTTGAGTGATAACCTTGGCTCTATGACATGATTCAATAGAGATGGGGTTAGAAATACCCTAGATTAAGTTTGAGTGTATATATACAAGCGCATATTTGTTAGTGGATATAGAAATTGTTTTATATTGGGTTGATTGATTTGCCTAGTGATTTATGAATTCTTGTCGGTACGGTAGTCGACACTATATCGAAAAGTGTTTCTAAACATTTCAACAGAGTAATTCGACAGAGTATTGTTTTAAAAGCTGGGTAAATGAAATATTTTTACCTAAAATTATATTTTTATATAAAAGGATATTTTTTTGAAATTATTATAAATGGCTGTGTTTATTGCTATTATAAACTGGTATCATATTATAACATTGAGATGGTTATATATAGCCAAATTTAATTTGTATAAGAATGAAATATACAAATAAGACAAACCAGAACTTTGAATTTAAAAATTCTAAGAGATTGGAAGAATTTTTGAATAAATAAAGATTTGGATATCCACCAACTAAATCCAGACTTGAATGATTAAGTGGATATGAACTTATGTGAATTGAACATATTGATTTTAGTAATAAAGAAATCAAATTTTGAATTCCATAACAGGAAGATAACTAATTTGAGAATTAGTTAGTTGATGGAGAATGTGGATATGACTTAGTGTAGTAAAGTAAATTGGATTGGTGAGTTGAATATAAGATTTGGGTTTAAAAAGAGAATTTGACTTGTCATAAGCAAATAGAAGTGTTTAATCATGATTGATTCAAACTGACAAAGTAAATGAGTTTGGAATTATTTTCCAAATATAATCTGAGATATTTTCTTAAAATAGAAAACGGGGGTAATATGGGTTAATAAGGAATTAAGAAATTGGAACCTAACTGGAGATTGGTTGAGCTAAATGTTTTCCGAAATGTTGATCTGATGCTGATTTCGACCTTCGGGATTGATACTTAGAGAATTATTCTCTTATCGATTTACGGTCAGGGACTGATGGATGTTGAAGAGTAGAAATGCATAAGAAATGGAAACATTTTCCAACTGTAATAACAAATATTTCTGGCTATGAAAATGAATATGTTTGAATTGATGGATGCATGTGGATGGAAATGTATGGGGATAAAAGTTGAATGCTCGACAAAGGACACAAGTTGGCATTTTAATTGGATTTGATGAGCCTATTTGGCAAACAAGTTGGCTTTATTGTTTCCCCAATGATTGGAGAAGGCCAAGAGAGACAAGTCTTATAATTATACGATGGAGCGATACGAAAGAGACACTGCCAAAAAATTTCGAAAATTACAAATTTAAATTCCAAAAAGAATTTTGATAACTAAAAATTGATTTATTGATTTTAAAACCAGATGAGTTAAATGAAGTTAATAAATTAAGTTTAGAAACTAACTGGAAAAAATATGGATCTCATCGAAGATTTGTTGGGAACGGGGTAAGGAAACAAAGGAGTTTTGAGATGTACTCCACGTATCTGGTAAAGGAGTTTGTTCATGGTTCATTATTGATTTTGAGATTAACAGTTCAGTAAGACTTAGATTTTTACTAGATTTGACTGTGATCTGATAGTCTACATCGTTGATTGAGGTAAGAAGTGACTCCGAAATAAGGTAATGATGCTACTTGAGTTGAAATAGAGTGATATCTTAATGGTTTTTCCCAAAGACTGAAGATTGTGTATGAGGAATCTATAGGGAGATTTTTTTGATAGCTAATTGCTCATGTGTGTATTGTATGTTTTGATTTATGTGAAATGTTTGGTAGATAACCTGTGTGTTTTGGATGCCTTGTTTGCTGTGATTGTTAGTGTTTGACCTATATATGTGTTTGATATAAGTCTATGATTTTAAATATAATTGGAATTTCCACGTTACTCTTTACTTTCGAGGACGGATTTTTTTAAGTGGGAGGAATGTAACGTCATGGTTTTTGTCTGATTTTGTTAAACTATAATTATAGATTATATATGTAATTTAAGTTGATTAGACTAGAATACTCATTGTTTAAAAATTCTATGTGTGTGTGTCTATATATATATATATATATATATATATATATATTGGCAAAGACGACCGATTTTAAGGTGACTGTAAACACCTTTTATTATAACTAATAATAAAGTACAAGGGAGTATAGGTGATTTTCAGTAAACAATCAACTACACACAGTTTTAATGGTGGATTGTCAACCATTTACATCAACGATGCAAAACACGTTTTCATGCACGAAAACAGGAGGAGTTACATGTAGCATTACATCAAACTAATGTGACATGGATGTTGCGTTTCATATAACATTACATTAGATAAATTACATAAGTTCATACCATAACTTCATTGCCTACAGAATCTCCAAACCATTATTGTGTTGATTCCTGAGCATACCCTTTTTCATAGTATGCGTGATAGGGGTCTTTGGCCCAGTTTTCTCACCAGAATAAGCATGAGAGGAATCAATGATAAGATCAGGTGGACGTGCCTTGTTCCCGGAGGCAGGGCATTGTTATCTATGGGGAAGCGACGCATTTTGGAGTAACCCGTGTAGTTTTGTCAGATGCAAAAGGATGTAGATTGCTAGCTTTCCACATATATAGCGATTTCTTGACTGTCACGAACATGATTACATCCATAACTTTAGTGCTCATTACATCGTTGTATTACTTAGTCTCCTTCGCGAGAAAAAATTGCCTGATTGAATTTAGTTTCCCATAGTCGTCGCTGCTAAGAATAGCAGAGAGCTTATCAATGACAGCCTTAAGATCTCCATATCTATTTGCTTCAGTAATTCGCTGATCACACTGAGCATGTCCATCAACATTACCCAAAGTTTCATCAGTATACTCATGCTTCTCATTATTCTCATGGTTTCCAATGCTGCCATCAAGACACCCATCAGAAATGGTTTCCAAATCCATGGACTTTACGCTTCAAACAACATGTGAAACATTGTGCTTATCTGCTTGTTGAAATGTAGTTGCTCACATGCATGTGTATTGTCTTCATTCATACCAGTTTCAAGTGTCTGTTCACCTGTCCTTTTTCAACACTTCCTACTTCTTTAATTACATTTCCTTCACTATCCCGCTTATCAACAGAACTCATGCCTTGTCTCTCAATAGGGACCACTGGAACTTGTGTGAAGGCTTTAACAAGCAATGCATCAACTTTGGCTATCTCACCTTCTTCCAATTCGATTTATGTTCCAAAACATTTTGAATTAACAACATCAAGCTTGTCTTTAGTATGCTCTAACAAACCAAACTTGTTAGAAACAACCAAACTATTCAAGCTCTCTTTCACCCCAGTGGTAACAGCCGCTAATTGGCCCTCCTTTTGCACATACCTACTATTCAGTCTTCTAACTCCAAACGTTGCTCGAAGTGTACCTTTTTTCCCTAAATGATACTTTTCTCTAATCCACTTTTTTCTTAACTGCAGGTACATCCCTAACCTTATTCTTACCTTTGTCCCTACACTATTTGGCTTAGTCAATGCAAAACATGCACTAACCACTCCTTTTGGGTTATGATTTCTCTTGACTGTACTAGGTAGTTCAACCTCATTCAAAATATTCACAAAGCTTATCGACTTACAATTTTCTTTCAAATGGACGAATACCTTACAATTTATACATACCTATGGTTGCCACAAGTAGTGAACAAAAACCAGCTGCTCAATCCCATCAAGTAGATCAACCTCAAATACAGAGATTAACGGGGACTCTGGGTCACCTCGACCATACACTTGGCATACTCCAACCGCTCTAATCTTTCAATCAAAGACTTCATACAAAAAAACATTCCTGCCCTTGTCGCTAGCCAGCTTATGCCAATTTTCGACCATGCATACAATGGTATTTTTCTCAATTTAATCCATAAAAGTACACTTTTAATTAATCTAGCTTCGCTACCCAAATGAGCATCCCATGGTTTAATAATAAAAAGCTTATTCTGGATGATAGATGGATCTACACGAGTGATTCTAGCTCTGTCTTCAATATTTGAGAGCAGAAAAAAGAAAACTACTTCATTCAATTTGACTTTAATACCTCCTTTGGGTTTCCAAATCTTCTGCAAGTGCGTGGTGATCGCTGTGTAGCTCAGAAGCTTATCCAGGAAGAAACCTATTAGATACTCACTCAACTTGTCTTTCGTAGCTTGCAGGATCTCCTCAAAAGGAGCAATCGTACTGCCAGAAAACTCGAGAGTTATCGGGGGTGGAGCATACTCTCCAGCATTCTTTGACTTCACATAAAAAAAGGACCATTTCATTGTATTGGCACTGATGACCAAATCAGGAAGAGGTGGAAGGGGATGAAGATTGGAAGAAGATAGTTTGATTTATCTTAGAACCCTAAGTTGTGATTTTTATATATGTTAAGTTCAAGTTTGTACATGGCAAACAAACAGTTTGAATTACTTCAAGGCAAAGGATGGTTTTTTAACAACTAATAGCACATGTTCTTGCACATGTATATGTACATCAACTCATGTCGAATGTGCACTTCACATGAAGGAATTGAAATGAAAACACCTAACACATGTTCTTTTCAAATTAGTTAGAGCCAGCCTAAAACATTCCTTACTCGTAGCCTAGCTTCTAAAACCATTAACACATGGAAGTAGTACACATATGAAGGTACTTATGTTGATGGTCGTGCACTAGCACATGGAGGGATCACATGAAAATACACCTAGCACATGGAGGAGTAAATGAGAAATACACAGCATACAACACTCTTCTCAGGGCAACCTAAACTATTTAGTATATAGGACTTTAAATGTTTTGAATTGCTTGGGTATGAGGTATAAAATTTTCAAATCTTTTAGTACATGTGCTTGTACTCCTTGTTGCCCGCCGAACATGTGCAATACTGGGAAGAATGAATTGAGTGATAAGCCTTAACACAAAAAAAATCCTTTTCAATCAAAGAAATAAAATAGCTTAAACCATCTGACCTTCTACCCTACCCAAGGCCTAGATGCTAGACAGTTATTTATCATTTGAATTCATCTATAAATACACACACATCATCACAATTTCACTCTCTTAAGCGGGAAGCAAATGACAATAAGCCTGAGAATAAGAAGTCTGGAACTATGAACAAAGACAATGAACAATTTTTGGTGAGTAAACTCTTTTGCAAACTCTTTGAATCCAATCTAATGTGTATATAGATATGTGTACATGGAATATTATTGTTTGACTACACTCATATATGTCTGAAAGTGATTAAACATGTGAATCAAGGTATGGAATTGATCACTGTATGTGTTTTAACAATACCCGTATATTTAAACTATGAAAATATTTCATCTTCCCTAGTTTCAAAAATCATCAACATCAATTCTTGTATGTTTTAACATTTGTGTTCAACATGTAACCTGTCCATTTTCATCTCTAGTTAATTTTAATATTGGTTGTGTTGCGAATTAGAGTTTACACACCTAGGTATATCTAAATCATAGTAAAGGGGTGCAAAAACTTAGAACTTCAAACATCATGATTCTGGAATTCAAATACATGTACAAATTCATTTTGGAAAATCATGATTTTTTTTGGTTAAATCACGATTTTTAGTTGTATAAATAGGGAGAATGTTGAGGTGCTCGGATTTGTGTAACTTGGCCAAATTCCAGCGATGGAAGCGGTCATGGGCAAGGGCGTCAGAGCTGGAGGAGCGTGGCATATCAGAGACCATAGGAAAAATGCCATAAGATTTTTCTACTATGTAGTTTGAGTAAACGAGATCGAAATAGTTTTTTTCCTTTGGTTTGAACAACTTGCATCTGACGGTGAACCACATCACCGTGGATACATTGTGTGTGATACCACTTAGAATGGAGATCGAGTCTTGGGTTGGCTTCTCACCAATGATGTTTGGCATTGACTAACGTTGGCTGGTGGCGTGGCAAGGTCTTTTCTCTGATTGAAATAAAGTGGGAAGCTTGGGTGTAATGACCCGCATTGGCAAAGGTATTATAATTAATTTATTTAATTATATAAATAGTGATATAGTGAATTAAATAACATGGAATATTTAATTAATTTAAATAATAGAGTAATATATTTAATTCAGAAATAATCAAAAATATTGGAAATCACAATATTTTGTGAACGGGGTCGTCCCTAAGATTTAATTCAGCTTAGAGTTGAATTATATTGACGAATATATTCAATCGACGTCAGTTTGAACGTATAATTATATTATAATTAAAATCGAGCTTGAAATGGCGCTGTAGTTCATAATTTGGCGATTTGAACTTCAACTGAATATACAGGATTCGTTTTAAGCCGGATTTCTGTGAAACAAGAAACGTGTGGAGCTGGTGGAGTATATCTTTCTAGTGGAAGAGAAAAATCGGGATTTCATCGTGTAGATTTTGATTTACATCCAAATCAAATTTCAGAAAAGTCGTTGTGGAATTCCTTTATAATTCGTAACGCTTTATATACGTTATAAATAGATTTTTTAGTATAAACTGAATATCGAGATAATCTGGAATCTGAAATATCAAACTGTAAATTATGATATGATATTCTGGAGCTGTACGATATCATATGTGAAGATACACGATAATATAAATTTATTTATATTTAATTTAATTATATTTAAATATATTTATATATTTAAATGGGTCATCCAGAGCTTTAAAAATAGCCACTTTTGCAAACAAAGTCGGAATTTGACGAAACTAGTTTTGTTGGATCCGCAATGTCAAATAGATGTTAGATTCCAAGTTCCGTGATTTTTAGAGTCACTGTGTGGCCGTACGGATTTTTAGAGTGAAAAACAGTCAGTATTTCGACGATTAAAAATACGCTATGTGAGCAAACGAAGTCGGAATTCGACAAAACTAGTTTCGTTGGGACCGTAATGTTGAGCTGTAGCTACATGTCAATTTTCATGATTTTTGGGTATTTCATGGGACCACAGGAATTTTAAAGGATAAATAAAATTAGCGTTTGATTTAAAATGAATAGAATAATCAATGAAGAAAAAAAATATAAAATTTCCTATAAATAGTCCTTAGGATTTTTCTAAAACCTAATTTACAATTTCTGGTCAAACAATCTTGCGCCGTCGGTCTCTTTTTCTTTCTACAGAAATGTCTTCCTCTTCAAATATTCTTAGAAAATCAAAACAAATGTGATAAATCCAAAAGTAAGTATAGATGAGATGCTTGTGGGATCCTCTTCGTTTTTGTGTAGTTTTTACCGAGCTCGATGGTATTTTCCTGGCTTGCATTGTCATGAGCGATATCTAGGGTTAGATAATTAGGGTGTTCTAGGCTTTTGTTCATGAAATCGATATTTGTTTTGAGGTTGTGGGATGAAGTAGAGACAGCGTGGAAGTTCCGATGGGTTTCGGCGACTTTGGTGTTCGGTAACAGCTACGGGATGGGTTTCGATGGAAGTCCAGGGAGGTGTTCGAGCTGGGTTCTTGTGTTATGATGATGAAGTTTGTTTGAAGAGAAGGACTATGGTGATAATTGTTTGCAAAACCATGAAGTAGTGTGTGCGATTTGGAGGTGTGAAAATTCGGTGGTATGGGTTCCTGGAGCTGTTAATTCGGTGTTGAGGAAGAAGGCATGGTTTTGGGCTTGCGTTGATTAGTGGGCCAGAGGAAAAATGGGTAAAGCCCATTGAAATAAATCCAAGTTTTTAATTTGATTTAAAATGATTGTATAATTTGTAAATGGTATAACTTGTTCATACATTATCGAAATTCAGCAAAACAAGTTGCGTTGGGATCGTATGGACGGGAGCAACACAATGGAATTGACTGGGAGTGAATCCGAGCTCGTTACAATTTATGATGAAATAAATTGTCCGTCGAAATCAAATAACGCAAACTGTTATTTAACGGCTAACGCGCAAATGCGAGTAAAACTCACCAACTCTTAACAGTTCTATTTTTACAACGTATTCTTAGAACTGTTAAATATTGTCTGTTTGACTGTGTGTTGACTGTTTGATTAAACTGCTAGTCAGTTAGTAAAAATTATATATATGTATGTATATATATATATATATATAAACCGTTAAATATTGATTCTGTTATCAGAATATTTCACAGTGAAGTGAAAACAATGTTAATTATATTGTCTAACATCTGTGATGCAGGGAAACAGGTCGGAGGAATCCAACTGGATTCCTCAACAGTTATTTTACTGTGATTTATATATTGTGATATATAATGTGATATATAATATGACGTTGATTATGTGTGTTTGGACGATAGTTATCGTTGTTACATGGTGTGTTAAATACCATAAGAAATACCAGAATGTAGAAAAGGAATATTTCAATGTATATTGAAATAAAGGAACTTTATAAAATCAACTGATTTTATAAAGGAAATATTTTGAAAATAAAGTATTTATAAAATCATAGGATTTTATAAAGGATGTATTTATTTAGAAAATAAATAAAGTTGATAAAGGAAATATTTATTTAGGAAGTAAATAGAATTAATAAAGGAATATTTATTTAGAAAATAAATAGAAGTATAAAAAGGAAATTGACGAGATATAAAAGTGTTAATCGAATTTAGTTATTCGAAGTCGAGTTAATCGAATATGGTTAGTCGAATAGAGTTAGTCAAACATAGTTATTCAGGATAAGTTACCATTTAGCATGACTGCTAGCGTAATTCGCAGGGCTGCAGATAGCCTACGGCGGTCGGATGTTTCCTGAGGGAATCAGGCATAACCATTGTGATCGCTGCGATCTAGAATCAAGTGAATGGAGTTAAATTCCATATTTAGTTATTCGAATAGGAGTTAATAAATAGAGTTAATCAATTAGAGTAAATTAAAATGGAGTTAAACAGAAATTAGAAACTGACTAGAGATTAGTTAAGTTGAATAGTTTTCTAAGTATCGATCTGATGTTGGTTTCGGCCTTCGGGATTTATACTTAGGGAATTGTTCTCCTACTAGTTTACGGTTAGGGACTAATAGTTGTGGAATGGTAGTGATGCGTGAATAAACAATGGAAATGTTTTCTAGTGTTAATAACATATATTTTCTAAACGTAGAAAATAAGGACATGTGAACATATATATATATATATATATATATATGTTAAATGATGATTGATCGATATAATTTCCATCTGGAAATAATATCGTTGTTTGCACACCTGTTTTTCTTTGATAGTTAAATCACAGACTATCAAAGTTTTGACCATTTTAACGTTGTTAATATGGAGAGACCGGTTGGATTATTATCCAGAGAACCACTCTGTATTGGTATAAGCGTTGCGAATCATATATGCCAAAGATAATTGAAGACAGAGTAAAGTGCAAGGGCTATTGTATAAGTCTTAGATAGCAATGCCTAAGATGGATATACTGAATAGTGCCTTCGGTTTGTCTAGTCCCAGGACAACTTGTATGGATGAAGGTTTGACAGAGTATATCTGGGGGATCATGTAAGTTGATCGTTTCAAACGTATTTACGTTGGTGGCGGAGGAATTCGTTTCTCATAGCTTTATACCCGTGGTATTTTTGGATAAGTCAATTTGCGATTTAGAGGGTATGACGATATGACGTTCTAAGTGAATGATGATGTGGTATGTGAAAAGATAAGCGTAGCTCCTAGCCTCACATCCGGTAAATGACAGAAATCGGGCAGACAACATGGCTAAGTCGGTTGCACCGAAGTAGGGTATATAATCACCTATCTAGAGAATATTCGTTTGCTTCTTTAATCTATCAATGCTGTCCCATATATATATATGGGAACGGTTGCTGATCCCAACCGTTGGTGATGTACATTCGATACACTCAAGCGAAATGAGTGGTCGGTCATGTGTGGCTGAATTGCAAGATGTTCTTGTTGAACTCCAGTGTATCGTTCCTAGAGTACACTGATCGGAAGGTGGTTCCATACCTTGTCATAGTTGGAAATCCATTACCCAATACGTGCTTGCGGTTTTGATTGTGTATATATATATATGTGGAACGTGAGATGAAAGCGATTCTGCTAGATGATTATTATATTGTGGTTGATAGACATTATTATAATATCAAAAGGGTTTTTGATATAAAGATAATTTGGATTCTCATAAGGGAAAAACCCGTTCCGTTATACGGCGTGGTCTTATGATATATCGTTTACCTGTTCAAACTGTTTTAAACTGTTTTACTCATACCAGTCCCATGACTGACCCGGAGTTTACTTTGTTTTGTTTTCCCTAAACTCTTGGGTGCCTAAATTTGTACGGGTAGTCAAGTAGTCGGGATTTTACAGATACACTTGGAGAGCTTGGAGCAGGAGGCTTCAAGATTCTATAACTATTATTATTTCCGCTGTGTTGTAAGTGTTGTACTCTGCAATGTTATTGTATACATATACTTTTTGTATTTCAAAAGTTATGTTATATTTTATTCGATCCGCTGTGAGATTCGTGTTACTCTGATGATGATGTTCTTCTTCTTCTTCTATTCTAAGTTTCTATATTATCTATCCTCACCCTCTAAATTCTTTCACTAATTACTAGGACTTTTCGATGTTTGGTTAGTCGTCATCGTGTTTATGGCGATAACCAAAGTCGACAAAAATCCGGGTCATTACAGTTAGTATCAGAGCTTAAGTTAAGAATTACCTTGGCTCTATGGCGTGACTCGGTAGAGATAGGGTTAGTAAACCCTAGATTGAGTTTGAGTGTATATACGAGTGTGTATTTGTCTTTGATATAAGATTTGTTTTATATTGTGGGGATTCATTGGTTGAGTTGTTTATGGGTTCTGATCGATCGGTTTGATCCACTGTATCGGTAGGAGTTTGTAAACACTCGAATACGATGGGTCGACACGATATATTTTGTAAAGAGGGTAAATTAAAATAAGTTTACCCAGAGTATATTCTAATATAGAGGAAATATATATATAAGATATATTGGTTTTAATTATAATCGAGTAAGATTATAAAGTGAAATTGTAACACCCCGTAATTCTGTAACACTAGGATTCACAAATCAAGCTAGAATTAAATTTTAAAATCAAAATCAAGGGAAATGGGTTGCGCCATTGGGTTCGTCTTGAAATTCTTCTTGAAAACGAGTCCGAGTTTGCGAGAATCGGAGTTCGTCTGAGGGAGATATGGCCCTCCGAAGTTTCAGGAATTTTCAGAGCAGAAAACAGCTCGAAATTTGAATTCGAAATTCGAATTCAAACCCAAAAGCGGGCTGGGTGGGGAAATTCCCGCCCAGGACCCAGGTCGACTGGGTAGTCGACCCCCCCTGACCAGGTCGACTGCCCTGTCGACCTGGGCGTCGATCTGGGTACAGAAACCCACTTTTGGGCCTAGGTGCATTCTGATGTACCTGGTCTCGTTTTCTGCCTAGATTCGTCCCCCTAGTCCTATATAAACAGCCTCTGGCCTCATTCTCTCTACACCATTTCATTCTATCCTTATGCTGCCTATGAGAAAATGTATAAATAAATAAAAATAAGAAAATAATACGAAAATCCAAGACAAGGTTATGCTGCTCAAGTTTGTCAAGAAGAGATTCGAGTCAAGATTAAAGCTTCAAGATAAGAATCAAAGGCTAACTCAAACGGTTTCGAGCAACGTCGCACGAATCATAGCAACGCCATCTTTCTATTCTAAAAACCGATCAACGTAAGTCAGTTACTTTTTATATTTGAACGTTTTCTCTATTCGTGACATGAAATTAAAGGAATAAAAGAATATGCCAAATCTTTCTATTCGAATCAGTGCTTATATCTTTGGACTTAATTAAGAACCGTTATGATTCGATGACCAATAAGACTGTGACTATGAAACTATGGACCTTAAAACCATATGCCTCTTTGACTATGAACATTTCCTGTGACTATGAACACTGCCTATGACTGTGACTCATGGCTATGAGAATTATTTCCTTGACTATGAACACAAGCCTATGCCTTTGATTAGGAAACATAAACTATTGCCTATGACATAACAAGGACAACTGTGATTAAACACCTATGATTCATGACTAGGAAAGTGTTGCTTAAGTTTTATGACTATGAAATTGGGTCTAAACCTGATTATCTATTCTGTCTATTCTTGGTTTTCTTTGGTTTTAGATCTTGGGAATTTACCTATTAAGTTAGGTCTACCATGTTCTTGAACTTATACTATTCAACCCTTTTCATGTCGTAATGTTACCATATCTATATGCCTGTGAATTGTCATCTTATGCCAGTTATTATGTCTATTCTTTCATGGCATTTTGGTTCATTCCCTTTTTCCACGAATCTAGATTTATTTATAATCTAGGTTGAATCACGATTATACGAACGATGGGAATACGATTTGGGCAAAATATGAAATTTTCTAAAACGTAGTTATAAACTTGGAAATTGGCATGAATTGGGAACATGTATTATGGCATGTTCATAAAAATGCAAATTGGATAAATTTGACATGAATTATAGGATGGGTAATTTGAATCTAGTATTGACTTGTAAATCTAGCATTTACATGAACTGTGAACTAGAATAATAAGTCTAGTTTGACATGAACTGTAATTAGAATGTTAAATCAGAATTGGATTAGCTAATTTGGCATAATAAGTATATTGGCATTAATTTGAATTTGGCCATAATTGCGAGTAATTGTCATGTTTGGCAAAAATCATGGTTAGTGACACTTAATTTGGTATAGTTTACGTACCAAAAAGCATAAATATGATATAGAGGGGAAAATGGGCCATAATAATAAATGTTGACAATTTACATTAAGAGAGTAATTATGAAATAAGTAAATTAGGAATAATTTACTTATAAAATTTGTCCCAAATGAGAAAATGTAAATTTAGACAAATTAAAGGTTTATTAACGGTATCTCTTAATAACATGCCAGAAAGTTCTAGGGTGACAGAGAGGATAGTGTCTAGGCTTGGGTTTGGAAAATACAAGTTTCCTGCTCTCCCTGGCTATCCCTAACTGATCCGATGGACGGGATGGTTACTTTCAAAACCTGATTTGAAAATTAATCAAAACCCTTTGAACTTAGAAAACACGAATATGCCTAACCCGAGGTTAGACTGAGTTGCGATGTAAACCTGCCCGGAACCAACCGGTACATCCAGTATTCGCAACAATACCTGTCTAATGTGAGTGGTCGCGGCTTTAATTTATTTAGTTAAAGCTAGAACAAGAATGGTAGGGTTAAGTTAACTAAGACACTTAACCAATTCAACATGATAACAAAACCGATGGGTGGGGGTTAGGTTCATACAGACACTCAACCCAGTTAAGCTAGAATGGGAGGGTTAAGTCCATAGGAACACTTAACCAACTTAACACAGTTAAGCTAGAATGGGAGGGATAAGTCCATAGGAACACTTAACCAACTTAACATGGTAACAAGAAAAGATTTGTAGGGGTTAAGTAACTAAGAAAACACTTAGCCAAATTAACATGTTAACTAGACTAGAGGTTGGGGTTAAGTAAAATTTAATACACTTAGCCAATTTGATATGTTAGCTGGACTAGAACGTAGGGTTAAGTAAACTTGAGCACTTAACCATCAGATTGTGATAAATAAATAGGGTTAAGTTTAAAACATGAAGGGATAATACTTAACCATTAATAACATGTTAGTTAAAACAGACGGGCAAGGTTAAGTTAAAAAGGAAACACTTAACCAATACAGGATGAATGGGTAGGGTTAAGTAATAAGAAATACTTAACCAATATAACTTGGCTTGTCGTAGGGTTAAGTCAACATGAATTACTGATAACACTTAACCAGTTTAAAAGGATAAATGAAGAGGGCTAAGTTAGCTTGAATTGACTAATGACACTTAACCAATCCAAATTGATGAGAAAGAGAACTAAGTAGTAAACCTTAGTTAAAAGGAGCTAAGTAGTAAACCTTAGTTAAGAAAACAATGATTCTGGAAACTAAGTGGTAAACCTTAGTTAGTAAAACTAAGTAGTAATTCCTAGTATAACATGGGAAGGGGCGAATGTCTGTCTGAGTAAAAAGAAGGCTCCAACGAATTGGGTTACGAAGCCCGAGGCTTCGAGGGGACGTGAGGGTACTCTTGGTATCCCTCTGTGAGGCTGTAGATGATCCTCCTGGGCTCACAGAGGTTAAGGTCTGCGTTAGAAGAACCAGGGGTATGCCTTGCTTGCAATATATGGCAACCTAAAGACTAGGATGGACCAGCGTGATTCGGCGAGAAAACGGTAGCCCTGTGATAGCAACTCGTTGTCTACCATCCATCTTGAGTCAGTCGAGATACGTGAAGCGGAAAGGCGGAGAACTCCAAAAGACCATATACTTGCTATCTAGTTATGGGTGAGGATGGCCATAGGTTAGTGGGGCATAGGGGGCCTGCGTATAGTTCTCATTTTTCAAGGTGTGCCTTTCATTAGTTGAGGGAGGGGTCGAGTGGGACCATAGCCACTGGAATAAAAACAGACCTTAGCATCTGCATCGGCAGATATCTGAAAGCTCCCAACCGAGTTCTGTGTTTCTTGATTTGCCCTGCCACAGGACTCGGGCCGCACATTACAGGACATGTGCATCTAGACAAGCAATAACGATTCGCGACACATGCGTGGGGAAGTCTAGGAACATATACCACTCTAGGTAGTGTGTCCTAGACTAGGGGCATCGTTCGACAGGTAGCATAATCCCTAGTTGGACTAGGTGGCATAAACCCTGAATCCGAGAAGCGTTCAGCAGATAGCACTTGATAGAAAACCCTAGATTAGATCTAGGTAGTAAATAATAAATGTATGCCTGAAGGTAATGGAAAATACAGGGATTGGGATCACGTTATCGTTACTAGTTGGGACACTAGTTAGGTGGTGCAGAGATATAGAAACCAGTATAACAAGGAAACAGCGAAGCGGCGAAAGTATTAGAGCATATCCAGTTTATCTTATCTTAGCATATCTTGTGTTAGGCTTTTTTAATCTTGCTGACCCTATCATCATGGTGTTATCTTGTATTCAGTTAATTCATGTCGCTTTGTTTTTCCTTGTTCACAAGCTAGAAGTAACTGAACTTACTCAGGCTTTATGTCTGACTCTGTTTTTCTTTCGTCTTCTTTCCTTCCGTTTCCCCCCAGGTAGTAAAGGAGGGAATAGTATAGATCAGGTTAAGTTGGACTGTCACCCTTTCCCAGCTTGAAGATTTGTCGAAGTTTTGCTTGGATTCTCTTTTCAGATGCGATGGATGGCTCTTGCTACATTGGGGAATATAAATGTATTTTTATGCTTCTTTATTTTGTAAGACAGATGATGCTCTGATATTGGAAATCAATTGTTGTACAAACTATCTTATCAATAAAGTAAAGTTTTATTTTCCGCTGTTTAATTTCTGTCTGTCTTGTAATTTATCTGCATCTTTTACCCTAAATGCTCCACAGAACTTAGTGCATTCCCTTTGTGAGTGACACTAACGGATGTGGGGTGTTACACGTGGTATCAGAGTTGAAGGTTACTAGATCAGATAAAGGATTTGAAAAATTATTCTCAAAACGGTTTTAAAAGAAGCATTTTCAAGAGAAAAGATTTGTTTTAAAGGCATATTCCCCAAAGCCATACGCACTATCTTCTCTTCCTCTGTTTGAATTCTTGTCTCCTTCTTTCTTGAGTCTCTGGGGCTCCTGGCTTTCTGGGAGGTAACCTCATCGATGGGCGAAGTAGTGCCCGGCTTCCATCCATAGCCGCAGTTGTTTTACCTACGGCCAGTTTTCTTTCAGGCTTATAGGGTTTTCTGTACGATGGAAGCAGCTTTCGAGAGATTTGTCAACATGACTACACACGGAAGAGGATGAGGAATTCATGGATGTAGATTTAGCTCACAAAGAAGGAAGGAATTATAAAACCTAAGACAAGAGGAAGTATCTTTACTATTGTGTAATAGGGCATCTAATTAAGGGCAAAGGACAAGATTTTCAGAAGGGCAAGTACCTGCCTTCGCCACCAAGCATACCTAAGAGAAAGGTAGTAAAGTTCTGTTGGAAGAGTCTAGTTTTGCTGTTCGTACTCTTTCCTTTGGTTTTAGCGCTTCGCATTTGTTCATATCCACTTCCATAGTTGAGTCTCTGCACCATAGTACTTGTATAGTAGAAAGATCCCACTAGAGTCTCAAATCCAATTGGTGGTCCGACCAGTTTATTTTTGGTTAGTAGGGATTTGAGAATAGCTATCGAGTTTGCTTATATCATCTCACGTAGATCGTCTAAATTTGGAGGAGATATTCCTTGGGTGCTTGTCTGATATTGGTTTAGGCCTTTGGGGCTTGTACTTGAGGGATGTCGAGTTCGACTAGGATGGTTTGCGTGAGAGATGAATAGTTGTGGCAGGCACTCTAAAAAGCACGTAGTGACCTTTCGACCCTTATAGTTATGGCATGGTGGATAAGAGGGGGACCTCTAATCATCTTAGTACATACATTTGGTACCGTGATTGGCATCTGTTTATTTTGGAAATGGAGGTCAGAAACTTCACAATCGTGAAGTTAAATTTGTTAAGATACAGTGGAGTAAAGCTCAAGAAGGCTAGATACTAGCATCATACCCTTTTCCTTAAGGGTGCATCCTTGATTTCTTTTTTTTAGGAGCTTTACGCATAATTGTTTCTCTCTTTCCAAAGTATATCCTCTAGGTCGTATCTTCGATCCTTAGGTAGAAGCCAATGGATGTAAACATGTATTTGAAACATGTTATGGTTGATGGTTGCAAGTGGTTGCCAATGGTTGCTCGTGAATGCATATGCATACGGACGCTTTCATATTGCATTTACAGATATGTATTTGTTTGTAAGTTGAACTTGATATGTTATCATATGGATGTTGCATATGGATGAATGGCTGTACACGCATGTAGTATTTACATAACTAGGGATGCTTGCATACATGATTGGACGCATGGCACTGACATGATTCACATTAAGGAGGTCAACTGAATCAGTAGACCACCTGATTTTGCACTAGATAAAGACATATACACACACTATGCATATGAACATGAAAGCATTAGAAATCTTTTAAGGACAATGAATGCCTGTGATTGAATGGTTGAGTAGATGGGTGATTGGATGGTAGGGCACATTCTTCCTAACTTGAAGATTTCGGGGACGAAATCCTTTTAAGTGGGGGAGAATGTAACACCCTGTAATTCTATAGCACTAGGATTCACAAATCAAGGCAGAATTAAATTTTAAAATCAAAATCAAGGGAAACGGGTTGTGCCATTGCGTTCGTCTCGAAATTCTGCTTGAAAACGAGTCCGAGTTTTCGAGAATCGGAGTCCGTATGAGGGAGATATGGCCCTCCGAAGTTTCAGGAATTTTCAGAACAGAAAATAGCTCGAAATTCTAATTCGAAATTTGAATTCAAACCCAGAAGCGGGATGGGTGGGAAAATTCCCGCCCAGGACCCAGGTCGACTGGGGAGTCGACTGGGTAGTCGACCCCCCTGACTAGGTCGACTGCCTAGTCGACCTGGGTGTCGACCTGGGTACAGAAACCCACTTTTGGGCCTAAGTGCATTCTGATGTACCTGGTCTCATTTTTTGCCTAGATTCGCCCCCCTAGTCCTACGTAAACAGCCTCTGGCCTCATTCTCTCTACACCATTTCATTCTATCCTTATGCTGCCTCTGAGAAAATGTATAAATAAATAAAAATAAAAAAATAATACGAAAATCCAAGACATGGTTATGCTGCTCAAGTTTGTCAAGAAGAGATTCGAGTCAAGATTAAAGCTTCAAGATAAGAATCAAAGGCTAACTCAAACGGTTTCGAGCAACGTCGCACGAATCATAGCAACGCCATCTTTCTATTCTAAAAACCGATCAATGTAAGTCGGTTACTTTTTAGATTTGAACGTTTTCTCTATTCGTGACATGAAATTAAAGGAATAAAAGAATATGCCAAATCTTTCTATTCGAATCAGTGCTTATATCTTCGGACTTAATTAAGAACCGTTATGATTCGATGACTAATAAGACTGTGACTATGAAACTATGGACCTTAAAACCATATGCCTCTTTGACTATGAACATTGCCTATGACTATGAACACTGCCTATGACCGTGACTCATGGCTATGAGAATTATTTCCTTGACTATGAACACAAGCCTATGCCTTTGATTATGAAACATAAACTATTGCCTATGACATAACAAGGACAACTGTGATTAAACACCTATGATTCATGACTAGGAAAGTGTTGCTTAAGTTTTGTGACTATGAAATTGGTTCTAAACCTGATTATCTATTCTGCCTATTCTTGGTTTTCTTTGGTTTTAGATCTTGGGAATTTACCTATTAAGTTAGGTCTACCCATGTTCTTGAACTTATACTATTCAACCCTTTTCATGTCGTAATATTACCATATCTATATGCCTGTGAATTGTCATCTTATGCCAGTTATTATGTCTATTCTTTCATGGCATTTTGGTTCATTCCCTTTTTCCACGAATCTAGATTTATTTATAATCTAGGTTGAATCACGATTATACGAACGATGGGAATACGATTTGGGCAAAATATGAAATTTTCTAAAACATAGTTATAAACTTGGAAATTGGCATGAATTGGGAACATGTATTATGGCATGTTCATAAAAATGCAAATTGGATAAATTTGACATGAATTATAGGATGGGTAATTTGAATCTAGTATTGACTTGTAAATCTAGCATTTACATGAACTGTGAACTAGAATAATAAGTCTAGTTTGACATGAACTATAATTAGAATGTTAAATCAGAATTGGATTAGCTAATTTGGCATAATAAGTATATTGGCATAAATTTGAAATTGGCCATAATTGCGAGTAATTGTCATGTTTGGCAAAAATCATGGTTAGTGACACTTAATTTGGTATAGTTTACATTCCAAAAAGCATAAATATGATATAGAGGGGAAAATGGGCCATAATAATAAATGTTGACAATTTACATTAAGAGAGTAATTATGAAATAAGTAATTTAGGAATAATTTACTTATAAAATTTGTCCCAAATGAGAAAATGTAAATTTAGACAAATTAAAGGTTTATTAACGGCATCTCTTAATAACACGCCAGAAAGTTCTAGGGTAACAGAGAGGATAGTGTCTAGGCTTGGGTTTGGAAAATACAAGTTTCCTGCTCTCCCTGGCTATCCCTAACTGATCCGATGGACGAGATGGTTACTTTTAAAACCTGATTTGAAAATTAATCAAAACCCTTTGAACTTAGAAAACACGAATATGCCTAACCCGAGGTTAGACTGAGTTGCGATGTAAACCTGCCCGGAACCAACCGGTACATCCAGTATTCGCAACAATATCTGTCTAATGTGAGTGGTCGCGGCTTTAACTTTTTTAGTTAAAGCTAGAACAAGAATGGTAGGGTTAAGTTAACTAAGACACTTAACCAATTCAACATGATAACAAAACCGATGGGTGGGGGTTAGGTTCATACAGACACTCAACACAGTTAAGCTAGAATGGGAGGGTTAAGTCCATAGGAACACTTAACCAACTTAACACAGTTAAGCTAGAATTGGAGGGCTAAGTCCATAGGGACACTTAACCAACTTAACATGGTAACAAGACAAGATTTGTAGGGGTTAAGTAACTAAGAAAACACTTAGCCAAATTAACATGTTAACTAGACTAGAGGTTGGGGTTAAGTAAAATTTAATACACTTAGCCAATTTGATATGTTAGCTGGACTAGACTGTAGGGTTAATTAAACTTGAGCACTTAACCATCAGATTGTGATAAAGAAATAGGGTTAGGTTTAAGACATGAAGGGATAACACTTAACCATTAATAACATGTTAGTTAAAACAGAAGGCAAGGTTAAGTTAAAAAGGAAACACTTAACCAATACAGGATGAATGAGTAGGGTTAAGTAATAAGAAATACTTAACCAATATAACTTGGCTTGTGGTAGGGTTAAGTCAACATGAATTACTGATAACACTTAACCAGTTTAACAGGATAAATGAAGAGGGTTAAGTTAGCTTGAATTGACTAATGACACTTAACCAATCCAAATTGACGAGAAAGAGAACTAAGTAGTAAACCTTAGTTAAAAGGAGCTAAGTAGTAAACCTTAGTTAAGAAAGAAATGATTCTGGAAACTAAGTGGTAAACCTTAGTTAGTAAAACTAAGTAGTAATTCTTAGTATAACACGGGAAGGAGCGAATGTCCGTCTGAGTAAAAAGAAGGCTCCAACGAATTGGGTTACGAAGCCCGAGGCTTCGAGGGGACGTGAGATACTCTTGGTATCCCTCTGTGAGGCTGCAGATGATCCTCCTGGGTTTACAGAGGTTAAGGTCTGCATTAGAAGAACCTGGGGTATGCCTTGGTTGCAATATATGGCAACCTAAAGACTAGGATGGACCAGCGTGATTCGGCGAGAAAACGGTAGCCCTGTGATAGCAACTCGTCGTCTACCATCCATCTTGAGTCAGTCGAGATACGTGAAGCGAAAAGGCGGAGAACTCCAAAAGACCATATACTTGTTTTCTAGTTATGGGTGAGGATGGCCATAGGTTAGTGGGGCATAGGGGGCCTGCGTATAGTTCTCATTTTTCAAGGTGTGCCTTTCATTAGTTGAGGGAGGGGTCGAGTGGGACCATAGCCACTGGAATAAAAACAGACCTTAGCATCTGCATCGACAGATATCTGAAAGCTCCCGACCGAGTTCTGTGTTTCTTGATTTGCCCTGCCACAGGACTCGGGCCGCACATTACAGGACATGTGCATCTAGACAAGTGATAACGATTCGCGACACATGCGTGGGGAAGTCTAGGAACATATACCACTCTAGGTAGTGTGTCCTAGACTAGGGGGCATCGTTCGACAGGTAGCATAATCCCTAGTTGGACTAGGTGGCATAAACCCTGAATCCGAGAAGCGTTCAGCAGATAGCACTTGATAGAAAACCCTAGATTAGATCTAGGTAATAAATAATAAATGTATGCCTGAAGGTAATGGAAAATACAGGGATTGGGATCACATTATCGTTACTAGTTGGGACACTAGTTAGTTGGTGCAGAGATATAGAAACCAGTATAACAAGGAAACAGCGAAGCGGCGAAAGTATTAGAGCATATCCAGTTTATCTTATCCTAGCATATCTTGTGTTAGGCTTGTCTAATCTTGCTGACCCTATCATCATGGTGTTATCTTGTATTCAGTTAATTCATGTCGCTTTGTTTTTCCATGTTCACATGCTAGAAGTAACTGAACTTACTCAGGCTTTATGTCTGACTCTGTTTTTCTTTCGTCTTCTTTCCTTCCGTTTCCCCCCAGGTAGTAAAGGAGGGAATAGTATAGCTCAGGTTAAGTTGGACTGTCACCCTTTCCCAGCTTGAAGATTTGTCGAAGTTTTGCTTGGATTCTCTTTTCAGATGCTATGGCTGGCTCTTGCTACATTGGGGAATATAAATGTATTTTTATGCTTCTTTATTTTGTAAGACAGATGATGCTTTGATATTGGAAATCAATTGTTGTACAAACTATCTTATCAATAAAGTAAAGTTTTATTTTCCGCTGTTTAATTTCTGTCTGTCTTGTAATTTATCTGCATCTTTTACCCTAAATGCTCCACAGAACTTAGTGCATTCCCTTTGTGAGTGACACTAACGGATGTGGGGTGTTACAGAAATGGTTATATATAACCAACCAGAATTCATATAAGTGAAATTAGATGAATTAAATCAGAATTTAAATCTGAATTAATTGGAATTAAAATCCCAGAAATTGGAAAAATGTTTGTAAATGAATCTGGATTAAGTATAAGGAAATTTTAAGATCCTGGGAGATTTTAAATTGTTTAAAGCATTGTGAAGGATATTTTGATCTAATTTCAAAATGGAATATTCAGAAATGGTTTTGAAAAGTGATATAGTATTGAACTCACTTTGATAACTGGGAAATAACCCTGATGATGAATCGCGACATCATCAGTGCTCATTTTCAAGTTGCTAAGTGACGGATTACTACCAAGGATTTTATTTTGAATTTGTTTTGGGAAAACAAGTTGTGTTGAATTTCAAAAAGGAAAAATTGATTTTTGAAAGAGGTAAACTATTTAAAAACTTCCAGGAAGAAAAGGTTGTTTGAATTTAAACAGATTAAAGTAAAAATTGTAAAATCCAATAGAATTGAGATGGAATTAGAAACCAGTAAGTGGAAACTGAGTTGAAATAGAAATATCGAACAAATTGGATTTATAAGATAAGAATTTGAAACGATATTTGGTGGATGAGTTAAGGGTTTGGAATCGAGGATAAAACTCGAATTTGAAATGATATTTGGCGTGGTTAAGCGAATGGTTATGTTGAGGATAAAGTGATCAGAGTTTGATTAAATTGATATTAGCATATGTTTAATTGGTAACAGATACAAGTGATGGAGTTGATATACCCGACAAAAAGGTACAAGTTTATATTTGATATAAGCATGAGATTTATGAGCCGAATTGGCAAGCCGCTTGGCTGTTTGATTTTCTTTTGGGTTGGAGAAGGCCTAGAGAGGCGAGTTGTGGTTTTACCGATAGGGCTATACAAAGGAGGTTATGGCGAAATTTTCCGAAAATTTAAAGTGTTAGAAAATTTTCAGAATTTTTGAAAATTTTAGTTAGTCGGAATGAATAAATATTTTAGTCGATATTAATTGGTTCAGTGTAAATCAGAAATAAGGTGTAACAAATCTTAGGAATTCCAATAGATAGGGTCGTCCTCTACCTTAGCAATTTCGAGGATGAGATTATTTTAACTGGGAAAGATTGTAATGACCTGCATTGGCAGAGGTATTATAATTAATTTATTTAATTATATAAATAGTGATATAGTGAATTAAATCGTCGTTAATTAAATAACATGGAATATTTAATTAATTTAAATAATAGAGTAATATATTTAATTCAGAAATAATCAAAAATATTGGAAATCACAATATTTTGTGAACGGGGTCGTCCCTAAGATTTAATTCAGCTTAGAGTTGAATTAGATTGACGAATATATTCAATCGACGTCAGTTTGAACGTATAATTATATTATAATTAAAATCGAGCTTGAAATGGCGCTGCAGTTCGTAATTTGGCGATTTGAACTTCAACTGAATGTACGGGATTCGTTTTAAGCCAGATTTCTGTGAAACAAGAAACGTGTGGAGCTAGTGGAGTATATCTTTCTAGTGGAAGAGAAAAATCGGGAATTCATCGTGTAGATTTTGATTTACATCCAAATCAAATTTCAGAAAAGTCGCTGTGGAATTCCTTTATAATTCGTAACGCTTTATATACGTTATAAATAGATTTTTCAGTATAAACTGAATATCGAGATAATCTGGAATCTGAAATATCAAACTGTAAATTCTGATATGATATTCTGGAGCTGTACGATATCATATGTGAAGATATACGATAATATAAATTTATTTATATGTAATTTAATTATATTTAATTATATTTATATATTTAAATGGGTCATCCAGAGCTTTAAAAATAGCCACTTTTGCAAACGAAGTCGGAATTCGACGAAACTAGTTTTGTTGGATCCGCAATGTCAAATAGTTGTTAGATTCCAAGTTCCGTGATTTTTAGAGTCATTGTGTGGCCGTACGGATTTTTAGAGTGAAAAACAGTCAGTATTTCGACGATTAAAAATACGCTGTGTGAGCAAACGAAGTCGGAATTCGACAAAACTAGTTTCGTTGGGACCGTAATGTCGAGCTGTAGCTACATGTCAATTTTCACGATTTTTGGGTATTTCATGGGACCACAGGAATTTTTAAAGGATAAATAAAATTAGCGTTTGATTTCAAATGAATAGAATAATCAATGAAGAAAAAAAATATAAAATTTCCTATAAATAGTCCTTTGGATTTTTCTAAAACCTAATTTACAATTTCTGGTCAAACAATCTTGCGCCGTCGGTCACTTTTGCTTTCTACAGAAATGTCTTCATCTTCAAATATTCTTAGAAAATCAAAACAAATGTGATAAATCCAAAAGTAAGTATAGATGAGATGCTTGTGGGATCCTCTTCGTTTTTGTGTAGTTTTTACCGAGCTCGATGGTATTTTCCTGGCTTGCGTTGTCATGAGCGATATCTAGGGTTAGATAATTAGGGTGTTCTAGGCTTTTGTTCATGAAATCGATATTTGTTTTGAGGTTGTGGGATGAAGTAGAGACAGCGTGGAAGTTCCGATGGGTTTCGGCGACTTTGGTGTTCGGTAATAGCTACGGGATGGGTTTCGACGAAAGTCCAGGGAGGTGTTCGAGCTGGGTTCTTGTGTTATGATGATGAAATTTGTTCGAAGAGAAGGACTATGGTGATAATTGTTTGCAAAACCATGAAGTAGTGTGTGCGATTTGGAGGTGTGAAAATTCGGTGGTATAGGTTCCTAGAGCTGTTAATTCGGTGTTGAGGAAGAAGGCATGGTTTTGGGCTTGCGTTGGTTAGTGGGCCGGATGAAAAAGGGGTAAAGCCCATTGAAATAAATCCAAGTTTTTAATTTGATTTAAAATGATTGTGTAATTTGTAGATGTTATAACTTGTTCATACATTATCGAAATTCAGCAAAACAAGTTGCGTTGGGATCGTATGGACGGGAGCAACACAATGGAACTGACTGGGAGTGAATCCAAGCTCGTTACAATTTATGGTGAAATAAATTGTCCGTCGAAATCAAATAACGCAAACCGTTATTTAACGGCTAACGCGCAAATGTGAGTAAAACTCACCAACTCTTAACTGTTCTATTTTTACAACGTATTCTTAGAACTGTTAAATATTGTCTGTTTGACTGTGTGTTGACTGTTTGATTGAACTACTAGTCAGATAGTAGAAATTATATATATATATGTATATATATATAAACCGTTAAATATTTATATGTGATTTTGTTATCAGAATATTTCACAGTGAAGTGAAAACGATGTTAATTATATTGTCTAACATCTGTGATGCAGGGAAACAGGTCAGAGGAATCCAACTGGATTCCTCAATAGTTATTTTACTGTGATTTATATATTGTGATATATAATGTGAAATATAATCTAACGATGATTATGTGTGTTTGGACGATAGTTATCGTTGTTACATGGCGTGTTAAATACCATAAGAAACAAAGGAATATTTCAATGTATATTGAAACAAAGGAACTTTATAAAATCAACTGATTTTATAAAGGAAATATTTTGAAAATAAAGTATTTATAAAATCATAGGATTTTATAAAGGATGTATTTATTTAGAAAATAAATAAAGTTGATAAAGGAAATATTTATTTAGGAAGTAAATAGAATTAATAAAGGAATATTTATTTAGAAAATAAATAGAAGTATAAAAAGGAAATTGATGAGATATAAAAGAGTTAATCGAATTTAGTTATTCGAAGTCGAGTTAATCGAATATGGTTAGTCGAATAGAGTTAGTCAAACATAGTTATTCAGGATAAGTTACCATTTAGCACGACTGCTAGCGTAATTCGCAGGGCTGCAGATAGCCTACGGCGGTCGGATGTTTCCTGAGGGAATCAAGCGTAACCATTGTGATCGCTGCGATCTAGCGTCAAGTGAATGGAGTTAAATTCAATATTTAGTTATTTGAATAGGAGTTAAACAAATAGAGTTAATCAATTAGAGTAAATCAAAATGGAGTTAAACAGAAATTAGAAACTGACTAGAGATTAGTTAAGTTGAATAGTTTTCTAAGTATCGATCTGATGTTGGTTTCGGCCTTCGGGATTTATACTTAGGGAATTGTTCTCCTACTAGTTTACGGTTAGGGACTAATAGTTGTGGAATGGTAGTGATGCGTAAATAAACAATGGAAATATTTTCTAGTGTTAATAACATATATTTTCTAAACATAGAAAATAAGGACATGTGAATATATATATATATATATATATATATATATATATATGTTAAATGATGATTAATCGATATAATTTCCATCTGGAAATAATATCGTTGTTTGCACACCTGTTTTTCTTTGATAGTTAAATCACAGACTCTCAAAGTTTTGACTATTTTAACGTTGTTAATATGGAGAGACCGGTTGGATTATTATCCAGAGAACCACTTTGTATTGGCATAAGCGTTGCGAATCATATATGCCAAAGATAATTGAAGACAGAGTAAAGTGCAAGGGCTATTATATAAGTCTTTGATAACAGTGCCTAAGATGGATATACTGAATAGTGCCTTCGGTTTGTCCAGTACCAGGACAACTTGTATGGACGAAGGTCTGACAGAGTATATCTGGGGGATCACGTAAGTTGATCGTTTCAAACGTATTTTCGTTGGTGTCGGAGGAATTCGTTTCTCTTAGCTTTATACCCGTGGTATTTTTGGATAAGTCAATTTGTGATTTAGAGGGTATGACGATGTGACATTCTAAGTGAATGAAGATGTGGTATGTGAAAAGATAAGCGTAGCTTCTAGCCTCATATCCAGTAAATGACAGAAATCGGGCAGACAGCATGGCTAAGTCGGTCGCACCGAAGTAGGGTGTGTAATCACCTATCTAGAGAATATTCATTTGCTTTTATAATCTATCAATGCTGTCCCATATATATACCGGAACGGTTGCTGATCCCAACCGTTGGTGATGTACATTTGATATACTCAAGCGAAATGAGTGGTCGGTCATGTGTGACTGAGTTGCAAGATGTTCTTGTTGAACTCCAGTGTATCGTTCCTAGAGTACACTGATCGGAAGGTGGTTCCATACCTTGTCATAGTTGGAAATCCATTACCCAATACGTGCTTGCGGTTTTGATTGTATATATATATATATATATATATATATATATGTGGAACGTGAGATGAAAGCGTTTCTGCTAGATGATTATTATATTGTGGTTGATAGACACTATAATATCAAAAGGGTTTTTGATATAAAGATAATTTGGATTCTCATAAGGGAAAAACCCGTTCCGTTATACGGCGTGGTCTTATGAGATATCGTTTACCTGTTCAAACTATTTTTAACTGTTTTACTCATACTAGTCCCATGACTGACCCGGAGTTAACTTTGTTTTGTTTTCCCTAAACTCTTGGGTGCCTAAATTTGTACGGGCAGTCAAGTAGTCGGGATTTTACAGATACACTTGGAGAGCTTGGAGCAGGAGGCTTCAAGATTCTATAGCTGTTATTATTTCCGCTGTGTTGTAAGTGTTGTACTCTGCAATGTTATTGTATACATATACTTTTTGTATTTCAAAAGTTATATTATATTTTATTAGATCCGCTATGAGATTCGTGTTATTCTGATGATGATGTTCTTCTTCTTCTATTCTAAGTTTCTATCTTATCTATCCTCACCCTCTAATTTCTTTCATTAATTACCGGTATTTTTTCGATCTTTGGTTAGTCGTCATCGTGTTTATGTCGATAACCAAAGTCGCCAAAAATCCGGGTCATTACATTGGGTTAGAGCATCAGATTTTGATGCAAATGAATGAAGCAAGTTTTGATGCGGTGGGTTGATTTAGATGGGAAGTTGGCGTATATGTAGATGGCCGGGTCGACGAGGTGATCATGGCGGCGGTCTTGTAGGTGCACAATGCACACTGTGCACGTATGGAGAAGATACAAGAGATAATGGAAGAAGAAGATCGTGATTAGGAGAAGAGGTTATCATGTCGTGTGGATCACCATTTTTGTGTATGCCAAATTCTGAAATCGGAGCAAGAAAATGATAGTGAATCGACCGTGTAGATCATCGTTTTGGAGTTATCAGAACTCGGATCTGGCAAGAAGAAGTAAAGGATGGGGCAGAGAATTTGGGGTAATCGGCTAGGGTTGATCATTCTGTTTTTCTATGCCAAACTATTGGATTTTTCACGAGAAAAGAAGGTTGATCGAATCATGCCGATTGGTGTTTTTGCTGTGCCAAACACGTGTATGGCACTTTGGATTTTTGATCACCTAGAAAGTGATTGACCAATTTTCCTGAGTTGATCAACACGTGATGATCAGCCTTCTTAAGATGATCACAACGTGTTTTAGTCAAAAAAATTCCAAGTTTGATCGCATCCTGAGTTGCGAAACAAATTTTGGTTCGACTGCGTCGCGCAACTTTTTCAGTGATCAATACGTGACTTTGCCAAATTACCAGATTTCGATGTCGTGTGTCACGCAAGCCGTTTTTGATGATCGGCACGTGTCGGTTAGCTATTTTTTAGGGCACAACACTGTTTTCGCCAAATCTCATATTTATACCAAACCAAGTCACGCAAGCAAATTTTAGTGATCAACACGTACTGATTAGCTATTTTTGAGTGCACAATGCTATTTTTTCCAATTTCACATATTCTTCCATGACGAGTTTTTTTCCACGTGATCGAACCGATGCACTCAAGGTTTTTGAGCTAATCAGACCGAGTCGATCACGTATTTTCACTTCTACGTTTTCTGAGCTTATTAACAACGATTTTAGAAATCGACGTTGTTTTCATATTTTTCCTAATACTTCGAAACTTTGACCTAATCATTTTTCGTTTCCTTACGACATTCTCTAGAATCGAGCGCGTCAATATCCATAACATTGACGTGTGACTGTTTGACCAAAATGTTGGTCGACACAGATCATGATAATTTAATATTTATGAAACATTGACATGATTTATGAAAATTTAAGCGTCTATATTAACCGCTGTTGGAAATTAAAAATAAGATCTCGTTTAAGAAAAAAAAGTTTAAATTGTAAAACTTGGGTTGCTAGATATATTATGACAATTGTTTTGTTGATTGAATTGCCAATTATGTTGTGATGTGATCATCCTAACTTGGATAGTTTAAAGTAAACATTGACACGTTAAATCATCTGTTATTAGATCACTGTTTAAATCCAAAAGTTGAATATTATATGTCAAATAATTTCAGTAAATAAGTTCTGATAATCAATTAGGAAATAGAAACCCATATGAAATATATTTGACTTGATTGCTATTAAGTATCACTTGGCCCTGAAAGATATTAACATTATTGTTTCGAAGATTCCGAAATCTAAATTTCAGTTCGATTCGATTTATACGTTACAAGTCAGAGATTATAAAATAAAATTGAAGACAAAGTTTATGCAAGGGTTGCTCTGTTTTACAGGATAGTTCCTTCGGTTTGTCCAATCCCAAGACAACTTATATGAACGAATGTCTGACGGAGTATGCCTAACGGGTCACGTATATTGATCTCTTCAAAATTACGTTTGATGGCAGAGGAATTTGTTTCTTTTTGCTTTATACCCGTAATATTTTGGGAAAGTCAATTGGTGATTTGACGGGTTTGGCGATATGCATTCAAAGTGAATGAAAATGTGATGTTCTGAAAGATAAGTTATGACCTCAAGCTTCACAACTGGGAAATGACAAAAATCGGGTAGGTCGCATGGCTTAGTGGGTCGCTCCCATTAGGGTAAATCATTACCTAATCTGGTGAAATCAAATGCCTTCGATTGTCCCTTTTTGCATGCTTTCGGTTCGGTTGGCTGGCCCCCAACCGTTGTAATGAAATATTCGGTACACTCAATCAAATGAGTGGCGGCCATGTTTAGCCAGGTTGCAAGATGCTCTTGTTGAACCCTAGTGTATTCATCCTCGGAGATACACTGATCGGAAGGTGGTCCCATACCTTGCCATAAATGGAATCCATTCTCCAATAAGCACCTATGGTTTTGTTTGTAAACTATGTAGTGAAATGTGAGACACAAGCATTTCGCTAGATTTTAATTTATTTTGAAAACCTAAACACTATCATAATATAAGTTTTCTACATATAAAATGTTTGGTTCTCATAGGGGAAAAACCCATTCCGTGTTTATTTATGGCGTGGTTTTATGAGATACCCTTTATTTCTCAAACTGTTTTAAATCGCTTACTCAAACCAGTCCCATGACTGACCCAGAGTTTATTTTTTTATATTTTCCTAAACTCTTGGGTGCCATATTTGTATGGGAAATCAAGTAGTTCACAATTTCATAGATATACTTAGAGGAGCTTGGAGCATGAGGCTTCAATGTTAGGTATCTAGAGTTTATTCCGTTGTGTTGTATATGTAATGTACTTTGATGATGTATGTAAGTACTTATACAGTTTTGTAATTCAAAAGTTATGTTATATAATATATTTTATTTGTTCCATAGTGAAATTCATGCTTACTCTGATTTTGTTATGTTGTGTTCTTTCCTTTTCTTCTTTTCTAACTTTCTTTCTATTTCTCGCCCTCTAATTTCTTTCTATTAACGTTCCGGTACTAGAAGGTCGGCATGTTACATGGTGAATGTATTTATGTCGATTTCCAAGGTCAAAATTTTCTCGGGTCATGAAAGATATTAGGAAAGAAGGTCACTCGTTTAGAACATCCCTTTTCTAAGTGTATGTCCAAAGTTGAGAAGACTCTTGAAAAAGTTGTTTCCTCTCTTGGAAATATTATACGGAAAGTTTGCAGTCGTTCGTCGTCAAGGTCTTCCTCTCACTCTCCTACAACACCACCTCCTCTAACTACCCATCAGTATCCACTGGGTCCGAGTACGACTATAGAATAATTAGAGGAACATGCACCCGAGAAGGAACCATATGACCCTATAACTGCACACCAAGAGAAAGAAGAGAGTTCATGTCCTTCAAAGGATGCACCCCATTGCGGCCATTATCAATCCTTTAAAGGCTTGTATATTCAAGAAAATACCGAATATCATGACGAGTCACAATGGCCGAACTACGCTTACACCGATCAATTTTATGACTTATGGAGTTATATAACAACCCGAACTTCCCCGGTCTCCGAAGAGAAGAGAAAGAACGGATAGCTTTGAGGACAAGACGAATCAGAACACAAAAAGAAGAACATTTCATTACTTATTACAACAATTTACATCAGAGTACAAAAATATAATAGAGTATGAAGAAATATTATACATTTGATAAATATCAAAGATTTAAATACATTACTGCAGCGGAAAAATAATACATAACACACACAACACAACTAAAGGGAATATATGGATACAGAGCATTCCGAATATAGCTCCAGCTGTAATCCAAGATCCTGTGAATATAATATCTGCAAAACCCAACTACTAGCTGCCCGTGTGGAAAATAGTGGCACCCAGAGTTTAGGCTAAAACAATAAACTCCAGGTCAGTCATGTGACTGGTGTGAGGACTAAAACAGCTATTAATTTTATTTTAAAGTTAGGTAAAACAAGAGACCACACCGTAAACTGAATACCAGTGCATATAAAAAACAGCGCAATGCTAAATAAAGAAATTGAAGCTATTATAAGACCCAAGTCCCATCACACAATGCAACACAAGACGGAGGATAGGGTTTTACCTTATAATAGCCAAATAATGCTTAATACGCGAAATTTAATCTTTTATTATTATTATAAGTGAAGAAATCAACTTCAAATATAAATGTATCAATCATAGATGGCATAGTATCCCATGCTACTATGTCGCCATACTAGTTCTACAATTAAAACCGCACAATGTCGTATTGGAAATTGGATTCTGTTATGAGTCTAGGCAAGGGATGTACTCCTAACTGCTTCAAGACACTCTAGCAACTGTATCGGGACTACACACTCTAGGCAACCCCTGGATCCTCCAAGGCCGGTCCTCTCTTACGTTTGAGGATTGGCAATTCCTGAACACACATTTCCCCACCCTATCGGGCGTTTATGAGCCAGATGACTCAATATCCGAGGCGCCTCGCATTCCAACAACCACATGGGTAAAAATAATATAAATGTCAGGGCTTGCAAACGTTGACACCACCCATAGCTTGAAAGAAACGTCATGTCCTCCTTGGGTTCCCTTATCTCGTTTTTGACTCATACCGAGGTGTGAGGCTCGCGAATCAACGCTACACACAAAGCGGCGCTATATTAAAGCTATGCTTTGATCATCAACCACATGACTCTGCTTTTCAACAAAAGCTTTGATCACTGCATCTCGGCATGCCACACAGGCAATTCACGCCATGCGACTGATGTCTATCGATATACAACCTCTGAGCTCGTACGTCTCCGAGAAGAGTGTTAAGCAAGAGAATAAATTCTTCGCCAGCAAACAGATGTATATTTGATAGAGATCAATCAACACAGAATAAAATCCATTGTCAGACACACAGTCCATTTACAAGTTCGTTCTAGATCTGAACGAAACCGGAGGCACCTTATTCCTCATCCCATATGTCCAATACAGGAGAGAGGCCCTCACATATCCGTCGATCTCCAAGTACGTCTGGACGATTACCACTTATTACCTTGTCTTAGGTGTACAACCCAATCAAAACATCAGTAATCATCAAAACGATGTGAAGACCTCCGGTCTTCAACCACCGTCTTCATCGTCGACATATCGTCGAATCAGTTATTCATAATGAGTATAAACCCGGCCTTTCTGAATAACTCACGTATATAATAAACACGTGTTACACAAACACAACATATGCCTCATTCCAATCCATAATATTATTTTATTTAAATATTCACATCATTAGGGAATATATTCCCATTAATTTTATCAAAGATAAATTCTTTTAAATTCATTCTTTTAATCTTCCTTTGAATATCAATTCAAACCATATTAAGGTTTATCCAAACTAGTCGGGATTAGCGATCCTTACCGAAGTAATCATTTATTATATTTCCCAATCCCAACCTATTCATCCCATGGATCAAAACTGGTAATACTCCATATCTAACACCATAGTGTTATCAGTAAATATAAATTACCATTTCACGTTCAAATCTGATTAAATATTTAAATATCGCTCTGAGCAAAAATGGTGATACTCCGTTCTCGATTCTTTCATTCTAATTAAAGATTCATTAAAACTCCACTTAGTTTTAGTCTTCCCAAAAATAATATCAATGATTATATAATTTGGGAAATCATATCCTGTTCTTGACTGGGTTAAAGAACCAATGTCATTTAAAACACATTTCACGATAAACCCAAAATCACATTCCATTAATTATGGAATTTTCATGGAAAACAAATCAATATATAATCAATATCAATTTCCGTATCCGACTAATAATATAAATGGAATAACGGCAAAGCCTTTTAAATTCCATATATAGTAACAATCTTCCTCCACAGAAGTTCACTTCGATTATTACCAATCGAACCATTCCATTCCAGTATATAAAATTGGCAAACTTTACTTTAAATTTTTTCCAATAAATCTTAATAAAAGATTTACATATTCCAAATCACATTTCTCTGTAAATCGGGTTAAAGAACGAATGTCGTTAAAAACATAATTCACAATAAACCTAATTCACATTCCATTTCAATTCCAATTAAATGTTAATTAATTGGTAATTCTTCTTCAAATCTTAGTTAAAAGATTTATTCTTTTCAAATGGGGTTCAAGAATAGTGTTATTTAAGACACCACTCACGACAAACCCAAATCACATTCCATTGTTAATTGGGTTAAAGAACAAGTGTTATTTAAAACACCGTTCACGATATACCCAAAAATCCAATTCAATTCGATTCCAATTAAATATTAATTAATTGGTAAACTTCATAAAATCTTAATAAAAGATTTATTCTTTTCTCATCTGGGTTTAAGAACAGTGTTACTGAAGAAACCTTTCCATCGGTCTTTAACCGTAAATTAGTAAGAGAACAATTCCCTAAGTATTAATCCCGAAGGCCAAAACCAACATCAGATCAATACCCAGGAAACCATTCAACTTAACTAATCTCCAGTTAGTTTCAAATTTTCTTAAGTCCATTAGGTTTAAGAACAGCATTTTTAAAGATACCATTCACGACAAACCCAAAGTTCAATTCAATTCAATTCCAATCAAATGTTAATTAATTGGTAAATTTCATTAAATCTTAATAAAAAGATTTAATCTTTTCTCAACTGGGTTTAAGAATAGTGTTAGTGAAGACATCGTTCATGACAAACCCAAAATCCCATTTGATATTAAATACAAGGCTCTGAATAGAAAATATATCGGCTTATATTCAATATCAAATTCTGAAATCAACAAATATCGTATTGGAATAACGATATATATATATCTTCCAAATTCCTCCACAATGTCCGTATAATCACGGAATCCAATATCAAAATATTCCAAAGATAATTTCAATTTAGATCCATTCCAATTCATGTATTAGAAATTTTGGTTGTTTTAATTTCAAATCCAATTTATTTATTTAAAAATATTGGATTATAATTTTAGTTCATAACTAGTTCTTTTCGATTAAAATATATTTTTATCTTTTCAAATATAGAATTTTTCATCCCACTTCTTTCACAATCATTTATTATGATTTTACACAAATTATTAATATTTTTAATAATTTTATCAAGGCCCGTACAGTCGATTTCCATAAACGGCATCGAACTGCACTTACAACGACCTTTCCCAAATTTGATTTGGACATAATTCCAAATCAAACTGTTAAATTTAAAATCTCTAATATTCGTTGGAAAGCTCTTTTCGATACGAACTCAATGGTTCCAGATTTAGGAGAATCCGATGGTCGAATCTCCCGTAACATCAATTCAAAATAAATGGTCGGAATTCGCGAACGGTCGCGGCGCGACGCGTTCTATTCAGGCCATTAAATATATATAATATATATATTATATATATTTCGTCGATTTCCTTTTAAAACGTATTTTATAAATCGTTTTAAATTCGTTTTCAAAACGACTTCAACTTCATATTCAATTTCAAATCAGAATTGAATATTCCATATCATTAATGTATAAATGATAATATTTTCAAAACACTAGATTTTAAAATCACTTCCTTTTCGATATTCATTCTAAAAATGAATGAAATATATATAAATGTCGTTCACATCAATATGGAGTTAATCTAATCAACATGGCTTCATATATTTAAATATTTTCGTGTCTATCCCAAATCGGACATCAAAATCATATTTTGATCCATTACTGAATATTATTTTAAAATATTAGTTATTTCAAAATATTCGTTAATTTAAAATATTCATTCTTTCTGAACTGGAATCAGACACGGTCAATTACGATATAATGTTATTTATATGGATTTCATACAACACATGTATACAACATTAATCAAACACAGTCAACCATCATCCAGAGTGCATTACACAACTGCATAAGTGTTAAATATAAATAATCAACGCTTACAACAGTCTGTCAACCCATCGATTGACATACAACCAAATATTGGGGTTAGTGTATGTCCAATATCATCCCAATACCCGTGTGGGGTTTTCAAACAACAAACACTGATTATTATTTGTGCAGTTGGGCGATGTGTAAAATTTATCGTCCCAATCAATATCAGTCAAATGCGTGTACATAAACAAATCGTCCGATTTGTAAATGAATATTTATTTTATTCATATACACGTTAAAATTATATTTTAACATATGAATATTTTATTTAATTCATACATTCAATAAAAATAATATTTTTATTGTTCTAATATTTTTAGAAAATTTCGGCAGCATAACGGCGCGATAACAGAACCGGAATAAGGTCCAGCCTTATCCCTCGCTTACTAGTGGCTCGCGTCATGTACATACCAATTCTAATCAATTCATTTCACCCAAACAACCAAATTCAAACAAATAATCCAATCAACCACACAACCAAATAAACATGGTTTCAAACCAAGGTGTCGGGTGCTACTAAGCACCGTCTGCATCCTAGTATATATATTTTTAACTAGAAAATAAATTACAATGAGAAGTTCTCACCTTTGGGTTCCACTCCTCCATTTCATTTCTGAATTTCTGAATAGCTGGGATTTGCCCGAAATTCAACACAGTCTTTTCCACGCTGTTCATATTGAAAATCATATTCTGAATACGATGTTTATATATTTTTACCTAACTAAAAATCATACTTTTTTTATAATTCAGTTTTCTATATAAAAATCATATTTTTATAAGGATGTTTATAGTATAAAAATCATATTTTTACTTCGCTATATATAAAAAAATTCTATTTTTATCCTACCCAAAATATTATTCCATACATACGATAAAAATTATATTTTTATCTAAGTAAAAATAATATTTTTATATCGCTGTTCATTTTTTTAAAATTAAATGTTTATATTTTAAAAATCTGATACTATCTTTATATTTATACAAATCTAATCTTTATATATTAGCTAAAAATCATATTTTTATTTATTCTACATACATACAAAAATCAAATTTTTATTACTCTAACATATATTTAAAAATCAAATTTTTATAGTTTTAACATATATTTAAAAATCAGATTTTTATAGCTTTAACATATATTTAAAAATCAGATTTTTATTACTCTTTCAAATATTTAAAAATCTCAACTTTTACATAAATAAAAATCTCACCTTTAACATAAATAAAAATTTCAGTTTTTACATATATTTAAAGTGGGAAAACTCACTGTTTTTCGATCGTCGAAGGGGCTTGGCGGCATGGGAGGGGCGATGGAGCTGCTGCAGGTGGCGCTGGATGTGGGGTGCCTCCAATAGGCGGCGGCAGTTCCTCAGAGGCGGTGGTGGGCTCAGTGGTTATGGGTTGCGCGGTTTTAATTAGAGAAGATGTAATAACCCGGAATTTAGGAACCAATTTAAAACTTTTATTATAGAAATTTTAGTGAATTTAGAATATTTAAAGTAATTTATTTTGAATAATTATGACTAAAAATTTATTTTAATCGAAGTTAAAACGAATAAATTTTATTATAATTATAAAAGGAGTTTGAAATGGCGCGGCAGTTCGAAATTTTGATTTCTAATTTCAATGTAATATACAGGATACAATATAAGTCAAAATTTAATGAAACAAGAGATATTTAAATCTGTTTAATTATATCTTTCTAAGAATATAGGAAACTAAGATTTCACTTTATAAATTGTAAGTTATGTCTAGTTAAAAATTTAGTAAAGTCATTGTAGAATTTATATATATTTTAATATATTATATAGCCCTTAAAAATAGCCATTTTCAAACGACCTCCGTTTTCGACGAGACCACTTTTGTTGGAACCGAAATGTCAAATTATTGCTAGGTTAAAATTTTCATAATTTTTAGAATTAATATGTAAGCGTGGCAAAAGAAAATGTGTTTTGTCAATTGTAGTCAAATTAGATCTACTAGAAAATGGCCATTTTTCAAACGGTCTTCAAAATTCGACGAAATTAGTTTAATTAGGACCGTATCGTCGAAACATAACTAGATATAATTTTTCTGTAAATTCTAGAGTCAGTATGTGGTCCCGCTAAATTAAAATATGCATTTAAATTTAATATTAAATGTTTTATATTTTAAAATTAAAGAAAAGAAGGCTGAGACGATCAAACGGGCTGACGGGACCTATTTCATTATGTTCGGAAAGGGGTTTTTGGCTAGGGGCAACATTGGTTGGGCTGAGATTGGAGTTGTTAAGAAGTTACAGGCTTTTTCGTAAATTAAAGAATTTAATATTTAAATATTATATAATCCTAGAAACCTAACCCTAGAGCATATACAGTAGCCGCCGCCTAAGCTATTCCATAGCTGAAAATTCATGATTTAAATCAATTAAAACTTCAAATCCGTACATCATCTGCATAGATTTTCAAAAGCAAAATGAAAGAGGATTGAGAGATCCATAATTTCAATGGTCAAGATGGGTTATAAGGAAGTAATTTGCCTGGAAATTGACATGAGTTCATCACCGTTCACAACAGATTTCTTAAGGCCTGGGTGGTGCGAGTTCACCTCGATGGTGGCAGAAGGAAGGCAGCACGATGGCCGTTCGGGTGGGGGATTCCGATCATGGCCCGGCATAACGTAGTGGAGGTGGTTTGAAGCCCTAGGAATCGACGCCGATGGGTTAAGACCTGGAAACGAATATGAACAAGGAGGAAGGGATTAATTCCCTAATCAAGTAATTAAAAGTAATTAGTTATTCAATTATTTTAAATTATGTAATCAAAATTTTAAACCATCGTATATTCTTCCAATCTAATCAGAATCCGACGAAATCAGATTCTTTAGAACCGTGGCGATGAGCACAACATTGTAGTACTAATCAGAGCAGAAACTGAAGCCACTGGAATTTTTGATAAAATTAAACTCCAGTTTAATTTTATTAAAACTATCGTTATTTAACGATTTCTAACCGATCAAGGTGAGATCTCTATTTTTAAAATAAAATTAATTATTAATTGCGATGTAAAATTTATGTTTACGCTATTAAAAATTCGAGTTGGTGTTGTGTAAAATTTTAATTGATTGTTTTGTGATTACTATGGATGATTGAATTGAATCGTATATGTTAAATAAAATATTCATGTATGTCAAAATTTGTGCTTACAATAAAAAACCGTATTTTTATTGTATATATATATATATATATAAAAGATTAAAATGTTCATGTTTGTCAATTTTTTTTCATACAATCAAAATCACCTTTTTATCATTTATATAAAAATAAAGATGTTCATGTTTAATTAGAGAAAAGGAATGACATGTTAAAAAATAGAATTTGTCATTTAAAAATGTTAATGCATGATTATTACTAAAATGTGTCATTTTCTTCTGTTAGTTAAAAATGTTAATATATGTTTGTTATTAAAAATGTTACATTTTCTTGTGCTAGTTAAAACATGTTGATTCATATTTATCATTAAACAGAACATTTTCTTGTGTTAGATTAGTAGCAAAAGAAAAACATGTTGATACATGTTTATTATTAAAAAAAAAGACATTTTTAACATGTTAAGTTAGAATAATAGAAAAATCATTTTTATAAAATTTTAGAATAATAGAAATTTCATTTTTATAAAATGTTAGAGTAATAAAAACCATCTTTTTATCTGTTATATATGAACACTAAAATTACTAAAAATAAAATTCCCTTTTTATTTGTTATATATGAACATAGGAATTGTTGAAAATTTGTTTAACAATAATTTTTTTACATTTTTATTGTATATCATAAATGATTAAAAATATGCATTGTTTCTACTTAAAAAGATGTTTCATTTGATTTTATATGTTTTGTTAGTTAAAACATTTTCATTCACATGCTAGTTATATTAGAATAAATCTATCATTTTTGGTTAGAAATGTTTCATTAGATAAAAATGTCATTTTAGTTAAAAATGTTGCATTGGAATAAAATTGACATTTTAGTTAAAAAACATACATTAGAAATAAAATAACATTTTGTTATAAAATGTTGCATTAGAACAAAAACATCATTTTTGTTATAAAATGTTAGATTAGAATAAAATTGTCATTTTTGTAAAATAATGTTTCATTACAAATGATTATTTAGAAGAAAAATATCATCCTTATTGGAAATGTTTATTTAGAATAAAGAAATCATCTTTATTAGAAATGTTTATTCAAAATAAAAAGGTCAATTGGTTGGAAATGTCATATTAGAAATAATGATGTCATTATTGATAGAAATGTCATTTTTGTATAAAATGTTTGATTAGAATAAGATGTCATTTTATTTATAAATGCCATGTTAGAATATAAATGTCATTTTATTTATAAATGCCATGTTAGAATATTAATGTCATTTTATTTAGAAGTGCATGTAGAAATGATTAAAATGATCACTAGATAGAAATATAAAAACATGTTAAAGATAAATGTCATTTTGTTAGAGTATTGTCATGCTAAATAATATGTCATTTATTTAGATTATATCCATGTTAAATGAATATGTCATTTGTTTAGGATAATGTTTTGTGAAATAAAAATGTCATCATGTTAGAGAAGGACAAAAATAATTACTTGTCAAAATATGTAACACCCCACCTCCGCCAGGGTGACTCTTGCAAGCACTCTGACTTTGGAGGGGCGTTGAATCAGGTAAACATGCATAATGATATATCAAGGCAGAACAAAAACATATGTATATATGTAAACAGAGTAAATAACATAGATAAAACAGCGGAAGATTTCAAACCATTTCAAAACAAGTCTGGTACAACATACTGTCAACTTTCCAAATACACAAGTCTAGATAAAAACAACATTACTGAAAAACTGAAATACATAAGTACTATCCCCAAAATAAGTGATAACCATAGCTAGCTTCATGTCAAGACCGTACATGAGCTAAAATCCCACAAGCAAGCGATCAGAAATCCAAGCTAAGCTCCAATATTCCCTCCCTGAGAACCTGGGGGGGGGGGGGGGGGGGAACGGAAGAAAAGAGGCGAAAGAAAACAGGTCAGTCAAAAAGACTGAGTAAGCCCTACTACAATCAATGTAAACTAGTAAAGTTAACTGACATGAGAAGCAGGGATGAACATAAGGATATCAACATACTAGCATGATGATTAACTAACAAGGTAGATAAAGGTGTCATCGCATAATCAGGTTTAGGCTTTTTGCACCACAGGTGTACTAGTAAACTAACATGACTTGAATAAAAAAGTATTGATCCCTTGGCCCAAGCTTTGGCCCAATAACATGAAGTGACCCTAATACGCGGTCCAACCAAACGGTCTAGTCGATCGGCTCCCTATAAGCCTAACTCGTCACGTGTTGGTGTCCATACGGTCCAAACATAATTGTAGTCAGACTGTGCCGGGTCTCCCGTCGGGTGTATCAAGCCCTAGGGTGTCAACCCCTGGACACCATAATCATGCGTGCACAGTCTCGATCTATTGGTACCCGTGCATGTTTTCCCCGGCTTCGGACTATGTGCACGACCATAGTCCGCCCGGAACTACACCGGCGTACCCATCTGCCGTCGTTTTTGGTCTCTTACCTCAAGTCCAATAATTGTGCCCCCACCCTAGCCTAGACCCTAGGGCCATAATGATACGAACTTGGGATTACTGCTGGAGTGGACCCCCATTGCTAGGATTTTCTAGTGGGTTAAGTACGGTTTAACCCTCTTGCTAATCATGGATTAACTTGGTTAAGTGTAACGATGAGTTCACGACTTAACCCTGATTAATCTACCAAGCCCAAATTGGTTAAGTATTAAGTGGACCATGACTTAACCCGAATCATGAGGCATTAATTAATTTCACGTGCCTTAACCTCTCACATTAGACCTTGTTGTGGTTACTAGTTAAGCCGGGCGGGTCCGGGTAGCTTTACACCACAACTTGGTCTAACCTCGGGTTCAAGGTACAACATGACCAACTTCTCACATTGGGTCCTATTGTTTGTAGCAACTAGTTAGGCCGGTCGGTTCCGGGTAGGTTTACGCTACAAACTCAACCCAACCTCGAGTTGGTCACACTTATATTTTCTAAGTGTCATGTCCATCGTGTTTCCAAAACACATTACAAGTTTTCAAGCAATTGGGTAGACCTAACTTAATAGGTAAATTCCCAATGGGTAGACCTAACTTAATAGGTAAATTCCCAAGCTTATGTTTTTATGTCTTTTAAGTTTACCCAACCCAAAACGCAATCCCATCGCTTACATATCGCAATAGCGCATAAAGGATAGAAAGAGGGAACTTGGCATAATCATGACATAAAGGTGTTGAAGCCACAAGTTCAACATGGTGGCATATATGTTCATATACTTACATATTACATTTTTAGGCCTCAAAAGCATGCATAAAACCAAACTTAGCATATTGGTGATACATGGTGCTAAATGACATGTAGAAATGGCCATAAGTTCGCATTTAGCCTCACATGCAAGTTATCATAAGAGATATGATAACCTACATGTTGCCAAAATGCAACCTTTAGCATAAAGCTTGAAGCTTTAGGCTCATAAACCCAAGATAAGCTTGCATAACATGATAACATGAGTGAGATGATCAACCCAAACTTGCATACATAACATGGCAACTTGCATATCATAACATAGCAAACTTGCATACATAACATGATAGACTTGCATATTACATCATAGTAAATTTGCATAACATATCATGATAAACTTGCATATCATATCATAGCATACTTGCATAACATGATAAACTTGCATATCATATCATAATGATCAAACACAACTTGCATCATTCATTAGCTTTAGAGTTTAAATATGAAAGTAGAAAAGGGCTTACAATGCTTAGGAAGTCACAAAAATATGACAAAGCCCTTATGCAATCAATTAAACCCCAAAATGCAAGCTTCAATAGAAAAACCCTTAAGCAAAAATGATCAAAACCCTTGCTTTATGATGCAAATATAGAAACTTGACTTGAATGCAAGCTAATGATGCTCATACAAGCTTGAAAACACTTGTATGCATGGAAAATCTCATAAAAATTTATTTAGGAATTTTATGAAGAGAGTGGAGGCCATGAGAGGATTGATTTTGCCATAGTTTAGTTGTATGAATGAATAATGATGATTTAGGGTTAGGTTAGGGCCTTATTTATAGAGATTAGGACTAGTTTCAACCTTAGGATTAAACCCTAGTTCCAATCTCAGCCCTCAAAACCGAATCTGGCCCCCAAGCTCAACACAAACCCAAAATGGTGCACCAGGCAAAACTGCCCGGCTGGACCAAGTCGACAGCCAAGTCGACAGGGCTGTCGACTTGGGTACTCTGGCGGGAATTTTCCCGCCTGGCCCAATCTGACCTAATTTTCCAAATTCAAACTTGAATTTGAAATCTGTTTTTACTTTGAAATTTTCTGAAAACTTCGTTGGGCCTTAATCGGGTCATACGGACTCCGATTTTCGAAAACTCGTACTCTATTTCGCGTATTTTTCCGAGACGAACGCAATGGCATAGCCCGTTTCCCTTGATTCAGATTTTAGAATTAAATTCTGCCTCGATTTATGTTATAACAGGTTATTGAAAATACGGGTTGTTACATTCTCCCCTCCTTAAAGGATTTCGTCCCCGAAATCTTCAAGTTAGGAAGAACGTATCCTACCATCCAACATCCATCTACTCAAAACATCATCCACGAGCAATCATTGTCCTTACAAGATTCTAAATGTTGTATGAACAAATTCAAAGGTGTGTGTATATGTACTTATCTAATGCAAATATCATCAATGCAAATTATGTTAGTGAAATGAATCCATATGTATGCAATTCCTAACATAATGTATAACATCTATATGTGTGCACATAACATACATCCATATGCGACATCCATGTGATAACACAAAAATTTTCATCCATGAATAAGCGTAAACACTCATGCATATGCAATATGAGGAGTGTGTGAGCCGATCTAGTGCCTAACGTGTATAATGCATCCACGAGTAATCACTTGCAAACACTTGCAACCACTTGCAACCATCAAGCATAAGATGTTTCAAACACATGTTTCATCCAAAGGGTTTCTACCTAAGGTTCTCATGACAAGATTAACATGATAAACTAGATAATCAAGACAAACATGGATAGCAAAAGATATGCTACAAAGAGATCGGGAAGATAAGCAGGATATACTCCTTTTGGATTACAAGAAATCCCTTCCTAACCCAACCCATATTCTATAAAAGCCCAAAAGGTTTAGTCAACATAACGGACCCCTTATGGAGTTTACAACAGAAATGGGATCGAGAATGGGACCGAGAGGATATACGTAAAAGATACCATGCGAGTAAGTTCCACAGGAAAACAAGGATCAAGGATATACTCTTAGAAAGAGATATGATGCGCGTATCCAGCCTTCAATCTTCTAAGTTACGTTTCCTTGAGTTTAACTCCTCTGTGCTTTGACCGTCTTTTACTTCATGATTCCTTGGCTTCTTAACTCTTATTTCCAAATATGAGCTGGAACCCATTTCATTGTCGCCTCTCGTCTTCCTCTTTCACTTACTCTTCTATCATTCTTGGCTTAAACATAACTATGACCTCATGGTTTCATGCAAGCTCTCCAAAATTCACTAGTGAATCCTGGATCTCGTTTACTTACCATAAAGTATTCCACACAGCAGAACTTTTCTTAAAATTACCAATCCACGTTGCCAATTGCTCTTACTAACGTGATTTTCTATAACTCATGCTTGAACAAAATGAACCATCTGCCTGCGAATGATAGACCGTACTTAGATTCAATTGCTTGCTCATGACTTCCCGTAGACTATCCCAAAACTGGCTAGTGAAAATTGAGTCATGGTTACTAACTATCCTTTAGGGAACCCCATGCAACCGCTTTATTTCTTGAAAGTAAACTGTCGCTAGCTATGATGCAGTCCTTTCGCTCTTTACCGGAGTGAAATGAGCACTCTTCGTGAGTTTACCTACTATGATCCACATGCTCTTATTCCCTTTCTTGATTTGGGCAGTCCATCCACGAAATCCTTCGTGACGTTTTTTCCTACTTCCATTGCGGGGACCTCCAATGGATGTAATAGCCCACCGGGCTTTTTATGACTCGGCCTTAATCTGTTGGCACAACATGCACCTTGGGACAAACTCGGCCACCTCCTCGAGTGATGTGCATCTTCAAGAGCCTTCTTGCTCTCATTGCGTCTTAGCCATCCCTTGTCATCTATAGCGAGGTGTCTTAATATCTCGCCTCGAATCAACTTGTCCATGATCTCGGCTAACTGCGGGTCTTCCTTCTGCGAAGTCCCTACTTGATCCAGAAGGGTAAGTCTAAACTCAAGGGACGCTAACTAACTAATTAAACTGAGAGAACTTCTTATTTCAATTGTCCTCGTCGGAGCTTTTCGGTTTTGAACCGCGACCACTTTAGCAGAATCCACCACTAAGCCTTGCTTAGAAACTATGTGCCCAAGAAATCTAACTTCTCTTCTCTAAAAGTGACACTTGGAGAACTTGGCCTTCAACTGATGCGCTCTAAGCGTATCCATCACCTCCTTGAAATGTCTTGCGTGCTCTTCCTCATCCTTTGAGAAGATCAGAATATCATCTACGAAGACTACCACAAACTCGTTCAGGAACTCCCTAGACACCCTACTTATCAAGTCCATGAAGTAGGCGGGTGCATTAGTCAAACCGAATGGCATGACCAGCCATTCTAAGAATCCATCCGAGGTTCTGAACGCAGTCTTGTCTATACTATCTTCAGCTACCCTAAGCTGATGGAATCCAGTAGCAAGATCAAGAGAAAACAGATGTTCTTACAAGCTAATCAAACAAATCATCGATCCTTGGCAATGGTTGTCTATTCTCTTTGTTTAACTCACGATAATCAACACAAAGTCGAAGAGAACCATCTGCCTTGGTAGTAAATACTACAGGCGCTCCCCATTCAGATATACTTCATCTAATGAAGTTCTTCTCAAGCAACTCCTTGACTTGCTTTCTTAACTCTCATCTCGCGGGACCATGTGCCTAACCGGCCACGTAACTGGCTTGGCATTATCAACCAGATAAATGCGGAAATCAATCTCTCGCTTAGGGGTAACCCCCTTCACTTCACCCAAGATATCAGGATATTCTCGGACCACCCTCACCGATTTCAAACTATCGATAGACGAGTTGAGGGATTCAAGACAACACAACATGACGAGACTCATAGGGTTACTAGAAATTTGTAGGGTATTACCGAGGCGAGTCATGAGCCTCTCAACCCTATGCTCAAGAATCAAGGATGGCTCCAAAACTGGATAACCCATCCATGCCCAAAATCAACCCATACCCCATGAAACCGAGAATATAAGCATCACACGAGAACTCTACACTAAAGATAGAGATTTTCAAATCCACGTAGATAATAGACAAATGGGCGGAACCCCCAATTGGATTTGAAACACACACAGGATCATTAACAAGACTAGTACTTAGGTGCAAACTTTCAACTAGATCAGACAAGATAAACTATGCGATGCACCAAAATCAAACAAGGTACGAACTGAAAAAATCAGAAATGTAAACAAGACTTTCAACAGAAATACTACCTCGATCGGGAACTGGAGCGACATTGAGAGCATGAACTTGCCCTCCTGAAGGTCCAACACGCTGAGTCTGACCCTGGCCTTGCCCTTGCTTCTTCGGGCAATCCTTACTGAAATGTCCAGTCTCACCGCAGAAAAAGCATTCACCATTCTCCCTTTTCCTCTTCTTACAATCCTTAATAAGGTGCCCAACTGAACCGCAATAATGGCACTTCCCCTTGTTGTTCTTGCCCTTTTTGTTGTTCCCCTTGTTGCCTTGACTCTTGTTCTTGTTCTTGTTCTGATTGCCTTGACTGCTCTGACCACTAGGATTTCCCTGATTTCCTTTCCACTGGGAATCAGTCTTCTTGGCTTGAGTATCATTCATCTTGATCTCTTTCTTGACATCTCCCTGAAGTAACGCCATATCAACCAAGCTCTCAAACGTGGCCCCATGGGGAATATGTGACATAGCCAAGCCCTGCAACGGCTCATTCAATCCTCTAGCAAAACGAAGAGCCTTCTTCTGAGGAGTATTCACCATATCCAAGCCAAAACGAGCTAACTGATTAAACTTGTTCACATATTCTTTGACAGACATATCTCCTAAGTTATGAACCTCTCCATTTGCAGATTCTCCTCAGCAGAAGATAGAAACTTAAGCACGAACCTTGCCCTGAAATCGGCCCAAGTCTCAACAGGACTAGTACCATTGGTGACTTCCCACCAATAAGCGGCTTCATCCTTCATAAGCCAGACCGCCAACAAGATCTTCCTTTGATCGTCTAACCCAAAGATAGCAAATAAATCCTCGGTCTCTTTCAACCAATTTCTGGCCTCTACAAAAGTCTCAGTGCCTTGAAAGTTCTTGCCACCCATTGCTTTGAAATCTTTGCAAGTCTTTGCGAAGTCAACTTGAGGATGCTGAGGGGGAGGAGGAAGAGGAACCTCAGCGACAGGAGGAGGAGGAACATTAACTACTGGAGGAGGAGGAGGAACATTAACTACTGGAGGAGGAGGAACATTAACTACTGGAGGAGGAGGAGGAGGAACATCTGCGGGGCCGGCTTCGGTCGCCCTAGCCTCCAAAAGTCTCCTATACCAAACAGGTACGTGTACTCCCTCCGGAATAGCAAAGTTATCGGCCATACTGAAAACGAAGAAAATGACAGATTCAGAATGGAGAAAAACGAAGGAATTTTGCTAATGGCTTTTTGGGGAATAGCCTTTAAAATAAACTAGACTTTTCTTTGGAAAATACTTTATACTTGGTTTTGAAAATAGTTTTCCAAAAGTTTTAAAAACCTTTTTGTTCCTTCTCGTAAACCATATGCTCTGATACCAAATGTAACACCCCACCTCCGCCAGGGTGACTCTTGCAAGCACTCTGACTTTGGAGGGGCGTTGAATCAGGTAAACATGCATAATGATATATCAAGGCAGAACAAGAACATATGTATATATGTAAACAGAGTAAATAACATAGATAAAACAGCGGAAGATTTCAAACCATTTCAAAACAAGTCTGGTACAACAAACTGTCAACTTTCCAAATACACAAGTCTAGATAAAAACAACATTACTGAAAAACTGAAATACATAAGTACTATCCCCAAAATAAGTGATAACCATAGCTAGCTTCATGTCAAGACCGTACATGAGCTAAAATCCCACAAGCAAGCGATCAGAAATCCAAGTTAAGCTCCAATATTCCCTCCCTGAGAAACTTGGGGGGGGGGGAACGGAAGAAAAGAGGCGAAAGAAAACAGGTCAGTCAAAAAGACTGAGTAAGCCCTACTACAATCAATGTAAACTGGTAAAGTTAACTGACATGAGAAGCAGGGATGAACATAAGGATATCAACATACTAGCATGATGATTAACTAACAAGGTAGATAAAGGTGTCATCACATAATCAGGTTTAAGGTTTTTGCACCACAGGTGTACTAGTAAACTAACATGACTTGAATAAACAAGTATTGATCCCTTGGCCCAAGCTTTGGCCCAATAACATGAAGTGACCCTAATACGCGGTCCAACCAAACGGTCTAGTCGATCGGCTCCCTATAAGCCTAACTCGTCACGTGTTGGTGTCCATACGGCCCAAACATAATTGTAGTCAGACTGTGCCGGGTCTCCCGTCGGGTGTATCAAGCCCTAGGGTGTCAACCCCTGGACACCATAATCATGCGTGCACAGTCTCGATCTACTGGTACCCGTGCATGTTTTCCCCGGCTTCGGACTATGTGCACGACCATAGTCCGCCCGGAACTACACCGGCGTACCCATCTGCCGTCGTTTTTGGTCTCTTACCTCAAGTCCAGTAATTGTGCCCCCACCCTAGCCTAGACCCTAGGGCCATAATGATACGAACTTGGGATTACTGCTGGAGTGGACCCCCACTGCTAGGATTTTCTAGTGGGTTAAGTACGGTTTAACCCTCTTGCTAATCATGGATTAACTTGGTTAAGTGTAACGATGAGTTCACGACTTAACCCTGATTAATCTACCAAGCCCAAATTGGTTAAGTATTAAGTGGACCATGACTTAACCCTAATCAGGAGGCATTAATTAATTTCACGTGCCTTAACCTCTCACATTAGACCTTGTTGTGGTTACTAGTTAAGCCGGGCGGGTCCGAGTAGCTTTACACCACAACTTGGTCTAACCTCGGGTTCAAGGTACAACATGACCAACTTCTCACATTGGGTCCTATTCTTTGTAGCAACTAGTTAGGCCGGTCGGTTCCGGGTAGGTTTACGCTACAAACTCAACCCAACCTCGAGTTGGTCACACTTATATTTTCTAAGTGTCATGTCCATCGTGTTTCCAAAACACATTACAAGTTTTCAAGCAATTGGGTAGACCTAACTTAATAGGTAAATTCCCAATGGGTAGACCTAACTTAATAGGTAAATTCCCAAGCTTATGTTTTTATGTCTTTTAAGTTTACCCAACCCAAAATGCAATCCCATCGCTTACATATCGCAATAGCGCATAAAGGATAGAAAGAGGGAACTTGGCATAATCATGACATAAAGGTGTTGAAGCCACAAGTTCAACATGGTGGCATATATGTTCATATACTTGCATATTACATTTTTAGGCCTCAAAAGCATGCATAAAACCAAACTTAGCATATTGGTGATACATGGTGCTAAATGACATGTAGAAATGGCCATAAGTTCGCATTTAGCCTCACATGCAAGTTATCATAAGAGATATGATAACCTACATGTTGCCAAAATGCAACCTTTAGCATAAAGCTTGAAGCTTTAGGCTCATAAACCCAAGATAAGCTTGCATAACATGATAACATGAGTGAGATGATCAACCCAAACTTGCATACATAACATGGCAACTTGCATATCATAACATAGCAAACTTGCATACATAACATGATAGACTTGCATATTACATCATAGTAAATTTGCATAACATATCATGATAAACTTGCATATCATATCATAGCGTACTTGCATAACATGATAAACTTGCATATCATATCATAATGATCAAACACAACTTGCATCATTCATTAGCTTTAGAGTTTAAATATGGAAGTAGAAAAGGGCTTACAATGCTTAGGAAGTCACAAAAATATGACAAAGCCCTTATGCAATCAATTAAACCCCAAAATGCAAGCTTCAATAGAAAAACCCTTAAGCAAAAATGATCAAAACCCTTGCTTTATGATGCAAATATAGAAACTTGACTTGAATGCAAGCTAATGATGCTCATACAAGCTTGAAAACACTTGTATGCATGGAAAATCTCATAAAAATTTATTTAGGAATTTTATGAAGAGAGTGGAGGCCATGAGAGGATTGATTTTGCCATAGTTTAGTTGTATGAATGAATAATGATGATTTAGGGTTAGGTTAGGGCCTTATTTATAGAGATTAGGACTAGTTTCAACCTTAGGATTAAACCCTAGTTCCAATCTCAGCCCTCAAAACCGAATCTGGCCCCCAAGCTCAACACAAACCCAAAATGGTGCACCAGGCAAAACTGCCCGGCTGGACCAAGTCGACAGCCAAGTCGACAGGGCTGTCGACTTGGGTCCAACCAAGTCGACTCCCAAGTCGACAGGGCTGTCGACTTGGGTACTCTGGCGGGAATTTTCCCGCCTGGCCCAATCTGACCTAATTTTCCAAATTCAAACTTGAATTTGAAATCTGTTTTTACTTTGAAATTTTCTGAAAATTTCGTTGGGCCTTAATCGGGTCATACGGACTCCGATTTTCGAAAACTCGTAATCTATTTCGCGTATTTTTCCGAGACGAACGTAATGGCATAGCCCGTTTCCCTTGATTCAGATTTTAGAATTAAATTCTGCCTCGATTTATGTTATAACAGGTTATTGAAAATACAGGTTGTTACAAAATATATGGTAGTGGAAATAAAATTATAAATAGTCATTTATAATTTTAAATAGTGAAAATTGGTTAAAGTGAGAATAATTCAAACTGAATTATAATTGGTTAAATTTATTAACCAATGGTTTATTTATCTAAACTATTGTTGTTTGAAAACCCCACATGGGTATTGGGATGATATTTGACATACAATAGTCCCAATATTTAGCTGTATGTCAATCGCTGGATTGACAGTCTGTAATGAGCATTAATTATTTTAATGCTCACACAATTATAAATTTCACTTTGGATGTGAATGGATTGTTTAATGAATATTTATCATTATTGTTGTATACATGCGATGTATGAAATCCATATAATTGAAATTATATGGTAATTGATTGAGTCGCGTTCCGATTCAGATAAAGAATATTCAAAAATAAAGAATCTTTTAGATAAAGAATATTTTTAAAATAATATTCAGTGAAAATGTGAAATCGAATTAAGTAGCAAACGCCATTTTAACCCAAACGGGTTTATTGACCGATTTTATTCATTTTAAACTGAATATCGAAAAGAAGTGATTTTAAAATATAGTATTTTGAAAATATTATTATTTCAATATAATAAAAATATAGAATGTTCAATTTTGCTTAAAAATTAAAAATGAAGTTGAAACCATTTTAAAATGAATTTATAAACGATTTATAAAATACGTTTTAAATGGAAATCGACGATATATTATATATATTTATTTAATGGCCTGAATAGAACGCGCCGCGCAGCGACCCTTTGCGAATTTCGACCATTAACTTCAAATGGGCGCAACGGGAGATCCGACTGTCGGATTATCCTAAAACCGGAACCATTGGATTCATATCGAAAAGAGCTTTCCAATGAATTTAAGTGTTTTGAAATCTAATGGTCGGATTTGGAACTATGTCCAAATCAAATTTGGAAAAGGTCGTTGTAAGTGCAGTTCGGTGGCCATTACTGGAAACCGACTGTAATGGCCTTAATAAAATTATTAAAAATATGGAAAAATTATTTTAATTCATAATAAATGATTTAAAAAGAATTTAGATGAAAAGTTCAAATTTTGTAAAGATAAAAATATATTTTTATCAATATGAACTAGTTATTAACTAGAATAAATCTTTAAATTAAGATTTGATGAAGTTTCCATTTAACTCATATTTAATTATAGTTAAATAAAGTAAATTGGATTTTGGTTTTTCGTGAATGGTGTCTTAAATAACACTGTTCTTGAACCCCGTATGAAAAGAATAAATCTTTTAAATAAGTTTTTAGAGTTTTTCAATTATATTTATTAATTAGAATAAAACAAAAAGTAAATTGGGTTAATTGTGAACTGTGTTTTTAAACAACATTTGTTCTTTAACCCAATTAACAGTGAAATATAATTTGGAAATTATAAATCTTTTATTAAGATTTAATTGGAAAATTTCCAAAGTAAAGTTTTCCAATTTAATGTATTAAATTGGAATTGAATGAAATTCGATTTAATAATAATCGAGATGAGCTTCTGTAAAAGAAGACTGTTACTATATATGGAATTTAAAAGGCTTCGCCGTTATTCCATTTATATTAATGGTCTGATACAGGAATTTATATCGATTAAATGTTGATTTGCTTTCTATGAAAATTCCATATTTAATGGAAGATGATTTTGGGGTTTATCGTGAATAATGTTTTTAAATGACATTTGTTCTTTAACCCAGTTAAAGACAAGATTTATTTCTTAAAATTTGAATAATCATAAAGTAATGATTTTGGATATTAAAATCCAAATTGGAGTTTTAATGAATCTTTAAAATAGAAGATTAAAGAATAAATTCAAAAGAATTTATCTTTGATAAAATTAATGGGAACCTCTCCCTAGTAATGTGAATATTTATTTAAAAGAATATTTTAAATTGGAATGAGGCGTATGATGTGTTTTATAGCACTTTATTATCGATTATAAAATATGCGAGTTATTTGGAAAGACCGGGTTTAACCCATTCTGAATAATTACTACGACGATTAAAAGTCGAAGGTGAAGACGGTGGTTGAAGACCGGAGATCTTCACCCAGAACGGACTTTTAAATGAATGGTATGTCTGACGTTATATTCCTTTATGTTGTATTCGTTGATCTCTTCTAAATACATATCTGTGGTGGCAGAGAATTTATTCTCTTGCTTAACACCCTTCTCTAAGACGTACGAGCTTAGAGGTTATATATTGGCAGAAATCAATGGTATGGTATGGATTGACAATGTGGTATGTTAAGATGAAAATGATCAAGGCTTTTGTTGAAAAGCAGAACCTTGTGGTTGATGATCAAATCACAGCCCATTTTAGGCATAGCTTTGTGTAGCGTAACTTCGTGAGCCTCACACCCTAGTATGAACCATAAACGGGAGAAGGACCCCAGGGAGGACATGCGTTTCTTTCTAGCTAGAAGTGGTGTCAACGTTTACAAGCCCTGACATTTTTACTTATGTGGATGATGGATTGTGAGGCTCCTCGGTTATTTGAGTCCCTAGTGGCTCTATTTACGCCCATAGGGCGGGGAGACGTATTGTTCAGGCGTAACTAATCCACTAACATATTTGTGGACTGGCCCTGGCGCTCCTAGGTGCAGCTGCGGCTGTATCCTGAGATAGGCTATATTGTCTCGAATTCGGTAAGGACTATCTCTTGCCTTGGTTCATGATGGGAATTCAACTTCCAATACGACACCATACGGTTTTGATTGTATAACTATAATGGCAACATAATATATGGTAGCTATGCCGTCTATGATTGATACAATATGATTGAATTGTTTTTGAAACTTATAGACACTAATAATAAGATCAAACCCGTTTTATCGTATCAAGCATTTTTGACAATTATAAGGTAAAACTCTTTCCTTCGGTTTGCGTTGCATTGTGTGATGGGACTTGAGTTTTATAATGGTTTCATTTTTCTAAAAAGCATTGCGTTGTTTTAAATGATTTACTTTATTTATGCACTGGCAATCCAATGGAGTAAACCCGTTCCGCGTTAGCGGCGTGGTCATGTGATTAGCCTTATTATTAAATAGGTTAAGTAAGATTTCTCATACCAGTCCCATGACTGACTTGTAGTTTGATTCACTTTGCAAACTCGGGTGCCCTCTTTTCCACACGGGCAACCTTGTATTCAGGATTTAGCAGATTCGTTCTGGATAGCTATGGAGCTGAAGATGGATCCTATCATTTCTATTTTGCTGTTCAGATTTCATTTAGTATATCATGTTTAATTCTGCTGCATTGTATTAATTCATTGTAAATTTTCTTCCGCTGTTGTAATATTATATCGATGTACTCTGGTATTCTGTACTTTGATGTAACATTATTATGATGTTTGTAAAAGTCTACTGTTATTTATTCTGATGTGTTGTATGCCCTCGAGGATTTGAATTTTTTGGATCAGACCTGTGTGGTTTATGGTCCATTCAAAAGGCGGGGATTTTCAGGTCTTTACAATTGGTATCAGAGCTTTGGTTAATCCAAATCTTTGGGGTACAACTCGTTAGAACTAAACAAAAGATTCACCAGAGGTAGGATTAGTAATATCCTATAAAAGAATACTCATTAGAGATAGGATCAGTAGTATCCTAGAATGAGAAAACTCATTAGAGATGGGGTTAGTAATGCCCTAGAATGAGTTGAGGGTGACAAGTTATAATTAACGTATTTGTGATTATATATAATCCGATTTTAGAAAATATGATTTTTGAATATATAAAAGTTATATATTTTTGAAAAGTTAATCAACTAATGAATTATTGAAAAAAAAGAAAGAGTTGAGATAGGTTAGTTAAACAACTTTCAGCTCCATTCCTTTTCGAGGACGAAAAGATTTTAAGTGGGGGAGATTGTAACAACCCGGAATTTTGGAACCAATTTAAAATTTTTATTATAGAAATTTTAGTGAATTTTGAATATTTAAAGTAATTTGTTTTAAATAATAACGATTAAAAATTTATTTTAATCGAAGTTAAAACGAATAAATTTTATTATAATTATAAAAGGAGTTTGAAATGGCACAACAGATCGAAAATTCGATTTCTCATTTCAATGTAATATACATGATTCGATATAAGTCAGAATTGAACGAAATAAGAGATATTTAAATCTATTTAATTATATCTTTCTAATGAATATAGGAAACTAAGATTTCACTTTATAAATTGTAAGTTATGTCCAGTTTAAAATTTAGTAAAGTCGCTGTAGAATTTATATATATTTTAATATATTATATAGCCCTTAAAAATAGCCATTTTGCAAACGACCACCGTTTTCGACGAAACCACTTTTGTTGGAACTGGAATGTCAAATTATTGCTAGGTTTAAATTTCATTATTTTTAGAATTAATATGTGAGCGTGGCAAAAGAAAACGTGTTTTGTCAATTTCAGTCTAATTGGATCGACCGAAAAATGGGCATTTTTCAAACGGTCTTCAAATTCGACGAAATTAGTTTTGTTAGGACCATATCGTCAAAACATAACTAGATATAATTTTTCTGTAATTTTTAGAGTTAGTATGTGGCCCCGCTAAATTAAAATGTACGTTAAAATTTAATATTAAATGTTTTATATTTTAAAATTAAAGAAAAGAAGGCCGAGATGATCAAACGGGCTGACGGAACCTGTTTCATTGTGTCCGAAAGGCTTTTTTTGGCTAGAGGCAACACTGGTTGGGCTGAGTTTGGAGTTGTTAAGAAGTTAAGGGCTTTTTCGTAAATTAAAGAATTTAATATTTAAATATTATATAATCCTAGGAACCTAACCCAAGAGCATATACAGTAGTCGCCGCCTAAGCTATTCCATGGCTGAAAATTCACGATTTAAATCAATTAAAACTTCAAATCCGTTCATCGTCTACATAGATTTTCAAAAGCAAAATGAAAGAGGATCGAGAGATCCATATCTTCAGCGGTCAAGATGGGTTATAAGGAAGTAATTTGGTCAGAAATTGACACTAGTTCATCACCATTCTCAGCGGATTTCTTAAGGCTTGGGTGGTGCGAGTTCACCTCGATGGTGGCAGCAGGAAGTCGGCGCGATGGCCATTCGGGTGTGGGCTTCCGATCATGGTCCGGCATGATGTAGTGGAGGTGGTTTGAAGCCCTAGGAATCGACGCCGATGGGTTAAGACCTGGAACCGAATACGGACGAGGAAGAAGGGATTAATTCCCTAATCAAGTAATTAAAAGTAATTAATTATTCAATTATTTTAAATTATGTAATCTAAATTTTAAACCATCGTATATTCTTCAAATCTAATCAGAATCCGACGAAATTAGATTCTTTGGAACCGTGGCGATGAGCACAACATTGTAGAACTGATCAGAGCAGACACTGAAGCCACTGGAATTTTTGATAAAATTAAACTCCAGTTTAATTTTATTAAAACTATCGTTAATTAAAGATTTCTAATCGTTCAAGGTGAGATCTCTATTTTTAAAATAAAATTAATTATTAATTGCGATGTAAAATTTATATTTATGCTATTAAAAATTCGAGTTGGTGTTGAGTAAAATTTTAATTGATTGTTTTGTGATTACTATGGACGACTGAATTGAATTGTATATGTTAAATAAAATATTCATGTATGTCAAATTTTATGCATACAATAAAAATCCATATTTTTATTGTACATATATATATATATATATAAGATTAAAATGTTCATGTTTGTCAAAAAAATTTCATACAATCAAAGTCACCTTTTTATCATTTATATAAAAATAAAGATGTTCATGTTTAATTAGAGAAAAGGAATGACATGTTAAAAAATAGAATTTGTCATTTAAAAATGTTAATGCATGATTATTACTAAAATGTGTCATTTTCTTGTGTTACTTAAAAATGTTAATGCATGCTTATTATTAAAAATGTTACATTTTCTTGTGTTAGTTAAAACATGTTGATTCATGTTTATCATTAAACAGAACATTTTCTTGTGTTAGATTAATAATAAAAGAAAAACATGTTAATACATGTTTATTATTAAGAAAAAGACATTTTTAACATGTTAAGTTAGAATAACAGAAAAATCATTTTCATGAAATGTTAGAATAATAGAAATTTCTTTTTTATAAAATGTTAGAACAATAAAAACCATCTTTTTATTTGTCAATTATGAACACTGAAATTACTGAAAATAAAATTCTCTTTTTATTTGTTATATATGAACATAGGAATTGTTGAAAATTTGTTTAACAGTAAAAATTTTACATTTTTATTGTATATTAGAAATGATTAAAAATATGCATTGTATAGAAAGATGTTTCATTTGATTTTATATGTTTTGTTAGTTAAAACATTTTCATTCACATGCTAGTTACATTAGAATAAAAATATCATTTTTGGTTAGAAATGTTGCATTAGATAAAAATACCATTTTAGTTAAAAATGTTGCATTGGAATAAAATTGACATTTTAGTTAAAAAAGGTACATTAGATATAAAATAACATTTTGTTATAAAATGTTGCATTAGAACAAAAACATCATTTTTGTTATAAAATGTTAGATTAGAATAAAATTTCCGTTTTTGTAAAATAATGTTTCATTACAAATGATTATTTAGAATAAAAAGATCATCCTTATTGGAAATGTTTATTTAGAATAAAGAGATCATCTTTATTAGAAATGTTTATTCAGAATAAAAAGGTCAATTGGTTAGAAATGTCATATTAGAAATAATAATGTCATTAGTGATAGAATTGTCATTTTTGTATAAAATGTTTGATTAGAATAAGATGCCATTTTATTTATAAATGCCATGTTAGAATATAAATGTAACACCCCATGTCCATTAATGTCACTCACAAAGGGAATGCATCAATGTCCATGGAGAGTTATTGTTATATAGAACAGATAAATTACAAGAATAAATAAATAAAACAACACAACGGAAGATAAAACTTATTTCATAGCATCATAACTCAAAACAAGCTTACATAAGTAGTTTCCAAAACCATTACAACATGATCTATAGTCTTTTCCAAAAACTTCAAAGTACATAAAGAAGCAAATACTTAAATAACATAAATGCATAAATCCCCACTGAGCATAAGCAAAGCCATAAAGATGAGAGAGTCCAAAGCGATACATCTACTCTTTTCAAGCAACTGAAAGAAATCGGCACTAAGCTGTAGTATTCCCTCCTTGAAAACCTGAGGTGGGGAAAGGAAAGGAAAGAAAAGAGGTGGAAACAAACGGGCCAGACATAAAGTCTGGCGAGTCCAGTAATTTTAACAAGGTAAATGATCAAGACATAAATAGGCATCATGATATGGCTGTAACTTAGATAAGGTAGATAAAAAGGATGGACAAGATGATTTCGTTCCTAAGTACTAAGACAATCCTACACCTTGGCTAAGCGAACAACCCTCCAAGTACTAACCCCGAAGACCGAAGTCAACATCAGACTAGCACCCAAAGGACTATCCAACTCAACCAGCATGTATTTCGTTACACCGCACTTTTGCTAAGTTACACCACATTACTTAGTTACACAGCACATCTACTAGTCTCTTTTTACTAGAGGTTGATCCCTTCCCACTAACTGTACCCACATGACAAACTTGGTAGTTACTTGTACCTAGCTGCTATCATAGGTGCTGGCTTGCTCCTACCACTGCTAAGGTACCCTTAATCTACCCATTCGATTGGCTCCCTAAACCCCGTAGGCATCCGTGCTGGCCCCACAGTGGGGTGTATCACTCCCCAAAGTGGCAACTCCGATACCAACATGAAATGCACGACCATACCTACATGATGCAACAACGTCTTACCTACCATCCCGGACCCATGCACGCACATGAACCCGTTGGACTTGCGTTGCCACTGCTATTCACGTTTTGACCTCTTATATTCAAGCCCAGTAAGCGTACCCCAACCCCGACCTAGTACCGGGCCCAATTAGATACTTAAACGGGTTACTGGTTGAAACGGGTCCCCATCCGACACAAGCCTCCCACCTACGCTTGGTCCCTACTAGTTTTTTCTCCCACTTAACCATTTTAATTTAAATGTCCATGTCTTACACATGCTACGGTTAAGTCCATACTTACATGCCATAATTTACATGTCCTATCTTATTCCGGTTAAGTCCATATTTACATGTCATAATTTACATGTCACCCCACTTAACCCTCTAACCATTCCCATGTCTTATTATGGTTAGTATTCTTTAATTCATTGCGGTGCATGACCTTTCACATTAGACGAACACTTTGTGGCCGCTAGATTTTCCGGGCGGTTCCGGGCAGTCTTACGCCACAAACCGGGTCTAACCTCGTGTCATTAACCGTTATGCCTACAATTCATTCCTTTGACCTCTCACATTAGACGTCCAATTGTGGTCGCTGGATTTGCCGGGCGGTTCCGGGCAGTCTTACATCACAGTTGCGTCTAACCTCGTGTCAAAGGTTCATTAACATCGTATTTCACCCATACCCAATTTTCATGTCATATATATCCAATTAAACATATAATCATGTCTATAATATTGCTTATTCCAAATTGTCACTAATTACACAATAATTAGCCTCAATTACAAATTTACAATTTTAGGCAATTTCATCAATTCCATGTAATTCATACCCAAATATGCCAATTTCACATATTATCCAAAATATCCAATTTTCCAAATTTCCCATATTCCCAATATTCCACATCATTCCCACGTATTCGCATTCGCGCGTATTTTTAATATAGGCTCGAAGGTAGCCTAGATCCACAAATAAAAGGAATAGGGGTAAGAAGAGATAATCAATTCATAGAAAATTGGAATAAAACATCATCATGAAATAAAGAGGCATATAGACTGGCATAGAAGCATAATAAAAGATTCAACATGAATAAACTGATAAAAGGTATGAACTTTACATAGAAACATAGGCATATGATGACATGGATAAATAAGGTGAAGACTTGGTGAGATTTTCATTACATACATACATATGAATCCTCTTTACAACTTCATCATGTTACTTTTCATCCCATTATATTGTAAAAATCACCATACTCACCTTTCATGGTTAAAGAATAGAATTATGCACTGAAATTGGTGCAGAAATGTTGCGGTGTTGTTGATTGATCTTCTTTAATTGTTGTTGAAGCTCTAATCTTTGATTTGAATTGTGTATGAACACTTGAGATTTGATTAGAGGCGGCGGCTAGGATTTAGAAGAGAGTTTGACAGCATAATGGTGTCTTAGAAATTATTTATGAATTAGGGTTAGGTCTTAGGGTATATATATAGGTGTAGGAAGTTATTTAGGCCTTAGGATTTACCTTAGAACTGATCTGGACCATCAAAAATAGTCCCAGGCCCAAAAATCGCACCACGCCGCAAAACTGGCCGAACCAGGTTCGACCTCCCAAAGGGTAAGGTTGACCCCCAGGTCGACCTGGGGGTACCCGGGTCGGCCTGCTCACCTTTTTTTTCTTGTTATCTTCCGAGGGTCATATCTCCTTCGTCTGGACTCCGTTTTTCGAAAACTTGGACTCTATTCCATGCAGAATTCCGAGACAAACGCAATGGCGTAACCCATTTCCCTTCATTCATCTTTTAAAAATTTAGTGTCCTTTAATTTATTTAATTCAATCATTCAAAATTCGGGGTGTTACATTCTTCCCTACTTAAAGGATTTCGTCCTCGAAATCTCTAAGTCAAGAAGAACGTATCCTACCATCCAATCTCCATCTACTCAACCATCAACCACAAGAAACCATTGTCCTTAAAAATATCTAATGCTTTTCATGTACATATGCATAGTGTGTGTATATGTTCGTATACTAATGCAAAATCAGGCGGTCCACTGATTCAATCGACCTCCTTAATGCAAATAATGATAGTGCCATGTATCCATCATGTATGCAAAGAACCCTATACATATCATTCTACATGTGTGCACAACCATTCATTTAAATGCAACATCCATATGATACACACATCCAATGTACATTCATTTTACTAAATACATCCATTTATATGCAATATGCAATATGAAAGTGACTGAGCCGATCTAGTGCCTAAAGTGTGTGTATATGCATCCACGAGCAACCACTAGCAAACACTTGCATCCACTTGCATCCACCATACATAACATGTCTCAAACACATGTTTCAACCATATGAATACCCTATATAAAGGTCAAAGATACTAGCAAGAGGACATACTAAAGATAGAACAAGTACAAGCTAAGCGATAAAGGAGAAATTAAAAGACATACCCTCGAAAAGAAAAGGGTACAATGAACGCATCTTCTCTTCCGTCTCCCAAGTAGCGTCACTCTCATCATCTCCCCATTGCACTTTGACTAGCTTGACGTCTCGATTCCTCAACTTCTTAATCTCCGACCCAAGAAAGCATGTAGGAGCTCATCGAATAGTCACATCACGCACTATCTCCACCTCTCTAAGCAAGCTCGGCTCTACCACTTCCGCGGTCTCATGCAAGCACTTCCTCAAATGTGATACATGGAATACGTCGTATATACCACTAAGTCTGTTGGGCAACTCCACTCTATACGCCATCTGTCGAATCCTCTCCTTAATAGGAAACGACCCTACGAACCTTGGTGCTAACTTCCCAACGGACCCAAAGCGAACAACATTCCATAATGGAGACACCTTGATAAAGACCATGTCCCCAATATCAAATTCAAGATCTGTCCTCCTCTTGTCCGCATACGATTTCTGCCTATCTTGCGCCATCTTCATCCTCCTTCGAATCAAATCAATCTTTTCCGAAGTCTCTCTAATCATATCGGGCCCAAGTAAGATCTTATCCGTAGATTCCCACCAACATGTTGGTGAACGACAAGGCCTTCCATAAAGAGCCTCGAAAGGTGCCATGCCAATGCTAGACTGAAAACTATTATTATACGCGAACTCCACCAAAGGAAGATGCTCCTCCCATGTACCTCCGAAGTCTAAAACACAAAGCCTCAAAAGGTCCTCTAGAATACGATTCACCCTCTCGGTCTGGCCATCCGTCTTAGGATGATATGCGTTGCTCAAATATAACTGAGTCCCTACCGCCTCTTGCAAGCTCTTCCAAAACTCGTTAGTAAAAATAGGATCGTGATTGCTCACTATGCTAGAAGGAACATCATGCAAATGAACTATCTCTCGAATGTATACGGAGGCTAACCATGGAGCAGTCCTCTTACTCTTCACGGGAATGAAATGGGCGCTCTTAGTAAGTCTGTCTACCACAACCTAAATCCCCGTATTACCCTTCCTCGATCTCAGTATCCCATCAACAAAGTCCATCGAGACACTCTCCCACTTCCATTGTGGGACCTCCAATGGGTGAAGCAACCCACTGGGCTTCTTTTGCTCTGCTTTTACTTGTTGGCACACCAAGCATCTAGCGACAAACTCGGCTACATCCTTCTTCATACCGGCCCAAAAGTAAACTCGTCTCATGTCCATGTACATCTTGTCCCCGCCGGGATGAATGGTCATCTTCGAACGATGTGCATCATCCAGAATGGTCTTTCTCAAGTTCTCATCTCGTGGTACACAAAGTCTACCGTCCCTACGTAACCAACCCTTATCATCTAGGGTATACCTACTGAGATGGCTCGATGACTCCACCCTTATGAGCTTCTCTACCAACTCAACCAACTGTGGGTCATCTCGCTGTGCCTCACCAATCCGTCACAAAAGTGTAGGTCTGACCTCTAAGGATGCTAGAAAACCGGGTACAAAGTCAATGGAATGTCTAAAGTCAAACGTAGAGATTAACTCTAAGCTTTGTCGCTCAACAAACAACGGACTCAAGGACAACCTTTTCCTACTTAAGGCATCTGCCACCACGTTACCCTTGCCAGGGGTATATGCTATCTCGAAATCGTAGGACGCTAAGAATTCCATCCACGTTTGCTGCCTTAAGTTCAAGTCCTTCTGAGAGAACAAGTATTTTAGCGATTTGTGGTCTGTGAACAATTCGAATTTCTCGCCAAGAAGATAATGGCACCAAGACTTAAGCGCGAAAACAATAGCGGCCAACTCTAGGTCAAGTGTAGGGTAATTCCTCTCATGCACTCTCAACTGCCTTCCTCCATAGGCTATTACCCTCCCCTCTTGCATTAAGACTGTGCCTAGTCCTGTCCTACAAGCATCGGTATAAACGGTAAATGGCTTACTCCCATCTGGCAACACTAAGACTGGGGCTGTGGTCAAAGCTCTCTTTAAACGTTGGAATGCATCATCACAATCTACGTCCCATGTGAAAACTAGGTTCTTCTTCGTCAAGCATGTCAATGGGGCTGATATCTTTGCGAAGTCCTTGATAATCTTCCTACAGTAGCCTTCCAACCCCAAGAAACTCCTCACCTCGGTAGCATTTTTAGGGACCTTCCAGTCTTGGATGGCCACCACCTTCGCGGGATCCACAACTATCCCTTCTTTGGAAACCATGTGCCCTAAGAATCACACTTCCTTCCTCCAAAAGTGACATTTAGAAAATTTAGCTTTAAGGTTATGCACTCGAAGGGTCTCCAACACTTCCCTAAGATGTAGGGCATGCTCTTCCTCGCTCTTAGAAAAGATCAAGATGTCATCCACAAAGACCACCACGAATTTATTAAGGTACTACCTAAACACCCTGCTCATCAAGTCAACAAAGTATGCGGGGGCGTTTGTCAAACCGAAGGGCATTACAAGCCACTCATAGAAACTGTCCGGAGTCCTAAAGGCATTCTTGTCTATGCTATCCTCAGCCACTCTCAACTGATGGAAACTAGTGGCTAAGTCCAACTGTGAAAATACTGAGGTGCTAACTAACTGATCGAAGAGATCGTCAATCCTCGGCAGTAGGTGCCTATTCTTCTTAGTAAGCTTATTAAGTTCTCTATAGTCCACACAAAGTCTAAGGGACCTATCCGCCTTCGTGGCAAATACTACTGGAGCACCCCACTCCAATATACTACGTCTTATGAATCCCTTCTCAAGCAACTACCCTACTTGCTTATTGAACTCCCTCCTCTCACGAGGAGCCATGTGGCGTACTGGCAGAGATACTGGTTTTGCATTGTCTATAAGATAAATACGAAAGTCTATCTCACATTTTGGGGGTAGACCCCTCACCTCATTGAAGACATCAACATATTCACGGACTACATGAATAGAATGTAAATCATCATTGGATGCGTCAAGTGACTCAAGATAACTAAGCATCACCGATCCTCTAGGGTCATAAGAAATATCAAGGGTCTTTCCACTACGAGTCAACAATTTTACTACCCTTCGTTCATAATCTAGGATGGCACCGTATCTGTCTATCCAATGCATCCCTAGAATCAACCCATAGCCCATGAAACCAAGCACAAAAGCATTACATTCAAAACCAATGCCTAAGATAGACAATCTCAAATCCCTACAAACCATGGATAAATGAGCCGACCCACCAATAGGATTTGAGACTACAATGGGATCTACAACAAGACTAGTATTTATGTGCAGCGTTTCAACTAATGATGTAGAGATAAACGAATGTGATGCGCCAGAATTGAATAAAGTACGGATAGGATGATCAAACAAGAAAATCAAACTTTCGACAGAAATTTTTCTACCTTCTTCCTGTCCCAGAGCCATGAGAGCGTGAACCTGCCCAGCCGAAGTAGAACCTGCCCTCTGCCCTTGCTTCTTAGGACAGTTCTTCACAGCATGACCTACATCAACACAATGATAATAAGTGAACTTCTTCTTCTTCCTACAGTCTTTCTTCAAATGGCCGGGTATCCCACAGTTGTGACACTTCCTCTTTTCTTTACCACCTTTCTTTTGTTGTTGGGCTTTCTTTGGATCCTCCTTCTTATCTTGCGGCCTAAAAGTACTTACACCCTTCTCTTCTTCATGCATGTATGCCATATCAACAATCTTTTCATACGTAGCCCCCACTGGAATGTGGGACATAGCCAAACTGTGAAGCGGTTCAATTAGGCCCTTTGCAAACCTCAAGGCCTTCTTGTGAGGCGTATTCACCAACTCTAGCCCAATTCTCGCCAACTTATTAAATTCGGTCACAAACTCTTTCACGGTCAAGTTTTTCTGCTTCAATGTCAAGAACCTCTCCATGTACATACTCTCCTCAGCTTGAGAAAGGAATTTCAACTCAAACCTTCCCCTAAAATCTGCCCACGTCTCCACAGCACGCTCTCCATTAGTAACCGCCCACCAAAATAAAGCTTCGTCCGTCATCAACCAAGCAACAAATTGGACCTTCTTACGATTGTCCAAATCAAAAATGCCAAACAGATCCTCCACTTCTTTTAACCAATTTCTAGCTTCAACGAACGTTTCAGACCCACTAAAAGGTTTTCCACCCATCGAACGAAAGTCTTTACATATCTTGGAGAAAGCATCTCCACGCGGAGGAATGACTGGAGCTGGGGGAGGAGGAAGAGGAACGTCGGCCGAACCCGCGGCAGCGGCCCTAGCCTCGAGATATTGACAAAACCAACCGGGTACATGACCACCCTCTGGTATCTCAGATGCTCCAGACATGCTGAAAAGAAAAAGAAAGAGTTTCAAAACAAGGGAAGCGAAAGAGAGATGCATGGCTTGCGGGGATTGTGCTTTTTAAAGTAAACCTTCCTTGAAAATAACTTCTATAAAACAAGTTTTTGAAAATACTTTCTAGGAAAATAATACTTTTGAAAACACTTTTCAAAACTTTTTATCTGTTCTTGTAACCATAGCTCTGATACCACGTGTAACACCCCATGTCCATTAATGTCACTCACAAAGGGAATGCATCAATGTCCATGGAGCGTTATTGTTGTATAGAACAGATAAATTACAAGAATAAATAAAAAAACAACACAGGGGAAGATAAAACTTATTTCATAGCATCATAACTCAAAACAAGCTTACATAAGTAGTTTCCAAAACCATTACAACAGGATCAATAGTCTTTTCCAAAAACTTCAAAGTACATAAAGAAGCAAATACTTAAATAACATAATGGATAAATCCCCACTGAGCATAAGCAAAGCCATAAAGATGAGAGATTCCAAAGCGATACATCTACTCTTTTCAAGCAACTAAAAGAAATCGGCACTATGTTGTAGTATTACCTCCTTGCAAACCTGAGGGGGTGGGGGAAAGAAAAGAGGTGGAAACAAACGGGTCAGACATAAAGTCTGGCGAGTCCAGTAATTTTAACAAATAATAGGTAAGGTAAATGATCAAGACATAAATAGGCATCATGATATGGCTGTAACTTAGATAAGGTAGATAAAAAGGATGGACAAGATGATTTCATTCCTAAGTACTAAGACAATCCATCACCTTAGCTAAGCGAACAACCCTCCAAGTACTAACCCCAAAGACCGAAGTCAACATCAAACTAGCACCTAAAGGACTATCCAACTCAACCAACATGTATTTTGTTACACCTCGCTTTTGCTAAGTTACACTACATTACTTAATTACACCGCACATCTACTAGTCTCTTTTTACAAGAGGTTGATCTTTTCCCACTAGCTGTACCCACATGACAAACTTGGTAGTTACTTGTACCTAGCTGCTATCGTAGGTGCCAGATTGCTCCTACCACCGCTAAGGTACCCTTAATCTACCCATTCGATCAGCTCCCCAAACCCCGTAGGCACCCATGCTGGCCCCACAGTGGGGTGTATTGCTCCCCCAAGTGGCAACCCCGATACCAACATGAAATGCACAACCATACCTACACGATGCAACAACGTCTTACCTACCAGCCCGGATCGATGCACGCACATGAACCCGTTGGACTTGCGTTGCCACCGCTAATCATGTTTTGACCTCTTATATTCAAGCCCAGTAAGCGTGCCCCAACCCTGGCCTAGTACCGGGCCCAATTAGATATTCAAACGGGTTACTGGTTGAAACGGGTCCCCATCCGACACAAGCCTCCCACCTATGCTTGGTCCCCACTAGGTTTTTCTCCCACTTAACCATTTTAATTTAAATGTCCATGTCTTACACATGCTACGGTTAAGTCCATACTTACATGTCATAATTTACATGTCCTATCTTATTCCGGTTAAGTCCATATTTACATGTCACCCCACTTAACCCTCTAACCATACCCATGTATTATTATGGTTAGTATTCTTTAATTCATTCCTTATGACGAACGGTGCATGACCTCTCACATTCGACCGAACACTTTGTGGCTGCTGGATTTGCTGGGCGGTTCCGGGTAGTCTTACGCCACAAATCGGGTCTAACCTCATGTCATTAACCGTTACGCCTACAATTCATTCCTTTGAACTCTCACATTAGACGTCCAATTGTGACCGCTGGATTTGCCGGGCGGTTCCGGGCAGTCTTACGTTACAATTGCGTCTAACTTCGTGTCAAAGGTTCATTAACATCGTATTTCACCCATACCCAATTTTCATGTCATATATATCCAATTAAACATATAATCATGTCTATAATATTGCCTATTCCAAATTGTCACTAATTACACATTAATTAGCCTCAATTACAAATTTACAATTTTAGGCAATTTCATCAATTCCATGTAATTCATACCCAAATATGCCAATTTCACATATTATCCAATTATCCAAAATAACCAATAATATCCAATTTTCCAAATTTCCCATATTCCCAATATTCCACATCGTTCTCACGTATTCGCATTCGCGCGTATTTTTAATATAGGCTCGAAGGTAGCCTAGATCCACAAATAAAAGGAATATTGGTAAGAAGAGAGAATCAATTCATAGAAAATTGGAATAAAACATTATCATGAAATAAAAAGGCAAATAGACTGGCATAGAAGCATAATAAAAGATTCAACATGAATAAACTGATAATAGGTATGAACTTTACACAGAAACATAGGCATATGATGACATGGATAAAAAAGGTGAAGACTTGGTGAGATTTTCATTACATACGTACATATGAATCCTCTTTACAACTTCATCATGTTAGTTTTAATCCCATTATATTGTGAAAATCACCGTACTCACCTTTCGTGGTTAAAGAATAGAACTATGCACTGAAATTGGTGTAGAAACGTTGCGGTGTTGTTGATTGATCTTCTTTAATTGTTGTTGAAGCTCTAATCTTTGATTTGAATTGTGTATGAACACTTGTGATTTGATTAGAGGCGGCAGCTAGGGTTTAGGAGAGAGTTTGACCGCATAATGGTGTCTTAGAAATTATTTATGAATCAGGGTTAGGTCTTAGGGTGTATGTATAGGTGTAGGAAGTTATTTAGGCCTTAGGATTAACCCTAGAACTGATCTGGACCATCAAAAATCGTCCCAGGCCCAAAAATCGCACCACGCAGCAAAACTGGCCGAACCAGGTTCGTCCTCCCAAAGGGGGAGGTCGACCTGGGCGTACCTAGGTTAACACCATGGTTGGCCTGCTCACATATTTTTTTCTTGTTAACTTCCGAGGGTCATATCTCCTCCATCCGGACTCCGTTTTTCGAAAACTTAGACTCTATTCCATGCAGAATTCCGAGACGAACACAATGGCATAACCCATTTCCCTTCATTCCTCTTTTAAAAATTTAGTGTCCTTTATTTTAGTTAATTCAATCATTCAAAATTCGGGGTGTTACAATAAATGTCATTTTATTTATAAATGCCATGTTAGAATATTAATGTCATTTTATTTAGAAATGCATGTAGAAATGATTAAAATGATCACTAGATAGAAATATAAAAACATGTTAAAGATAAATGTCATTTTGTTGGAATATTGTCATGTTAAATAATATGTCATTTATTTTGATTATATCCATGTTAAATGAATATTTCATTTGTTTAGGATAATGTTTTGTGAAATAAAAATGTCATCATGTAAGACAAGGACAAAAATAATTACTTGTCAAAATATATGGTAGTGGAAATAAAATTATAAATAGTCATTTATAATTTTAAATAGTGAAAATTGGTTAAAGTGGGAATAATTCAAACTGAATTATTATTGGTTAAATTTTTAACCAATGGTTTATTTATCTAAACTGTTGTTGTTTGAAAGCTCCACATGGGTATTGGGATGATATTTTACATACACTAGTCCCAATATTTAGCTGTATGTCAATTGCTGGATTGACAGTCTCTGATGAGCATTAATTATTTAATTATTTTAATGCTCACACAATTATAAATTTCACTCTGGATGTGAATGGATTGTTTAATGAATATTTATCATTATTGTTGTATACATGTGATGTATTAAATCCATATAATTGAAATTATATGGTAATTGATTGAGTCGCGTTCCAATTCAGAATATCTTTATATAAAGAATATTCAAAAATAAGGAATCTTTTTTATAAAGAATATTTTTAAAGTAATAAATATTTTAAAATAATATTCAGTGAAACCGAATTAAGTAGCAAACGCCATTTTAACCCGAACGGGTTTATCGACCGATTTTATTTATTTTAATTGAATATCGAAAAGAAGTGATTTTAAAATATAATATTTTGAAAATATTATTATTAATATAATAAAAATATAGAATATTCAATTTTGCTTAAAAATTGAAAATGAAGTTAAAACCGTTTTAAAAAGAATTTATAAACGATTTATTAAATACGTTTTAAATGGAAATCGACGATTATATATATTTATTTAATGGCCTGAATAGAACGCGCAGCACTGCGACCGTTCGCGAATTTCGACCATTAACTTCAAATGGGCGCAACGGGAGATCTGACCATCGGATTATCCTAAAACCGAAACCATGGGGTTCGTATCAAAAAGAGCTTTTCAATGAATATAAGAGTTTTGAAATCTAATGGTTGGATTTGGAATTATGTCCAAATCAAATTTGGAAAATGTCGCTGTATGTGTAGTTCGATGGTCGTTATTGGAAACCGACTGTAACGGCCTTAATAAAATTATTAAACATATGGAAAAATTATGTAAAATCATAATAAATGATTTAAAAAGAATTTAGATTAGAAGTTCTAATTTTGTAAAGATAAAAATATATTTTTATCAATATGAACTAGTTGTTAACTAGAATAAATCTTTAAATTAAGATTTGATGAAGTTTCCATTTAACTCATATTTAATTGGAATTAAATAAGATAAATTGGATTTTGGTTTGTCGTGAATGGTGTCTTAAATAACACTGTTCCTAAACCCCGTATGAAAAGAATAAACCTTTTAATTAAGTTTTTAGAGTTTTTTAATTATATTTAATAATAGGAATAAAACGAAATGTAAATTGGGTTTGTTGTGAACTGTGTTTTTAAACGACATTTGTTCTTTAACCAAATTAACAATGAAATATAATTTGCAAATTATAAATCTTTTATTAAGATTTAATTGGAAATTCTCCAAAGTAAAGTTTTCCAATTTAATATATTAAATTGGAATTGAATGGAATTCGATTTAATAATAATCGAGATGAGCTTCTGTAAAAGAAGACCGTTATTATATATGGAATTTAAAAGGCTTTGCCGTTATTCCATTTATATTAATGGTCTGATACATGAATTTATATCGATTAAATATTGATTTGATTTCTATGGAAATTCCATATTTAATGGAAGATGATTTTGGGGTTTATCGTGAACGATGTTTTTAAATGCATTTGTTCTTTAACCCAGTTCAAGACAAGATTTATTTCTTAAAATTTGAATAATCATAAAGTAATGATTTTAGATATTAAAACCCAAATAGGAGTTTTAATGAATCTTTAAAATAGAAGATTAAAGAATAAATTTAAAAGAATTTATCTTTGATAAAATTAGTGGGAACCTTTCCCTAGTAATGTGAATATTTATTTAAAAGAATATTCTGAATTGGAATGAGGTGTATGATGTGTTTTATAGCACTTTATTATCAATTATAAAATATGCGAGTTATTTGGAAAGACCGGGTTTAACCCATTCTGAATATTTACTACGACGATTAAAAGTCGAAGGTGAAGACGGTGGTTGAAGACCGGAGATCTTCACATCGTTTGGGTGATTACTGATGTCTTGATTGGGAGGCATCCCAAGACAAGGTAATAAGTGGTGATCGTCCGGACGTACTTGGAGATCGATGGATATGCGAGAACCTCTCTCCTGTATTGGACATATGGGAGAGGAATAAGGTGTCTCCGATTTCGTTCAGACCCAGAACGGGCTTGTAAATGGATGGTATGTCTGACGTTGCATTCCTTTATGTTGTATTCGTTGATCTCTGCTAATTACATATCTGTGGTGGCGGAGAATTTATTCTCTTGCTTAACACCCTTCTCTGAGACGTACGAGCTTAGAGGTTATATATTGGCAGAAATCAATGGTATGGTATGGATTGACAATGTGGCATGCTAAGATGCAAATGATCAAGGCTTTTGTTGAAAAGCAGAGCCTTGTGGTTGATGATCAAAGCACAGCCCATTTTAGGCATAACTTCGTGTAGCGTAACTTCGCGAGCCTCACACCCCTGTATGAACCAGATACAGGAGAAGGACCCCAGGGAGGACATGCGTTTCTTTCTAGTTAGAAGTGGTGTTAGCGTTTACAAGCCCTGGCATTTTTACTTATGTGGATGATGGATTGCGTGGCGCTTCGGTTATTTGAGCCCCCAGTGGCTCTATTTACGCCCCATAGGGCGGAGAGACGTATTGTTCAGGCATAACTTATCCACTAACATATTTGTGGACCGGCCCTGGAACTCCTAGGTGCAGTTGCGGCTGTATCCTGAGACATGAGCTAGATTGTCTCGAATTCGGTAAGGACTATCTCTTGCCTTGGTTCATGATGGAAATCCAACTTCCAATACGACACCATACGATTTTGATTGTATAACTAGTATGGCGACATAGCGTATGGTAGCTGTGCAGTCTATGATTGATACATTATGATGGAAATTGTTTTTGAAACTTATAGACACTAATAATAAGATCAAATCCGTTTTATCGTATCAAGCATTTTTGACCATTATAAGGTAAAACTCTTTCCTTCGGTTTGCATTGCATTGCGTGATGGGACTTGAGTCTTATAATGGTTTCATTTTTCTAAAAAGCATTGCGTTGTTTTAAACGATTTACTTTATTTATGCACTGGCAATCCAATGGAGTAAACCCGTTCCGCGTTAGCAGCATGGTCCTGTGATTAGCCTTATTATTAAATAGGTTAAGTAAGATTTCTCATACCAGTCCCATGACTGACTCGTAGTTTGTTTCACTTTGCAAACTCAGGTGCCCACTTTTCTACACGAGCAGCCTTGTATTCAGGATTTAGTGGATTCGTTCTGGATAACCATGGAGTTGAAGATGGATCCTATCATTTCTATTTTGCTGTTCAGACTTCGTTTAGTATATCATGTTTAATTCCGCTGCATTGTATTAATTCATTGTAAATTATCTTCCGCTATTGTATTATTATATCGATGTACTCTGACATTCTGTACTCTGATGTAACATTATTATGATGTTTGTAAAAGTCTGTAGTTTTTCGTTCTAATGTGTTGTATGCCCAAAGTTGAAGTATTCGAGGATTTCCAACTTTTGGATAAGACCTGTATGGTTTATGGTCGATTCAAAAGGCGGGGATTTTCGGGTCTTTACAGAAGAGGAGAGAGGGAGGAAGAGAGGGGACTTCAACGACGGGCGACGGTGCAGCGATCGGCGTCTAGGGTTTGCTGAGCGCGTTTTTTTCTTCTTAAAATCGATTTCGAACTGACGAGGGGAGGACAAATAAAAGAGGGATGATATTATATAATTTAATATTTTATTTATTTTAATTCTTTTGATTTCAAAATTCATGTTTAACGATACAAACTCTAAATCAAACCCAATGACTGTCGCCCCTAGCTAATCATCCCCATTCTGAACGCAATGGGATATGTTTCATAAGCCAATTCGCCTGTTCGATCAGTTTTCTTTTAAATTAAAATATAAATCATTATATATTCAATTCAAACGCACAGTCTAATTTACTGGGGCACATACTGACTCTAAAAATTACAGAAAAATAAATCTGGCTATGTTTTGACGATACAGTCCTAACAAAACTAATTTCGTCAAATTTGAAGACTGTTTGAAAAACGGCCGTTTTCCAGTCAATCCGAATTGACTAAAACTGTCAAAACTCTTTTGCCACACTCACATATTGATTCCCAAAATTATAATAATTGGAATCTGACAATAACTTGACATTCCGAATCCAACAAAAGTGTTTTCGTCGAAAACAGAGGTCGTTTACAAAATGGCTATTTTTAAGGCCTTTATATATATAAAAATATATATAAATTCCACAACGACTTTTCTGAATTTTAAACTGGACGTAACTTACAATTTATAAAACGAAATCTCATTTTCTTACATCCTTTAGAAAGATATTGTTAATCAGATTCAAATATTTCTTGTTTCGTCCAATTCTGACTTTTTTCGAATTCTGTATATTAATTTGAAATTAGAAATCGAATTTTTAAACTACCGTGCCATTTCAGGCTCGTTATAGAATTAAAATAAAATTATTCATTTTAACTTCATCGAAAATAAATTTTTCGTTATTATTATTTAAAATAATTCATTTTAAATATTCAAAATTCATTAAAATAACCAAAATAAAAATTTTAAATTAGTTCTGATTTTCCGGGTTGTTACAAGTTACTTCACCAGTTCGTAATTAATTATTCCTATGACTACTTTATAGCCTTATTCGTATTATTTTCAAAAAACTTTAATTCGATGGTATGTAATATTTAATTTGTAACAATTCTATGACACTTGTGTGCTATTTTATGTTATGGCTCGGTTTGGCTTTCTCTATAATTATCTATTATGCTTTTGGATAATGCTAAAGGGGGAGATATAATATAGGGATACATAATTCAGGAGGAGTACTTATATAGTTGTGATTGTATAGTTGTCATCATCAAAAAAGGGGATAACGATAGACGCTCTGATTCATGATTTTAATGACAACAACTATACAATCATGATATACAAGTATATATACACTATCTATCTTTGTAGGAGATATACATATGAAGAAATATCATTGAAGATTAGAAGACATACATAAGGAGTATGTACAAGAGCTTCATAGTAAGATAATACTTTGTATAATAATAGAAATAAAATATACAATCTCCTTGGAGAGTTATATTTTAAATAAAGTTATCATAAAATAGGTTCTGTGCATATGTTAGACATCTATCTTACTAGATCAGACGTCTATCTATAGACTTTGGAAATTTTCCAGACTCGGCACAAACGTATGACCTATAAGGATAGACGTCTATCACTAACTTTAGGAAATTTTACAGAGTAAGAACAAACGTCTATTCTTAATGGTCGGACGTCTGTCCTAAGTGACAACCTGTTATTCTAAAAGGATTTCTTACATTTATTTCTTTAAACCATAGTTTCTACCTCTCAATGGTTACAACTATTCAATTGAAGATTTTTTATTCTAAAAGGAATATCTTTTCAATAAATCTCTTCAATCTCTCTCTCTCTGTCTATATGTGTGTGTGTGTGTATTGAAAACAAAAGAGTTTTGGTCCCCGAATCTTTCTGAATCTATCTTATTCTCTTTATACTCTCTTACAATCAATTTATTACTCAAAAGCACACTAATTCTTCTACATACAATAGCACTTGAACTTGTATATCTACTCAAGAAGATAATAGGAGAATTTTGTAAGCATTCAGTCAAAATCGGTGTTGTATAGAATACAAGCTTGTCAGAGGAAACTACACTTCTATAAGCCTATTTCTCTGGGCAAAGAGAGGGATGTTTTGATAGTTAGAAGGTCGAAGGGGAACTTCGGGACATGACGTAGGACGGGAGGTCTGAATCAGGATAAAAGACTGGTGTGACCATTTTTACTTTACTTATTTCAGCATTTCTAGTTTGGATAGTAGTTAAACTTGCTTAATTAGATATGCACGATCCATATAAGCACTTTCAGGAGTTATACTACGCATTTGTCATGTGGATGGGTATGTAGCTTTTCTACAAACCATATTGATTTTTTTTGTCTCGCGAAATCCTTTGTTGTGAGTTGTTTCAAAATTGGATTATATTTTACATGTCAAGCTCTGTGTTGCCAAGGTGTATCACCCCACGCCCGCTATGGTCACTCACTAAGGGAATGCCATAGCATCGGTGGAGTATTTTAGTGAATATAGAACAGAAAATTTACAACAAGACAGATATAAATAGTACTTGAAATTTTAAAACATCATCTCATAACAGCGGAAATAAACATGTCTGGTTACATCATAAAACCAGATATAAGTCAAGTACAATATCCATCAAAATAAAGAAGTACATAATCCCACTCTCTCATACAATAGCCAGAAAAGATAATTGGATAACTGGAGCTTTACATCTACCCAAGCTCCTAAAGACTGGAACAGCAATCCGATCAAGCTCTACTACTGCTAGGATCCACCGTAGGACCTGAGGGTTGGGAAAAAGATAAAAACAACGGGGTCAGACATAAGTCTGAGTGAGTCCTATAACCCTAACAATACAACCATTAAAGTAATTAGGGTATGACATAAACAAGGTACGGTACCTCTGGGGATAATGACTACACTAAGTAGCCAACTAAACACAGGATATATTAAGACGACCGGAAAGACGCATTTATCCACCCAAGGATAATTACTAGATTGCACCACCCCAGATCTACCCACCCAAGAGTAATTCCTACACTGCACCACACCAGTTCTACCCACCCAAGGGTAATTCCTACTTAAAGGTTGATCCCACTAAGTGTACTTAGTAATTTTACCCAGTAGTTTCGTGTACCCCTACCTAGGTGCCGTCTGCCCCTTCTTTACTAGGTGTACCCACTACTCCCAAGCGATCGGCTCCCTACCGTAGATACCCGTGCTGGTCCCACGATTGGGGTGTATCATTCCCCTAAAGTGGCTACCAGATAATATCAACAGTGCACGGCTTTATATCTACACGATGCAACAACGACTTACCAACCAGCCCGGGTCCACACACGCATATGAAACCCGTTGGTCCCGCGTTGCCACCACTAACCCGGTTTGGCCTCTTATAGTCAAGCCCAATATGCGTGTCCCGTCACTCGACCTGGGTCGAGCCCACAAAGATACGTTTGGGATATTGGTTGAAATGGGCCCCCACAAGCTACTACTTAAGCTTGTCATTTTATCTAGTGAATCCCACTTAACCCGTTAACCATGTCCACCTACATGTTACAAATTTTTGGTTAAGTCTTTCAATCATATTTTAATTTCCATTTAAGGCCCCCACAAGCTACTACTTAAGCTTGTTATTATATTTAAATTGCCACTTAAGGCACCCACTAGATTTCCGCATGCCACCCACAGCACTTACTTAACCCTTCACCCATGTTTTAATTTACATGTTCCACTTTGGTTAAGTACTCTAATCGTATTTTCACATGCCACCCATGGCACTTACTTAACCCTTTAATCATGTTTAATTACATGTTTCACTTTGGTTAAGTATTCTAATCGTATTTTTCATTGCCACCCGTGGCAACCCACTAGTCTCCTCATGCCACCCAAGGCACCCACTTAACCCCTCATGTCCCACTACATGCTAATATGGTTAAGTGTTTCTTAATTCATTAATTAAGATCATGACCTCATAAAGACCTCTCACATTAGACCGTCTTTTATGACCGCTGGATATGCCGGTTGGTTCCGGGCAGACTTCTGTCATCAAAAGGGTCTAACCTCGTGTCTCTACTTTAATCATGTATTTACTTTATGACCAAGACCTCTCACATTGGGCCAATCGTTTGTAGCCGCTGGATGGCCGGTCGGTTCCGGGCAGACTTCCGCTACAAAAGGGTCCAACCTCGTGTCTTAGTTGATTAATTACACCTAATTAATCACCCCCATATTAATTATCCCTAATTAATATCAAGTTTCCATAACATGGGTAGACCTAACTCAATAGGTAAATTCCCATGGGGTAGACCTAACTCAATAGGTAAATTCCCACTTATGCTTAATCATTTTATGGTATGCTTAATCATAACCATTTCACACCATTCATTTACATGTCTATTAACCCCATCGTTTCCCCACGCACTTATGCTAACACGACATATTTCCAAGAGAAGATTCTCTCACACTTAACATGGGTTTCACTTAGCACACAATAGCATTAACATGGGTTAAAAGGTGTCTACTTACATCATAATATTAACCCAACTAGCATTGCTAAATAACCCAACCTGCATGAACATACATATGTCATATCTAAAGGCAACTTGCATAAGTGTTCATAGGTTATACAAAGATGAACTTGCATGTGTCTTAAAGGTGTGAACTTGCACAACATGTTACATGTTAACTTGTATAACATCATACACATAACTTGCATGATATCATAAACATAACTTGCATATCAACATACACATAACTTACATAACATCATGCATATAACTTGCGTAATCTCATACACCTAACTTGCATATGAACTTGCACAACAACATGCACATAACTTACATAACATCATACACATACTTGCATAACATGTTGATCTTGCATATAAGCATACACATAACTTGCTTAACATGTTGAACTTGCATATATGACTTGCATCTTAAAAGAGGGTAAACATGCATAGCATATAAAGATGTTATCTCACATATGTATGCATCACATTTAAGAGGGTAAACTTGCATGTCATGATTTATGCATAATACCAAACACTTAGCATGCATAAAACCACCCACTTAGCATGCATAGAACCAATTTCTTATTATGCATAAACATACCACTTAACTTGCATAAACCCAAACACTTAGCATGCATAAAACCCAATACTTAACATGCATACAATCAAATACTTAGCATGCACAAAATCAAATACTTAGCATGCATAACACCAAATACTTAGCATGCATAAAATCACATGCATAACTTGCATTTCATGTTACATATACTTGCATATGTTCTCACATATAGTTTGCATAACATGTTACATATGCATAAATGTTCAACATAATATTTTACATCATAAAACATGGCAATAAACTTGCATATGGCATAAAACTTGCAATTCACATATCATACAACTTGCATAAACTCACTTATCCACAAACATAACCATGTCTTATCACATCCTACCATAATCAATTTAACAATTGATTATTAAAGCTATAGGAACTCACCAAAACCAAGATTAGCAAACTTATGAAGTGGAATTAGGGGCTTTAATTAAAGGAGATGTTGATTAGCTTGCAACCCTTCATTGATTTGTGGAGGCCATGCTCAAATTCCATTTTGCCATAGTTTAGTTACAAGACCTAATTATGAATGAATTAGAGTAGGGTTGGGGTCTTATTTATAGGATTAGGTGAGTGTTTTAGGCCCTTAGATTAACCCTTGGTTAGATTAGGACCCTTAGATTTAGGAAATCTCTAGAACCAGCCCACTAGGCCAGCACAAGGACCCAAACTGGTGCACCCAGTTTTACTAGGCGTCGCACCCCTGTCGACAGGCAAGTCGACAGGGCAGTCGACACCCCTGTCGACAGCCCTGTCGACAGCGCTGTCGACATGGCTAGGGCGGGAATTTTTCCCGCCTGGCCCCCACTGGCCCCAATTCAAAATCTGATTATTTAAATATTAAATTCTGTTTTTATCTTTGAATTTTCTGAAAACTTCTTTGGGCCATAACCGGGCCATAGGGACTCCGATTCTCGAAAACTCGGACTTTATTTCGCGTATTTTTCCGAGACGAACGCAATGACGCAGCCCATTTCCCCCAATTCTCACGTCTGAGATTATTTATTCTGTAATTAGTGAAATTTTAGCATTAACCGAAATTCGGGGTGTTACATTCTCCCCTCCTTAAAGGATTTCGTCCCCGAAATCTCTAAGCTAAGGAGAATGCATATCCTACCATCCAAACAACCATCTACTCAATCCATCAAACACGGGTATCCATTGTCCTTAAAACAATTTCTAATGATGTATGAGCATATGCAAAGAGTGTGTGTATATGTTCCCTATCTAATGTATGAACATATGCAAACCATGATAGTGCCATGCATCCATTATGTATGCGAAAGAACCCTATCGACACATACAATATCTACATGAGTGCACAATCATTCACCAAAATGCATCATCCATATGATAACACAATCATTAGACATCCATAAATATAGCTTCCTACACACAATTTTATGCAATATGCAATATGAAGTGATTGAGCCGATCTAGTGCCTAGAGTGTGTGTATATGCATCCACGAGCAACCACTAGCAACCACTTGCATCCACATGCATCCATCAAACATAACATGTCTCAAACACATGTTTCAGCCATAGGTTTTTCCTATCTAAATGTCAAAGGTACTAACGAGAGGGCATACTAAGGATAAGATAAGCACAAGATATGCGATGAAGGAGAAGCAAAAGGACATACCCTCCGAAAGAAAAAGGGTACCTCGAACGCATCTTCGCTTCCGTCTCCTAGGTAGCGTCGCTCTCTTCATCTCCCCTTTGTACTTTGACTAGTTGAACCTCTCTGTTTCTCAACTTCCAAATCTCTGACCTAAGGATGCAAGCAGGAGCTCGTCGAATAATCGCATCACACTCTACTTCCACTTCTCTAAGCAAACTCGGCTCTACCACCTCTGCGGTCTCGTGTAGGCACTTCCTCCCATGGAATACATCCTGTACACCACTAAGTCTGTCGGGCAACTCCACCAATGGAAGATGCTCCTCCCATGTACCTCCAAAATCCAAGATATATAGCCCCACAAGGTCTTCTAAGATATGATTCACCCTCTTGGTCTGGCCGTCCGTCTGAGGATGGTATGTGGTATTCAAACACAACTGAGTCCCTATTGCCTCTTGCAAACTTTTCCAAAACTCTCTAGTGAAGATAGGATCTTGATCGCTCACCATACTGGACGGTACACCATGAAATCTTATAATCTCTCGAATATAAACTGAAGCTAGACATGGAATAGTCCTCTTGCTCTTCACGGGTATGAAATGGGCACACTTAGTAAGTCTATCTACTACAACCCAAATCCCCGTATTACCCTTCCTTGATTTTGGTAATCCTTCGAGACACTATCCCACTTCCTTAGCGGAACTTCCAATGGGTGAAGCAACTCACTTGGTCTCTTTTACTCCGCTTTCACCAAGCATCTAGCGACATACTCGGCCATGTCTTTCTTCATACCGGCCCAGAAGAAAACTTGCTTCGTGTTTTGGTACTTCTTATCCCCACAGAGATGTATGGTCATCCTCGAACGGTGTGCATCATCAAGAACAACCTTCCTCAAACCCTCCTCTTGTGGTACTCAAAGTCTATCGTCTCTACGCAAGCACCCCCTATTGTCTAGGGTGTACCTACTCAAATGGTTGGACGACTCCCCCTCTTATGAGCTTCTCTATCAACTCAACCAACTATGGGTCGTCCCTTTGGGCTTCCCCAATCCGCCCCGGAAGAGTAGGTCTAACCTCCAAGGATGCTAGCAAACCGGGTATATAATCAATGGGAGGTCTAAAGTCAATCATAGAAATAAACTCCAAGCTCCGTCGTTCAACGAACCACAACTCGAGAACAACCTTTTTCTACTTAAGGCGTCCGCTACCATGTTACCCTTACCGTGGGTGCACGCTATCTCAAACTCATAGGACGCTAAGAATCCTATTCACTTTTGCCGTCTTAAGACTATGCGCCTGAAGAGTCTCCAATACTTCCCTAAGATGTAGGGCAGGTTCTTCTCCACTCCTAGAGAAAATTAGGATATTCTCCCATACAAAATCATCACAACTATCCATCTCTCACGCAGACCACCTTAGTCGAACTCGACATCCCCCAAATGCAAGCCCCAAAGGCCTAAACCAATATCAGACAAACACCCAAGGGATACCTCCTTCGAATTCAGACGACCTACGTGAGATGATACTAGTAAAAACGGCTAAATAATTAAGCCCTTGCCCAACTCTGGATGTCCTCGCCAGTCTCACTCCCAAACCACCGTTTTCCCTTAACTGGCTTTGCTCATCCTATTGAGCACATACTAAAACTTATTTCACTCCTAGAAAAGACCAAAATGTCGTTTATAAAGACCATCACAAACTTATTCAGGTACTCCCTGAACACCCTTTTCATCATATGCGGGGGCGTTCGTCAAGCCAAATGGCATCACCAGCCACTCATAAAAACCATCCGGAGTCCTAAAGGTAGTCTTCTCCATACTATCCTCAGTCACTCTCAACTGACGAAACCCTCATGGCTAAGTCCAACTGCGAAAATACTGAGGCGCTCACTCACTGATCAAAGAGATCATAAATCCTTAACAATGGGTGTCTATTCTTCTTTGTGAGTTTATTTAGTTCTCTTTAACCTACACAAAGTCTGAGGGACCCATCCGCCTTCGTGGCAAAAACTACCGGAGCACCTCACTCCGATATACTTCGTCTTATGACCCCTTCTCAAGCAAATCGCCTACTCGCTTATGGAGTTCCCTCCCCTCACGAGGAGCCTTGTGGCACACTGGCCAAGATACTGGTTTGGCATCGTCTACCAGATATATTCGGAAGTCAATCTCCCGCTCCGGAGGTAAGCCCTTCACCTCCTCCAAACACATCCGAGTATTCCCGGACCACTCTTTAAATTGCAAACTCTCGACCGACGTGTCAAGCGATTCTAGATAACTTAGCATAACAAATTTTATGGGATTACAAGAGATCTCAAGAGTGTCACCCAAGCGGCCCATAAGCCTAACAACTCTCCCCTCAAAATCAAGAACGGCACCCCTACTGGATAACCAGTCCATGCCCACTAACCCATAGCTCGTGAAGCCCAACAAGCATCACATCTAAACCCAACGCTAAGTATAGAAACTTTCAAACCCAAACACATCATGGAGCCCAATTGGGTTTGAAACAACTAAGGGATCATCTACCAACTGGTGTCTCAGTGCAGTGACTCTACTAGTAATGATGAGATAAACGAACTCAATGCGTCAAAATCAAATAAAGTACGGACAGGATGATCGATTAGAAAAACTAGACTTTCAATAGAAGTAGTTCTACCTCTTTCCCGAATCGCGAGAGCCTGTACTTGCCCCCTAGCCTGACCTGGTGCCACATGAGCTTGCACCTGTCCTCCTGAGGTAGACCCCGTCCTTTGCTCCTTCTTTGGACAGTCTTTCATCAGATGCCCTGCTTCGCCACAGTGGAAGCAGCCAGTCTTAGTCTTCTTGCGACAATCTTTGTTTAGGTGGCCTAGTGTCCCACAATTGAAGCACCTCTTCTTTCCCTTGCCACCATTGCCTTTCCCACCCTTGTTTTGCTGTTGCTGTTGAGGTCTCTTCTGATCTCCTTTCTTCTCGTGTGCTTTACTAGCATTGGGACCTTTTTCTTCCTCATGCATATTTTCTTCCGCTTTTGAGAGAAACTTTGCCTCAAACCTATGCCTGAAATCCACCCAAGAGTCAATCGGGCGTTCTCCATTAGTGACCTCCCACCAGAACGAGGCCTCTCCTTCCATTAACCAAGCGGCCAACCTGACTTTCTTTCCCTCTTCTACTTCCAAGATTTCCATCAATTCTTCCGTCTCATTAAGCCAATCCCTAGCTCCCACAAAAGGTTTTCCTCCCATAGCCTTAAACTTCCTACAAGTCATAGCAAAAGTATCCGCGCGAGGAGAAACGAGTGCAACGGGTGGAGGAGGAACATTTGCTGGACCTGCAGCGGCGGCCCTAGCCTCTAACAACCTCCTATACCATACTGGTACCGCTACACTATCCGGAAGATAAAGATCTTCAGCCATGCTGAGACGAAAAAGTGAAAGATTCAAAACGGAGAATTCGAGAGATAAAGATATGGCTATCGGGGATTATGCTTTTCTTTCAAAAACTTTTCTCTTAAAAGACATGTTTTTGAAAATATTTCTTCCAAAAATGTTTTTAGAAAAATAGTTTTCTAAAACTTTTATCTGTTCTGGTAACCTTTGCTCTGATACCACGTGTAACACCCCACGCCCGCTATGGTCACTCACTAAGGGAATGCCATAGCATCGGTGGAGTATTTTAGTGAATATAGAACAGAAAAATTACAACAAGACAGATATAAATAGTACTTGAAATTTTAAAACATCATCTCATAACAGCGGAAATAAACATGTCTGGTTACATCATAAAACCAGATATAAGTCAAGTACAATATCCATCAAAATAAAGAAGTACATAATCCCACTCTCTCATACAATAGCCAGAAAAGATAATTGGATAACTGGAGCTTTACATCTACCCAAGCTCCTAAAGACTGGAACAGCAATCCGATCAAGCTCTACTACTGCTAGGATCCACCGTAGGACCTGAGGGTTGGGAAAAAGATAAAAACAACGGGGTCAGACATAAGTCTGAGTGAGTCCTATAACCCTAACAATACAACCATTAAAGTAATTAGGGTATGACATAAACAAGGTACGGTACCTCTGGGGATAATGACTACACTAAGTAGCCAACTAAACACAGGATATATTAAGACGACCGGAAAGACGCATTTATCCACCCAAGGATAATTACTAGATTGCACCACCCCAGATCTACCCACCCAAGAGTAATTCCTACACTGCACCACACCAGTTCTACCCACCCAAGGGTAATTCCTACTTAAAGGTTCATCCCACTAAGTGTACTTAGTAATTTTACCCAGTAGTTTCGTGTACCCCTACCTAGGTGCCGTCTGCCCCTATCTTTACTAGGTGTACCCACTACTCCCAAGCGATCGGCTCCCTACAGTAGATACCCGTGCTGGTCCCACGATTGGGGTGTATCATTCCCCTAAAGTGGCTACCAAATAATATCAACAGTGCACGGCTTTATATCTACACGATGCAACAACGACTTACCAACCAGCCCGGGTCCACACACGCATATGAAACCCGTTGGTCCCGCGTTGCCACCGCTAACCCGGTTTGGCCTCTTATAGTCAAGCCCAATATGCGTGTCCCGTCACTCGACCTGGGTCGAGCCCACAAAGATGCGTTTGGGATATTGGTTGAAATGGGCCCCCACAAGCTACTACTTAAGCTTGTCATTTTATCTAGTGAATCCCACTTAACCCGTTAACCATGTCCACCTACATGTTACAAATTTTTGGTTAAGTCTTTCAATCATATTTTAATTGCCATTTAAGGCCCCCACAAGCTACTACTTAAGCTTGTTATTATATTTAAATTGCCACTTAAGGCACCCACTAGATTTCCGCATGCCACCCACAGCACTTACTTAACCCTTCACCCATGTTTTAATTTACATGTTCCACTTTGGTTAAGTACTCTAATCGTATTTTCACATGCCACCCATGGCACTTACTTAACCCTTTAATCATGTTTAATTACATGTTTCACTTTGGTTAAGTATTCTAATCGTATTTTTCATTGCCACCCGAGGCAACCCACTAGTCTCCTCATGCCACCCAAGGCACCCACTTAACCCCTCATGTCCCACTACATGCTAATATGGTTAAGTGTTTCTTAATTCATTAATTAAGATCATGACCTCATAAAGACCTCTCACATTAGACCGTCTTTTATGACCGCTGGATATGCCGGTTGGTTCCGGGCAGACTTCTGTCATCAAAATGGTCTAACCTCGTGTCTCTACTTTAATCATGTATTTACTTTATGACCAAGACCTCTCACATTGGGCCAATCGTTTGTAGCCGCTGGATGGCCGGTCGGTTCCGGGCAGACTTCCGCTACAAAAGGGTCCAACCTCGTGTCTTAGTTGATTAATTACACCTAATTAATCACCCCCATATTAATTATCCCTAATTAATATCAAGTTTCCATAACATGGGTAGACCTAACTCAATAGGTAAATTCCCATGGGGTAGACCTAACTCAATAGGTAAATTCCCACTTATGCTTAATCATTTTATGGTATGCTTAATCATAACCATTTCACACCATTCATTTACATGTCTATTAACCCCATCGTTTCCCCACGCACTTATGCTAACACGACATATTTCCAAGAGAAGATTCTCTCACACTTAACATGGGTTTCACTTAGCACACAATAGCATTAACATGGGTTAAAAGGTGTCTACTTACATCATAATATTAACCCAACTAGCATTGCTAAATAACCCAACTTGCATGAACATACATATGTCATATCTAAAGGCAACTTGCATAAGTGTTCATAGGTTATACAAAGATGAACTTGCATGTGTCTTAAAGGTGTGAACTTGCACAACATGTTACATGTTAACTTGTATAACATCATACACATAACTTGCATGATATCATAAACATAACTTGCATATCAACATACACATAACTTACATAACATCATGCATATAACTTGCGTAATCTCATACACCTAACTTGCATATGAACTTGCACAACAACATGCACATAACTTACATAACATCATACACATACTTGCATAACATGTTGATCTTGCATATAAGCATACACATAACTTGCTTAACATGTTGAACTTGCATATATGACTTGCATCTTAAAAGAGGGTAAACATGCATAGCATATAAAGATGTTATCTCACATATGTATGCATCACATTTAAGAGGGTAAACTTGCATGTCATGATTTATGCATAATACCAAACACTTAGCATGCATAAAACCACCTACTTAGCATGCATAGAACCAATTTCTTATTATGCATAAACATACCACTTAACTTGCATAAACCCAAACACTTAGCATGCATAAAACCCAATACTTAACATGCATACAATCAAATACTTAGCATGCACAAAATCAAATACTTAGCATGCATAACACCAAATACTTAGCATGCATAAAATCACATGCATAACTTGAATTTCATGTTACATATACTTGCATATGTTCTCACATATAGTTTGCATAACATGTTACATATGCATAAATGTTCAACATAATATTTTACATCATAAAACATGGCAATAAACTTGCATATGGCATAAAACTTGCAATTCACATATCATACAACTTGCATAAACTCACTTATCCACAAACATAACCATGTCTTATCACATCCTACCATAATCAATTTAACAATTGATTATTAAAGCTATAGGAACTCACCAAAACCAAGATTAGCAAACTTATGAAGTGGAATTAGGGGCTTTAATTAAAGGAGATGTTGATTAGCTTGCAACCCTTCATTGATTTGTGGAGGCCATGCTCAAATTCCATTTTGCCATAGTTTAGTTACAAGACCTAATTATGAATGAATTAGAGTAGGGTTGGGGTCTTATTTATAGGATTAGGTGAGTGTTTTAGGCCCTTAGATTAACCCTAGGTTAGATTAGGACCCTTAGATTTAGGAAATCTCTAGAACCAGCCCACTAGGCCAGCACAAGGACCCAAACTGGTGCACCCAGTTTTACTGGGCGTCGCACCCCTGTCGACAGGGCAGTCGACACCCCTGTCGACAGCCCTGTCGACAGCGCTGTCGACATGGCTAGGGCGGAAATTTTTCCCGCCTGGCCCCCACTGGCCCCAATTCAAAATCTGATTATTTAAATATTAAATCCTGTTTTTATCTTTGAATTTTCTGAAAACTTCTTTGGGCCATAACCGGGCCATACGGACTCCGATTCTCGAAAACTCGGACTCTATTTCGCGTATTTTTCCGAGACGAACGCAATGATGCAGCCCATTTCCCCCAATTCTCACGTCTGAGATTATTTATTCTGTAATTAGTGAAATTTTAGCATTAACCGAAATTCGGGGTGTTACACAAGGATTCAGTCAGGTTCATTGGTGAATTCCACTGTCGTGGATGTAGTTGAAAATGAGTGCTTCTGGCATGAAATAATTGTAATGCTGGTATGGATATGGATGAAAGTATGTTGCAACTTGAAAATGGATATTGCCCTTTGTGATTTGGTATGTAAATTTGGTCATTTTGAACATTGTAACAACCCGCATATTAAACGATAATATATTTAAATATTTTATTTAAATATAACATCGTTAATCTTTAATCGTTAATTGAATGTGTCCAAAAAGTTACATTTTTCATACGGATGAATTTGGATTCGAAACCACTTCCCTTGAGTTCAAAATGTCGTTTATGTGATCGAAAAATATAAACATCGATACATTTCGAGTTTTCGAATTTTGGGACTTTGGTTGGGTCTTGGTTTAGCTAACCTAGCCCACCTTATGACCCCCTAAACCAGTCCCCTCATCTTCATTGCATTCTAACACTTCATCAAAAATAGAAAATGAGGGAAGGAAAGGGAAACTAGAATTCCCTAAACCTAGTTTGATCATAGGAGCTCCAATATTGTAGGAATTAAGTGCAAAATCAAGGGAGAAGCTTAGGCAAGTCTATCTCCATCTTATTCGCTCTTCGATTTATGAAATTTCCTATAACCTAACTCTTAGGAATTCTATTTATATGCTCTTAGATGGGCGATTCAAGAGCTTTGCTTGAAGAGAGATTGATCTTGCTTGGTTTTAGGGTTTATTTAGGCTTCTAGTAATCAAAGGTGAGTTCTTGTGAACTCACATCTATGCAACAAGTTGTATAAATGTGCTCTTTTCACGTATATATTGTAAGGTGCATTGTATGTTTTGGGTTATTTGTGTATGGATGTATATTCATGAGTTTTGAATTTGATTGTATGAATTCAATGTGTAAATCATTATTGGAAATTGAGTTTGGAGTTTGTGAGTTGACTCAACGAGCATATTAAGGCCTCATTGACACTTAGAAATCATCATAAGCCATCACCATTAGTTGGGTTCATCCGAGACCATTTGCACCTTAAAATACCTCATTGCCATGGAAAAATGTTGCCCAGGTTCAGCTCAGATGTTTGACCAAATAGGTCAGACAACTATCCAAGCTCTCGGGAAAAAAATAAAAAATTGATGTTTGTCAGCTCAGACATCTGAGTTGAAGCCTATTACGTATTAGGACCAAATTTCTACTCTTGACCAGTGGAAACCATGGTCAACAATTTAGGTTGTTTCAGGCTCTTTTCTGGCCGAGTTTCGTCCTGGTTTTTTCTATGACTTTTCAATTTCTCTGGTTCCCAGATTTCAACAGCTTGATTATCGACCTTTGGTGGAATTTCGATTGATTCGTGGTGAACGGATTTATAATTGTAAGTCATGAGATTTTATTTACGTTATTAAAACGTGAATTATTTGTCCAATCATTAATTCGATCACTATTGTACAAGATTTTTCACTTTGAAATCATGTAAATGTTTCTAAATTATTAGTGGATACCCAATCTTGTACTAACCGGTTACTAACTCTGCCTCATTATATGAAGTTATCTTTCAAATTGGTTTCTAATCCGACTTCGTTATATAAAGTTATTTTATAAATTGTTTCCCAATCTTCTAGTATATAGTTATATAAACCTTTATCTCGTTCGTATGAGAAATCTAATTAAACGTTTTAGTAAAAACAAGGACTATGACCCTTTGTGTTTCCTTTGACGGTTAATTCTTGGACTCGTTCGATTAAATATTGTGGCAATGATCGTTTCGTATTTTTAGTGGAATATATAACTCATTCGTAAATATTCGAGTAGAGCAAGTGGTTTGGGGACAAGTAGCTTGACTTTTATATTTACTAGCTTGGCGTAGTTTACACTATACTTAATCAATTTTGATCATATCGATGATCTTCAGATCTTCATGAGAAACTTAAGTTCATTTGTTTATATCGATGATCTTTTGAGCATCTTGAGGAACTTCGGTTCATTTGATTATATCGATGATCTTTGGATCATCTCGAGAAACTTCGGTACATTCCTTAATATCGATGATCTTCAAATCATCTTAGTTGGGTCGCAACCTGCGGTCTTAGGACCATCATAGGAGCTTCGGCTCAACAATATGGCTAGCGGCCTTGAGATCGCTTCTCACCTTCGATATTGAGTTGGTTGAATCTCCGGACTCCCATATTGAGTTGATGAGCCATCGGGCTTCCCTATTGGGTTTGGTTTTCCCCATTTGGTGATGTTCTAGATTTTTGATTTGTCGATTTATAGAATTTGCATTTTCAAAGACATTATGCAATCAACCTGAGTTTCTGTTATATTGAGATACACTTATATAGCGCCAATATTTCTTTGGCATATTTTTTGGACATATCGAGCCTTCACATTTTACAATGTGAACATTGTTGTTATTTCTTATATGTCATTTTCTGATTATATCTCTTATCCTATTTCAGTTTATTATGATGAGTACAGTTAAACTGATCCATTTATTGTTTATTTTCTTATAAATAATATCGAGTCAGACTGAGTATTACAGGTGCTTTATACGGACTTCTAGCAGGGACTAATTCTTGGCTTTTTTCTATCTACATTAGAGTTGTAGTTCTTGACTATACATGTTTCTTAGATTTTCATGTATACATATTCTTTTGGCTAGAACTTGTACCTATTCTTTTGTTGTATAGTGGATCGACTATGACCACTATCTTTATATTTATACTCATGTGTTATATTCATATCTATTTCAGCCTTAGTGGTGTGAATATCTGTGTCTGACTCTAATTATATCGTTGTGTATTTTATATTGATTCTAAATTATATATAGTCGCTATGTCGCAGTTTTGAACTTGAATTAGATGTATCGAATTTCTTTATGAGATTTGAAAAGTAAGACCACATTATCTGATACATTTAACACTTGTTCAAAGCTATTATATAGATGGTCGCTCCTCAGTAGCCTTATTCTTCGGGTTAGTTGACATTATTGCTTGCAATGACCTTGGCTAACACGAGTATAGAGGTGGGGCGCCACACTTGGTATCATAGCCGAGTTCGGAACAATAAAAGACATTATGATGAGGACTATTATCCTAAGTCTCTCTTAGGAAATCATGTTTAGGATTTAAACCGAGTATTAGGAATCCTATCATATGTCATGATCCTTGTTTTACCAATCGAATTTATTTGACTTCATCTTTGTGACACCTTGGCCTTGACAAACCTAGAGTCCCTTTCCTTGGGTAGGAATACAAATTATTTTCAATTTTTTGGTTGTAATAACTTTTGGGACTTAGTTTTGATTGTTTCTAAATTATTTTATAAAACGGTTCAATAAAATAATTTTGGCTAAGTGAAATACTAATCTGCTTGAGATTAGCTTTGTGAGGCAAAAACGAAGGAATTATTTCCGCTAAGCAATATGAAATGTTTTCATTTATTTGTTTATGATTACAAATATAATTTAGTTTGTAAATAAATGGTTGCATCTCTATTATTTATTTACAAATTTGTGCCCCTATTTGGACGTATTTTGTTTTATTGTGTTGAGTTGCCCATTGACTATGTTACGGATTATAATCGAGAAGTGGCCACGATATCGATAAAGGTTTCTAAACATTTTGATGAGATAATTCTAACACAACACTTATATTAAATATTAATGATGTGCATCGTCATTAAACCTTAGCATTAGAAAATTTATATAAATAAATGGAGATGAAAATCATTAATATTAATTGTTAATTTGCAACCTTAGGGATTTTAATAAGATAACGATTTGAGAATCTGATGTGTATGACCATCGTATATATCCTTTACACCTTTCATAGTTCGAATTTTTAACTATGAAGTTAGAGATGTCTTATTTTTGGTAAGTAAACTAATGCCTATAAGGGTACCATCCTCTTTATTCTATATGATGATGATTACCATGACTATCTCATTCGAGTTCTTTTGAATTATAATCATCCACCTTCTTTACATCCAAGGAACTTGGGGACACCATGTCCTTAGAAATTTGAGGGATCTTGTTTTGTATCTAAGTATGTAGATTTTCCAAACCTATGTTTTGTGAAAATTCTTACATGCTACCTTGAGTTTTCGTTACCCATTTATTTTGCTATCGAGATGACTTTATTTTTCTTTGGGTAATGATAGAGTTTTCTCACTTGCTTTGGAGTGTTACTTGTTTCAAACAAGTAATTTTGTCCTTTTGATTTACAAGGAATTTAATTAAACGTCTTGGTAAAAATGAGTTGGTCGAGACACTTGAGTTTATTTTTTCGGTTAATTTCTAGACTTAGTTGAGATTTGATTTCATTTTTGGATAAAATCTTAAGATCATGTATGATCATTTTTTAGCTCATGTGGTGTATATCTTTATGTACATCGGCGGGAACCTCATGTGTTATATATCTTTATATATATCGGTAAGGAATCGATCACATGTGTTGTACATCTTTATATACATTGGTGTTGATCATTTTTGAGCTCGTGTAGTGTATATCTTTATGTACATTGGTGGGAACCTTATGTGGTGTATATCTTTATATACATCGGTATGGAGTCGATCTCTTGTGTTGTATATTTTTATACACATCCTCGATGATTATCTTTGTTGTTCTCTTGTGTTGTGTATCTTTATATGCATCCTTGAGAGATCTCGTGTGTTGTATATCATTATATACATCCTCGATGATCATATTTGTTGTTCTCATGTGTTGTGTATCTTTATATGCATCCCTGAGAGATCTCATGTGTTGTATATCTTTGTGTACATCGACGAGAACTTTATGTTTACTATAGTGGATAAATGGCTGGAAAAATTGCTTTTAGGAGGTGTTAGTTACCTTGCCATTATGGACAAAAATGCTTCTGGGATGTGTCAGCAACCTTGCCGTTACAGATAAAATTGCTTTTGGGTGGTGTTAACAACCTTGTCATTATGGTCAAACTGCTTTTAGGGGTGTCAGCAACCCTTGTCCGTATAGTTAAAATGCTTTTTGGAGGTGTCAACGACCTTGTCAATGCCATTGGTGTCAGACCAACTTGTCGAGGCGTAAAACGTTCCATGTGATGATTTGCAACTTAATGGTAAACGAATTTGCTTATCCCTTCACTAAGTTTAGAACTAATCGATTTGGTGACTTTCTAGTTTGAATCATCCATCTCTTCCTTTTGGCTATTCCTTTGATCCATGATGTCTGAATCTTTCTTTGATAAGTAACCATTCATGGACCACATATATCTTTATGTGTACTTAAGACATGTTTTTATTACGTATTCATTCTTGGAGTCGTGTGCTCATTCGTGATCTATATTGGATTTTGCAATTTGTTCATAAATACGTGAGTCAATTCAGTGGTTATGGGACATTTGGTTAAACTCACCTATTTACTAGCTTATTGTAATTACGCTTTCTATGTTGATCGTTGACAATCACTTTATGATTTTTGGTCTTTTGATCATTCGTGGAGAATTTGAGTTCCCTAGTTTTGTGACACATTCTATAGATAAATGGCTAAACTGCTTGATCTTTGGAGGTGTTAGCTACCTTGCCGTGGCTAATGAAACTGCTTAGTGAGGTGTTAGCACCCTTACAATTATGGTGAAACTACTTTGGGGAGGTGTCAATGACCTTGTCGAGGCCATTGGGTGTTAGCAACCCTGTCGTTGGGGAAAAACTGCATGGGGAGGTGTAATATGTGAGGATTCACCTCGTGTTGTCTATGGTTCCATTTTGGAGTATGGGAACCATTGAGAATCACATTGGAATTTTTGGATTTGTACGCTTGCACTTGTTATGGTTTGAGTGTCTTTCCATTTTATGTTTTTCTAGATATCTTTGAGTAATTTCTAGAATTTGGGTGATCCAGGAATTCATTTGAAAAATTATCTCGAGTCTTCTTTCGAATAGTGATAAGCTAGACTTTGCTTATCCATTTTAGAATTTTGTTTCCGGAAATCGATTCTTGATCTCCGGGAATTTGTGATGCTGGAATCTTGTTTGATTCCCAATTTCCATCCCTTGAATACTAAATTATGTTTAGTACTTCGATGAATAAACTTTACAAATAGTTTTTATTCCCTTGTGGGATTATTCTTGAGGCTCTAACTATTTGATTTATCAATTGGTTTTCACATCTCTTTGTTTTTGTGCACATTCTATCATTACCCCAGTTTATTTTGTTAACCTTAATGGACCAAATTTTAGAGGTCATAACCCGATTGGTTTGCCTTACTCTTGTCGGTGATATCCCTACAAATTTGAAAACCAATGTTTTCAAGTTTGTAAGATTCTTTCAACTTCTACCATTTATCATGTTGACATGATTTGAAAGTTGTTAGTGGACTATAAGGGGACGTGCTAATATTTCAAATTTGAGATTTTTGCAAAACTAAAAGTTCCATTTTATTTACTTTTGGAATATTAGAGAACATGCTGATATTTCCAATTTAGGGTGTATAACCCGGATTTTTGTTTCTTGATCTTGTTTTCCCCAACGAGATCACTTATTTGACACCCTACGTCCATTAATGTCAATCATTAAGAGAATGCATTAAGTTTTGTGAAGCGTTGTAGGTAAACAGACACAAAATATTACAAGACCGATATAAAAGATAGCAACGAAATTTAAAATTTTATTTAAAACATAATTCATAACATTGTGGTCCAAAATATCACAAGTCTGGAACTACATAAAAAAAACCATTACAATGATATAAAGCTTCTGTCTTGTACCATCAGAGTACAGAAATAAAAGAAAAAGCATAATTCCCCAAAAGAGACAAAGCCATAGTAGTAAAGACAAGAACTTGAGCAATACTTCAAAAGTAGCTCCTAGCACGCACATGTGCCCGGTCGGTTTGCGCCGCCCACATCGTCCTCCTCGTTTGGATCTCTTACAATCAGCCCAGTAAGCATGCCCCAACTCCGAACTAGTTCGGAGTACTCATTTGATACCTATTAAGGGTTACTAACTGAAATGGGTCCCACACAATATGATACAAGCTCCCTCTTTGTCTTGTATCCCTACTAGGATTTCCATCGGTTATGTATACCACTAGGTGTCTTTAATTACATAACCTTATCATTTCTATAAGTTATGCTTACCGTAAAAAGGTGTCTTTAATTACATAACTTCAACATTTCCACAGGTTATACTTACCGCTAGTTGTCTTTAATTACATAACCCTATCAGGTTAGTTTGTGAGCCTATACGTAAATATTACCCACCTCTCAGATTTACTTAACCCACCCACTGTTCAATCAAATTTACTTAACCCCAATTTAAGTTTATTTTCATACAATCCCTATGGATTCAACTAGGTTAAGTATTCAAGGTTTATTACCATGTTTCATTTATGGTTAAAGTATGCTAGACCTCCCACATTAAGCCTACCATTTGTGGATGCTGGACATGCCGGGCGGGTCCGGGCAGATTTATTCCACAAATTGGGCTTAACCTCATGTCTTAGCACGTCTCGTATTTGTGCACCTAGACCTCCCACATTAGATTCACCACTTGTGGTCGTTGAATATGCCAGGCGGTTCTGGGTAGACTTCCACCACAAGTGTAATCTAACCTCGTGTCTAGGCGCAATTACAGTTTCTAGTTACTATAATCCTAGGCATTTCATTATTAGCCAATTTTCATCTATGTTGTTATAGGTTTTCATGCCCCTTTTTCCTCAATTATGTTTATAATGGATTATATGTCCAAAATTCATATACATAAACATTATTCAAGTTTATGCCAATTCCCCATTTACCAATTATTCCCCATATTCCCAATTTACAAGTTATCTCCAATTTTTACGTTTTCCCCCTCGTTCCCAAACTAACACATTCACATAATTTTAGCGGTATGCCAAGGCTCGAAAATATCCTAGCCATATAAAACAAAAGGGAAAGGGCGAAGGGAAGATGACAGAAATAATTATTCTAACAAAACTGACATAAGCATATGACGGCATAAAGATAAGATGGACATATAAGCATAAATCGGTGAACTTGTGATAATAAAACATGTTCTAACATAGTAGGGATGTCATAATAGGCATGATTAGATCTAAATAAGAATTTAGATGTCCAACTAATGACAGATCCAAATTAACCTCAAACATAATAGGTACAAGATGATCTAAATAGTAGATTAGATCTATAATCAAAAGTAGATCTGACATGATAATGATTTAGATCCAAATCATAGTTAATTCAGAATATCATGGGTTCACGAATTACAATAGATATGATATGATTCAGTCATAGGGATAGATCCAAATTACAGTCATATCATGTTTTACTTTTAATCATTCAAATCTAAATGTAATTTAAAACTCACAGTGTTCGGATCTAAAGAAATAGAAGGAAAAAAATCAGCTGACGAATCATAGATCTACACTTGAATCTCTAATATTTGATTGCAGAAGGATAAAGAGTTTTGATTCAGTCCAAGTACCGACAACATTTAGGCCTCCATTGATTTTTATTGAAGAAAAAAAGAGAAATGAGCCCGTACTTATAGCTGCCAGCCCCAGATACCCACTTCCACGTCAGCCCTAGGGTGGTCGACCTACCTCTTAGGGGGTCGACGCAGGGGTCGACACCCCCCTTGAGGGGTCGATTCCCCTGGGCGGGAATTTTCCCGCTCACCCGAAATTTTGATTTTTGAACGATTTCTGATTTTCAAAATTAATTAATTAATTAATTAATTATATATAATTCTCTTTCACGTATACAAACTTCAAACCTTTATAACTTCTTCATATGATGTCTGTTTTACGCAAACCAAATGTCTATCCTGACCATAATTTCGAGATGGACGCAATGGCGCTGTCCGTTTCCCTTAATTATGAATATTAAATTAATTATTATTTAATTTATCCTCTTTTAGTGTTGTTAAAATTACGAGGTGTTACAACTTATCTCTGTGAATGGGATATATATGACCATCATGTACATCCTTTTCAATATAAGAAAATTTTGTAAGCTAGATATACTTTTAAGAAATTTAAGTCATAAAATTTTCTAGCTAAAATGTGATAGGGAATGTTCGATGATTTTGGATAGTCGTTATTTCCAATTTTTAATTTGATTGTTTAATTAGTTTATATTGAAAACGTAAGAGTGTAGGTTTATAATTTATAAACTTATTGAACGTTAAATGAATTAACCAAATTTAATTAAACGAGCTCGTCGCATGGCTGTAGTTCGTAATTTTTGATTTGAACTTCAAATGAGTGTATAAGATCCCATATAAGTCGAAATACTTAGAAACAAGTGTTATCTGGACCTATTGGGTTATAATTTTCTAATGAAAGAAAAATATTTGAATTTCATCTTATAAATTTAAGATAATTCTAAACCATTTTTTTTGAAAAATTGCAGTAAGGTAGTTCATGATTAAAATTTAAATAATTATTGATATTGAGGTTTAGAATAATTATAATTTAAGCATGGAAATTCTAAATTTGTGGAAAACACTTATGACAAAAATATATTAGTTACTCGTGTATGTTCATGACTTTTATTTGAACATGATACCTGTATATGCATAAGTTACATGGTGATTTATAATTCAAAGTTTAAAATTTGTGTAATAATTCATAAGTGAATTTATTGATTCAATATATTCTATATATCAATTCTTGGTTAATGCTTGGTTGTTACTATATGGGTTTTTCCTTAAGTAATTGCGAGAACGCAATTTCTTTAAGGGGGAAGTCTGTAACAATCTGCATATTTAACGATAATATATTTAAATATAACATCGTTAATCATTAATCGAATATGTCCAAAAAGTCACATTTTGCATACAGGTGAATTTGGACTCGAAACCACTTCCATTGTGTTCAAAATTTCGTTTACGTGATTGAAAACAATAAAAATCGATATATTTTGAGTTTTTGAATTTTGGGACTTTGGTTGGGTCTTGGTTTAGCTAACCTAGCCTACCTTATAACCCCCCAAACTAGCCCCTCCTCTTCATTCCATTCTAACACTTCATCGAAAATTGAAAATGGGGGAAGGAAAGGGAAATTAGAATTTCCCAAATCTAGTTTGATCATAGGAGCTCCAATCTTATAAGAATCAAGTGCAAAATCAAGAGAGAAGATTAGGTAAATCCATCTTCTCCATCTTATTCCCTCTTTGATTTCTGAAATTTCCTATAACCTAACTCTTAGGAATTCTATTTATATGATCTTAGATTGGTGATTCAAGTGATTTGCTTGAAGAGAGATTGATCTTGCTTGGTTTTAGGGTTCCTTTGGGCTTCTAGTAATCAAAGGTGAGTTCTTGTGAACTCACATCTATGCCATAAGCTTGTATGCTTGTATAAGTGTGCTCTTGGCACGTATATGTTGTATGCACATTGCATGTTTTGAATTATTTGTGTGCGGATGTATATTCATGAGTTTTGAATTTGATTATAGGAATTCAATGTGTAAATTGTTATTTTAAATTGAGTTTGGAGTTTGTGAGTTGATCCGACGAGCATATTGAGGCCTTATTGATACTTAGAAATCATCATAAGTCACACCATTAGTCCAGGCTCATCCGAGACCATTTGCCCCTTAAAATCCTTCATTTCCTTGGCAAAAATTTTCCTAGGTTCAGCTCAAATGTCTGACCAAATAGATCAGACATCTGTCCAAGCTCTCGGGAAGAAAAAAAATTATTGTCTGTTAGATCAAACGTCTGAGCCGAAGCCTCAGACGTTTGAGGACCAAATATCTGTTGTTGACCAGTGGAACCACGGTCAACAGTTTAGGTTGTTTTAGGCTCTTTCTCGGCCGAGTTTCGTCCCTTTTGGCCTTTTTATGTGACTTTTCGGTTTCTCTGGTTTGCAGATTTCAGCAGCTTGATTATCGATCTTTGGTGGACTTTCGATTGATTCGTAGTGAATGAATTTATAATCGTTAGTCGTGAGATTTTATTCATGTTATTAAAATGTGAATTCTTTGTCCAATCATTAATTCGATCACTATTACATGAGATTTGCTACAATGAAATAATGTAAATGGTTTTAAATTTTTCGTGGACACCCATTCTTTTACTAAAGGGTTTCTAACTTTACTTCATTATATGAAGTCATCTTCCAAATTTGTTTCTAATCCGACTTCATTATATAAAGTTATTTTATAAATTATTTCAAATTTATTAGAATATAGTTATAAAAACCTTTTACTCGTTCGTATGAGAAATCTAATTAAACACCTTAGTAAAAACAAGGACTATGCCCCTTTGTAATAACCCGGAAATTGTGAACCAGTTTAAAATTTTTAATTTTGGTTTTTACCAAAGAATTTGAATAGTTAAAATAGCCTATTTCAATAAAATATAGAATTTGGTATGGTATGGCAGTTTGAAATTTTGAATACAAACTTTGTCTGACTGTACCGGGTGGAAAATATAACGGATTTTAACGAAACTAAAAATATTTAAATCTGTTTATCAATACCTTTCTAACGAATCTGAAAAATCGAAATTTCATAACGGAAATCAAAAGTTATGGCCAAATGAATTTTTAGAAAGGTCGCTATATAGTGTATATAGCCCTTGAAAATTGAGATTTTGCATATGACCTCGGAATTCGACGAAACCACTTTTGTTGGGTTCGGGATGTCAAATTATTGCTAAGTTTCAAATTTCATAATTTTTGAAGCTAGTATATGAGCGGGGCAAAAGATAATGTGTTTGGTCAAATTCTGTTAAAATGGGTCGACCTAAAAATGGCCGTTTTTCAAACGAGTTCAGAATTCGCGGAAACTGGTTTTGTTAGGACCGTATCGTCAAAACAAAGCTAGATTTATTTTTCTGGAATTTTTCGATTCAGTTTGTGGCCCTGGCAAATTGAAATGTACGTTTAAATTAAATATCGAATGTTTTATATTTTAATTTGAAAAATAACTGACTGTAACAGTCGAAACGACCAACGAAACATATCCCATTGTGTCCGGAATGGAGGTATTTAGCTAGGGGAGACAGTCGTTGGGTTTAAAATGGAGTCCGTTTGCAAAAACACTATTTAAAATTTCCTATAAAGCATGGACCAATAGGAATTTTTCTTTAAAAAAAATAAAAAATAAAATCCCAAAACCCTAGCCGCCAGAGACGATTTAGACGACGTAGGGTGCTCGAATCTTCTCGTCGACATTGCCGCCGCCTCAGGCGATTTCACCGCCGCCGCCTGTTGAAGCTTCTAACCGCCTTCGCCTCCTCTCCACATCCGACCAAGCCACGCCTCCTTCCATCGACCGTCGGCGTCGGAATTCGACCAGAAAGTCGCGACCTTCAGAGCGCCGCCGCGACGCACACAAGCCACTGAACCCATCGCCACCACCGCCGATCTGGAGGTGGTTCGTAGCTCTTTGACGCAGCGTGGTCTGATCGAAGCATCGAGGTACGGATTGGCTTAAAAATTGTGACCTAGTTTCGAAGTTTTAAAAACTTTTCTGATGTAAAATTCTGAAATGAAAATAACACTTTTAAGTGTTGCAAAACTTTGAAAAATAATATCTTTTTCGTTCTTTAACGAAATTCGATGAAACAGGAGACACCGTGACCGCAAGGAGGCTCTCTACATTCTAGAAGAAGCCGCGGATTTTTCTGACCTTCCTACGATTGTTAGCACCGCAACAACCAATGTGAGGAATCTAAACTAATTGTGTGATTGAAATCGTGTTGTATAAATTATATAAGCGAAGTGTAAATTATATACGCATTGTATACTTTATGTACATGTGTTGTATAAGTTATATTAGCGATGTATAAATTATACAAGCGTTGAATGAAACATATATGCTTTGAATTGTGATGAAATGCAAGTGAATTATTATATTATATATATATATATACTCCCCTCGTCCACAGACCATGGACGATATTTATTGCTTGTGATTGACGTGATATTATATGGTATGACGAATGCTTGGAAATAATTGTTTGTGGTTGATATTATGGTTGAAAAATACCTTTGTGGTTGAAAAATACCCTCTTGTGGTTGAAACAAAATAGAATAGGATTGTGGAATTGAAAATAAAACATGCCGCCTGCGTGCGAACTACATGCATGATCCCCATTGTCAAAAACCGCGAGGTTTTAAGGTAGAGCGAGGAGCCGTACTAGGGACGGTCCCAGTTTTAACTACCCTGCCGTTATGCTGCCGAAATTTTCTGAAATATTTATGTGTTAGAATAATTTTCATTCGTTGAAATAAATTACATATGCTATATAGAATATTCATGTGTTGAGTTGCAATTCATTCGTTGAGTTGAAATTCATGTGTAGAATATAATTTGAATTTAAACAAATGGCTTTAGCGATAAAAATCACATTTATATATATATACAAACGATATAGAATATTCATGTGTTGAGTTGCAATTCATTCGTTGAGTTGAAATTCATGTGTTGAATATAATTTGAATTTAAACAAATGGCTTTAGCGATAAAAATCACATTTATATATATATACAAACGATATAGAATATTCATGTGTTGAGTTGCAATTCATTCGTTGAGTTGAAATTCATGTGTTGAATATAATTTGAATTTAAACAAATGGATTTAGCGATAAAAATCACATTTTTATATATATACAAACTATATAGAATATTCATGTGTTGAATTGCAATTCATTCGTTGAGTTGAAGTTCATGTGTTGAATGTTATCATCTTTTAAAAATAAAATGAATCGACAATGAAAACTATATTTTTATAGTGAATATGAAGTGTTAAAAATACACACGTGTCGAATAAATATTTTTGATGATAAAAATATTTCTTTTATCATGTATACGCTTAGTTAAAAATACACACGTGTCGAATAAATATTTTTGATGATAAAAATATTTCTTTTATCATGTATACGCTTAGTTAAAAATACACACGTGTCGAATAAATATTTTTGATGATAAAAATATTTCTTTTATCATGTATACGCTTAGTTAAAAATGCACACGTGTCAAATAAATATTTTTGATGATAAAAATATTTCTTTTATCATGTATACGCTTAGTTAAAAATACACATGTGTGGAAATAAATAATAGTTTGCTAGAAATATTATTATTAGCTTTGTTCTGCATATATATACATGTGTTGAACAGGAAAAATGGATTAGCTGTAGAGTAAAGAAATTATTTGCGTGCCCGACAAATAGGTAAACCTTGATGAGTTGGCTGCGCAATTTTATTTATATATCAACTCCTGTGAATGCCATTGGATGCGGAGTGCTGGTTATTCTATGTGAAATAATAAATAACGCCATAGGATAGTAACAATTAATTTTGAACTACACTACATGGCATACTTCTTGACGATAGGCATACTTCATCATATTCCACATAAGCAACTGGAGCTTGTGTGACGAGGTGGAAGATTTACCATACAAGCAAGAGGCTTGTATGGCGATGACTATATACTACAGGTTGAACTGATGACTGTTATGGACTATATAAATTATAACGATAAATTTCCAGATTAATAAAAACCCCACACGGGTCTGGAGTTGACAATAATCACATCGCTCTAGTTATTAGATACGACACATGGACTAATTATTTCCACACGGAAACGGGGTGACGGGAATTTATTCTCTGGAGTGATTATCAGTACATGCTCCCCCGTAAACACCAAAATATATCACTATAAATATGTGAATGCTTTTTAGGATTTATTGGGTACCTAATACGGCCCAATAAATTTCCAAACCCCTCCCCGTACAAAGGAGGTTATGGCGAAATTTTTCGAAATATTAAGGCGTTAGTGAAATATTTGAAGTGAAAACGAAGTTGAAAATATAAAATGAACTGTAGTTGAAATTATAGAATGAACTATATTTATATATATAAATATAAATATAATTAAAAGGAATAGAGGCCGTGCAGTTCGCGTTTCGGAATCGTAATTTGAAACGATTAGTACGAGAAATCCGACCATCGGATTTTCCCGAAACCGCAACCGCTGGGTTCGCCTTGGAAATATCTTTCCAACGGCACCAACCTTGTAAAAATCCAACGGTTGGATTGTCCGTAATGTTTAATTCAAGTCTAAAGAAAAACAACGCCAAATCGTTTATATTTATATATAAATATAATTAAATTAAATCGAATAACGATGCTGCAGTTCGAATTTTGAAACCGTAACTTCAAACGACTAGTGTGGAAGATCCGACCGTCGGATTCTCACGAAACTGGAACCGTTGGGATCGCTTTGGGAATATCTTCCCACTGATATAGACTTTGTAGAAATCCAACGGTTAGATTTTCCGATATGTGTAAAACAAATTAAGGGAAAATTAGCGCCAGCGCCACGACACGACCTGAAACGTCGTTTAATTAAATATGGCCATTTTTAAATAAATAAAAATGGCGAAAAATCATTATAAAATATTATAAGCAATATTGATTGAAAATAAACCAGTTGGGCTTGAATTGCTTGATATTTGATGGTTGTATGTGTATGACATGAAAATAACACTAAAGAACCGAAAGATGGATGTCGAATAATATAACCATAAAATGAATCGATTTAAATTCTAATGACGTGAATTATTTGAAAAGGCCGAGCTAACCCTCATTTCAAATAATTTATCGAGCGATTCGAATTGGAAAATGCAAAGACGATTCAAGACCGACGATCTTCGTATCGGTTGGATGGGCGCTACTGAGGTTCCTGACCGGAGTAGCTACCGGAAGGGGACGGAAGTAGTAGCCGTCTGAACGTATGTGTTGATTGTACGGATATACGAGGAATTGACGCCTCCGGTTTCGTTTTGACACAAAACGGACTTGTAAATGGACTGTGTGTCTGACATTGGATTTTGTTCTATACTGATTGATCTCTGTTAAATATATATCTGTTTGGCGGCGGAGAATTTATTGCTTAACGCCCTTCTCTGAGACGTACGAGCTCAGAGGTTATATATCGATGGAAATCAATCGTATGGAGTGGACTGCCTATGTGGCATGCCAAGATGCTGTGATCAAGGCTTCTGTTGCAAAGCAAAGTCTTCTAGATGATGATCAAAGCAAGGTCTACGTGACATAGCTTTGTGTATTTCGTAGATTCGCGAGCCTCACACCCCGGTATGAGTTAAAAACGGGATACAGACTGCAGGGAGAGCACGACGTTTCATTCTAGCTATGGTGGTGTCAGTGACTTACCAGCCCTGACATATATATCTACTTTTCACCTTTGTGGTTGTTGGAATGCGAGGCGCCTCGATTATAGGTCTGTAAGGACCGGGAAACGTGTGTTCAGGAATACTAATCCTCTAACGTAAGTGAGGACCGGCCCTGAAGCATCCAGGGGTTACCCAGAGTGTGTAGTCCCGAGGCATTTGCTAGAGTGTCTCGAAGCGGAGAGGAGCTTGCCCCTTGCCCCGACTCATGACGGAAATCCAATTTCCAATACGAAATAACAGACTTGATTGTAGAACTAGTATGGCGACATAGTATATGGTAGCTATGCCGTCTATGATTGATATTTATGATGCTATTCGCTTTTGAAACATATATGCACTAGTAATAATATCAAATGATTTTGCTTTATACGTATCAAGCATATTTGGCCATTATAAGGTAAAACTCTATCCTCCGGCTTGCGTTGCATTGTGTGATGGGACCTGAGTCTTATAATGGCTTCATTCTTATAAAAGCATTGCGTTGTTTTAAAAGAATTTACTTTGTTCAAATGCACTAGCAATCACTGGAGTAAACCCGTTCCGCGAAAGTGGCGTGGTCCTATGATTTGCTATTACTGTTGTTTAACTGTTAAATAGATTCCTCATACCAGTCCCCATGACTGACTCGTTGTTTGTTTCACTTTGCAAACGCGGGTGCCCTTATTTTCACATGGGCAGCCTAGTACACAGGTGACAGGTGGTTTTTGGTTCTGCACTGCTGCATAGAGTGCATTTTTGGCTCATGGCGAGGCTGACTTCACAGAGATGACTTTGACATTTTCCGCCATTACTGTACTTACATTATGATTCCGCCACTGGCGATGCAGACTGATTTACTTTCTGTATTTCTTATTATATGTATATGTATTCCGCCTTCGGCGATGTAGACTGATACCCTTATTATTTCTCACTACATGTATGTATTCCGCCTCTGGCGATGATGACTGATCACTTTCCTTTTTATTTACTAAGTTATATCCCGCGTTATGCTATTCTGATGTTCCTACATGTTGTGATTCCGCTGTCATACCCATGTAAAATTATTCTATTTATTGTTTCTGCTATTATCTGTACTCTGCTATGATGATTAATGTGTTATATTCCAATGATTATCCTTAATACCGCCCCTCGGATTTTGGGATCATCACACCCTTTGTGTTTGCTTTTACGGTTAATTCTTGGACTTGTTCGATTAAACACCATGGCAATGATCGTTTCATATTTCTAGTGGAATATACAACTCGTCCATAAATATTCGAGTAGAGCAAGTGGTTATGTGACATGTGGCTTGACTCTTATATTTACTAGCTTGGTGTAGTTTACACTCTACTTGATCAATTTCGATCATATCGATGATCTTCGAATCATCTTGAGGAACCTCGGTTAATTTGTTTATATCGATAATCTTCATTGCATCTTAAGGAACTTTGGTTCATTTGATTGTATCGACGATCTTCGGATGATCTTGAGGAACTTCATTTCATCCCTTTCTATTAATGAACTTCGGATCATCTTAGTAGGGTCACGACTCATGGTCTTCGGACCATCGTAGGAGCCACGGCTCAACACTACGGCTAGCGGCCTTGAGATCGCGTCTCACCTTCGATATTGTGTTGGTTAAATCTCTAGAATTCCATATTGAGTTGATGCGCCCTTTGGGCTCTCGTCTTGAGTTTTGTTTTCCACTTTTGGCGATCTTCTAGATTTCTGATTTGTCGATTTCTACAATCTGAGTTTTCATCGATTCTATGCTCTCAACCTGAGTTTCTTTGATATTAAGATACCCTTATATTGCACCAAGATTTCTTTTGCATATTTGCTGGACATATCGAGCCTTCACATTTAAATGTGAATATTGTTGTTATTTCTTATATGTCATTTTATAATTATATCTCTTATACTATTTCAGTTTATTATGATGAATACAGTTAGACTGATCCTTTTATTGTTTATTCTCTTATAAATAATACTCGGGTCAAATTGAGTTTTAAAGGTGCTTTTTCCAAACTTCTAGCAAGGACCAATTCTTGGATTTTTTCTATCTACATTAGAGTTGTAGTTCTTGATTATACATGTATCTTAAATTTTCATGTATACATATTCTTTTGGCTAGAACTTGTACCTATTCTTCTGTTGTATAGTGGATCGACTATGACCACTATCTTTATATTTATACTAATGTGTTATATTCATATCTATTTCCGCCTTAGTGATGCGAATATCTGTGTCTGACTCTGGTTATATTTTTATGTATTTTATATTGATTTCGAATTATATATGTCACGACCCGTATTTTCAACGGATAATAAATAATTTATTTAATTATTTAAATAATGGTTTGGTAATTTAAAATGACCAAAATTAGAAAATATTGAATATTTAATTAATATAAATAATAAAATAATATATTTAATTATGAAATAGTCGGAAATAACTGAATTCACAGTATTGTGTGAATTAGATTATTTATAAGATATAATTCAGTTCGAAATTGAATTATAATAACGAATATATTTAAATAACGATAATTGAACGTATTAATTATATTATAATCGAGCTCGAAATGGCGCGGTGGTTCGTAATTTGGGAATTCGAACTTTAAACAAATATATAGAATCCGTTATAAGTCGGATTTCTGTAAAATAAGAAACGTTCGGAGCTGGTGAAGTATATTTTTCTATTGGAAGAGAAAAATCGGGATTTCGTCGTATAGATTTTGAGTTATGCCCAGATCAAATTTTTGAAAAGTCGCTACAGAATTCCTTTATAATTTATAACGATATACATATACAATAAAAGGATTTTATTATATATTGAATATCGATATAGCCTGGTTTTGAAATATTGAGTTATAAAGTCAGATATATTTGTTTTGGAGCTGTATGATATTCTGTGTGAATGTATATACGATAATATTAATTTATTAATATTAAATTTAATTGTTTTTAAATATATTAATATTTAAATTTGGTTTATTTAGAGCTTTAAAAATTACCAGTTTTGCAAACGATCTCCATTTTTGACGAAACTAATTTTGTTGGATCCGGAATATTAAATTATTGCTAGATTTCAATTTCCGTGATTTTTAGAGTCAGTATGTGGCCTTACGGAATTTTAATGTGAAAAACAGTCAATAATTTGACTTTAAAAATACGATGTGTGAGCAAATGAAGTTGGAATTCAACGAAACCAGTTTCGTTGGGTCCGTAATGTCGAATTGTAGCCGCATGTTCATTTTCATGATTTTTGGGTATCATATGTAACCGTACGAATTTTTAGAAGTCAAATGTAAGCAATGGTTGATTATAATTGAATATAAAATTCAATATAAAAATAATAAAAATCTCCTATAAATAACCTTAAATTCATCTAACCCTAAATTCATTTTCTGGGGTCAAATGTTTTACCCCACTACTAGAAAGCTTCCTCAAATAAAATCGTGAACTCCAAAAATCTCTAGAAAATCAAATAAAATTCTATAAATCTTTATATACAAATTTGCAACCCCTAGAGCATACTCTTCAATCCTATGTGTATTACATTGAGCTCGATGGAACTTGTTCTGGCTTGCAGTGTTCTTCAGGAGGCTAGGGTTCATCATATTTTGGATTTACATCATCAGTTGAAGTTTTAAACTTGGTATTGGTGAAAAGGGGATCAAATGAAGTGTGTTAGCTAAGTTTTAAGGGATTCGATGACAAAGAATTGTCGCAAGTTCTTGTAGTTGCTCATTTATGCAGTGCGACGGATTTTGTCAAAAGAGTGCGAGCTGTGTGAGGGTGGTGGGGAACCAAAGAGGACTGATAGAGAAGAAGACTGGTGTATTTAGTTTTGATTTTAGTGTAGAAGAATGGGAGAATGGAGGTTGGGAAGAAATGGAAATGGCCTGTTGATTACGGGAGGAGCGATCTGGTTTTGGAGAAGATGAATGGTGTGCGGTTGGGTTTTTTTCATGGACAGTTGGGCCGAATTGACAGGGAGTAAGGCCCAACAACAAATTTAATTAGTTTTGTTTTATTTTAAATTCAACCAAACTAGTAAACCGTATAACTTCATCATACGTTATCAGAATTGGACGAAACAAGATCCGTTGGGATCATATGGATGACGACTACACAATGGAACTGACTAGGAGTGAATTCGAGCTCGTTACAATTTATAGCAAAATAAATTGTCCGTCTAAATCAAGTGACAATTATCGTTATTTAACGATGATCGTTCAATGTGAGTAAAACTCACTAACTCTAAATAGTTATATTTTTATAACGTATTTTTAGAACTAATAAATGATGGTTGATTACTGTTGTTGATGGTTTGGATGGTTTGTTAATTGATTGGTTGAAATTATAGATCTAGTGATATATATACAAATATATATATCGTTAATCAAATATTGATTCTGTTGATCAGAATATTTCATATTGTAATGAAATCGATGTTATTTATGTGTTTAACATCTGTGGATGATGGGAAACAGGTTGGAGGGATCCAATAGGATTCCTCAATATATATAATACTGTTTGTTTTCATATATGGTGATATATGATGTGTTATATAATCTGTTATATATTATGATAACACTGGTCTAGTTATTTGGTATTTTAAATACCATAAGAAATACCGGAATGTAGAAAGGGAATTTTCAAAGTGTATATTGAAAATAATATATTTATAAAATAAAAGAATTTTATAATAGGATTATTTATTTATAAAATAAATAGAAGTATAAAAGAAATATTTATTTAGAAAATAAATAGAGTTATAAAAGGAATATTTATTTAGAAAATAAATAGAATTATAAAAGGAAATATTTGTAAAACAAATAGAATCGAAAAGGGAAATTTACCGAAATATAAAAGTACCACGAGAAGATAGATTTAAAGGAGATTTTAATTATAAATCTGTTTAATAGATAAATTGAGAAGATTAATTTATAAATAATGCTTTTTATAAATTAAACAAAATATTTATCATTTGATAAATGGAACATATAAGTCTGAACTTATACAGAGAAGTAGAAATCGGTTTTGACACCGATATTGTTAAATAGAATGTGAACCCAACATTTTATAAAGGGAATTGTAAATAAGATTTAAGCGTTAGAAGTAAAAAGGAGATTTCATATGAATAATTCTATAAATAGAAGTATAAATAAAATATGGAAATGGGGTATTATTTTAAAATACGAAATCAAACTGATTGATTATATAAAAGGAATATTATTCACATTCGATGTGAATAATGGATTAAAATAAATATTTTATAAATTAAAACATTTATAAAGGAAACTGTTTTGGAATAGGAATTTAAATAAGAGTGTAAATCGAATATTGGTTATTCAGATAGAGTTAATCGAATAAGAGTAAATCGATTAGAGTTAATCGAATAGAGTTAATCAGTTAGAGTTAATCGAATATAAGTTATTCGACGAGAGTTAATCGAATATAAGTTATTTGATGAGAGTTAATCGAATATAAGTTATTCGACGAGAGTTAATTGAATATAAGTTATTCGACTAGAGTTAATCGAATATAAGTTATTCGAAGAGAGTTAATCGAATATCAGTTATTCGACGAGAGTTAATCGAATATAAGTTATTCGATGAGAGTTAATCAAATATAAGTTATTCGAATAAAGTTAATTGAACATAGTTATTCAAAGCAGAGTTAATCAAATAGAGATTACTCGAAAGAGAGTTATACGTGGAATTCGATTATATCGAATTCGGGAAAGTACTACTTACTTTCTGGTTTTTTAATCAAGATTGATTTATTTATTAATAAATTGGTTGTTTATTTATTTATTCAAATTAAGAAAAAAAGTTATATTAATGTTATTATATCTCGGAAGTATGGGATTATAACACAAATGTTATAATCAAATGACTCTGTAAAAGAAATGGAATCATAAATTGAATCTGAGAGTTACGTAAGGAAGTTTGTTAAAGATTTAAAAGGTGAACTTGTCTATTTCGAGGTTAGAATGTTGTTCAGTTAAGGTCTGAGAGGTAGTTGTACCCCAACTTGATTGACTTCATTTTCAACTAAGGAATGGTTAAGGTTCGACAGTGAAGGCTGGTTAGGTGAATTTAGTTAATGAGTGTAATGGTTTGAGTTGGCATAGCTATGTTTTGTTTAAACATCTGTTTTAAATCCAGTGAAGGAGTTTGGAAATGTTTTCCAAATAAGAATCAGAAATGTTTCTAATATAGTAAATAAGAAATGGGAGTAAATATGGAAATGTTTCCAATGTTAATAACGTATAGTTTCTAAATATAGAAGCTGTGTGACTAAACGGGATTTAAGAAATATATGAAAAACAAAAAATAGGGAAATGAATAAATTAATGATAAATTAATTAAAGAGAAAAAATGTTGATTAATGATTGATCAATAAGATTTCCATTTGGAAATACGACCGTTATTTGTACACATGTTTTCCTTTGATAGTTAAATCACCGACTATCAAAGATTTTGACCATTTCCATTGTCAATACAGAGAGACCGGGATCAGATATATTATCTAAAAACCACTCCGTATGGCATTAGCATTGTGAATCAAATATGATGAAGATAATTGAAGACGGAGTTATGCAAGGGCTGTTCAGTAAATCCTAGGTAGAAATTGCCTAAGATGGATTTACAGAATAGTGCCTTCGGGTTGTCCAGTCCTAGAACAACTTGAATGGACGAATGTCTGACAGAGTATGTCTAGCAGATTGCGTAAGTTGATCGTTTCAAATGTATTTACGTTGGTGGTGGAGGAATTTGTTTCTCTTAGCTTATACCCGTGGTATTTTTGGGGAAATCAATTTGTGATTTGACGGGTATGACGATGTGGCATTCAAAGTAATTAAAAGAGTGATCTGTTAAAAGATACGTTACGACCTCAAGCCTCATCATCCGGAAATGACAAAAATCGGGCAGGATGCATGACTAAGTGGGCCGCACCAAGTTAGGGTATATTGTCACCATTTAGAGGATATTCATATTTGTTACTTCTTTCAATTCTGTATCTCTCTAGAATGGTTATGTTACCAAATTCGGAACATTCAAGCGAAATGAATGGTCGGTCATGTGTGGCCATGTTGCAAGATGTTCTTGTTGAACTCCAGTCTATCGCTTCTAGAGTACACTGATCGCAAGGTGGTTCCATACTTTGTCAGAGTTGGAAATTCATTACCCAATAAGCGCCCGCGGTGTTTGATTGTATATAATATATGTGGAACGTGAGATGAAAGCGTTTACACTAGATTGCTATTTATTCGATTTATACATTACTATAATATCAGAAGAGTATTGATTTTTAAGAAATGTTTTGGGTTATCGTAAGGTAAAAACCATCCGTGTTTATGTGTGGATTGGTCTTACGATTATCATTTCTTTAGAGAGGATTTTAAAAGTTAAACAAATGATTGGAGTTTACTCACACCAGTCACATGACTGACCCAGAGTGTATTTTGTTTTGTTTTCCCTAAACTCTTGGGTGCCCAATTTTGTATGGTCAGTCAAGTAGTTGGGATTTACAGATACTTGAAGAGCTGGAGTAGGAGGCTTCAGGATTATGTAGCTATTGTTATTTCCGTTGTTTTGTAAGTGTATACTCTAATAATGGTATTGTATACAGAACTGTTTTATTTCAAAGTTATGTTATGAAATATATTTATTCGTTCCGCTGTGAGATTCGTGTTTACTCTGATATTGTGATGTTCTTCTTCTTCTTCTATTCTAATTTTATATCTTATCTATCCTTACCCTCTAACTTCATTCATTAACTATCTAGTATTTCCGATGCTTGGATAGTCGACATTGAGTTTATGTCGATAACCAGGATCGCGAAAACCCGGGTCGTTACAATATACAACCACTTTGTAGTAGTTTTGAACTTGAATTAGATGTGTCAGATTTCCTCATGAGATTTGAAAAGAAAGACCACATTATCTGATACGTTTAACACTCGTTCAATGCTATTATGTAGATGGTCGCTCCTCAGCAACCTTATTCTTTGGGTTAGTAGATATCATTCCTTGCAATGGCCTTGGCTAACACGAGTATAGAGGTGGGGCATTACAAACGTTGTACGCCATTTTTAGGAAACTGAGATGATCCTTGTATGTATGGTCTATTTTTGGAATACTGTTTTTTTATGCTCCCTGCTTGGTGCAATGTTGTATCTTTGGTGGTTAGCAATTTAGACATGTTGTCTAACGTTTAACTGGATTAGTCTTTGTCTAGTGGTCGATCCATTTTAAAAATTGTTTGGGATAAGCAATCGACTTATCTCCAGTTTCTTACTGTATATATTGTTTATTGTAATAAAAAAGCGGACGATCCACCATAAAAACCCGATTGTCCTTGCAAAGTAGACATATACACAGTTTTATCACTCTAAAATGAATATATTGTCACAAGCATATATTGTATTATATTTCTTTTCAAATTGGTACATCAAGCGAATTCTTTGTCATTAGTAAAATTCATTTTTGTTAAAAATGATGTTAAATTAGTGATTAACGATTACATTATAGTTTGTAAGTTTAGAAATGATAAATATTTTCAAGTAATAAGTGTCGTGGAAACATCAAATTTTAATTATGCATGTTCTTAGTTTATGTTAATCAGTGTGTATGATGTTTTGGTTAAACTTATTTTTTTTGGTCTTTTTGAGACAAATGTTAGTTATTTTTTGAAATTTTTTATTGCATACTAAAATTATTGAGATATGGAAAATTGGTTTAAAAACCAAATTGTTATTTTTCAAAACTTTAAAAACAATATGATTTGTACTTTTCTTTTAGTTATTAAATAAATATTTTGTTTATCAGTTTGGTAATGTATATGGGCTAGTTTTTGACGTTGATATTAATCATAACAGATTTAAATGCATAAAAATGCGCATACTCATTACTATTATGCTCTCATTTTTATGCTTTTTTATCATTCTTCTGTAACGATCTGTCTTTTTGCCCATCCAAAATGGTAATTAAATCAACTTAAAACATTTATAAAGACTGATGGTCAGGGGGTGCTTACACATTGGAACAGAAACAATAGAACTTTTTATTATCATAACAATAATTTTACATCAAAGTTACAATGATACATCAGAGTACAATTGTAACAACCCGGAAAATCTGAGCCAATTAAAAAATTTTAATTTGGCTATTTTAGTGAATTTAAAATATTTAAAATAAATATTTTAAGTAACAGCGACAAAAAGTGTGTTTGAATCGATGTTTGAAAATAAATATAATTATTTCTTATTATAAACAAGGCCTGAAATGGCGCGGTAGTTTCAAAATTTGAATTCAAACTTTTACTGACTGTACCGGGAGCAAAACAAAACGGATTTTAGTGAAACCAAAAATATTTAAATCTGTTAGTGAATATATTTCTAACCAATCTAAAAAATCGAAGTTTCGTAGCGGGAAGCAAAAGTTATGGCCAAATGAATTTTCAGAAAGGTCGCTATAGAATTTATATAGCCCATGAAAATGGCCATTTTGCAAACGACCTCAGAATTTGACGAAACCACTTTTGTTGGATCCAGGATGTCAAATTATTGCTAGGTTTCAAATTTCATAATTTTTGAAGCTAGTATGTGAGCGTGGCAAAGGAAAATATGTTTGGTCGATTTCTATTAAATTGGAACGACCAGAAAAGGGCCATTTTTCAAACGATCTCAGAATTCGACGAAACTAGTTTTGTTGGGACCGTATCATCAAAACATAGCTAGATTTATTTTTCTGGAATTTTTAGAATCAATATGCGGCCCCCGACAAATTGAAATGTACGTTCAAATTAAATATTGAATGTTTTATATTTTAATTTGAAGAAAACCTGACTAAAATAGTCGAATGGGCCTACGAAACATATCCCATTGTGTTCGGAATGGGGGTATTTGGCTAGGGACGACAGTCGTTGGGTTTGGATTGGAGTTCGTCTGAGATAAGGGGTATTTGAAAATTTTAAAAATATATAAATAAAATAAAAAAATCTGATTGGCCGTTCATATTTCTCTCTCTTTTCTCTCTCCCCGCTCCAGACGATTAACGGCAGCTGTTCTTCATTCCTTCTCTCCTCGTTTTCTCCTCCTCCACGCAATAATAGCCAATGCTCCAGTTAAGCTTTTTGTAGATCTTCCTGAGCTCTTCAAATCCATCTAAGCCACGTCCTTCCTCGTCGCTCCTACCTCGAGATATCCCAATCGAAAGAGGCGCCGTTCGAGGCCCGAATTCCCCCCCGAATTCCCCCCCAAATCCGGCGTCGAGTTCATCAGGGTGGGACCCCCCTGGTGCGCCGTTCCAAGCCCTACGCGGTTGTGAATCCTGATCTTGACGAAGTACAATGGATTTGGTTTAAAATCAAGACCTAGTTTTGAAGATTTTTAGAAAGGTACGGCTGATTATAATTTAAACTATTCTATAGCACTTTAAAGCGCTACAGTTTTTGATTTCACTGTAAAAATCATATCTTTTTGCTATGTTGACGAAATTCAGTGAAACAAGAGACAGTGGACTCGTGTGGACACCTTTTACATTCTAGAAGAGACCGCATATTTTTCTGAGCCTTCTGCAATTTTTGGTGGAGTGGAACCCAATGTAAGATTTCTAAATTATAAACGATATGGAAATGACGATGTATAAATTATATATTCGAAGTATGAGTTATATAAGCATTGTACACCTCATGTATAAGCGTTGTATAAGTTGTATGTTCAATGTATAAGTTATATATGCATTGTAAAAATTATATATGTGTTGAAATAGAAGTTAAATATACTTATATATATACGCCCCTCATCCACAAACCATGAATGATATTTATTGGTTGTGATTGGTGTGAAAATTGGTTGATAGCGAATGGTTGATTAGAATTGTTTGTGGTTGAAATTGATTGATTGTGGTTGAAAAATACCCGTTTGTGGTTGAGAATTATTTGGTTGAAACCACATAGGATTAGTTTGTGGAAAAAAAAAACATGCCGCCTGCATGCGAGCTAGATGCATGAAATCCCCATTGTCAAAAGCTGCGAGGCTTTAAGGTAGAGCGAGGAGCCGTACTAGTGACGGTCCCGGTTTTAACTACCCTGCCGTTATGCTGCGGAAATTTTCTGAAATATTTCTGTGTTTGATTTAAATTCATGTGTTGAATGTTGAAATAAAATTCATGTGTTGAATGTTGAAATAATATTCATGTGTTGAATGTTGAAATAAATTCATGTGTTGAATGGAGTTCGTGTATTGAATAAATTCTTTGAAAAATAAAAATAACATTTTTACCTTATATATAAACTATATAAAATAATCGTGTTTTGAAATAAATTGTTTTAACACCAAAAATAACATTTTTACCTTATATATAAAATATATAAAATAATCGTGTTTTGAAATAAATTGTTTTGCAATAAAAATCACATTTTTATTATATATATATAAACTATAGAAAATATTCATGTGTCGAATGTTGAAATAAAATTCATATGTTGAATAGAAATACATGTGTTGAATAGAAATTCCTGTGTGGAAATAAAATAAATAAAATTCATGTGTTGAATAGAAATTCCTGTATGGAAATAAAATGAACAAAATTCATGTGTTGAAATAAATATCTGTTGGATAAAAATATCGTTTTTATCAAATATGTGAAGTGAAAATGGTTTTGAAATCAAAAAATCGATTATATATATATAATTAATTAAAATATATCGAATAACGAAGCTGCAGTTCGTGTTTTGAAACCGTGATTTCAAACGATTAGTGCAGGAGATCCGACCATCGGATTTTCCCGAAACCGAAACCGTTGGGTTCGCTTTGGAAATATCTTTCCAACGATACCCACTTTGTGAAAATCCAACGGTTGGATTGTCTGGAATGTTAAATTCAAATCTAAAGAAAAACAGCGCCAGAATCGATTATATATATATATATATATATATATATATATATATATATAATTAAATCGAATAACGACGCTGCAATTGTATTTTGAAATCGAAACTTCAAACGAGTGTATTGGGAGATCTGACCGTCGTATTTTCCCAAAACTGGAACCGTTGGATTCGTTTTGAAAAGATCTTTCTAATGATATAAAATTTGTGAAGATCCAACGGTTAGATTTTCAGATAAGTGTAAATCAAATCTGAAGAAAAACAGCGCCACGGCCGCGTTATGGCCTGAAGCGTCGTTTGAATGAAATGGCTATTTTTAAATAAATAAAAATAGCGATAAATCGTTATAAAATATTATAAACGATATGGAATGGAAATAAACTGAATTTGCTCGGTTTATGTGATATTTGATGGTTGAATGTGTGTGGCGTGAAAATTACATTAATGAATTTAATTATCGGTGCCGAATAATTTAACCATTAAGTGAATTGATTTAAATTCTAAATATACGTGAATTATTTGAAAAGACCGAGTTAAATCTCATTTTAAATAATTGATCGGCGATAAGAAGTCGATGATGAAGACGACGGTTGAAGACCGGATATCTTCACCTCAGTTGGATGGTAACTGATGTCTTGATTGGGAGGCATCCCGAAATATAGATAATAAGTGGTGGTCATCCAGACGTGCTTGGAGATCGATGGGTATGCGAGGTATATAGTGCCTCCGGTTTTGATCAGACCCAGAACGAACTTGCAAATGGACCGTGTGTCTGACATTGGATTTTGTTCTGTGTTGATTGATCTCTATTAAATATATATCTGTTTGGCGGCGGAGAATTTATTCTCTTGCTTAACGCCCTTCTCTGAGACATATGAGCGCAGAGGTTATATATCAATAGAAATTAGTCGCATAGCGTGAATTGCCTGTGTGGCATGCCTAAGTGGCAGATGATCAAGGCTTCTGTTGAAAAGCAAAGTCTTGTGGTTGATGATCAAAGCACGGCCTATGTGGCATAGCTTTGTGTACAACGTGAATTCGCGAGCCTCACACCCCGGTATGAACCAGAAACGGGAGAGGACCTCAGGGAGGGCATGCGTTTCCTTCTAGCTAGGGTGGTGTCAGTGCTTAAACTGACTGACATTTATATCATTTTCACCTGTGTGTTTGTTGCTGTTGCGAGGCGCCTCGGAGGTGGAGTCATTGGGCTCATTTTCGCCCCAAAGGGCGGGGGAACGCAGTGTCCAGGGTTTAAGTTTAATCCACATCGAGTGGACCGTCCCTGACGATCCAAGGGTCACTCGAGCTCTGATCCTGGGACATGGTAGGCTAGATTGTCTCAAAGTAGTGAGGACGATCCCTGGCCTCGGTTCATGACGGAAATTCAATTTCCAAATACGTGACTTTGCGGTTTTGATTGTATACCTATGTATGGCGACATGATATATGGTACCCATGCCGTCTATGATTGATACTTATGATTTGAAATTGTTTTTGAATCATATAAACACTAGTAATAATATCAAATTCTTATGTTTTATTTGTATCAAGCATATTTTGGCCATTATAAGGTAAAACTCTATCCTCCGGTTTGCGTTGCATTGTGTGATGGGAACTGAGTCTTATAATGGCTTCATTTTTATAAAAAGCATTGCGATGTTTGAAATATTTACTTGTTGTAAAGCACTGACAATCCAATGGAGTAAACCCGTTCCGCAAAAGTGGCGTGGTCCTGTGATTAGCCATATTATAAAATGTGTTAAGTAGATTTCTCATACCAGTCCCATGACTAACTCGTAGTTTGTTTCACTTGCAAACTCGGGTGCCCCTTTTTCTACACGGGCAGCCTTGTATTCAGGTTTTAGCAGGCTCTTTCTGGATAGCTGGAGCTGAAGATGAATTCTACCATTTATCTCTTTTTATGTTGTTCAGCTCCTATTGTACATATTATGTTTGTTTTCCGCTGTAGACATTTATGTATAGCTGTACTGTATTTGTACTAAGTATGATCCTGTATACTGTGTAACTCTGATGACGATGTTTATCCAGTGTATTATTTGTACATTATCTGGTGTCTTTATTTAATTATGTTCTGCTGTTATCTGTTTATGTGTTATATTCCAAAGATTACCCTTGCCACCGTCGTACAGGGTTTTGGGGTCGTCATAACAATGATACACAGCGTAAAATATAAACTCTCAACAGAAGAATAATGATCCAAATATCGCGTTAATCTAAATCCAGCACCTGCTCTAGACTAATCTAAGACTAAATCTGCAAACCATAACTACCAGGCTGCTCGTGTGAAAAATTATGGGCATCCAGAGTTTAGGTGAAGAAACAATAAACCTAGGTCAGTCATGTGACTGGTGTGAGAAACCAAAATAGTTAGCTTTAGGTTCACTTTAAAGTAAGGTAAATCATAAGACCGCGTCGTATAACACGGAACAGGTTTTTCTCTTATGAATACCAGTGCATTAAATTCACAATGCATTTTGGAAAATGAAGCTACCATAAGGTCTCGTGGCGACACAATGAAAACGCAGACTGGGGCGAGGTTTCTCCTTATGATAACCATATTTTGACTATTCCTATTCAAACCATATTACGACTTTGGAGAAAATTCATCTGATTAACTTTTAAATATGATTATAAACTTTTATAAACATATATAACCTCATTTAAAACAATATTTCCAAAGTTTCACTTTAAATTCAATTTTAAATCAAAATCAAATATTATTATGTTAATAAAACATTATTATTTTTCAAAATTTAATATTTTGAACCTCAAACGTAGCAAAAATCAAATTCAATATTATATAAGATTATTGGGATAATCGGTTTGAGTTTAAATCATCATTTACATACCTAACTCAATTTCAATTTTGAAATTCATTATTCAAAATCAATATCAAAATTGAACATGCCATTTATAGTCAAAATTGTTTTCAAATATGTTCCCACCTTTACAAAAGTTATTCGTATATACTTTAATTTCGTTTCCATACTGCTTCAGGTATCAAATTCCAAAGTTCATTTTTGGACCTCATTCTCAATATTAAATTAATATAATAATCATTTTTTTTTCAATTGAGAAGGGACCTAACCAATCACCAATATAATTCCATAATTAAGGTGTGATAGGACCAAAAATGTTAGACCAAAATATGGTTCTAACACCCAAATTATCTTGATTTGCAAAGAATTAAAACTAGAAATGAAAGAAAAAGCAACAGACACACCAAATTTATAGTGGTTCGACGTTAAAGAGCCTACGTCCGCTTTATATGACTTTGATTATATGTTTGAATGATAGTACAATCAATATTTCCTCTCAATTTCACTTTTACAATGATGATTCACACAATAAATTCGAAATACTTATGATTACAGATAGTAGATATTTGGTAATGGTGAGATCAGAGTTTTGAATTACCAAAAGATCTTGAAAAATGCCAAGTATTGGGCTATTTATAGGTGATTTCTACAGGCGGTTAGTGAAGACACGTGACACCAATCCCGAGAATCTCAAAGCCGTTCGTGAGTGAGCGGAGAATTGGTCAATATGCCCGTTATAGACACGTGTCACTAGATCCTGAACATGCGGTTCGTGGATGACCAAGTCACGACCTCCATTTCCTGGATACAGGGTCGGCTCATGACCCTTTGATACACACGGGTCGTAAAGCATTCATCACGAGCGGGTCGTGGTCTCCTCATCATGAGCGGGTCATGGTCCTTCATCACGAACAGGTCGTGGTCCTTCATTATGAACGGGTTATGGTCCTTCATTACGACCTGTTTGTAATAAAGACCATGACCCATTCGTAATGAAAGACCACAACCCGTTCGTGATGAAGGACCACGACCCGCTCGTGATGAGGAGACCACGACCCACTCGTGATGAATGATTTACGACTCCGTGTGTATAAAGGGTCACGAGCCGACCCTGTATCCAGGAAATGGAGGCCGTGACTTAGTCATCCACGAACTGCCTGTTCAAGATCCAGTGACACGTGTCTATAATATCCATATCGACCACTTCTCCACTCACTCACGAATGGCTCCAAGATTCTCAGTATTGGTGCCACGTGTCTTCACGAACCACCTATAGAAATCACTACAAATAGCCCAATACTTGGCATTTTTCAGGATCTTTTGGCAATTCAAAGCTCTGATCTCACCATTACCAAACATCTACTATCTGTAATCAGAAGTATTTCAAATTTATTGTGTGAATCATCATTGTAAAAGTGATATTGAGAGCAAATATTGATTTTACTTGCATTCAAACGTATAATCAAAGTCATATAAAGTGGACGTAGGCTCTTTAACAGCAAACCACTATAAATTTGGTGTGTCTGTTGCTTTTTCTTTCATTTCTAATTTTAATTCTCTGCAAATCAGGATAATTTGTGTGTTAGAACCATATTTTGGTCTAACATTTTGGTGCTTTCACTGAGAATTGAATTCTCAGCCTGTCGGATTATTTCTCTACTGTTTGGATTTTCAAGTCCGAAGAAAATAGTCCACATTCCCACTATTTCATTTTTGAAGATTTCTGCAAAATCAAGACGTTATGGCTGCAAAGAAATCCAAGGATTCACGAGCTTCTCGAGCAAACAAAGCTAATGAGGAAAACGTTCAGTAACATGCCGAGGTGGTTTCCCCGGCTCGCGGCTCATAGGTGGCGAACCGACCCCAGGAGGGGGTCACGACCCGGTCGCAAGAAGCCATCACGAACCACCCTCACGAGCTAACCACGAGCCACTCACAAGAGGGGGTCACAAGCCGCCCACACCAAGGGACCACAACTCGACCTAGAAAGGAAATTATGGCTCGCTCCACCCACGCTGGAGCTTCTGCTCGACCTATCTCAAGTGCTCTGAATTCAACTATGGATGTTAATGACCAGTTACCTGCCTCTGCTCCATTAACATAAAGAGATTTTTCTCGTTTACTCGATATGTTGGAAAGGACAAATGATGAGTTGGCAGCTCAAAGGCGCGAGAGTTCTTTACTGTGGCAGAATATGACTGCGCTGAGTAGGAAAATCGACGAACTGTAAAGGCAGAGAACAACTTCACCGACTCATCGCTTTACTCCCGACTATTCCTCCTTGTCAGAAGAGGCTCCTAGACCCCCACGACGATAATTAGAAAGACATGAGAACATAGAGCAACTTCGATTTGGATCCCTTCCTTCTCGAGAAGAAGCGGCACTTAACCTCGGACCTGACAATCGTAACAAGAATAATCCCACTCTTCCGCCTGCAAGGGGACCTGCAACACTACCCAAGGGTCAGGGTGCTGATGACCTTGTTCAGAATCAACCACTAGTACCCCCTCGTCGCGTGATTGACCGTGGCCATAGGGGGCAAGGTAGCTCAGCTCAGGCCCCAGACATGGGGGCAGTACATCGAATAGATATCGAGGGACAATGTAAGGAACGAAGTGCTGATCCAAAATCTACCTTGACTAATGTTGACGTTGAGGCAGATCATGGCAGACAGCCGTGGACAAAGAAACGAGGATTGGGGTATAAAACGCAGTCACACGCCATTCACTGATGATATACTGGATGTCCGATTTCCGAGGCGATTCAACATGCCGACTATGAACCGTTATTCAGGTAGGACGGACCCGTTTCAGCATTTAATTAGATATTCATGGTATATGAATGCTGTTGCCGCTCCCGACGCAGTAAAATGCAAAGCATTCCCGATTTTCTTAGAAGATGTGGCTTTAATGTGGTTTACACGCTTGACTACATGATCAATCTCCATCTTCAAGGAACTAAGCGAAAGGTTCATAAATCAGTTCCGACTCCATACTGAAAGGTCCAAAAACGTCATTGAGCTATCACTCATCAAGCAGCGTCTCGATGAAACTTTGAGGTCGTACTTAGACCGCTTTAATTTAGCAGTCACAGAGGTTAGAGACCCTCATGACCAATCTGTCCCAATGGCAATAATTGATGGAGTAGATAAAGACATGTAGTTCGGAAAATATTTAGCCGGAAAACCGCTACTGACCAGGGAAATATTCTATGAGAAAGGCAACATTCGTCTATGCAAAGAGGAATTGTATGCTAATCGAAAGAGGAAGGCCATGGATAAGAAAGATATACAGAGCAATGTGGCCATCAAATAATCTAGAGATAGCTCCGGGAAGGTAGAGGTCAATGTTGGAAATAAGAACTACGGTAATGGCTGTCAAGCTGGAAACGATACCAAAAAGAAGAATCGAGGAAACGACTCACAGAAGAGACCTCGATTTAGAACCATTGAAAACTTCACACCATTGAATGATACACTGGAGAATATTTACCTCAACACTTACAATGTTCTTCATTACAAGAGGCCTCCACCACGGGTTTCTATGGAGAAAGAGCGTGAAACGTGAAAATTCTACCTTTTCCATCGGACTCATAGTCACTCCACTTACGAATGCCGTCATTTGAGAGACGTGGTTGAAAAATTGCTTCGAGAAGGAAAGTTGGACGAATACAAGATTGCTCCAAGAGTCAGGGGCAAGCCGGACAGGCCCCGAATCAAAACCAACCCGCTTCCAGGCCCACTGCTCAACAAAAAGGAAAGAATATTTTTATCAACACTATAGTTGGAGGACCTCAACTTGCTGGATACAGCTTCAGGACAACCGATCAATATGTAAATGCGGCCCAACATTTTGAAGTAGGGGAGTGGAGTAATCCTGAAGATATCACCCCGATAAAATAACAAAAAACGATGTCTGACGATGTCATATTTCGTGATAGAGATGGTATTGGAGTTCATTCCCCACCGAAGACCCCTCAGTGATTACAACCACTATTGGTCCTACTCTAGTCCACAAGGTCTAAGTGGATAATGGAAACTCAGTTAATATTCTATTTAAGAAAGCATTTGATCAGATGAAGCTTGAGGCAAAGGACTTGAAGTCCTGCGATGGATACGCGGGTTCAATGGAGCCTCAACATCTCCCATCGGATATGTAAAATTGTCAGTAACTCTAGGAGAAGGAGACCGTCGGAGAGTGAGAATTCTCCTATTCGTAGTTTTGGATATTTAATCAACCTATAACGCTTTCTTGGGCCGATCGTCCCTAGTAGAATTCAGGGCTTGCATTGCGCCTTGGTGTCTATTGTTGAAATTCCCAACAGATGTAGGAGTAGGAGTAGTTAGGGGTGATCAAGCCACTGGACAAGCTTGCTATATAGTAGAGTTGAAATTGTTATGCAAAGGAAAAGACGTAGAAACTAAGGATGCTTCCTCTCCTCCGAAGGAGGACTCGTCATAGAAATTAAAGAAGACGACCCTGAAGGAGTCACCCGAAGAACTGCACGAGGACATAGATCCCTGAGAGGATGAGGAACCCGAGGGCAGAATGGTGACACCTAATGAAACGATTGAGGATATCCCGATCGATGATAACGACCCAGCGAAGGTCTTGAAAATCGGGTGCCAACTAGATCCCCTTCGAGCAAAAGAGTTGGCTGAATTTTTAAAGGCCAACTTGGACGTGTTTGCCTGAACACACACTGACATATGCAGGATATCTCCCTTAATCATGAGCCACTCTTTAAGCATCAACCCAAAGCATCCACCCGTTAAGAAGAAAAGGCGAATGCTTGGCCCGGAGAGGTCAGCTGCCCTAAAGGGAAGTTGAGTAGTTAAGAAGTAACAGATTCATTAAAGATTCGACTTACCCAGAATGGATCTCAAATCCAGTTTTGGTCAAGAAGGCCAACGAAAAATGGGCCACCTGCATTGATTTCTCAGGTTTGAATAAATCTTTCCCAAAGGACAGTTTTCCACTCCCAAGAATTGACCAATTGGTGGATTCAACAGCGGGTCATGAACTTCTCTCCTTCATGGATGCATACTCAGGATATAACCAAATTCCCATGCATGTTCTGGACCAGGAGCACACTAGATTCATCAAGGATTTGGGACTATACTGCTATGTGGTGATGCTCTTCGGTTTGAAGAACGCCAGAGCAACCTATCAACGGCTAGTGAACCGGATGTTCTACAATCAGATCGGGAAGACAATGGAAGTGTACGTTGACGATATGCTTGTGAAATCCCGGCAGTCGTCTAATGACACTGCTAACCTAGAAGAAATGTTCGATATCCTTCGGCGATATGGGATGAAACTCAACCCTCTGAAATGTTCATTTGGAGTTGCTTCCGGAAAATTCTTGGGCGTTATCGTCAGCTCGCGTGGAATTGAAATTAATCCAGATCAGATCGCGACAATCAGGAATATCCAAGAACCAAGACAGATTAAAGATGTACAGAGCCTCGCTGGAAAAGTTGCCGCATTAAGTAGGTTTATTTCTAAAGCTACAGATAAGTGCATTCCATTCTTCGACTTGATAAAGCGAGGAAAGCGCAATTTCAAATGGACTCATGATTATGTGGAAGCATTTCAGAACCTTTTGACTCATCTGGAAAGACCCCCGATACTGTCCAAACCAATCGACCACGAAGATTTGTTCGTATACTTGGCAGTGTCATCTCGTGCAATAAGTTTAGCTCTGGTAAGGGAAGAAGATAAAGTCCAGAGGCCGGTATACTACGTAAGTAAAAAACTAGCGGTAGCCGAGCAAAACTATCCGAGAATAGAAAAACTTGCGTATAGTTTGCTAATCGCATCCATAAAGCTTCGCCACTATTTCCCAGATCACCCCATCACTGTGTACATTGAACATCCATTTTGACAAGTCTTGCAAAGAACAGAGGCATCAGGAAGACTGCTCAAATGGAACATAAAGTTAAGTCAGTTCGATTTGAACTTCCATCCCCGAAGATCGATAAGGGGGCAAGTATTGGCAGACTTTGTAGCAGAATTTACCATTCCTGAGGAAGATGTAGCGAGCGAAGAGGCTGGTCCCTCAAAACATCTAATCTACCTCAAAACCTGGAAACTATACATTGACCGCGCCAAGAACAATAGACGGTCTAGTGCTGGAGTCATATTGGTCACTCCCAAAGAACAATCAATATACTATACTCTCAGATTAGAGTTCCATACCATGAACAATGACTCAGAATACAAAGCCTTGATTGCCGGGCTAAGGCTTGCAAAGGAGTTTGGGATAACGAGGTTGGATATCTTTTGCGACTCCAAGATTGTTGTAAATCAGGTCAATAAGTAGTTTCAGGCCAAGGGGCCAAGACTTGTATCATATTTGAAAGAAGTGAGAAACTTTCTGGACAGTTTTAAACACCACAGTATAACCCATATTCCGCGATTGGAGAATCAAAGTGCAGATAAGTTGGCCAAGCTGGCTAGTTTTGATAGTCCCGAGGACACAGATATGGTCCTGATTGAAATATTGCAGTTTTCCAAGTATCAACCGGATGGAAATTGATCCCGTATTGGAAACTGAGCTGGAAAGGATTCATGGATGAAACCCGTAAAGAATTTCCTAATGAATGGAATGCTTCCAACCAAGAAAAGAGAAAGTCGTGTTGTTATTTGTAAGGCCTTTAGATATGTCATGCAAGGTGAAGTCCTCTAAAGACTGGGTTTGTCGATGCCACTCCTTCGGTGTATAGCCCATGACGACATCCAGCAGGTACTGAGGGAAGTACACGAAGGTGAATGTGGCAACCACATCGGAGGCCAAACATTGGCTAAGAAAATATTACGATATGGATATTTCTGGCCCACTGTGAATTAAGATGCGGCTAAATATGCGCGGTGTTATGACCAATGCCAGAGATTTGCTATGATCCCAAGGGCACCTCCCGGTTAATTAAAGACGATGATGAGCCCATGGCCATTCGCCGTCTGGGGAATTGATATTATTGGGAGCCTACCAATCGTAAAAGGAGGAGAAAAATTCGCCATCGATTACTTTACAAAGTGGGTCGCAGCAGAACCATTTACCACAATCACAACTAAGCGAGTGATAAACTTCGTCGTCAGATATATTGTATGTCAGCTTGGGATCCTAAAAATTATTATAACAGCTAATGGGACCCAATTCGATAGTACGGAATTTCAGAATTATGTCAGAAATATCACATCGAGAAAAGATATACTGTTGTGGTGCATCCACAGTCGAACAGACAGGTATAAGCGGCAAACAAAGTAATTAAATCCATTTTAAGAAGCAATTGAAGTGGGCCAAAGCTATGTGGGTCGACGAGTTACCTTTGGCATTATGGGCCTACAGAACAACTTATAAATCAGCAATGGGGCATAACCCCTTCTCTCTCGCTTTCAGGTCAAAAGCGGTTATCCCGGTTGAATTGGAAGTACCATCCTACAGAACCACTTATTACGACCTGATGACTAATAATAAACTGCTCCTCGAATCCTTGGATATGATTGAAGAAAAGAGGGACGAAGCGAACCTACGAGCCTTAAGGCACAAGCAGTAGGTCGCTTTATATTACAATAAAAAAGTCTGGACTCGAACCTTTGAACCCGGAGACTTGGTTCTAAAGTGTGTCTTTCCACCTCCAGTCCATTTGGGTCCGAAATGGGAAAACCATATGCCATTCTAAGGAGGCTTGATGATGGATCCTTCAAGCTAGCAACCGTGGACGGAGATGAAATCCCCAGAGTGTGGAATTCCCAGTACTTGCAGCAATACTTGAAATGAAATTGTCATTTTTACTCTTTTTCTTTTTTTAGGACCATGTAAAAAGGCACGACTTGCCTAGAACAGTCTGGTTACATAAGCAAAAGATTACAAAGTGGACGTAGGTCATGATTCGACCGAACCACTATGAAAACACCATGTGTCATTTACTTTTATCGCACCATTTCTTATTCGCTCTTTCATTCTTTACTCATATGAGGTATTATGATTGTGATATTTTTTATGAACCTCATGACGATTTCAAAACACGTAATTCAAAGAATCTTCTATCAAATCAGTAGATCAATAGCATACGGAACATTGAAGGTGCAATGAAGTAAACGATGCAACCTCAGACACTCTAACTCTCATGACCTGAGAAAGAGTATGAAGGACAAGGAAGTGAATTTTCCACGAGGCGTGAAGGTGCACCAAGATCAAAAAGACTGCCTCGATTCCACTCTACCCTCGGCATTCGACGGGAGAGTATAAAGGCGCCAGGGACTGAGTGCTGCAAATGAACTCCTACCCCACTGAAGGATTGGGGGGAAAACTGAAAGCTGAGTTCGAACTCTATCCTGGGCACACGACAGGAGAGTATAAAGGCATTTTGATTAAATGCCACAAAAGGACTCCTATCTCGCTACTCGGTCGAGAACAAGAATGAAAGTTGAGCCTGAACCCCTCATTTCCGGGAATGGGTGGGGGGGCAACATAGATCCAACTCTAATCAATCCTCAACAAGCCCTGGCTAGGCATTGTGTTAATGATTGATTGTGGGCATACTCATGCATATATGCACATAGTGCAGAAATTTTAAAATTTTCATTGTCAGAACTTAATAATGATCTGAATGTTTATGTATGACTAAGCATGATAAACTTGCAGGTACGCAATAATACGAAAGAAATAGGATTTCATCTTCAAAGTGCATAAATACAAGCTAGTCAAAATGTGAGAGTCACTCTGACAATTACATCACAAGGCTAAGAGAAATTTAAAACAAGCAAAATTAAACAAGCTCTACTTAGGTTTCGGAGACTGCCTCGGTTTCTTCTCTTTCTTCTGCTTCTCTGGCTCCTCCTTGTTAGCACCAGACTCATCTTGCTTTTTCCTATTCTTCTTATCCGAAGGAGGGTCTTGTGGAGCATTAGAGGACTGTGACGCGAGTTGTGTGGTTATCGACTTGGAGGAGAGATTTATAATTAATCCGGATCCAGGAGCAGTTGTAGAGAGAGGTGGCACATTTAAAGGCTCTTCCTCGGCTTTAATTCTCAACTGCTCATCCTTTTTGGCCTTCATGTAGGCTAAGGTCAGATTATCATCATCCTTAGTCTCTTATGTGATAGCGACATAGTCTCCTTCATCCTCATCATCACCGTCAGTGTCCTTCAAAGGCTGAATGATTTTAGCATCCTTAGGAACATTAGTGCTCGATATCACAATGGCCTTCTCGGTCTCTTCGACCCAGTTTGTTTAGGGGCTTCGGGAGCCTTAAGGCTTGAAGGTACAGTGACTTTCTCTACCTCTGCTTGCTTTGCTATAGTCCGCTCGGTCGGCTTGGCACCTACATTATGAGAAGTAACTGCAATTAATTTGGGAGAAAATGTGGCCTTCTCAACTGTTCGCTCCACAATGCGACGACAATTATAACAGCTTTGACAAATTGTGGAGAGAATGTGGAGATACCTTCTACTGACTGCTCATCTAGAGTTGCAGTAGAAACCATACCAGGTTGGGAAACTGGAATTTCGGAGATTAACGGGTCATCCGGGCTATACTCCTCAGCCCCAGAAGTCTTGGGATCCATGGATGAGCTTGAACCTTCATCAACCTTATTCTTTCCCTTGAGTTGAAGCCTCTCTTCCTCCATTGACTCTTTAATTTGACGCCTGGCCTCTGCTAAAACCTCAGGATTTTCACCTCTTAGGAAGGTCTTCATAAGCTGGTCCTCATCGATAGTTTCAACCTTTAAGCGTTGCCTCTCGTTTTCAACAATCTGATCCCATACATCAACTAAAGTGGAGGGATAGTTCTTGATCTAGGAGATGTCTCGGGTTCGAATAACCTGAGTGAAAAATTCTATTAATAACTCATCAAACCCTTCTATCTCTTGTTCACCCGCATCAACTTTATCGTAGCATTCGAGGCGGACTCGAGGGCTTCGTTGGCATGTCCTTCAGCAAGAGCTGTTCTCTCCTCAGCATGAGCAAGTTTGTCCTTTAAGCTTTCTATTTCCTTCTCCTAAGCAGTCTTTTCTGTGGAAAAGTGGTCATGTGACATCTTCAACTCAATATTAATCGACTTGAGATCCTCTATCTCCTTTTTCATAGTTGTACGCTCTTGGCTATTCGAATCGAGCTAATGGTGGAAACGTTTCTTCGCATCTTATAATTGCATTTTGTAGCTTTCGTCGTCCCTCTGAGCTAAATCAAGAAGAGCTTGAGTATCTTCAAGTTCTTTCTCAGCCTTGTTCCTAGCCTTGATGTCGTGTTCAGCCTTCACTCTAGCTCTGGCCGCATCTATTTCCAGACGGTGGATAACCTCTGAAAGCTTCTTGGCATGTTTCTTCATTGCCCTATATTGTGTGGCCGCATGACTTACCCGTTCCATGACTTCTGTATCCCAATCATCAGAAACTGGTTCAAGGTCTTGAACAAAGAGCATCTTTCCGAAATAGATGTCGGGGAACTTCTTTCGCAAACGCTCCAACTTTGCCTTATTTTCAGAGGAAAGGGTCGCCTCCTGTGTAGTGGTAACATCTAGGTCGCATTGACTGGAGGGGACAAGAGCTGTCTTCTCTTTTTCCAAACCTTTACTTGGATCCTTGTGCTTGTACTTGGGTTCGTGGTGCTTCTTGGAGGATTTATCCTGAGGAGGAATAGCCTTCGGGAAAGTCGGAGCTTTGGGAAGTTGTCTACCTCCCGCATGTGGCACTTGACGACTATGATGTTTCTCGAGATCATGTCTTGAGGGAGAGCGAGAATGCGAAGAATGAGGTTGATGAGAATCATGAGTCAAGGGTTTAGACGGTAGCAATTCTTTTGAAGATGAACCTCCTTCGGGGGCAGATGCATCCTTAGGTTCGTTGGCTCGAACTTTACCGCCTTTTACATGTTCATCTCTTCGTCATCTTGAACATCCATAGGCGAAGGAATTTTAGGAAACTTGATCGTCTTTGTAGATTCCATGCTCACTTGCCCCTCGATCGGAAGCATGCTACTAGATTCCCCAATCATTTGAGTAGGGGGCACGTACTTGTGAGGCCTGCCACCCTGACCAAGCCCGAATCTTACGTCGAGAAGATGATGTTTGTGAAGGTTCTCGCCGGTTATACATTTTTTTATCTTTAGATAATCAGAGTTGCTCTTTATAAGGCAGGACAAGAAATCTTCATACACTTCACCCGCTTGCTTCTTGGGGATGGGAACTGTAAAAAGAAATTAAGTATTAGGACATTGCTTCATGCAGTTAAAGATGATACTGAAGGATCTGAAGCTTACTTGATTGCAACCACTTTTTCACACAACCAACCTGATGCTTTATATAGAACCATTCAGATTTAGCATCCCCCAGGTTGCTATGTCCCTCGCTCAGAACTTTCTTGGCGGCAATAAACTCAAAGAAAACGAAATTCGGGTCCCTGTCAAATGATGTTTAAAATGATAGTAAAAATTCAAGTCCTTATAAACAAGCTTGGTTCTCAGAATTTCTGCGTATGCAATATATAAGGTATATAGAGCAGCGTAGGCATTGGGATGAAGCTGCATGGGAGCAATATGTAGTCGCCTCAAGAGGTCAACAACAATCGGAGGAAATGGAGGAATAACGCCTATCGAATACATGACCTTGCTAATGGACATATATCCTTTTGGAGAAAAGTTGGGTCTATCCCCTTTCTCTGGGGTTTTAACGTCATCCCATGGGATCCCATGCCTCAAGCAGATTTTCTTTAACTTTAAGTCATCCAGTTTGGAAGCTATGGAATCACTCGGCCTATCTAGTTTTTCAACACCCTCGAGTTCGTCAGGAGCTCGATCATCTTCCTCTTCTTCAAGGGATGCGCTCTCAAAAGGTGTCGATTCCACGTCAATATCTATCTCATAATCAAATCCGGAATTATTCCAATCCGGGTCTGACGGAAGCACATCAGGATTATAATAGCTTGACAATTCTGGATCTGTGCTCTTCTCTGATAACCTTGCCGAGCGTCTATCAGACATGTCTGTTTTGTTGATAAACAAGTATGGAAAGGTTAGAATATAGTTGCCCGTGAACCCTGTGTGTGCAAGTGCAAGTTTGTACAAGTATGTGCAGTACTAAAAAGAAAAGCATGAAGTAAAGAAGACTAATTAGTCATCGCATGTCTGTAAGTTAAGTCTCTGTTCAAATCCAGTTCAAGAAGCTCATCTCGAAGGCTCTAACCTAACTATTCATCGGTTCGTTTGGGTTATAGTTGATTTTCAGTTGAGTATAGTCGTATAATGAAAGTTGGCTTGAGGATAGTCAATCCATGAAGATTTCTGAGGAGGCTTGTGATATGGAACCAGCTCACGAGGAAAGGTCGACTCGTGATAGGGGCTTAACCATAGACATGCATTGGCTCGCTAGAATAACGGTTCGTGACAGGGGGTTGACTCACAGCGAGGAGTCTGGTTCGCGATCACAACGTGGCTGGTGGTCAAGTGCTCATTTAAACGACATATCGGCTCGCCATATACGATTCGCAAGGTACCTCAACCGTTTCTTTACCCTTCTCCCCTTCCCATCTCCAAGATCCGATATGCAGGGACTCATCTCCCATCCAAGCCCCTATCCAATCGCCATCACGAGCCGATCCCCCAACAACGACATCGCCTTCGAATTCCTCAACCTTACTTCCTCAGTTCATAACCACTCGATATATCGCCTTTTTCAATTCCTAACTCCACGAGCTCTACCACCGTCATCACTGGAATTGGTGACGGTAGCGAAGTCGATGGGGATCCCATGAGAATCAAAGAAAAATGAAAAAGGAATCAATAGCTGAATTGGCATGCGATCTCGAACAATGGAGCATAAATTGAAATCGAAAAACAAATTCACTTCTATTACCTTTTCAAATCGAACAAACGATTACGATTTTATTTTAGTTTTTGGAACCTAGGGTTTCGGCTGTTGTAGGGAAATGAGAAATGTGGAAGGAAGGAAAGTAACTAGAGTAAAAGATGAAGAGTAAGTAGAAAAACAGAATTTATAGCCTTTGTGAGGACTCTTGGTCTCCCTATTTTTCTTTGGTGGATCGGCTCGGCCAGATGGGCCATGGACAATTAGCTGAGCCTACGATGGCTCACGCGAGAACACGCTCTGACGTCGGTTCATGACACACTGATGCATCACATCATGGTTCCTTGTTGTGTTTTGGATCATCCAACGACCTAAAAAGGTGTTCCAGCGATCTAAAACAAGGACAGGGAGATTTTGGTTCATCCTTGGTGCTAAAGAAGGCCACTTGCGATCTAAATCATAGTTCCAACGAGCTAAGGAATTCTAACGAGCTAAACCAGGAAAGGATGTTGTTTGGATCGTTCTGCGAGCTAAAGGAGGAGGGAAGGTCATGCAAGGTCGTGCGCTTTTGGGGCGCTAACGCAAGTAGGAAGCGCCAGTAGTTGAACTTGGGTCGCATCGCCTGAGTTGGGTCGCTATCTCTGGAGCTCTATATGATGTTAGGTCGACCATGCATTTTAGGTCGTATGTGTCTGTTATGTTACATCGTTTGGATCGTACATGTAGTTGGGTCGTGTGGACTATAGCTTATGTTTGTTAGGTCGTGCCACATAGTTTAGGTCTCACCGTTTGTTGTTGTTTCGTTGTGTGTGGTCGCCCGTTGTATTTGGGTCATTCTTTTTTTTAGGCGTGAGTGTTGCATGTGTGTGAGCCTATAAATAGAGGTGTGTGAGTTGTAAAGGTAGTTGATATTTGAGAGAAATCCCTTGTGTGAGCTTTGTGCCACCATTAAAATTGGAAGTTGAGTGTGATCTCCTTTCTCCATCTTCGGATATTCGAGTGCACTTGAATCAACGAACTTGAAGCCGATTCACGGTATCACTTGCGAGTGATCAACGTTCGAAGAATCGTAGATCGAATCTTGCGAGATCAACGTGTTGAAGATAGCGAGATTTCGGCATCGAAAGATCAACGGAGTTGAGCACCTATCTCATCCTTGATCGATTTTCCATGGATCCATCAATTCGTGTGGAGTTAGATCTTGGACGCTGAGCCAGCTTGGTATCAGAGCGAGATTTCCATCTTTGGTTGGATCACCATTATTGGTTGGATCGCCGATGCTAGATCGCCATATTTTAGTTGGATCGTCGGAGTTTGGATCGCCATTATTGGTTGGAACGCCAACGTAAGATCACCATCGTTGGTTGGATTGCCGAAACCATTCAGGTTTGTATCACCATTTTCATCACCATCTCCACTTCACTTGGATCGCCACCACCATTTCATTCCATTTTGGACCGCCGCCATCAACCTTGGATTGCCGCTACATCGCCAGATCGCCACCCATATTTGGATCGTCATCCTTATTTGGACCGACATCCTCAGATCCTTGACATCCAGTGCCAGACCGCCACCAAATCCAGTTTAGACCGTTCTATCCAAATCACCACCATACCAATTTGGACTGTGTACATTCTTTGGGTCGTTCCAGAGAGTTTTGGACTGTGGCATTGTTTTTGGGACACGAGAATTTGTTCAGATTTGAAGTGTTAGTAATTTGGTATAAGATTGATCATAATGCCTCCAAGACATGTTAATCGCCATCAAAATTTGGAACAGATGTATCGGAGAAAAGAAGCCGAACAAATGGAGAAGAGAATTAATGATAAATTTGATGAAGGAATTGGAAGATTAGAGAGGCTTATGCTGGATATGAATCATGCTAGATGAAGAGTATCGCCCGATTCAAATCATGGTGGACATCGAATTTCGCCATCAAATTCAAAAAGGAGAAGAAGATCACCACCATTGGAGTGAGATAAAAGAGACAGGAATGACCATAGACATGAAGATGTTCATGATCGTCATCACCATCATTCAGATTTTGAAGAAGAAGGAAGTAGTAGCCATTCTTGTTATTGAGATCGAGAACCATATAGTCAACCGGAAAATAATCACAATTGGGAATCCGGAATGAAGACGGAAATTCCAGAATTCAAAGGAGGAATGTCAGCAGAAGAATTCCTAGATTGTTTGTTGAATGTAGAGGAAATTCAAGAGTTCAAGAATGTGCCTGACAATAGAATAGTTCAGTTAGTTGCCACTCATTTGAGAGGAAGAGCTATTGCTTGATGGCAGCAAACTAAGCTAACTCGTGAAAGAATGGGAAAGCCAAAGGTTGCCACATGGGAGAAGATGAGAAAGATGATGAGAGCTACATTCTTACCTCACAATTATCAGTCTCTTATGTATCAACGTTTGCAGAACTTGAGGTAAGGGACGAAGTCTTTGATTGATTATACTGATGAATTCTATCAATTGATTGCAAGAAATGATATCATGGAAACAGAGGAACAATTAACTAATAGATATGTTGGAGGATTGAGAACATAGATTCAGGACATGGTAAATATGTTCCATCCAATGTCTTTTGCTGAATCTCACCAGAAAGCTCTAGCTTGGGAAAAGCAAGGATGATGAGGAGGAGTGTTCACGAATTCTAATATTCAGAATAAGAGTGCTAGTAGCAACATGAATGTCTTCAGGACAATTCCTAAACCTGTTTTCAATGAAGCTATAAAGACAAAATTTAATTCAACTGTCAAGTGCTTTAATTGTCAAGAAGTGGGTCATAAAAGCAATGAATGCCCAAAGCTAAAAAAGAGAACAATGATAGTTGAAGATGTAGAAGCTGAAGTAGACAATTCTCTACCACCTAAATTTGACGATGATGTTGAAAATGATGTAGAATAGATAGAGTCAGGAGACGAAGGGAGTAATTTAATGATGAGAAGATCATGTTTAACTCCAAAGCATGTAGATGATTCTAGTTGGTTGCGAAGAAATATCTTCCAATCTACCTGTACTATTCTCAGAAAGGTTTGTCGCTTTGTCATTGATGCAGGAAGTTGTGACAGCATGATTTCTAAAGAAGTTGTTAAGAAGCTTGGATTGAAGACTGAGAAACATCCTAGACCATACAAGCTTTCTTGGTTGAAGAATGGAGGAGAAGTCACCGTGGGAAGTAGAGCGTATGTGTCATTTTCCATTAGGTTAAAGTATAAGAATGACATTTGGTGTGATGTAGTTCACATGGATGTATGTCATTTACTCTTGGGGAGACCATGGCAGTATGATAGATCAGTTCAACACGATGGTCGAACCAATAGCTATTTCATGTTTGAAGGCACTAAAATCGCGTTAGTTCCTAAGAAACATGAACAAAATGAAGTCAAAGAAGAGAAGAAGATGAACTCGACTAGTCTTTTATCTTTGAAGGAATTTGTTGAAGAAATAGAAGAGAATCATGAAGTGTTTATGTTGATTGGATTTCAATCTCACGAAGAGTCTGATATTCCTGTTGAAGCTGAGTCTGTGCTAAAAGAGTTTGAAGATGTGTTTCCTGAAGAGTTGCCGAACGAATTACCGCCACTCAGGGAAATACAACATCAAATTGATTTGGTGTCAGGTGTAGTGTTGCCACATAGGCCACATTACCATATGAGTCCGAATGAGCATGAAGAATTGAGGAGACAAGTTGAAGAGCTTTTTGAACAAGGGCGAATACGAGAGAGCCTTAGAACTTGTGCCGTGCCCACATTGTTAGTTCCAAAGAAAGATGGTTCATGAAGAATGTGTACGGATAGTAGAGCTCTCAACAAGATCACTGTCAGATACAGATTTTCTATGCCTAGACTTGATGATCTATTGGATCAAATCAGTGCATCTATTATCTTTTCAAAGATTGATTTGAAGAGTGGTTATCATCAGATTCGAATTAGACCAGGGGATGAATGGAAGACCGCATTCAAGACTCGTGAAGGGTTGTATGAATGGTTGGTTATGTCGTTTGGTCTAACGAATGCACCAAGTACTTTTATGAGAGTGATGAATTAGATTTTCAGACCATACATTGGAAAGTTCGTTGTGGTATATTTTGATGATATTCTGATCTATAGTACTAGTATGGAAGAGCATATACAACACTTGAAAGCCGGATTGATGATTCTACATCTAGAACAATTTTACATTACAACAAAGAAGTGTATGTTCATGATGCAAAGTGTTCTGTTCTTAGGGTACATTGTGTCCAAAGAAGGAATACAGGTGGATCATTATAAAGTTGATGCAATCAGATATTGGCCTCGTCCGAAAACTATAACAGAAGTCAGAAGCTTTCATGGATTGGCATCATTCTATCGAAGGTTTATTCCACACTTTGGTAGTGTGATGGCTTCTGTTACTGATTGCATGAAAGGAAAGAAGTTTATGTGGACGGAGGAAGCTCAATTTTCCTTTGTGAAGATCAAGGAACTTTTGACGATAGCACCAGTCCTTGTGTTACCAGATTTCCAGTTGTTATTTGAATTGCATACGGATGCATCAAAAGTTGGAATATGAGGGGTGTTGATTCAAAGGAACTCAATTGTGTATTCCAAATTGTAGTTTGAGAATAAAGATCGTCAAAGAATTGCATAAGGAAGGACACGTGGGTCGTGATTGTACTCTAAAGTTGATTTCTGATTCTTCCTATTGGCCATCTATGAGGAAAGAAGTCGAGAAGTTTGTGCAAAGATGCCACGTTTTCCAAGTATCAAAAGGAACTGCCACTAATGCTGGGTTATACATGCCATTGCATGTGCCTACTAAGCCTGTAATGACCCGCATTGGCAGAGGTATTATAATTAATTTATTTAATTATATAAATGGTGAATTAAAGGATTTAATGGTCGTGGAATTTAATAATGGAGAATATTTAATTAAAATAATAAATTAAATAATATATTTAATTCAGAAATAATCAAAATATTGGAAATCACAATATTCTGTGAACGGGGTCGTCCCTTAGATTTAATTCAGCTTAGAGTTGAATTATATTGACGAATATATTCAATCGACGACAGTTTGAATGTATAATTATATTATAATTAAAATCGAGCTCGAAATGGCGCTGCAGTTCGTAAATTGGCGGTTCGAACTTCAACTAAATGTACAGGATTCGTTTTAAGCCGGATTTCTATGAAACAAGAAACGTGTGGAGCTGGTGAAGTATATCTTTCTAGTGGAAGAGAAAGATCGGGATTTCGTCATGTAGATTTTGAGATATGTCCAAATCAAATTTTAAAATAGTCGCTATAGAATCGTTTATTGACCATATTGGTTTATTCGATATAACTAGAGATCGGGTTTGAATTTAGACAAGGTTCTTTCGGGACATAACGATAATTTGATTTTTAGAATTTTATTGTAATTTTTAATTAATTAAATAAGCAACTTTTTATTTGGAGTATTTGGCACCCTGTATCGATATTTCGGGGTTTCACAATATGAGTTAATCTACCGATATTATTATACTTTTGGGATCGTGGCACCGAGCTCGATACAGTGGTATCTTTAATTCTGTCCGTACGTGAATGAAATTTAAGTAACATGGTATGTTAAAAACCCAACGTTAAAACCGTAAAATGTAACGTGCTCTCCCCATTTCAAATAAATATCTCGATCCATTTTTGTAATCAAAACTAAAGCCACGCCCCCATTCTTTCTCAGCCACAAAGTTACCAACTACCACCGCAATATAACGCAAGAACCCAAGTCCTCATTCACAAAAATCTCGGTAGCATTTTCATTCACAGGAAAGTATCGAGCAATGGAAAAAAAAATTCAAAAGGAAAGCAAATAAATTCTACAATTCTTGGGATGAGTCTCGATTGACTCAGCAACAGAAGAGCATCAAGCTCGTATGGATTTTGGTGGGTTCGAATTGTTCTCGTCCGATGATGGTTTGTACAGCGCCACTTATTCGAGTCCTAGGGTTTTCGAATTGGTAGGTTGTGTTGCATCGAGGTAGAGTTTGGGTTCACATTCGGATTTGTGGAGGAGTTTGCAACCTGTTGATGGGAATTTTAGTGGGTTTTGGTGCCAAATGAATTCGGTGATGGTACAGTGGTCTCACGAGTTAGCTGATGAAGTCGTCCAGGAAGGATGCGCGAGTTGATCAAGATGGGGTGGAGGCGGAAGCCTGAGCGAAGAGTTGATCATCGGTGGAGATTTCGTGGTGCCGAAGGAAGGAGAGTGGGGTTTTGAGCTCCTTGGATTTGGGAATTTACAGAAGAACGGAAGTTATGAATTCGGGGAAGAACACTGTGCGGGTCCTTAAATGGGTGGGCCTGGGGATTTCTGAATGGGCCGAAATTGGGTAAGGCAAAGCCCGGTGTAGTTTTAATTAAAGTTTTAATTTAATTAAATGTACGTAACTATAAATCGTCATAACTTGGTCGTATGTAAACGAAATTCAACAAAGCAGGTCACGTTGGAATCGTATCGAAAAGGACTACACAAACGAACTGGTTTGAAGTGGATTGGAGCTGTTTACAATTTATATCGAAATAAATTATCGGATCAGAATCGACAATCGATTATCGTTCTTTAACGATGATCGACAATGTGAGTAAATCTCACTAACTCTGAACAGTTTATAATTTCATGTTGTATTTTTATAACTGTTAGATATTGATTGATTTGATGTGTGTTGATTGTTTGATTGAACTGCTAGTTAGTTAGTTAAATTTCTATATTGATTCTGTTTAACAGAATATATCATATGGAACTGAAAGTGATGTTATCTATATTGTCTAACATCTGTGATGCAGGGAAACAGGTTGGAGGGATCCGACTGGATTCCTCAACATTTATTTTATTGTTTTTCATATACTGTGTTATATGATGTGATATGAAATCTGTTGCTGATTTTGTATGTTTAAATGATACTGATCATTGTTATATGGTACGTTAAACACCATAAGGAATACTGGAATATTAACAAGGAAATTTTCAAAACTTATATTGAAAATGAAGTATTTATAAAATCAAAGGATTTTATAAAAGGAATATTTATTTGAGAATAAATAGAATCGATTTAAATTTGTTAAAGAGAACAGGGTATGATTGTAAGTAATTGGAACTTGTTATACGTTAATTGAGTTGAGTAAATTTCAAAGTGTTGATCTGATGTTGGTCTCGGCCTTCGAGATTAACACTGAGAAGTTTATTCACTTACCAATTTATAATGAGGATCAAATGAATAGAAGTGAAGTAATAAAGGAATATTTATTTAGAAAATAAATAGAATTATAAAGGGAGTTAGTCGAACACAGTCGTTCGAGTCGAGTTAGTCGAGTACAGCTATTTGAATCAAGTTAATCAAGTTTGGTTATGTAAATCAAGTTAATCAAGTTTGGTTATATGAATCAAGTTAGTCAAGTTTGGTTATGTGAGTCGAGTTAACCCAAGTGAACCAAGGTCGAGTTAACCCAAGTGAACCAAGGTCGAGTTAACCCAAGTGAACCAAGAGAGTTAACCAAAGTAAGTTAACCAAACCGAGTTAACCAAAGTGAATTAGCCAAAATGAGTTAGTGGAACGAATTAATCCAAATGAGTCAAAGTAAGTTAGAAGTAAGTTAATCAGTTAGAGTTAACCAGTTAGAGTTAATCAGTTAGAGTTGACCAGTTAGGGTTAATCGAATAGAGTTAAAGAGATAGAGTTAAACAAAAATTAGAAACTGACTAGAGGTTAGTAAGTTGAATAGTTTTCTGAGTATTAATCTGATGTTGGTTTCGGCCTTCGAGGTTTATACTTAGAGAATTGTTCTCTTACTAGTTTATAGTTAGGGACTGATAGTTGTGGAAGAATAGTGATACGTGAATGAGGATTGGAAATGTTTTCCAGTGTTAATAACGTATATTTTCTAAGTATAGAAAATAAGGAAAAGTGAATATATATATATATGTATATTATATATATATGTTTGATGATTGATCGATATAATTTCCATCTGGAAATAATATCGTTGTTTGCACACTTATTTTTCTTTGATAGTTAACTCACCGACTATCGAAGTTTTGACCATTTTAACGTTGTTAATATGGAGAGACCGGTTGTATTATTATCCATAGAACCACTCTGTATTGGCATAAGCGTCGCGAATCATATATGCCAAAGATAATTGAAGACGGAGTAAAATGCAAGGGCTATCCTGTTTACATAATAGTGCCTTCGGTTTGTCCAGTCCCAGGACAACTTGTATGGACGAAGGTCTGACGAAGTATATCCAATGGATCGCGTAAGTTGATCTGTTCAAACGTATTCACGTTTGGTGGCGGAGGAATTCGTTTCTCTTAGTTGTATACCCGTGTTATTTTTGGATAAGTTAATTTGTGATTTGGCGGGTATGACGATGTGACATTTCTAAGTGAATGAAGATGGATGTCTGACAGAGTATTTCCAGACGATCACGTACATTGATTTCTTCAACCATACCAAGAGTGGAAGCGGAGAAGGAAACTTCTTTTAGCTGACACGTAATGTACTGTTGTAGACGTCAATTAGTGATTTTCGATGGATCTGACAATGTGGCATTCGAAGTGAATCTGATGTAATGATAAAGCGTAGCTTCTAGCCTCATCATCCGGTAAATGACAGAAATCGGGCAGGCAGCATGGCTAAGTCGGTCGCACCGAAGTAGGGTGTATAATCACCTATCTAGAGAATATTCATTTGTTTCTTAAATCTATCAATGCTGTCCCATATATATACGGGAACGATTGCTGATCCCAACCGTTGGTGATGTACTTTCGATACACTCAAGCGAAATGAGTGGTCGGTCATGTGTGGCTGAGTTGCAAGATGTTCTTGTTGAACTCCAGTGTATCGTTCCTAGAGTACACTGATCGGAAGGTGATTCCATACCTTGTCATAGTTGGAAACCCAATCATTCAATACGTGCTTGCGAGTTTGATTGTATACTGTATATGTAGAACGTGAGATGAAAGCGTTTCTGCTAGTTGATATCTATTTGTACATAGACATTATATTAATATCAAAAGGTTTTTGATATAAAGATATTTTGGATTCTCATAAGGGAAAAACCCATTCCGTTCTGCGGCGTGGTCTTATGAGATATCGTTTACTTGTTCATATACCTGTTTTAAACTGTTTTACTCACACCAGTCCCATGACTGACCCGGAGTTTATTTGTTGTTTTCCCTAAACTCTTGGGTGCCTAAATTTGTACGGGCAGTCAAGTAGTCGGGTTTTACAGATATACTGGAAGAGCTTGGAGCAGGAGGCTTCAAGATCATATAGCTATAGTTATTTCCGCTGTGTTGTAAGTGCTGTACTCTGATAAGTGCTATTGTATACATAACTGTTATATTTCAAAGTTATGTTATCTATTATATGTTATTCGTTCCGCTGTGAGGTTCGTGTTACTCTGATGTTATGTTCTTCTTCTTCTTCTTCTATTCTAAGTTTCTATCTTATCTATTCTCACCTTCTAATTTCTTTCATTAACTATTCGGTTATTTTCGATCCTTGGATGTTCGATATGTGTTGGATATCGGATAACCAAGATCGCATTTTTCCGGGTCGTTACAGTTGGTATCAGAGCTTAAGTTAAGAATTACTTGGCTCTGTGGCGTGACTCGGTAGAGATAGGGTTAGTAACACCCTAGATTGAGTTTGAGTGTATATATACGAGTGCGTATTTGTATTTGATATAAAAATTGTTTTATATTGTGGAGATTCATTGGCTGAGTTGTTTATGAGTTCTGGTCGATCAGTTTGATCCATTGTATCGGGAGGAGTAAATAAACACTTGAATACGATGGACCGACACAATATGGATATGTGATATATTATCATATATAGGTTGTGATTATAATCGAGTAAGATTATAACATGTGAAATGGTTATATATATAACCAATCAGAATTCATATAAGTAAAGTATATGAAATAAGATGAATTAAATATGAATTTAAATCAGATTTGGAATTAAAATAAGGAAAATTTAAGTTCCTGGGAGATTTTGAGATGTTTTCAAATGGAAGTATTTGGTAATGATTTTGAAAATGATATAGTATTGAAATCACTTGTGTCGCTGGAAAATAATTCCGATGATGACTGCGCAGTATCATCGGTGTGATTTTCGAGTTTCTAAGTGGTGGATTACTACCAGAGATTTTGATTTGAATTGTTTTGAGAAAACAAGTGTTTAGAAATTCAAAGGTTTTGAATTGGCAGTATGATTTCAAATTGATTTGAAATTTAACCGGGAATTTAATTTCTAGAAATATAAATTTAACTAATGAAGTTAAATAGATTGAGATGGTATAAATGACTAAATAAATTGAAATTTAACTTGAACTGAGTTAAATAAAATTGAATTGGATTAGAGACAATCTAGAATGGAACCAAATTGATAAGTCAATAATTTGGAATTTGATATTGGACTTCGAATGAAATTCGATTTGGATATGAGGATATGAACTGATTGGAATTTGATTGAGATAACACTGGTATATGCTGTGTTGATAGCATATGGAAGTGATAGAGTTGATATGCCCGACAAAAAGGTATCAGTTTATATTATATATGGATATGAGATTTATGAGCCGAATTGGCAAGCCGTTTGGCGTTTTGATTTTCTTTTGGGTTGAAGAAGGCCCAGAGAGGCGAGTTGGAGTTTGAGCTATTGACCAGTACAAAGGAGGTGCTGGCGAAATTTTTCGAAAATTTTGAAGTGTTAGAAAATTTTCAAAATTTTTGAAAATTTTAGTTAGTCGGAATGAATAAATATTTTAGTCGATATTAATTGGTTCAGTTGAAATCAGAAATAAGGGGTAAACAAATCTTAGGAATTCCAATAGATAGGGTCGTCCTCTAACTTAGCAATTTCGAGGACGAAATTATTTTAAGTGGGGAAGAATGTAATGACCCGCATTGGCAGAGGTATTATAATTAATTTATTTAATTATATAAATGGTGAATTAAAGGATTTAATGGTCGTGGAATTTAATAATGGAGAATATTTAATTAAAATAATAAATTAAATAATATATTTAATTCAGAAATAATCAAAATATTGGAAATCACAATATTCTGTGAACGGGGTCGTCCCTTAGATTTAATTCAGCTTAGAGTTGAATTATATTGACGAATATATTCAATCGACGACAGTTTGAATGTATAATTATATTATAATTAAAATCGAGCTCGAAATGGCGCTGTAGTTCGTAAATTGGCGGTTCGAACTTCAACTGAATGTACAGGATTCGTTTTAAGCCGGATTTCTATGAAACAAGAAACGTGTGGAGCTGGTGAAGTATATCTTTCTAGTGGAAGAGAAAGATCGGGATTTCGTCATGTAGATTTTGAGATATGTCCAAATCAAATTTTAAAATAGTCGCTATAGAATCGTTTATTGACCATATTGGTTTATTCGATATAACTAGAGATCGGGTTTGAATTTAGACAAGGTTCTTTTGGGACATAACGATAATTTGATTTTTAGAATTTTATTGTAATTTTTAATTAATTAAATAAGCAACTTTTTATTTGGAGTATTTGGCACCCTGTATCGATATTTCGGGGTTTCACAATATGAGTTAATCTACCGATATTATTATACTTTTGGGATCGTGGCACCGAGCTCGATACAGTGGTATCTTTAATTCTGTCCGTACGTGAATGAAATTTAAGTAACATGGTATGTTAAAAACCCAACGTTAAAACCGTAAAATGTAACGTGCTCTCCCCATTTCAAATAAATATCTCGATCCATTTTTGTGATCAAAACTAAAGCCACGCCCCCATTCTTTCTCAGCCACAAAGTTACCAACTACCACCACAGTATAACGCAAGAACCCAAGTCCTCATTCACAAAAATCTCGGTAGCATTTTCATTCACAGGAAAGTATCGAGCAAAGGAAAAAAAATTTCAAAAGGAAAGCAAATAAATTCTACAAATCTTGGGATGAGCATCAAGCTCGTATGGATTTTGGTGGGTTCGAACTGTTCTCGTCCGATGATGGTTTGTACAGCGCCACTTATTCGAGTCCTAGGGTTTTCGAATTGGTAGGTTGTGTTGCATCGAGGTAGAGTTTGGGTTCACATTCGGATTTGTGGAGGAGTTTGCAACCTGTTGATGGGAATTTTAGTGGGTTTTGGTGCCAAATGAATTCGGTGATGGTACAGTGGTCTCACGAGTTAGCTGATGAAGTCGTCCAGGAAGGATGCGCGAGTTGATCAAGATGGGGTGGAGGCGGAAGCCTAAGCGAAGAGTTGATCATCGGTGGAGATTTCGTGGTGCCGAAGGAAGGAGAGTGGGGTTTTGAGCTCCTTGGATTTGGGAATTTATAGAAGAACGGAAGTTATGAATTCGGGGAAGAACACTGTGCGGGTCCTTAAATGGGTGGGCCTGGGGTTTTCTGAATGGGCCGAAATTGGGTAAGGCAAAGCCCGGTGTAGTTTTAATTAAAGTTTTAATTTAATTAAATGTACGTAACTATAAATCATCATAACTTGGTCGTATGTAAACGAAATTCAACAAAGCAGGTCACGTTGGAATCGTATCGAAAAGGACTACACAAACGAACTGGTTTGAAGTGGATTGGAGCTGTTTACAATTTATATCGAAATAAATTATCGGATCAGAATCGACAATCGATTATCGTTCTTTAACGATGATCGACAATGTGAGTAAATCTCACTAACTCTGAACAGTTTATAATTTCATGTTGTATTTTTAGAACTGTTAGATATTGATTGATTTGCTGTGTGTTGATTGTTTGATTGAACTGCTAGTTAGTTAGTTAAATTTCTATATTGATTCTGTTTAACATAATATATCATATGGAACTGAAAGTGATGTTATCTATATTGTCTAACATCTGTGATGCAGGGAAACAGGTTGGAGGGATCCGACTGGATTCCTCAACATTTATTTTATTGTTTTTCATATACTGTGTTATATGATGTGATATGAAATCTGTTGCTGATTTTGTATGTTTAAATGATACTGATCATTGTTATATGGTATGTTAAACACCATAAGGAATACTGGAATATTAACAAGGAAATTTTCAAAACGTATATTGAAAATGAAGTATTTATAAAATCAAAGGATTTTATAAAAGGAATATTTATTTGAGAATAAATAGAATCGATTTAAATTTGTTAAAGAGAACAGGGTATGATTGTAAGTAATTGGAACTTGTTATACGTTAATTGAGTTGAGTAAATTTCAAAGTGTTGATCTGATGTTGGTTTCGGCCTTCGGGATTAACACTGAGAAGTTTATTCACTTACCAATTTATAATGAGGATCAAATGAATAGAAGTGAAGTAATAAAGGAATATTTATTTAGAAAATAAATAGAATTATAAAGGGAGTTAGTCGAACACAGTCGTTCGAGTCGAGTTAGTCGAGTACAGCTATTTGAATCAAGTTAATCAAGTTTGTTTATGTAAATCAAGTTAATCAAGTTTGGTTATATGAATCAAGTTAGTCAAGTTTGGTTATGTGAGTTGAGTTAACCCAAGTGAACCAAGGTCGAGTTAACCCAAGTGAACCAAGGTCGAGTTAACCCAAGTGAACCAAGAGAGTTAACCAAAGTAAGTTAACCAAACCGAGTTAACCAAAGTGAATTAGCCAAAATGAGTTAGTGGAACGAATTAATCCAAATGAGTCAAAGTAAGTTAGAAGTAAGTTAATCAGTTAGAGTTAAACAGTTAGAGTTAATCAGTTAGAGTTGACCAGTTAGGGTTAATCGAATAGAGTTAAAGAGATAGATTTAAACAAAAATTAGAAACTGACTAGAGGTTAGTAAGTTGAATAGTTTTCTGAGTATTAATCTGATGTTGGTTTCGGCCTTCGGGTTTTATACTTAGAGAATTGTTCACTTACTAGTTTATAGTTAGGGACTGATAGTTGTGGAAGAATAGTGATACGTGAATGAGGATTGGAAATGTTTTCCAATGTTAATAACGTATATTTTCTAAGTATAGAAAATAAGGAAAAGTGAATATATATATATATATGTATATTATATATATATGTTTGATGATTGATCGATATAATTTCCATCTGGAAATAATATCGTTGTTTGCACACTTGCTTTTCTTTGATAGTTAACTCACCGACTATCGAAGTTTTGAACATTTTAACGTTGTTAATATGGAGAGACCGGTTGGATTATTATCCATAGAACCACTCTGTATTGGCATAAGCGTCGCGAATCATATATGCCAAAGATAATTGAAGACGGAGTAAAATGCAAGGGCTATCCTGTTTACAGAATAGTGCCTTCGGTTTGTCCAGTCCCAGGACAACTTGTATGGACGAAGGTCTGACGGAGTATATCCAATGGATCGCGTAAGTTGATCTGTTCAAACGTATTCACGTTTGGTGGCGGAGGAATTCGTTTCTCTTAGCTGTATACCCGTGTTATTTTTGGATAAGTCAATTTGTGATTTGGCGGATATGACGATGTGACATTTCTAAGTGAATGAAGATGGATGTCTGACAGAGTATTTCCAGACGATCACGTACATTGATTTCTTCAACCGTACCAAGAGTGGAAGCGGAGAAGGAAACTTCTTTTAGCTGACACGTAATGTACTGTTGTAGATGTCAATTAGTGATTTTCGATGGATCTGACAATGTGGCATTCGAAGTGAATCTGATGTAATGATAAAGCGTAGCTTCTAGCCTCATCATCCGGTAAATGACAGAAATCGGGCAGGCAGCATGGCTAAGTCGGTCGCACCGAAGTAGGGTGTATAATCACCTATCTAGAGAATATTCATTTGTTTCTTAAATCTATCAATGCTGTCCCATATATATACGGGAACGGTTGCTGATCCCAACCGTTGGTGATGTACATTCGATACACTCAAGCGAAATGAGTGGTCGGTCATGTGTGGCTGAGTTGCAAGATGTTCTTGTTGAACTCCAGTGTATCGTTCCTAGAGTACACTGATCGGAAGGTGATTCCATACCTTGTCATAGTTGGAAACCCAATCATCCAATACGTGCTTGCGATTTTGATTGTATACTATATATGTAGAACGTGAGATGAAAGCGTTTCTTCTAGTTGATATCTATTTGTACGTAGACATTATATTAATATCAAAAGGTTTTTGATATAAAGATATTTTGGATTCTCATAAGGGAAAAACCCGTTCCGTTCTGCGGCGTGGTCTTATGAGATATCGTTTACTTGTTCATATACCTGTTTTAAACTGTTTTACTCACACCAGTCCCATGACTGACCCGGAGTTTATTTGTTGTTTTCCCTAAACTCTTGGGTGCCTAAATTTGTACGGGCAGTCAAGTAGTTGGGTTTTACAGATATACTGGAAGAGCTTGGAGCAGGAGGCTTCAAGATCATATAGCTATAGTTATTTCCGCTGTGTTGTAAGTGATGTACTCTGATAAGTGCTATTGTATACATAACTGTTATATTTCAAAGTTATGTTATCTATTATATGTTATTCGTTCCGCTGTGAGGTTCGTGTTACTCTGATGTTATGTTCTTCTTCTTCTTCTATTCTAAGTTTCTATCTTATCTATTCTCACCTTCTAATTTCTTTCATTTACTATTCGGTTATTTTCGATCCTTGGATGTTCGATATGTGTTGGATATCGGATAACCAAGATCGCATTTTTCCGGGTCGTTACAAAGCCATTGGTGGACGTTAGTATGGATTTTGTCTTCGGATTACCGAGGACACAGCGAGGCAATGATTCTATATATGTGGTAGTAGATCGATTTTTAAAGATGGTTCATTTTATTTCTTGCAAGAAGACAGCAGATGCTGTAAATGTTGCTTAGCAAAGAAGTTTATCGTCTTCATGGGTTACCTGAATCCATTGTTTCGGATAGAGATACCCACTTTCTGAGTCATTTCTGGATCAGTTTGTGGAAGATGATTGGGACAAAGATTAAATTTAGCAGTGCTTATCATCCACAAACAGATGGACAGACAGAAGTAGTGAACAGATCTTTGGGAAATTTGTTGAGATGCCTTATCAAGGATAATTTGAAAAGTTGTGATGCGAAATTGTGTCAAGCTGAGTTTGCACACAATCATGCTGTCAATCAAAGTACTAGGTTCAGCCCATTTCAAATTGTCTATTTAATCATACCAAGAGGACCCTTAGACTTGTCGACAGTCCCATAGCAAAAATGAGTTGTTAAAAGTGCCAATGATTTTGTTAATGAGTTGCAACATTGTCACGAAGTTGTGCATGAAAGATTGCTTAAGTAAAATATGAAGTATAAGACTTTTGCAGATTCTAAATGACGAAATGTTGACTTCAAAGAATGAGATTTTGTTTACGCAGTGTTGACGAAAGATCGTTTTCCTATGGGAACTTACAATAAGTTGAAGGCTAGAAAGATTGGTCCCATAGAAATCGTGAAAAAATCAATGATAATGCTTATTAGTTAAAGCTTCCAAAAGGTGTGTACACTTCTGATGTGTTCAATGTCAAGCATTTAATTCCATATTATGAGGACGAGCTTATCGACGAATAAGAATGTGTTAATTCGAGGACGAATTCTTGTCAACCTGGGGAGGATGATGCAGCACATCATGGTTCATTATTGTGTTTGGGTCGTCCAACGACCTAAAAGGTGTTCCAGTGATCTAAAACAAGGACAGGGAGATTTTGGTTTGTCCTTGGTGCTAAAGAAGGCCACTTGCGATCTAAATCATGGTTCCATCAAGCTAAGGAAGTCTAACGAGCTAAAGAAGGAAAGGATGTTGTTTGGATCGTTCTGCGAGCTAAAGGAGGAGGGAAGGTCGTGCGCTTTTGGGGTGTCAATGCCAGAAGGAAGCACCAACAATTGAACTTGGGCCGCAATGCCTGAGTTGGGTCGCTATCTCTTGAGCTCTGTATGATATTAGGTCGATCGTGCATTTTAGGTCGTATGTGTCTGTTATGTTACATCGTTTGGATCGTAGATGTAGTTGGGTCATGTGGACTATAACTTATGTTAGGTCGTTCCGCACAGTTTAGGTCGCAACGTCTGTTATTGTGTCGTTGTGTTGGGTCGCCCGTTGTATTTGGGTTGTTCGTTGTTTTTAAGGCGTGAGTGTTGCATGTGTGTGAGCCTATAAATAGGGGCATGGTGTGAGTTGTAAAGGTAGTTGATATTTGAAAAAATATCCCTTGTGTGAGCTTTGTACCACCATTAAAACAGGAATTTGAGTGTGATCTCCTTTCTCCATCATCCGATATTCGAGTGCGCTCGAATCAACGAACTTGAAGCTGATTCACGGTATCACTTGCGAATGATCAACGTTTGAAGAATCGTAGATTGACAACACGGTATCTTGCGAGGTCAACGTGTTGAAGATAGCGAGATTAAGGCATCGAAAGATCAAGGGAGTTGAGCACCTATCTCATCCTTAATCAATTTTCCACGGATCCACCAATTCGTGTGGAGTTAGATCCTTAATCAATTTCCCATTTTACTTAATTACGTTACGTTAATGTTTGAATTAAGTAAAAGGAAATTGAAATTAAAAGGGTTTATATTAAAATAGAATTATATAAATGATGTTTATACGAAGAGATGAGGTGTTAAAACGTTAATTTTAATTTAACGTAACGTAATTAAGTAAAATGGGAAAAATGGGAATAAGGTTTTCAAAGGGGAAAATGGATGAAATGGATTAGAAAAAGAGATCGTTAAAAGTGAATTTATTAAAGAAGTGAGTAATAGGATTTTGTAACAAAATCCGAAATATAAAATGAATTGGTTAAAGAAGTAAAGCTAAAAGGTGATGTTTTAATAATAAATTACTTAGTTAATGAATTTAGGAATAATGATTCTAATCGAGAGGGAGATTTCAAATGTAAGAAGGTTTGATAAAACCATGTTTTAAATAAAATAGTTAAAAAGGGATTTGTTTCGATATTGGAATTAAATATCGGATTTTGAAATTACAACTCATATCTATCTTCAGATAAGAACGTTGTTGATCTAGGTCTGAGAGGTAATTTAAATACCCTAACTAGAACGACTTCAGGATTTTATGAGGATGATATTAGTTGTAATGGTAAAGAGGTTAGTGATAGTTTATTATTTCCATTAGAGAAATAATAATGAAATATTATTGGTGTATATTTAGAAAATATACAATGAGGATTTCCAAAGTAAAGGAAATAAAAGAGGATTGTACGAAAATATAACGATATTTTCGAGTTAAAAGGAAATGAAAAGTTGAGATTTGAAATAGGTTTATTTTATATAAAAAAAATTATTGTAGTGGTTATTGTTTTCAAGTAATGAAACAAAAGGGATTTCATAACGTTATTTATGGGAGATCAGTTAAATTAACTTCCCTATTGTAGATAATGAAGAATGACGGAACAAATGTTTTGAAAGGATAACTAAATGGAAATTGGTTATGATTATAAAATAATTTTCCAAGTATTATAGTTAAATGGTCTTGAGAACATTAATATATTGAAATAAGAAGTAAATACCGTATTTTAAGCTAGTGAAAGGTTTAGAAGTTTTAATTAACTATTTGTTAATTATTTTTAATTAAAAGGGCCAAGTGATGCTGAATACTGAACCAGTGAACTCATTTTATTTCATAATTGAAAACACTTTATTTTGATAGTTAAATAACTGACTATCAAATCTGGCCACTACGATTGTTGGTACAGAAAGACCGAGATCGAATTTATATTCGAGAACCATTCTGAACCAGCAAATACGGAAGTAAAAAGATTGAAAATGGAGTATTGAAGACTGTAGATCTTCATAAATGGAAGAACTACTAATAATCTCTGGTTTAGCACCCAGAGATATACTGTGATTCTGTCGTGGATGAAATCTACGGATTGCAAGGACTTCTCGCTACTGATCCCTAGGGTGATTCCTGTATTGGATGCAATAGGAGAGTGCCTTCGGTTCATCCTGTTCCTGGATGACTTGTATGGATGGATGTCTAACAGAATATTTCCAAAAGGATCACGCACGTTGATTTCTTCAAACGTACCATAGTTGTGGCGGAGAATGACCCTCTCTTAACAACTGCGGTACTTTTGTGGACATCAATTAGTGATTTCTGGCGGATTTGATGATGTGACATTCAAAGTGGATGGAGATGTGTTGTTCTGAAGGATAAGCTTAACCTCTAGCCTCATCAACCAGGAAATGGGACAAAGTCGAGTAGGTTGAATGGCTATGTGGGTCGCACCCATCAAAAGGGTATATCATTACCTGATCTGGAGAAATCAAATGCCTTCATTTGTCCCTTTTTATTTATGAATATGTATGTTATTAGTTCGGTTGGCTGGCCCCAACCATGGTAATGATTTATTCGGTACTCTCCAGAGAAAGTGTGGGGCCGATCATGTTTAGCCTAGGTTGCAAGATGTTCCTGTTGAACCCCAATGTATTCATCTCTAGAGGTACATTGTCGGGAAGGTGGTCCCATAACTTGCTAGGAAATCCATTCTCTAATAAGTGCCCGCTGTTAGATAGTATACTATATATGTAGAGCATGAGATGCAAGCATTCTACTAGATTGATATTTATTAGTATTTAGACACTATTATAATATCAGAAAAGATATTGATTTCAAACTGTTTTGGGTTATCATAAGGTAAAAACAATCAGTAATTATGTGTGGACTTGGTCTTATGATTATCATTTTTTTTTCAAAAAGATTTTTGACTTTAAAATCAACTTGTGTGATACCTTTAAAATTAGTGTGTTTCTCACTCTGGTTCACCAGACTGACCTGGTGTTTGTAATGCTCGCGTTAGACCGAGGTGTACAGGTCTAGATCATCGGATGCTGCGAAGTCCAGAGACGAGCTGGATGTGTTCAGACGTATGATATTATACCATATATTATTGTTATTCCGCTATGTGTTGTATATGAAGACGGGTTATTATAACTGTCCAGATGTGTGATGTACCCTGATAATTGTAAGTTTTATTTCAAGCACTCAATAAAAGTTTATTTCTATATTATATTTTGTTCCGCTGCAATGTGAGAATCTACGTTGTGTTGGTTCTTCTTCTATTCTAATATTTCTTTCTTTTTTATCTCACCCTCTAATTTCTTTCTAATAGCTATCTTCTTTTCTGTATAATTTGAGTTGACAAGGGTTGGTAAATGTCGGCTTAAACTGTACTAAAAAGTGAGTCGTTACAATGCCAGTCCTCCTTTCCAACGTGCATACTACTAGCATGTTGTTGGTAGTTCAAGGACCTACTTCGACACTCGAGCCTAGTCACCAACTCCTTGCACTCGCACCCACCCTCCGACCTTGCACTTGTCATCGACAATAACTCTGGGAGCTGACTGTACCTCTTTTCCCTTACCATCGGTCCACCTACTCGACCACCTACACGCAAGCACATTCACGTCTATCCTTCCACATAGCCTTCTTCCTACATCTTCTACGCCATGGCAGACTTCCCTCAGCACGCAGGCTTCACCTTTACTGGATCCCCACTTCAACAACCACACTACTTCACTCCAGTCCCCCTGCACTACGTACCCTAGCCTCCCTCTATTCACACTGTTCTTGCTTACGCACCAACGCCGCCTCGAGGGTCAGCACCCTCGCTTGAACCACCAGCAAGTCATGACTTCGCTCCACCAATCGTCGAAAGATCCAACATCCCCGTTCTCTCCAGTTTTCTTCTTTCACTGGGTTCGTTTATATATATATGGTTTGTTTTTATTATATGGGTTCGAGTGGTGCAGAATTATTATAGAAAGAAGAAGAGGATCTTTCGGTCTCGGGGGAGAAATGAACAAAGGAAAATGAAAAAATAGCTGTAGCTATTTATAGAAGAAACATTGAGATAAAAACAATGTCACCTCTTATACGTATAGCATAATTGGCTTAGGTCTGCGTGTGTTCCCTTTCATAGCAGCAAGGCATGTGAAGCCTTTAATTTGATAAGGATCGGTATGTGGGAAAGGGTATGTCTCTCTTCGGTTTCGGGTTCCTGATACCTTTGGATGGAAGAAACAAATGAAAAGCTATATATATTGGTTTGGTTTGGTATGCTTTGTTTATACACGGTTATTCAAATTTTATACCGAAAATTAACGCAGTCCTATTTAATTCACACTGACACCACAGACTCCAATGCAACAAAATGGACGTGCTGCTACGTCTTGGTATTACGAACTCAAAGAAGCTCGTTTCGTCAAAATCCGACTCCATTTGCAAAAACGGCCTTAATTTTACTCTAGTTTATTTATCGGTTCACTTCTAATTTCGTCAACTGACAAAATAACTCTGTTCGGCTCCAAACTCGAAATCTGACAATAATTAGTTATACGTATTCCAATAAAACTCCTTTCGTTGTAAACGGAGGTCGTTTGAAAAATAATCATTTCTGAGGCCTATATAATATCGGTAAAATATAATTAAATCCAAAACAATTCAACTCGATAATAATAAATTATTATCATTGCATATCTCCAAATGAAATATTATACAGTTCCAGAATAAGCTTATGTATATTTTAAATTCAATATTTAAAATTCCATTTTAAACGATCTTCAAATTATATAAAAACAGTTAATATTTTATTAAATAAACGTTATCGTTCATTAACGAATTCCCTAGCGACTATTTGAAAATTTGAATTGGACATAACTTACATATATAAGATAAAATCTCAATTTTTCTATTTTGTTAGAAAATTATCATCAAGTGGACCCTTCTTGTTTCATAGAATTCTGACTTATAACAGGTTATGTATATTCAATTAAAGTTCAAAACTCAATATTACAAACTACCGCGTCGTTTCAAGCTCGTTTTAATAAATTTATATGTTTGAAATCCATTTTGATAAATGAATTCGATATAAAATTCAATTATATTGCCAAATCAATATTTAAAACAGATTTAAATATCCATTATTAACGTTTAAAAATCTGGAACGTTACATTCTTTTCCCTTAAAAGAATTTCGTCCCCGAAATTACAAGGTAAGAAGAATGCTCCGAACCCAGTTATTTTCAAAGTAAATATTTCTGACTTATCATCAAAACAAATTCAGATTCTTGAAAATTTTCAAAAATTTCGCCAGCATCTACTCTGTGTGGTTTGATAGGCATAACTACGCCTACCACTCCGGGCTTCCGATATCCAAAAGCCAAATGGCAACCCAACTCAAGAGTATAAAATCATCACCAATCAATTATATTAAGGTTTACCTATTTGTTGGGTATCTCAATTCCAATTTCGAAGCAAATCAACTAACTGCTCTTCGTCTTCCAATCATTAACTCCCATAGCCTTCTGGTAGTCTGTACTAAATTTACATTGGTAGTAACAAATACCGAGTTAAATCTTTTAGTTTCCATTCAAATTTATATTGGATTCCCTTTCCTTTCAATTTATTCACTTTCCCATTAACCTATTAATGAATTCCATTCAACTTACATCCAATCAATCAACAATCAACTTAACCAAATTATTCCATTGAATTCAATTGGTTTGGTTAAGTTTAGTTAATATTCAATATTAATATTCACTGAGGTCTAACATACTTTAATACCAATCGGTTAATATCTTTTGATTTCTATTCAGCTATTATTCGTTCGGATTCCAAATCCCAAGTCTGTTTGATTAGATTTCATTAATATATTTATTTACACCACTTAACCAAGTTAAGTCAAATTTTCATTAACTAATCAATTTTCTAATTGATTCACTTTCAGTTTTTAATTTAATTTGAATTCCATCCAAATTAAACTAATACAACCATACTACTATAATTTAGGAAAATAATTCCTTTTCTATATAAAAATATAATTTGGGCAAAATTATTTCATTTATCCTCTTTACGAAAACAATATTGTGTCGATTCATCGTATTCGAATGTTTAGAAATCCCTGTCGACATTGTGGTGCCCCACTGTTGACCAGAATTCATAAGCCACTCAACCAATAAATCTCTATAATATAAAACTATTTTTAATCAATCTACAAATACTTTCCCTCATATACGTACACACAACTCAATTTAGGGTATTACTAACCCCATCTTTATTGAGTCACGCTATAAAGCCAAGGTTACTACTTAACCTTCAGCTCTGATACCAAGCAGTAACGTCCCACTTTTCCATACAATTTAAGCCGACATTTAATTTCCACAGTCAACCCAAATTATATAGAAAAGCGGAAAGTTAAGAGAAAGAAGTTAGAAGATGAGAAAAGAAAGAAAGAAATATTATGAAGAATAAGAAGAAGGACCAACACTGAATTCAGAGTCTCACATCGCAATAGAATAAAATATAATATATAAATGAATCTTTATTGAGAGCTTGAAAAATATACTTACAATCATCAGATTACAACAATACATCTTGGACAGTTATAACAACGTATCCTCATATACAACACACAACAGAATATATATATATATATACATATATATATCGTACGCCTGAACATCTCCAGCTCGTCTCTGAACTTCACAGCATCCATTAACCTTAACCTGTAGAACTCAGTCTGACCCAATGTAACAACCTGGAAAATCAAAACCAATTTAATTTTTTTTTTAGCAATTTTAATGGATTTTGATTATTTAAAATGATTTATTTTAAATAATAACAACTAGAAATTAATTTTAAATGAAGATAGAACGTATAAATTTATTTTAGTTATAAAATAGGCCTGAAATGGCGTGGCAGTTTGAAAATTCGATTTCTACTTTCAAATGAATATACAGAATTCAATATAAGTCAGAATTGGATGAAACAATAAATATTTGAATCTTATTAATTATATCTTTCTAACAATCTAAGAAACTGTGATTTCGTTTTATAAGTTGAAAGATACATCCAGTTTAAAATTCAGAAAAGTCGTTGTGGAATTTATATATATTTTATATAATATATAACCCTTAAAAAAATAGCCATTTTGCAGACGACCTCCGTTTTCGACGAAACCACTTTTGTTGGATCCGGAATGTCAAATTATTGATAGATTCCAATTTTCAATTTTTTTGGAAATAATATGTGAGTGTGGCAAAAGAAAACGTGTTTTGTCAATTTAAATCAAATTGGATCGACCAGAAAATGACCATTTTACAAACGGTCTCCAAATTCAACGAAATTCGTTTTTAGGACTGTGTCATCTAAACATAGCTAGATTTATTTTTTTGGAGTCTGTATGTGACCCCCATAAATTAAAATATACGTTAAATTCAATATTGACTATAATATTAATTTATATTGTAATTTTGATGAAAACTAATCGAAATGGTCGAATTGGCTTACCGGACATATTCCATTGTGTCCGGAATGCAGGTATTTAGTTAGGGACGACATTCGTCGGGTTCGATTTGGAGTCCGAACGAGAAAGTAACTTTTTGGAATAAATTAATTATATTAAATATAAGGTCAAACCTCTCTCTCACTTTACCATCTTTCATTTAGAAAAAAAATTAAAAAACCCCGCACCCCTTAACCCTGTTACCCCATCGCTGGCCCTGCAGCTCCTGGCCATCCGCCTCCCCACAACCGACCGTCGCCTCCTTCCCCCTTCGATCTGCCTCCCCGTTCCTCCATTTGAAGCCCGCAACCCCCTTTGTCATTCGCGAACCCTAGCCCCAAATCAGGGACAACCACCACTGTGGGACAACCCTCCACCAGCCGTGACCACCCTGCGTAGCCATCCCACCCTGCGCCTCTCATCCTCTGGCCGTGGGGCCCCCATCTACGTATTCATATAAAAAAAGGTAAATTACATTTAATTTTATTTACAAATTATAATATACTTTATTCTCTGATTTTTATATACCTAACGTAGACTTAAAAATATGAAATTTAGATATATAAGTATTTTGATAAAAATTTGATTTTTATTATATATGTAGCGATATAAAGTTATGATTTTTATGTATGAAAAGTTATGATTATTGTGTATGAAAAGTTATGATTTTTGTGTTTGAAAAGTTATTATTTTTCTGTATGAAAAGTTATGATTTTTGTGTATGAAAAGATGAGATTTTAAAAAATATTAAGATTAGATTTTTAAAAATATAAAGATGAGATTTTAAAAAATATAAGGATGAGATTTTTTGAAAATATAAAAATGAGATGTTTATCGTAGGAATCATAATGTTTTTAGTTAGATAAAAATTCGATTTTTAGTTATATAAAAATATGATTTTTATAATACATATAGTGATATAAAAATATGATTTTTATTATATATATATAGCGATATAAAAATGTGTTCTTATATATATATAGCAATAAAAAAAAGTGATTTTTAAATATATAACCATCATATTAAAAATGTGATTTTTACTATGAACAACATGGAAAAGATTGCGTTGGAATTTCGGGCAAATCCAAACCGTTCAGAAATTTAGAAATAAAACTGGAGGAGTGGATCCCAAAGGTGAGAACTTCTCACTCTAATTTTGTTTATAGTTAAATATATACCAGCTTGCAGACGGGGCTTAGTAGCTCCTGACACCGTCGTCCACAGACCATGGACGACTTGTTTGATTATATTGTGTTGTGGAAATTGATTGTTATTGTGATGTGAAATGGAAAATAAAATATTCATATGTTGAATAAAATATTCATATGTTGAATAAAATATTTGAACAATAAAAATATCATTTTTATTGAATATATGGACTATATAAAATAGAGATGCGTTGAAATAAATATTCATTTTCAAATCGGACGATTTGTTTATGTACACCCATTTGACTGACATTGATTGGGACGATAAATTTTACACATCGCCCAACTGCACCAATAAAATCTGGGTTTGTTGATTGAAACCCCACACGGGTATTGGGATGATATTGAACATACACTAATCCCAATTGTTTAGTGTATGTCAATCAATTGGTTGACAAACTGTTGTAAGCGTTAATTGTTCATAATTAATGCTTATGAAGTTGTGTAGTGCACTCTGGATGATGGTTGATTGTTTATCATTGTTATTATATACATGTGTTGTATGGAATCCATATAAATAACATTATATGGTAATTGATTGGGTTTCATTCCAATTTGGAAAAATAACGAATAGTTTAAAATAATATTCAGAAAGAGGATTAAAAATATTAATGTGTTGAATAAAATATTCATGTGTTGAATAAAATATTTAAACAATAAAAATATCATTTTTATTGAATGTATAAACCATTAAAATTATTCATGTGTTTAATAAAATATTCATGTGTTTAATAACGTAAAATAACGAATATTTTAAAATAATATTCAGTAGAAGATCAAAATATGATTTTAATGTCCGATTTTGGATGGACACGAAAATATTGAAGTGTACGAAGCCGTGTTGATAAGTTATGCGCCATTTTGGATGCGAACGATATTTATATCGATTTGATTCATTTTTATAATGAATATCGAAAAGGAAATTATTTCAAAATATGATATTTTGAAAATATTATCATTCAAATAATATAATGATAAGGAGTATTAAATATTGATTGAAAATGAAGTTGGAATCGTTTTTAAAATGAATTTAAAACAATTTATAAAATATGTTTTAAATGGAAATCCATGAAATATATATAATATACATATTATATATATTTAATTGCCTGAATAGAATGCGCCGCGCCGCGACCGTTCGCGAATTTCAACCATAGACTTCGAATTGACGTTATGGGATATCCGACCGTCGGTGTCTCCTAATTCTGGAACCGTTTGGTTCGTATCAAAAAGAGCTTTCCAACGAATATAAGAGATTTGAAATCTAACGGTTGGATTTGGAATTATGTCCAAATCAAATTTGAAAAAGGTCACTGTAAGTGCAGTTTGATGACCATTTATGGAAATCGACTGAAAGGGCCTTAATAAAATTGTTAATAATTTGTGTAAAAGCATAATAAATGATTTGGAAAGAATTCGGATGAAAATTTCCATATCTAAAAAGATAAAAATATTTTTTTATCGAAATGAACTAGTTGTTTACTAGAATTATAATCCAATCATTTTTAAATAAATAAATTGGATTGAAAATGGGTTTTAATATAACCAGAATTTCCAATATATGAACTAGAATGGATTTGAATCGAAATTATCTTTGGAATATTTCGATATTGGATTCCGTGATTATACGGATATTGTGGAGGAATTTGGAGGATATATATATATCATTATTCCCAATACGATATTTGTTGATATCCGAATTTGATATTGAATATAAGCCGATATAATTTCTATTCAGAGACTTATATTTAATATTGAATTGGAATTGGGTTGGCTGTGAACGGTGTCTTAAATAAGATTGTTCTTAAACCCAGTTGAGAAAAGAATAAATCTTTTAATTAAGATTTAGCGAAGTTTTCCAATTAATTAATATTTAATTGGAATTGAATAAAAGAATCGGACTTTGGGTTTGTTGTGAACGGTGTCTTAAATAACACTGCTCTTGAACCCTATGTGAAAAGAATAAATTTTTTAATTAAGATTATTAGAGTTTCCAGTTAATTAACATTTAATTGGAATAAAATTAGATTTTTGGGTTTGTCGTGAACTGTGTTTTAATAATACTTGTTCTTAAACCCGATTAACAGTGAAATATGGAATTTGTAAATCTTTTAGTAAGATTTAAAGGAAAATTTTCCAAAGTAAAGTTTTCCAATTAATTAATATTTAATTGGAATGGAATGTAATTCGATTTGGTAATAATCAAAATGAGCTTCTGTAGAGGAACACTGTTACTATATATGGAATTTAAAAGGCTTTGCTGTTATTCCATTTATATTATTAGTCGGATACGGAAATTGATATCATTATATATTGATTTGCTTTTTTGTGAAGATTCCATAATTAATGGAATGTGATTTTAGGTTTATCGTGAACTGTGTTTTAAATGATATTGGTTCTTTAACCCAGTTAAAGACATGATTTATTTATTAGATTTGAATAATCATTAATATTGATTTTTGGGGAGATTTAAACTAAGTGGAGTTTTAATGAACCTTTAACTAGATTGTAATGTGAATGAGATAATTTAATTTATCAAATTCTTGAATTGATCGAGAATGGAGTATCACCAGTTTTTCTCTAAGTGATAGTTAAATCTTTAATTAGATTTGAACGTGAAATGGTAATTAATTTTACCGATAACACCATTGTGTTAGATATGGAGTATTTCCAGTTTTGCTCCATGGGATGAATAGGTTGGGATTGGAAAATATAAAACAAATGATTATTTCGATAAGGTGCGCTAATCCCGACTAGTTTGGATAAACCTTAATTTGGTTTGAATTGATACCCAAAGGAAGAATAAAGAATAAATTTAAAAGAATTTATCTTTGATAAAATTAATAGGAACCATTCCCTAAGGATATGAATATTTGAATTAAAGGATATTCATAATTGGAATGAGGGATGTTGTGTTTGTGTAGCACTTGTTTATAATATACATGGGTTATTCAGAAAGGCCGGGTTTATACCCATTCTGAATAACTGACTCGACGATAAGTCGATGATGAAGACGGTGGTTAAAGACCGGAGGTCTTCACATCGTTTGGATGATTACTGATGTCTTGATTGGGCAGTACAGCCAAGACAAGGTAATAAATGGTGATCGTCCAGATGTACTTGGAAATCGACCGGATATGCGAGGACCTCTCTCCTGTATTGGACATATGGGATGAGGAATAAGGTGCCTCCGATTTCGTTCAGACCCAGAATGAACTTGTAAATGGATTGTGTGTCTGACATTGGATTTTAATCTGTGTTGATTGATCTCTATTAAATACATATCTGTTTGGTGGCAGAGAATTTATTCTCTTACTTAACACCCTTCTCTGAGACGTACAATCTCAAAGGTTATATATCGATAGACATCAGTAGCATGGCGTGAATTGCCTGTGTAGCATGCTGAGATGCAAATGATCAAGGCTTCTGTTGAAAAGCAGAGTCTTGTGGTTGATAATAAAAGCACGTCCTTAAATGGCATAGCTTTGTGTATAGTGTTAATTCATGAGCCTCACACCTTGGTATGAGTCAAAAACAGGTTGAGAGACTATAGGGAGAACATGACGTTTCTTTCTAGCTATGGGTGGTGTCATGGTATGGATCCCAGACATTTATTATATTTTTACCTAAGTGGTTGTTGGATTACGAGGCGCCTCGGATATATCGGTTACTACGGAGCTGATGGATAGGTCCGATAGGACCGGGAAACGTGTGTTCAGGTATAACTAATCCGCTAAGTGTGGACTAGCCCCACTGATTCCCAGAGATCGCTGTGTGTGACCCTGAGGCATTTTCTAGAATGTCTCGAAGCCGGCGAGGATGATCCTTTGCCTCGATTCATGAAGGAAATCCAATTTCCAATACGTGACATTTCGGTTTTAATTATAGAACTAGTATGGTGATATGATATATGGTACCTATGCCATCTATGATTGATACGTTTATATTTGAAGTTGTTTTTGACACTATACACTTATAATAGTATCAAATGACTTGTTTTAAATGTACCAAGCATGTTTGGCTATTATAAGGGAAAAGTCTATCCTCCGGCTTGCGTTGCATTGTGTAATGGAACCTGGGTCTTATAATAGCTTCATTTTAACAAAAAGCATTGCGCTGTTTGTTTTATGCACTGGTATTCTTGGGAGGAAACCCGTTCCGTGTTATACGGCGTGGTCCCTTGGTTTACTTTATTTCTAAAGTAAAGTTTTGAATAACTGTTTTAGTTCTCACACCAGTCACATGACTGACCTAGAGTTTATTTTTTTAACCTAAACTCTGGGTGCCCCTATTTTCCACACGGGCAGCTAGTAGTTTTGGGTTTGCAGATTTATTCTTACAGGATCCTGGTTTGTAACTGGATATATATTCAGGAAGCTCTGTATCCGTGTATTTGTTTTTAGTTGTGTTATGTATTATTTTTCCGCTGCTAATGTAATTTAAATCATTGATATTTTTCTGATGTATAATATTTATTCATACTTTGTTATATTCTTGTACTCTGATGTAATTGTTGTAATAAGCAATGAAATGTTCTGTCGTTTGTGTTTTGATTTATCGTGTTCTCAAAACAATCTGAGCTTTCCTTTATGGCAGGTTTGTGTCGTTATATCGTGGTATCAGAGCTTCAGTTTATAGAGCTCGAAAACAAGACACATTAGAACCAAACGAAAGAATTTATCAGAGATTGGATTTGTAATATCCAATAAGAATGACTCGTTAGAGATGGGATCAGTAGTATCCTAGAATGAGTGTAAAGAGTGTTATTTTTGAAATAAAAATGAAAACAAATTTTGTTTTGAAAATTTAACCATATGCTATGCATTTCAATATTTTATTTTAAATTGATTTGGACAATCGAGTATATGAAGATTTTGCATATACGCCTTGCAAACGTGTATACAAAGCCTCAAATATACTGGTTAGATATAAAATCACACTCTAGTCGCCCGAAGATGATACTAATGATTGAGATCTCATCATCAGTGTTTATGTTCGAGTTTCGAAAGTGGGATATCTATGTATTTCCAATTGACTGGTGTGAGAACCAAAACTTACATAGGATTATTTGTTGTGATTTGGCCTCAAAAACCTGATTTTTGACTATGTATTAAAGTTATGTGTTTGAAAAGCTAATTAATCAATTGATTGCTGGTTGTGTTGTTTGATGATTAGTTTAACTAATAAAATTATTGAAACCAAAATGAGATTGAACGGTGAAATTAAGCCAATTTGAATCAAATGTTGAACTGAATTGGAATTTTTTTGGAAATTGCATACATATGTGCATGAATGTATTGAACAGGTCATAGCAGGGAAGCTAAGCAGAGGAATAAAATTGTATGCCCAACAATAGATACACGTTTACTATATTTCTTGGGTTTGGATGATTTTATGAGCCGATTGGCTAACTGCTTGGCGTTTCCTTTTTCTTTTTGGATGATGAGGGCCCTGCGTGGATAGTTGCGGTTTTAAATGTCTCCTCGTACAAAGGAGGTGATGGCGAAATTTTTCAAAAATTAAGGGTGTTAGCCAAATTATTGAAGAATGAGAAAATTCTTAGAAACTGAAAAGTTGAAGAATAAACACCAGAATGAAAGTTGAGTTGGTTAGTTAAACAAATTTCAGCTCCGTTCCTTTTCGAGGACAAAAAGATTTTAAGTGGGGGAGATTGTAACAACGTGGAAAATCAGAACCAATTTAAAATTTTTATTTTAGCAATTTTAACGGATTTTAATTATTTAAAATGATTTATTTTAAATAATAACAACTAGAAATTTATTTTAAATGAAGTTAGAACGTATAAATTTATTTTAATTATTAAACGAGCCTGAAATGGCGCGACAGTTTGAAAATTCGATTTCTAATTTCAAATAAATATACAGAATTCAATATAAGTCAGAATTGGATGAAACAAGAAATATTTGAATTTGATTAATTATATCTTTCTAATGAATGTAAGAAACTGAGATTTTGTTTTATAAGTTGAAAGATATGTCCAGTTTAAAATTCAAAAAAAAAAAATCGTTGTGGAATTTATATATATTTTATATAATATATAGCCCTTAAAAAATAGCCATTTTACAAACGACCTCCGTTTTCGACGAAACCACCTTTGTTGGATCCAGTATGTCAAATTATTGACAGATTCCAATTTTCACAATTTTTGGATTTAATATGTGAGCGTGGCAAAAGAAAATGTGTTTTGTCAATTTCAGTTAAATTGGATCGACTAGAAAATGACCGTTTTTCAAATGGTCTCCAAATTCAATGAAATTAGGTTTGTTAGGAACGTATCGTCAAAACATAGCTAGATTTATTTTTCTGGAATTTTTGGAGTCCGTTCGTGGCCCCGGGATATTAAAACATACGTTAAATTCAATATTGACTGTAATATTAATTTATATGGTAATTTTGATGAAAAATGATCGAAACGGTCGTATTGGCTTACCGGGCATATTCCATTATGTCCACAATGAGGGTATTTAGCTAGGGACGACAGTCGTTGGGTTCGATTTGGAGTCCGAACGAGAAAGTAACTTTTTGGAATAAAATAATTATATTAAATATAAGGTCAAACCTCTCTCTCACTTTACCATCGTTCACTTAGAAAATAAAAATAAAAAACCCCGCACCCCATAACCCCGTCGCCCCATCGCTGGAGTCGCCGCTCCTGGTCATCCGCCGCCCCACAGCCGACCGCCGCTTCCTTCCCTCTCCGATCTACCTCCCCTTCCTCCATTCGAAGCCTGCAACCCCACTTTGCCATTCGCGAACCCTAGCCCCAAATCAGGGACCGCCGCCACTGTGGGAGCCCCCTCCGCCAGCCGTGACCCCCCACTCCGCCATCCCACCCTACGCCGCTCCTTCTCTGGCCGTGGGGCCCCCACCTGTGTATTCATATAAAATAAAGGTAAATTACATTTAATTTTATTTACATATTATAATATACTTTATTCTCTGATTTTTATATACCTAACATAGAGTTAAAAATATGAAATTTAGATATAAGTATTTTTATAAAAATTTGATTTTTATTTTATATGTAGTGATATAAAGTTATGATTTTTGTGTATGAAAAGTTATGATTTTTGTGTATGAAAAGTTATGATTTTTCTGTATGAAAAGTTATGATTTTTATGTATGAAAAGATGAGATTTTTAAAAATATAAAGATGAGATTTTTTAAAATATAAAGATGACATTTCTAAAAATATAAGGATGAGATTTTTAAAAATATAAAGATGAGATTTTTAAAAATATAAAAATGAGATTTTTATCGTAGGAATCATATTGTTTTTAGCTAGATAAAAATTCGATTTTTAGTTATATAAAAGTACAATTTTTATAATATATATAGCGATATAAAAATTTGATTTTTATTATATATATATAGCAATATAAAATGTGGTCTTTTATATATATATATATATATATGTGTGTGTGTATATAGCGATATGAAAATGTGATTTTTAAACATATAAACCTCATATTAAAAATGTGATTTTTACTATGAACAGCGTGGAAAAGATTGCATTGGAATTTCGGGCAAATCCAAATGGTTCAGAAATTCAAAAATAAAACTGGAGGAGTGGATCCCAAAGGTGAGAACTTCTCACTCTAATTTTGTTTATAGTTAAATATATACCAGGTTGCAGATGGGGCTTAGTAGCTCCTGACACCGTCGTCCACAGACCATGGACGACTTGTTTGATTATATTGTGTTGTGGAAATTGATTGTGATTGTGGTGTGAAATGGAAAATAAATATTCATGTGTTGAATAAAATATTTTGAATAATAAAAATATCATTTTCATTGAATATATGGATTATATAAAATAGTGATGCGTTGAAATAAATATTCTTTTACAATTCGGACGATTTTTTTTATGTACACTCATTTTACTGACATTGATTGGGATGATAAATTTTACACATCACCCAACTGCACCAATAAAATCTGGGTTTGTTGATTGAAACCCCACACGGGTATTCGGATGATATTGGACGTACACTAGTCCCAATTGTTTAGCTGTATGTCAATCGGTTGGTTGACAAACTGTTGTAAGCGTTGATTATTCATAATTAATGCTTATGTAGTTGTGTAATGCACTCTGGATGATGGTTGATTGTTTATCATTGTTATTATATACATGTGTTGTATGGAATTCATATAAATAACATTATATGGTAATTGATTGGGTCTCATTCCAATTTGGAAAATAACCAATATTTTAAAATAACATTTAGAAAGAGGATTAAAAATATTCATGTGTTGAATAAAATATTCATATGTTGAATAAATATTTAAACAATAAAAATATCATTTTTATTGAATGTATGAACCATTAAAATCATTCATGTATTGAATAAAATATTCATGTGTTGAATAAAATAAAATAACGAATATTTTAAAATAATATTCAATAGAAGATTAAAATATGATTTTGATGTCCGATTTTGGATGGACACGAAAATATTGAAGTGTACGAAGCCGTGTTGATAAGATATGCGCCATTTTGGACGGGAACTATATTTATATCGATTTTATTCATTTTTATAATGAATATCGAAAAGGAAATTGTTTCAAAATCTGGCATTTTGAAAATATTACCATTTAAATATTATAATAATAAGGAGTATCTAATTTTGATTTAAAGATTGAAAATGAAGTTGGAATCATTTTTAAAACGAATTTAAAATGATTTATAAAATATGTTTTAAATGGAAATCGATGAAATATATATAATATATATATTAAATGGCCTAAATAGAACGTGCTGCGCCGCCACCGTTCGCGAATTTCGACCATTGACTTCGAATTGACGTTACGGGAGATCCGACCTTCGGATTCTCCTAAAACCGGAACCGTTAGGTTCGTATGGAAAATATCTTTCCAGAATATAAGATATTTGAAATCTAACGGTTGGATTTGGAATTATGTCCAAATAAAATTTGGAAAAGGTCGCCGTAAGTGCAGTTCGCTGACCGTTTATGGAAATCGACTGAAAGGGCCTTAATAAAATTATTAAAAATATTAATAATTTGTGTAAAATCATAAAAAATGATTTGGAAACAATTAGGATGAAAAATTCCATATATGAAAAGATAAAAATATATTTTTACCGAAATGAACTAGTTATTTACTAGAATTATAATCCAATTATTTTTAAATAAATAAATTGGATTAAAAATGGGTTTTAATATAACCAGAATTTCCAATATATGAATTTGAATGGATTGAATTGAAATTATCTTCGGAATATTTCGTTATTGGATTCTGTGATTATATGGATATTGTGGAGGAATTTGGAAGATATAAATATATCGTTAATCCCAATACGAATTTGTTGATTTCAGAATTTGAAATTGAATATAAGCCGATATAATTTCTATTCAGAGCTTTTTATTTAATATTGAATTGGATTTGGGTTTTTCGTGAACGGTGTCTTCAATAACACTTTTCTTAATCCCAGTTGTGAAAAGAATAAATCTTTTAATTAAGATTTAGTGAAGTTTTCCAATTAATTAATATTTAATTGGAATTAAATAAAAGGAATCGGATTTTTGGTTTGTCGGGAACTGTGTCTTAAATAACACTGCTCTTGAACCCTGTATGAAAAGAATTAATCTTTTAATTAAGATTATTAGATTTTCCAGTTAATTAACATTTAATTGGAATAAAAATTGATTTTTGGGTTTATCGTGAAATGTGTTTTAATAATACTTGTTCTTTAACCCGATTAACAGTGAAATATGATTTGGAATTTATAAATCTTTTAGTAAGATTTAATTGAAATTTTCCATAGTAAAGTTTTCCAATTAATTAATATTTAATTCGAATGGAATGGAATTCGATTTGGTAATAATCGAAATGAGCTTCTATGGAGGAAGACTGTTACTATATATGGAATTTAAAAGGCTTTGCCGTTATTCCATTTATATTATTAGTCGGATACGAAAATTGATATCGATTATATATTGAATTGCTTCTCCATGAAGATTCCATAATTAATGGAATGTTATTTTGTGTTTATCATGAACTATGTTTTAAATGACATTGGTTCTTTAACCCAGTTAAAGACATGATTTATTTACTAGATTTGAATAATCATTAATATTGATTTTTAGGGAGATTAAAACTTAGTGGAGTTTTAATGAATCTTTAAATAGATTGTAATGTGAATGAGATAATTTAATTTATCAAATTCATGAAGTGATCGAGAATGGAGTATCACCAGTTTTGCTCCAAGCGATAGTTAAATCTTTAATTAGATTTGAACGTGAAATGGTAATTAATTTTACCGATAACACCATGGTGTTAGATATGGAGTATTACCAGTTTTGCTCCATGGGAAGAATAGGTTGGGATTGGAAAATATAAACAAATGATTACTTTGGTAAGATGCGCTAATCCCGACTAGTTTGGATAAACCTTAATTTGGTTTGAATTGATATCCAAAGGAAGATTAAAGAATGAATTTAAAAGAATTTATCTTTGATAAAATTAATGGGAACCTTTCCCTAAGGATATGAATATTTGAATAAAAGGATATTCTGAATTGGAATGAGGCATATGTTGTGTTTATGTAGTATTTGTTTATAATATACGCGGGTTATTCAGAAAGGCCGGGTTTATACCCATTCTGAATAACTGGCTCGACGATAAGTCAACGATGAAGACGGTGGTTGAAGACCGGAGGTCTTCACATCGTTTGGATGATTACTGATGTCTTGATTGGGCAGTACACCCAAGACAAGGTAATAAGTAGTGATCGTCCAGACGTACTAGGAGATCGACTGGATATGCAAGGACCTCTCTCCTGTATTGGACCTATGGGACGAGGAATAAGGTGCCTCCGGTTTTGTTCAGACCCAGAACGAACTTGTAAATGGATTGTGTGTCTGACATTGGATTTTACTCTATGTTGATTGATCTCTATTAAATATATATTTGTTTGGTGGCGGAGAATTTATTCTCTTGCTTAACACCCTTCTCTGAGACGTACGAGCTTATGTATCGATAAACATCAGTCGCATGGCGTGAATTACCTGTGTGGCATGCTGAGATGCAAATGATCAAGGCTTCTGTTGAAAAGCAGAGTCTTGTGGTTGATGATCAAAGCACGGCCTTAAATGGCTTAGCTTTGTGTATAGTGTTAATTCGCGAGCCTTACACCTCGGTATGAGTCAAAAACGGGTTGAGGGACCGTAGGGAGAACATGACGTTTCTTTCTAGCTATGGGTGGTGTCATGGTATGGAGCCCAGACATTTATTATATTTTTACCTATGTGGTTGTTGGATTGCAAGGCGCCTCGGATATATCGGTTACAACGGAGCCGATGGATAGGTCCGATAGGACCGGGAAATGTGTGTTTAGGTATAACTAATCCGCTAAGTGTGGACTGGCCCTACCGATTCTCAGGGATCGTTGTGTGTGACCCTAAGGAATTTGCTAGAGTGTCTCGAAGCCAGCGAGGATGATCCCTTGCCTCGACTCTTGCCAGAAATCCAATTTCCAATGCGTGACATTTCAGTTTTAATTGTAGAACTAGTATGGCGACATGATATTTGGTACCCATGTCGTCTATGATTGATACATTTATATTTGAAGTTTTTTTTGACACTATACACTTATAATAGTATCAAATGATTTGTTTTAAACGTACCAAGCATGTTTGGCTATTATAAGGGAAAACCCCATCCTCCGGCTTGTGTTGCATTGTGTGATGGGACCTGGGTCTTATAATAGCTTCATTTTTCCAAAAAGCATTGCGTTGTTTGTTTTATGCACTGGTATTCTTAGGAAGAAACCCATTCCGTGTTATACGACATGGTCCCTTGATTTACTTTATTTCTAAAGTAAAGTTTTAAATAATTGTTTTAGTTCTCACACCAGTCACATGACTGACCTGGAGTTTATTATTTTAACCTAAACTCTAAGTGCCCCTATTTTCCACACGGGCAGCTAGTAATTTTGGGTTTGCAGATTTATTCTTACAGGATCCTGGTTTGCAACTGGAGATATATTCGGAAAGCTCTGTGTCCGTGTATCTATTTTCAGTTATGTTATGTATTATTTTTCCGCTACTAATGTAATTTAAATCTTTGATATTTTTCTGATGTATAATATTTATTCATACTCTGTTATATTCTTGTACTCTGATGTAATTATTGTAATAAGCAATGAAATGTTCTGTCATTTCTGTTTTGATTTGTCGTGTTCTCAAAACAATCCGGGCTTAGGTCGATTCACCCGAGTATTACAAACACCACGGATCGGTATGGTGAACCAGCGTGAGAAAACTCACCAAGTTTATAGGCAACATCCAAATTGTTTAACTTTCAAAAATACCTTTGAAAAAAGAATAATAGTAAGACCATCCCACACATGAACACAGATGGTTTTTACCTTACTATAATCTAAAACATTTTTGATATGAAATCCGGTGATATATAATAGTGTCTATATCAAATAAATAACCAAATAGTAGAACGCTTGCATCTCATGCTCTACATACATAGTATATAACCAAAAACCGCGGGGCCCTTATTGGAGACTGGATTCCAACTATGATAAGGTATGGGATCACCTTCCGATCAGTGTACTCTAGAGGGGATACACTGGGGGTTCAACAAGAACATCCTTCAAGCCGGCCACACATGACCGCCCACTCATTTATCTTGAGTGTAGCGAATGCATTATCACCTGCGGTTTTAAGGGCCCACCGTACATCCATGGAGATACATAATCGAAAGAAAAACAAATAAGAAATTCTCTAGATGGTGATAATACACCCTGCTTGGTTATGACCCACCTAGCCATGCTGCCTTCCCGATTTTTGTCAATATCCGGTTGATAAGGCTTGAGGCTACGTTTTCCTTTTTAGAACAGCACATCACTTTGAATGCCACATCCTCCAATCTGCCAGAAATCACTAATTAATTTCCACAAAAATACTCTAGGTGTTAAGTAAGAGAATAAATTATCCTCCATCATACTAAGTATGTTTGAAGAAATCAACGTATGTGACCCCTTAGGAAATAATCTGTCAGACATTCGTCCATACAAGTCCTCCAGGAACAGGATGAACCGAAGGCACCCTCCTACCGCATCCGAGGAATCACCCAACAAATCAGTAGCGATAATTCCTTGCAATCCGTAGATTCCAACCACGACAGAATTACAATATATCTCTAGTTAAACATTTGAAAAAAAACATATTTTTATTAATTCTTTCTGGTTTAGTTATCATTTTAAAACATGGGGGAGTTAACCAGAGGCTTTAAGTAATCCTTTCGCTTATGAAGATCCACGGTCTTCAATTGCTCCATTTTCTATCTTCAACTTACGTATTTGCTGGTCGAAATGGTTTTCGAATATAAATTCGATCCCGGTCTTGCCATACCAACAACGACTTGGGCCAGATTTTAATAGTCGGTTATTTAACTATTCGAGATAAAACAATCATTCATCCATATAAAGAAAATGAATTCAATGGTTCAGTGCACATCATCAGTTGGCCCTTTTGATTCACTATTTGAAAATCAAAATTCTAAATCTTCACATATATGGAATATAACTTCTTACTTCTTATTATAAAATAAGAATATATACAAAACATTCTGTTTAACTAATAAACCTAGAAACTAAATGAATATAATTATCCATGATAGAAATAATAGATTTATTTCCCTCGTCTACCTTCGTTACCAAACTAGTATTATTCTTTGGATAATCGTGAAGTCATCCAAGTTGGGGTATTTTATTTACCTCTCAGACCTTGGTTTGACAATATTCTTATCTTCAGAATAAATATAAGTTTGTTAACAAAACCCAACCTTCAATAATATCACAGAAATTCCATATACTATTCGATTTAAATATGGTTTTTAACTCCATACTCTTTCTTTGGAAAACCTCATTTAAATCTCAACACATTTTAAAACCATACCTATTTTCTTCTTAAAACATCTTTCAACATTTTATACGAGCCTTGATTTTTATTTTAACTAGATTTCTTTACAAAAAGTCTTATAAGTTTAATTCAACTTATTTTAGTTTCGTCTCAACAAAGCTTCATTTCATATTTTAACTATTTTAATTTACTAGTTAAAATTTGCTTTCTATGGTTACTTATCCAATAAATATTCATTTTTCCTTTAATGAACTTCGATTCAAAATAATAGATTTAAAAACCTAATTTCAATTATAAAATAAATTTATAAGTTCATTTCAGTTGATTTACCTAACGGTAAATCAATATTTGTAAAATGATTCATTGTTTGGCCATCCGCTGCCAATTACTCAACCAATATTATCTATTGGTTTATCAAAATACAAACAATCAACAATCATTCAGTAGTTCATAATAAATAACTTTCAATATAATTGAGGAATCCAGTTGGATCCCTCCAGCCTGTCCTTCTCTGCATCAAAATGGGTTACAACAATTTCAATGCAACAATATACTCATTCATCACGATGAGTAGAAATAAACAGTTTAACAATCAACAATCAATTAATAACATCCAATCAAACATCAAATTATTTATTTAATACGTTTATATAATTATAAACGTAACCAACAAGGTAAGTTACCTCGTTTGGAATTTAATCGTTTAAATAACGATTTATTTCAATTAAATTAAATAAACGTTTAATTTAATCAATGAATATTTTAAAAATATTCAGCATCCATTCAAACAGTCATTAAATCATCAACCATTAGCAAATATTGCACACAAATTAAAAACCTGACTTATATAAATATAAGTGGGATGGAACTGAGTGAGTTGTACTTTCCTTGGATTCCATTCATTGTTGAAACATTTCGTTTCAATTAAATTAAACTAGTGTTTAATTTAAATAAAAATTCCAGTAGATTCCATCTTCATCCAAACTGGCTCCAGCATGAAACTCTCGTCTACACGGTTCTAGTATCTCTGATTTTGTTCCATTCTGATAACCAGCAAATAAGTTACACATTATATAAGCTATATGAATTAAATCAATAAAATTTATCCTTAATTAATAATTTATTTATTTCCTAATTACTTGATTTATTGAACTAAGCCTTAATTAAGCCACTTACTAATTGACTAGGCTTGTATAGTCCCTTCTCATATTATCGGTTCCTTTTAGCGTAACCACCGCATGCCATAACCACCCTTACTTTATTCTACTCACACAGGCCGCCTTCTGTATAATATATATGTATATGTATATGTATATGTATATGTATATATATATATATATATATATATATATATATATATATTCGACCGAAGGCCCATTCCCAACCCAATACTTCGCACAGACAAATACTTGAGCCTGTGACAACCCGGATTCCGACAGACCGATTTTTTTCAAATTCTATTCATCGAGACCTGAGTTGGGTGTTGTGGTATCCTGCAGAAAAAGACAGAGATAAAGAAACATGTCAGAACTCGTAAAGCATCTCACAGTGGAAGGAATTAAAATATAATATATTCAAAAATAGCTTTACCTTATATATCATATTGTCTAACCAGTATCCAAAGCTATACCATCTCTGTCATGAACCTAACCTGGAAGTATGTAATAAGGAGGGGGTCAGAACATAAGTTCTGGTGATTGGACTTAGAATAAACTTCTGTATAATCCTACATGTATTGTTCAGTTATATTCTCTTGCTTATTAGGTTATTCGCGATATTAGCTCTCTAGGCTATACGCATGTCCCACTAGTAGGTTAACCTAATACAACGTATATGTAGATACCCCAACTCATCTAATCCTTTCCATGTATATATACAGTCCCTTGTCGTATGTCGTACGGGCTTCATCATGTAAATCTATACTAATTTAGTGTAGTGCCACCATTCTCGAAATCGTTTGGACTGCCACTCTCAATCTTGCTAGATTCTGTGTATCATCTAGATCTAATATAAGATTTACTATTGAGCGCTTCCTAGATTCAACTAGGGTTTACGCTGCCCAGGACCACTGGGGTTTATGCTACCTATTGAACGCTTCTCGGATTCAGGGTTTACGCGACCGAGGTCCAACAAGGGATTATGCTACCTATCGAACGATGCCCCCTAGTCTAGGACACACTCCCCAGAGCGATATATGTTCCTAGTCTTTCCCCACGTACGTGTCGTGAATCATTATCGATGTCTAGTTGGACATGTCCTCTATATGTGCGGCTCGAGTCCCGTGGCAGGGCAAATCAAGAAACATGAAACTCGGTCGGGAGCTTTAAGTTATCTGCCGACGCAGATGCTAAGGTCTAATTTTATCTGTGTGTGGCTATGGTCCCACTTGACCTCTCCCTCAACTAATGAAAGGCACCCAAGAAAATCAAGAATGAGAACTGTACGCAGGCCCCCTATGCCCCCACAAACCTATTGGCCAACCTCACCCATAACTAGATAGACAGTATATGGTCTTTTGGAGTTCTCCGCCTTTCCGCTTCACGTGCTCGATTGACTCAAGAAGGTAGGTAGATGACGACGTGCTATCATAGGGCTAAACAAGATATCGCCGCCTCACGTTGGCCCATCCTAGTCTTTAGGTGGCTTATATTGCAACCAAGGCAAACTCTTGGTTCTTCTAACGCAGACCTTAACCTCTGTGAGCCCAAAAGGATCATCTGCAACCTCATAGAGGGATACCAAGAGTACCCTCACGTCCCCTCGAAGCGGCGTGCTTCGTAACCCAGACCTGTTGGAGCCTTCTTCATGATCAGATGGATGTTCACTCCTCCTCATGTTCTACTTGGTTTTCTTGACTAAGGTTTACTACTTAGTTCTCTTAACTAAGGTTTACTGCTTAGTTTCCTAAATCGTTTGTTTTCTTAACTAAGTTTTACTACTTAGTCCTCTTAACTAAGGTTTACTACTTAGTTTCTCTTAATCGTTTGTTTTCTTAACTAAGGTTTAAAACTTAGTCTTCTTAACTAAGGTTTACTACTTAGTTTCCTGAATCATTCGTTTTCTTAACTAAGGTTTACAACTTAGTCCTCTTAACTAAGGTTTACCTATGAATTCAAGCATGACTTAAGTTCTCTTTATCAAATGATAGCGTACGGGTGTTCTCCCACGTTTCCAGCTTAGATTAACTTATTTCATGGCATAAGTCGTCCCACCCTTCGAGTCTTGTATTACATCTTAAGTCATATTCATTTCTTATCCCTAGGATAAGTTTATCTATTATTTAATCTTATCATTCCCCACTTTTCCTTGCTTTGATACTGTTATATTGGTTAAGTTTGCCCATGTGTCCAAGTTGACTTAACCCCCAATCATGTATTCAATTCAACCCACGCACTATGTCAATTTGGTTAAGTGTTATCCAGCAGTTCACGTTGACTTAACCCACCCATATATCGAGTCAAATTGGTTAAGTGTTATCTAGCGGTTCACGTTGACTTAGCCCACCCATATATCATGTCAAATTGGTTAAGTGTTATCTATCAGTTCGTGTTGACTTAACCTTCCTATATATCATGTCAAATTGGTTAAGTGTTATCTAACATTTCATGTTGACTTAACCTTACCATACTAGCATGTGTCATTAGCATTAATTAATTATTAATGCCTAACCTCTCACATTAGACCTATTGTTGCGGTCAATGGATGTGCTAGTTGGTTCCGGGCAGGATTACACCACAACTCAATCTAACCTCGGGTTTCAAGCACGTTATGACTAACTTCTCACATTAGACCCTATTGTTTGCAACCACTGGATATGCCAGGCGGTTCCAGGCAGAATTACGCCGCAAACTCATTCTAACCTCGAGTTAGCCATGTTTCATCTTTAGCCTATTAACGAATTCACAAATATGTTCATGTTCTTGTTATGCCACTAGTGTCAATTTTCATGTTATAATTCTAAACTTCCCATTTCTTTAACCAGTCAAACCCAAATTTAATTAAAACACTCATGCCTTAAATTTTAGGTTTTTGAATTAGATTTCACAATTACATGAGACAGATTATACCCAAACTTATCCAATTCCGATTAGGTTTCTAGTTTATCTATTTCTTCACCAAATTAGGATTTTTATCTTCAAATCATTTTTCCCCAAATCCCCTATTCAAACTTTATTTACCTTTAGCGTAAGTTACTCCAAATTACCAATTTCACGATCCTTTCCTCTTATTTCCTTGAATAATATCAATATATACTTTGCCAATTACCCTAATATTTGCAATAATAATCATTATGCCACAGACCCCAAATTACAGATTATATTCCTCGACTGTATAAAATAGATTATGCCCAATATTTGCAATAATAATCGTTATGCCACAAACCCTAAATTACAGAATATATTCCTCGACTGTATAAAATAGATTATGCCCAATATTTGCAATAATAATCATTATGCCACAAACCCCAAATTACAGATTATATTCCTCGACTGCATAAAATAGATTACGCCCAATATTTGCAATAATAATCGTTATGCCACAAACCCCAAATTACAGATTATATTCCTCGACTGTATAAAATAGATTATGCCCAATATTCCTATATTCCAACCATACGTATGTATAATAAGATTTCGTCTAGGTTCGAGATATCCTAGATCCAAAAATTAAAAAAGGGAAGGAGAATAAAAGAACAATTATTATAACATGAATCTTGAATTGAATTTATAACTGGGGAATGATGAACGATAATAATACTATTATACAACAAGTTTATTATAATTCCACTCACCTTGACTGGATTGGGGAAAATAAACGATTTTTTTATGTAGAACGCTGATTTAATCTTTTCATTTGATTGTTGGTGAAGAACATGAATTGTTGTTGAAGAACTTTGCTACTTGATTTGATTAAACTCCAAAGTTGATGAAGAACTTGCAATATAATTTAGATGTTTGGGACGACGGCCATGTTTGGTTGAAGTTTGGCGGCATGAAGGCATCTTAAGGAATTGTTATGAATTAGGGTTAGGTCTTGCTATGTATTTATAGGTGTAGAGAGTGTTTTAGAGCCCTTAGATTGACCTAGAAGCCATCCGACCCGTACAACACATCAAAACACGTCACAAGAACTGAAATCGCCCATATCTGGGGATAGGTCGACCCCCAGGTCGACCTCCCTAGGGGTAGGTCGACCTCCTAGTCGACCTGACCCCCAGGTCGACCCCCCTAGGGGTAGGTCGACCTCCTAGTCGACCTGACCCCCAGGTCGACCCCTAGGTCGACCTGCCTGGTTTTGGCGGGAAATTTCCCGCCCAGCTGCCTAGGTCGAATTTTGAACTATTTTGAATTTTTGTTGAATCTTCTAAAGGCCGTAACTCGTTCATACGGAGTCCGAATTACGCAAAATTATTCTCTATTTCAATCAGAATTTCGATACGAACGCAATGGTGATGTCCGTTTTACTTAATTCCTGATATTTAAATTAAGTATCCTTATTTTATTATCTTTTCTGTTACGCACACTATTATCGAATTAATTTTTCCTTCTCTTCCATATTAATTAATTTTCATTATACATCACCATTATTTACCTATCTATGCTTATACAGATATTTGTACATTTTTTTAATTATATTAAAAATACGAGGTGTTACAGAGCCCATACTTCAACAACCATGCTACTTCGCTCCCAGTCCCCCTGCACCACGTACTCGAGCCTCCCTCTCTTCACACTGTTCTTGCTTACACACCCACGCCACCTCGAGGGTCAGCACCCTCGCCTGAACCACCAGCGAGTCATTATTTCAGCTCCACTTATCGTCGAAAGATCCAGCATCCCCGTTCTCTCTAGTTTTCTTCTTTCAGTGGGTTCGGTTATATATATGGTTTGTTTATATTGTATGGGTTCCAGTGGTGCAGAATTATTATAATAATAAGAAGAGGAGTTTTCGGTCTCAGGGGAGAAATGAAAAAAGGCAAACGAAAAAAATTAGTTGCAACTATTTATAGAAGAAAAGTTGAGATAGAAACAATGTCACCTCTTATACGTACAACACTGATGACTTAGGTCTGCGCGTGTTCCCTTTCATAGCAGCAAGGCATGTGAAGTCTTTAATTTGATAAGGATCAGTTTATGGGAAAGGGTGCGTTTCTCTTCGATTTTGGGTTCCTGATACCTTCGGATGGAAGAAACAAATGAAAAGAAAATTGTTTGAATATACATATTTTTTGATTTGGTTTGGTATGCTTTGTTTATATATGGTTATTCAAATTTTATACCGCAATTTAACGTGGTCCTATTTAATTCGCACCGACACATACAGATTCCAATGCAACAAAAATGGACGTGCTACTATGTCTTGATATTATGAACCCAAAGAAACTTGTTTCATCAAAATACGGCTACATTTTCAAAAATGGCCTTAATTTTATTCTAGTTTATTTATCGGTTCACTTCTAATTTCGTCCACGGACAAAATGACTCTGTTTGGCTCCAAACTCGAAATCTGGCAATAATTTGCTATATGTATTCCAATAAAACTCGTTTCGTTGAAAACGTAGGTCGTTTAAAAAATAATCATTTCCGAGGCCTATATAATATCGGTAAAGTATAATTAGATCCAAAACAATTCGATAATAATAAATTATTATCATTGTATATGTCCAAATGAAATTGTATACAGTTCCAAGAAACCCTGTGTATATTTTAAATTTAATATTTAAAATTCCAGTTTAAATGTTATTCAAATTAAATAAAAACCATTAATATTTTACTAAATAAACGTTATCGTTTATAAATGAATTCCATAGCGACTATTTGAAAATCTGAATTGGACATAGTTACAATATATAAGATAAAATCTCGATTTTTCTCTTCCATTAGAAAATTATCATCAAACGGACCCTAACGTCTCTTGTTTCACAGAATTCTGACTTATAAAGGGTTATATATATTCAATTAAAGTTCAAAACTCAATATTACGAAGTACCGCGTTGTTTCTAGCTCGTTTTAATAAATTTGAAAATTTATATGTTTGAAATCCATTTTGATAAATAAATTCGATATAAAATCCATTTATATTACCAAATCAATATTTAAAACAGATTTAAATATTCGTTATTAATGTTTAAAAATCTAGAACATTACATTGATCATTTTATACAAGTTCGGGATTCATACATCTAACTAAGATCGAGAAAATAATCGAAAATATTTCCTAATTTGCAAAAAATATGTTAGAAAAATTATTCAAACACTTTATATTAAATTGTTGTAAATATTCATTTATAACACTTCACTATTGTAACAAATTCAAATAATTACTTCATTTTTTTTAGTTTATTATTTTTTTACTTCGACGATCGGTCATCTTACTTTCCATTACAAACAAAATAACATAATCATATTTTATAAGTAATTTCAGGTTAAACAATTCAACAAAATTTCGGCAACACTTCCCTTTATTTCCTATGTTGTACACAAATGCATGTACACAGGGAACAAAAGGAAGTGTCATCTAAATTTTGTGAACCATTTAAACTGAAATCATTTATAAAATGTGATTACTTTATTGTGTTTGTAACTTGTCCAATACTGAGACAAATCCAACAATGTAACAACTCGGAATTTCTGAACAATTTTAAAAAATTTATTTTAGCTATTTTAATGGATTTTATATATTTAAAATGATTTATTTTAAATAATAACGACTAAAATTTTATTTAAATCGAAGTTAGAACATATAAATTTAAAATTTAATTAAAATGAACTTAAAATGGTGCGATAGTTTAAAATTTTGATTTTAAATTTCAATTGAATTTACAAAATATAAATCAGAATTTGACGAAACAAGAACCGTTAGAATCTATTGAACCATATTTTTCTAACGAATGTAAGAAATTGAGATTTCACTTTATGAATTGAAAGTTATGTCCAGTTTAAAATTTAAAATTGTCGCTGTATAATTTATATATATTTTAATATAATATATAGCCCTTAAAAATAGCCATTTTGCAAACGACCTCTGTTTTCAACGAAACCACTTTTGTTGGATCTGGAATGTCAAACTATAATGAGGTTTAAAATTTCATGATTTTTGGAATTAATGTGTGAGGCAGTAAATTTAAATGTGTTTTCAATTTTAGTTTAAATTTAATCGATCAGTTAAAAGGGCCATTTTTCGAACGGTCTCTAAATTTGCCGAAATTAGTTTTGTTAGGACCATATCATCAAAACATAACTAGATATAATTTTTCTGTAATTTTTGGAGTTAGTATGTGGCCCTGGTAAATTAAAATGCACGTTTAAATTCGATATATATTGATTTATATTTTAATTTTGACCAAAACTGATCGAAACAGTCGAATTGGCTTACGAAACATATCCCATTGTGTTCGGGATGGGGGCATTTAGCTAGGGGCGATAGTCGTTGGTTCGTTTGGAGTTTGGATGGAAAATCTAACATTTTTGGAATTAAAATATAAATTAATAAATATGAGCCAACTAGAATTCATTAAAACCTAATTCCTTTTTTTCCAAAAACCGCATCCGACAAAACGCGATTAAGGGTGAAAATCGTTCCAAACTTCCTACCAAAATTCAAGCCAATCCGCTCAACGATTCCAGTAATTCATGAAGAGTAAATCAAAGAGCTAGGAAGGAGCTTTAAATCCATATAACGATGATCGGATTTGGGTTTGTAATTTTTTCGTACAGGCGCCCCAAACTTCCGGCGTTCGCACGCCATTTCGTGCCTCTATAGTCCGGTGAGTTCAAGTAGAAGCACGGGGTGGGGGAGCGAGATAGCGGCTTCAAGATGGCAACTTCCGATCAAAGCCCAACGCCTCGTATTGCGTGCGGTAGTCAACACTAGGTTGGGGCTTTTTCTCGACGTTGGGTTTTCTTGTTCCAGAGTAACGAAGGAAGAGGGATTAGAGGAAAGAGAGAAAGTAATTAGTTTATTTATTATTTTAATTAATTTTAAATAATGTAATCAAATCTAAATTAACATATCTCTCTCATAAGAGGTCGGAATGGAACGATTTCAGTTGCATTGAATTCGCAGCGACGAACTCTACATTTTAGAATTGACCAGAACGGAAACGGAGCTACTTGGAAATTTTGATAAAATTAAACGACCAGTTTAATTTTATTAAAACCATCGCCAATAAAGAATGACAGAGTGGAACCCAATGTGAGAACTTCTCACTAAAAATCCTATACAGTTATTTATTTATTTTATAACTGAAAAATATATAGAATTGACAGTGTAGATTTTTATCAGTTCGAATCATTATAAATTGTATACGGTGTCTGTTCGCTCACCTCCTCGTCCACAGACCATGGACGATTTAATTGACTGTATTGTGTTTTGATTGTGATGCTAAAATGTTTGAAATATTAAAAATAATTTAATATTAATTTGTGGTAGTTGAAATTAAATTACAATTATCCATTTATAATTTAAACAGTGAAAATTGGCTAATTAGAAAATAATTGAAATTGAATTAGATCTAGTTAAATTTATTAACCAGTGATTATTTTGAATCGACTGTTGTTGTTTGGAAACCCCACACGGGTCTGGGGATGATAATTTATTCACATCTCCCCTGGATTTAATTATATCTCAATCGATTAATCGATAGACTATGCGAAACGACCCAAACTTCCCCTTACGGGAAAGCCCGGATTGCTTTGAGAACACGACGCATCAGAACACAAACAATAGAACATTTCATTGCTATTACAACAATTACATCAGAGTACAAGGATATATCAGAGTTCAAATAATTTAAAGTAAAAAAATATCAGAGATTTAATTACAACCACAACTAAAAGAGATATACGGATACAAAGCTTTCTGAATATAGCTCCAGCTGTAATCCAGGATCATGTGAAAATAATATCTACAAAACCAAAACTACTAGCTGCCCGTGTGGAAAATATGGCACCCACAGTTTAGGTAGAAACAATAAACTCCGAGTCAGTCATGGCACTGGTGTGAGAACTAAAATAGTTATTAAATCTTTAATTTAAAAGTTGGGAAATCATGAGACCACGCCGTATAACACGGAACATGTTTACTCCACACGAATCTGTTTAAAATAAACAACGCTATGCTTTCCGGAAAATGAAGCTATTATAAGACTCGGGTCCCATCACACAATGCAACGCAAGCCGGAGGATAGAGTTTTCCCTTATAATAGACAAACATTCTTGGTACGTTTAAAACAAATCATTTTGATATTACTGTAAGTGTATAGTGTCAAAATCAACTTCAGATATAAATGTATCAATCATAGACGGCATAGGTACCATATATTATGTCGCCATACTAGTTTTATAACTAAAACTGAAAAGTTGCGTATTGGAAATTGGATTCCATCTATGAGTCGAGGCAAGGGATCATCCTCACCGTCTTTGAGACAATCTAGAAAATACCTTAGGATTCGGACGTTGGCGAACCCTGGTTAGCAGCAGGGCCGGTCCACACTTACTTTAGTGGATTAATATTCCTGAACACACGTTTCCCGGTCCTATAGGACCTATCACTTGGCCACTAGGAACCAATATCCGATGCGCCTCGCATTCCATCATCCACACAGGTAAAAATAAATAAATGTCTTTGATCCATACCATGACACCACCCATAGCTATAAAGAAACGTCGTGTCTCCCTGCCGTCCTCATTCCGTTTTCGCGAATTAACGTTATACACAAGGCTATGCTATTTAAACCCGTGCTTTGATCATCAACCACAAGACTCTGCTTTTCAACAAGAAGCCTTGATCATTTGCATCTCAGCATGTCACATTGACAATTCATGCCATGCGACTGATATCCATCAGTATATAACCTCTAAGCTCATACGTCTTGTAGAAGGGTGTTAAGAAAGAGAATAAATTCTCCGCTACCAAATAGATATATAATTAATAGAAATCAATCACGCAGAATGAAATCCAATGTCAGACACATATCCATTCACAAGTTCGTTCTGGGTCTGAACAAAACCGGAGGCACCTTATTCCTCATCCCATATGTCCAATATAGGAGAGAGGTCCTTGCATATCACGTCGATCTCCAAGTACGTCTGGACGATTACCACTTATTACCTTGTATTGGGTGTACAGCCTAATCAAGACATCAGTAATCATCCAAACGATGTGAAGAATTCCGGTCTTCAACCACCGTCTTCATCATCGACTTATCGTCGAATCAATTATTCGGAATGGGTATAAACCCGGCCTTTCCGAATAATTCACGTATTTTATAATCAAGTGCTATAAAAACACAACATACGCCTTATTCCAATCTAGAATATTCTTTTATTCAAATAATCTTTTCACAATTTAAACCAAATTAAGGTTTTCCAAACTAGTCGGGATTAACGAACCTTACCGAAGTAATCATTTATTTTATTTCCCAATCCCAACCTATTCATCCCATGGAGCAAAACTGGTAATACTCCATATCAAACACCATGGTGTTATCGCGTTCAAATCTAATTAAAGATTTAACTATCGCATGGAGTAAAACTGGTGGTACTCCATTCTCGATCATTTCCCAAATTTGATAATTAAATCACCACCTTCACATTTCAATCTAATTAAAGGTTCATTAAAACTCCACTTAGTTTTATTCTTCCAACAATCATTATTTAATGATTATTTAACTTTGGAAACACAAACATGCCACATCGACAATCTACACCATACCACTGATTTCTACCAATATATAACCTCTAAGCTCATACGTCTCAGAGATGGGTGTTAACCAAGTGAATAAATTCTCCGCCATCAAACAGATATATATTTAGCAGAGATCAACAATACGGTTTGAAATACAATGTTAGACGTGTAATCCTATCGTTAACTGGGTTAAAGAACCAATGTCGTTTAAAACACAGTTCACGATAAACCTAAAATCATATTCCATTAACCATGGAATCTTCACGGAAAACTGATAAATATATATATAATCAATATAAATTTCTGTATCCAACCAATAATATAAATGGAACAATGACAAAGCCTTTTAAATTCCATATATATTAACAGTCTTCCTCCACAGAAGCTCACTTCAATTATCACCAAACCGAATTCCATTCAATTCCAATTTAATATATTAAATTGGAAAACTTTACTTTGGAAAATTTCCATTAAATCTTAATAAAAGATTTATATATTCCAAATCACATTTCAAAGTTAATCGGATTAAAGAACAAATGTCGTTAAAAACACAGTTCATGATAAACCCGAAATCTCATTCCATTAACCATGGAATCTTCACGGAAAACAAATCAATATATATAATCGATATAAATTTCCGTATCCAACCAATAATATAAATGGAATAACAACAAAGCCTTTTAGATTCCATATATATTAATAGTCTTCCTCCACAGAAGCTCACTTCGATTATTACCAAACCGAATTCCATTCAATTCCAATTTAATATATTAAATTGGAAAACTTTACTTTGGAAAATTTCCATTAAATCTTAATAAAAGATTTATATATTCCAAATCACATTTCACTATTAATCGGGTTAAAGAACGAATTTCGTTAAAAACACAATTCACTATAAACCCAATTCACATTCCATTTTATTCCAATTACTAAATATAACTGGAAACACTAATAATATTAATTAAAAGATTTATTCTTCTCACACGGGGTTTAAGAAAAGTGTTACTGATGACACCATTCACGACAAACCCAAAATCCACTTTGATATTAAATATAAGGCTCTAAACAGAAATTATATCGGCTTACATTCAATATCAAATTCTGAAACCAACACATATCGTATGGGGAATAACGATATATATTTATCTTCCAAATTCCTCCACAATATCCGCATAGTCACGGAATCTAATATCGAAATATCCCGAAGATGATTTCTATTCAAATCCATTCCAATTTATACATTGGAAAATCCTGGTTAGATTAAAACCATTCACAAATCCAATTTATTTATTTAAAAACGTTGGATTATCTTTCTAGTTATTCACTAGTTCATTTTGATAAAAATATATTTTTATCTTTACAAAACTAGAATTTTTCATCCAAATCATTTATTATGATTTTACATAAATTACTAATATTTTTAATAATTTTATCAAGGCCCGTACAGTCAGTTTCCAGTAATGGCCACTGAACTGCATCCGTAGCGACCTTTTCAAAAAATGATTTGGACATAATTCCAAATCCAGCCGTTAGATTTCAAATCTCTTATATTCATTCAAAAGCTCTTTTCGATATGAACCCAATGGTTCTGGTTTTAGGAGAATCTGACGGTCGGATCTCCCGTAATGTCAATTCGAAGTAAATGGTTGAAATTCGTGAATGGTCGCAGCGCGACGCGTTCTATTCAAGCGATTAATATATATATATATATATATATAATATATTTCATTTAAAACGTATTTTATAAATTCGTTTTAAAAATGATTCCCACTTTCATTTCAATTTTAAATCAAAATTGAATACTCCTTATCATTATAATATTTAAATGATAATATTTCCAATATATCAGATTTTAAAATCATTTCTTTTTCGATATTCATTATAAAAATGAATAAAACTGATATAAATATCGTTCACGTTAAAATGGCGCATATCTAATTAACACGGCTTCACATACTTCAATATTTTCGTGTCCATCCAGAATCGGACATCAAGTTCACATTTTAGTCCTTTACAGAATATTATTTTAGAATATTCGTTATTTTAAAATATTCGTTATTCCTGAATTAGAATCAGACCCAATCAATTACCATATAATGTCATTTATATGGATATCATACATCACATGTACACAACAACAATGATACACAATCATCCATCATCCAGAGTGCATTACACAACTGCATAAGCATTCAATATAAATAATTAACGCTTATTACAGTCTATCAACCAATCGATTGACATACAACTAAAAAATTGGGATTAGTGTACGCCGAATATCATCCCAATACCCGTGTGTGGTTTCAACCAACAAATACTGAATATTATTTGTGCAGTTGGGCGATGTGTAAAATTTATTGTCCCACTCAATGTCAATTAAATGGGTGTACATAAACAAATCGTCCGATTTGTAGATAAATATTTATTTTCATTTCAGGAGAATTTTATACCATTCATATATACATTAAAAATTATATTTCTAACAATAAAATATTTATTTCAACACTTGACTATTTTATATAGTTCATATATTCATTAAAAATGATATTTTTATTGTTCAAGCATTTTATTCAACATATGAATATTTTATATAGTTTATTTCAGAAAATTTCGGCATTACAACGGCGCGATATTAGAACCAGAAAATTTCGGCATTATCCCTCTCCTGATACTGGCTCGCGCCATACACAATCATCAATTAATCCACAAAACCATAATACAATCAATTTTTCCACAACACAATCATATCACATAATTCATCCAAGGTTTGTACAAAAAGTAGTGTTAGGAGCTACTAAGCCCCATCTGCAACCTAGGGTATAATAACCGAATGAAAATGGTTTGAGTGGGTAGTTCTTACCTAAGCTAAACCAATCGCCTCGACATTTCTATTGTAGAATCTTGTCGTGCGGTCTCCGTTTTGTCGTTCTCTGCATTTGAATTCGCCTCTTTGGCTCCAGAATTTGCGTACGAGCTCCAATCTTCACCAAACTTTTTTTTAGCACAAGATCGTCATTCCGAACAACTTTTGCCTAGTGGGCTTTCTTCCAAAAATGCGCCAATTCGCCGGAAATCATGAAAAGACTGTATATGGACTGCTGACTGTGGACGCGTTTTCTGAACTGCTCTGAACTCCAAAATTTGACTTCCATATATCCAAATCGAAGAGAAAAACGAGATCTTCAACTTTGTTTCTGTGGAGTTTTGGCTAGAAATGCACGGTTTGGGAGTTATTGGCTAAAAGGGGACAGGGGTTGTTTTGCACATAGGGTAATTTTGGTGAAAAGAGGGATTTTGTGTAACACCCCGTATTTTTAAGATAATAAAATAAGAATAACTTAATTAAATAGTGGGAACTAAGTAAAATAGACTGCGCCATTGCGACCGCCTCAGAATTTTGGTCAAGATAGAAACCAGGTTTGCGTAAAACGTACATCATATAAAGAAGTTATTAAGCCTAGACGTTTGTATACGCACATACAAACAAATTAAGATAAAAAAATAAAGAATAAAATAAGGATTACATGTAATAAATACATGCACTGAAAAAAAATGTAATGCATGCATTGAAAGAAAGAAAAGATTGGTTGCATGCAATGTAAATATGTTGCGTTCACTGATTTGCAAACATATTGCATTAACATTAAAAGAAAAACAAAAGAAAAAGATTTATGCAATGGTTTAATTTAAGTATTGTAACTAACATGAAAAAGAAATTAAGGAAAGAGAAATAATTATCATTGTTCTAAGACTTATTAACAAAAGACTTCATAGCTCAGTTGGTTAAGGCAATGGATTTGTAACATAGAGGTCGGGGGTTCGAACCCCGGTGGTAGTATAATTTTTATCTTTGTTTTAGAGAGGGCCAAATGAACACGCAAATATATGTACATATACAAATTCAAAATTTGAAAGGATAAGAAAATACATATAAGGAAATAAAGAAAATATATGCATATATATGAGAATATATATATATATATATGCAGAAATATATGTATACGAAAGATAAAATTCAAGATAAGGCTATAGTCAATGAAATATGGCAAGAATGAAATAACGGTGCAACATCATTTGAATTTTAAAAATAAAATGAAAGTTGTGCATATATATATATATACATATATATATATATATATATATATATATATATATGCGTAAAATGGTCGTTAGAGGAATTGTATACATATAAGAATATTTCATGTGAATAAAATAGTTAAATAAATGCCGGAAATTCAAAAGTTAGAAAATCAAATTTCTACGCCAAAACAATTCAAACATTCGAAATTCAAATTTCTGCGCCAAAACAGCTTGTGAGACCCAATGCTGACTCAGCACTGCGTGTACGATAAGATTTGGCTAGATTCATCTACGAACCTGGACTGTTTTCTTAACTGGGTTCAATGCTGACTCAGCGCTGCGTGTACATTAAGGCCTTGAGCACCTATAAATAAGACCTTAGACCTAACCCTAAACATCACAATTCGGGGGCTACGCTGGAGCTCTGCCATGGCTCCCTCTCTCTTTTCTCAAATCTATTCTGAAATTAAAATGTTAGCCTAGGAGGATTATGAATTCAGATCTGGAAGAGGGAATCAACGTTAATAAAAAGATTATTGAATCGTGAAAGCAAGGTAAACATCTAAGAACCAATCAGTTTAAATTATTTCACTTTCCCTTCTCTTTTCATGAAATAATAAATGCATGGTCGTTAGGTCGTGAATCAAATTAAAGGGAAAAGGAAAACTGTAACACCCCGAATTTCAGTTAATGCTAAAATTCACTAATTGCAGAATAAATAATCTCAGATGTGAGAATTGGGGGAAACGGGCTGAGTCATTGCGTTCGTCTCGGAAAAATACGCAAAATAGAGTCCGAAATTTTGTAAATCGGAGTCCGTATGGCCCAGTTATGGCCCAATGAAGTTTGCAGAAAATTCAAAGTTCAAAACAGATTTAAAATTCAGGTTTAAATTTCGAAATTGGGGCCATTGGGCGCAGGAGGGAAAAATTCCCGCCTAGCTACCCAAGTCGACAGCCCTGTCGACTGGGCAGTCGACTTGGCTAGGACCAAGTCGACAGCCCTGTCGACTTGGGTGTCGACAGGGGGTGCTCGGCCAGTTTAACCTGGTGCACCATTTTAGGGTTTGGCTGTGTTTTGGGCTATTCTCTAGAAGCTTCCGAGATCTGATGGTCCTAATCTAATTTAGGGTTAATCTAATGGCCTAAAACACTTGCCTAATCTATAAATACACCCTAACACTACCCTAATTCATACTAAAAATAGATTCAAGGGCCTCATGCCGTCAAATCAAAACTAGAAGGAGCCTCCACCAAATTTGAGAGGAAGTTGGCATCTCAAATCAACTCTAATCAAGTTCTAATCCACTCTAGCAACTTAATCTTCCTCATTGGAGTGCTAATTAGTTATTTGTGAGTTCCTATGCCTTTAGCAAGCAATTGCTAAACTAATTAGGATAGGATATTAGGAGGCTATGGATGTAAATGAGGATTTATGCATGTTGTGGTTGTCATATGTTATAAGTTCATATGCAAGTTTGTCTCTTTTTATGATATGACATGTGATGCAAGTTCATATGCAAGTTTATATGCAAAGCTCATATGCAAGTTTGTCTCTTTTTATGATATGACATGTTATGCAAGTTCATATGCAAGTTTATATGCAAGTTCATATGCAAGTTTGTCTCTTTTTATGATATGCATAACATATGCAAGGTTGCCTCTATGTATGATATGTTATGCAAGCTCATACGCAAGTCTGTATGCAAGTTCATATGCAAGTCTATATGCAAGTTCATATGCAAGTCTATATGCAAGTTCATATGCAAGTTTGTCTCTTTTTATGATATGCATAACATATGCAAGGTTGCCTCTATATATGACATGTTATGTAAGTTCATATGCAAGTTTATATGCAAGTTCATATGCAAGTTTGGGTTAATGATTTATGCTAGTTGGGTTTAATGTTATGATGCAAGTTGACACCTTTTTAAACCCATGTAAATGCCAACGTTGTGCTAAGATTGAACCCATTACATTTATAGTGAATCTTCCCATTTATATGACATGTCATGAGAACGAATTACGTGGGAAACGATGGGGTTAATATGCATGTTAATAGAAATGTGTAAGGTTGGTATGCTTAAGCATAACATAAAATGAATGGACATAATTGGGAATTTACCTATTAAGTTAGGTCTACCCATATTATGGAGTTGGGAATTTACCTATTAAGTTAGGTCTACCCATACTATGGAATTGGGAATTTACCTATTGAGTTAGGTCTACCCATATTCTTAAAAATGTGTAATTAATTAGGGATAATTAATACAAATTATGGGGGTGATTAATTAGGTGTAATTAATCAACTAAGACACGAGGTTGGACCCTTTTGTAGCGGAAGTCTTCCCGGAACCAACCGGCAAATCCAGCAGCTACAAATGATTGGTCCAATGTGAGAGGTCTTAGTCATAAATTAAATACGTGATTAAGGTAAAAACACGAGGTTAGACCCTTTTTATGACGGAAGTCTGCCCGGACCCAACCGGCATATCCAACAGTCATAAAAGGTGGTCTAATGTGAGAGGTCTTTATGAGGTCATGATCTTAATTAATTAATTAAGAAACACTTAACCATAGTAGCATGTAGAGGGACATGAGGGGTTAAGTGGGTGCCTTGGGTGGCATGTGGAAATCTAGTGGTTGCCTTGGGTGGCAATAGAAAATACGATTAGAATACTTAACCAAAGTGGAACATGTAATCAAAACATGATAAAAGGGTTAAGTGGTATACACTAGAAATGACAAGCTTAGGTGGGTAGCTTGTGGGGGCCCATTTCAACCAATATCCCAAACGTATCTTTGTGGGCTCGACCCAAGTCGAGGACGGGACACGCATATTGGGCTTGACTATAAGAGGCCAAAACGGGGTAGCGGTGGCAACGCGAGTCCAACGGGTTTCATATGCGTGTGTGGACCCGGGCTGGTAGGTAAGACGTTGTTGCATCGTGTAGATATAATCCGTGCACCATTTGTTGTATCGGGTTGCCACTATGGGGAGTGATACACCCCATTGTGGGGCCAGCACGGGTATCTACGGTAGGGAGCCGATCGCTTGGGAGTAGTGGGTACACCTAGTGGAGATAGGGGCAGGCGGCACATATGTAGTCAGCTAGGGGTACACGAAACTACTGGGTAAATTTACTAAGTCCTTGGGAGGGATCAACCCTTAAGTAGGAATGACTGGTGTGGTGCAGTGTAGTAATTATCCTTGGGTGGGTAAATGCGTCTTTATCGTTATCTTAGTTCATTCTAAGTCTGATTGGCTACTGAGTGTAGTCATTTATCCCCAGTCACACCGTACCAAGTTATATCATACCCTAATTACTTTAACGATTGCATTGTTAAAGTTATAGGACTCGCTCAGACTTATGTCTGACCCCGTTGTTTTTATCTTTTTCCCAAACCTCAGGTTCTCAGAGTGGGCCCAGCACGAGTGGGCTTTGATCAGGCTGCTTTTATTACTCTCTTGGAGCTTGGACCCTAGATGTAGAGCTCAGCTTACCCTTTTCTTTTATGGCTATCAGTTCATGTATTGGGATTATGTATTTTTATTTATTAGGATGGATATTTTGTACTTGACTCTTATTATGGTTTTGTGATGTAACCAAACATGTTTTACTTTCCGCTGCAATGAAATGATGTTTTAAATTTTCAAGTATTACTTATATCTGTCTTGCTGTAATTTCTCTGTTCTATATTCACTAAAAATACTCCACCGATGTTATGGCATTCCCTTAGCGAGTGACCATAGCGGGAGTGGGGTGTTACAAAAACCATGGATGATAGAATGGATCAGATCCAAAATTTGGGGAAAGCTTAAAGGTGTGTGGGTTTAAATTATCCCTTGTGAATAATAGTATGTTTATCATTTAATCATTCCCCATGGACATTTATAATGAATGTATTGAAAAAGTTAATTGATGCGATGGATAATTGCACTAAAATGAAAATTATGTTCAATTAGTTGAGATGTACACTTATTTGAATGTTTAAGATGAATACTGTTGTATAGATCCATTTTATGAACCTATAAATTAGGATAATTGAGACATTGGGTAAAAGATGCACTATTTGAGATCTACATATTATTAATTACATGTAGAAAGACATGCGACTCATATTGAGAGATTTGGAGGCATAAATTATGATGGGGTTAATGGCATAACTATGGTGCAAATTATGCACATAAATTGAATTGGAATTATGAATGTGAAATAGAAATTATGCATATAAATTGAATTGGAATTATGAATGTGAATTGGAAATTATGCATATAAATTATAGGCATAACTTATTAGTAGAATTATAAGCATAAACTTGAATTGGGGAATAAATATGTATTTTGTTTTAAGACTTTAAATTGAAGCCGCAATTTGATATGAACACAAATAATGGAATAGAGATGAATATGCCTAAAACTAAACTGCACATAGGCGCGAGGTTAGATTGCACTTGTGGTAGAAGTCTGCCCAGACTCGACCGGCATATCCAGCAACCACAAGTAGTGAATCTAATGTGAGAGGCCTAGTGTGTATAAATGAAACAAGTAGTTGTGATAAGACACGAGGTTAAGTCAACTTGTGGTAAAAGACTACCTGGACCCGCCCGACAAATCCAGCATCCACAATTGTTGACTTAATGTGAGAGGTCTATTACATATATATACACATATATGAAAATACGTAAATGGAAGGACTGACAAATACCATTAATTGTAATAAATGGAAATAAATGAAATTGAACGAAAGATAATAACAATTGTAAGGAGAAGGGAACAAATGGGGAAAGATAATAATCTATTATGAATAAACTCAAGAAAAGGAAAGATAATAGGTAAACTTGTCCTAGGGACAAATGGGAATTATAACTTATGGAATAAGGTAAGTTATAATGAACGATAGAGAAAAATGAAATAACTTATGTAATAAAGTTGTACTTAATCGAAGATTAAGTAATTAGCGAGAATAAGAATAAATCCATAAATGAGGATGACATAAGTTATATGAAGGAAAAGGGAACTTATTAGTAAACTTCTATTAAGAGAACCAAGTTAATAAGTAAATTATGATAAATTGTAATGGCGGTGTACGACAAGATTATGATTAAATGAGAAAGAAGAAGGCAAACTTATGGAGATAAGTAAGTTGTATTTAATCATAAATGTTGAACGATAGAAAACATGTAAATTAAGATGTACTTAATTAGAACATGTTAGGCAACCATGAGATGGGACATGAATTTTGAATTTCAATATAGAGAATAACATGTTGTTGGCTTATTAATGAACTTAAATGGGTTAAGTTATAAATTGAATTAATAATCGAGGGTAACTTGGTAAACTTGAAAAGGAAATCAACGTGAAGGAGAATAACCAAGTTAAATGAGAAAACTCACGAGGTGGCGCAAGCCGTGATTAATGGTTAGACGTAGGGTCTAATGACATATAAAATTGAGGCGCTTGGACCAGTCCATACGTTAGAGGATGAATAACCATAAGGGGTAGATCATCGGGGTGTCAAAAGACACAAAGAGGAGCGCATGTCCATCCAGTTATTCTTGTAGGCTCAACGGACTGGATTAAGAAGCATGCGGCTTCCGGGGACATAGTGTACTCTTGATATTCCTCTGTGAGTGGCAGATGATCCGCCTGTACTCACATAGGTTAGGTCTACGTAGGTGAACCAATGAGTATGCCTTGATTGCAACAATAAGGGGCAATCAAAAGACTAAGATGGACCAGCGCGATTCGGCGATACTAGTTAGTGCCCTGTGATAGCAACTCGCCGTCTACCTACCATCTTCAGTCAGTACGTAAAGCGGAAAGGCGGAGAACTCCAAAAGACCATATACTTTGCTATCTAGTTATGGGTGAGGTTGGCCAATAGGTTTAAAGGGATTAGGGGGCTAGGGTTAAGTTCTCATTCTTGATATTCTTGGGTGCCTTTCATTAATTGAGGGAGGGGTCTAGTGGGACCATAGCCACTGTAAAAGCAGACCTTAGCATCTGCATTCGGCAGATATCTGATAGCTCCCGATCGAGTTCCGTGTTTCTTGATTAGCCCTGCCACAGGACTCGGGCGCACATATAGAGAACATGTGCAATAGACATCGAGAACGATTGACGATACGTACGTGGGAAAGTCTAGGTACACTCTTGTCGCTTTGGGTGGTGTATCATAAGACTAGAGGGCATTATTCAAGGATGGAACCTAATTTGATCGAATGGTTCAAAGATGGCAGTCCGAACGCTTACATAGAAGTAGTGGTTCTTTACAGATGTAGCATTGACATATATACAGATATCAGTATGACATTTGGGCGTAGGATTAGGGTCGGCTATATTCCTGTGATGATACGGTGGAGACCGTGCGAGTTAGGTACCATGGGTTGTACCTTAATTGGGGGTAGCTACATATACACTGTATTAGGTTAATCAACTAGGGAGTAGATGGGTGCGACGCGTGTAAGCCTTGAATGCTAATAACACAGATAACCCAATAAACTAGAAAATGTAATTGAACGGTATATGTAGGATTATCCACAAGTATAATTTAAATCCAGTCACACAGGACCTATGTTCTGACCCCCCCTCCTCACAACATTCGCAGGTTAGGTTCATGACAGAGACTGTATAGCTTTGGATACTGGTTTAGCAGTATTATTATTAAGGTAAAACTATGTTTTAATTACATTATATTTTATTCCTTCCGCTGTGAGATGTTTTCTGAACACTGACATATTTCATGTCTCTGTCTTTTTTGCAGGATACCAGAGCAAACCAACTCGGGTTTCGATGGATTGGGATTTTTGAAAAAAAACTCGATCCGTCAAAATTCGGGTTGTTACATCTGGTATCAAAGCTTCGGTTTAGGATTCCTATATAGATAATGAGTGAGCGTATTTAAATATATATATATATATATATATATTAGATATATAAACCTAGATCCATAAAAAAGCCCACTAAGTAGAGAAAGTAAAACATGAAAGAGTTGGGATATCGGTTTTGTACACTAAAGGAATGAACGTAAAAATTTTGGACCCTTAGGTAGTTTGGGTGGAAAGTGTACAATATGATTGGTATTAGAAAAGATGTATCCCATATGATAGAAACTGAAATGTTAATATTTCAAATTAGTGGGTTCAGAAGTGAAACCTTATAAATTAGAAAAAGGTTAAAAAGTGGAAAATGGATTAGGAAAATATATAGTTGAGAGAATTGACTTTGGGAAAGTGTCTAGGAAATCCTAGTTGAGTTGGAGATCCACTTTGAGTCTAACCCAATAATTAACTTTTAAGAACTTGAAATTATAAAAGTTTTGGCGAAATAGTTTGTGGTGTTTTCAAGTTTTAATCTTAAAAGTATTTTTGATGTTTGAAGAAAATATGTAGAAAAACATATTTGAAAATGTATATTGGGTTTTAAAGTAAAGTGGCGTATACTTTTTAAAATAATGATTTCTTGTTTTAAAGGAATTATTTGAAAAAAGTGTATGTTATAAAGCATGTATAGCCCACTAGTTTTCATAATTTAATGTATGAAAGGATTAAAAAGTAAAGCATACAAAATGTTGCATTTTGTAAGAAGTTTTGAAATCTTTATTCTTTTGACAATAAATTTTGATTATTGTTTTAAGAAGAAAATAAAAGTTTTAGCATTTTTAATTTTTTTTTTAAAAAGTTTGAAGCTATGAAGTAAATAGTAAGGACTATCTTGGAATAATGAAAAAATTCCCATAGAATGCATAAGCAATGTAAAGCGTAGGATTGTTGCTTGAAATAAAATATAGGCCAGTAATACACAACAAGGACTAGTACAGACTACTAGATAGTGAAGGGCAAGTGTAACACCCCACGCCCGCTATGGTCACTCTCTAAGGGAATGCCATAGCATCGGTGGAGTATTTTAGTGAATATAGAACAGAAAAATTACAACAAGACAGATATAAATAGTACTTGAAATTTAAAACATCATCTCATAACAGCGGAAGTAAACATGTCTGGTTACATCATAAAACCACAATAAAAGTCAAGTACAATATCCATCAAAATAAAGAAGTACATAATCCCACTCTCTCATACAATAGCCAAGACAAAAGAAAAGATAACTGGATAACTGGAGCTTTACATCTATCCAAGCTCCTAAAGACTGGAACAACAATCCGATCAAGCTCCACTACTGCTAGGATCCACCGTAGGACCTGAGGGTTGGAAAAAAAAAGATAAAAACAACGGGGTCAGACATAAGTCTGAGCGAGTCCTATAACTTTAACAATACAATCATTAAAGTAACCAGAGAAGACATAAACTTGACCTACGGTAATGTCTGGGGATGAATGGCTACACTAAGCAGCTTGGTAGACTTAGGATAAACTAAGATAACTGTAAAGACGTATCTACCCACCCAAGGATAATTACTAACTGCACCACACCAGTCATTCCTACTCAAAGATTGATCCCACCCAAGGACTTAAAAGAAAGATATAACTAGTAGTTTCATGTACCCCTAGCTGACCACATAGGTGCCGTCTGCCCCTATCTCCACTAGGTGTACCCCACTACTCCCCAAGCGATTGGCTCCCTACCGTAGATACCCGTGCTGGTCCCACAGTGGGGTGTATCACTCCCCTAAAGTGGCCACCCAATACTATCAACGGTGCACGGCTTATACCTACACGATGGAACAACGGCTTATCTACCAGCCCGGGTCCACACACGCATATGAAACCCGTTGGACTTGCGTTGCCACCGCTAACCCGTTTTGGCCTCTTATAGTCAAGCCCAGTACGCGTGTCCCATCCTCGACATGGGTCGAGCCCAATAAGATACATATGGGTTACTGGTTGAAATGGGCCCCCCACAAGCTACCCACCTAAGCTTGTCACTTATCTAGTGTATCCCACTTAACCCTTTAATCATGTTTAATTACATGTTTCCACTTGGTTAAGTATTCTAATCGTATTTTCTATTGCCACCCAAGGCAACCACTAGATTTCCACATGCCACCCAAGGCACCCACTTAACCCCTCATGTCCCTCTACATGCTAATATGGTTAAGTGTTTCTTAATTAATTAATTAAGATCATGACCTCATAAAGACCTCTCACATTAGACCGTCTTTTATGACTGCTGGATATGCCGGTTGGTTCCGGGCAGACTTCTGTCATAAAAAGGGTCTAACCTCGTGTCTTTACTTTAATCACGTATTTAATTTATGACTAAGACCTCTCACATTGGGCCAATCATTTGTAGCCGCTGGATGGCCGGTCGGTTCCGGGCAGACTTCCGCTACAAAAGGGTCCAACCTCGTGTCTTAGTTGATTAATTACACCTAATTAATCACCCCCATAATTAATTATCCCTAATTAATTACACATTTTTCATAACATGGGTAGACCTAACTCAATAGGTAAATTCCCATGGGGTAGACCTAACTCAATAGGTAAATTCCCACTTATGTTAATTTATTTTTGTGGTATGCCTAATCATACCCAATCATACTTTTATTAACATATTTATTAACCCCATCGTTCCCCACGTAAACCGTTCTCATTTCATAATAAAGGGAAGATCCATCACAAATATCATGGGTTTAACCAAATCTTAACATATAACTTTGTCATGGGTTAAGAGGATGTCAACTTGCATATATGAGCATATATTAACCCAACTACATTTAACCCAAACTTGCATATTATCATACACATATCTTGCATAACATGTTGCATATGAGCTTGCATATTATCATACACATATCTTGCATAACATGTTGAACTTGCATATAAGCATTCTCCTAACTTGCATAACATGTTAAACATGCATTTAAGCATACACATAACTTGCATAAGCATTTACATTCTTGCATAAGCATTCACATACTTGCATTAGCATGCATAACTTGTATATCATGTTAAACTTGCATTTTAGCATATACATAACTTGCATAAGAATTCACATACTTGCATAAGCATGCATAACTTGCATATCATGTTAAACTTGCATTTTAGCATATACATAACTTGCATAAGCATTCACATACTTGCATAAGCATGCATAACTTGCATATCATGTTAAACTTGCATTTTAGCATATACATAACTTGCATAAGCATTCACTTGTTAAATATGCATAAACCCACTTATTAAACATGCATAAACCCACTTGTTAAACATGCATAGACCAACTTATTAAACATGCATAAATCCACTTATTAAATATGCATAAACATAGAGTAGCATATCATTACAAATGATTCAAACTCACAAATCCGCATTCAAGACCATAAGTCTCATTACACCCAATCTACTTACTTTAGCAATTGATGTTAAAGTGATAGAAACTCACCAAAACCCAAGATTAGCAAACTTATGAAGTGGAATTAGTTGCTAAATATGAAGATGGTGATGATTAGAGATTGATTAGAGAGTGATTAGCTTGCAACTTCCTTCATAAACTAGTGGAGGCTCTCTCAAGTTTGATTTTGGCGGCATGAGGCCATCATTTCTATTTTTAGTAAGGATTAGGGGGGTTTAGGGTGTATTTATAGATTAGGCGAGTGTTTTAGGCCCTTAGATTAACCCTAGATTAGATTAGGACCCTTAGATTTCGGAAATCTCTAGAACACAGCCCTCCAAGCCAGCCTAAAACCCAACCTGGTGCACCCAGGTTTACTGGACGCCACGCCAAAGTCGACAGGCAAGTCGACCCCCCTGTCGATAGGCCTGTCGACAGCCCTGTCGACATGGTTAGGGCGGGAACTTTCCCGCCTGACCCCGCTTGTTCCATTCCAAAATCTGAAATTTTAAATAATTAAATCTGTTTTTAGCTTTGAATTTTCTGCAAACTTCATCGGGTCATAACTGGGCCATACGGACTCCGATTTTCGAAAACTCGGACTCTATTTTGCGTATTTTTCCGAGACGAACGCAATGACGCAGCCCGTTTCCCCTAATTCTCACGTCTGAGATTATTTATTCTGTAATTAGTGAATTTTAGCATTAACCAAAGTACGGGGTGTTACATTCTTCCCTCCTTACAGGATTTCGTCCCCGAAATCTCTAAGCTAAGGAGAATGCATATCCTACCATCCAAACAACCATCTACTCAATCCATCAAACACGGGCATCCATTGTCCTTAAAACAGTTTCTAATTATGTATGAGCATATGCAAAAAGTGTGTGTATATGTTCCCTATCTAATGTATAAACATATGCAAACCATGATAGTGCCATGCATCCATTATGTATGCGAGAGAACCCTATCGACACATACAATATCTACATGAGTGCACAATCATTCACCAAAATGCATCATCCATATGATAACACAATCATTATACATCCATAAATATAGCTTCCTACACACAATTTTATGCAATATGCAATATGAAGTGACTGAGCCGATCTAGTGCCTAGAGTGTGTGTATATGCATCCACAAGCAACCACTAGCAAACACTTGCATCCACTTGCATCCATCAACCATAAAATGTCTCAAACACATGTTTCAACCATAGGTTTACCCTATCTAAAGGTCAAACAGTACTAACGAGAGGATATACTAAAGATAAGATAAGTACTAGACAACGATAGAGGAGAAAATAAAGACATACCCTCAAAAAGAAATGGGTACAATGAACGCATCTTCGCTTCCGTCTCCCAAGTTGCGTCGCTCTCATCTTCTCCCCATTGCACTTTGACTAGTTGAACCTCTCTGTTTCTCAACTTCCTAGTTTCTGACCCAAGGATGCGAGTAGGAGCTCGTCGAACAGTCGCATCACGCTCTACTTCCACTTCTTTAAGCAAGCTCGGCTCTACCACCTCTGCCGTCTCATGTAAGCACTTCCTCAAATGGGACACATGGAATACATCATGTACACCACTAAGTCTGTCGGGCAACTCCACTCTATATGCCATCCGTCCGATCCTTTCCTTTATAGGAAACGGCCCCACGAACCTTGGTGCTAGCTTTCCAATAGATCCAAAGCGAACCACATTTCGCAATGGAGACACTTTGACAAAGACCATGTCCCCAACTTCAAACTCAAGGTCCGTCCTTCTCTTGTCCGCATAAGATTTTTGTCTATCCTGCGCTGCTTTCATCCTTCTTCGAATCAAATCAATCTTCTCAGAAGTCTCCCTAACCATATCAGGCCAAAGCAAGATCTTATCCGTAGATTCCCACCAACATGTAGGTGATCGACAAGGCCTTCCATAGAGAGCTTCGAAAGGAGCCATACCAATACTGGACTGAAAGCTGTTATTATATGCGAACTCTACCAATGGAAGATGCTCTTCCCATGTACCTCCAAAATCTAGGATACAAAGCCTCAAAAGGTCTTCTAGAACACGATTCACCCTCTCAGTCTGGCCGTCCGTCTGAGGATGATATGCGGTGCTCAGACACAATTGAGTCCCCACTGCTTCTTGCAAACTTCTCCAAAACTCGCTAGTGAAGATAGGATCTCGATCACTCACTATGCTAGAGGGTACCCCATGCAATCGAACTATCTCTCGAAGATATACTGAAGCTAGCCATGGAGCAGTCCTCTTACTCTTCACAGGTATGAAATGGGCGCTTTTAGTAAGTCTATCTACCACCACCCAAATCCCCGTATTACCCTTTCTCGATCTGGGTAACCCGTCGATAAAATCCATCGAGATGCTATCCCACTTCCATTGCGGAACTTCCAATGGGTGAAGCAACCCACCTGGTTTCCTTTGCTCTGCCTTCACTTGCTGGCACACCAAGCATCGAGCGACATACTCGGCCACTTCTTTCTTCATACCGGCCCAGAAGAAAACCCTCTTCATGTCTTGGTACATCTTGTCCCCACCGGGATGAATGGTCATCCTAGAACGGTGTGCATCATCAAGAATAGCCTTCCTCAACCCTTCGTCTTGCGGTACACAAAGTCTACCGTCTCTACGCAAGCACCCCCTATCGTCTAGGGTGTACCTACTCAAATGGCTGGGCGACTCCCCCCTTATGAGCTTCCTCACCAACTCAACCAACTGTGGGTCGTCCCTCTGTGCTCCTCCAATCCGCCCCAAAAGAGTAGGTCTAACTTCCAAGGAAGCTAGCAAACCGGGTACATAATCAATGGAAGGTCTGAAATCAAACATCGAGATAAATTCCAAGCTTCGTTGTTCCACGAACAATGGACTCAAGGACAACCTTTTTCTGCTCAAGGCGTCCGCCACCACGTTACCCTTGCCAGGGGTATATGCTATCTCGAAATCATAAGATGCTAAGAACTCCATCCACCTTTGTTGCCTCAAATTCAAATCCTTTTGGGAAAACAAGTACTTCAATGATTTGTGGTCAGTGAACAATTCGAATCTCTCACCAAGAAGATAATGGCGCCACATCTTAAGCGCAAAAACAATAGCGGCCAACTCTAGATCATGGGTAGGGTAATTTTTCTCATGCACTCTCAACTGCCTTCCACCATAGGCTATCACCCTTCCCTCTTGCATTAAGACTGCGCCTAGTCCTGTCCCACAAGCATCGGTATAGACAACAAATGGCTTGCTCCCATCTGGCAACACTAAAACTGGAGCAGTGGTTAAAGCTCTCTTTAACCGTCGGAACGCATCGTCACAATCTACGTCCCATGTGAAAACAAGGTTCTTCTTCGTTAAGCGGGTTAATGGGGCTGATATCTTTGCGAAGTCTTTGATAAACTTCCTATAGTAACCCGCCAACCCTAAGAAACTTCTTACTTCGGTAGCATTCTTCGGAACCTTCCAATCCTGAATTGATACTACCTTCGCGGGATCCACAGCTATCCCTTCCTTGGAGACCACGTGCCCCAAGAACCGCACCTCCTTCCTCCAGAAGTGACATTTAGAGAATTTAGCCTTAAGGCTATGTGCTCGAAGAGTCTTCAACACCTCCCCAAGATGTAAGGCATGCTCTTCTTCACTCTTAGAAAATACTAAGATATCATCCACAAAGATCACCACGAATTTATTAAGGAACTCCCTGAACACCCTACTCATCAAATCAACAAAGTATGCAGGGGCGTTCGTCAATCCAAATGGCATCACCAGCCACTCATAGAAACCATCCGGAGTTCTAAAGGCAGTCTTGTCTATGCTATCCTCAGCCACCCTCAACTGATGAAAACCCGTGGCTAAGTCCAATTGAGAAAATACTGAAGCGCCAACCAACTGATCGAAAAGATCATCAATCCTCGGCAATGGGTGTCTATTCTTCTTTGTGAGCTTGTTGAGTTCTCTATAGTCCACACAAAGTCTGAGGGACCCATCCGCCTTTGTAGCAAAAACTACTGGAGCACCCCACTCCGATATACTTCGTCTTATGAACCCCTTCTCAAGCAATTCCCCTACTTGCTTATGGAGTTCCCTCCTCTCACGAGGAGCCATGTGGCGCACTGGTAAAGATACAGGTTTAGCATTATCCACCAGATATATTCGGAAGTCAATCTCCTGCTTCGGAGGTAAGCCCTTCACCTCCTCAAACACATCCGGATATTCTCGGACCACTCTAACAGATTGCAAACTCTCGACCGAAGCGTCAAGCGATTCAAGATAACTTAGCATAACAGAATCCATGAGATTACAAGAAATCTCGAGAGTGTTACCCAAGCGGGTCATGAGCCTAACAACTCTCCTTTCGCAATCAAGAACAGCACCATTACTGGATAACCAGTCCATGCCCAAAATCAACCCATAGCCCGTGAAGCCCAACACAAAAGCATCACATCTAAACTCAATGCTAAGTATAGAAATCTTCAAACCCAAACATATCATGGACAAATAAGTGGAGCCCCCAATTGGGTTTGAAACAACCAAGGGATCATCTACCAGACTGGTGTCTAAGTGCAGTGACTCAACTAATGATGATGAGATGAACGAATGCGATGCGCCTGAATCAAACAATGTACGGACAGGATGATCAAATAGAAAAACCAGACTTTCAACGGAAATAGTTCTACCTCTCTCCTGAATCGGTGGAACCGCGAGAGCCTGTACTTGCCCCCTAGCCTGACTCGGTGCCATAAGAGCTTGCACCTGTCCTCCTGAGGTAGATCCCGTCCTTTGCCCCTTCTTAGGACAGTCTTTCACTAGATGCCCTGCTTCGCCACAGTGGAAGCAGCCAGTCTTCTTCTTCTTGCGACAATCCTTGCTTAGGTGGCCAGGTGTCCCACAATTGAAACACTTCTTCCTCTTGCCCTTGCCACCGTTGCCTTTCCCACCTTTGTTTTGTTGTTGTTGCTGAGGTCTCTTTTGATCTCCCTTCTTCTCGGGTGCCTTATTAGCATTGGGACCCTTCTCTTCTTCATGCATGAGTGCCATGTCAACTAGCTTCTCAAAGGTGGCCCCTATAGGGATATGAGTCATAGCCAACCCATGCATCGGTTCATTCAAGCCTTTCACGAACCTCAAAGCCTTCTTCTCCGGTGTATTCACCATGTCTAGGCCAAACCTTGCCAATTGATTAAACTTGTTGACATATTCCTTCACCGAGAGATTTCCTTGCTTTAGAGTCAAGAATCTTTCCATATACAAGTTTTCTTCCGCCCTTGAGAGAAACTTTGCCACAAATCTTTGCCTAAAATCCGCCCAAGAGTCAACGGGGCGTTCTCCATTAGTGACCTCCCACCAGAATGAGGCCTCTCCCTTCATTAACCAAGCAGCTAACTTAACTTTCTTTCCTTCTTCCATCTCAAAGATATCCATCAACTCTTCCACCTCCTTAAGCCAATCTCTAGCCTCCACAAAAGTTTCAGATCCTTGAAAAGGTTTCCCTCCCATAGCTTTAAACTCCTTGCAAGTCTTAGCAAAAGTATCCGTGCGAGGAGGAGGGGGAGGAGGAAGATCGGGTGCTACGGTTGGTGGAGGGACATTTGCTGGAGCCGCAGTGGTGGCCCTAGCCTCCATCAATCTCCTATACCATACCGGTACCGTCACACCCTCCGGAAAGTTAAGATCCTCAGCCATGCTGAAACGAAAAAGGAAAGATTCAAAACGGAGAATTCGAAGGATATAGATATGGCTATTGGGGATTATGCTTTTCTTTCAAAAACTTTTCTCTTAAAAGACATGTCTTTGAAAATATTTCTTCCAAAAATGTTTTAGAAAAATAGTTTTCTAAAAATTTTATCTGTTCCGGTAACCTGGCTCTGATACCACGTGTAACACCCCACGCCCGCTATGGTCACTCTCTAAGGGAATGCCATAGCATCGGTGGAGTATTTTAGTGAATATAGAACAGAAAAATTACAACAAGACAGATATAAATAGTACTTGAAATTTAAAACATCATCTCATAACAGCGGAAGTAAACATGTCTAGTTACATCATAAAACCACAATAAAAGTCAAGTACAATATCCATCAAAATAAAGAAGTACATAATCCCACTCTCTCATACAATAGCCAAGACAAAAGAAAAGATAACTGGATAACTGGAGCTTTACATCTATCCAAGCTCCTAAAGACTGGAATAGCAATCCGATCAAGCTCCACTACTGCTAGGATCCACCGTAGGACCTGAGGGTTGGGGAAAAAAAGATAAAAACAACGGGGTCAGACATAAGTCTGAGCGAGTCCTATAACTTTAACAATACAATCATTAAAGTAACCAGAGAAGACATAAACTTGACCTACGGTAATGTCTGGGGATGAATGGCTACACTAAGCAGCTTGGTAGACTTAGGATAAACTAAGATAACTGTAAAGACGTATCTACCCACCCAAGGATAATTACTAACTGCACCACACCAGTCATTCCTACTCAAAGATTGATCCCACCCAAGGACTTAAAAGAAAGATATAACTAGTAGTTTCATGTACCCCTAGCTGACCACATAGGTGCCGTCTGCCCCTATCTCCACTAGGTGTACCCCACTACTCCCCAAGCGATCGGCTCCCTACCGTAGATACCCGTGCTGGTCCCACAGTGGGGTGTATCACTCCCCTAAAGTGGCCACCCAATACTATCAACGGTGCACGGCTTATACCTACACGATGCAACAACGGCTTATCTACCAGCCCGGGTCCACACACGCATATGAAACCCGTTGGACTTGCGTTGCCACCGCTAACCCGTTTTGGCCTCTTATAGTCAAGCCCAGTACGCGTGTCCCGTCCTCGACATGGGTCGAGCCCAATAAGATACATATGGGTTACTGGTTGAAATGGGCCCCCACAAGCTACCCACCTAAGCTTGTCACTTATCTAGTGTATCCCACTTAACCCTTTAATCATGTTTAATTACATGTTTCCACTTGGTTAAGTATTCTAATCGTATTTTCTATTGCCACCCAAGGCAACCACTAGATTTCCACATGCCACCCAAGGCACCCACTTAACCCCTCATGTCCCTCTACATGCTAATATGGTTAAGTGTTTCTTAATTAATTAATTAAGATCATGACCTCATAAAGACCTCTCACATTAGACCGTCTTTTATGACTGCTGGATATGCCGGTTGGTTCCGGGCAGACTTCTGTCATAAAAAGGGTCTAACCTCGTGTCTTTACTTTAATCACGTATTTAATTTATGACTAAGACCTCTCACATTGGGCCAATCATTTGTAGCCGCTGGATGGCCGGTCGGTTCCGGGCAGACTTCCGCTACAAAAGGGTCCAACCTCGTGTCTTAGTTGATTAATTACACCTAATTAATCACCCCCATAATTAATTATCCCTAATTAATTACACATTTTTCATAACATGGGTAGACTTAACTCAATAGGTAAATTCCCATGGGGTAGACCTAACTCAATAGGTAAATTCCCACTTATGTTAATTTATTTTTATGGTATGCCTAATCATACCCAATCATACTTTTATTAACATATTTATTAACCCCATCGTTCCCCACGTAAATCGTTCTCATTTCATAATAAAGGGAAGATCCATCACAAATATCATGGGTTTAACCAAATCTTAACATATAACTTTGTCATGGGTTAAGAGGATGTCAACTTGCATATATGAGCATATATTAACCCAACTACATTTAACCCAAACTTGCATATTATCATACACATATCTTGCATAACATGTTGCATATGAGCTTGCATATTATCATACACATATCTTGCATAACATGTTGAACTTGCATATAAGCATTCTCCTAACTTGCATAACATGTTAAACATGCATTTAAGCATACACATAACTTGCATAAGCATTTACATTCTTGCATAAGCATTCACATACTTGCATAAGCATGCATAACTTGTATATCATGTTAAACTTGCATTTTAGCATATACATAACTTGCATAAGCATTCACATACTTACATAAGCATGCATAACTTGCATATCATGTTAAACTTGCATTTTAGCATATACATAACTTGCATAAGCATTCACATACTTGCATAAGCATGCATAACTTGCATATCATGTTAAACTTGCATTTTAGCATATACATAACTTGCATAAGCATTCACTTGTTAAATATGCATAAACCCACTTATTAAACATGCATAAACCCACTTGTTAAACATGCATAAACCAACTTATTAAACATGCATAAATCCACTTATTAAATATGCATAAACATAGAGTAGCATATCATTACAAATGATTCAAACTCACAAATCCGCATTCAAGACCATAAGTCTCATTACACCCAATCTACTTACTTTAGCAATTGATGTTAAAGTGATAGAAACTCACCAAAACCCAAGATTAGCAAACTTATGAAGTGGAATTAGTTGCTAAATATGAAGATGGTGATGATTAGAGATTGATTAGAGAGTGATTAGCTTGCAACTTCCTTCATAAACTAGTGGAGGCTCTCTCAAGTTTGATTTTGGCGGCATGAGGCCATCATTTCTATTTTTAGTAAGGATTAGGGGGGTTTAGGGTGTATTTATAGATTAGGCGAGTGTTTTAGGCCCTTAGATTAACCCTATATTAGATTAGGACCCTTAGATTTCGGAAATCTCTAGAACACAGCCCTCCAAGCCAGCCTAAAACCCAACCTGGTGCACCCAGGTTTACCGGACGCCACGCCCAAGTCGACAGGCAAGTCGACCCCCCTGTCGACAGCCCTGTCGACATGGATAGGGCGGGAACTTTCCCGCCTGACCCCGCTTGTTCCATTCCAAAATCTGAAATTTTAAATAATTAAATCTGTTTTTAGCTTTGAATTTTCTGCAAACTTCATCGGGTCATAACTGGGCCATACGGACTCCGATTTTCGAAAACTCGGACTCTATTTTGCGTATTTTTCCGAGACGAACGCAATGACGCAGCCCGTTTCCCCTAATTCTCACGTCTGAGATTATTTATTCTGTAATTAGTGAATTTTAGCATTAACCAAAGTACGGGGTGTTACAGCAAGTATGTGTTGAGAGTTTGTGGTTGGACTTTTCTTAAGTGAAATAGTCTTAAGATTCTTGGCTCTTAGTAGTAGCTGTGTAGGATGTTGAAAGATGGAAAGGCTTATTTGAAAAGGATAAACTTAAATCATTGGATTAAGTAAAATAAGCTAATAAAGGAAGAAAAATAGCCTAACTAAAAAGAAGACAATAAATTCAGAAAAGCAACAAACATGACGGGAAAAGAAAATGAAAATCTTAAGAAAAGATGTATAAAAATGATATTTTTCCAAGATAAGTTGAAAAAAGAGAGATTTTTTTTCTTATGTAGTTGTACTTGGATAGGATAAAATTCAAGTACAATTGGAAAAGGTACATAAAAGAAAAACGGAAGATGTAATTTTTTTCGTTTTATACCTTTTTGTAACATAAGAAATAAAATTTAGAAAATTAGATTTTTTGAAATTTTGAAATTTAATGATGGTTGGTAGGGTTTTGGATGCAACAATTGGATGAATTACGCTCTTATTCGGTAAGAGTGTGGGTAAATTTGGATGAAAAATGTGTTTTAATTTTCAAAATATTGCATTCATATAGAAATGCCAGTATATTTAGGATGTGAGCATCATATTTTAAAAGGATTTTTGGAAAATTTGCATACATATAGGAGGTACCGCTTATGCATACATGTACTATTGAGATGTATTGCACTATGCACATGTGCATAATGGTTGTAAAAATTGGATGCACACATGATGGATGTATATTATGCGAGGGGTTAATTGATTTTACCCTTATTAAATTTCGAGGACGAAAATTCCTAAGGGTGGGAGAATGTAAAACCCTGTATTTTTAAGAAAATAAAATAAGAATAACTTAATTAAATAATGGGATTAAGTAAAACGGACAATGCCATTACGTCCGTCTCGGAATTCTGGTCAAGATAGACACCTGGTTTGCATAAAACGTACATCATATGAAGAAGTTATTAAGTCTAGACGTTTGTATACGCACAAGAGAAATATATATATACAAACAAATTAAGATTAAAAAATAAAGAATAAAAGAAGGATTGCATGTAATAAATACATGCACTAAAAAAATGTAATGCATGCATTGAAAGAAAGAAAAGATTGGTTGCATGCAATGTAACTATGTTGCGTGCACTGATTTGCAAACATATTGCATTAACATTAAAAGAAAAACAAAAGAAAAAGATTCATGCAATGGTTTAATTTAAGTATTTTAACTAATATGAAAAAGAAAAGTAAGGAGAGAGCAATAATTATCATTGTTCTAAGACTTATTAACAAAAGACTTCATAGCTCAGTTGGTTAAGGCATTGGATTTGTAACATAGAGGTCGGGGGTTTGAACCCCGGCGGCAACATAATTTTTATCTTTGTTTTAGAGAGGGCCAACTGAACATGCAAATATATGTACGTATACAAATTCAAAATTTGAAAGGATAAGAACATACATATAAGGAAATAAAGAAAATATATGTATATATATGAGAGAATATATATATATATATATATATATATATATATATATGCAGAAATGTATGTATACGGAAGATAAAATTCAAGATAAGGCTACAGTCAATGAAATATGGCAAGAATCAATTAATGGTGAAACATCTTTTGAATTTTGAAAATAAAATGAAAGTTGTGCGTACATATATACGCGTAAAATGGTCGTTAGAGGAATTGTATACATATAAGAATATTTCATGTGAATAAAACAGTTAAATAAATGCCAAAAATTCAAAAGTTCGAGAATCAAATTTCTACGCCAAAACAATTCAAACATTCGAAATTCAAATTTCTACGCCAAAACAGCTTGTGGGACCCAATGTTGACTCAGCACTACGTGTTCGATAAGATTTGGCTAGATTCATCTGCGAACTTGGACTGTTTTCTTAACTGGGTTCAATGCTGACTCAGCGCTGCGTGTAGATAAGGTATTGAGCACCTATAAATAAGACCCTAGAATTAACCCTAAACATCACAATTCGGCGGCTACGCTGGAGCTATGCAATGGCCCCCTCTCTCTCTCTCTTCTCAAATCTATTCTGAAATTAAAATGTTAGCCTAGGAGGATTATGAATTCAGATCTGGAAGAGGGAATCAACATTAATAAAAAAATTATTGAATCGTGAAAGAAAGGTAAACCTCTAAGAACCAATCTATTTAAATTATTTAACTTTCCCTTCTCTTTTCATGAAATAATAAATGCACGGCCGTTAGGTCGTGAATCAAATTAAAGGGAAAAGGAAAACCATGGATGATAGAACGGATCAGATCCAAAATTTGAGGAAAGCTTAAAGGTGAATGGGTTTAAATTATCCCTTATGAATAATAGTATGTTTATCGTTTAATCATTCCCTATGGATATTTATAATGAATGTATTGAAAAAGTTAATTGATGCGATGGATAATTGCGCTAAAATGAAAATTATGTTTAATCAGTTGAGATGTACACTTATTTGAATGTTTAAGATGAATACTGTTGTATAGATCCATTTTATGAGCCTATAAATTAGGATAATTGAGACATTGGGTAAAAGGCGCACTATTTGAGATCCACATATTATTAATTACATGTAGAAAGACATGCGACTCATATTGAGAGATTTAGAGGCATAAATTATGATGGGGTTAATGGCATAACTATGGTGCAAATTATGCATATAAATTGAATTGGAATTATGAATGTGAATTAGAAATTATGCATATAAATTGAATTGGAATTATGAATGTGAATTGGAAATTATGCATATAAATTATAGGCATAACTTATTGGTAGAAATATAAGCATAAACTTGAATTGGAGAATAAACATGTATTATGTTTTTAGACTTTAAATTGAAGGCGCAATTTGATATGAACACAAATAATGGATTAGAGAAGAAAATGCCTAAACCTGAGCCATGCCTAGGCACGAGGTTAGATTGCACTTGTGGTAGAAGTCTGCCCGGACCCGTCTGGCATATCCAACAACCACAAGTGGTGAATCTAATATAAGAGGCCTATTGCGTATAAATGAAACAAGTAGTTGTGCTAAGGCACGAGGTTAAGTCAACTTGTGGTAGAAGACTGCCCGGACCCGCTCGGCAAATCCAACATCCACAAGTGTCAACTTAATGTGAGAGGTCTAGTACATATATATATACACATATATGAAAATATGTTAATGGCAGGACCGACGAATACCATTAATTGTAATAAATGGAAATAAATGAAATTGAATGAAAGATAATTACAACTGTAAGGAAAACAAAACGAATGGGGAATGATAATAATCTATTATGAATAAACTCAAGAAAAGGAAAGATAATAGGTAAACTTGTCCTAGGGACAAGTGGGAATTATAACTTATGGAATAAGGTAAGTTATAATGAACGATAGAGAGAAATGAAATAACTTATGTAATAAAGTTGTACTTAATCGAAGATTAAGTAATTAGCGAGAATACGAATAAATCCATAACTGAGGATAACATAAGTTATATGAAGGAAAAAGGAACTTATTAGTAAACCTAAGTTAATAGAACTACATTAATAAGTAAATTATGATAAATTGTAATGGCAGTGTACGACAAGACTATGATTAAATGAGAAAGAAGAAGGCAAACTTACGGAGATAAGTAAGTTGTATTTAATCATAAATGTTGAATGACAGAAAACATGTAAATTAAGATGTACTTAATTAGAACATGTTATGGAAACCATGAGATGGGACATGAATTTTGAATTACAATATAGAGAATAACATGTTGTAGGCTTATAAGTGAACTTAAATAGGTTAAGTTATAAATTGAATTAATAAGCGAGGGTAACTTGGTAAACTTGAAAAGGAAGTCAACGTGAAGGAGAATAACCAAGTTAAATGAGAAAACTCACGAGGTGGCGCAAGCCGTGATTAGTGGTTAGACGTAGGGTCTAATGACATATAAAACTGAGGCGCTTGGACCATTCCATACGTTAGAGGATGAATAACCATAAGGGGTAGATCATCAGGGTGTCAAAAGACACAAAGAGGAGCGCATGTCCATTTAGATATTCTTGTAGGCTCCAACGGACTAGGTTAAGAAGCATGCGGCTTCCGAGGACATAGGGTACTCTTGGTATTCCTCTGTGAATGGCAGATGATCCGCCTGTACTCACAGAGGTTAGGTCTGCGTAGGTGAACCAATGAGTATGCCTTGATTGCAATAATAAATAAATCCATAAATGAGGATAACATAAGTTATATGAAGGAAAAAGGAACTTATTAGTAAACCTAAGTTAATAGAACTACGTTAATAAGTAAATTATGATAAATTGTAATGGCAGTGTACGACAAGATTATGATTAAATGAGAAAGAAGAAGGCAAACTTACGGAGATAAGTAAGTTGTATTTAATCATAAATGTTGAATGACAGAAAACATGTAAATTAAGATGTACTTAATTAGAACATGTTATGGAAACCATGAGATGGGACATGAATTTTGAATTACAATATAGAGAATAACATGTTGTAGGCTTATAAATGAACTTAAATAGGTTAAGTTATAAATTTAATTAATAAGCGAGGGTAACTTGGTAAACTTGAAAAGGAAGTCAACGTGAAGGAGAATAACAAAGTTAAATGAGAAAACTCACGAGGTGGCGCAAGCCGTGATTAATGGTTAGACGTAGGGTCTAATGACATATAAAACTGAGGCGCTTGGACAAGTCCATACGTTAGAGGATGAATAACCATAAGGGGTAGATCATCAGGGTGTCAAAAGACACAAAGAGGAGCGCATGTCCATTTAGATATTCTTGTAGGCTCCAACGTACTAGGTTAAGAAGCATGCGGCTTCCGAGGACGTAAGGTACTCTTGGTATTCCTCTGTGAGTGGCAGATGATCCGCCTGTACTCACAGAGGTTAGGTCTACGTAGGTGAACCAATGAGTATGCCTTGATTGCAATAATAAGGGGCAATCAAAAGACTAAGATGGACCAGCATGATTCGGCGAGACCAGTTAGTGCCCTGTGATAGTAACTCGTCGTTTACCTACCATCTTCAGTTAGTACGTAAAGCGGAAAGGCGGAGAACTCCAAAAGACCATATACTTTGCCATCTAATTATGGGTGAGGTTGGCCAATAGGTTTGAAGGGCACAGGGGGCCGGGGTTAAGTTCTCATTCTTGATATTCTTGGGTGCCTTTCATTAGTTGAGGGAGGGATCTAGTGGGACCATAGCCACTGTAAAAGCATACCTTAGCATCTGCAATCGGCAGATATCTGAAAGCTCCCGACCGAGTTCTGTGTTTCTTTATTAGCCCTGCCACGGGACTTAGCGCACATATAGAGAACATGTGAAATAAACATCGAGAACGGTTGATGATACGTACGTGGGAAAGTCTAGGTACACTCATGTCGCTTTGGGTGGTGTATCGTAAGACTAGAGGGCATTATTCGAGGATGGAACCTAATTCGATCGAATGGTTCAAAGATGGCAGTCCGAACGATTACATAGAAGTCGTGGTTCTTTGCAGATGTAGCATTGACATATATACAGAAATCCGTACGACATTCAGGCGTAGGATTAGGGACTGCTGTATTCCTGCGATGATACGATGGAGACCGTGCGAGTAGGGTACCATGGGGTGTACCTTAGTTAGGGGTAGCTACATATACACTGTATTAGGTTAATCTACTAGGGAGTAGATGGGTGCGATGTGTGTAAGCCTTGAATGCTAATAACACAGATAACCCAATAAATTAGAAAATGTAATTGAACGGTATATGTAGGATTATCCAGAAGTATAATTTAAATCCAGTCACACAGGACTTATGTTCTGACCCTCCTCCTCACAGCATTCGCTGGTTAGGTTCGTGATAGAGACTGTATAGCTTTGGATACTGGTTTAGCAGTATTATTACTAAGGTAAAGCTATGTTTTAATTACATTATATTTTATTCCTTCCACTGTGAGATGTTTTTAGAACAATGACATATTTCATGTCTCTGTCTTTTCTGCAGAATACTAGAGCAAACCAACTCGGGTTTCGATGGATTAGGATTTTTGAAAAAAATTCGATCCGTCAGAATCTGGGTTGTTACATTTTGGGTTTCATGGGGCCCACGGCCAAGGGGGTGGTGGTCAGAGGCTGCGGCGGGCCTGACTGGGGTGGGGGAGGCTGCAACAAGGTGGTGGTCGCGGTGGAGGCAGGTGATGATGATTTGGGGGTTAGGGTTCATGAAATTAAAGAGAGAGGAGGAGGAGGAAGAGAGGGGGTGCGGCGGCCGAAGGGGGGTGGTGGTGGCGGCGTGGGGATGGAGGCGGTTTTGGGTAACGGCAGTTTTCAATTTTTAGGAAAAAATGAATTCTAGGTTTTGGTTTTACTGATATAGATATATATTTTTTCCATAAAAAGCAAGTTTTTCATTCGAACTCCAAATCAAACCCACTGACTGTCGTCCCCAACCAAATACCCCAATTCTGAACACAAAGGGATATTTTTCGTAAGCTAATTCTATCGTTTTGATCAGTTTTCATCAAAATTAAAATATAAATTAATATAACAGTCAATATTGAATTTAACATACATTTTAAATTACCGAGACCACATACTGACTCCAAAAATTCAAAAAATAAATAAATCAAGCTATGTTTTGTTGATACGGTCCTGACAAAACTAATTTCGTTGAATTTGAAGACCGTTTGAAAAATGGTCTTTTTCTAGTCGATTAAATTTAAACTGAATTGACAAAACACGTTTAAATTTACTACGCTCACATATTAATTCCAAAAATTATGAAATTTGAAACCTAATAATAATTTGACATTCCAGATCCAACAAAAGTGGTTTTGTCGAAAACGGAGGTCGTTTGCAAAATGACTATTTTTAAGGGCTTTATATATATATATATTAAAAATATATATAAATTCCATAGCGACTATTTTAAATTTTAAATTGGGCATAACTTTCAATTAATATTATGAAATATGAATTTTTCACATTCATTAGAAAGATATAATTAAACAGATTCAAATGTTTCTGGTTTTATTGAAATCCGATTTATATTGAATTCTGCACACTCAATTAAATTTTAAAATCGAATTTTCAAACTGTCTCGCCATTTCAGGCTCGTTATATAATTAAAATAATTTTCTAGTCATTATTATTTAAAATAAATCAATTTAAATATTCAAAATCCATTAAAATAGCTAAAATAAAATTTTTAATTTGGTTCTGAAAATTCGGGTTGTCACACTGTGATAAGCGTTATTTAATTATTTAATGCTTATATAGTAGTAAATTTCACTCTAAATGATGTTTGAATGGTTAATGATTATTTATCATTATTGTTGAATACATTGTGTGTATGGAATCCATATAACTGGAGTTATATGGTAATTGATTGAGTCGCATTCCGATTCAGAAACAAAGAATATTTTAAAATAACGAATATTTAAAATAATACTCGGTGAATAATCAAAATATGATTTTGATGTCCGATTTTGGCTAGACACGAAAATATTAAAATGTGAAGCCGAGTTAAGTAGATTACGCCATTTTTGAAAGAGAAATTGGTTCGAATTCATACCGTATAAATTTGAAATTGCAACCAATTCAACAAGATCTACGCTATAAACTTGTAAATCGAAACTATTTTAGGTTAGAATTCATACCTGTTCAAAGCTCCAGGAATTCACGAAGTCGAATTAGGATAGTTTTGGTACAATTTGAACACTGGAAATTAGGGAAGTGATGAATCGTGAGCAAGACAAAATACCTTGCCTCTATAAGTATCCACGCAAACACCATCTTCAATCGTCGAACGAATAGAAGAAGAAGGGAAGGCCAGTGGTGCTAGCTTACATTCCTATTTTGATTAGGGTTTTTCCCTTTTCTGAAAAGGGTCGGGGTCAATTAATGAATAACCGTGTATTATATAAAAGAAGAAAACCCCTTTTTAATAGATGCTCGTGCACATTAAAATAAGGAACAATTCCTTATACCCTTTCAACCACAAATATCAACGGTTGATCTATTGTTTTATCTAAAATCAAAACATCCTTCCCCTTACAATGTTCTAAGCGTGTGACCCTATAGGTTATTACAACGTTGGCAATGATTTTAAATCGTATTTAAAATCATAAATAGTGATTGGCATCTAGCAATACGTCGCTGCTACCCAAGTTATAATAAGATTATCGATTCAATACAACCTTTCTGTGACCAGTGTATCAATGTAATATAATCCTTTTAACCAATATATCCAGGATTAAACTAGAGGCATGGATCGTATCATCCTCGTTATAATTTAATCCAATTTTCTTGATCGATGAGTAGACTGTTTAAAACAAATCAATATTTGAGCACGACCATGCATTTCACAATCTCACTCAATTAAGAGGCCCATGGATATCACTATGAATATATCGTAGGGTTAAATTCCATCTAGATCATTCATAATTTTCATTCGATTCGAGATATATCCAATAATCACCGTTATCATTACTCTGTTACGAAATAACTTTAGATGATATCAAAATACAAATATCCTCGAATAAAATTATAATGATTTCAGGTTTGAGGACCATTACATCACTATCACTATGAGAACAACTTATGATATTGTTGATTATATTCCACGTAGTTATCTCACGGTGGGTCAGCCTAATACGCTATTGTCTAATACATATTTATATCTTGACTTTAATATCATGTATATTAATGATCAATGAGATGTGATCATCAGTCAATCAATATACTAGTCTCAACGCTTTATTGTTGTCCTATATAAACAATAAAACTCGACTAGGGACATTTAAGAATTATAATACTTATCACATTATATAATCTCAAGTTCAGTCTTACTCGAACTATATAATTCCGTATTATTATTCTAAGGACTTCTATTAAATTATTATTTATATTACGCAGTAAATATAACATAACAGAATATTTTTATTCCAAATAAAATAATAACGTTATTAATCACATCAAATGGATTGCCTCTAGGGCATAAACTCTAACAATCTCCCACTTGCACTAGAGTCAATCATTCATGTATCATATATACTCATGAAACTAGTGTGATTGTTAAACTTCTGCTGCGACAGTGTTTAATTCAGTAGGTCTGCAACATTACAACTTTTGCAACTTTGCAGATATGTTTATATCCTCTGTGAACAATTTCACATAAGAATTATATTTCTTAAATATATGTTTGGATCGAAAATGAGTTTAACGTTTTTAGGCTTGAGCAATGGCCACATTGTTATCGCAATGTAAATCATTGGATAAACAATGAATTAAGTTCAATTATGAACTTCTTAATCCAAACATTTTCTTTCTTAGAATCAGTATATATTTCTTATTTTAAAACTAACATTATTCACAATAATTAATGTGTTATCATTATACAACATTGTAATTATTGTGTCACTCCCACTCAATTTCTTGTCTATGCAAGATTCAATGGTATTTTGTGGTCTCCGAGACATTTCGGATTCTATTTTATTCTCATCGGTACGTTAGAGACTGACTCTCCTTTATAAGGATACCAATTCGAGCAATAAATATTTTATTCTCTGAGGATTTATAGAATTAATATCCACTTTCTTCTTTTGGATATTCCATAAAATATTTATTTGATTTGGGTCCGATCTTATTAGAGGAATGACGTTTAACAAGCGCTATACATCCCAAATCTGCGCAATTAGACATACTAGGACATTTCCTAATCCATATCTTATATGGCATCTTAAGACTTGTTTTAGTAGGATTAATTTAATTGTTCTCAATTTAATTTATTGGAAGATCTATATGACTTATCTTGGTCGTACCATATCTTATAAGGTGTAATTACTCCTTTCAGGCTCACCATTTCAACATGGTGTTCTAGGTGGTGTGAGTCATGAAACAATTTCAAACTCATCTGGATAATCATTAAATTTATTGGCTTAATTATTCTCTTTCGAACTGTTCGAAAAATATTTATTTTCTATTAAAATTGGTTTCTATCTCCATTTTGAATTCTTTGAACTTTTCAAAGGATTCTGATATGTGTTTCATAAGATACACATATCTGTATCTACATATATCATCAGTAAATACAATGAAGTAATAAAGCCTACCTCTAGTTTATGTATTCACTGCTCCATATACATCATTATGTACGAGACCCAATACTTATCACTCATTCACTGTGTCAAGTGAAAGATGATTCAGTTATCTTGTCTAATAAACAAGATCTGCATTCTTCATATAATTCAAAATCAAATGATCTCAAAATTCCATCATTATGGAGTTTTGATATACTTTCTTGTTTACTGGGCTAACCGACAGTACTAAAGGTATATTGGATTTAAATTACTAAATTTAATCCACTCATTATTAATGTCAAGTACATTATAGTTAAGGATTTACAAAGATCATTAACTATTCGTGAAATTCCATACAACATTTCATTTAAATAAAATGAATAACAATTATTCTTTTATTACAAATGAAATTTAAACTTGTCTGAACAAAATTTATAATAACATTTATTTTAAATGGAATTTCACAATAACAATTATTTTATTAATTTTATTAAGCCAGTATACACAACAAGAATCTACTTTCTATGGATAATCCAGCAACTTTTGTTTCATTTCCATTCTTAAGTCCACTTGTCATTTTATCAGATTTCTACTTATTTTGCAATTTCTGTAAATTTACATACATTTATGTGATCCATATCTAGTATTTAATATTAAAAATAAGTAGATCATTATAACATTTATATCTTATTCAGTTGAAGTCACACTTCAACTTTGTTTTAGATCTTCGATGTTTGTAAAACAATTACTTTCAAATTTGTTTGAGGACAATCCTCAAATTTTAATATTAGTCAAGAAATTTAATTTAATTCAAATTATATCCTTCTTAAGGATTAATTTGAATTATCGAGTTATTTATTATTTAATATCTACATTGGATAATAAAATAATGACTGATGCTGTAATATTTATTTAATACAAAATTTTGACAATCAAAATTTATATTAACATAATATGAAATTGAAACTAAAATACACTCCCACTCAAATTAACATCCCTCTGTTTATATATATAAAACATTATATACATATAATGGTGTTCCAAGATCCATATCTAGTCATGCCTTGACCCAGCTTTGGCTAAACTCAAAACATAACATTTTAGGTAGACATCTTATGTCAATTATATTTTCTATATAACTCTTGGATCGCATGTTGAACATTTTGTTCAGTATTATTCATCTACTCAAAATGTAGAATAATTCATGCTTTTGTCTCTAAGGCCATAATCATATTATGCAATCTAGTTAAGTTAGACCCAATAATAGGTTGGAGCACCACATTTTACTCCATCGCGTATAACCAAAATAAAAGGTGCACAATGCTTTGGCATTAGTTACATCCAGTGATTTTGGATAGTGATGAGTATATTATTGGAAGATGTCACCATGACTTAATATAACAAAATTTTGCTTTTAAAGGGAATTATAACTCGTAGTGAAACAATATTAAAGTTATTTACACATATCAATATATATGTATTTTATATTCATAATATAAAAAATAGATTTAAATAAAATATATTCAAATATACATATAGCATACATACCTATTTATTTATTTATTTATTTATTTTCTTTCGAACATTTCAAAATTTTGGTATTCAAAATTACCGCATATCTTATATGCTTTAATAGTGTCCAGTTCAGTAACATTTCACAAACAAACTAATGGGACCTAGTCTATTTCTTTTATTCATTCAGCCGCTATCACATAAAACTAGTTAGTTTTAATCTATAACAGTTATAAAAGCATGTATCATATTTTGCAACTCCCTTCTCAATCTTATTCACTAGTGATTTTATCCAAATTAGCCAACATATACATAAACACACCATTACTGAGTATGGCCAGAGATGCAGGCATTTACATCACTTATACTGATGTGTTCCAAGTCTTACAGATCTTAGAAAAAGAAACTCATGACTGTTGGCACATATTACAAATTCCTATATAAATATGTATTGGTCACTAAACAAACGCTTGAATTAAACAAATATACAACCCATGCAGTAACATTCATATTTATGTATACAAACATTTCAAAGTTTAAAAAAAAAACAAGTCACGCTTATTTTATCTTTAAAAACTTATTGCAGCAGTGTCTTTCACCAACTACGAGCTATATATTACTGCTCCTTTTGCTGAAACAATTTTCAGCATTGATCATTTACCACCGTTGCCTCTTTTCTTATTAGCCACATGGTCAACCCTGCAGGAACATATCAATTGTAATGACCCGCAAATCCATAACATCATAGTTGACTATATACATCATACGTCCAACCCAAATATCACGAAAATACGAAACATTTTTTTTAGAAGAAAGAGGTAGAAGAAGAACAGAAATAACAACACAGAATCTCACATCGCAGCGGAACAAAATATAATATATAATAACTTTGGAAATACAAAATTTCAACTGTATAACATACACTTATCAGAGTACAACACTTACAACACAACGGGACAAAACTCTATATAACTAACGTTGAAGCCTCCTGCTCCAAGCTCCTTTAGATAGATCTGTAAAATCCTGAACTACTTGACTTCCCGTACAAATTTAGGCACCCAAGAGTTTAGGTAGAACAAAATAAAATAAACTCCGGGTCAGTCATGGACTGGTATGAGTAAACAGTTTAAAACAGTTTCTGGAAAACTAAATGATATCTCATAAGACCACGCCGTATAACACGGAATAGGTTTTTCCCTTTTGAGAATCCAAACACTTGATTTAACTTTCAAAATCCTTTTGAAAGGAATAATAATCTTTATATCAAAACTCTTTTGATATTATAATAATGTCTAAATCAAGTAAATAACAATCTAGTGGAACGTTTGCATCTCACGTTCCACATAATTATATACAGTCAAAACCGCAAGCACGTATTGGGTAATGGATTTCCAACTATAACAAGGTATGGAACTACCTTCCGCTAGTATATCTCTAGAGGAGAATACACCGAGTTCAACAAGAACATCTTGCAACTCAACCACACATGACCGACCACTCATTTCGCTTAAGTGTATCGAATGTATATCACCAACGGCTAGGATCATCAACCGTTTCCCGAATGTGACAGCATCGACAATAGATTTTTAGAAGTAAATGAAACTCTAGATCAGGTGATTATACACCCTAATAGGTGCGACCTACATAGTCATGCTGCCTGCCCGATTTCTGTCATTTACCGGTTGACGAGGCTTGAGGTTACGCTTCATCATCACATCAGATTCACTTCGAATGCCACATTGTCAGATCCATCGAAAATCACTAATTGATGTTTACAACAGTACATTACGTGTTAGCTAAAGAAGATTCCTTTTTTGCTTCCACTCTTGGTATGGTTGAAGAAATCAATGTACGTGACCTTTCTGGAAATACTCTGTCAGACATTCATCCATACAAGTCACCCAAGAACAATATGAACCGAAGGCACAATTTCTATTAATAGAAAAAGTCCTTGCATTCTACTACGTTTTCGATTATCTTCATATAATCTGATTCGCGACGCTACTGCCAATACAGAGTGGTTCTTTGGATAATAATCCAACCGGTCTCTCCATATTGACAACGATGGTCAAAACATCGATAGTCTGTGATTTAACTATCGAATAAAAACAAGTGTTTTGATAGTCGATGATTTAACTATCGAAGAAAACAAGTGTTCATCCAAAACATCCAACAATCACTAAGCTCTTAATTAATATTCCACTAATTAAATCACTTCTCTATTTCTTTATCAATATTTGTTAACCAAATATTTTCAATAACCATATTGGCCTTTTACGTTATTTGGAAAACATTTCCGAATATCGCCTTCCTTTATTTTCTAAACTTTAGAAAATATATGCTATTTAATATTGGAAAATATTCCATTTACTTATCTCTTTTCTGATCTCGTTTATTTCTATACTTAGGAAATATTTATTATTCTATTTCCAAACTTACATTTATTTGGGTTAAAACGGATGTTGTGTAAAACATCGTTACGACAACCCAAATACTATATTCAACTAACTCTTATCCAACATTGATCTTCGAGCCTGAAATCTTACCAGTTATTTGTTAATAATGAAATCAATCAAGTTGGGGTATAACTACCTCTCAGACCTTGACTGAATAATATTTATAACGTCAAAACAGATAAGACCACTTACTCGAATACTCCATACCATACGACTAACCATTCACCTTTAAACACGTACACACTTTCTCTTTCTATTCTTTCGAGATTTTATTCCTAGTCTTCATTTTTTATTATACTATTCTATTTCTAAGTTCGCTTCCTTATCGACTTCTATATATATTGATACGTTGATTTCTAACTATCAAATTATCTTAAAAATATTATAACTCCTTAAATTCCCGGAAAAAATCGCCATAACCTCCTTTGTACCGGGAGCAACGGGATATTTCAAATAGCCTCCCATGGCCCTCATCAATCCAAAAGAAAAAGGAAAAGCCAAGTGGCTAGCCGATACGGTGCATAAAATCTCATATGGAAATTAAATACGTACCTTTTTGTCGAGCATTCTATTTATATACTCTTGCATTATCCTTATCCATACCTGTCTCCTGTATGTCTATACCTATCCAATCTATTTTAACTATACCAATCGTTTAACTAAATTTGTTAATTACATTTTGTTAATTTACTCCTTAGTCTATTTCACTTTCATATTTGAACATGACATGTTCAGATATATTTTAACTCGCTTATTAACTACTTTGAATTCTATATTGAAATTCCGTTCCACTTCTATTTGAAATCCATATGAATTTCTATATTCAACTTCTATTATATAAATCCCATTTAAATTTCCATATTCAAATTCGTTTTCAATACTATATTCAAATCCTATTGTTTAATTCCATTTGAATACTATATTCAAATCCTATTTCAATACTATATTCAAATCCTATTGTTTAATTCCATTTGAATACTATATTCAAATTCTATATTCAAATTTATTTGAATTCTCTTTTCAAATTCTATATTCAAATCTATTTGAATATCTCTGCATTATTTATAAACAACGTTTATAACTTTACTTAAAATCCCCCATTATATATTTATAAACAAAGTTTATAAATTCAATTCAAATCCCACCTTTTCGTTTATAAACAGAGTTTATAAATTCAATTTAAATCCCACCTTTTCATTTATAAACAGAGTTTATAAATTCAATTCAAATCCAACCTTTTCATTTATAAACAGAGTTTATAAATTCTATATTTGTTTTATATATTCAAACAAGTTAATATTTTCCCTAGTTCATTAAAAATTCAAATTCTATTTATAAAAATAGAATTCCCTTTTTAAATCTCAAATATCCCTTTCAGGATATTTTTATAAATCAATATTCAAGCCCTAGTGATATTTAAACACACAAAGCAACCAATTATTTATTTTTCTAACACATCATATATGACAGTATATATGCAAATAAATAAACAAACAGATAATATATTTTTGAGGAATCCAGTCGGATTCCTCCAACCTGTTTTCCTGCATCCACAGACGTTAGTCAACATAGTAATACCCATCCTGCTTCGTGGCAGGATATCGCGGTATGAAGGTCATCCACTAATATATATTTGTGGGGCGCATAGGGAAATCATCCGCTATGAAACTGCGGGCATCCGCTAATGAGACTGCGGGAATCCAATCCAACCATCAACCCAATATATATATATATATATATATATATATATAATAGTCAACCAATCCTAAATAACTATATATATTTTAAAACAATCAGACAACATTCAAACAAGCACAGACAATTATTTTTAACTCTATAAAAATAATTCTAATTAAACAGGTAAGTGAGAATTTACTCACCAGGGTTTCATTTGCTAAACATCCATTTATTCTCTCGTATCGTTGTCTACGAATATGTCTTGAAAGAATTTTCACCTAAGATTATTTAGTTTCAATTCACTGATTAAACGATTATTTATTTAAATTAACTTAGCATAAGTAAATCAATTATTAAATTTTATATAACATATACATTATAGCCTTTCGAGTTACATGATCAACTACGAAGCCTATCCCAGACATCTTCAAAAATTGATCTTCACCACTTTGACATTTTGCCGAACAACTTGCCAACAAACTACCATCTCCTTTCTGATCACACACAATCAGTACTAACTGTTGCTGCTACTATTACCCAAAACATCGGACCACCACAAACTTCGATGCTCATTCATCCTTCACTGTTCAACTCGGCATCGCACTCCAGTATTTCACTCCCCTTCAAATCGCCATTCATTTCCTTGTCTTCCCTCAAAACATTACAAAGCAACCCTCTTTGAACCGAAATACTCTCTGCCAAAACCCATTGCAACATCACTACAGATCCAGTTCGCCATCCTCCGATCCTTGTGTTACTCGAAGCACGGCTAGACCAGCTTCTCGAAATCAAGCTTCCCAAGGTCACTGCGTCGAGTGAACTCGCAAGCCCCAAAATCTACAAATCGCGAGTGCCTCTCCAACCATCGAGCTTAAGAATGTCGCTCGAACTCAAACTGGTGTTCTCGTTTTGTTTTTAGGCTTTGAATCGATTTTTGATTTAGAAGGATTGGGGGGGGGGGACTCGGCTATATTCAAGAGAAATTGGGGGCTTCGGATTTTATTTGATTTGTACTGAGGAAAATTTGATCAACAAGTAAAAGAAGGGGGACGGGATTTTAAAGAGGAAGGGTGTGGTTTTTCTTTGAACAGCAAGGCCATATTTTGTGGAGATTGAGGACTCAACGTCTTTTGTTGATTTCCACAAAAGGAAAGAGAGAATTCCCTTTTTGTTTTTATTTTATTTTAATTTAATTAAAACTGTATCCTTAAATTAAAATATTCCTTGACTGCTAACTCCTTTCTGAACCCAACAAGTGACAGTTCTAGGGTAATACCCCTATTTCGGACACAATTGGGTAGGTCACGGAGTCTAATTTTATCATCCGGGAAGATATAAATTTAAATCGACTATTTAAATTAAACTCAGTTTAATTCTACATTGATTTAAACCAATTAAATTTTACGATAATAAGTTAATATTATTATCCCAATTCAAACTGACGCTCGTATTGATCATCTGAACTGATTTGATTCACCTTTAAATTTCTAATTTAATTTATTACTGTTTTCGCATTACGATAATTTAATATATTCGATATTAAATCGAAATCGGTTATTAAATCAATAACTAAATATAAATATTCATTTATATTATCCACCCAATATTTTAAATCCATATTAAATATTAAAAATTAACCCATAAGAATCCGGGTCATTACAATCTTCCCCACTTAAAATAATTTAGTCCTCGAAATTGCTAAGGTAGAAAAAGTGCTACAAACCCATTTATTTTTTTCCAAACTTATATATGTTGATACTCAACATTTCAAGCTCCCTTACGTAACTCTTTTTCGAATAAATCCCTATTCGATAACTCCTCCCTTCGAATAATTATATTCGATAATCTCTCTTTCGAATAACTAGATTCGAAAACCTTTCTTCGAATAAACTATATTCGATTTACTCTATTCAATTTACTCTTGTCAATTAACCTATTTGATTAGCTCTTTTCACTTAACTCCTTCCGAATAAGCTATATTCGATAACTCCTTTAACTCTATTCGAATAAACTATATTCGATTAACTCCTTTAATTATATTCGAATAACTAATATTCGATTTAACTCCATTCGCTTGACTCTAGATCGCAGCGATCACAATGGTTATGCCTGATTCCCTCAGGAAACATCCGACCGCCCTAGGCTATCTGCAGCCCTGCGAATTACGCTAGCAGTCGTACGAAATGGCAACTTATCCTGAGTAACTATGTTTGACTAACTCTATCTTAATAACTATATTCGATCAATTTTAGTTGAATAACTAACATTCAATTAAATCCTAATTCAATTAACTATGTTCAATTAACTTTATCTGGTTAACTCTTAATTTAAATAACAAATCTTCGATGAATTCTAATTGAATAACTAATATTCAATTAACTCTACAGATTAACACTAACTGATTAACTCTAACTGGTTAATTCTTACTCTAATCGATTTATTCTAACTCCAATCGATTATTTCTAACTCTAATCGACTTCTCCTATTGTAATAACTCCTATTGGATAACGTTTATTCATTAATAAATATTTAATTTTAGTAACGGTTCTTCACTTTATAAATGTTCTCTTTAATAACGTTACTTCACTTATACAAGTGTTGTGTACCCCTTCTATTTAACACTATCGGTGTTAAAAAACCAATATCTCTCCTCTATATAAGTTCAGACTTATATATTCCATTTATCAAATGATAAATATTTAATTCAATTTATAAACTGTTATTTATATATTAATCTTTTCTATTTATCTGTTAAAAACATATTTCCATTTTCTATTCATCTTCTAAATATTCCTTTGATTAAATTCTATTTATTTAACAAATAAATATCTCATTTATAACATTCTATTTATTTTCTATAAATAAATATTTCCATTTAATCTATTTGTAAATGTTTTACAAATATTTCCTTTTAAATTCTATTTGTAAATGTTTTCACAAATATTTCTCCTTCTATTTGTTTGCACATAACTTCCCTTATATTTGTGTTACAAATATATTTCCTTTTTATTTGTTTTACAAATATATTTTCTTTTTAACTCTTTTGGTTTTTCCTTTATTCACACCCAATTCATATTTCATTCACATTGATTTTACTCAATTTATTCATTTCGATCCATTTAACTTACTTAAGTTAAATTAAATTTCAATCATTCAAATTCCCATTAACTAGTTGCTAATTAACCGTTTTGCCTATTTCACCCATTTTATTTGAATATAACTTGTTCAAATATATGTCAACTTAATTATAAACTAATCTAATTATATTTTCAACTCGAGTTATATATTCGATTTCGAATATAAATTCTCAATCTCTTTCACTTATCCAAAAACCCAATTTCGATTCAGATTTCCTTTAACTAATTATTTTCCAATTTAGTTAATTCTATTTAACCATTTAAAATAAGATTTTTGTCTTAAAAATCATTTCACTTACTTCACTGGAGTTCATATTTATTTTATATCTCCAGTCTGGATTTTTCTAATGCCAATTCGGATTTTATTTCCTAAAAATCCTTTATTTATTTAATTAAACCGCTATGGTTTTATAATGGTTCTGGCGCTGTTTTTCTAAAAATTTGATTTTGACATAACTCAAAATCTATACGACGAAATCCATATTTTTCTCTTTCATTAGAAAACTATTATTCAACCGATCCCGACGATTCTTGTTTCAAAGAATTCTGACTTCAATTGAGTTCTGTATACTAAATTGAAGTTCGAATCGCCAATTTACGAACTGCTGCGCTACGACGAGCTCGTTTTAATTATATTTATAAATATAAACGTTTTAACTTTGTTTATAATAAATTCAACTCCATTTTGATATATTTTTAATATGTATCAAATCCATTTTTTCATTTCAACATAATATTCCCGATCTATTTCACTTCTAATATTCAAATCCTATATATTTACAATATTCAAATTCCATTTGAATTTCTTTATTCAAACTCTATATTATTTCCTTCTATTCAATTTCTATTTGAATTTGCTTCTATTCAAATTCTATTTCAATTCCTTATCTTCAAATTCTATTTGAATTTCTTATCTTCAATTTCTATTTGAAATCTTTATTCAAAACCCATTTCAAATCCCTTATTCAAATTCCATTTAAAAACCTTTATTCAATTTCTATTTAAATTCCTTTGTTCAATTTCTATTTGAAATCCTTTGTTCAATTTCTATTTGAAATCCTTTGAATTCAAATTCTATTTAATTTCACTTTGAATTCAAATTCTATTTAAACTCCTTGTGACGATCCCAAAATCCGAGGGGCGGTATTAAGGATAATCATTGGGAAATAACACATTAATCATCATAGCAGAGAACAGATAATAGCAGAAACAATAAATAGAATAATGTTACATGGGTATGACAGCGGAATCACAACATGTAGGAACATCAGAATAGTATAACGTGGGATATAACTTAGTAAATAAAAGGAAAGTGATCAGTCATCATCGCCAGAGGCGGAATACATACATGCAGTGAGACATAATAAGGGTATCAGTCTACATCGCCGAAGGCGGAATACATATACATATAATAAGAAATACGAAAAGTAAATTAGTCTGCATCGCCAGTGCCGGGATCATAATGTAAGTATAGTAAGGCGGAAAATGTCAAAGTCATCTCTGTGAAGTCAGCCTCGCCATGAGCCAAAAATGCACTCTATGCAGCAGTGCAGAACCAAAAACAACCTGTCACCTGTGTACTAGGCTGCCCGTGTGAAAATAAGGGCACCCGCGTTTGCAAAGTGAAACAAACAACGAGTCAGTCATGGGGACTGGTATGAGGAATCTATTTAACAGTTAAACAACAGTAAATAGCCAATCATAGGACCACGCCACTTTCGCGGAACGGGTTTACTCCAGTGATTGCTAGTGCATTCAAAACAAAGTAAATTCTTTTTAAAACAACGCAATGCTTTTTGAAAGAATGAAGCCATTATAAGACTCAGGTCCCATCACACAATGCAACGCAAGCCGGAGGATAGAGTTTTACCTTATAAGGGCCAAATATGCTTGATACGTATAAAGAAAAATCATCTGATATTATTACTGGTGCATATATGTTTCAAAAACGAATAGCATCATAAATATCAATCCTAGGCGGCATAGCTACCATATACTATGTCGCCATACTAGTTCTACAATCAAGTCCGTTATTTCATATTGGAAATTGGATTCCCGTCATGAGTCGAGGCAAGGGGCAAGCTCCTCTCCGCTTCGAGACACTCTAGCAAATGCATCGGGACTACACACTCTGGGTAACCCCTGGATCTTCAGGGCCGGTCCTCTCTTACGTTTGAGGATTGGCAATTCCTGAACACACGTTTCCCGGTCCTTACAGACCTATAATCGAGGCGCCTCACATTCCAACAACCACAAAGGTGAAAAGTAGATATATATGTCAGGGCTGGTAAGTCACAGACACCACCATAGCTAGAAAGAAACGTCGTGCTCTCCCTGCAGTCTGTATCCCGTTTTTAACTCATACCGGGGTGTGAGGTTCGCGAATCTACGAAATACACAAAGCTAGGCCACGTAGACCTTGCTTTGTTCATCATCCACAAGATTTTGCTTTGCAACAGAAGCCTTGATCACAGCATCTTGGCATGCCACATAGGCAGTCCACTCCATACGATTGATTTCCATCGATATATAACCTCTAAGCTCGTACATCTCAGAGAAGGGCGTTAAGCAAAAGAATAAATTCTCCGCCGCAAACAGATATATATTTAATAGAGATCAATCAGTACAGAACAAAATCCAATGTCAGACACACAGTCCATTTACAAGTCCGTCCTGGGTCTGAACGAAACCGGAGGCGTCAAATTCCTCGTAAATCCGTACAATCAACACATACGTTCAGACGGCTACTACTTCCGCCCCCTTCCGGTAGCTACTCCGGTTAGGAACCTCAGTAGCGCCCATCCAACCGATACGAAGATCGTCGGTCTTGAATCGTCTTTGCATTTTCCAATTCGAATCGCTCGATAAATTATTTGAAATGAGGGTTAGCTCGGCCTTTTCAAATAATTCACGTCATTAGAATTTAAATCGATTCATTTTATGGTTATATTATTCGACATCCATCTTTTGGTTCTTTAGTGTTATTTTCATGTCATACACATACAACCATCAAATATCAAACAATTCAAGCCCAATTGGTTTATTCTCAATCAATATTGCTTATGATATTTTATAACGATTTTTCGCCATTTTTATTTATTTAAAAATGGCCATATTTAATTAAACGACGTTTCAGGTCGTGCCGTGGCACTGGCGTTGTTTTTCCCTTAATTTGTTTTACACTTATCGGAAAATCTAACCGTTGGATTTCTACAAAGTCTATATCAGTGGGAAGATATTCCCAAAGCGAACCCAACGGTTCCAGTTTCGTGAGAATCCGACGGTCGGATCTTCCACACTAGTCGTTTGAAGTTACGGTTTTAAAATTCGAACTTAAGCGTCGTTATTCGATTTAATTTAAATATATTTATATTTATATATAAATATAAATGATTCTGGCGCTGTTTTTCTTCAGATTTGAATTAAACATTCCGGACAATCCAACCGTTGGATTTTTACAAGGTTGGTGCCGTTGGAAAGATATTTCCAAGGCGAACCCAGCGGTTGCGGTTTCGGGAAAATCCGATGGTCGGATTTCTCGTACTAATCGTTTCAAATTACGATTCCGAAACGCGAACTGCACGGCCTCTATTCCTTTTAATTATATTTATATTTATATATATAAATATAGTTCATTCTATAATTTCAACTATAGTTCATTTTATATTTTTAACTTCGTTTTCACTTCAAATATTTCACTAACGCCTTAATATTTCAAAAAATTTCGCCATAACCTCCTTTGTACGGGGAGGGGTTTGGAAATTTATTGGGCCGTATTAGGTACCCAATAAATCCTAAAAAGCATTCACATATTTATAGTGATATATTCTGGTGTTTACGGGGGAGCATGTACTGATAATCACTCCAGAGAATAAATTCCCGTCACCCCGTTTCCGTATGGAAATAAATAGTCCATGTGCCGTATCTAATAACTAGAGTGACGTGATTATTGTCAACTCCAGACCCGTGTGGGGTTTTTATTAATCTGGCAATTTATCGTTATAATTTATATAGTCCATATCAGTCATCAGTTCAACCTGTAGTATATAGTCATCGCCATACAAGCCTCTTGCTTGTATGGTAAATCTTCCACCTCGTCACACAAGCTCCAATTGCTTATGCGGAATATGATGAAGTATGCCTATCGTCAAGAAGTATGCCATGTAGTGTAGTTCAAAATTAATTGTTACTATCCTATGGCGTTATTTATTATTTCACACAGAAAAACCAGCACTCCGCATCCAATGGCATTCACATGAGTTGATATATAAATAAAATTGCGCAGCCAACTCATCAAGGTTTACCTATTTGTCGGGCACGCAAATAATTTCTTTACTCTACAGCTAATCCATTTTTCCTGTTCAACACATGTATATATATGCAGAACAAAGCTAATAATAATATTTCTAGCAAACTATTATTTATTTCAACACATGCGTAATTTTAACACTTCATATTCACTATAAAAATATAGTTTTCATTGTCGATTCATTTTATTTTTAAAGGATGATAACATTCAACACATGAACTTCAACTCAACGAATGAATTGCAATTCAACACATGAATATTCTATATAGTTTGTATATATATGTAAAAATTGTGATTTTTATCGCTAAAGCCATTTGTTTAAATTCAAATAATATTCAACACATGAATTTCAACTCAACGAATGAATTGCAACTCAACACATGAATATTCGATATAGTTTGTAATTTATTAAAAATGTGATTTTTATCGCTAAAGCCATTTGTTTAAATTCAAATAATATTCAACACATGAATTTCAACTCAACGAATGAATTGCAATTCAACACATGAATATTCTGTATAGTTTGTATATATATAAAAATGTGATTTTTATTGCTAAAGCCATTTGTTTAAATTCAAATAATATTCAACACATGAATTTCAACTCAACGAATGAATTGCAATTCAACACATGAATATTCTATATAGTTTATGTAATTTATTTCGACAAATGAAATTTATTCCAAAACATAAATATTTCAGAAAATTTCGGCAGCATAACGGCAGGGTAGTTAAAACTGGGACCGTCCCTAGTACGGCTCCTCGCTCTACCTTAAAACCTCGCGGTTTTTGACAATGGGGATCATGCATCTAGTTCGCACGCAGGCGACATGTTTTATTTTCAATTCCACAATCCTATTCTATTTTGTTTCAACCACAAGAGGGTATTTTTCAACCACAAAGGTATTTTTCAACCATAAAGGTATTTTTCAACCATAAAGGTATTTTTCAACCATAATATCAACCACAAACAATTATTTCCAACCATTCGTCATACCATATAATATCACGTCAATCACAAGCAATAAATATCGTCCATGGTTTGTGGACGAGGGGAGTATATATATATATATATATAATAATTCACTTGCATTTCATCACAATTCATATGTTTCATACAATGCTTGTATAATTTATACATCGCTAATATAACTTATACAACACATGTACATGAGGTATACAATGCGTATATAATTTACACTTCGCTTATATAATTTATACAACACGATTTCATTCACACAAATAGTTTAGATTCCTCACATTCGTTATTGCAGTGCTAAAAATCGTAGGAAGGTCAGAAAAATCCGCGGCTTCTTCTAGAATGTAGAGAGCCTCCTTGCGGTCACGGTGTCTCCTGTTTCATCAAATTTCGTTAAAGAACGAAAAAGATATTATTTCTAGGTCACAAATTTTCAGCCAATCCGTACCTCGATGCTTCGATCAGACCTTGCTGCGTCAAAGAGCTACGAACCACCTCCAGATCGGCGGTGGTGGCGAAGGGTTCGGCGGCCTTTGCTCGTCGCGACGGCGCCCTGAAGGTCGTGACTTCCTCGACGATTTCCGACGCCGATGGTCGATGGCAGGGGTCGTGGGTTGGTCGGATGTGGAGAGGAGGCGAAGGCGGTCAGAAGTCCCAACTGGCGGCGGCGGTGAAATCGCCTGAGGCGGCGGCTAAATGGACGAGAAGATTGGAGCACTGTGCGTCGTCCAATCGTCTCTGGCTGCTAGGTTTTCGGATTTTTTTTTTAATGAAAAATTCCTATTGGTCCATGCTTTATAGGAAATTTTAAATAGTGTTTTTGCAAACGGACTCCTTTTTAAACCCAACGACTGTCGCCCCTAGCTAAATACCCCCATTCCGGACACAATGGGATATGTCTCGTTGGCCATTTCGACTATTACAGTCAGTTATTTTTCAAATTAAAATATAAAACATTCGATATTTAATTTAAACGTACATTTCAATTTGCCAGGGCCACAAACTGAATCGAAAAATTCCAGAAAAATAAATCTAGCTTTGTTTTGACGATACGGTCCTAACAAAACCAGTTTCGTCGAATTCTGAGCTCGTTTGAAAAACGACCATTTTTAGGTCGACCCATTTTAACAGAATTTGACCAAACACATTATCTTTTGCCCCGCTCACATACTAGCTTCAAAAATTATGAAATTTGAAACTTAGCAATAATTTGACATCTCGTACCCAACAAAAGTGGTTTCGTCGAATTCCGAGGTCGTATGCAAAATCTAAATTTTCAAGGGCTATATACACTATATAGCTACCTTTCTGAAAATTCATTTGGCCATAACTTTTGATTCCAGCTATGAAACTTTGATTTTTCAGATTCGTTAGAAAGGTATTGATAAACAGATTTAAATATTTTCAGTTTCATTAAAATCCGTTATATTTTCCACCCGGTACAGTCAGACAAAGTTTGTATTCAAAATTTCTAACTGCAATACTATACCCAATTCTATATTTTATTGAAATGTGCTATTTCAATTATTCAAATTTCTTGGTAATAACCTAATTTAAAATTTTTAAATTGGTTCACATTTTCCGGGTTATTACAATCTCCCCCACTTAAATCTTTTCGTCCTCGAAAAGGAAATAACAGTTAAGCAGGAAATAAAATGTAAATGCAAAGTATTGTAAAGGTACCTTGCACCGGAGTTAGTCAGAGATGTCCACTCTGCATTTGGGATAGGCTTGTTTAATGCTTTCCTCAGTCTCCCAAGTACAGTCTCTAGGATCACTACTCCACTGCACTTTGACTAAATGAATCTTTTTCCTCCTTAGCTCTCTGGTTTCTTTGCCAGCTATCTTTAATGGCTCTCTACTGAGTGCTAATTCTGGAGTTATGTCAATATCATGTTGCGCTGCTTCTTCCACAATAAGGTCGGGATCATGAACATGTTTTCTGAGTTGAGATACGTGGAACACATCATGTACACCAGGCAACTAATTAGGTAATGAAACCCTATATGCAAGAGTTCCAATCCGCTCAAGTATAGGAAAGGGACCAATAAATCTCGGTGCCAACTTCCCAGTCTTGCCAAATCTGATTACTCCTCGCATTGGAGAAACTCTTATATAAACATAATCGCCAACGGCAAACGATATATCCCTTCTTCTCGCATCAGCATAACTTTTCTGTTGGCTCTGTGCGGTTTTTAATCGCTTCTTAATGAAATCGACTTTATCCGATGCTTCTTGAATCATATCGGGCCCTAACACAAGTCTGTTGCCAGGTTCTACCCAACATGCGGGAGATCAGCACGGTCTACCGTATAATGCTTCAAATGGAGACATTCCCAAACTTGCTTGATAGCTATTGTTGTAAGAGAATTCGGCTAAATGTAAGTGATCTTCCCATGAGTCTCCAAAATCGATAACGCAAGCCCACAGTAAATCTTCTAGAATTCTATTCACCCGCTCAGTTTGGCCATCTGTCTGAGGGTGATACGCGGTGCTTAGATTCAATTTGGTTCCCAATTCTTCCTGGAATGCTTCCCAGAATTTGCTAGTAAATAGGGGATCTCTATCGCTGACTATATTGAGCGGCACTCCATGAAGTTTAACTATTTCTCTGAAGTAAATCTGTGCTAGACTTTGAGCCGTTCTGTTGGATCGGACAGGTATGAAATGGGCAGTCTTCGTGAAGCGATCTACGATTACCCATATACTGTCGTTTCCTTTTCTAGTTCGAGGCAAGCCATCGATGAAATCCATTGAAATTTGTTCCCACTTCCATCCTGGAATTTCTAAGGGTTGTAATAGTCCAGCCAATTTCTGCTGATCACTCTTAACTAGCTGACAAGTGGGGGCATCTGCTAACATATAATGAGATATCTCTTTTCATTGACCTCCACCAGAATGTACGTTTGATATCGTTATACATTTTGCTCACATCGGGATGGATACTTAATTTGGATTTGTGGCACTCATCAAGTATTTCTCTTCTGAGCTCGGGAAGGTTTGGGATGCAAATTCTGCCCTTTAATCTTAGAACTCCTTTGTCATCGAGTCGAAAACTTGTGGATTCACCTCCTTTGACTCTCTGACTGATTCTTTGAATAAATTCATCGTCTTTCTGAAGGGTCGAGATCCTGTCTATTAATGAAGACGTGATGACAAAACTGGCGATGATTTCATTCTTTTTGCTGAGTGCGTCTGCTACAACATTGGCTTTCCCTGGAGTGTATAGAATTTCAAAATCGTATGCTGCAAGGAATTCTAACCAACGTTGTTGTCTCAAGTTTAGATCTTTCTGGGTGAACAGGTATTTCAAGGATTGATGATCGGTGTATAGTTCAAACTTCTTGCCCAGTAAATAATGCCTCCAGATTCTTAAAGCGAACACGATAGCTAATAACTCAAGATCATGAGTAGCGTAGTTTCTTTCATGCGGCTTTAGTTGACGGCTGGCATAAGCGATCACTTGGCCTTTTTGCATTAACACTGCGCCTAGCCCTCTAATAGAAGCATTTGTCCATACTGTCAAGTCTTGGTTACCTTCTATAATGGTCAATACTGGAGCAGTTGTCAACTTCAGTTTCAGCTCCTGGAAAGCTTCTTCACATTCGGGAGTCCATTTGAATTTTTCATGCTTCTTTGTAAGCTTTGTCAATACTCCTGATATCTTTGAAAAATCCTGAACAAATTTCCGATAGTAACCAGCTAATCCAAGGAAACTCCGAACCTCCGTGGGAGTAGTAGGTTGTTTCCAGTTCTGAATCGCTGTAATTTTGCTTGGATCTACAACAATCCCTTCTTTTGATACGACATGGCCTAGGAATTTAACTTCATTCTGCCAGAAGACACACTTAAAAAATTTAGCTTTCAAGACATTTCTCCTGAGAATTTTCAACACTTGTTCTAAATGTTTTGCATGTTCGTCTTCCGACTTAGAGTAGATTAAAATGTCATCGATGAAGACTAGAACAAATTTATTCAATACACCACGGAACACTCTGTTCATAAGATCAACGAAGTATGCCGGAGCATTACACAAGCCGAACGGCATTACTAACCATTCGTAGAATAAATCGGGACCCCTGAAGGCTGTCAAAGGAACACAGTCTTCAGCTATACGTAACTGGTGGAAACCTGTAGCTAGGTCCATTCTGGAGAATACTGTTGCTCCATTTAATTGATCTAACAGATCATCTATTCGTGGCAAGGGATATTTGTTCTACAGCGTCTGCTTATTGAGATCTCGGTAATCAACACAAAGTCTTAGAGTACCGTCTGATTTTGGGACAAATACTACTGCTACTCCCCATGCTGAAAAGCTCGGTCTGATCAGACCTTTCCAAAGCAATTCTCGGGTTTGACTACCTAACTCTTCTTTTTCTTTCGGGGCCATTCTTCTTATTGGATGTACTACTGGTCGGGCGTTAGGAATTAGATCTATCCTAAATTCAATTTCTCTTTGCGGCGGTAAGTTTTCTACTTCTTCAAACACATCCGCATAATTTTTAACGACCGGTATCTTTTCTATCGAAGGGGGAGTAACTTCTAAAGAAGACCAAAATTCTGTTCTATTTATTTCTGCACCGAGACATGGTATAGTGATATGCCCAGATTTTGTTTCAACTTTCACGATTCTTTCGGCACATCTAACTTCGGCCTTATATTTTGTCAACCAGTCCAGCCCCAGTATAATATCAAATTCGGAAAGGTCCATGACAATCGAATCAAAAGAAAACTTGTAGCAAGAATAAGAGATAGGCACTCTACAGTATAAACTGAGACTAACAGAACTTCCTATTGGGTTTCGAACTTTAATTGGTTCTTTAAGCTTTCTTCGTTTCAATTTTAATTTGTGAACAAGGTTACCAGAAATGAAGCTACGTGATGCACCGGTATCAAAAAGTACAGAAACAGGAATATTTTTAATGGTAAGGGTACCTCCCAAGACATCGGGTTTACCTGATCCATCGGTGGTAGCTGGCGGGGTCTTCCCGTCATAGACATGAGCCACTTGTGCATTCTGCTTCAGAGGACAGTTCCTGCTATAGTGCCCCTTCTTATGGCAGTTGTAGCATTTGGCTGAGTCATTTGCCTTTGGCTTCCTCGGGGCTTTGCATACATTAGAAAAGTGACCTGGCTTCCCGCAGTTGTAGCAATTTCCTTTCGGGATCTTTGCAGGTTTCTGAGTAGCGGCCGCGGTAATGCTAGATTCGGGTTGATCTGTTGAAGCTTTGCGCTTATTTCCAGCTTGGCTTTTGGCGCGGTCTTGGCTAGCGTGCCTCTCATCCATGTCTTCGTAATTGCAAGCCATCTCTACTAATTCTGAAAAGGAGAGTTTGATGTTGCCCATAGCCCTGTCGTGGTACTTGCGCTTCAGCCCAAATATGAATCTCTTGTTCTTTGCTTTGTTGGTCATAATCAGCTCTGGAGCATAGCGCGATAACTGGGTGAACTTATTTAGGTAATCCTGAATAGAGAGATCTCCTTGCTGGAGATTAGCAAACTGCTCTCGCATCCTCTCTAGAGCCTGTTCCGGTACAAGCTTCTCATTGAACATAGTTCTGAATTGCTCCCAGGTCCTGATAGTACCTGCTGCATCTTCAGAGGTAATGGCATCCCACCACAGCTCTGCTTCCTCCTGAAGGAGCCAATTGCCAAGTCGGGCTTTGTTGTTGGTTCCCATACCCATGCCTTCAAAGATCTTCTCATAGGTTTTCAACCAAGCTATAGCCTCGGTCACTGTACCAGTGCCAGTAAAAGGTTTTCCCCCAAGATTTCTGTACCTCTTTGCTACTTTATCTAGCTCAAAGTCCTCAAGTGCTGGTGGCTGAACAATAGGGCCTTCTACCACTACGGGGATATTCCCCCGTCCTCCTGCTGCCACTCCTCGGCCTCCATGGCCTCCTCTAGCTGCTACTGCTCATGTAGCCATCTAAGAGAATACTGTATAAGCAAGAAAAGAGTCAAGCTCACAGATTTGATAATTTTTCATAAATGATAAAGCAGGGGAATATAAGAAAAGATAAGGATGATGAACTGATCAAATTGTTTTGCTAATCTGCTTAGCTCATTCTAGGACATTGCTAATCCTATCTCTAATGAACTACTCGCATTAGAACACTACTGATTCTATTCTGACGAGGTGTTTAATGTGTTAGATCCCGGAACTAAGGTTAACCTAAGCTCTGATACCAACTGTGACGATCCCAAAATCCGAGGGGCGGTATTAAGGATAATCATTGGGAAATAACACATTAATCATCATAGCAGAGAACAGATAATAGCAGAAACAATAAATAGAATAATTTTACATGGGTATGACAGCGGAATCACAACATGTAGGAACATCAGAATAGTAAAACGTGGGATATAACTTAGTAAATAAAAGGAAAGTGACCAGTCATCATCGCCAGAGGCGGAATACATACATGCAGTGAGACATAATAAGGGTATCAGTCTACATCGCCGAAGGCGGAATACATATACATATAATAAGAAATACGAAAAGTAAATTAGTCTGCATCGCCAGTGGCGGGATCATAATGTAAGTATAGTAATGGTGGAAAATGTCAAAGTCATCTCTGTGAAGTCAGCCTCGCCATGAGCCAAAAATGCACTCTATGCAGCAGTGCAGAACCAAAAACAACCTGTCACCTGTGTACTAGGCTGCCCGTGTGAAAATAAGGGCACCCGCGTTTGCAAAGTGAAACAAACAACAAGTCAGTCATGGGGACTGGTATGAGGAATCTATTTAACAGTTAAACAACAGTAAATAGCCAATCATAGGACCACGCCACTTTCGCGGAACGGGTTTACTCCAGTGATTGCTAGTGCATTCAAAACAAAGTAAATTCTTTTTAAAACAACGCAATGCTTTTTGAAAGAATGAAGCCATTATAAGACTCAGGTCCCATCACATAATGCAACGCAAGCCGGAGGATAGAGTTTTACCTTATAAGGGCCAAATATGCTTGATACGTATAAAGAAAAATCATCTGATATTATTGCTAGTGCATATATGTTTCAAAAACGAATAGCATCATAAATATCAATCCTAGGCGGCATAGCTACCATATACTATGTTGCCATACTAGTTCTACAATCAAGTCCGTTATTTCGTATTGGAAATTGGATTCCCGTCATGAGTCGAGGCAAGGGGCAAGCTCCTCTCCGCTTCGAGACACTCTAGCAAATGCCTCGGGACTACACACTCTGGGTAACCCCTGGATCTTCAGGGCCGGTCCTCTCTTACGTTTGAGGATTGGCAATTCCTGAACACACGTTTCCCGGTCCTTACAGACCTATAATCGAGGCGCCTCGCATTCCAATAACTACAAAGGTGAAAAGTAGATATATATGTCAGGGATGGTAAGTCACTTACACCACCATAGCTAGAAAGAAACGTCGTGCTCTCCCTGCAGTCCGTATCCCGTTTTTAACTCATACCGGGGTGTGAGGTTCGCGAATCTACGAAATACACAAAGCTAGGCCACGTAGACCTTGCTTTGATCATCATCCACAAGACTTTGCTTTGCAACAGAAGCCTTGATCATAGCATCTTGGCATGCCACATAGGCAGTCCACTCCATACGATTGATTTCCATCGATATATAACCTCTAAGCTCGTACGTCTCAGAGAAGGGCGTTAAGCAAAAGAATAAATTCCCCGCCGCCAAACAGATATATATTTAACAGAGATCAATCAGTACAGAACAAAATCCAATGTCAGACACACAGTCGATTTACAAGTCCGTCCTGGGTCTGAACGAAACCGGAGGCGTCAAATTCCTCGTAAATCCGTACAATCAACACATACGTTCAGACGGCTACTACTTCCGCCCCCTTCCGGTAGGTACTCCGGTTAGGAACCTCAGTAGCGCCCATCCAACCGATACGAAGATCGTCGGTCTTGAATCGTCTTTGCATTTTCCAATTCGAATCGCTCGATAAATTATTTGAAATGAGGGTTAGCTCGGCCTTTTCAAATAATTCATGTCATTAGAATTTAAATCGATTCATTTTATGGTTATATTATTCGACATCCATCTTTCGGTTCTTTAGTGTTATTTTCATGTCATACACATACAACCATCAAATATCAAACAATTCAAGCCCAATTGGTTTATTCTCAATCAATATTGCTTATGATATTTTATAACGATTTTTCGCCATTTTTATTTATTTAAAAATGGCCATATTTAATTAAACGACGTTTCAGGTCGTGCCGTGGCACTGGCGTTGTTTTTCCCTTAATTTGTTTTACACTTATCGGAAAATCTAACCGTTGGATTTCTACAAAGTCTATATCAGTGGGAAGATATTCCCAAAGCGAACCCAACGGTTCCAGTTTCGTGAGAATCCGACGGTCGGATCTTCCACACTAGTCGTTTGAAGTTACGGTTTTAAAATTCGAACTTAAGCGTCGTTATTCGATTTAATTTAAATATATTTATATTTATATATAAATATAAATGATTCTGGCGCTGTTTTTCTTCAGATTTGAATTAAACATTCCGGACAATCCAACCGTTGGATTTTTACAAGGTTGGTGCCGTTGGAAAGATATTTCCAAGGCGAACCCAGCGGTTGCGGTTTCGGGAAAATCCGATGGTCGGATTTCTCGTACTAATCGTTTCAAATTACGATTCCGAAACGCGAACTGCACGGCCTCTATTCCTTTTAATTATATTTATATTTATATATATAAATATAGTTCATTCTATAATTTCAACTATAGTTCATTTTATATTTTCAACTTCGTTTTCACTTCAAATATTTCACTAACGCCTTAATATTTCTAAAAAATTCGCCATAACCTCCTTTATACGGGGAGGGGTTTGGAAATTTATTGGGCCGTATTAGGTACCCAATAAATCCTAAAAAGCATTCACATATTTATAGTGATATATTCTGGTGTTTACGGGGGAGCATGTACTGATAATCACTCCAGAGAATAAATTCCCGTCACCCCGTTTCCGTGTGGAAATAAATAGTCCATGTGCCGTATCTAATAACTAGAGTGACGTGATTATTGTCAACTCCAGACCCGTGTGGGGTTTTTATTAATCTGGCAATTTATCGTTATAATTTATATAGTCCATATCAGTCATCAGTTCAACCTGTAGTATATAGTCATCGCCATACAAGCCTCTTGCTTGTATGGTAAATCTTCCACCTCGTCACACAAGCTCCAATTGCTTATGTGGAATATGATGAAGTATGCCTATCGTCAAGAAGTATGCCATGTAGTGTAGTTCAAAATTAATTGTTACTATCCTATGGAGTTATTTATTATTTCACACAGAAAAACCAGCACTCCGCATCCAATGGCATTCACAGGAGTTGATATATAAATAAAATTGCGCAGCAAACTCATCAAGGTTTACCTATTTGTCGGGCACGCAAATAATTTCTTTACTCTACAGCTAATCCATTTTTCCTGTTCAACACATGTATATATATGCAGAACAAAGCTAATAATAATATTTCTAGCAAACTATTATTTATTTCAATACATGTGTATTTCTAACACTTCATATTCACTATAAAAATATAGTTTTCATTGTCGATTCATTTTATTTTTAAAGGATGATAACATTCAACACATGAACTTCAACTCAACGAATGAATTGCAATTCAACACATGAATATTCTATATAGTTTGTATATATATATAAAAATTGTGATTTTTATCGCTAAAGCCATTTGTTTAAATTCAAATAATATTCAACACATGAATTTCAACTCAACGAATGAATTGCAACTCAACACATGAATATTCGATATAGTTTGTAATTTATTAAAAATGTGATTTTTATCGCTAAAGCCATTTGTTTAAATTCAAATAATATTCAACACATGAATTTCAACTCAACGAATGAATTGCAATTCAACACATGAATATTCTGTATAGTTTGTATATATATAAAAATGTGATTTTTATTGCTAAAGCCATTTGTTTAAATTCAAATAATATTCAACACATGAATTTCAACTCAACGAATGAATTGCAATTCAACACATGAATATTCTATATAGTTTATGTAATTTATTTCGACAAATGAAAATTATTCTAACACATAAATATTTCAGAAAATTTCGGCAGCATAACGGCAGGGTAGTTAAAACCGGGACCGTCCCTAGTACGGCTCCTCGCTCTACCTTAAAACCTCACGGTTTTTGACAATGGGGATCATGCATCTAGTTCGCACGCAGGCGGCATGTTTTATTTTCAATTCCACAATTCTATTCTATTTTGTTTCAACCACAAGAGGGTATTTTTCAACCACGAAGGTATTTTTCAACCATAAAGGTATTTTTCAACCATAAAGGTATTTTTCAACCATAATATCAACCACAAAAAATTATTTCCAACCATTCGTCATACCATATAATATCACGTCAATCACAAGCAATAAATATCGTCCATGGTTTGTGGACGAGGGGAGTATATATATATATATAATATAATAATTCACTTGCATTTCATCACAATTCAAAGCATATATGTTTCATACAACGCTTGTATAATTTATACATCGCTAATATAACTTATACAACACATGTACATGAGGTATACAATGCGTATGTAATTTACACTTCGCTTATATAATTTATACAACGCGATTTCATTCACACAAATAGTTTAGATTCCTCACATTGGTTATTGCAGTGCTAAAAATCGTAGGATGGTCAGAAAAATCCGCGGCTTCTTCTAGAATGTAGAGAGCCTCCTTGCGGTCATGGTGTCTCTTGTTTCATCAAATTTCGTTAAAAAACGAATAAGATATTATTTTTCAAAGTTTTGCAACACTTAAAAGTGTTATTTTCATTTCAGAATTTTCATCAGAAAAGTTTTTAAAACCTTCGAAACTAGGTCACAAATTTTCAGCCAATCCGTACCTCGATGCTTCGATCAGACCTTGCTGCGTCAAAGAGCTACGAACCACCTCCAGATCGGCGGTGGTGGCGAAGGGTTCGGCGGCCTTTGCTCGTCGCGACGGCGCCCTGAAGGTCGTGACTTCCTCGACGATTTCCGACGCCGATGGTCGATGGCAGGGGTCGTGGGTTGGTCGGATGTGGAGAGGAGGCGAAGGCGGTCAGAAGTCCCAACTGGCGGCGGCGGTGAAATCGCCTGAGGCGGCGGCTAAATGGACGAGAAGATTGGAGCACTGTGCGTCGTCCAATCGTCTCTGGCGGCTAGGGTTTCGGATTTTATTTTATTTATTTATTTTTTAATGAAAAATTCCTATTGGTCCATGCTTTATAAGAAATTTTAAATAGTGTTTTTGCAAACAGACTCCTTTTTAAACCCAACGACTGTCGCCCCTAGCTAAATACCCCCATTCCGGACACAATGGGATATGTTTCGTTGGCCATTTCGACTGTTACAGTCAGTTATTTTTCAAATTAAAATATAAAACATTCGATATTTAATTTAAACGTACATTTCAATTTGCCAGGGCCACAAACTGAATCGAAAAATTCCAGAAAAATAAATCTAGCTTTGTTTTGACGATACGGTCCTAACAAAACCAGTTTCGTCGAATTCTGAGCTCGTTTGAAAAACGGCCATTTTTAGGTCGACCCATTTTAACAGAATTTGACCAAACACATTATCTTTTGCCCCGTTCACATACTAGCTTCAAAAATTATGAAATTTGAAACTTAGCAATAATTTGACATCCCGGACCCAACAAAAGTGGTTTCGTCGAATTCCGAGGTCGTATGCAAAATCTAAACTTTCAAGGGCTATATACACTATATAGCGACCTTTCTGAAAATTCATTTGGCCATAACTTTTGATTGCTGCTATGAAACTTCGATTTTTCAGATTCGTTAGAAAGGTATTGATAAACAAATTTAAACATTTTCAGTTTCATTAAAATCCGTTATATTTTCCACCCGGTACAGTCAGACAAAGTTTGTATCCAAAATTTCTAACTGCAAAACTATACCCAATTCTATATTTTATTGAAATGTGCTATTTCAATTATTCAAATTTCCTGGTAATAACCTAATGTAAAAATTTTAAATTGGTTCACATTTTCCGGGTTATTACACTCCTTTTATTTAAAATTATATTTCAAACTTTATATTTTCTTTGAATTCTAATATTCAACCTCCACTTTATATTCTCTTTGAAATTCTATTTAACCAAATTCCATTTGAATTCTAATATTCAAATCTCTATTTGACTTTTCTTTATTCAAATCCATTTGAATTCAAATTCCATTTCAATTTTTATTATACAATTTCTATTTGAATTTTCTTTATTCAAACTCATTTGAATTCCTTTGAATTCAAATTCTATTCCACTTCTATTTGAATTATATATATATTCAAATTTCTTTATTTTACTTCTATTTGAATTCTATATTCCAGTTCCCATTTCAAAATTCCTTTGAAGTTATATAAATATATACATATATTTATATCCATCTTAAATTCAAAACATTTGAATTTTCAAACAACTTGTTTTCCTTTCAAACAAATTTCCATCAAAACTTTTCTAAGGCAGCAATTCATCACTTAGAAACCCGAAAATGAACACTGATGATGTTGCGACCATCATCAGGATTATTTCCCAATCACTGAAGTGAGTTCAGTGCTATATTTCTTTCAAACTCCATTTAGAAAAAAATATTTTCCAAACTACCAGGATTTTAAATTCTGAATTCTTGGTTGAATTCAATTTTAATTTATCTCGTTTGTATATTTGATTTCATATACAAATTCTATTGGTTATATATAACTATTTCTATTTTACAATCTAATTCGATTATAATTCTAACAATCAACTTAACCATTTAAAAACAATATCGTGTCCAATCTTCTGTTCAAGTGTTTATAAACTCCTATCGACATCGTGGCGTCCCACGATTCGATCAGAATCCATAATTCACTCAATAGACTAGTCAACACAATATAAAATAGTTTTTATATCAAATAACAAATACGCTCTCTCGTGTATATATATATACACACTCAACTCATTCTAGGGTACTACTGACCATATCTCTAATGAGCACATTTGTGACGACCCCATTTCCCGTACAGACGGAGACAAGGGTAATCTTTGGAATATAACACAGAAAAAGATAATAGCAGAACAGAATTAAATAAATACACCAGATAATGTACAATAGAATACACTGGATAAACGTAATCATCAGAGTTACACAGTATACAGGATTATACTTAGGACAAATACAGTTCAGCTATACATAAATGTCTACAGCAGAAACAAACAAAATATGTACAATAGGAGTTGAACAGCATAAAAAGAGATAAATGATAGAATCCATCTTCAGCTCCAGCTATCCAGAAAGAGCCAGCTAAACCTGAATACAAGGCTGCCCGTGTAGAAAAAGGGGCACCCGAGTTTGAAAGTGAAACAAACTACGAGTCAGTCATGGGACTGGTATGAGAAATCTACTCAACACATTTATAATATGGCTAATCACAAGACCACGCCACTTTCGTGGAACGGGTTTACTCCATTGGATTGCCAGTGCTTTAAAAACAAATCTTTCTTTTAAACATCGCAATGCTTTTTATAAAAATGAAGCCATTATAAGACTCAGTTCCCATCACACAATGCAACGCAAACCGGAGGATAGAGTTTTACCTTATAATGGCCAAAATATGGTTGATACGAATAAAACAAAAGCAATTGATATTATTACTAGTGTTTATATGTTTCAAAAACAATTTCAATCATAACTATCAATCATCGACGGCATGGGTACCATATATCATGTCGCCATATATATATACAATCAAAACCGCACGATGTCGTATTTGGATATTGGATTTCCGTCACGAACCAAGCCAAAAGATAGTCCTTACCAAATTCGAGACAATCTAGCCCATGTCTCAGGCACAGCCGCAACCGTACCTTGGATCGTCAGGGCCGGTCCACCCGAAGTGGATTATAATGCCTGAACAATGCGTTCCTCCGCCCTTTGGGGCGTAAATGAGCCAACGAATGACTCCATCGGACCCGGATCGTCCGATCTAACCGAGGTGCCTCACAACAGCAACAACCACATAAGTCAAACTCGTCAGGGCGTGTAAAACCACTGACGACACTTCTAGCTAGAAAGAAAACGCACGTCGCCCCTGATGTCCTCTCCCATTTCTGGTTCACACCGGGGTGTGAGGCTCGCGAATTCACGTTATATACAAAGCTATGCCACACAGGCGGTGCTTAGATCATCACCACAAGACTTTGCTTTTCAACAGAAGCCCTGATCACTGCATTTTAGCATGCCACACAGGCAATTCACACCGTGCAACTGATGGCCATCTGTAACGTCCCGCATTTTGTTGGATCGTATTTGAATATTTAAATCAGTTTAAATATTGAATTCAGAATATAAATGGATTTATATATTAATTAAAACGAAGTTGAACGTATATAAATATATATTAATTATAATCGAGCTCAGAACGACCCTGCAGTTCGTAATTTAACGTTCTGAACTTCAACTGAGTGTACCAGACTCGTTTTAAATCGGATTTCTTCGAAACAAGAAGCGTTGGAATCTGTTGAACTGTATCTTTCTAAAAGAAGTGAAAAACCAAGATTTTGTTGTGTAGATTGCAAGATATGTCCAAATCAAATATTCAGAAAGTCGCTGTAGAATCATATATCGACCGTAACGGTTATTTGAATATAACTTGATATCTGGTGCAAATCGGGATAAGGCTCTTTTGAGGCGCAGCGATAATTTAATTTTTAGAATTTTACTGTAATTTTTAATTAATTAAATGTGCAACTTTTTATTTGGAGTATTTTGCACCCTGTATCGATATTTCAGGGTTTCACAGAATAAGTCAACCTACCGATATTATTACATTTTCGGGATCGTGGCACCTCGCTGGACACAACCGTGTTCTTACTTCTGTCCATAACGATCAATAAATAAACCAAATTTGTATATAGCAGTTACCGTTAAACTGTTATTTTAAAACAATACAATGTTATTATTAAACCGATAGCATAGAAATGGTAACATATACTTACCAGTATATGGTCTTTCAAGATCAAAACAAATCAACGACAAGGCCTTGGCTTAACTCACTCTCTTCCTTCAAAGTCAATTGTGCGGATAAATGGAAGGCGCACGCCTAGCTTTTGGTACACAGTGCAATGAAATGAAAGGCACATGTCCATGCAGTGACGAAATGTTTGAGCAGTACGTGGTTATTTCCGTATATTATATATATGTTGTTTATATATGTAAACTTTCAAAAAGTACTAAAACAGGAAAATAAAAATATATAGCGTACAGTGACAAATTCATATATACTAGACAATAAGTGTACTAATAATTTAGGTAATCAAATACATTACTGGGAAAGTTATGTTGTGCTCTAAGAACGAGAGACGCAGTAAAATCTTCACAAGCTTTTACATGATTAGCCTCTTTCCTACTAGAATTTTTTTCAGTTTTACTCCAACCTGAGTGGACTTATAACTAGGAAATATATAATTACAAGCATTTCTTCAGCTCAAAGTGTTGATAGCAAACACGTACCTGGCCTAATCTAGAAACCCTTAACCTATGTAGAATCTAATCGAACTAAAAATCAGTATGCAAACCTATGTATTGAATAGCTACCTATTGCTTAACCCTTAAGGATCTACACTTTTGCAAGTGGCTGTCTCATTCATATGCCCATACTTTTTCCTCCAACGTAGAAATCACGCAAGATTGTTTTCAATGGCAGCTAGTTACCCTAACTCCTATCCACCTCCTATGAATCGACTTGAACCTCATCCCCTCCTTTGCCATTTATAAATCCACCGACATGCCCTAGTATTCCCACTTCTAAAACAAATGGCAACGGAAGCTTTCCAGGCTTCTCAAAAATAAATAAGTAAAAACGTAAAAAAAAACAAATCAGAATCTATAGATCTAGGAAGCCGGAATCGGTGAGAATGGCGGCAAGAAGACCAGGAGACGAGGAGCGATTCCGGCATTGGTAAATCTAATTTGCTGTCGAGGTTTACGAGAAATGAGTTCACACTAGAATGTAAATCCACTATTGGCGTGGAATTTGCTACTCGCACACTTCAGGAAGAAGGCAAAACAATAAAGGAACAAGTGGAAATTGTGTAAGTTGGTGAAATGAAGGAGTTAACGTGGAGCATGGGAAAACGTGGAGGCTGATTTGCGCAACCACTGGGGGAGACTGGAAGCAAATCAACGTGATAAAGGAGGACAGGCTCATGAAGAAAGGTGGCAGGAAGTTGTCACTGATCTTGGTTCAACGTTGGGACTGTAAAATGAAATGCACACGTTAATAGCATGGGGGATTATGTGGTGTCATGATTTGCGAAGGGGGGTCAAAGAATCGGCAGTAGGAGAGCATGCACGGTGGGGTTAAACAGAAGGGGGCTGGCGGTTTAAACGTATGCAATATGGGTCCTTGGTATGGAGTAAATGCGGTAGTGATATAGTGTGCCTGAGGACAGTGTTGCATTTGTATTGAGGGGATGTTGTAGCAGCATGTAACATAGCTGACAATGGAAACTAATGGGCTGAGCACGTGTAGCAGTTTTGGAGGAGTTTTAAAAACGTGAAATCATGCAAAGGAAAGTGTTGGCATTAATGGAGAAGTTGTACTGTGTATCCGAAGTCGCGGAGCATGTTTAGTAATTAAAAAGTAACGAGGAAAAGGGCAGCAGCGTACACGGATGGGAGTGGCATCGGCAGTATGGTGGTGGTTGGCACAGTATTGTTTGGTGGCAGTTGATCAAAGAAGAAGGCTTTGGTACTTAAGTTATAGCGAATGCGATGAACTCGGATCCGTTGAAATCATATAGGCATAGACTACAGATTAAAACTGGTATGAAGTGATTTGGAACTCGTTTGGATTTATGGTAGAATGGAACGCCTGCTTCAATCAACTGACGCAAATCATTAGTTAACGGTTAACAAGCCAAGGTGAGTAAATTCACTCACTCTGATCTATTTTAATTTTATTTTAATGTTGTTTGAATGCTGTGTGATGGTCGATTAGGTAGATTACAATTAAATTGGTTGAATCTTATATACCGTTACATAAGTACACATCATCGATTGGACACTAATTCCATCGATTAGAATATCCCCTAGTATAGAGTTAGTGTAAATTGTGTTGACTGACATCTGTGGATGCGGAAATCGGTTGGAGGAATCTGACCGGATTCCTCGATATTTATATATTCTGTTTGATGCATTGTTTGAACCCGAATTCCATTTAAAACCCGGTGTGAATATTGATGTTGAACGGAAATTCAACATTTGTTTAGATTAAATAAATAAACGATATCAATTTAGAAAGTGATAACAGTCGACTGTAAACCCGTCGTTTTGAAGTTGATTGGCCGTCAGGCAAATCAACGAAGTTAATTATAAAAATTAGATTTTTATAATTAAGGTAAAGTTTTAAATTTATAATAGAAGTTCTATTATAAACCAGTATTTTAGAGTTCGTTTAAGTTTATGAAGCAGAAATTTCCGACGATTAAATATTTGGATAATTATATTTAAGATAAACAATTTAGAAATATGATTAGATTAATTATATTAATCTAATGTTGAGAAGTAATTAAAATCAGTTAAAGAATTTACTGATGGAATGAAGTTGATTTAATCAACTGTTATTTGGGAAAATGATTTTTAGATTTATTGGACTTTAGTTAATCTAATGAAAACGGTTTAGAAATAAATTTATCAAGGTTTATGAGATTTAATTTTAGTTTAAGAAGTTATAAATAGAACGGTGGAATGAAGTTAAAGCGAAGGGTTAATGTTTAAAATAAATAATAATAACAAACAAAGATTTCAAAGTATGACTATGGTGTTATAAAACCGTATTCCAAAATAAAACAAGGAAATACGATTTGATAAGTAATAAGGAATTAGAATACAGACTTATATCTGTTCTAAGGTAAGAACGTTGTCGATCAAGGTCTGAGAGGTAAATAAAATACCCCAACTTGAATGGCTTCACTATTATCGAGGAACGATATCAGTTTGTAATGGTAAGAGACGTCAAGATTTGTATAAAGGGAATATAACAGCATATTGCAAGTCTGAAACTATAGCGAGAAAATAAACGATGTTGACTAGATTTAAGCGCGACCGTTATATCAGGATTAGTATAAAGGAAATATGGCAGCGTATGCAAGTCTTAGAACTATAGCGATAACATAAATGCTGTTGATTAGGATAAATATGACTGTATATCAAGATTAGTTATAAAGAGAATATTACAGCGTATTGCAAGTTTAGAACTATAGCGATAAATTAACGCTGTTAACCAAACATAGGCATGAATTTTATATATGGCAGCACCTCCTAGGTAATGCTACAGTTTAGTTGAAATCCACTTATTCGAAAGTGATAAATAGCGATGTCGTAAGAAAATATAAGAACCAGTTTTAGAAAAAGAAATTGGTGAATCATGTAGAAAACGATGACAGCATTTCGATGTTCGAAATGTGACCAGAATTAAACCGTTAGGATTTGGAACTAGAATTCGACGACGTCGAATGTATTAAAAGTAAACTATTTTTAGGAATTATAATCTGATAGGATAATTAACATTTAGTTTAAACAAATAAATGTTGATAGGATAGGAATCAGTATTTAGTTATAAACTTGATATCGATTAGAAAAGAAGATGTCTTAAAGAACAGAGTTTATAAAGTGGATTGAGAAGATAAAGTATGAAAGAGATTTCGGTAAACAAGACAAGGGAAATTATTACTTGGATAATGAATTATTTGATAAAGGTGTTCAGATTTCTATAATAGAAATGATATTCACATTTTAAAGTGAATAATGTTTTAAAGTGAACGCTTGATAGGTTAAAATGTTTATAATGAAATTGGAATATTTTTCCAATGTAGATAGTGTATATTATCCAAGTGTAGAAAATAAAGAACGTGAAAAGAATGAAAATTTTTCAAACATTAATAACGAATACATCTGAAATAGGGGGGAATAAGAGTTGATAATAACTGGAAATGTTTTCCAAGAAATGTAAAAAGGCTAAAACGGGATTTGAAAATATCTGATAAGATATAGAAATTCGAATAATAAAAACGAATGTTAAATAAAAGTGCCCGTGATTGTGTGGTATTAGTTGACCAGTAGAATGGATGTTTGTTTTACTCCGATAGTTAAATAACCGACTATCGAAGTGTTTTGACCATCGTTGTCAATACGGAGAGACCGGTTGGATATATTATCCGGAAACCACTCCGTATAGGCATAGGCGCTGCGAATAGATTATGCTGAAGATAATTGAAGACGGAGTTAAATGCAAGGGTCGTCCAGTTCTAGAATGGTGTTGTGTGTTTGTCCAGTCCCAGGACAACTTGTATGGACGAGTGTCTGACAGAGTACTTCCAACGGTCGCGCCGTTGATTTTACGAATATACCAAGTTGGTGGGGAGAAGATTACTTCTCTTTATTCTACACCCAGTGTGCATTTGTGTAATCAATGTGTGATTACGGATTTGACGATGTGACATTCAAAGTGAATGGTGATCAGATGTTCTGAAGATAGACGTAGCCTCTAGCCTCACAACCAGGAATGACAAAAGTTGGGCTAGGCAGCATGGCTAGTTGGGTCATCCCCAAGCAGGGTGTATTGTCATCGATCTAGAGAAAATTCATATCTATACTTCTTTTCGATTCTGTATCTTCGGATGACGGTTGGATGGCCTACAACCGTGGTGGCAATATATTCGCGACACTCAAGCTAAATGAGTGAGCGGTCATGTGTGGCCGGGTTGCAAGACGTTCTTGTTGAACCCTGAGTGTATCCCCTCTAGAGTACACTATTCAGAAGGTGCTCCCATACCTTGTCTGTTGAAAACCATTCTCCGATAAGCGCCCTGCGGTTTATGAGTTTATACTATATATATATGTGGAGCGTGAGATGCAAGCGTTCTACTACTTGTATAATTATTTGGTTAGACATTATCATAATATCACTGGGTTTTGATATCAAGAATATTTCAGGTTATAGTAAGGTAAAAATCGTCCATGTTTATGTGTGGGCTGGTCTTACTATTATCTTCTTGTTTTGAAAAGGATTTTCAAAGTAAAACAGTATGGTTGGAATTTACTCACACCAGTCCCATGACTGACCCAGAGTTTATTTTGTTTGTTTTCCCTAAACTCTTGGGTGCCCAAATTTGTATGGGCAGTCAAGTGTTTCAAGCTTTGCAGATTCACTTGGAGGAGCTCAAAAGCAGGAAGCTTCACCATTAGTTATGTAGAGTTATTTCCGCTGTGATATGATGTATTGTACTCTGATAATGGTATGTATACAATACAGTTTTGTATTCAAAGTTATTTTATATAATACATCTTATTTTTGTAACGACCCAGAAATTTCGGCGATTTGAAACATCGAGTTAATTAAATATTTTACTATGAATAATCAATTTTATATTGATACTGGTATTAGAAATCGAATATATTGGTTTGGATATGAACTGAACTGAATATTTAATTCAGGATGGTTGGTTGGCAATCGAATATTTAATATTGAATCTTGTTTCGAATTTAAATTGAAATTCGATTGGAAAGAAATAAATTTTTGAATTTTAAATTTAATGTTATTAACGTAAAATAGAATAGAAAATTTATTTGTGGAAAATATTTGAAAATTGGTTGAATATGTGTGTATTTATATGTATAGGAATTGAAATTTAACGTTTCAGAATGGGAAAATAAACAAGTTAATAGACGAACAGAATAAAAATCAGCAAAACCAATAAGTAATATAAAAATAAAATAACATCGTATACTGACCAAAACCGAATAACAACCGAAATAATTTTATTGGATTCATAACGCGAAGACAGAAAGATACGTGTAATTTTTATTGTATTTGGAGTTTGTTTGTGGCCGTTCAGAAATAAAACGTCAGCCTATTTTGCGGTAGAAAACGTAAGGGGCCGTAAATAACTAAATAAAATAAAACACGGGGTTCCTTCGCTCACGCACTGTAGATTCCTTCGCTCGCACAAAATCAGTTCCTTGGCCACCACGGAAACGTGGTAACCACGGTATTTGCCTTTATAAAAGATGACGCTCCTTTCCATTTCTTCAGCAAAGGATTTATCTTCATTTTTCAATTCTCGTGGCCGACAAATTGTCTTTCCCAAAATTAAAAGTCAGTTCCTCTCCAAACTTAGTTTTTCCCAAATTATTAAGTCGTTTCTTCCCAAATCGCTGCTGTTCCAAGCAACCGCAACCGCCTTGTCGCCTCAGTCTCGAGACCACGTCGCCCTTGAGCCACCGCGCCGATCGATAACAGCCACCCCTTCGCCATCTCGTCTTCGATCACCAGAACTACAACGCCTAAGCCCGCGCTCGAGTCTTGCCTTCCGCTTCACCTCAACTTGTCAAAGCTTGCTCCTTTCTTTTCCGCGGTCACAGGTGAGAAATCACTCACGATTAATCTTTGATTCAAGTATATTAACTTCTGAAATTAGTCTAAACAGATCTGTATAATTGGATTTGATTGTGTTGGCTGCTACATCACCGTTGTGAATTGCCTTGTTTGGTTGTTGCGTAATTTACCCCTGTGTTGCTTTGATTGAATGCCTGAGTTTTAAAACTCACGATTTTCCTTAGTTCAAGTATCTCGACTAATCCAAAACTGAAACAACAATTCAATTTTAACTTGAACCCATGCTTGGCTGTTCCTGTATTTGCATATGCCTTGCGATTGATCCCGGCTAACTAGCACTTGTTACGACCTTTAATATGTTTCAGACTTGTGCCATGAACTGATGTATAGCCATGATTGTGCACTGTGTTGAGAATATTGCGCATTACCACTTTTTTTTTGTTTTGTTTGAATAAACTATTCTTAAACTGACCCATATTTGGTTTATTGTGCCTTGGTTACATTGCCCTGAACATTTGAAGAAACCATGGTATACCAACTTGAATAAGCTACAGCACATACCCTATTACTACATACTTGGGTTACATGTATACCCCTTATTGTTGCCACTTGAATTGAATCTATTAAAATATTTCGGTGCATGACTAGCCACCTGAGCAGTATTTCTTGATATTACTAAATTCTGAGATATTCTCTTTCAATCACCTTTGCAATGCTTGCTTGAACCCAACAAAAATTACCTGTAATTACCATGCTCTCGCAGTAAATCGGTTAATGCCCATGAACAGCCAATGTCGTAAAATTTCATTCATTTGATTTGAAGCACTAAGCGCTGATGCATATTCAAAAACATGTAATTTTTATAATAATATTATGATGGTGAAGTAAAAGATTTGCAACGAATTTACTGGAAAAAAAAAATACTTTGAACAGGAAAATGATTACGATACAACTTACATTGTCATGGCTGCAATAAATTGTTATGTACAGAGATGATAATGTTGTTTTGAGCATGCCATGACTGGTACATGTGATTGTTCATTTATTTTCTAAACCGATTAGCTATCCACTCACACTGTTTAGTAAACCTGAATCTATTTACATTAATTCTCACTTTAGTGCCTAAGGGTTCAGTGATCTGTATAACTTGTTCGATTATGATTCTGACTTTTGAAGCAAGTCGATGGATAAATGGATTAGGAAATGTATATTAGAAAAAGAAAACAGTGCAAGTAATGTCAATTGGATTGGAACGTATGCTTAGTTGCATAATTATGACTAATGATATCCTGTCTCTGTAGTATTCTTGAACTCAAACTTTGTGTTCGGTCTTGTTAGTAATTTCTATAACTAAATAGTAAAGTAGTTCAAGTGTTTATTACTTTGTTTGTCGGTATGTACTAAGGAATACAAGTTTTGAACTGTATGCACTACTGAGTAGTCATAAAATTCCACCACATACAATGTGAGTAGAGGTTGCACTGAATCTCACTTCGCCAATGAACACTGCACTGCTTTCGTTTGATGTGTGTATATTCGCATGCAAATACCTTCTTTGAAACTTTTGCTGAACCTTTTGGCAACTTGTCTTGTGCCTTTTACTGACACTGCACATCAGTTGGACTTAGTTGTGGATATATATAGTTATACACGTTGGTACCCATTCAGTCCCCACTGTCACTAGGAAATCATACGTAATATTTTTGCAGTAACCTACCACTTATATGCTATCATTTCCTTGCTGTTCTTTTTGGTGTACTAGGAAATCATACATAATGTTTGTTGCCATCAGTATACACATTTGTTGCCATCAATATGGGGTCCCTAAGAGTTTGCCGTATGTTGATTGAAACGTTACACCATGTATTTGATGAATTCGAGAGCACTGACCTGCCTTGTGTCTATGGCATTTGGTTGCTATTTCTAAAAGTTTAGTATATTTTTATTTGATTTGTTCACTTGCAGCTAAATAGAACAAGGAAATACAATTTATGAAATTGTCAGCCATACATACACTAATATTAGTGTTACGTCAAATCAATGTTATATAAATTTTTATTATTTAAACTTGAAGGCTATGATTCCTTTCTAGTATTCAATTTGTGTATATCCTTGGGTGAAAGTGTTTTGCTGAAAAGCAAACTGTGGGAAGTAATAAAGAATACATCACCTATATAACCAATTAACCTTTGTAGTTGACTTCATGTTCTTCCTGCCTATAAAATATTAGGCCACTGCGACCAACAGATATATTATTATTAAGTAGCCTACCTCTTACATGCATGTTGTAACCGCCTATTAGCCACTGCATGACCATGCGGCTCGTGCTTGGGTTCATGGTTGCGGTTGTGTTTTTACTTGGCCTTAAGTTAGTCTGTATACATGTATCCATATGTAGCTGGAAGTTTGGCACTTGAACCATTTGTTGTTAGGTCAGTATGTTCCAGAATCACCTATGTTGTTTATACTCGGTTCGGGACGTTGAGGCGGTGCACACGTGTATATTACATACACGTGTGCACTCGCAAATGCCCATTACCGTTCGTCCCTAGGAATAGATAGAACGGATATGAACAGATACCACAACTGTTTATTTATATATGACATTGATTATAGGATTAACAGTTATATTTTAATTTCTATTGAAATTAATTTACTTGAATTATGATTAATCCTGACTCGAGTATTTTTATGTTTTTGCATGGGATGCTCGAGTCAGACCCGAGCATTTCAGATTTAGATATTGCAAATGGCGGATTCAAAGATTGGCAAAAAGAACTGGGGATTCCAAAGACGGCGCGCTCTGAAGATTTAAAAACAGTAAATGTTTTCTTTTTACTCGAACTGTATTTCATTCCGCTGTATAGAAAGGGTTTTGTATTCAAATCTATGATAAATAAAAGATATATTCCGCTGTTTAACACTGTGTCATTTATTTATTCTGCATTTCTGTGTTGATTTTGTTTTTAAACTCTATAAGCTATAAACGCTCCGTCGATTTGGACGTTTTAAGTTGGTTTAATTACCGGTTTGAAGCGGTCAAAAGGGCGGGACGTTACAGGTGGTATCAGAGCTTTGGTTTATTCAAAGCATAGCTTATCGAGTTTGAAATAGAATCGACACTGGAAAAGCGGATTTTGAAAATAAAAAGATTTCAAAATATAATTCTTGAAAGGTGTAAACAATTTTAAATAAATTTTTGATGGAAAAATATTTTGGAAATATTATATATTTTGAAATTTAGTATTTTGGAAGTAATACAGTGGAAAAAAAAAAAATAATAATTTATTTTGAGATTTAAAATTTTGTTCGGAATCCCCAGTCTTCAGAAGTCTTCGAATCCAGGTTTGCGAGAATTATTCTTCAATAAGTTCTCTTAGGATTTGAATCTAGAATCCATCATCGGATGATATCTAGGATAGATAGGAGAGAATCAACGAATTAATTTCGTTAAGCGTGAATTTTAGAAATCAAAGATGACTGAAGTTGATTGTAAATGAGAATTCAATTTGAATAGAAAAAGGAAATTTGAAATCATTTCAAAGAAGAAACGATGAATTTTGTTAAGAATATAAGTTGATGAAAAATCAAATAAAAAGAGTTAAGTGAAGAAGATGACGATGTTTTATTTAACATTTGTTTAAATCAAACTAACAAATTTAGAGATGTTGCAAGAATAAAGTATATTCTCGATAGAAAATAAAGCTTTGTGAATATATGGAAATATTTTCCGGTGATAATAAATGATTTTTAAGAATGGAGAAAATGAATAGAACAATTGGAAATATTTTCAAAGGATAGTGAGAGGTTAACATAATTCAGAATAACAAGAACTGAAGAGCAAAGAGCTACGTCAAAGACGAAGGAGGGCAGAACGTAAAGGGAAGGGGAATTGTAAATTGAATCCGAGAATTTCGTAAACAATGATTGATAAGAAATTAAGAAGTGGAGTTAAGGAATTTAGAAACTGACTAAAGATTAGTTAAGTTGAATAGTTTTCTGAGTATTGATCTGATGTTGGTTTCGGCCTTCGGGGTTGATACTTAGGGATTGTTCGCTTGCTAATTGATGGTCGAGGTGTGGACGTGAAGGAGTGATAAAGCATGAAGAAAAAAAAAAAAAAAAAGAAAAAAAAAAATTTGAAAAAAATATATGGAATTTTGAGAGAATAAAGTTGTGACTGAAGTGATGAAATTTTAATTAGAGGTTTGGAAGAAGAATTGGTTATAACAAATAGATTCATAAATTCGAGTTAAAGGAAATATTAGATATCTGAATTGGATAAGAGATCAAAACTGAAATGGAATGGAGATTTGAGGATGCTCGATGTGAGATAGTGGATATAGAAATTTTCAGAACTTATATGAGAAATGCATAAAAATATAGCGAAGTCGAGAACTATTGATTTGAAAGGTAATCGATTTAGATAAAATCTTATATAACGGAATTTATATAAGACGAGATGTTTGAAATATGATTTGGAAATTAAATCTTATGTAAGTTCACATAAGTATGATTTATGAAATAAAGTATTGTATGTTTTCAAGTCAAGATAAGGGAAGTACCATCCTTCTTTGAATTTCGAGCTTATGTAAAGGGGCTGCAGATAGCGCAATCTGCAGTGCTGCTGGTGGTAGTAGGTTGTCCGGACATAAAACTCATGAGTTGCCATTTAGCACGACTGCTAGCGTAATTCGCAGGGCTGCAGATAGCCTACGGCGGTCGGATGTTTCTTGAGGGAATCAGGCGTAACCATTGTGATCGCTGCGATCTAGAGTCGTTGGAATTCGACCGTGTAGCGGAATTCGCAGGGCTGCAGATAGCCTATGGCGGACGGATGTTTCTTGGGGGAACCAAGCGTAACCATTGTGACTGCTGCGATCTACAGTCGAATGTAAGGGCGTAATCCGCAGAGCTGTGAAAGCTTACGGGTATGGATGTTTCCTGGGGGACCCAGGCGTAACCATTGTGTACCTGCGGTCCACAGTATTTGAGATATCTTAGTGATAGTGAGCCACCTGTTTGATGCAGCAGTTAGTCTTCGCGACTTGATTGGTCCTCGTGACTTGATTTATCTTCATAATTGGATGATTTGATTTCGTGATCCTGAGAGAGAGCAACCAACGCTCAATGACCTCAGATCGTCTTTTGATTCTTAAGTATCTTCTATTGATTTGTCCATGACGAAATTCGCAGGGAAGTGATTTCCTATGGATACGGATGTTTTCTGGGGGATCCAGACGGAACCATTGTGTATCTGCGATTCATGAACAATCAACATATCAACATTACATCGGTACTTTCCGTATCTGTTTTAAAAAGAATTTTTGAAATATTTTCACTGGGAGTTGAAGCAAGGATATTTAGTGCTTGGAGATTTTAGTCGTGCGTCGGGCCAGCGTATGTCTAACATCTGTAAGAACGACAATAGACTTGTCAGACCTCGAGTTATCAAATAATTTTTAAAAATCAAATTAAAATATACTTAACTAAATAAGTTAAGAAAGAGATTTTTGGAATAATAACACAAATAATTTTGCTCGAATTTTGTGTTACAAAAGATTTTGAATTATGGAAATTTTCAAATTTATAATGTAGCTTGAAGAGGAAATGTTATTTACACTCTACAGTGAGAGTTCGGGCAAAATGGAATGGATTGAATGCGTTGAACTGAGATTGTAAGAAATAAGTGGGATAATGGATAGTAAATATTAACAGAGAGGATTATAAAGAAATTTGGGATTATTTGCAGAATTTGAAATTTAAGAGGAGATAAATTTTGGAAGGAACGTGATTTCCCGAATTAATTGGATATGATGGTAAATAACGAAAAATCGATGATTTAAATATCGATATTTAAATGAGTTGTGGGGAAATTACCCACGGATATGAAATTTGAAGTGTACATTGGCAGAATTATAAAGATCACTCCTTTTCGAGGACGAAAAGTTTTAAAGGGGGGAAGATTGTAACGACCCAGAAATTTCGGCGATTTGAAACATCGAGTTAATTAAATATTTTACTATGAATAATCAATTTTATATTGATACTGGTATTAGAAATCGAATATATTGGTTTGGATATGAACTGAACTGAATATTTAATTCAGGATGGTTGGTTGGCAATCGAATATTTAATATTGAATCTTGTTTCGAATTTAAATTGAAATTCGATTGGAAAGAAATAAATTTTTGAATTTTAAATTTAATGTTATTAACGTAAAATAGAATAGAAAATTTATTTGTGGAAAATATTTGAAAATTGGTTGAATATGTGTGTATTTATATGTATAGGAATTGAAATTTAACGTTTCAGAATGGGAAAATAAACAAGTTAATAGACGAACAGAATAAAAATCAGCAAAACCAATAAGTAATATAAAAATAAAATAACATCGTATACTGACCAAAACCGAATAACAACCGAAATAATTTTATTGGATTCATAACGCGAAGACAGAAAGATACGTGTAATTTTTATTGTATTTGGAGTTTGTTTGTGGCCGTTCAGAAATAAAACGTCAGCCTATTTTGCGGTAGAAAACGTAAGGGGCCGTAAATAACTAAATAAAATAAAACACGGGGTTCCTTCGCTCACGCACTGTAGATTCCTTCGCTCGCACAAAATCAGTTCCTTGGCCACCACGGAAACGTGGTAACCACGGTATTTGCCTTTATAAAAGATGACGCTCCTTTCCATTTCTTCAGCAAAGGATTTATCTTCATTTTTCAATTCTCGTGGCCGACAAATTGTCTTTCCCAAAATTAAAAGTCAGTTCCTCTCCAAACTTAGTTTTTCCCAAATTATTAAGTCGTTTCTTCCCAAATCGCTGCTGTTCCAAGCAACCGCAACCGCCTTGTCGCCTCAGTCTCGAGACCACGTCGCCCTTGAGCCACCGCGCCGATCGATAACAGCCACCCCTTCGCCATCTCGTCTTCGATCACCAGAACTACAACGCCTAAGCCCGCGCTCGAGTCTTGCCTTCCGCTTCACCTCAACTTGTCAAAGCTTGCTCCTTTCTTTTCCGCGGTCACAGGTGAGAAATCACTCACGATTAATCTTTGATTCAAGTATATTAACTTCTGAAATTAGTCTAAACAGATCTGTATAATTGGATTTGATTGTGTTGGCTGCTACATCACCGTTGTGAATTGCCTTGTTTGGTTGTTGCGTAATTTACCCCTGTGTTGCTTTGATTGAATGCCTGAGTTTTAAAACTCACGATTTTCCTTAGTTCAAGTATCTCGACTAATCCAAAACTGAAACAACAATTCAATTTTAACTTGAACCCATGCTTGGCTGTTCCTGTATTTGCATATGCCTTGCGATTGATCCCGGCTAACTAGCACTTGTTACGACCTTTAATATGTTTCAGACTTGTGCCATGAACTGATGTATAGCCATGATTGTGCACTGTGTTGAGAATATTGCGCATTACCACTTTTTTTTTGTTTTGTTTGAATAAACTATTCTTAAACTGACCCATATTTGGTTTATTGTGCCTTGGTTACATTGCCCTGAACATTTGAAGAAACCATGGTATACCAACTTGAATAAGCTACAGCACATACCCTATTACTACATACTTGGGTTACATGTATACCCCTTATTGTTGCCACTTGAATTGAATCTATTAAAATATTTCGGTGCATGACTAGCCACCTGAGCAGTATTTCTTGATATTACTAAATTCTGAGATATTCTCTTTCAATCACCTTTGCAATGCTTGCTTGAACCCAACAAAAATTACCTGTAATTACCATGCTCTCGCAGTAAATCGGTTAATGCCCATGAACAGCCAATGTCGTAAAATTTCATTCATTTGATTTGAAGCACTAAGCGCTGATGCATATTCAAAAACATGTAATTTTTATAATAATATTATGATGGTGAAGTAAAAGATTTGCAACGAATTTACTGGAAAAAAAAAAATACTTTGAACAGGAAAATGATTACGATACAACTTACATTGTCATGGCTGCAATAAATTGTTATGTACAGAGATGATAATGTTGTTTTGAGCATGCCATGACTGGTACATGTGATTGTTCATTTATTTTCTAAACCGATTAGCTATCCACTCACACTGTTTAGTAAACCTGAATCTATTTACATTAATTCTCACTTTAGTGCCTAAGGGTTCAGTGATCTGTATAACTTGTTCGATTATGATTCTGACTTTTGAAGCAAGTCGATGGATAAATGGATTAGGAAATGTATATTAGAAAAAGAAAACAGTGCAAGTAATGTCAAGTGGATTGGAACGTATGCTTAGTTGCATAATTATGACTAATGATATCCTGTCTCTGTAGTATTCTTGAACTCAAACTTTGTGTTCGGTCTTGTTAGTAATTTCTATAACTAAATAGTAAAGTAGTTCAAGTGTTTATTACTTTGTTTGTCGGTATGTACTAAGGAATACAAGTTTTGAACTGTATGCACTACTGAGTAGTCATAAAATTCCACCACATACAATGTGAGTAGAGGTTGCACTGAATCTCACTTCGCCAATGAACACTGCACTGCTTTCGTTTGATGTGTGTATATTCGCATGCAAATACCTTCTTTGAAACTTTTGCTGAACCTTTTGGCAACTTGTCTTGTGCCTTTTACTGACACTGCACATCAGTTGGACTTAGTTGTGGATATATATAGTTATACACGTTGGTACCCATTCAGTCCCCACTGTCACTAGGAAATCATACGTAATATTTTTGCAGTAACCTACCACTTATATGCTATCATTTCCTTGCTGTTCTTTTTGGTGTACTAGGAAATCATACATAATGTTTGTTGCCATCAGTATACACATTTGTTGCCATCAATATGGGGTCCCTAAGAGTTTGCCGTATGTTGATTGAAACGTTACACCATGTATTTGATGAATTCGAGAGCACTGACTTGCCTTGTGTCTATGGCATTTGGTTGCTATTTCTAAAAGTTTAGTATATTTTTATTTAATTTGTTCACTTGCAGCTAAATAGAACAAGGAAATACAATTTATGAAATTGTCAGCCATACATACACTAATATTAGTGTTACGTCAAATCAATGTTATATAAATTTTTATTATTTAAACTTGAAGGCTATGATTCCTTTCTAGTATTCAATTTGTGTATATCCTTGGGTGAAAGTGTTTTGCTGAAAAGCAAACTGTGGGAAGTAATAAAGAATACATCACCTATATAACCAATTAACCTTTGTAGTTGACTTCATGTTCTTCCTGCCTATAAAATATTAGGCCACTGCGACCAACAGATATATTATTATTAAGTAGCCTACCTCTTACATGCATGTTGTAACCGCCTATTAGCCACTGCATGACCATGCGGCTCGTGCTTGGGTTCATGGCTGCGGTTGTGTTTTTACTTGGCCTTAAGTTAGTCTGTATACATGTATCCATATGTAGCTGGAAGTTTGGCACTTGAACCATTTGTTGTTAGGTCAGTATGTTCCAGAATCACCTATGTTGTTTATACTCGGTTCGGGACGTTGAGGCGGTGCACACGTGTATATTACATACACGTGTGCACTCGCAAATGCCCATTACCGTTCGTCCCTAGGAATAGATAGAACGGATATGAACAGATACCACAACTGTTTATTTATATATGACATTGATTATAGGATTAACAGTTATATTTTAATTTCTATTGAAATTAATTTACTTGAATTATGATTAATCCTGACTCGAGTATTTTTATGTTTTTGCATGGGATGCTCGAGTCAGACCCGAGCATTTCAGATTTAGATATTGCAAATGGCGGATTCAAAGATTGGCAAAAAGAACTGGGGATTCCAAAGACGGCGCGCTCTGAAGATTTAAAAACAGTAAATGTTTTCTTTTTACTCGAACTGTATTTCATTCCGCTGTATAGAAAGGGTTTTGTATTCAAATCTATGATAAATAAAAGATATATTCCGCTGTTTAACACTGTGTCATTTATTTATTCTGCATTTCTGTGTTGATTTTGTTTTTAAACTCTATAAGCTATAAACGCTCCGTCGATTTGGACGTTTTAAGTTGGTTTAATTACCGGTTTGAAGCGGTCAAAAGGGCGGGACGTTACAATTTTGTTCCGCTGCGAGTTCGTGTTACTCTGATTCTGTTCAGTTGTGATCTTCTTCTTCTTCTATTCTATTAGTTCTATCTTTTCTTTCTCACCCTCTAAATTCTTCTATAAATGTCCCGGTATTTTCGATGCTTGAATAGTCAACAGTGTGTTTTTATGTTGATTTTCTGGGTCGAAAATCCCAGACGTTACAGTTGGTATCAGAGCATAAGGTTAAGTGATTACCTTGGCTCTGTGGCGTAACTCAATAGAGATGGAGTTAGTAATACTCTAGATTGAGTTGGAGTGTATATATATGAGTGCGTATTTGTAATTTATATAAAAGCTGTTTTATATTGTGTTGACTGGTCAGTCGAGTGGTTTATGAATTCTGGTCGAAACAGTAATGCAAACTGCGTCGATAGGTGTTTCTAAACTCTTGAATAGAGTAACTCGACACAGTATGTTTTTAAAAGCTGGGTAAATAAAATAATTTTACCCAAATTATATTTTGATATAAGGAGTATATATCTTGAGATTATTATAGTGTTGATCGTTATTATGATAAAATAGGATTTATAATTGAGATGGTTATATAAATAACCAATCGAAATGTTATATAAATATAATATAGACAAATTGAATCTGATGATAAAACCAGAATTGAAATAAAACTCTATAAACTTGAAAAGGTGTTAAATTGGATTTGAATTAAATATATGGAATTTTGAGATCCTGGGTGAATTCAGAAATATTTTCCGAGCATTTTGAAAGAAAATTTTGATGTAATTTCAAAATAAAGCATTTAAAAATGAGTTTTGAAAATAGTACAGTATTGAACTCACTTCGATGGCTAGGAAATAAATTCCGATGGTGATCCGGACATCATTGGTGTTCATTTTCGAGGTTCTAAGTGACAGATTACTACCAAAGATTTTGTTTTGAATTGTTTTGAGAAACAAGTTGTCAGAAATTCAAATGTTTTGAATTATATATGATTTCAAACTGATTTGAAAAGTCCCAGGAATTTGAATTCTGAAATAAAAATTTAATTATGTAGTTAAAATGGCAAAAGTAGAACTTAAACTAAGACAAACAAAATTGGAGGGAATTTGGAACGATCCAGAATGTAAATTGAAGTTTCGGGTTATTAAAAAGAATTGATTCTTGGGTAATAAGAATCAGATTTTGAATTTGGAGATAAAGATAACTGATTGGAGAAATAAATCAGTAAATGAACTTGGAGTTGAAATAGAAATTTAGATTAGTAAAAGCAAAAGATTGGTTTGAGAATGAATCGATGGGAGATTTATTGGAAATGAATTTGTGTATGATGAGGTGGTGGAAACTCGAAGAAAATAGAGTTCAATGTCCAACAAAAAGGTACGAGTTATATGAGATTTTTGAGCTATTTTTGGAAAGCCGCTCGGCTGTTTATTTTCTGTTGAATTGGAGAAAAGCCCAGAGAGGCAAGTTGTTGTAATACCAAATAAGTCGTGCAGAGGAGATGCTGACAAAAATTCTCTGAAAATTTAAGCTATTAGGAAATTTTCAGAATTTTCAAAAATATTCGGTAATAAAAAGAAATTAATATATTAATTGGAATTAACCAGTTCAGTTGAAACTGAAATTATGAAGTAAACCAAAAAGATTTTCAACCTGTTTATAACAGAAAGTGTAGCATTTTCCCCATCTTAGCAATTTCGAGGACGAAATTATTTTAAGGGGGAAGGACTGTAACGTCCCGCATTTTGTCGGTTCGTATTTGAATATTTAAATCAGTTTAAATATTGAATTTAGAATATAAAAGGATTTATATATTAATTAAAACGAAGTTGAACGTATATAAATATATATTAATTATAATCGAGCTCAGAACGACCCTGCAGTTCGTAATTTAACGTTCTGAACTTCAAATGAGTGTACCAGACTCGTTTTAAATCGGATTTCTTCGAAACAAGAAGCGTTGGAATCTGTTGAACTGTATCTTTCTAAAACAAGTGAAAAACCAAGATTTCGTTGTGTAGATTGCAAGATATGTCCAAATCAAATATTCAGAAAGTTGCTGTAGAATCATATATCGACCGTAACGGTTATTTGAATATAACTTGATATCTGGTGCAAATCGGGATAAGGCTCTTTTGAGGAGCAGCGATAATTTAATTTTTAGAATTTTACTGTAATTTTTAATTAATTAAATATGCAACTTTTTATTTGGAGTATTTTGCACCCTGTATCGATATTTCGGGGTTTCACAGAATAAGTCAACCTACCGATATTATTACATTTTCGGGATCGTGGCACCTCGCTGGACACAACCATGTTCTTACTTCTGTCCATAACGATCAATAAATAAACCAAATTTGTATATAGCGGTTACCGTTAAACTGTTATTTTAAAACAATACAATGTTATTATTAAACCGATAGCATAGAAATGGTAACATATACTTACCAGCATATGGTCTTTCAAGATCAAAACAAATCAACGAAAAGGCCTTAGCTTAACTCACTCTCTTCCTTCAAAGTCAATTGTGCGGATAAATGGAAGGCGCACGCCTAGCTTTTGGTACACAGTGCAATGAAATGAAAGCCACATGTCCATGCAGTGACGAAATGTTTGAGCAGTACGTGGTTATTTCCGTATATTATATATATGTTGTTTATATATGTAAACTTTCAAAAAGTACTAAAAAAAGGAAAATAAAAATATATAGCGTACAGTGACAAATTTATATATACTAGACAATAAGTGTACTAATAATTTAGGTAATCAAATACATTACTGGGAAAGTTATGTTGTGCTCTAAGAACGAGAGACGCAGCAAAATCTTCACAAGCTTTTACATGATTAGCCGCTTTCCTACTAGAATTTGTTTTCAGTTTTACTCCAACCTGAGTGGACTTATAACTAGGAAATATTTAATTATAAGCATTTCTTCAGCTCAAAGTGTTGATAGCAAACACGTACCTGGCCTAATCTAGAAACCCATAACCTATGTAGAATCTAATCGAACTAAAAATCAGTATGCAAACCTATGTATTGAATAGCTGCCTATTGCTTAACCCTTAAGGATCTACACTTTTGCAAGTGTCCATTCCCATTTAATACGGTATGGCTGTCTCATTAATATGCCCATACTTTTTCCTCCAACGTAGAAATCACGCAAGATTGTTTTCAATGGCAGCTAGTTACCCTAACTCCTATCCACCTCCTATGAATCGACTTGAACCTTATCCCCTCCTTTGCCATTTATAAATCCACCGACATGCCCTAGTATTCCCACTTCTAAAACAAATGGCAACGGAAGCTTTCCAGGCTTCTCAAAAATAAATAAGTAAAAACGTAAAAACAAAACAAATCAGAATCTATAGATCTAGGAAGCCGGAATCGGTGAGAATGGCGGCAAGAAGACCAGGAGACGAGGAGCGATTCCGGCGTTGATAAATCTAATTTGCTGTCGAGGTTTATGAGAAATGAGTTCACACTAGAATGTAAATCCACTATTGGCGTGGAATTTGCTACTCGCACACTTCAGGAAGAAGGCAAAACAATAAAGGAACAAGTGGAAATTGTGTAAGTTGGTGAAATGAAGGAGTTAACGTGGAGCATGGGAAAACGTGGAGGCTGATTTGCGCAACCACTGGGGGAGACTGGAAGCAAATCAACGTGATAAAGGAGGACAGGCTCATGAAGAAAGGTGATAGGAAGTTGTCACTGATCTTGGTTTAACGTTGGGACTGTAAAATGAAATGCACACGTGAATAGCATGGGGGATTATGTGGTGTCATGATTTGCGAAGGGGGGGTTAAAGAATCGGCAGTAGGAGAGCATGCACATTGGGGTTAAACAGAAGGGGGCTGGCGGTTTAAACGTATGCAATATGGGTCCTTGGTATGGAGTAAATGCGGTAGTGATATAGTGTGCCTGAGGACAGTGTTGCATTTGTATTGAGGGGATGTTGTAGCAGCATGTAACATAGCTGACAATGGAAACTAATGGGCTGAGCACGTGTAGCAGTTTTGGAGGAGTTTTAAAAACGTGAAATCATGCAAAGGAAAGTGTTGGCATTAATGGAGAAGTTGTACTGTGTATCCGAAGTCGCGGAGCATGTTTAGTAATTAAAAAGTAACGAGGAAGAGGGCAGCAGCGTACACGGATGGGAGTGGCATCGGCAGTATGGTGGTGGTTGGCACAGTATTGTTTGGTGGCAGTTGATCAAAGAAGAAGGCTTTGGTACTTAAGTTATAGCGAATGCGATGAACTCGGATCCGTTGAAATCATATAGGCGTAGACTACAGATTAAAACTGGAATGAAGTGATTTGGAACTCATTTGGATTTATGGTAGAATGGAACGCCTGCTTCAATCAACTGACGCAAATCGTTAGTTAACGGTTAACGCGCCAAGGTGAGTAAATTCACTCACTCTGATCTATTTTAATTTTATTTAATGTTGTTTGAATGCTGTGTGATGGTCGATTAGGTAGATTACAATTAAATTGGTTGAATCTTATATACCGTTACATAAGTACACATCATCGATTGGACACTAATTCCATCGATTAGAATATCCCCTAGTATAGAGTTAGTGTAAATTGTGTTGACTGACATCTGTGGATGCGGAAACCGGTTGGAGGAATCCGACCGGATTCCTCGATATTTATATATACTGTTTGTTGCATTGTTTGAATCCAAATTCCATTTAAATCCCGGTGTGAATATTGATGTTGAACGGAAATTTAACATTTGTTTAGATTAAATAAATAAACGATATCAATTTAGAAAGTGATAACAGTCGACTGTAAACCCGTCGTTTTGAAGTTGATTGGTCGTCAGGCAAATCAACGAAGTTAATTATAAAAATTAGATTTTTATAATTAAGGTAAAGTTTTAAATTTATAATAGAAGTTCTATTATAAACCAGTATTTTAGAGTTCGTTTTTATAAAGTAAATAAAAACGATTGTTGACATTTAAATAAGTTTATAAAGTAGAAATTTCCGACGATTAAATATTTGGATAATTATATTTAAGATAAACAATTTAGAAATATGATTAGATTAATTATATTAATCTAATGTTGAGAAGTAATTAAAATCAGTTAAAGAATTTACTGATGGAATGAAGTTGATTTAATCAACTGTTATTTGGGAAAATGATTTTTAGATTTATTGGACTTTAGTTAATCTAATGAAAACGGTTTAGAAATAAATTTATCAAGGTTTATGAGATTTAATTTTAGTTTAAGAAGTTATAAATAGAACGGTGGAATGAAGTTAAAGCGAAGGGTTAATGTTTAAAATAAATAATAATAACCAACAAAGATTTCAAAGTATGACTATGGTGTTATAAAACCGTATTCCAAAATAAAACAAGGAAATATGATTTGATAAGTAATAAGGAATTAGAATACAGACTTATATCTGTTCTAAGGTAAGAACGTTGTCGATCAAGGTCTAAGAGGTAAATAAAATACCCCAACTTGAATGGCTTCACTATTATCGAGGAACGATATCAGTTTGTAATGGTAAGAGACGTCAAGATTTGTATAAAGGGAATATAACAGCATATTGCAAGTCTGAAACTATAGCGAGAAAATAAACGATGTTGACTAGATTTAAGCGCGACCGTTATATCAGGATTAGTATAAAGGAAATATGGCAGCGTATGCAAGTCTTAGAACTATAGAGATAACATAAATGTTGTTGATTAGGCTTAATATGACTGTATGTCAAGATTAGTTATAAAGAGAATATTACAGCGTATTGGAAGTTTAGAACTATAGTGATAAATTAACGCTATTAACCAAACATAGGCATGATTTTTATATATGGCAGCACCTCCTAGGTAATGCTACAGTTTAGTTGAAATCCACTTATTCGAAAGTGATAAATAGCGATGTCGTAAGAAAATATAAGAACCAGTTTTAGAAAAAGAAATTGGAGAATCATGTAGAAAACGATGACAGCATTTCGATGTTCGAAATGTGACCAGAATTAAACCGTTAGGATTTGGAACTAGAATTCGACGACGTCGAATGTATTAAAAGTAAATTATTTTTAGGAATTATAATCTGATAGGATAATTAACATTTAGTTTAAACAAATAAATGTTGATAGGATAGGAATCAGTATTTAGTTATAAACTTGATATCCATTAGAAAAGAAGTTGTCTTAAAGAACAGAGTTTATAAAGTGGATTGAGAAGATAAAGTATGAAAGAGATTTCGGTAAACAAGACAAGGGAAATTATTACTTGGATAATGAATTATTTGATAAAGGTGTTCAGATTTCTATAATAGAAATGATATTCACATTTTAAAGTGAATAATGTTTTAAAGTGAACGCTTGACAGGTTAAAATGTTTATAATGAAATTGGAATATTTTTCCAATGTAGATAGTGTATATTATCCAAGTGTAGAAAATAAAGAACGTGAAAAGAATGAAAATGTTTCAAACATTAATAACGAATACATCTGAAATAGGGGGAATAAGAGTTGATAATAACTGGAAATGTTTTCCAAGAAATGTAAAAAGGCTAAAACGGGATTTGAAAATATCTGATAAGATATAGAAATTCGAATAATAAAAACGAATGTTAAATAAAAGTGCCCGTGATTGTATGGTATTAGTTGACCAGTAGAATGGATGTTTGTTTTACTCCGATAGTTAAATAACCGACTATCGAAGTGTTTTGACCATCGTTGTCAATACGGAGAGACCGGTTGGATATATTATCCGGAAACCACTCCGTATAGGCATAGGCGCTGCGAATAGATTATGCTGAAGATAATTGAAGACGGAGTTAAATGCAAGGGTCGTCCAGTTCTAGAATGGTGTTGTGTGTTTGTCCAGTCCCAGGACAACTTGTATGGACGAGTGTCTGACAGAGTACTTCCAACGGTCGCGCCGTTGATTTTACGAATATACCAAGTTGGTGGGGAGAAGATTACTTCTCTTTATTCTACACCCATTGTGCATTTGTGTAATCAATGTGTGATTACGGATTTGACGATGTGACATTCAAAGTGAATGGTGATCAGATGTTCTGAAGATAGACGTAGCCTCTAACCTCACAACCAGGAATGACAAAAGTTGGGCTAGGCAGCATGGCTAGTTGGGTCATCCCCAAGAAGGGTGTATTGTCATCGATCTAGAGAAAATTCATATTTATACTTCTTTTCGATTCTGTATCTTCGGATGACGGTTGGATGGCCTACAACCGTGGTGGCAATATATTCGCGACACTCAAGCTAAATGAGTGAGCGGTCATGTGTGGCCGGGTTGCAAGACGTTCTTGTTGAACCCTGAGTGTATCCCCTCTAGAGTACACTATTTAGAAGGTGCTCCCATACCTTGTCTGTTGAAAACCATTCTCCGATAAGCGCCCTGCGGTTTATGATTTTATACTATATATATATGTGGAGCGTGAGATGCAAGCGTTCTACTACTTGTATAATTATTTGGTTAGACATTATCATAATATCACTGGGTTTTGATATCAAGAATATTTCGGGTTATAGTAAGGTAAAAATCGTCCATGTTTATGTGTGGGCTGGTCTTACTATTATCTTCTTGTTTTGAAAAGGATTTTCAAAGTAAAACAGTATGGTTGGAATTTACTCACACCAGTCCCATGACTGACCCAGAGTTTATTTTGTTTGTTTTCCCTAAACTCTTGGGTGCCCAAATTTGTACGGGCAGTCAAGTGTTTCAGGCTTTGCAGATTCACTTGGAGGAGCTCAAAAGCATGCACGAAGCTTCACCATTAGTTATGTAGAGTTATTTCCGCTGTGATATGAGGTATTGTACTCTGATAATGGTATGTATATACAATACAGTTTTGTATTCAAAGTTATGTTATATAATACATCTTATTTTGTTCCGCTGCGAGTTCGTGTTACTCTGATTCTGTTCAGTTGTGATCTTCTTCTTCTTCTATTCTATTAGTTCTATCTTTTCTTTCTCACCCTCTAAATTCTTCTATCAATGTACCGGTATTTTCGATGCTTGAATAGTCAACAGTGTGTTTTTATGTTGATTTTCTGGGTCGAAAATCCCAGACGTTACACTATCAATCACACAGAATAAATTCCCATGTCAGGCACACTGTCCATTTGTAAGTGCGTTCTGGGTCTGAACGAAACCGGAGGCACTATATACCTCGCAAACCCATCGATCCCCACGTACGTCTGGACGATCACCAGTCATTATCCATATTTCGGGATGCCTCCCAATCAGGACCTCGGTTACCATCCAAACGAGGTGAAGATCTCCGGTCTTCGACCACCGTCTTTATCTTCGATTTCTTATCATCAATTCAGTTATTCAGAATGGGATAAACTCGGTCTTTCTGAGCAACTCGCGTATATAATAAATAAGTGCAACACTAACATACACACGCATCATTTCAATTCATTAGTCACTAACCGTCAATCAGTAAGAGAACGATTTCCCAAATATTAACCCCAAAGGCCGAAACCAACATCAGATCAACACCCAGGAAACCATTTGACTTAGCCAACCTTCAGTTAATTTCTAAATTTCACATCCATATCGTTTATAATATTTTATAACGGTTTATCGCTATTTTTATTTATTTTAAAATAGCCAATTTATACAAAACGACGCTTCGGGCCATAACGTGGCCGTGGCGCTGTTTTTCTTCAGATTTGATTTACACATATCTGAAAATCTAACCATTGGATCTTCACAAAATTTACATCATTAGAAAGATCTTTTCAAAACGAATCCAATGGTTCCAGCTTCGGGAAATTCCGACGGTCGGATCTCCCGGTATAATCGTTTGAAGTTTCGATTTCAAAATACGAACAGCAGCGTCGTTATTCGATTAAATATAATTATATATATATATAATCGATTATGGCGCTGTTTTTCTTCAGATTTGAATTAAACATTCCAGACAATCCAACCGTTGGATTTTTACAAAGTTGGTGCCGTTGGAAAGATATTTCCAAAGCGAACGCAACGGTTGCGGTTTCGGGAAAATCCGATGGTCGGATCTCCCGGTATAATCGTTTGAAATTTCGATTTCGAAATACGAACTGCAGTGTCGTTATTCGATATATTTTAATTCTATATATATATATATATATATATATATATATATCGATTCTTCGATTTCAAAGCTATATTCTTTTCATACATTTGATAAAAATGATATTTTTATCTAACTGTCTTCTATTTCAACACCTCACTATATTTAACAATTCATGTATGTAATAAAAACGTGATTTTTATTGTAAAACAATTCATTTCAAAACACTATTATTTTATATAGTTCATATAGGTAAGAAAGATGTGATTTTTATTATAAAACAATTTATTTCAAAATATGAATACTATTCAACACATGAATTTCAATTCAACGAATGAATATCGATTCAACACATGAAGGTTTTCTATAGTTTATATATATATATATATATGAAAATGTGATTTTTATATTAAAACAATTTATTTCAAAATATGAACACCATTCAACTCATGAATTTCAATTCAACGAATGAATATCGATTCAACACATGAAGGTTTTCTATAGTTTATATCTATAGATAAAAATGTGATTTTTATATTTAAAACACGAATACCATTCAACACATTAATTTCTATCCAACGAATGAATATCGACTCAACACATGAAGGCTTTCTATAGTTTATATATATAGATAAAAATGTGATTTTTATATTAAAACACGAATACCATTCAACACATGAATTTCTATCCAACGAATGAATATTGACTCAACACATGAAGGCTTTCTATTCAACGAATAAATATAGTTTCAACAAATGAAAATAATTCAAACACATGAATATTATTCAAAATTTCGGCAGCATAACGGCATGGTAGTTAAAACCGGGACCGTCTGAGACGACCCGAACTTCCCCGTGAAGGAAAGCACGGATAGAATTGAGGACAAGACAAAATAGAATGCATACAGGAGAACATTTCATTGTTATTACAACAATTCCATCAGATACAAGAATATACAGAGTATAAATGAATAAATTACATACAATAAATATCAGAGATTACAATAAATTACATAGCAGCGGAAAGATATACAAAACACAACTGAAAGAGATACACGGATACAGAGCTTTCCGAGCATCGTTCCAGCTGTTAATCAGGACCCTGTGAATATAAATCTACAAAACCAAAACTACTAGCTGCCCGTGTGAAAAATAGGGGCACCCAGAGTTTAGGTTAAAACAATAAACTCCAGGTCGGTCATGTGACTGGTGTGAGAACTAAAACAGTTATTAATATTGGTTTTAAAGTTAGGTAAATCAAGGGACCACGCCGTATAACACGGAACGGGTTTCCTCCCAAGAATATCAGTGCATAAAACAAACAGCGCAATGCTAAATAAAGAAAAATGAAGCTGTTATAAGACCCAGGTCCCATCACACAATGCAACGCAAGCCGGAGGATAGGGTTTTTACCTTATAACAGCCAAATCATGCTTGATACGTTTAAAACACATTATTTGGTACTATTATAGGTGTATAGTGTCAAAACAATTTCAATCATAAATATCAATCATAGGCGGCATGAATGACCCATACCACTATGTCGCCATACTAGGTTCTACAAATAAAACCGCACTATCACGTATTGGAAATTGGATTTCCGTCATGAGCCGAGGCAAGGGGCAAGCTCCTCTCCGCGTTCGAGACACTCTAGCAATGCCTCAGGACCCCACTCTGATCCTTTGGAACCTCCAAGGCCGGTCCTCTCTTACTTTTGAGGATTGGCAATTCCTGAACACACGTTTCCCAGTCCTTACAGACCTATATCCGAGGTGCCTCGTATCCAACAACCACACAGGTGAAAAGTTTATAAATGTCAGGGCTGGTAGGTCACTGACACCACCCTAGCTAGAAAGAAACGTCGTGCACTCCTTGGGTCCGTATCCCGTTTTTGACTCATACCGAGGTGTGAGGCTCGCGAATTCACGTTATACACAAAGCTACGCCACACAGGCCGTGCTTTGATCATCAACCACAAGACTTTGCTTTTCAACAGAAGCCTTGATCAATTGCCACTTACGCGTGCCACACTTGCAATTCACTCCATGCGACTGATGTCCATCGATATACAACCTCTGAGCTCGTACGTCTCAGAGAAGGGCGTTAAGCAAGAGAATAAATTCTCCGCCGCCAAACAGATCTATATTTAATAGAGATCAATCCACACAGAATAAAATCCAATGTCAGACACACAATCCATTTACAAGTTCGTTCTGGGTCTGAACGAAACCGGAGGCACTTTCCTCGCATATCCATCCATCCCTAAGTACGTCTGGACGATCACCAACTGATTCCCTCATCCTGGGTTTACAGCCCAATCAAGATCATCAGTAATCACCCAAACGATGTGAAGACTTCCGGTCTTCAACCACCGTTTTCATCTTCGACATCTCGTCGAATCGGTTATCCAGAATGGGTATAACCCGGCCTTTCTGAATAACCCACGTATATAATAAACAAATGTTACACAAACACAACAAACGCCTCATTCCAATTCAGAATATTCTTTTATTCACAAAATCACATTCTTAGGGAAAGGTTCCCATTAATTTTATCCAAGATAAATTCTTCTAAATTTATTCTTTAATCTTCCTCTGGATGTCATTTCTAACTAGTCGGGATTAACGAACCACACCGAAGTAATTATTTAGTTTATTTCCCAATCCCAACCTATATATCGCATGGAGAAAACTGGTAATACTCCACATCTAACACCACGGTGTTATCGGTAAAATTAATTACCATTTCACGTTTAAATCTAAATAAAGATTTAACTATCGCTTTGGAGCAAAACTAGTGGTACTCCATTCCCGATCACCTTTCAAATTTGATAATTTAAATTATCAATTCACATTTTTAGTCTAATTAGAGATTCATTAAAACTCCACTTAGTTTTAATCTTTTCAAAAATCAACATCCTGCCTTTAACTGGGTTAAAGAACCAATGTCATCTAAAACACGATTCACGATAAACCCGAATCACATTTGATATTAATTACAAGGCTCTGAATAGAAAATATACCGGCTTATATTCAATATCAAATTCTGAAACCAACAAATATCGTATTGGAAATAACGATATAAAATATATCTTTCAAATCCCCATAACAATATTTGTATAGTCACGAAATCCAACATCGAAATATTCCAAAGATAATTTCGATTCAACCCAGTCCAATTCATGTATTGGAAATATTGATTATTTTTAAAATCACTTTCAAATTCAATTTATTTATTTCAAAAATAAATTGATTTTAATTCTAGTTCAAAACTAGTTCATTTCGATAAAAATCTATTTTTATCTTTTCAAATGTGGAATTTTTCAGCCCAATTTTTCCCAAATCATTTCTTATGATTTTACACCAATTATAGATATTTTTGATAATTTTATCAAGGCCCGTACAGTCGATTTCCACCAATGGCCATCGAACTGCACTTACAGCGACCTTTTCTAAATTTGATTTGGACATAATTCCAAATACAACCGTTAGATTTCAAATTTCTAATATTCATTGGAAAGCTCTGTTCGATACGAACCCAACGGTTCCGGTTTTAGGAGAATCCGACGGTCGGATCTCCCGCAACGTCAATTCGAAGTCAATGGTCGAAATTCACGAACTGCCGCGGAGCGGCGCGTTCTATTCAGGCCATTACATACAATATATATATATATATATATATTATATATATTTCGTCAATTTCCTTTTAAAACGTATTTTATAAATCGTTTTAACTTCGTTTTAAAACCATTTCAACACTATTTCAATTTCTAATCAAAACTGAATATTTTATATCATTACTGTATAAATGATAATATTTTCAAAACGTTATATTTTGAAATCACTTCTTTTCTATATTCATTATAAAAACGAATATAATCGATATAAATATCGTTCACGTCAAAACAGCGCAACTCTAATCAACACGGCTTTATATATTTCAATAAATCCGTTATTCTATTCAACAAATGAATATTTATTCCATTCAACACATGAATCTATATTTCTTCCAACACCTGACTAATCTCAACACATGAGTACTGTCAACACATCACTATTTTTGTTATGTAAAATATTTTATAAAACTATGGTATCTATCGTTTGATTTTCAATTAGACTTCAACCGTAAAGTAGTTCTAATTTTAAATATGATAAAGATGTAAATTTCATTGTATAAAATATTTCACTCAACACATGAACATCGTCAACACATGACTATTTATTCTATTCAACACATGAATCTTCTTTTATAATATTCATTATTTTCCCCGATTGGAATGAGGCCCAATCAATCACCATATAACGTTAATTATATGGATTCCATACAACACATGTATATAATAGCATTAATAAACAATCAACCATCAACCAAAGTGCACTACATTGTATAAGCATCAAATATAGATATCTTACGCTTATATGTAACAACCCGAAAATCTGGGCCAGTTTAAAATTTTTATTTTGGCAATTCAAGCGAATTTTGATTATTTAAAATGAATTATTTTAAATAATATCGACGTGAAATTTATTTGAATATAATTCGAACGTATATATTTATACGCGTCGTCGTTTGAATATAAATATTTATATATAATTATAAAAGGAATTGAAAATGGCGCGGTAGTTCGATAATTCGATTTCAAACTTCAATTGAACATACCGGGTGCAAAACAATCCGGATTTTAGTGAAACCAAAAATAATAGGATCTAATTGATGATATCTTTCCAATGAATCCGACAAATCAAGATTTCATAGCGGGGATCAAAAGTTATGTCCAGCTGAAAATTCTGAATAGTCGCTATGGAATTCAGGCCCTTAAAAATGGAAATTTTGCAAACGACCTCAGATTTCGACGAAACCACTTTTGTTGGATCCGTGATGTCAGGTTAATGCTAGGTTTAAAATTTCATAATTTTTCGAATCAATATGTGAGCGTGGCAAAGGAAAACGCGTTTGACCAGTTTCAGTTGATTTTAATCGACTGGAAAATGGCCATTTTTCCAACGGTCTCAAAATTCGACGAAACTAGTTTTGTTAGGACCATATCGTCAATACGAAGCTAGAAAATATTTTTCGAGAATTTTTAGAGTTAGTATGTGACCCCGGTAATTTGAAATGCGCGTTTAAAATTCAATATAGTGATTTAAATGTAAATTTAACGAAGACTGATTCAGATGATCGAATCAGCTTGCGATACATATCCCATTGGGTTCGGAATGGGGGTAAAACGCTATGGAAGACAGGCGGTGGGCCTCGTTTTGAGGTCGAAAATAAAGGTTGCTTTTTGGCGAAAAATAAATTAAATAAAAAAAAAAACAAAACCCTCTCCTCCCTTATATGTTCTGCCCCCCCCCCCAAATCATTTAAATTCAGAATAAAAAAAGAAAAGAAAAAAAGGGCGCTCCTCAAATCGATGGCGGCTATCGCCACCGCCACCTGGCCACCGCCCGTCGAACGCGCCGCCTCTCCTCCGGCGGTCAGCCCCTCCTCGTCGCCCCTTCCCAAATCGAACCCCGCACCCCACGATCGACGAAAAACCCTAGCCGCCTGATCTGATACACCCCCAATCCGCCACCGCACCCATCCAGCTCCTCCTCCTCGCCCTGACACCGCCTCCTCCTCCCTCCCTTCGACGAGCACAGCCCCTTTGCCCCTAGTTGGACCAGTGTTCCCCCCCCCCTCGAGTCCATGAGTGCAACCAGCGTGCCGCCGCCTCCGCAGCCCGCCATTAATCGGCAGCAACTCCCCCTCCTTTCAAAACAAAGGTAAACACTTATATATTTTAGTTTTATTTTATTTTTATTATCTTTCTATAAAACTGAAAATTAAAGGGATGATTTTTAATCAAGAAAGATTTGATTTGTTAGTATAGGAAGGACGAAATTTATATCGGTAGGAGGGCGTGATTTTTAGAAATGATAAAAGTTTTGATTTTTAGAAATGATAAAAGTTTTGATTTTTAGAAATGATAAAAGTTTTGATTTTTAGAAATGATAAAAGTTTTGATTTTAGAAATGATAAAAGTTTAGATTTTAGAAATGATAAAAGTTTAGATTTTTAATAGATAAAAGATTGAATTTTTATAATGTTAAAAGACGAGATTTCTTTTAATTAATAGAAAGAATAAAAATATAATTTTTATATGAGAGGAAGAGTAGAAATTCGATTTTTCTATATTGAATAGCATAATAAAAATATGATTTTTATATATTGAACTTCGAAATAAAAATATGATTTTTATATATTGAATAGCGAAGTAAAAAATCGATTTTTACATATGTAGTGGCTACGGGCAGCGAAGGTGATAAAAAGGCGATAACGATGAAGATTTTTATCAAAGAAGAGGCAAGATGTTTGGATAGCTTTCAGTGAGAATTTCTCACCTTCCAATTTCTTTTCTAATTATATATATATACTAGGATGCAGACGGTGCTTAGTAGCACCCGAGACAATCGTCCACAGACCATGGACTTGTTTGTTTGGTTGCATAGATTAGTTATATGATTTGATTTGAATTTGGTTGTTTGGTGATGTTGATTGATGTGTGAATGGCGTGGGCCTTCACTAGACCGGGGATAAGGCTAGGCCTCGTCCCGTTTCTAGTATCGTGCCGTTATGCCGCCGAAATTTTCTAAAATAAGTTAGAAAAATAAAAATATCATTTTATTGAATAAATGAATTGAATAGAAATTCATAGGTTGAAATAAAATGTTTTATCGTTAAAAATATATTTTTTAACGTGAAGTGAATAAAATAAAATATTCATTTATAAACCGGACGGTTTGTTTATGTACACCTATTTGAATGACATTGATTGGGACGATAAATTTTACACATCGCCCAACAGCACAAATAAAATATGTGTTTGATTGTTTGAAACCCCACACGGGTGTTGGGATGAAATTTGAAGATTACTCATCCTGATTGATTAAATATGTCGATCGATTGATTGACAGGCTGTTATAAGCGTTGAATATCTATATTTGATGCTTATACAGTGTAGTGCACTTTGGTTGATGGTTGATTATTTTCAATGCTATTATATACATGTGTTGTATGAAAATCCATATAATTAATTTTATATGGTAATTGATTGGGCCTCATTCCAATTTGAAAAATAAAGAATATTATAAAATAAAAGTTCATGTGTTGACAATACTCATCCATTGAGATTGGTCATGTGTTGAACGAAATATTTTGATAATAACAACTATTTTGAAAAAGAAATATTTGAAATAGAATATTTGAAAATAGAAATTTATGAAGCCGTGTTGATTAGATTGACGCCATTTTGACGTAAACGATATTTATATCGATTTTATTCATTTCGAAATGAATTGAATTGAAAACGATTTCGAAATGAATTGAATTGAAAACGATTTCGAAATGAATTGAATTGAAAACGATTTCGAAATGAATTGAATTGAAAACGATTTCGAAATGAATTGAATTGAAAACTATTTCGAAATGAATTGAATTGAAAACGATTTCGAAATGAATTGAATTGAAAACGATTTCGAAATGAATTGAATTGAAAACGATTTCGAAATGAATTGAATTGAAAACTATTTCGAAATGAATTGAATTGAAAACGATTTCGAAATGAATTGAATTGAAAACGATTTCGAAATGAATTGAATTGAAAACGATTTCGAAATGAATGGAAATGAATTCAAATTGAATTGAAAACGAATTGAAATGAATTGAAATTGAATTGAAATTTGAATTGAATAGAAATGAATTTTAAACCGAATTTATAAAGAAGAATTCAATTTTGATTTGAATTGAAATGGAAGTTGAAATTGCTTTTGAAACGAATTTTAAAACTATTTATATAATTCGTTTTAAATAGAAATCGACGAAATATATATTATATATATAATATAATGGCCTGAATAGAACGCGCCGCGGCAGTTCGTGAATTTCGACCATTTATTTCAAACGGACATTACGGGAGATTCGACCGTCGGATTCTCCTAAAACCGGAACCGTTGGGTTCGTATCGAAAAGAGCTTTCTAATGAATATTAGAAATTTGAAATCTAATGGTTGGATTTGGAATTATGTCCAAATCAAATTTGAAAAAGGTCGTTGTAAGTGCAGTTCGATGGCCATTGATGGAAATCGACTGTACGGGCCTTGATAAAATTATTAAAAATAGTAATAATTTGTGTAAAATCATAAGAAATGATTGGGGAAAAATTGGGATGAAAAACTCCATATTTGAAAAGATAAAAATAGATTTTTATTGAAATGAACTAGTTTTGAACTAGAAATATAATTCTATTTATTTTTAAATAAATAAATTGAATTTGAAAAAGGGTTTTAAAAATAACCAGAATTTCCAATGATTGCATTAGAGTGGATTTGAATCGAAATTGTCTTTGGAATATTTCGATGTTGGGATTCGTGATTATACAGATGTTGTTATGGAAATTTGAAAGATATATATTTATATCGTTATTTCCAATACGACATTTGTTAATCGTAGAATTTGATATTGAATATAAGCCGATATATTTTCTATTCAGAGCCTTATATTGAATATCAAATGTGATTTGGGTTTGTCGTGAATGGTGTCTTCACTAACACTGTTCTTGAACCCAGTTGAGAAAATATTAAATCTTTTTATATAGATTTAATGAAGTGTATCAATTAAATGATATTTAATTGGAATTGAATTGGTATTGATTTTTGAGTTTATCGTGAACAATGTTTTAAACAACACTTGTTCTTTAACCCGATAATTAATGGAATGTGATTTTGGGTTTATCGTGAACCGTGTTTTTTAAATGACACTGATTCTTTAACCCAGTTAAAGATTAAAACTAAGTGGAGTTTTAATGAATCTTTAATTAGATTGAAATGATCGAAAATGGAGTATCACCAGTTTTGCTCCAGGCGATGGTTAAATCTTTAATTAGATTTGAACGTGAAATGGTAATTGAATTTACCGATAACACTGTGGTGTTAGATATGAAGTATTACCAGTTTTACTTCATGGGATGAATAGGTTGGGATTGGGAAATAAAATAAATGATTACTTCGGTGTGGTTCGCTAATCCCGACTAGTTTGAATTGATATTCAAAGGAGATTAAAGAATAAATTTAAAGAATTTATCTTGGATAAAATTAATGGGAACTTTTCCCAAAGTATAGGAATATTTGAATAAAAGAATATTCTGAATTGGAATGAGGCGTATGTTGTGTTTGTGTAACACTTTTATAATATATACGCGAGTTATTCAGAAAGACCGGGTTTATCCCATTCTGAATAACTGATTCGACGTGGTGTCGAAGATGAAGACGGTGGTCGAAGACCGGAAGTCTTCACGTCGTTTGGGTAATTACTAATGATCTTGATTGGGCTGTACACCCAAGAAGATGGAAACAGTTAGTGATCGTCCAGACGTACTTGGAGATCGATGGATATGCGGGGTACTAGGTGCCTCCGGTTTCGTTCAGACCCAGAACGGACTTGTAAATGGACTGTGTGTCTGACATTGGATTTTAGTCCGTGTGATTGATCTCTATTAAATATATATCTGTTTGGCGGCGGAGAATTTATTCTCTTGCTTAACGCCCTTCTCTGAGACGTACGAGCTCAGGGGTTATATATCGATGGATATCAAACGCATGGAGTGAATTGCCTGTGTGGCATGCCTAAGTGGCAATTGATCGAGGCTTCTGTTGAAAAGCAAAGTCTTGTGGTGATGATCAAAGCAAGGCCTTTGTGGCGTAGCTTTGTGTAACGTTTACCTCGCGTGTTTCACACCCGGTATGAACCAAAAACGGGAGAGGACCTCAGGGAGGGCATGCGTTTCCTTCTAGCTAAAAAGTGGCGTCAGTGGTTTTACACGCCCTGACGAGTTTGACTTATGTGGTTGTTGCTGTTGCGAGGCGCCTCGGATTGATCGGTCGTTCTCGAACCGATGGAGTCATTTAGTTGGCTCATTTACGCCCCAAAGGGCGGGGAAACGTAGTGTTCAGGCATTTTAATCCACATCGGTGGACCGGCCCTGACGATCCAAGGGTCACTCGAGCTCTGATCCTGAGACATGGGCTAGATTGTCTCGAATCGGTTGAGGACTATCTTTTGCCTCGGTTCATAGACGGGAATCCAATTTTCAAATACGTGACTTTGCGATTTTGATTGTATAACCTATATACGGCGACATAGTGGTATGGGGCATTCATGCCGCCTAGGATTGATACTTATGATTTGAAGTTGTTTTATACACTATACACTTATAATAGTATCAAAATGATTTCTTTTAAACGTATCAAACATTCTTGGCTATTATAAGTGTAACGTCCCGTATTTTTGGCAGTCAAATATTTAATTAATATTATATTTAGAATATTAATGGTTTTTAATATTGAAATCGTTATTTAAAACGAAGTTTTTACGTTAATTTATATATAATATAAATCGAGCTCGAAATGGTGCTGCAGTTCGTAAATTAGAGTTTTGAACTTCAATTGAATGTACAGGACCCGATATAAGTCGGATTTCTGTGAAACGAGAAGAGTTGGAACCGTATTGAGTATAATTTTCATATGAACGAGAAAAATCCAGATTTCGTGTTATAGTTTGTTAGTTATGGACAAGTCAAATTTTAAAATAATCGCTGTGGAAAATCGTTATTTAAATATACGCGTTAAAATAGCCAATTTGCAAACGGACTCAGATTTCGACGAAATCAGTTTCATTTGGACCGCATCGTTAAATTTTTGTACGATGTTGTATGGCGCGGCAAACCGATGTTGTATGTAACCACAGTAGCCATAAACGCTCGTTCAATTTCTATAGCGCGTAATTAATCTAATAAAGGGGTTTTTGAGTGTAACTTGAACAGACGATCGAATTAAGTCACGAAACCAGTTCCGTTGAGTTCGTATCGTCGATTAGAGTCAGGATAGGCATATAGTTTGTTATTTTTGAAGACCGGGAAATTTGGCGTTAAAAAGGGTATTGCGGTGCGCGTAAAAATAGCCTACCAGGGAAACAGTCTCAGAATGCGACGAAACTGGTGCCGTTGGGTTCGTATCGAATTTTTTTTGTAGGATATCGAAGTTTCAAGTTGATTCGATTTATCTGGTGATCGTAAAAAAATTAAACGCGTGTTTATTTCTGGTTTTATAAAGGAATTTTTTTCAAACGATGTCGGATTTCAACGAAACTTGTCCCATTGGGTCCGGAATACCTTTTTACACTAAGATTAGCCTTTTTATCAGAAAACAGAAATCGTATGTGGTGATTTTTAACACGATAACTCACTCGCAACTTCCATTATAATAAAATATTAATAAATTGTGTCCATGCATTCCATACACTTCATGCACTGCATACGTAAGGTATATTTAAACCTTGTAGCCACTGTTTCACGTTATGTCCTAAACAAATTCACTTTCTTATGTCACAACTTCAATTACTTGCGAACAAATCAATGGATTGGAAACTTAAAGAGTATAATAATATTATAACATATTAAGACATCCAGTGCTTTCACTTCTTTACGGAGGCCCCAACATTTCTTTTGCTGTCTGCCTATCAGCAAACAACGTGCCAACCAAGGAAACATATGAAATGACGCTTGCCTTTTTTTCAGTTTCTTGCACCCCAAACTCTTGAACACCTTGCGCCCCAAACCTATACAGCCGTGACTGCCAAGTAAAATTTTGGAAATACCTCCCTACGCAACAGCAACTCTATATATCACTGTAACCCTTTAGGCTAAAACTTGGCCTCCACGTATTTATCCGCCTATAAAAACCCAACGAACTGTTTTATTATTTTTCATTATTCTGTCTGAAACCGAGTTCTTCACCGAAAAAGAAAAAGAAAAAAAAGCAAAGAAAAAAGAGAAAAAAAGAGAAAAAAAAGGGCGTGAGGTAAATATTGGAACAAGGCAGCTGCATGGGGTAATCGGTGCGATGGCAGTTGAGTGGACAGTGGTACACGGGTTTGTGGTGAATGAGTTTCAAGCAGAGGATTTGTTTGTGAAGAAGTAAGGGAGGAATTGCTGTTTTGTGAGCTGTACTTGAAGAAGATCAGAGGAAGTAGTGCTGTAGTATTGGTGAAGAGTGATGCCGTTAGCATGAAGGGGCAGGCAAGTGTGAATGGCCGTATGTGTTCATGGTGGGGAGGTGAAGTTCGAATGAAGAACAGATGCGAATAAAGCATGCGAGTTGGACCGAACAAATAGCAGGTGAAGGATAAGTCTTAATCATGCTTAAGTATGCCTAATTAAACATTTTTTTTAACTTAAATATGTGATCAGGGTGATAATGTGTAACTTAAGTTATTAAATACTCTACTTTGTGCCAAATCCTACCGTGTTTTTAAAACATGACCACTATTTAATTTACAACGTATTAGCCACTACAAATTCATATTATACAGTTCCTAATCCCTTTTACTTATTGTCATCTAGGAGCTTAATTGTTTAATTAAAAGTGCCTAATTCCCTTAAATTAACAAAAGAAGGGTGCTGTAGGAAAATGTAGTGGGTTAAAGGGATAGATGGTTTCTAAAAATATAGAAGCAAGGGAGGTTTGAATAATATGCAGCAGGTGAGAGGACAAGGAACAGTACTATAGTAGTGTCCAACGTGTTGAGTATGTTTATATGCCTAAAATTCCTGACCGTGGTACCAAAACTAAAACGTAAGTAGCTTTTTACGTAGAGGATAGTTATAAAGTGACCGAGTTTTATTATATGTACATACATACACGTTAAAGTTGAATGGTTACAAGAATAAGAGTTGAAGTCGGGTGAGTATACTTCTAACGTCATAGAGAAGCTGGAGGAGTAATTTAAATCTAATTACATGAATTTAGAATTTAGTTAGATGAGTCCATCAAAGTACATTTATTTCATCACTAACTATTTGATGTATATAAGCGATTCCCATAATCGGTCATCTCCCTTTCCTTATTCAATATATAAATAAAAGGAATTATTTAGTTTTATTAAAATTGTGTAAACTATACTGCGAATAACTTTTTCTTGAACAAACAGAATTGAACCAAATAATCTACATCGGGATCTTGGTGGTGAGATCAACGTTCTGTAACCGAACCGTTTCAGTAATAAAAGGGAATCAAGGTGAGTTAAACTCACTCAGTTCTCCCCTCTTATATTTTATATAAGTTGGGTTTTATAATTGTGTGCTATACTTGTTAATGGTTGTTTGCTTGTTTGTTCGTTGTTGATTTTATATTCATATATGGATTGAACGGTTAAATTAAACGTTCGTTTAATTTAATCGAAACCAAATCGTTATTTTTAACGATTAAATCCAATTGAGGTAACTTACCTCAGTGGTTATGTTCATAACGCTATGAACGTTAAAAATAAATAGTTGGATGGTTGCACAATATAGACTGTTACAGTTATTATCGACCGTTATTATTAAACGGTTTATGTCATCTATTTAGATGGAGAGCGATCATTGATTTTCCATATTAAAAGGAATGATTTGAATTGTGATAACCATTATTTTGCAGGGAATGGCAGGTTGGAGAAATCCGACTGAGTTTCTCACTAATATTGATAACGTTTATCAATATGATTATATTGTTTGTTATTGAACGTGAATTTGATTTATATTTCACGGTTCGGTATTATAGTAGTCATTTGCCTCTTTAGTACCGTTGGTTAAAAGAAATGAATTTTCGACATCGATATAAATCAATTTCGAATGACTTTCAAAGTTAAAGATATATTTATAAAGAGTTTTTGAAATACGTTTTATTGTAAAAATAAACATCGTAGCTTTGTTTACAGTTTTTATGATTATTTAGATTACAACTAATAAAGAGTTACGATATTAACATAAATAGTTAAACGAGATAAACTTATCATACTTGTAAATAAAACGTTAAAATGGTTTTGTCAAGGCTTTAACGGTCGCAATGAAAGTATAAATGAAGTTCAAGTTTTGGGTTAACGACGATGAATATTAGTTGTCAAACATGAATTGAAAATGAGATTTTCAATCAATTTAGAAATAAGGAAATGGAAACGAATGGCAAGTTGTTGTAATTAAATTACAAAAGATATTATAAATGGAAATTGAAGGTTTCGAAAATGGAATCGAGTTAGTAAATAAAAGTAAGAGTTTATGAATGTGATTTGTAACATTTGTTACAAATGAGACGAACCATTTTTGGACATGAGAATTTACAAAGAATTATTATATGTTTTCTAGACAAAGGGGTCGAGTATGATTTAAAGGGAGTGTGATAGGAATAAGTAGGATTTGAAAAGATAGCAACATAATAATGGTATAAAATATTAATATAAGATTTATGGAAGCTTTAAAACAAATGAAATTAAGTGTTTGAAAATAATTTGTAATATAACAATATAGAGTTACTAAGAAATCTTTATAAGGATTCTATTTCTAATAGAATCGAAGCTTGCATATGGTATTGTAAATGATTATTAACATAAATCGAAAGAGTCTAATAAGAGTTTACTTAATATTGGTTAAGTAAACGTGGTTGAGATTTTATATAGAGTTTCAGAAGGGAAATGTGTGGTTAATAAACTTCTGGTTATTCTGAAGATATGAGTGTTGTTGGGCAAGGTCTGAGAGGTAAATAAAATACACCAACTTGAACGACTTCACGATTATCCCAGAATGATATTAGTTTATTAACGAGAATAGTTGAGGGAAACATAAGTTATGATTTCCGTATATGATATTATAAACTGTTTCGAAAAGTTTATAAGTTGAATAAATTGAATTTGGTGGATATTCTTATTTATAATAAGAAGAAAAAGGGATATTTCAAATATTGGAAAATGTAAAGAACGGAATTAACGGATGGTTCGTTAAAGAGGCTAAATGATACTGAGTATTGAATCAGTGAATCCATTTTTCTTTTATGGATGAATGATTGTTTGATTTGATAGTTAAATAACCGGCTATCAAATTTGGCCCATACGATTGTTGGTACGGAAAGTCCGGGATCGAATATATATTCGAAAACCATTCCTTCCAGCAAATACGAATACGATGAAGATGCTGATTCAAGATGGAGCTATTGAAGACCGTGGATCTTCATAAGCGGAAGGATTACTAAAATTCTCTGACTTGCAACCAGAGATAAAATGTGATTCTGTCGTAGTTGGAATCTACGGGTTGCAAGGACTTTTCGCTACTGATCCTTGGGGTGATTCCTATATGAGATGCAGTAGGAGAGTGCCTTCGGTTCATCCTGTTCCTGGGTGACTTGTATGGATAGATGTCTGACAGAGTATTTCTAGAAAGGTCACGTACATGGATTTCTTCAACCATACCAAGAGTGGAAGCGAAGAAGGAAACTTCTTTTAGCTAACATGTAATGTATTGTTGAGGATGTCAATTAGTGACGGTTGATGGATCTGACGATATGGCATTCGAAGTGAATGTGATGTGCTGATTATGGAGGTAAAGCGTAGCCTCAAGCCTCATCAACTGGGAAATGACAAAAATCGGGCAGGCAGCATGGCTATGTGGGTCGCTCCCATTAGGGTGTATAATCACCTATCTAGAGAAATTCCTTTTGCTTCTTTAATCTATCGATTCTGCCCATTCGAGAACGGTGGTTTGAGTCCAACCGTTGGTGATATACATTCGATACACTCAAGCGAAATGAGTGGTCGGTCATGTGTGGGCCGGGTTGCAAGACGTTCTTGTTGAACCCAGTGTATTTGCCTCTAGAGATACACTATCAGCAGGTGGTCCCATACCTTGTCAAGGTCGGAATCCAATCTCCAATAAGCGCCCGCGGTTTTGATTGTATACTATATATGTAGAGCGTGAGATGCAAGCGTTCTACTAGATTGATATTTACTTGTATTTAGACATTATTATAATATCAGAAAAGATATTGGTTTTCAAAACTGTTTTGGGTTACCGTAAGGAAAAAAACCGTCCACGTTTATGTGTGGATTTGGTCTTACGATTATCTTTTTCTTTCGAAAAGATTTTGAACTTTAAAATCAAGTTGGATGATCCCCTAAATACTGTGCGAGTTTTTCTCACTCTGGTTCACCAGACTGACCCGGTGTTTTGTAAATGCTCGGGTTAGGCCGGGGTGTACAGGTCCAGGTTACCGGATGCTGCGAAGTCCAGAGACAAGCTGGAAGAGTTCAAACGTATGGTTATATATATAGCTACTGTTCCGCTGTGTGATTGTATATGAGGACAGGTTATATAACTGTCCAGATATGTTGATGTACTCTGATACTGTAAGTAATTTTGAAAGCTCTCAATAAAGAATTATTTCCATATTATATTTTGTTCCGCTGCGATGTGAGACTCTGATTCTGTGTTGTGTTGTTCTTCTACTTCTTCTATTCTAATATTTCTATCTTATCTTTCTCATCCTCCAACTCCTTTCTTCTAGCTTTCTGGAGATTCGATACTCGAATGGGACACAGTTGGTGTAAATGTCGAAAATTCGAGTGTCGAATTTTCCGGGTCGCTACAGTTGGTATCAGAGCTATTGGTTTAGAATAACCTTGGCTCTGTGGCGTACTCGATAGAGATGGGGTTAGTAATACCCTAGATCGAGTTGAGTGTATATATATGAGAGCGTATTTGTAAATTTTATATACAAATTTTTTATGTTTTGAAAAGAGGGTAAATGAAATAATTTTACCCGGATTATATTTTTTGTATAGAAAAGGAATAATTTTCTCAATTTATTGAGATATTGGTGTTTTTGATGTGTTTGTCGATTTGGATAAATTCAAATTGGATTAAAAATTTGAATTGGAACTTAACTGGGTTAAGTGAAATTAAATAAAAATGATATTGAAATATATTAAAAATGAATTTGGAATTTGAAAATTAATGAGTTGTAACGTTCTTTCTTACCTTAGCAATTTCGAGGACGAAATTATTTTAAGGGGGGAAGAATGTAACGTCCCGTATTTTTGGCAGTCAAATATTTAATTAATATTATATTTAGAATATTAATGGTTTTTAATATTGAAATCGTTATTTAAAACGAAGTTTTTACGTTAATTTATATATAATATAAATCGAGCTCGAAATGGTGCTGCAGTTCGTAAATTAGAGTTTTGAACTTCAATTGAATGTACAGGACCCGATATAAGTCGGATTTCTGTGAAACGAGAAGAGTTGGAACCGTATTGAGTATAATTTTCATATGAAAGAGAAAAATCCAGATTTCGTGTTATAGTTTGTTAGTTATGGACAAGTCAAATTTTAAAATAATCGCTGTGGAAAATCGTTATTTAAATATACGCGTTAAAATAGCCAATTTGCAAACGGACTCAGATTTCGACGAAATCAGTTTCATTTGGACCGCATCGTTAAATTTTTGTACGATGTTGTATGGCGCGGCAAACCGATGTTGTATGTAACCACAGTAGCCATAAACGCTCGTTCAATTTCTATAGCGCGTAATTAATCTAATAAAGGGGTTTTTGAGTGTAACTTGAACAGACGATCGAATTAAGTCACGAAACCAGTTCCGTTGAGTTCGTATCGTCGATTAGAGTCAGGATAGGCATATAGTTTGTTATTTTTGAAGACCGGGAAATTTGGCGTTAAAAAGGGTATTGCGGTGCGCGTAAAAATAGCCTACCAGGGAAACAGTCTCAGAATGCGACGAAACTGGTGCCGTTGGGTTCGTATCGAATTTTTTTTGTAGGATATCGAAGTTTCAAGTTGATTCGATTTATCTGGTGATCGTAAAAAAATTAAACGCGTGTTTATTTCTGGTTTTATAAAGAAATTTTTTTCAAACGATGTCGGATTTCAACGAAACTTGTCCCATTGGGTCCGGAATACCTTTTTACACTAAGATTAGCCTTTTTATCAGAAAACAGAAATCGTATGTGGTGATTTTTAACACGATAACTCACGCGCAACTTCCATTATAATAAAATATTAATAAATTGTGTCCATGCATTCCATACACTTCATGCACTGCATACGTAAGGTATATTTAAACCTTGTAGCCACTGTTTCACGTTATGTCCTAAACAAATTCACTTTCTTATGTCACAACTTCAATTACTTGCGAACAAATCAATGGATTGGAAACTTAAAGAGTATAATAATATTATAACATATTAAGACATCCAGTGCTTTCACTTCTTTACGGAGGCCCCAACATTTCTTTTGCTGTCTGCCTATCAGCAAACAACGTGCCAACCAAGGAAACATATGAAATGACGCTTGCCTTTTTTTCAGTTTCTTGCACCCCAAACTCTTGAACACCTTGCGCCCCAAACCTATACAGCCGTGACTGCCAAGTAAAATTTTGGAAATACCTCCCTACGCAACAGCAACTCTATATATCACTGTAACCCTTTAGGCTAAAACTTGGCCTCCACGTATTTATCCGCCTATAAAAACCCAACGAACTGTTTTATTATTTTTCATTATTCTGTCTGAAACCGAGTTCTTCACCGAAAAAGAAAAAGAAAAAAAAGCAAAGAAAAAAGAGAAAAAAAGAGAAAAAAAAGGGCGTGAGGTAAATATTGGAACAAGGCAGCTGCATGGGGTAATCGGTGTGATGGCAGTTGAGTGGACAGTGGTACACGGGTTTGTGGTGAATGAGTTTCAAGCAGAGGATTTGTTTGTGAAGAAGTAAGGGAGGAATTGCTGTTTTGTGAGCTGTACTTGAAGAAGATCAGAGGAAGTAGTGCTGTAGTATTGGTGAAGAGTGATGCCGTTAGCATGAAGGGGCAGGCAAGTGTGAATGGCCGTATGTGTTCATGGTGGGGAGGTGAAGTTCGAATGAAGAACAGATGCGAATAAAGCATGCGAGTTGGACCGAACAAATAGCAGGTGAAGGATAAGTCTTAATCATGCTTAAGTATGCCTAATTAAACATTTTTTTAACTTAAATATGTGATCAGGGTGATAATGTGTAACTTAAGTTATTAAATACTCTACTTTGTGCCAAATCCTACCGTGTTTTTAAAACATGACCACTATTTAATTTACAACGTATTAGCCACTACAAATTCATATTATACAGTTCCTAATCCCTTTTACTTATTGTCATCTAGGAGCTTAATTGTTTAATTTAAAGTGCCTAATTCCCTTAAATTAACAAAAGAAGGGTGCTGTAGGAAAATGTAGTGGGTTAAAGGGATAGATGGTTTCTAAAAATATAGAAGCAAGGGAGGTTTGAATAATATGCAGCAGGTGAGAGGACAAGGAACAGTACTATAGTAGTGTCCAACGTGTTGAGTATGTTTATATGCCTAAAATTCCTGACCGTGGTACCAAAACTAAAACGTAAGTAGCTTTTTACGTAGAGGATAGTTATAAAGTGACCGAGTTTTATTATATGTACATACATACACGTTAAAGTTGAATGGTTACAAGAATAAGAGTTGAAGTCGGGTGAGTATACTTCTAACGTCATAGAGAAGCTGGAGGAGTAATTTAAATCTAATTACATGAATTTAGAATTTAGTTAGATGAGTCCATCAAAGTACATTTATTTCATCACTAACTATTTGATGTATATAAGCGATTCCCATAATCGGTCATCTCCCTTTCCTTATTCAATATATAAATAAAAGGAATTATTTAGTTTTATTAAAATTGTGTAAACTATACTGCGAATAACTTTTTCTTGAACAAACAGAATTGAACCAAATAATCTACATCGGGATCTTGGTGGTGAGATCAACGTTCTGTAACCGAACCGTTTCAGTAATAAAAGGGAATCAAGGTGAGTTAAACTCACTCAGTTCTCCCCTCTTATATTTTATATAAGTTGGGTTTTATAATTGTGTGCTATACTTGTTAATGGTTGTTTGCTTGTTTGTTCGTTGTTGATTTTATATTCATATATGGATTGAACGGTTAAATTAAACGTTCGTTTAATTTAATCGAAACCAAATCGTTATTTTTAACGATTAAATCCAATTGAGGTAACTTACCTCAGTGGTTATGTTCATAACGCTATGAACGTTAAAAATAAATAGTTGGATGGTTGCACAATATAGACTGTTACAGTTATTATCGACCGTTATTATTAAACGGTTTATGTCATCTATTTAGATGGAGAGCGATCATTGATTTTCCATATTAAAAGGAATGATTTGAATTGTGATAACCATTATTTTGCAGGGAATGGCAGGTTGGAGAAATCCGACTGAGTTTCTCACTAATATTGATAACGTTTATCAATATGATTATATTGTTTGTTATTGAACGTGAATTTGATTTATATTTCACGGTTCGGTATTATAGTAGTCATTTGCCTCTTTAGTACCGTTGGTTAAAAGAAATGAATTTTCGACATCGATATAAATCAATTTCGAATGACTTTCAAAGTTAAAGATATATTTATAAAGAGTTTTTGAAATACGTTTTATTGTAAAAATAAACATCGTAGCTTTGTTTACAGTTTTTATGATTATTTAGATTACAACTAATAAAGAGTTACGATATTAACATAAATAGTTAAACGAGATAAACTTATCATACTTGTAAATAAAACGTTAAAATGGTTTTGTCAAGGCTTTAACGGTCGCAATGAAAGTATAAATGAAGTTCAAGTTTTGGGTTAACGACGATGAATATTAGTTGTCAAACATGAATTGAAAATGAGATTTTCAATCAATTTAGAAATAAGGAAATGGAAACGAATGGCAAGTTGTTGTAATTAAATTACAAAAGATATTATAAATGGAAATTGAAGGTTTCGAAAATGGAATCGAGTTAGTAAATAAAAGTAAGAGTTTATGAATGTGATTTGTAACATTTGTTACAAATGAGACGAACCATTTTTGGACATGAGAATTTACAAAGAATTATTATATGTTTTCTAGACAAAGGGGTCGAGTATGATTTAAAGGGAGTGTGATAGGAATAAGTAGGATTTGAAAAGATAGCAACATAATAATGGTATAAAATATTAATATAAGATTTATGGAAGCTTTAAAACAAATGAAATTAAGTGTTTGAAAATAATTTGTAATATAACAATATAGAGTTACTAAGAAATCTTTATAAGGATTCTATTTCTAATAGAATCGAAGCTTGCATATGGTATTGTAAATGATTATTAACATAAATCGAAAGAGTCTAATAAGAGTTTACTTAATATTGGTTAAGTAAACGTGGTTGAGATTTTATATAGAGTTTCAGAAGGGAAATGTGTGGTTAATAAACTTCTGGTTATTCTGAAGATATGAGTGTTGTTGGGCAAGGTCTGAGAGGTAAATAAAATACACCAACTTGAACGACTTCACGATTATCCCAGAATGATATTAGTTTATTAACGAGAATAGTTGAGGGAAACATAAGTTATGATTTCCGTATATGATATTATAAACTGTTTCGAAAAGTTTATAAGTTGAATAAATTGAATTTGGTGGATATTCTTATTTATAATAAGAAGAAAAAGGGATATTTCAAATATTGGAAAATGTAAAGAACGGAATTAACGGATGGTTCGTTAAAGAGGCTAAATGATACTGAGTATTGAATCAGTGAATCCATTTTTCTTTTATGGATGAATGATTGTTTGATTTGATAGTTAAATAACCGGCTATCAAATTTGGCCCATACGATTGTTGGTACGGAAAGTCCGGGATCGAATATATATTCGAAAACCATTCCTTCCAGCAAATACGAATACGATGAAGATGCTGATTCAAGATGGAGCTATTGAAGACCGTGGATCTTCATAAGCGGAAGGATTACTAAAATTCTCTGACTTGCAACCAGAGATAAAATGTGATTCTGTCGTAGTTGGAATCTACGGGTTGCAAGGACTTTTCGCTACTGATCCTTGGGGTGATTCCTATATGAGATGCAGTAGGAGAGTGCCTTCGGTTCATCCTGTTCCTGGGTGACTTGTATGGATAGATGTCTGACAGAGTATTTCTAGAAAGGTCACGTACATGGATTTCTTCAACCATACCAAGAGTGGAAGCGAAGAAGGAAACTTCTTTTAGCTAACATGTAATGTATTGTTGAGGATGTCAATTAGTGACGGTTGATGGATCTGACGATATGGCATTCGAAGTGAATGTGATGTGCTGATTATGGAGGTAAAGCGTAGCCTCAAGCCTCATCAACTGGGAAATGACAAAAATCGGGCAGGCAGCATGGCTATGTGGGTCGCTCCCATTAGGGTGTATAATCACCTATCTAGAGAAATTCCTTTTGCTTCTTTAATCTATCGATTCTGCCCATTCGAGAACGGTGGTTTGAGTCCAACCGTTGGTGATATACATTCGATACACTCAAGCGAAATGAGTGGTCGGTCATGTGTGGGCCGGGTTGCAAGACGTTCTTGTTGAACCCAGTGTATTTGCCTCTAGAGATACACTATCAGCAGGTGGTCCCATACCTTGTCAAGGTCGGAATCCAATCTCCAATAAGCGCCCGCGGTTTTGATTGTATACTATATATGTAGAGCGTGAGATGCAAGCGTTCTACTAGATTGATATTTACTTGTATTTAGACATTATTATAATATCAGAAAAGATATTGGTTTTCAAAACTGTTTTGGGTTACCGTAAGGAAAAAAACCGTCCACGTTTATGTGTGGATTTGGTCTTACGATTATCTTTTTCTTTCGAAAAGATTTTGAACTTTAAAATCAAGTTGGATGATCCCCTAAATACTGTGCGAGTTTTTCTCACTCTGGTTCACCAGACTGACCCGGTGTTTTGTAAATGCTCGGGTTAGGCCGGGGTGTACAGGTCCAGGTTACCGGATGCTGCGAAGTCCAGAGACAAGCTGGAAGAGTTCAAACGTATGGTTATATATATAGCTACTGTTCCGCTGTGTGATTGTATATGAGGACAGGTTATATAACTGTCCAGATATGTTGATGTACTCTGATACTGTAAGTAATTTTGAAAGCTCTCAATAAAGAATTATTTCCATATTATATTTTGTTCCGCTGCGATGTGAGACTCTGATTCTGTGTTGTGTTGTTCTTCTACTTCTTCTATTCTAATATTTCTATCTTATCTTTCTCATCCTCCAACTCCTTTCTTCTAGCTTTCTGGAGATTCGATACTCGAATGGGACACAGTTGGTGTAAATGTCGAAAATTCGAGTGTCGAATTTTCCGGGTCGCTACAATAAGGTAAAAACCCTATCCCCCGGCTTGCGTTGCATTGTGTGATAGGACCTGGGTCTTATAATAGCTTCATTTTTCTTTATTTAGCATTGCGCTGTTTGTTTATGCACTGGTATTCTTGGGAGGAAACCCGTTCCGTGTTATACGGCGTGGTCCCTTGATTTACCTAACTTTAAAAATAAAGATTAACTGTTTTAGTTCTCACACCAGTCACATGACTGACCTGGAGTTTATTGTTTTAACCTAAACTCTGGGTGCCCTTATTTTGACACGGGCAACTAGTAGTTTTGGTTTTGCAGATTTATATTCACAGGATCCTGGTTTACAGCTGGAACGATATCCGGAAAGCTTTGTATCCGTATATCTCTTTCACAGTTGTGTATTGTATTATTTTCCGCTGCTATGTATTTAAATGTAATTTAAATCTCTGATATTTCTGTGTAATATATATTCATTTATACTTTGTATATTCTTGTAATCTGATGCATTGTTGTAATATACAATGAAATGTTCTTCAGTATGCGTTCTGTTGTGGCTTGTTCTCGAACTATCCGACACTTTCCTTTACGGGGAAGTTACGGGTTTTCACATTATAACAGCCTGTCAATCAATCGATCGACAATAATTAAATAATTGGGATTAGTGTACGCCAAATATCATCCCAACACCCGTGTGGGGTTTCAAATCAACAAACACATATTTTAGTTTGTGCAGTTGGGCGATGTGTAAAATTTATCGACCCAATCAATATCAGTCAAATCAGTGTATATAAACAAATCGGTCGATTTGTTTATAAATATTTATTTATTCACATTCACGTTAAAAATTATATTTTTAACGATAATATATTTTATTTTAACACATGAATTTCTATTCATTTCATTTACACAATAAAAATGATATTTTTATTTTTCTAACATATTTTAGAAAATTTCGGCGGCATAACGGCACGATACTAGAAACGGGACAAGGCCTAGCCTTATCCCCGGTCTAGTGAAGGCCCACGCCATTCACACATCAATCAAATCAATTTCAATTCACCAAACAATTCAATTCAGCCCAAATCATCTAACTAATTTATGCAACCAAACAAACAAGTCCATGGTTTGTAGACGATTGTGTCGGGTGCTACTAAGCACCGTCTGCATCCTAGTATATATATAACTAGAAAAAGAAGTTGAAGAGTGAGAAGTTCTCACCGATAGCTATCCAAACAACTTGACTCTTCTTTTGATAGAAATCTTCATCGTTATCGCATCTTCGTCATCTTCGTTGCCCGTAGCCACTACATATATAAAAATCACACATTTTTATATTTTGATGTCTCTGAAATAAAAATCAAATTTTTATTTATTCACTTTCAATTTAAAAATCATATTTCTATAATCATTTCATATATTTAAAAATTGAATTTTTTTACTATGCTATTCAATATATAAAAATCGAATTTTTCACAACGCTACTATATAGATAAAAATTATATTTTTATCTCGCTATTCTTCATATAAAGATTTCGCCTTTTCAAAAATAAAGTTTTCGCCTTTATAAAAATAAAGTTTTCGCCTTTATAAAAATAAAGTTTTCGCCTTTATAAAAATGAAGTTTTCGCTTTTATAAAAATAAAGTTTTCGCCTTTATAAAAATATTGACTTCATCACTGTAAAAATCACATTTTTATTTTTCTACACATATAAAGATGATATTTTTAATATTCCTATCATGTAAAAGTTATATTTTCAATTCTCTACTTAACCAAAAATCATATTTTTACATCTTCTAAATAGTAAAGATTATATTTTTAATACTCTAAAAATATAAAAATCATATTTTTATTACTTTAAAAATATAAAAATCATATTTTTAACTGAATAAAATCTTTTCTATTTTTAAAATCTAATCTTTTCACTTTTAAAAATATGATCTTTTCACTTTTAAAAATCTGATCTTTGTATGAATAGACATCATATTTCTCACATGAACAAAATCATATTTTTAGTCAAATAAAAATCTTAACTTTGTAATTTCAAACAAATAAAAATCATATATTTTTTTCCAATCCAATTTCTATATAAACTAATGTTAAACAAACTGATTGCTTTTACATAACATTATATATATACGAAGGAATTAATAAAAATAAAATAAATAAATAAGAATCTTACTGTTTTCGTTTGCAGGGGGGAGGAGGCTGCTGCGTACGCTGGAGGGGGTCGGAGAGCTTCGACGGCGGGCTGGGGGTGAGGTGAGGCGGTGGTTGGTGGCGCGGGCTGTGGGGTCGGGTCTTTGGGTGGTGGCGCTGTCGCGTCTGGCGGAGGGCGTCGAGCGAGGGCGAGGCAGGCGGAGGGAGAAGAAGAGGGGGCGGCGGCGGCTACTCCCCCCTGGCGGCGTCGCGATGGTCGATTGGGGGGGGGGGGGGCGTCGATTCCCTTCTTTTTTTTATTTTTTTTCTTCTGTTGAATGAAAACGATTGAAGGGGGGGCCAGAAAGAAAAAGGGGAGGGAGATATTATTATTTTATTTATTAATTAATTTTTCTTTCACCGCAAAAAGCAACTTTTATTTTCGACCTCAAAACGAGGCCTACCGCCTGTCGTCCATAGCGTATTACCCCCATTCCGAACACAATGAGATATGTATCGTAGGCTGATTCGGCTGTTTGAATCAGTTTTCGTTTGAATTTATATTTAAATAGCTATATTGAATTTTAAACGTACATTTCAAATTATCGGGGTCACATCCTAACTAGAAAAATTCCAAAAAAATATTTTCTAGCTTCGAATTGACGATACGGTCCTAACAAAACTAGTTTCGTCGAATTCTGAGACCGTTAGAAAAATGGCCATTTTCCAGTCGATTAAAATCAACTAAAACTGGTCAAACGCGTTTTCCTTTTCCACGCTCACATATTGATTCAAAAAATTATGAAATTTGAAACCTAGCAATAATTTGACACTGCGGATCCAACAAAACTGGTTTCGTCGAAATCCGAGGTCGTTTGCAAAATTTCCATTTTTAAGGGCCTGAATTCCATAGCGACTATTCAGAATTTTCAACTGGACATATCTTTTGATTCCCGCTATGAAATCTCAATTTGTCGGATTCGTTGGAAAGATATTATCAAATAGATCCTAATGTTTTTGGTTTCACTAAAATCCGGATTGTTTTGCACCCAGTATGTTCAATTGAAGTTTGAAATCGAATTATCGAACTACCGCGCCATTTTCAATTCTATTTATAATTATATATAAATATTTATATTCTAACGACGACGCGTATAAATATATACGTTCGAATTATATTCAAAATAAATTTCTAGACGATATTATTTAAAATAATCTATTTTAAATATTCAAAATTCGCTAAAATTGCCAAAATAAAAATTTTAAACTGGCTCAGATTTTCCGGGTTATTACACCGTCCCTAGTACGGCTCCTCGCTCTACCTTAAAACCTCGCGATTTTTGACAATGGGGAGTCATGCATCTAGTTCGCACACAGGCGGCATGTATATTTATTTCATTTCCACAAACTAATCCTATGTGGTTTCAACCAAATATTTCTCAACCACAAACGGGTATTTTTCAACCACAATCAATCAATATCAACCACAAACAATTCCAATCAACCATTCGCAATCAATCAATTTTTCACACCAATCACAACCAATAAATATCGTACATGGTTTGGGGACGAGGGGCGTATATATATATATAGCATTTCACTTCTATTTCAACACATACATAATTTTTACAACGCATATACAACTTATACATCGAACGTACAACTTATACAACGCTTATACAAGAGGTGTACAACGCTTATATAACTCATACATCGATTATATAATTTATACATCGTCGTTTTCCATTTCGTTTATAAATTAGAAATCTCACATTGGGTTCCACTCCACCAAAAATAGCAGAAGGCTCAGAAAAATATGCGGTCTCTTCTAGAATGTAGAAGACGTCCACACGGTCACGATGTTTCCTGTTTCATCTAATTTCGTCAAGACACAAAAAAGATATGATTTTTCAAAGTTTGCAACGGTTTAAAGGTGTTAAAACTGTTGAAAATATATATAGCCGTACCTTTCAGAAATCGTTCAAAACTAGGTTTTGAATTTGCGATCAAACGGAGTAACGGTTTCACGATCGGGTTGCGCGAGGTCGAAGGTCTTCGAATGGCGCGCTAGGTGGTGGGGACCGCGTCAGGTGCGACGACGGCAGGTGGTGGCGGCGGGGCTTCGAACGGCGCGACTTTGGGGCTTCAATTCTTCTTCAATCCTCAACGAAAATTCAAGCAACCGGTATGGATTTGAAGAGTGGAGAGAGCCCTTCAAAAATTTCAACTGGAGCTCCTGATTTTATTGCGTGGAGGAGGAGAAAAAGAGGAGAGAAGGTTGGAGTGTATTTCCGCCGTGCGCCTGGGTTGGGGAGAGAGAAGACGGGGGTAGTGGCTAATTAGATTTTTTTATTTATTTATATATTTTTAAATTTCGAAAATACCCCCTTTCACACACGAACCCCAATCCAAACCCAACGACTGTCGTCCATAGCGTTTTACCCCCATTCCGAACGCAATGAGATATGTTTCGTAGGCCCATCCGACTGTTTCAGTCAGTTTTCATTCAATTTAAAATATATAACATTCAATATTTGATTTGAACGTACATTTCAATTTGCCAGGGCCACAAACTGATTCGAAAAATTCCAGAAAAATAAATCTAGCTATGTTTTGACGATACGGTCCCAACAAAACTAGTTTCGTCAAATTCTGAGACCGTTTGCAAAAAGGCCCATTTCTGGTCGATCCAATTTAACTGTAATTGACCAAAACACGTTTTCCTTTGCCACGCTCACATACTAGCTTCAAAATTTATGAAATTTGAAACCTAGCAATAACTTCACATCCCGGATCCAACAAAAGTGGTTTCGTCGAATTCCGAGGTCGTATGCAAAATGGCCAATTTCACGGGCTATATAAATTCCATAGCGACCTTTCTGAAAATTCATTTGGCCATAACTTTTTCTTTCCGCTATGAAAATTCAATTTTTCAGATTCGTTAGAAAGTTATTCACTAACAAATTTAAATATTTTTGGTTTCACTCAAATCCGTTTTGTTTTGCACCCGGTACAACCCGACAAAGTTTGAATTCAATTTTTGAAATTGCAGCGCCATTTCAGGCCTTGTTTATAATTAGAATTAATTATATTCGTTTTCAAACGTCGACTCAAACTCAGTTTTCATTGCTATTATTTAAAATATTTATTTTAAATATTTAAAATCCATAATTTTAGCCAATTTAAAAATTTTAAATTGGTTCAGATTTTCTGGGTCGTTACAACATTACCCAAAGCCTGGGTATTCACTCAAACTAAGCTCTGATACCACTGTAATGACCCGCAAATCCATAACATCAGAGTTGACTATATACATCATACGTCCAACACAAATATCACGAAAATACGAAACATTTTTTTTAGAAGAAAGAGGTAGAAGAAGAACAGAAATAACAATACAGAATCTCACATCGTAGCAGAACAAAATGTAATATATCATAACTTTTGAAATACAAAATTTCAACTGTATAACATACACTTATCAGAGTACAACACTTACAACACAACGGGACAAAACTCTATATAACTAACGCTGAAGCCTCCTGCTCCAAGCTCCTTTAGATAGATCTGTAAAATCCTGAACTACTTGACTGCCCGTACAAATTTAGGCACCCAAGAGTTTAGGTAGAACAAAACAAAATAAACTCCGGGTCAGTCATGGACTGGTATGAGTAAACAGTTTAAAACAGTTTCAGGAAAACTAAATGATATCTCATAAGACCACCCCGTATAACACGGAACGGGTTTTTCCCTTTTGAGAATCCAAACACTTGATTTAACTTTCAAAATCCTTTTGAAAGGAATAATAATCTTTATATCAAAACTCTTTTGATATTATAATAATGCCTAAATCAAGTAAATAACAATCTAGTGGAACGTTTGCATCTCACGTTCCACATAATTATATACAGTCAAAACTGCAAGCACGTATTGGGTAATGGATTTCCAACTATGACAAGGTATGGAACCACCTTCCGCTGGTATATCTCTAGAGGAGAATACACCGAGTTCAACAAGAACATCTTGCAACTCAGCCACACATGACTGACCACTCATTTCGCTTGAGTGTGTCGAATGTATATCACCAACGGTTGGGATCAGCAACCATTTACCGAATGGGACAACATCGACAATAGATTTTTAGAAGTAAATGAAACTCTAGATCAGGTGATTATACACCCTAATAGGTGCGACCTACATATCCATGCTGCCTGCCCGATTTCTGTCATTTACCGGTTGATGAGGCTTGAGGTTACGCTTCATCATCACATCAGATTCACTTCGAATGCCACATTGTCAGATCCATCGAAAATCACTAATTTATGTTTACAACAGTACATTACGTGTTAGCTAAAGAAGATTCCTTCTCCGATCCCACTCTTGGTACGGTTGAAGAAATCAATGTACGTGACCTTTCTGGAAATACTCCGTCAGATATTCATCCATACAAGTCACCCAGGAACAGGATGAACCGAAGGCACAATTTCTATTAATAGAAAAAGTCCTTGCATTCTGCCCCGTCTTCGATTATCTTCATATAATCTGATTCGCGACGCTACCGCCAATACAGAGTGGTTCTTTGGATAATAATCCAACCGGTCTCTCCATATTGACAACGATGGTCAAAACTTCGATAGTCTGTGATTTAACTATCGAATAAAAACAAGTGTTTCGATAGTCGATGATTTAACTATCGAAGAAAACAAGTGTTCATCCAAAACATCCAACAATCACTAAGATCTTAATTAATATTCCACTAATTAAATCACTTCTCTATTTCTTTATCAATATTTGTTAACCAAATATTTTCAATAACCATATTGGCCTTTTACGTTATTTGGAAAACATTTCCGAATATCGCCTTCCTTTATTTTCTAAACTTTAGAAAATATATGCTATTTAATATTGGAAAATATTCCAATTACTTATCTCTTTTCCGATCTCGTTTATTTCTATACTTAGGAAATATTTATTATTCTATTTCCAAACTTACATTTATTTGGGTTAAAATGGATGTTGTGTAAAACATCGTTACGACAACCCAAATACTATATTCAACTAACTCTTATCCAACATTGATCTTCGAGCCTGAAAACTTACCAGTTATTTGTTAATAATGAAATCAATCAAGTTGGGGTATAACTACCTCTCAGACCTTGACTGAATAACATTTATAACGTCAAAACAGATAAGACCACTTACTCGAATACTCAATACCATACGACTAACCATTCACCTTTAAACACGTACACACTTTCTCTTTCTATTCTTTCGAGATTTTATTCCTAGTCTTCCTTTTTTATTATACTATTCTATTTCTAAGTTCGCTTCCTTATCGACTTCTATATATATTGATACGTTGATTTCTAACTATCAAATTATCTTAAAAATATTATAACTCCTTAAATTCCCGGAAAAAATCGCCATAACCTTCTTTGTACCGGGAGCATCGGGATATTTCAAATAGCCTCCCATGGCCCTCATCAATCCAAAAGAAAAAGGAAAAGCCAAGCGGCTAGCCGATACGGCGCATAAAATCTCATATGGAAATTGAATACGTACCTTTTTGTCGAGCATTCTATTTATATACTCTTGCATTATCCTTATCCATACCTGTCTCTTGTATGTCTATACCTGTCCAATCTATTTTAACTATACCAATCGTTTAACTAAATTTGTTAATTACATTTTGTTAATTACATTTTGTTAATTTACTCCTTAGTCTATTTCACTTTCATATTTGAACATGACATGTTCAAATATATTTTAACTCGCTTATTAACTACTTTGAATTCTATATTGAAATTCCGTTCCACTTCCATTTGAAATCCATATGAATTTCTATATTATAAATCCCATTTGAATTTCTATATTCAAATTCGTTTTCAATACTATATTCAAATCCTATTTCAATACTATATTCAAATCCTATTGTTTAATTCCATTTGAATACTATATTCAAATCCTATTTCAATACTATATTCAAACCCTATTGTTTAATTCCATTTGAATACTATATTCAAATTCTATATTCAAATTTATTTGAATTCTCTTGTCAAATTCTATATTCAAATCTATTTGAATATCTCTGCATTATTTATAAACAACGTTTGTAACTTTACTTAAAATCCCCCATTATATATTTATAAACAAAGTTTATAAATTCAATTCAAATCCCACCTTTTCGTTTATAAACAGAGTTTATAAATTCAATTCAAATCCCACGTTTTCATTTATAAACAGAGTTTAAAAATTCAATTTAAATCCCACCTTTTCATTTATAAACAGAGTTTATAAATTCCATACTTGTTTTATATATTCAAACAAGTTAATATTTTCCCTAGTTCATTAAAAATCCAAATTCTATTTATAAAAATAGAATTCCCTTTTTAAATCTCAAATATCCCTTTCAGGATATTTTTATAAATCAATATTCAAGCCCTAGTGATATTTAAACACACAAAGCAACCAATTATTTATTTTTCTAACACATCATATATGACAGTATATATGCAAATAAATAAACAAACAGATAATATATTTTTGAGGAATCCAGTCGGATTCCTCCAACCTGTTTTCCTGCATCCATAGACGTTAGTCAACATAGTAATACCCATCCTGCTTCGTGGCAGGATATCGCGGTATGAAGGTCATCCACTAATATATATTTGTGGGGAGCATAGGGAAATCATCCGCTATGAAACTACGGGCATCCGCTAATGAGACTGCGGGAATCCAATCCAACCATCAACCCAATATATATATATATATATAATAGTCAACCAATCCTAAATAACTATATATATTTTAAAACAATCAGACAGCATTCAAAAAAGCACAGACAATTATTTTTAACTATATAAAAATAATTCTAATTAAACAGGTAAGTGGGAATTTACTCACCAGGGTTTCATTTGCTAAACATCCATTTATTCTCTCGTATCGTTGTCTACGAATACGTCTTGAAAGAATTTTCACCTAAGATTATTTAATTTCAATTCATTGATTAAACGATTATTTATTTAAATTAACTTAGCATAAGTAAATCAATTATTAAATTTTATATAACATATACCTTATAGCCTTTCGAGTTACATGATCAACAACGAAGCCTATCCCAGACATCTTCAAAAATTGATCTTCACAACTTTGGCATTTTGCCGAACAACTTGCAACAAACTACCATCTCCTTTCTGATCACACACAATCACTACTAACTGTTGCTGCTACTATTTCCCAAACATCGAACCACCACAAACTTCGATGCTCATTCATCCTTCACTGTTCAACTCGACATCGCACTCCAGTATTTCACTCCTCTTCTAATCGCCATTTATTTCCTTGTCTTCCCTCAAAACATCACAAAGAAACCCTCTTTGAACCGAAATACTCTCTGCCAAAACCCATCGCAACATCACTACAGATCCAGCTCGCCATCCTCCGATCCTTGTGTTGCTCGAAGCACGGTTGGACCAGCTTCTCGAAATCGAGCTTCCCAAGGTCACTGCGTCGAGTGAACTCGCAAGCCCCAAAATCTACAAATCGCGAGTGCCTCTCCGACCATCGAGCTTAAGAATGTCGCTCGAACTCAAACTGGTTTTCTCGTTTTTGTTTTAGGCTTTGAATCGCTTTTTGATTTAGAATGATTGGGGGGGACTCGGCTATATTCAAGTGAAATTGGGGGCTTTGGATTTTATTTGATTTGTACTGAGGAAAATTCGATCAACAAGTAAAAGAAGGGGGACGGGATTTTAAAGAGGAAGGGTGTGGTTTTTCTTTGAACAGCAAGGCCGTATTTTGTGGAGACAGAGGACTCAACGTCTTTTGTTGATGTCCACAAAAGGAAAGAGAGAATTCCCTTTTTGTTTTTATTTTATTTTAATTTAATTAAAACTATATCCTTAAATTAAAATATTCCTTGACTGCTAACTCCTTTCCGAACCCAACAAGTGACAGTTCTAGGGTAATACCCATATTTCAGACACACTGGGGTAGGTCACGGAGTCTAATTTTATCATCCGGAGGAGATATAAATTTAAATCAACTATTTGAATTAAACTCAGTTTAATTCTACATTGATTTAAACCAATTAAATTTTACGATAATAAGTTAATATTATTATCCCAATTCAAACTGACGCTCGTATTGATCATCTGAACTGATTTGATTCACCTTTAAATTTCTAATTTAAGTTATTACTGTTTTCGCATTACGATAATTTAATATATTCGATATTAAATCGAAATCGGTTATTAAATCAACAACTAAATATAAATATTCATTTATATTATCCACCCAATATTTTAAATCCGTATTAAATATTAAAAATTAACCCATAAGAATCCGGGTCATTACAATCTTCCCCACTTAAAATAATTTCGTCCTCGAAATTGCTAAGGTAGAAAAAGTGCTACAATCCCATTTATTTTTTTCCAAACTTATATATGTTGATACTCAACATTTCAAGCTCCCTTACGTAACTCTTTTTCGAATAAATCCCTATTCGATAACTCCTCCCTTCGAATAATTATATTCGATAATCTCGCTTTCGAATAACTAGATTCGAAAACCTTTCTTCGAATAAACTATATTCGATTTACTCTATTCAATTTACTCTTATCAATTAACCTATTTGATTAGCTCTTTGCACTTAACTCCTTCCGAATAAGCTATATTCGATAACTCCTTTAACTCTATTCGAATAAACTATATTCGATTAACTCCTTTAATTATATTCGAATAACTAATATTCGATTTAACTCCATTCGCTTGACTCTAGATCGCAGCGATCACAATGGTTACGCCTGATTCCCTCAGGAAACATCCGACCTCCCTAGGCTATCTGCAGCCCTACGAATTACGCTAGTAGTCGTACGAAATGGCAACTTATCCTGAGTAACTATGTTTGACTAACTCTATCTCAATAACTATATTCGATCAATTTTAAAAGAATAACTCACATTCAATTAAATCCTAATTCGATTAACTATGTTCAATTAACTTTATCTGGTTAACTCTTAATTTGAATAACAAATCTTCGATGAATTCTAATTGAATAACTAATATTCAATTAACTCTACGGATTAACCCTAACTGATTAACTCTAACTGGTTAATTCTTACTCTAATCGATTTATTCCAACTCTAATCGATTATTTCTAACTCTAATCGACTTCTCCTATTATAATAACTCCTATTGGATAACGTTTATTCATTTATAAAGATTTACTTTTAGTAACGGTTCTTCATTTTATAAATGTTCTCTTTAATAACGTTACTTCACTTATACAAGTGTTGTGTACCCCTTCTATTTAAAACTATCGGTGTTAATAAACCAATATCTCTCCTCTATATAAGTTCAGACTTATATATTCCATTTATCGAATGATAAATATTTAATTTAATTTATAAACTGTTATTTATAAATTAATCTTTTCTATTTATCTGTTAAAAACTTATTTCCATTTTCTATTCATCTTCCAAATATTCCTTTGATTAAATTCTATTTATTTAACAAATAAATATCTCATTTATAACATTCTATTTATTTTCTATAAATAAATATTTCCATTTAATCTATTCGTAAATGTTTTTACAAATATTTCCTTTTAAATTCTATTTGTAAATGTTTTCACAAATATTTCTCCTTCTATTTGTTTGCACATAACTTCCCTTGTATTTGTGTTACAAATATATTTCCCTTCTATTTGTTTTACAAATATATTTTCTTTTTAACTCTTTTGGTTTTTCCTTTATTCACACCCAATTCATATTTCATTCACATTGATTTTAATTTATTCATTTCAATCCATTTAACTTACTTAAGTTAAATTTAATTTCAATCATTCAAATTCCCATTAACTAGTTGCTAATAAACCGTTTTGCCTATTTCACCCTTTTTATTTGAATATAACTTGTTCAAATATATGTCAACTTAATTATAAACTAATCTAGTTATATTTTCAACTCGAGTTATATATTCGATTTCAAATATAAATTCTCAATCTCTTTCATCTTATCCAAAAACCCAATTTCGATTCAGATTTCCTTTAACTAATTATTTTCCAATTTAGTTAATTCTATTTAACCATTTAAAATATGATTTTTGTCTTAAAAATCATTTCATTTACTTCACTGGAGTTCATATTTATTTTATATCTCCAGTCTGGATTTTTCTAATGCCAATTCGGATTTTATTTCCTAAAAATCCTTTTATTTATTTAATTAAACCATTATGGTTTTATAATGGTTCTGGCGCTGTTTTTCTAAAAATTTGATTTTGACATAACTCAAAATCTATACGACGAAATCCAGATTTTTCTCTTTTATTAGAAAACTATTATTCAACCGGTCCCGACGATTCTTGTTTCAAAGAATTCCGACTTCAATTGAGTTCTGTATACTAAATTGAAGTTCGAATCGCCAATTTACGAACTGCTGCGCTACAGCGAGCTCGTTTTAATTATATTTATAAATATAAACGTTTTAACTTTGTTTATAATAAATTCAACTCCATTCTGATATATTTTTAATATGTATCAAATCCATTTTTTTCATTTCAACATAATATTCCCCATCTATTTCACTTCTAATATTCAAATCCTATATATTTACAATATTCAAGTTCCATTTGAATTTCTTTATTCAAACTCTATATTATTTCCTTCTATTCAATTTCTATTTGAATTTGCTTCTATTCAAATTCTATTTCAATTCCTTATCTTAAAATTCTATTTGAATTTCTTATCTTCAATGTCTATTTGAAATCCTTTATTCAAAACCCATTTCAAATCCCTTATTCAAATTCCATTTGAAATCCTTTATTCAATTTCTATTTAAATTCCTTTGTTCAATTTCTATTTGAAATCCTTTGTTCAATTTTTATTTGAATTCCTTTGAATTCAAATTCTATTTAATTTCACTTTGAATTCAAATTCTATTTAAACTCCTTTTATTTAAAATTCTATTTCAAACTTTATATTTTCTTTGAATTTTAATATTCAACCTCCACTTTATATTCTCTTTGAAATTCTATTTAACCACATTCCATTTGAATTCTATTATTCAAATCTCTATTTGACTTTTCTTTATTTAAATCCATTTGAATTTGTAATAACCCGGAAATCTGGGCCAGTTTAAAATTTTTATTTTGGCAATTTTAGTGAATTTTGATTATTTAAAATGAATTATTTTAAATAATAACGACGAGAAATTTATTTTGAATAGAATTCGAACATGTATATTATATAGATCGTCTGTGACGAGCAGGAAATTTCGCTCGGTCCGAACCAGTCGCTAAACCGACCCAGACCGTTCGAAACGCCCTTTCGTTTGAGAACACGACAAATCAGAATGCATACATAAGAACAGTTCGTTGTATATTACAACAATGCATCAGATTACAAGAATATACAGGGTATAAATGAATATATTACACAGAAATATCAGAGATTTAAATTACATTTAAATACATAGCAGCGGAAAATAATACAATACACAACTAGAAATAGATATACGGATACAAAGCTTTCCGGATATCGTTCCAGCTGTAAACCAGGATCCTGTGAATATAAATCTGCAAAACCAAAACTACTAGCTGCCCGTGTCGAAAATAAGGGCACCCAGAGTTTAGGTCAAAAACAATAAACTCCAGGTCAGTCATGGGACTGGTGTGAGAACTAAAACAGTTATAATTCTTTATTTTAAAGTTCGGTAAATCAAGGGACCACGCCGTAACACGGAACGGGTTTCCTCCCAAGAATACCAGTGCATAAAACAAACAGCGCAATGCTTAAATAAAGAAAAATGAAGCTGTTATAAGACCCAGGTCCCATCACACAATGCAACGCAGCCGAGGATAGGGTTTTCCCTTATAACAGCCAAAGAATGCTTGATACGTTTAAAACAAATCATTTGATACTATTATAAGTGCATAGTGTATAAAACAACTTCAAATCATAAGTATCAATCATAGGCGGCATGGGTACCATATATCATGTCGCCATACTAGTTCTACAATTAAAACCGCAAATGTCACGTATTTGGAAATTGGATTTCCGTCTATGAACCGAGGCAAAAGATAGTCCTCAACCGATTCGAGACAATCTAGCCCATGTCTCAGGCAAGCACGCAGGCAAGCCTTGGATCGTCAGGGCCGGTCCACCGATGTGGATTATTATGCCTGAACACTACGTTTCCCCGCCCTTTGGGGCGTAAATGAGCCAACGAATGACTCCATCGGACCCGGATCGTCCGATCAAACCGAGGCGCCTCGCAACAGCAACAACCACATAAGTCAAACTCGTTAGGGCGTGTAAAACCACTGACGCCACTTTTTAGCTAGAAGGAAACGCATGCCCTCCCTGAGGTCCGTCTCCCGTTTTTGGTTCATACCGGGTGTGAAACTCGCGAATTCACGTTACACAAAGCTGTGCCACACAGGCTGTGCTTTGATCATCACCACAAGACTTTGCTTCTCAACAGAAGCCTCGATCTATTGCCACTTAGGCATGCCACACAGGCAATTCACTCTATGTGTTTGATATCCATCAGTATATAACCCCTGAGCTCGTATGTCTCAGAGAAGGGCGTTAAGCAAGAGAATAAATTCTCCGCCGCCAAACAGATATATATTTAATAGAAATCAATCACACAGACTAAAATCCAATGTCAGACACACAGTCCATTTACAAGTCCGTTCTGGGTCTGAACGAAACCGGAGGCACCTAGTACCTCGCATATCCATCGATCTCCAAGTACGTCTGGACGATCACCAACTGTTTCCATCTTCTTGGGTGTACAGCCCAATCAAGATCATCAGTAATCACCCAAACGACGTGAAGACTTCCGGTCTTCGACCACCGTCTTCATCTTCGACACCACGTCGAATCAGTTATTCAGAATGGGATAAACCCGGTCTTTCTGAATAACTCGCGTATATATTATAAAAGTGTTACACAAACACAACATACGCCTCATTCCAATTCAGAATATTCTTTTATTCAAAATTTCCTATACTTTGGGAAAAGTTCCCATTAATTTTATCCAAGATAAATTCTTTAAATTTATTCTTTAATCTCCTTTGAATATCAATTCAAACTAGTCGGGATTAGCGAACCACACCGAAGTAATCATTTATTTTATTTCCCAATCCCAACCTATTCATCCCATGAAGTAAAACTGGTTATACTTCATATCTAACACCACGGTGTTATCGGTAAATTCAATTACCTTTTCACGTTCAAATCTAATTAAAGATTCAACTATCGCCTGGAATAAAACTGGTGATACTCCATTCTCGATCTTTTCAATCTAATTAAAGATTCATTAAAACTCCACTTAGTTTTAATCTTTGACTGGGTTAAAGAATCAGTGTCATTTAAAACACAGTTCACGATAAACCCAAAGTCACATCCCATTGATTATCGGGTTAAAGAACGAGTGTTATTTAAAACACTGTCCACGATAAACCCAAAAATCAATATCAATTCAATTCCAATTAAATATTCTTTAATTGGTACACTTCCTTAAATCTAAATAAAAAGATTTAACCTTTTCTCAACTGGGTTCAAGAACACTGTCCACGATAAACCCAAATCACATTCGATATTCAATACAAGGCTCTGAATAGAAAATATATCGGCTTATATTCAATATCGAATTCTACGACTAACAAATGTCGTATTGGAAATAACGATATAAATATATATCTTTCAAATTTCCATAACAACATCTGTATAATCACGAATTCCAACATCGAAATATTCCGAAGACAATTTCGATTCAAATCCACTCCAATGCAATCATTGGATATTCTGGTTATTTTTAAAACCCTTTTTAAATTCAATTTATTTATTTAAAAATAAATAGAATTATAATTCTAGTTCAAAACCAGTTCATTTCGATAAAAATCTATTTTTATCTTTTCAAATATGGAGTTTTTCATCCCAAATTTTCCCAAATCATTTCTTATGATTTTACACAAATTATTACTATTTTTAATAATTTTATCAAGGCCCGTACAGTCGATTTCCATCAATGGCCATCGAACTGCACTTACAGCGACCTTTTTCAAATTTGATTTGGACGTAACTCCAAATCCAACCGTTAGATTTCAAATTTCTAATATTCATTAGAAAGCTCTTTTCGATACGAACCCAACGGTTCCGGTTTTAGGAGAATCCGACGGTCGGAACTCCCGTAATGTCCGTTTGAAATAAATGGTCGAAATTCACGAACTGCCGCGGCGCGGCGCGTTCCATTCAGGCCATTATATTATATATATAATATATATAATATATATATCGTCGATTTCCATTTAAAACGAATTATATAAATAGTTTTAAATTCGTTTCAAAAGCAATTTCAACTTCCATTTCAATTCAAATCGAAATTGAATTCTTCTTTATAAATTCGTTTCAAAATTCATTTCTATTCAATTCAAATTTCAATTCAATTTGAATTCATTTCAATTCGCTTTCAATTCAATTTGAATTCGTTTTCAATTCATTTCATTTCGAAATCGTTTTCAATTCAATTCATTTCGAAATCGTTTTCAATTCAATTCATTTCGAAATCGCTTTCAATTCAATTCATTTCGAAATCGCTTTCAATTCAATTCATTTCGAAATCGTTTTCAATTCAATTCATTTCGAAATCGCTTTCAATTCAATTCATTTCGAAATCGTTTTCAATTCAATTCATTTCGAAATCGTTTTCAATTCAATTCATTTCGAAATCGTTTTCAATTCAATTCATTTCGAAATCGTTTTCAATTCAATTCATTTCGAAATCGTTTTCAATTCAATTCATTTCGAAATCGTTTTCAATTCAATTCATTTCGAAATCGTTTTCAATTCAATTCATTTCGAAATCGTTTTCAATTAAATTCATTTCGAAATCGTTTTCAATTCAATTCATTTCGAAATCGTTTTCAATTCAATTCATTTCGAAATCGTTTTCAATTCAATTCATTTCGAAATCGTTTTCAATTCAATTCATTTCGAAATCGTTTTCAATTCAATTCATTTCGAAATCGTTTAAAATCGATATAAATATCGTTCACGTCAAAATGGCATCAATCTAATCATCACGGCTTCACATATTTCTATTTTCAAATATTCTATTTCAAATATTTCCTATTATCAAAATATTTGTTATTATCAAAATATTCTTTATTTTCACGATTGGAATGAGGCCCAATCAATTACCATATAAAGTTAATTATATGGATTTTCATACAACACATGTATATAATAGCATTGAAAAATAATCAACCATCAACCAAAGTGCACTACACTGTATAAGCATCAAATATAGATATCTAACGCTTATAACAGCCTGTCAATCGATCGATCGACATATTTAATCAATCAGGATGGGTGAACTTCAAATTTCATCCTAACACCCGTGTGGGGTTTCAAACAATCAAACACATACTTTATTTGTGCTGTTGGGCGATGTGTAAAATTTATCGTCCCAATCAATGTCCTTCAAATAGGTGTACATAAACAAACCGTCTGGTTTGTAAATGAATATTTTATTTTATTCACTTTCACTATATTCATATTCACGTTAAAAATTATATTTTTAACGATAAAACATTTTATTCCACCATATGAATTTCTATTATTCATTTACACAATAAAATGATATTTTTATTTTCTAACATATTTTAGAAAATTTCGGCGGCATAACGGCACGATACTAGAAACGGGACAAGGCCTAGCCTTATCCCCGGTCTAGTGAAGGCCCACGCCATTCACACATCAATCAAAATCACCAAACAACCAAATTCAAATCAAATCATATAACTAAGCTATGCAACCAAACAAACAAGTCCATGGTCTGTGGACGATTGTGTCGGGTGCTACTAAGCACCGTCTGCATCCTAGTATATATATATATATATAGAAATGAAATTGAAAGGTGAGAAATTCTCACCAATAGCTACCCAACTTCACGACACTTCTTTTGTAGAAAATCTTCGTCGTTATCCTATCTTCGCCATCTTCGTTGCCCGTAGTCACTATATATATAAAAGTCACACATTTTTATATTTCGATGTCTTTAAAATAAAAAATCACATTTTTATTTATTCACTTTCAATTTAAAAATCATATTTTTATAATCACTTCATATATTTAAAAATCGAATTTTTCACTATGCTATTCAATATATAAAAATCGAATTTTTACTACTATGTTATATAGATAAAAATTATATTTTTATCACGCTATTTTCTATATAAAGATTTCGCCTTCTTAAATTTAAAGATTTCACCTTTTTAAATTTAAAGATTTCACCTTTTTAAATTTAAAGATTTCACCTTTTTAAATTTAAAGATTTCACCATTATAAAAATCATCACTTTACTTCAACGTATATAAAATAAAAATCAGATTTTTATTTCGCTACATATACAAAGATGATATTTTTATATCATCTATCCTATAAAGATTATATTTTTAATACTTCTATATAGTAAAGGTTATATTTTAAATATTTCTAACATGTAAAAATTATATTTTTAATTCTCTACCTAACCAAAAATCATATTTTTACTTCGTCTATATAGTAAAGACTATATTTTTAATACTTAAAAAAATATAAAGATCATATTTTTAATATCCTACTTACATAAAAATTATAATTTTCACTTGTTTCAAAATCAAATCTTTATTTCATCATTAGTTTTAATTACCATATAAAATTAGTTTGAAAATCAAATATAAATCAGTTTTAAAACAAATAGAATTTAGACTAAATTTAAATGAGTTTTCAAATTAAATAATATAAAACATAAAACTCACCCTGTAATTTTCGCCACAGAATCGAAGCTAGGGGGGTTTCACCTTTGTTTCAACAGAGGAGGCGAGGGGGTTGTTTTAGCACTGGATTGGGGCGGCCAGAGGTGGCTCGCCGGAGTCGGGGTGGGGCGCAGGGGGCGCGGCCGGCTGTGGTGAGGCCGTGGGTGGCGCAGGCGAAGCTAGGGGTTCAGTGGAGCGTCGGGCGCGCGAGTCGAGGATTGGGGTGCTTCGGTCGAAGTCTGAAGAGGAGAGGAAGGAGAAGGCAGTGGAGAAGAAGGAGGAGGAGGCGGGTGGTGGCACGGCGTGAAGGGGGGGGGGGGCGACGGGTCTGAGATCGGGTTTTTTATTTTTTCTTATTTACTTCTGAAATGAAATCGAGGGGGGGGGGCAACGGTTTTGAAGGGGGAGGAGAGATAATAATTTTTTTTTATTTAATTCAAAAAGTTGACTTTCACATACGACCTCTAAACGAGGCCCACCGCCTGTCGTCCATAGCGTTTTACCCCCATTTCGAGCACAATGGGATATGTACCGCAAGCTGAATCGACCGTTTCGATCAGTTTCCGTTGCATTTACATTTAAATCATTATATTAAATTTTAAACGTGCATTTCAATTTACCGGGGCCACATACTAACTAGAAAAATTCCCGAAAAATATTTTCCCGCTTCGTATTGACGATACGGTCCTAACAAAACTAGTTTCGTCGAATTCTGAGACCGTTTGTAAAATGGCCAATTTCCAGTCGATTAAAATCAACTGAAACTGGTCAAACGCGTTTTCCTTTGCCACGCTCACATATTGATTCGAAAAATTATGAAATTTGAAACCTAGCAATAATTTAACATCATGGACCCAACAAAACTGGTTTCGTCGAAATCCGAGGTCGTTTGCAAAATTGCTATTTTTAAGGGCCTTAATTCCATAGCGACTATTCAGAATTTTCAACTGGACATATCTTTTGATTCTTGTCATGAAATTTTGATTTTTCGGATTCGTTGGAAAGATATTCACAATTAGATCCCAATGTTTTTGGTTTCATTAAAATCCGGATTGTTTTGCACCCGGTACATTCAATTGAAGTTTGAAATTGAATTATCGAACTACCGCGCCATTTTCAATTCTATTATAAATATATATAAATATTTATATTCTAACGACGACGTATATAATATATACGTTCTAATTCCATTCAAAATAAATTTCTTGTCGATATTATTTAAAATAATTCATTTTAAATAATCAAAATTCGCTAAAATAGCCAAAATAAAAAAATTTAAACTGGCCCAGAATTTCCGGGTTATTACAAACTCCCCCACTTAAAACTTTTCGTCCCCGAAAAGGAACAAAGTCGAAAGTGGTTTGATTAATCAACTCTACGTTCGATCTGGCTTCCATTCTCTAACTCTTTAGTTTCTGAGAATTTTCAAATTTTCAGAAATTTGGCTAACACCCTAAATTTTCGAAAAATTTCGCCATAACCTCCCCTGCACCGGGAGCATCGGGGAATTTCAAATAGCTTCCCCGGTCCTTCAGATCTCAAAAAGAAAAAGAAAAAGCCAAGCGGCTAGCCAATAGGCTCATAAAATCATCATCACCCAAACAAAACAGTAAATTATGTAGTAAACATGTACCTATTTGTCGGGCAAACAAATTTTATTCTCTGCTCTAGCCTCCTTGCTATGACCTGTTCAACGTAAGTATATGTATATGCAAACAAATGCGACCAATTTTCAATACAATGCAATGTTTGGTTCAATTAGGCATAACGGTTCAAAATTATCAACCAAATAAACAAACAACACAAACATCAATCAATTAGTGAATTATCATTTGAAATTCATAACTTTGATACATAGTCAAAAATCAGATTTTTGATGCCAAATCACAACAATAGGCCCTATCTAATTTTGGTTCTCACACCAGTCAATAGGAAATATATAGAAATCTCACTTTCGTTACTCGAAAATAAATACTGGCGACAGTGCCCCATCACCAGAATTATCCCCGGGCAACTAGAATATGATTCTATAACCATCCAGTATATTAAAACTTCGAATACACGTTTGCAAGACGCATATGCAAAATCTTTATATATCGGATTGTCCAAATCAATATAAATAACTAATCAAATACGAATAATTGATTTAAATTTTCAAAACAAAACTTGTTTTCATTTGAAAATGTACTCTTCACACTCGTTCTAGGATACTACTGACCCCATCTCTAACGAGTCATTCTGATTGGACATTACTAATCCAATATCTGATGAATTCTTTCGTATGGTTCTAATGTGCCTTGTTCTCTGAGCTTGGTAAACCAAAGCTCTGATACCAAATGTGACGAGCAGGAAATTTTGCTCGGTCCGAACCAGTCGCTAAACCGACCCAGACCGTTCGAAACGCCCTTTCGTTTGAGAACACGACAAATCAGAATGCATACAGAAGAACAGTTCATTGTATATTACAACAATGCATCAGATTACAAGAATATACAGGGTATAAATGAATATATTACACAGAAATATCAGAGATTTAAATTACATTTAAATACATAGCAGCGGAAAATAATACAATACACAACTAGAAATAGATATTCGGATACAAAGCTTTCCGGATATCGTTCCAGCTGTAAACCAGGATCCTGTGAATATAAATCTGCAAAACCAAAACTACTAGCTGCCCGTGTCGAAAATAAGGGCACCCAGAGTTTAGGTCAAAAACAATAAACTCCAGGTCAGTCATGGGACTGGTGTGAGAACTAAAACAGTTATAATTCTTTATTTTAAAGTTCGGTAAATCAAGGGACCACGCCGTAACACGGAACGGGTTTCCTCCCAAGAATACCAGTGCATAAAACAAACAGCGCAATGCTTAAATAAAGAAAAATGAAGCTGTTATAAGACCCAGGTCCCATCACACAATGCAACGCAGCCGTGGATAGGGTTTTCCCTTATAACAGCCAAAGAATGCTTGATACGTTTAAAACAAATCATTTGATACTATTATAAGTGCATAGTGTATAAAACAACTTCAAATCATAAGTATCAATCATAGGCGGCATGGGTACCATATATCATGTCGCCATACTAGTTCTACAATTAACACCGCAAATGTCACGTATTTGGAAATTGGATTTCCGTCTATGAACCGAGGCAAAAGATAGTCCTCAACCGATTCGAGACAATCTAGCCCATGTCTCAGGCAAGCGCGCAGGCAAGCCTTGGATCGTCAGGGCCGGTCCACCGATGTGGATTATTATGCCTGAACACTACGTTTCCCCGCCCTTTGGGGCGTAAATGAGCCAACGAATGACTCCATCGGACCCGGATCGTCCGATCAAACCGAGGCGCCTCGCAACAGCAACAACCACATAAGTCAAACTCGTCAGGGCGTGTAAAACCACTGACGCCACTTTTTAGCTAGAAGGAAACGCATGCCCTCCCTGAGGTCCGTCTCCCGTTTTTGGTTCATACCGGGTGTGAAACTCGCGAATTCACGTTACACAAAGCTGTGCCACACAGGTTGTGCTTTGATCATCACCACAAGACTTTGCTTTTCAACAGAAGCCTCGATCTATTGCCACTTAGGCATGCCACACAGGCAATTCACTCTATGTGTTTGATATCCATCAGTATATAACCCCTGAGCTCGTATGTCTCAGAGAAGGGCGTTAAGCAAGAGAATAAATTCTCCGCCGCCAAACAGATATATATTTAATAGAAATCAATCACACAGACTAAAATCCAATGTCAGACACACAGTCCATTTACAAGTCCGTTCTGGGTCTGAACGAAACCGGAGGCACCTAGTACCTCGCATATCCATCGATCTCCAAGTACGTCTGGACGATCACCAACTGTTTCCATCTTCTTGGGTGTACAGCCCAATCAAGATCATCAGTAATCACCCAAACGACGTGAAGACTTCCGGTCTTCGACCACCGTCTTCATCTTCGACACCACGTCGAATCAGTTATTCAGAATGGGATAAACCCGGTCTTTCTGAATAACTCGCGTATATATTATAAAAGTGTTACACAAACACAACATACGCCTCATTCCAATTCAGAATATTCTTTTATTCAAAATTTCCTATACTTTGGGAAAAGTTCCCATTAATTTTATCCAAGATAAATTCTTTAAATTTATTCTTTAATCTCCTTTGAATATCAATTCAAACTAGTCGGGATTAGCGAACCACACCGAAGTAATCATTTATTTTATTTCCCAATCCCAACCTATTCATCCCATGAAGTAAAACTGGTTATACTTCATATCTAACACCACGGTGTTATCGGTAAATTCAATTACCTTTTCACGTTCAAATCTAATTAAAGATTTAACTATCGCCTGGAATAAAACTGGTGATACTCCATTCTCGATCTTTTCAATCTAATTAAAGATTCATTAAAACTCCACTTAGTTTTAATCTTTGACTGGGTTAAAGAATCAGTGTCATTTAAAACACAGTTCACGATAAACCCAAAGTCACATCCCATTGATTATCGGGTTAAAGAACGAGTGTTATTTAAAACACTGTCCACGATAAACCCAAAAATCAATATCAATTCAATTCCAATTAAATATTCTTTAATTGGTACACTTCCTTAAATCTAAATAAAAAGATTTAACCTTTTCTCAACTAGGTTCAAGAACACTGTCCACGATAAACCCAAATCACATTCGATATTCAATACAAGGCTCTGAATAGAAAATATATCGGCTTATATTCAATATCGAATTCTACGACTAACAAATGTCGTATTGGAAATAACGATATAAATATATATCTTTCAAATTTCCATAACAACATCTGTATAATCACGAATTCCAACATCGAAATATTCCGAAGACAATTTCGATTCAAATCCACTCCAATGCAATCATTGGATATTCTGGTTATTTTTAAAACCCTTTTTAAATTCAATTTATTTATTTAAAAATAAATAGAATTATAATTCTAGTTCAAAACCAGTTCATTTCGATAAAAATCTATTTTTATCTTTTCAAATATGGAGTTTTTCATCCCAAATTTTCCCAAATCATTTCTTATGATTTTACACAAATTATTACTATTTTTAATAATTTTATCAAGGCCCGTACAGTCGATTTCCATCAATGGCCATCGAACTGCACTTACAGCGACCTTTTTCAAATTTGATTTGGACGTAACTCCAAATCCAACCGTTAGATTTCAAATTTCTAATATTCATTAGAAAGCTCTTTTCGATACGAACCCAACGGTTCCGGTTTTAGGAGAATCCGACGGTCGGATCTCCCGTAATGTCCGTTTGAAATAAATGGTCGAAATTCACGAACTGCCGCGGCGCGGCGCGTTCCATTCAGGCCATTATATTATATATATAATATATATAATATATATATATCGTCGATTTCCATTTAAAACGAATTATATAAATAGTTTTAAATTCGTTTCAAAAGCAATTTCAACTTCCATTTCAATTCAAATCGAAATTGAATTCTTCTTTATATATCCGTTTCAAAATTCATTTCTATTCAATTCAAATTTCAATTCAATTTGAATTCATTTCAATTCGCTTTCAATTCAATTTGAAATCGTTTTCAATTCAATTCATTTCGAAATCGTTTTCAATTCAATTCATTTCGAAATCGTTTTCAATTCAATTCATTTCGAAATCGCTTTCAATTCAATTCATTTCGAAATCGTTTTCAATTCAATTCATTTCGAAATCGTTTTCAATTCAATTCATTTCGAAATCGTTTTCAATTCAATTCATTTCGAAATCGTTTTCAATTCAATTCATTTCGAAATCGTTTTCAATTCAATTCATTTCGAAATCGTTTTCAATTCAATTCATTTCGAAATCGTTTTCAATTCAATTCATTTCGAAATCGTTTTCAATTCAATTCATTTCGAAATTGTTTTCAATTCAATTCGTTTCGAAATCGTTTTCAATTCAATTCATTTCGAAATCGTTTAAAATCGATATAAATATCGTTCACGTTAAAATGGCGTCAATCTAATCATCACGGCTTCACATATTTCTATTTTCAAATATTCTATTTCAAATATTTCCTATTATCAAAATATTTGTTATTATCAAAATATTCTTTATTTTCACGATTGGAATGAGGCCCAATCAATCACCATATAAAGTTAATTATATGGATTTTCATACAACACATGTATATAATAGCATTGAAAAATAATCAACCATCAACCAAAGTGCACTACACTGTATAAGCATCAAATATAGATATCTAACGCTTATAACAGCCTGTCAATCGATCGATCGACATATTTAATCAATCAGGATGGGTGAACTTCAAATTTCATCCTAACACCCGTGTGGGGTTTCGAACAATCAAACACATACTTTATTTGTGCTGTTGGGCGATGTGTAAAATTTATCGTCCCAATCAATGTCCTTCAAATAGGTGTACATAAACAAACCGTCTGGTTTGTAAATGAATATTTTATTTTATTCACTTTCACTATATTCATATTCACGTTAAAAATTATATTTTTAACGATAAAACATTTTATTCCAACATATGAATTTATATTATTCATTTACACAATAAAATGATATTTTTATTTTCTAACATATTTTAGAAAATTTCGGCGGTATAACGGCACGATACTAGAAACGGGACAAGGCCTAGCCTTATCCCCGGTCTAGTGAAGGCCCACGCCATTCACACATCAATCAAAATCACCAAACAACCAAATTCAAATCAAATCATATAACTAAGCTATGCAACCAAACAAACAAGTCCATGGTCTGTGGACGATTGTGTCGGGTGCTACTAAGCACCGTCTGCATCCTAGTATATATATATATAGAAATGAAATTGAAAGGTGAGAAATTCTCACCAATAGCTACCCAACTTCACGACACTTCTTTTGTAGAAAATCTTCGTCGTTATCCTATCTTCGCCATCTTCGTTGCCCGTAGTCACTATATATATAAAAGTCACACATTTTTATATTTCGATGTCTTTAAAATAAAAAATCACATTTTTATTTATTCACTTTCAATTTAAAAATCATATTTTTATAATCACTTCATATATTTAAAAATCGAATTTTTCACTATGCTATTCAATATATAAAAATCGAATTTTTACTACTATGTTATATAGATAAAAATTATATTTTTATCACGCTATTTTCTATATAAAGATTTCGCCTTCTTAAATTTAAAGATTTCACCTTTTTAAATTTAAAGATTTCACCTTTTTAAATTTAAAGATGTCACCTTTTTAAATTTAAAGATTTCACCATTATAAAAATCATCACTTTACTTCAACGTATATAAAATAAAAATCAGATTTTTATTTCGCTACATATACAAAGATGATATTTTTATATCATCTATCCTATAAAGATTATATTTTTAATACTTCTATATAGTAAAGGTTATATTTTAAATATTTCTAACATGTAAAAATTATATTTTTAATTCTCTACCTAACCAAAAATCATATTTTTACTTCGTCTATATAGTAAAGACTATATTTTTAATACTTAAAAAAATATAAAGATCATATTTTTAATATCCTACTTACATAAAAATTATAATTTTCACTTATTTCAAAATCAAATCTTTATTTCATCATTAGTTTTAATTACCATATAAAATTAGTTTGAAAATCAAATATAAATCAGTTTTAAAACAAATAGAATTTAGACTAAATTAAAATGAGTTTTCAAATTAAATAATATAAAACATAAAACTCACCCTGTAATTTTCGCCACAGAATCGAAGCTAGGGGGGTTTCACCTTTGTTTCAACAGAGGAGGCGAGGGGGTTGTTTTAGCACTGGATTGGGGCGGCCAGAGGTGGCTCGCCGGAGTCGGGGTGGGGCGCAGGGGGCGCGGCCGGCTGTGGTGAGGCCGTGGGTGGCGCAGGCGAAGCTAGGGGTTCAGTGGAGCGTCGGGCGCGCGAGTCGAGGATTGGGGTGCTTCGGTCGAAGTCTGAAGAGGAGAGGAAGGAGAAGGCAGTGGAGAAGAAGGAGGAGGAGGCGGGTGGTGGCACGGCGTGAAGGGGGGGGCGACGGGTCTGAGATCGGGGTTTTTTTTTTCTTATTTACTTATGAAATGAAATCGAGGGGGGGCCAACGGTTTTGAAGGGGGAGGAGAGATAATAATTTTTTTTATTTAATTATTTAATTCAAAAAGTTGACTTTTACATACGACCTCTAAACGAGGCCCACCGCCTGTCGTCCATAGCGTTTTACCCCCATTCCGAGCACAATGGGATATGTACCGCAAGCTGAATCGACCGTTTCGATCAGTTTCCGTTGCATTTACATTTAAATCATTATATTAAATTTTAAACGTGCATTTCAATTTACCGGGGCCACATACTAACTAGAAAAATTCCCGAAAAATATTTTCTCGCTTCGTATTGACGATACGGTCCTAACAAAACTAGTTTCGTCGAATTTTGAGACCGTTTGAAAAATGGCCAATTTCCAGTCGATTAAAATCAACTGAAACTGGTCAAACGCGTTTTCCTTTGCCACGCTCACATATTGATTCGAAAAATTATGAAATTTGAAACCTAGCAATAATTTAACATCACGGACCCAACAAAACTGGTTTCGTCGAAATCCGAGGTCGTTTGCAAAATTGCTATTTTTAAGGGCCTTAATTCCATAGCGACTATTCAGAATTTTCAACTGGACATATCTTTTGATTCTTGTCATGAAATTTTGATTTTTCGGATTCGTTGGAAAGATATTCACAATTAGATCCCAATGTTTTTGGTTTCATTAAAATCCGGATTGTTTTGCACCCGGTACATTCAATTGAAGTTTGAAATCGAATTATCGAACTACCGCGCCATTTTCAATTCTATTATAAATATATATAAATATTTATATTCTAACGACGACGTATATAATATATACGTTCTAATTCCATTAAAAATAAATTTCTCGTCGATATTATTTAAAATAATTCATTTTAAATAATCAAAATTCGCTAAAATAGCCAAAATAAAAAAAAATTAAACTGGCCCAGAATTTCCGGGTTATTACATCGTCATTAGAATATAAATAATTATTTATATTTATAAAAGGAATTGAAAATGGCGTGGTAGTTCGATAATTATTTTCAAACTTCAATTGAATGTACCAAGTGAAAAATAAATCGGATTTTAGTGGAACCAAAAATAATGGAATCTAATTGTGACTATCTTTCCAACGAATCCGAAAAATCAAAATTTCATAGCGGGAATCAAAAGATATGTCCAGTTGAAAATTCTGAATAGTCGCTATGGAATTCAGGCCCTTAAAAATGGAAATTTTGCAAACGACCTCGGATTTCGACGAAACCACTTTTGTTAGGTCCATGATGTCAAATTATTGCTAGGTTTCAAATTTCATAATTTTTCGAATCAATATGTGAGTGTGGCAAAGGAAAACGCGTTTGACCAGTTTTAGTTGATTTTAATCGACTGGAAAATGGCTATTTTTCAAACGCTCTCAGAATTTGACGAAACTAGTTTTGTTAGGACCGTATCGTCAATACGAAGCTAGAAAACATTTTTATGGAATTTTTAGAGTTAGTATGTGACCCCGGTAAATTGAAATGCGCGTTCAAAATTCAATATATAGAGTTATATGTTGATTTTAACGAAAACTGATCGAAATGATCAAATCAGCTTACGATACATATCCCATTGTGTTCGGAATGGGGGTAATACGCTATGGACGACAGGCGGTGGGCCTCGTTTCGAGGTCGAAATAAAAAGTTACTTTTTAGATAAATAAAATAAAAATAAACCCCTCCTCCCTTTTCTCTTTGCTCAGACCCCCCCTCCCCCGTTTACTTTTCAATTCGAAAAAAAAAACAAATCGCTCCACCAGCGATGGAATCGGCCACTGCCCTCAACGACCGCCGCCTCCTCCACCTTCGTCCAGCGCTCCCCACCCCGACCCTCTCTCCTTCCCCCGCCTCTCTCCTCCTTCCCTTTTTCTCGATTTAAATCCCTACAGCATCCAACCGCCGCCCCTGGCCACGCTGGGCCACCGCCGCCAACCCCACCGCCCGCGACCACCTGACGACCCCCCCTCCCCCGACCTCCGGTAATGGCCCCCATCTTCCCATTTCCACTGTAAGTCTTCCTTCCATTTATTTTTATTTATTTAATTAATGAAATTGGTTTTAAAGAATTAATAAAATAAGTTTTTGTTTATAGAAAACATTTTATAGAAAAATATAATTTTTATATTAGTAGAAGGTTAAAGATATAATTTTTATATTAGTAGAAGGATAAAAATATGATTTTTATAAAGTAGAAATATTAAAAATATAATTTTTATATAATAGAGGATATCAAAATATCATCTTTATTTATGTAGCGAAATAAAAATCTGATTTTTATTGTATATATGTTGAAATAAAAAGGTGATTTTTATAGTGGTGGTATAAAAATTTGATCTTTATATTAGAAGTAGATATATAAAAATATATTTTTTATATAGAGAATAGCATGATAAAAATATAATCTTTATCATATGAACACCGTTATAAAAATAGAATTTTTATCTATATAGTAGCGATGTAAAAATAGGATTTTTATACATTGAATAGCGAAGTAAAAATTTGATTTTTATATATTGAATAGCGAAGTAAAAATTATATTTTTATATATTGAATAGCGAAGTCAAAATTCGATTTTTATATATTGAATAGCGAAGTAAAATTTTGATTTTTAAATACTGAATAGCGAAGTAAAAATGTGATTTTTAAATACTGAATAGCGAAGTAAAAATGTGATTTTTAAATACTGAATAGCGAAGTAAAAATGTGATTTTTATATATTGAATAGCGAAGTAAAAATGTGATTTTTATATATTGAATAGCGAAGTAAAAATTCAATTTTTGTATATTGAATAGCGAAGTAAAAATTTGATTTTTATATATTGAATAGCGAAGTAAAAATGTGAACTTTATATATTAAATAGCGAAGTAAAAATTCAATTTTTACATATGTAGAGAATACGGGCAAAGAAAGTGACAAGAGGCAAGAACGGCGAAGATTTCTGCATAAGAAGAGTCGTGGGATTGGATTAGCTATTCTGTGAGAACTTCTCACCTTTTAATTTTATTTTCTAGTTATAAATATATACTAGGATGCAGATGGTGTTTAGTAGCACCCGACACCCGTCGTCCACAGACCATGGACGGCTTGTATGCTTGCTTGTTTGATTTTGATGTGTAGTTGATTGTGTGATGTGATATGAAATGAAATAAAACATTTATATAGTTAAAAATATTTTATAGTTAAAAATAGAATTTTTAACATGTATATGAAATGAAATAAAAATAAACAAATCGGACGATTTGTTTATATACACACATTTGGTTGATATTGATTATGACGATAAATTTTACACATCGCCCAACTGCACAAATAAAATTTGTGTTTGATTGTTTGAAAACCCCACACGGGTATTGGGATGATATTTGACGTACACTAATCCCGATTGTTTAGTTGTATGTCGATCGATTGATGGACAGACTGTTATGAGCGTTAAATATTTATATTTGATGCTTATACAGTGTAGAATGCACTTTGGATGATGGTTGATTATTCATCGTTGTTATTGTATACACGTGTGGTAGAAAATCCATATAATTAACATTATATGGTAATTGATTGGGCCTCATTCCATATTTGAAATAGAAATATTTGAAAAATAAATATTTGAAATAGAAATATTTGAAAAAGAAATATTTGAAATAGAATTATTTGAAATAGAAATATTTGAAAAAGAAATATTTGAAAAAGAAATATTTGAAATAGAAATATTTGAAAAAGAAATATTTGAAATAGAAATATTTGAAAAAGAAATATTTGAAATAGAAATATTTGAAAAAGAAATATTTGAAATAGAAACATTTGAAATAGAAATATTTGAAAAAGAAATATTTGAAAAAGAAATATTTGAAATAGAAATATTTGAAAAAGAAATATTTGAAAAAGAAATATTTGAAACAGAATATTTGAAAATCGAAAATATATGAAGCCGTGTTGATTAGATTGACGCCATTTTGACGTGAACGATATTTATATCGATTTTATTCATTTTTCAATGAATATTGAAATAGATTTGGAATTCGAATTGAATTGAAAATAAAACGAATTCGAATTGAATAGAATGTAAGACGAATTCGAATTGAATTGAAAATAAAACGAATTCGAATTGAATAGAATGTAAAACGAATTCGAATTGAATTGAAAATAAAACGAATTCGAATTGAATAGAATGTAAAATGAATTCGAATTGAATTGAATATAAAACGGATTCGAATTGAATTGAATTGAATTGAATTGAAAATGAATTCAAATTGAATTAAAATCGATTTGAATTGAAATCAATTTGAAATGAATTTAAAACGAATTTATACTGGAATATTCTATTTTGATTAGAAATTGAATATGAAGTTGAAACCGTTTTGAAAATAATTTAAAACGATTTATAAAGCACGTTTTGAATTGAAATCGACGAAGTATATAATATATATATTATATATATAATATAATGGCCTGAATAAAACGCGCCGCGCCGCGGCAGTTCGCGAATTTCGACCATTGACTTCGAATGGATATTACGAGAGATCCGACCGTCAAATTCTCCTAAAACTGGAACCGTTGGGTTCGTATCGGAAAGAGCTTTCTAATGAATATTAGAAATTTGAAATCTAACGGTTGGATTTGGAATTATGCCCCAATCAAATTTGAAAAAGGTCGCTGTAAGTGCAGTTCGATGGCCATTGATGGAAATCGACTGTACGGGCCTTGATAAATTATTAAAAATAGTAATAATTTGTGTAAAATCATAAGAAATGATTTGGGAAGAATTGGGATGAAAAACTCCATATTTGAAAAGATAAAAATAGATTTTTATCGAAATGAACTAGTTTTGAACTAGATTTAAAATTCTATTTATTTTTAAATAAATAAATTGAATTTGAAAATGGTTTTGAAAGTAACCAGAATTTCCAATAATTGAATTGGAATGGATTTGAATCGAAATGGTCTTTGGATTATTTCGATGTTGGATTTCGTGATTACACAGATATTGTTATGGAAATTTGAAAGATATATTTATATCGTTATTTCCAATACGATATTTGTTGGTCGTAGAATTTGATATTGAATATAAGCCGATATATTTTCTATTCAGAGCCTTGTATTTAATATCAAATGAGATTTGGGTTTGTCGTGAATGGTGTCTTCATTAACACTGTTCTTAAGCCCAGTTGAGAAAAGATTAAATCTTTTTATTTAGATTTAATGAAGTGTACCAAATAAATAATATTTAATTGTAATTGAATTGATATTGATTTTTGGGTTTATCGTGAACAGTGTTTTAAATAACACTGGTTCTTTAATCCGATAATTAATGAATGTGATTTTGGGTTTATTGTGGGCCGTGTTTTAAATGACATTGGTTCTTTAACCCAGTTAAAGATAGGATTTTGATTTCTATAAAGATTAAAACTAAGTGGAGTTTTAATGAATTTTTAATTAAATTGAAAAGATCGAGAATGGAGTATCACCAGTTTTACTCCAGGCGATAGTTAAATCTTTAATTAGATTTGAACGTGAAATGGTAATTGAATTTACCGATAACACCGTGGTGTTAGATATGAAGTATGACCAGTTTTACTTCATGGGATGAATAGGTTGGGATTGGGAAATTAAAATAAATGATTACTTCAGTGTGGTTCGCTAATCCCGACTAGTTTGAATTGATATTCAAAGGAGATTAAAGAATAAATTTAAAGAATTTATCTTTGATAAAATTAATGGGAACCATTCCCAAAATATAAGAATATTTGAATAAAAGAATATTCTGAATTGGAATGAGGCGTATGTTGTGTTTGTGTAACACGTGTTTATTATATATATACGCGAGTTGTTTAGAAAGACCGGGTTTATCCCATTCTAAATAACTGATTCGACGTGGTGTCGAAGATGAAGACGGTGGTTGGAGACCGGAGGTCTTCACGTCGTTTGGGTAATTACTGATGATCTTGATTGGGCTGTACACCCAAGAAGATGGAAACAGTTGGTGATCGTCCAGACGTACTTGGAGATCGATGGATATGCGGGGTACTAGGTGCCTCCAGTTTCGTTCAAACCCAGAACGAACTTGTAAATGGACTGTGTGTCTGACATTGGATTTTAGTCTGTGTGATTGATTTCTATTAAATATACATCTGTTTGGCGGCGGAGAATTTATTCTCTGGCTTAACGCCCTTCTGACGTACGAGCTCAGGGGTTATATACTGATGGATATCAATCGCATGGAGTGAACTGCCTGTGTGGCATGCCTAAGTGGCAGATGATCAAGGCTTTTGTTGAAAAGCAGGGTCTTGTGGTTGATGATCAAAGCACCGCCAGTATAGCATAGCTTTGTGTAACGTGAATTCGCGAGCCTCACACCCCGGTTGTGAACCAGAAACGGGAGAGGACCTCATGGAGGGCATGCGTTTCTTTCTAGCTAGGGTGGTGTCAGTGACCTACCAGCCCTGACATTTATATACTTTTCACCTATGTGGTTGTTGCTGTTGCGAGGCGCCACGGTTTGATCGGATGATCCGGGTCCGATGGAGTCATTCGTTGGCTCATTTACGCCCTAAAGGGCGGGGAAATGTAGTGTTCAGGAATTTTAATCCACATCGGTGGACCGGCCCTATCGCTCCAAGGCTTGCCTGCGCGCTTGCCTGAGGCTCGGGCTAGAGAGTCTCGAATCGGTAGAGGACGATCCCTGGCCTCGGTTCATAGATGGAAACCCAACTTCCAAATACGTGACATTTGCAGTTTTGATTGTAGAGCCTAGTATGGCGACATGATATATGGTACCCATGCCGCCTATGATTGATACTTATGATTTGAAGTTGTTTTATACACTATGCACTTATAATAGTATCAAATGATTTGTTTTAAAGGTATCAAGCATTCTTTTGCTGTTATAAGGGAAAACCCTATCCCCCGGCTTGCGTTGCATTGTGTGATAGGACCTGGGTCTTATAACAGGTTCATTTTTCTTTATTTAGCATTGCGCTGTTGGTTTTATGCACTGGTATTCTTGGGAGGAAACTCGTTCCGTGTTATACGGCGTGGTCCCTTGATTTACCTAACTTTAAAAATAAAGATTAATAACTGTTTTAGTTCTCACACCAGTCGCATGACTGACCTGGAGTTTATTGTTTTAACCTAAACTCTGGGGGCCCTTATTTTGACACGGGCAGCTAGTAGTTTTGGTTTTGCAAATTTATATTCACAGGATCCTGGTTTACAGCTGGAACGATATCCGGAAAGCTTTGTATCCGTATATCTCTTCTAGTTGTGTATTGTATTATTTTCCGCTGCTATGTATTTAAATGTAATTTAAATCTCTGATATTTATGTGTTTATTCATTTATACTCTGTATATTCTTGTAATCTGATGGTATTGTTGTAATATACAATGAAGTGTTCTTCCGTGTGCATTCTATTTTGTCGTGTTCTCAAAACAATTCGTTCTTTCTCTTCTCTTTGGAGACCGGGGAAGTTCGGGTCGCTTCAGAATTCCTTTGAACTCAAATTCCATTTCAATTTTTCTTATACAATTTCTATTTGAATTTTCATTATTCAAACTCATTCGAATTCCTTTGAATTCAAATTCTATTCCACTTCTATTTGAATTATATATATATTCAAATTTCTTTATTTTACTTCTATTTGAATTCTATATTCTAATTCCCATTTCAAAATTCCTTTGAAGTTATATAAATATATACATATATTTATATCTATCTCAAATTCAAAACATTTGAATTTTCAAACAACTTGTTTTCCTTTCAAACAAATTTCCATCAAAACTTTTCTAAGGCAGCAATTCATCACTTAGAAACTCGAAAATGAACACTGATGATGTTGATACCATCACCAGGATTATTTCCCAGTCACTGAAGTGAGTTCAGTGCTATATTTCTTTCAAACTCCATTTAGAAAAAAAATATTTTCCAAACACCCAGGATTTTAAATTCTGAATTCTTGTTTGAATTCAATTTTAATTTATCTCATTTGTATATTTGATTTCATATACAAATTCTATTGGTTATATATAACTATTTCTGTTTTACAATCTAATTCGATTATAATTCTAACAATCAACTTAACCATTTAAAAACAATATCGTGTCTAATCTTCTGTTCAAGTGTTTATAAACTCCTATCGACATCGTGGCGTCCTACGATTCGATCAGAATCCATAATTCACTCAACAGACTAGTGAACACACTATAAAACAGCTTTTATATCAAATAATAAATACGCTCTCTCGTATATATATATATACACACTCAACTCATTCTAGGGTACGACTGACCCTATCTCTAATGAGCACATTTGTGACGACCCCATTTCCCGTACAGACGGAGACAAGGGTAATCTTTGGAATATAACACAGAAACAGATAATAGAAGAACAGAATTAAATAAATACACCAGATAATGTACAATAGAATACACTGGATAAACGTAATCATCAGAGTTACACAGTATACAGGATTATACTTAGGACAAATACAGTTCAGCTATACATAAATGTCTACAGCGGAAACAAACAAAATATGTACAATAGGAGCTGAACAGCATAAAAAGAGATAAATAATAGAATCCATCTTCAGCTCCAGCTATCCAGAAAGAGCCAGCTAAACCTGAATACAAGGCTGCCCGTGAAGAAAAAGGGGCACCCGAGTTTGCAAGTGAAACAAACTACGAGTCAGTCATGGGACTGGTATGAGAAATCTACTCAACACATTTATAATATGGCTAATCATAGGACCACGCCACTTTCGTTGTGAGAACCCGTTACTTCCCCGTGAAGGAAAGAGCGGATACTTTGAGAACAACACACAAATGAACGCAGACGGAAGAACATTCCATTGTTATTACAACAATTCCATCAGATACAAGAATATATAGAGTATGAATAAATATTATACAACAAAGAATATCAGAGATTTAAATACAGTATTGCAGCGGAAAAATAATACAAAACACAACTGAAAGTAATACACGGATACAGAGCTTCCCGAGCATCGTTCCAGCTGTAAATCAGGATCCTGTGAATATAAATCTGCAAAACCAAAACTACTAGCTGCCCGTGTCAAAATAGGGGAACCCAGAGTTTAGGTTAAAACAATAAACTCCAGGTCAGTCATGTGACTGGTATGAGAACTAAAACAGTTATTTAAAGCTTTACTTTAAAAGAGAGTAATCCAACGGACCACGTCGTATAACAGGGAACGGGTTTCCTCCCAAGAATACCAATGCATAGAAAAGACAACGCAATGCTTTTTCGAAAAATGAAGCTATTATAAGACCCAGGTCCCATCACACAATGCAACGCAAGCCGGAGGATAGGGTTTTCCCTTATAATAGCCAAACATGCTTGGTACGTTTAAAACAAATCATTTGATACTATTATAAGTGTATAGTGTCAAAACAATTTCAATCATAAATATCAATCATAGGCGGCATGGGTACCATCTATCATGTCGCCATACTAGGCTCTACAAATAAAACCGCAATATCACGTAATGGAAATTGGATTTCCGTCATGAGTCGAGGCAAGGGGAAAGCTCCTCTCCGCTTCGAGACACTCTAGCAAATGTCTCTGGACTACACACTCTGGGTAACCTTGGGATCCTCCAAGACCGGTCCTCTCTTACGTTTGAGGATTAGTTATTCCTGAACACACGTTTCCCGGCCCTATAGGACCTATAATCGAGGCGCCTCGCATCCAAACCACAAAGGTGAAAAGTATATAAATGTCAGGGCTGGTAGGTCACTGACACCACCCATAGCTAGAAAGAAACGTCGTGCACTCCTTGGGTCCTCATCCCGTTTTTGACTCATACCGAGATGTGAGGCTCGCGAATCCACGCTAAACACAAAGCTGCCACGTAGGTCGTGCTTTGATCATCAACCACAAGACTTTGCTTTTCAACAGAAGCCTTGATCCATGCAACTCAGCGTGCCACACAGGCAATTCATGCCATGCGATTGATATCTATCGATATATAACCTCTAAGCTCGTACGTCTCAGAGAAGGGCGTTAAGAAAGAGAATAAATTCTCCGCCGCCAAACAGATATATATTTAACAGGAATCAATCAACACAGAATAAAATCCAATGTCAGACACACAATCCATTTATAAGTTCGTTCTGGGTCTGAACGAAACCGGAGGCACTTTCCTCGCATATCCATCGATCTCCAAGTACGTCTGGACGACCACTAACTGATTTCCTCATCTTGGGTGTACAGCCCAATCAAGATCATCAGTAATCACCCAAACGATGTGAAAACTTCCGGTCTTCAACCACCGTCTTCATCTTCGACATATCGTCGAATCGGTTATTCAGAATGGGTATAAACCCGGCTTTTCCGAACAACCCACGTATATTAAAAACAAATGTTACACAAACACAACATACGCCTCATTCCAATTCAGTAGCTACTAACCGTAAATCAACAAGAGAACAATTTCCCAAATATTAAGCCCGAAGGCCGAAACCAACATCAGATCAATACCCAGGAAAGCATTCTTCTTAACTAACCTACAGCTAGTTTCTAATTTCATATTCTTAGGGAAAGGTTCCCATTAATTTTATCCAAGATAAATCCTTTAAAATTTATCCTTTAATCTTCCTTTGGATGTCATTTCAAACCAAATTATGGTTTTTCAAACTAGTCGAGATTAGCTAACCACACTGAAGTAATTATTTAATTTATTTCCCAATCCCAACCTATTCATCCCATGAAGCAAAACTGGTAATACCCCATATCTAATACCACGGTGTTATCGGTAAAATTAATTACCATTTCACGTTCAAATCTAATTAAAGATTTAACTATCACTTTGGAGCAAAACTAGTGATACTCCATCCTCGCTCACTTTCTAAATTTGATAATTTAAATTATCAATTCACATTTCAATTTAATTGCAGATTCATTAAAACTCCTTTTACTGGGTTAAAGAACTAGTGTCATTTAAAACACAGTTCACGATAAACCCAGGAATCGATTCTATTTATCATCGGGTTAAAGAACAAGTGTCATTTAAAACACCCTTCACGATAAACCCACAAATCAATTCTATTTAAAACCCATTTCAAATCCAATTTATTTATTTAAAAATAAATGGGTTCTAATTTTAGTTCAAAACTAGTTCATTTCGATAAAAATCTATTTTTATCTTTTCAAATACGGAGTTTTTCATCCCAATTTTTTCCAAATCATTTCTTATGATTATACACAAATTATTACTATTTTTAATAATTTTATCAAGGCCCGTACAGTCGATTACCATCAACGGCCATCGAACTGCACTTACAACGACCTTTTTCAAATTTGATTTGGGCATATCTCCAAATCCAACCGTTAGATTTCAAAATTCTAATATTCGTTAGAAAGCTCTTTTCGATACGAACCCAATGGTTCTGGTTTTAGGAGAATCCGACGGTTGGATCTCCCGTAATGTCCGTTCGAAATAAATGGTCGAAATTTACGAACTACCGCGGCGCGGCGCGTTCTATTCAGGCCATTATATTATATATATATAACATATATAATATATATTTCGTCGATTTCTATTTAAATCGAATTATATAAATAGTTTTGAATTTGTTTCAAAAACATTTTCAACTTCCATTTCAATTCAAATCAAAATTGAATTTTTCCTTATAAATTCGTTTTAAAATTCATTTCTATTCAATTCAAATTTCAATTCAATTTGAATTTATTTCAATTCGTTTTCAATTCAATTCGAATTCGTTTTATATTCAATTCATTTCGAATTGGTTTTCTATTCGATTCAATTCGAATTGGTTATCTATTCGATTCAGTTCAAATCGGTTTTCTATTCGATTCAGTTCAAATCTGTTTTCTATTCGATTCAGTTCAAATCTGTTTCTCTATTCGATTCAGTTCAAATCGTTTTCTATTCGATCCAGTTCAAATCGGTTTTCTATTCGATCTAGTTCAAATCGGTTTTCTATTCGATCCAGTTCAAATCGGTTTTCTATTCGATCCAGTTCAAATCGGTTTTTTATTCGATCCAGTTCAAATCGGTTTTCTATTCGATTCAATTCAAATCGGTTTTCTATTCGATTCAATTCAAATCGGTTTTCTATTCGACTCAATTCAAATCGGTTTTCTATTCGACTCAATTCAAATCGGTTTTCTATATGACTCAATTCAAATCGGTTTTCTATTCGATTCAATTCAAATTGGTTTTTTATTCGATTCAATTCAAATCGGTTTTCTATTCGATTCAATTCAAATCGGTTTTCTATTCAAATCAAATTCATTTCGTTTTCTAATCAAATTCGTTATCTATTCAAATCAAATTCGAATTCGTTTTCTATTCAATTTAAATTCAAATTATAAAAACGAATATAATTGATATAAATATCGTTCGCATCAAAATACGCATCTCTAATCAATACGGCTTTCTATATTTCAATAATTTCGTTATTCTATTCAACAAATGAATATTAATTTTATTCAATACGTGAATCTATACTTCTGTCAACACATGATTAATCTCAACGAATGAGTGTTGTCCACGTGTGACTATTTTTGTTATTCAATATATTTCGTTCAACACATGACTAATCTCAACGGATGAGTACTGTCAACATATGAACCTTTATTTTATAATATTCTTTATTTTTCAAATTGTAATGAGGCCCAATCAATTACCATATAAAGTTAATTATACGGATTCCATACAACACATGTATAAAATAGCAACGATAAATAATCAACCATCATCCAAAGTGCACTACACTGTGTAAGCATCAAATACAGATATCTAACGCTTATAACAGCCTGTCGATCCATCGATCGACATACAACTAATTATTGGGATTAGTGTATGCCGTATTTTATCCCAATACCCGTGTGGTGTTTCAAACAATCAAACACAGATTTTATTTGTGCAGTTGGGCGATGTGTAAAATTTATCGACCCAATCAATATCAGTCAAATCAGTGTATATAAACAAATCGGCCGATTTGTTTATAAATATTTATTTATTCACTTTCACTATATTCATATTCACGTTAAAAACTATTATTTCAATGATAAAACATTTTATTTCAACATATGAATTTCTATTCAGTTCATTCTTTACATAAAATTATATTTTTATTTTTCTAACTTGTTTTAGAAAATTTCGGCGGCATAACGGCACGATACTAAAACGGGACGAGGCCTAGCCTTATCCCCGGTCTAGTGAAGGCCCACGCGATTCACAGATCAATCAAATCCATTCCATTTCACCAAACAATTCATTTCAAACCAAATAATCTAACCAACTACACAACCAAACAAACAAGTCCATGGTCTGTGAACGATTGTGTCGGGTGCTACTAAACACCGTCTGCATCCTAGTATATATATATATATATATATATATATATATAACTAGAAAAAGAAATTAAAGAGTGAGAAATTCTCACCGATAGCTATCCCAACTTCACGACACTTCTTATATAGAAATCTTCATCGTTCTCGCATTTTTGTCACCTTCGTTGACCGTAGCCACTACATATATAAAAATCGAATTTTTACTTCGCTATTCAATATATAAAAATCGAATTTTTACTTCGCTATTCAATATATAAATTCGAATTTTTACTTCGCTATTCAATATATAAAAATCGAATTTTTACTTCGCTATTCAATATATAAAAATCCTATTTTTTACAACGATGTTTATATAATAAAGATTATATTTTTAAATTGCTACTTTTATAAAAATCAGGTTTTTACCATCGCTATATACATAATAAAACTATATTTTTATCGCTATGCTTTTTAAACAAAAAAATCTAATTTTATCTAAGTAAGAATCACATTTTTCTTCTAACTAAAAATTATACCTTTACATACTCGAAGATCCTATTTTTCTATAACAAAGATCATATTTTTACCAAGACAAATAAAAATCAAAACTTTATTTTAAACAAATATCAAAACTTTATATTAAAAATCTTAGTTTTAACTAATTAAAAATCCCAACTTTAACTAATAATAATAATAATAACAGAATATAAAATGAAATTAAAGGTTTTCACCTTTTCTTTTCTTTGCAAAACGAGAGAGGGAGTTTATAGAGTTGGCGCTGGGTGATTAGAGGCTAGGGGGGCGCGCAGGTGGTCGGAGCAGCAGGTGGAGGTGGTGGCTTGCTGAGGCGCGGTGAGGGAGTCGTTGGAGCAGCCTCGACTGGGCGGGGAGTGGGGTCTCGGGGTTCCTCGAATTGGGGGCTCGCCCGTGGGTCTCACGCAATAGGAGGAGGAGAGAAGAAGAAGGCGGAGGATCGGAGGGGGAGCTGCGATGGCTTGTGGCAACATATAGGGGGAGGCGACGGAGAATTAGGTTTTTTTATTTTTTTAATTTATTTTCTTTTTCCTCTGATTTAAAGAAAACGGGGGGGGGGGGGGGTAGAGGAATATAGAGAGGAGAGAGGAAGAGTTTAATTTATTTAATTATTTTATTTTTCACCAAAAAGCAACTTTTATTTTCGACCTCACAATGAGGCCCACCGCCTGTCGTCCATAGCGTTTCACCCCCCTTCCAAACACAATGGGATATGTACCATAAGCTGATTCGATCGTTTCGATCAGTTTTCGTCAAAACCAACATATAATTCTATATATTGAATTTTGAACGCGCATTTCAATTTACCAGGGTCGCATAATAACTCGAAAAAATCCAGAAAAATATTTTCTAGCTTCGTATTGACGATACGGTCCTAACAAAACTAGTTTCATTGAATTCTGAGACCGTTGGAAAAATGGCCATTTTCCAGTCGATTAAAATCAACTAAAACTGGTCAAACGCGTTTTCCTTTGCCACGCTCACATATTGATTCGAAAAATTATGAAATTTGAAATCTAGCAATAATTTGACACTGCGGATCCAACAAAAGTGCTTTCGTCGAAATCCGAGGTCGTTTGCAAAATTCCCAATTTTAAGGGCCTGAATTCCATAGCGACTATTCAGAATTTTCAACTGGACATATCTTTTGATTCCCGCTATGAAATCTTGATTTTTCGGATTCGTTGGAAAGATATACTCAATTAGATCCTATTATTTTTGGTTTCACTAAAATCCGGATTGTTTTGCACCCGGTACATTCAATTGAAGTTTGAAATCGAATTATCGAACTATCGCGCCATTTTCAATTCTATTTATAATTATAAATAATTATTTATATTTTAACAATGACGTATATAATATATATGTTCGAATTATATTCAAAATAGATTTTTCGTCGAATTTATTTTAGAATAATCTATTTTAAATGTTCAAAATTCGCTAAAATTGCCAAAATAAAAATTTTAAACTGGCCCAGATTTTCCGGGTTATTACAATCTCCCCCACTTAAAACTTTTCATCCCCGAAAAGGAACAAAGTCGAAAGTGGTTTGATTAATCAACTCTACGTTCGATCTGGCTTCTATTCTCCAACTTTTCAGTTTCTGAGAATTTTCAAATTCTTCAAAATTTTGGCTAACACCCTAAATTTTTGAAAAATTTCGCCATAACCTCCCCTGCACCGGGAGCCACGGGAAAATCCCGAATTGCCATACAGGCCTTCTAATCTCAAAAAGAAAAAGAAAAAGCCAAGCGGCTAGCCAATCGGCTCATAAAATCATCATCACCCAAACAAAATAGTAAATTATAGTAAACATGTACCTATTTGTCGGGCAAACAAATTTTATTCTCTGCTCTAGCCTCCTTGCTATGACCTGTTCAATGTAAGTACATGTATATGCAAGCAATTGCGACCAATTTTCAATACAATTCAATATGTGATTCAATTAGGCTAAATGGTTCAAAATTATCAAACAAAATAAACAACCAACACAAACATCAGTCAATTAGTGGATTAACGTTTCAAATTCATAATTTTGATACATATACAGAAACTCATGTTTTTGATGCCAGTCACAACAATGTGTTCTAGCTATATTGGTTTTGGTTCTCAAACCGGTCTAATGGAAATATATAGATATCACACCTTCGAAACACGAACACAAATTCTGATGATGATATATCAATCATCAGAATCATCTCCGGGTGTCTAGAATGTGATTCTATATCTATCCAGTATATTAAAACTTCGAATATACGTTCATGACGCGTATATGCAAAATCTTTATATATAGGATTGTCGAAATTCAATACAAATAAATATTCAAATACATGTAAAACGATTTAAATTTCAAAACAGAAATGTTTTCAATTGAAAAATATACTCTTCACACTCGTTCTAGGATACTACTGATCCTATCTCTAATGAGTCATTCTAATTGGATATTACTAACCCAATATCTGATGAATTCTTTCGTATGGTTCTAATGTGTCTTGTTCTCGAGCTCTGTAAACCAAAGCTCTGATACCAAATGTGAGAACCCGTTACTTCCCCGTGAAGGAAAGAGCGGATACTTTGAGAATAAGACACAAATGAACGCAGACGGAAGAACATTCCATTGTTATTACAACAATTCCATCAGATACAAGAATATACAGAGTATGAATAAATATTATACAACAAAGAATATCAGAGATTTAAATACAGTATTGCAGCGGAAAAATAATACAAAACACAATTGAAAGTAATATACGGATACAGAGCTTCCCGAGCATCGTTCCAGCTGTAAATCAGGATCCTGTGAATATAAATCTGCAAAACCAAAACTACTAGCTGCCCGTGTCAAAATAGGGGCACCCAGAGTTTAGGTTAAAACAATTAACTCCAGGTCAGTCATGTGACTGGTGTGAGAACTAAAACAGTTATTTAAAGCTTTACTTTATAAGAGAGTAATTCAAGGGACCACGCCGTATAACACGGAATGGGTTTCCTCCCAAGAATACCAGTGCATAGAAAAGACAACGCAATGCTTTTTCGTAAAATGAAGCTATTATAAGACCCAGGTCCCATCACACAATGCAACGCAAGCCGGAGGATAGGGTTTTCCCTTATAATAGCCAAACATGCTTGGTACGTTTAAAACAAATCATTTGATACTATTATAAGTGTATAGTGTCAAAACAATTTCAATCATAAATATCAATCATAGGCGGCATGGGTACCATCTATCATGTCGCCATACTAGGCTCTACAAACAAAACCGCAATATCACGTATTGGAAATTGGATTTCCGTCATGAGTCAAGGCAAGGGGAAAGCTCCTCTCCGCTTTGAGACACTCTAGCAAATGCCTCAGGACTACACACTCTGGGTAACCCTGGGATCCTCCAAGACCGGTCCTCTCTTACGTTTGAGGATTAGTTATTCCTGAACACACGTTTCCCGGCCCTATAGGACCTATAATCGAGGCGCCTCGCATCCAAATCACAAAGGTGAAAAGTATATAAATGTCAGGGCTGGTAGGTCACTGACACCACCCATAGCAAGAAAGAAACGTCGTGCACTCCTTGGGTCCTCATCCCGTTTTTGACTCATACCGAGATGTGAGGCTCGCGAATCCACGCTAAACACAAAGCTGCCACGTAGGCCGTGCTTTGATCATCAACCACAAGACTTTGCTTTTCAACAGAAGCCTTGATCCATGCAACTCAGCGTGCCACATAGGCAATTCATGCCATGCGATTGATATCTATCGATATATAACCTCTAAGCTCGTACGTCTCAGAGAAGGGCGTTAAGCAAGAGAATAAATTCTCCGCCGCCAAACAGATATATATTTAACAGGAATCAATCAACACAGAATAAAATCCAATGTCAGACACACAATCCATTTACAAGTTCGTTCTGGGTCTGAACGAAACCGGAGGCACTTTCCTCGCATATCCATCGATCTCCAAGTACGTCTGGACGACCACTAACGGATTCCCTCATCTTGCGTGTACAGCCCAATCAAGATCATCAGTAATCACCCAAACGATGTGAAGACTTCCGGTCTTCAACCACCGTCTTCATCTTCGACATATCGTCGAATCGGTTATTCAGAATGGGTATAAACCCGGCTTTTCCGAACAACCCGCGTATATTAAAAACAAATGTTACACAAACAAAACATACGCCTCATTCCAATTCAGTAGCTACTAACCGTAAATCAACAAGAGAACAATTTCCCAAATATTAACCCCGAAGGCCGAAACCAACATCAGATCAATACCCAGGAAACCATTCTTCTTAACTAACCTACAACTAGTTTCTGATTTCATATTCTTAGGGAAAGGTTCCCATTAATTTTATCCAAGATAAATCCTTTAAAATTTATCCTTTAATCTTCCTTTGGATGTCATTTCAAACCAAATTATGGTTTTTCAAACTAGTCGAGATTAGCTAACCACACTGAAGTAATTATTTAATTTATTTCCCAATCCCAACCTATTCATCCCATGAAGCAAAACTGGTAATACCCCATATCTAATACCACGGTGTTATCGGTAAAATTAATTACCATTTCACGTTCAAATCTAATTAAAGATTTAACTATCACTTTGGAGCAAAACTGGTGATACTCCATCCTCGCTCACTTTCTAAATTTGATAATTTAAATTATCAATTCACATTTCAATTTAATTGCAGATTCATTAAAACTCCTTTTACTGGGTTAAAGAACTAGTGTCATTTAAAACACAGTTCACGATAAACCCAGGAATCGATTCTATTTATCATCGGGTTAAAGAACAAGTGTCATTTAAAACACCCTTCACGATAAACCCACAAATCAATTCTATTTAAAACCCATTTCAAATCCAATTTATTTATTTAAAAATAAATGGGTTCTAATTTTAGTTCAAAACTAGTTCATTTCGATAAAAATCTATTTTTATCTTTTCAAATACGGAGTTTTTCATCCTAATTTTTCCCAAATCATTTCTTATGATTTTACACAAATTATTACTATTTTTAATAATTTTATCAAGGCCCGTACAGTCGATTTCCATCAACGGCCATCGAACTGCACTTACAGCGACCTTTTTCAAATTTGATTTGGACGTATCTCCAAATCCAACCATTAGATTTCAAAATTCTAATATTCGTTAGAAAGCTCTTTTCGATACGAACCCAACGGTTCCAGTTTTAGGAGAATCCGACGGTCGGATATCCCGTAATGTCCGTTCGAAATAAATGGTCGAAATTCACGAACTGCCGCGGCGCGGCGCGTTCTATTCAGGCCATTATATTATATATATAATATATATTTCGTCGATTTCTATTTAAATTTAATTACATAAATAGTTTTGAATTCGTTTCAAAAACGTTTTCAACTTCCATTTCAATTCAAATCAAAATTGAATTTTTCCTTATAAACTCGTTTTAAAATTCATTTCTATTCAATTCAATTTGAATTTATTTCAATTCGTTTTCAATTCAATTCGAATTCGTTTTATAATCAATTCATTTCGAATTGGTTTTATATTCAGTTCATTTCGAATTGGTTTTCTATTCGATTCAATTCAAATCGGTTTTCTATTCGATTCAATTCAAATCGGTTTTCTATTCGATTCAATTCAAATCGGTTTTCTATTCGATTCAATTCAAATCGTTTTTCTATTCGATTCAATTCAAATCGGTTTTCTATTCGACTCAATTCAAATCGGTTTTCTATTCGACTCAATTCAAATCGGTTTTCTATTCGATTCAATTCAAATCGGTTTTCAATTCGATTCAATTCAAATCGGTTTTCTATTCGAGTCAATTCAAATCGGTTTTCTATTCGACTCAATTCAAATCGGTTTTCTATTCGACTCAATTCAAATCGGTTTTCTATTCGACTCAATTCAAATCGGTTTTCTATTCGATTCAATTCAAATCGGTTTTCTATTCGATTCAATTCAAATCGGTTTTCTATTCGATTCAATTCAAATCGGTTTTCTATTCGATTCAATTCAAATCGGTTTTCTATTCGATTCAATTCAAATCGGTTTTCTATTCAAATCAAATTCATTTCGTTTTCTAATCAAATCAAATTCATTTCGTTTTCTAATCAAATTCGAATAAATTCGTTATCTATTCAAATCAAATTCGAATTCGTTTTCTATTCGATTTAAATTCAAATTATAAAAACGAATATAATTGATATAAATATCGTTCGTGTCAAAATAGCGCATCTCTAATCAATACGGCTTTATATATTTCAATAATTCCGTTATTTTATTCAACAAATGAATATTAATTTTATTCAATACGTGAATCTATACTTCTGTCAACACATGACTAATCTCAACGAATGAGTACTGTCCACGTGTGACTATTTTTGTTATTCAATATATTTCGTTCAACACATGACTAATCTCAACGGATGAGTACTGTCAACACATGAACCTTTATTTTATAATATTCTTTATTTTTCAAATTGGAATGAGGCCCAATCAATTACCATATAAAGTTAATTATATGGATTCCATACAACACATGTATATAATAGCAACGATAAATAATCAACCATCATCCAAAGTGCACTACACTGTATAAGCATCAAATATAGATATCTAACGCTTATAACAGCCTGTCGATCCATCGATCGACATACAACTAATTATTGGGATTAGTGTATGCCGTATTTTATCCCAATACCCGTGTGGGGTTTCAAACAATCAAACACAGATTTTATTTGTGCAGTTGGGCGATGTGTAAAATTTATCGACCCAATCAATATCAGTCAAATCAGTGTATATAAACAAATCGGCCGATTTGTTTATAAATATTTATTTATTCACTTTCACTATATTCATATTCACGTTAAAAACTATAATTTTAACGATAAAACATTTTATTTCAACACATGAATTTCTATTCAGTTCATTCTTTAAATAAAATGATATTTTTATTTTTCTAACTTGTTTTAGAAAATTTCGGCGGCATAACGGCACGATACTAGAAACGGGACGAGGCCTAGCCTTACCCCCGGTCTAGTGAAGGCCCACGCCATTCACACATCAATCAAATACATTCCATTTCACCATACAATTCATTTCAAACCAAATAATCTAACCAACTACACAACCAAACAAACAAGTCCATGGTCTGTGGACGATTGTGTCGGGTGCTACTAAACACCGTCTACATCCTAGTATATATATATATATATATAACTAGAAAAAGAAATTAAAGAGTGAGAAATTCTCACCGATAGCTATCCCAACTTCACGACACTTCTTATGTAGAAATCTTCATCGTTCTCGCCTTTTTGTCACCTTCGTTGACCGTAGCCACTACATATATAAAAATCGAATTTTTACTTCGCTATTCAATATACAAAAATCGAATTTTTACTTCGCTATTCAATATATAAAAATCCTATTTTTTACAATGATGTTTATATAATAAAGATTATATTTTTAAATTGCTACTTTTATAAAAATCAGGTTTTTACCATCGCTATATACATAATAAAACTATATTTTTATCGCTATGCTTTTTAAACAAAAAAATCTAATTTTATCTAAGTAAGAATCACATTTTTCTTCTAACTAAAAATTATACCTTTACATACTCGAAGATCCTATTTTTCTATAACAAAGATCATATTTTAACCAAGACAAATAAAAATCAAAACTTTATTTTAAACAAATATCAAAACTTTATATTAAAAATCTCAGTTTTAACTAATTAAAAATCCCAACTTTAACTAATAATAATAAAAACAGAAAATAAAATGAAATTAAAGGTTTTCACCTTTTCTTTTCTTTGCAAAACGAGAGAGGGAGTTTATAGAGTTGGCGCTGGGTGATTGGAGGCTAGGGGGCGCATAGGTGGTTGGAGCAGTAGGTGGAGGTGGTGGCTTGCTGGGGCGCGGCGACGGAGGTGTTGGAGCAGCCTCAACTGGGCGGGGAGTGGGGTCTCGGGGTTCCTCGAATTGGGGGCTCGCCCGTGGGTCTTACGCGATAGGAGGAGGAGAGAAGAAGAAGGCGGAGGATCGGAGGGGGAGCTGCGATGGCTGGTGGCGACATATAGGGGGAGGCGACGGAGAATCAGGTTTTTTTTTATTTTCTTTTTCCTCTGATTTAAAGAAAACGGGGGGGGGGGGGAGGGGGCAGAGGAATATAGAGAGGAGAGAGGAAGAGTTTAATTTATTTAATTATTTTATTTTTCACTAAAAAGCAACTTTTATTGTCGACCTCACAACGAGGCCCACCGCCTGTCATCCATAGCGTTTCACCCCCCTTCCGAACACAATGGGATATGTACCATAAGCTGGTTCGATCGTTTCGATCAGTTTTCGTCAAAACCAACATATAATTCTATATATTGAATTTTGAACGCGCATTTCAATTTACCAGGGTCACATACTAACTCGAAAAAATCCAGAAAAATATTTTCTAGCTTTGTATTGACGATACGGTCCTAACAAAACTAGTTTCGTCGAATTCTGAGACCGTTGGAAAAATGGCCATTTTCCAGTCGATTAAAATCAACTAAAACTGGTCAAACGCGTTTTCCTTTGCCACGCTCACATATTGATTCGAAAAATTATGAAATTTGAAATCTAGCAATAATTTGACACTGCGGATCCAACAAAAGTGCTTTCGTCGAAATCCGAGGTCGTTTGCAAAATTCCCATTTTTAAGGGCCTGAATTCCATAGCGACTATTCAGAATTTTCAACTGGACATATCCTTTGATTCCCGCTATGAAATCTTGATTTTTCGGATTTGTTGGAAAGATATTCTCAATTAGATCCTACTATTTTTTGTTTCACTAAAATCCGGATTGTTTTGCACCCGGTACATTCAATTGAAGTTTGAAATCGAATTATCGAACTACCGCGCCATTTTCAATTCTAATTATAATTATAAATAATTATTTATATTCTAACGACGACGTATATAATATATACGTTCGAATTATATTCAAAATAGATTTTTTCGTCGAATTTATTTTAGAATAATCTATTTTAAATGTTCAAAATTCGCTAAAATTGCCAAAATAAAAATTTTTAAACTGGCCCAGATTTTCTGGGTTATTACATTCGTGGAACGGGTTTACTCCATTGGATTGGCAGTGCTTTAAAAACAAATCTTTCTTTTAAGCATCGCAATGCTTTTTATAAAAATGAAGCCATTATAAGACTCAGTTCCCATCACACAATGCAACGCAAACCGGAGGATAGAGTTTTACCTTATAATTGCCAAAATATGGTTGACACGAATAAAACAAAAGCAATTGATATTATTACTAGTGTTTATATGTTTCAAAAACAATTTCAATCATAACTATCAATCATAGACGGCATGGGTACCATATATCATGTCGCCATATATATATATATATACAATCAAAACCGTACGATGTCGTATTTGGAAATTGGATTTCCGTCATGAACCAAGGCAAAAGATAGTCCTTACCGAATTCGAGACAATCTAGCCCATGTCTCAGGCACAGCCGCAACCGTACCTTGGATCGTCAGGGCCGGTCTACCCGAAGTGGATTATAATGCCTGAACAATGTGTTCCTCCGCCCTTTGGGGCGTAAATGAGCCAACGAATGACTCCATCGGACCCGGATCGTCCAATCTAACCGAGGCGCCTCGCAACAGCAACAACCACATAAGTCAAACTCGTCAGGGCGTGTAAAACCACTGACGCCACTTCTAGCTAGAAAGAAAACGCACGTCCCCCTGATGTCCTCTCCCGTTTCTGGTTCACACCGGGGTGTAAGGCTCGCGAATTCATGTTATATACAAAGCTACGCCACACAGGCGGTGCTTTGATCATCACCACAAGACTTTGCTTTTCAACAGAAGCCCTGATCACTGCATCTTAGCATGCCACACAGGCAATTCACACCGTGCAACTGATGGCTATCAATCACACAGAATAAATTCCCATGTCAGGCACATTGTCCATTTGCAAGTCCGTTCTGAGTCTGAACGAAACCGGAGGCACTATATACCTCGCAAACCCATCGATCCCCGCGTACGTCTGGACGATCACCACTCATTATCCATATTTCGGGATGCCTCCCAATCAGGACCTCAGTTACCATCCAAACGAGGTGAAGATCTCCGGTCTTTGACCACCGTCTTTATCTTCAATTTAGTTATTCAGAATGGGATAAACCCGGTCTTTCTGAGCAACTCGCGTATATAATAAACAAGTGCAACACTAACATACACACGCATCATTTCAATTCATTAGTCACTAACCATCAATCAATAAGAGAACGATTTCCCAAATATTAACCCCGAAGGCCGAAACCAACATCAGATCAACACCCAGGAAACCATTCGACTTAGCCAACCTTCAGTTAATTTCTAAATTTCACATCCATATCGTTTATAATATTTTATAACGATTTATCGCTATTTTTATTTATTTTAAAATAGACAATTTATACAAAACGACGCTTCGGGCCATAACGCGGTCGTGGCGCTGTTTTTCTTCAGATTTGATTTACACATATCTGAAAATCTAACCGTTGGATCTTCACAAAATTTACATCATTAGAAAGATCTTTTCAAAACGAATCCAACTGTTCCAGTTTCGGGAAATTCCGACGGTCGGATCTCCTGGTATAATTGTTTGAAGTTTCGATTTCAAAATACGAACTGCAGCGTCGTTATTCGATTAAATATAATTATATTTATATATATATAAATATAATCGATTCTGGCGTTGTTTTTCTTCAGATTTGAATTAAACATTCCAGACAATCCAACCGTTGGATTTTTACAAAGTTGGTGCCGTTGGAAAGATATTTCCAAAGAGAACCCAACGGTTGCGGTTTCGGGAAAATCCGATGGTCGGATCTCCCGGTATAATCATTTGAAATTTCGATTTCAAAATACGAACTGCAGCGTTGTTATTCGATATATTTTAATTCTATTTATATATATATATATATATATATATATCGATTCTTCGATTTCAAAGCTATATTCTTTTCATACATTTGATAAAAATGATATTTTTATCTAACTGTCTTCTATTTCAACACTTCACTATATTTAACAATTCATGTATATAATAAAAACGTGATTTTTATTGTAAAACAATTCATTTTAAAACACTATTATTTTATATAGTTCATATAGGTAAGAAAGATGTGATTTTTATTATAAAACAATTTATTTCAAAATATGAATACCATTCAACACATGAATTTCAATTCAACGAATGAATATCGATTCAACACATGAAGGTTTTCTATAGTTTATATATATAGATGAAAATGTGATTTTTATATTGAAACAATTTATTTTAAAATATGAATACCATTCAACTCATGAATTTCAATTCAACGAATGAATATCGATTCAACACATGAAGGTTTTCTATAGTTTATATCTATAGATAAAAATGTGATTTTTATATTTAAAACACGAATACCATTCAACACATGAATTTCTATCCAATGAATGAATATCGACTCAACACATGAAGGCATTCTATAGTTTATATATATAGATAAAAATGTGATTTTTATATTAAAACACGAATACCATTCAACAAATGAATTTCTATCCAACGAATGAATATCGACTCAACACATGAAGGCTTTCTATTCAACGAATAAATATAGTTTCAACAAATGAAAATAAATCAAACACATGAATATTATTCAAAATTTCGGCAGCATAATGGCAGGGTAGTTAAAACCGGGACCGTCCCTAGTACGGCTCCTCGCTCTACCTTAAAACCTCGCGGTTTTTGACAATGGAGAATCATGCATCTAGTTCGCACGCAGGTGGCATGTATATTTATTTCATTTCCACAAACTAATCCTATGTGGTTTCAACCAAATATTTATCAACCACAAACGGGTATTTTTCAACCACAATCAATCAATATCAACCACAGACAATTCCAATCAACCATTCACTATCAATCAATTTTTCACACCAATCACAACCACTAAATATCATCCATGGTTTGTGGACGAGGGGCGTGTGTATATATATATATATAGCATTTCACTTCTATTTCAACACATATATAATTTTTACAACGCATATACAACTTATACATCGAACGTACAACTTATACAACGCTTATACAAGAGGTGTACAACGCTTATATAACTCATACATCGATTATATAATTTATACATCGTCGTTTTCCATTTCGTTTATAAATTAGAAATCTCACATTGGGTTCCACTCCACCAAAAATAGCGGAAGGCTCAGAAAAATATGCGGTCTCTTCTAAAATGTAGAAGACGTCCACACGGTCACGATGTTTCATGTTTCATCGAATTTCATCAAGACACGAAAAAGATATGATTTTTCAAAGTTTGCAACGGTTTAACGGTGTTAAAACTGTTGAAAATATATATAGCCGTACCTTTCAGAAATCGTTCAAAACTAGGTTTTGAATTTGCGATCAAACGGAGTAACGGTTTCACGATTGGGTTGCGCGAGGTCGAAGGTCTTCGAATGGCGCGCCAGGTGGTGGGGACCGCGTCAGGTGCGACGACGGCAGGTGGTGGCAAAGTTTGAATTCCGAGGTCGTATGCAAAATGGCCAATTTCACGGGCTATATAAATTCCATAGCGACCTTTCTGAAAATTCATTTGGCCATAACTTTTTCTTTCCGCTATGAAAATTCGATTTTTCAGATTCGTTAGAAAGGTATTCACTAACAAATTTAAATATTTTTGGTTTCACTCAAATCTGTTTTGTTTTGCACCCGGTACAGCCCGACAAAGTTTGAATTCAATTTTTGAAATTGCAGCGCCATTTCAGGCCTTGTTTATAATTAGAATTAATTATATTCGTTTTCAAACGTCGATTCAAACTCAGTTTTCATTGCTATTATTTAAAATATTTATTTTAAATATTTAAAATCCATTATTTTAGCCAATTTAAAATTTTTAAATTGGTTCGGATTTTCTGGGTCGTTACAACATTCCCCAAAGCCTAGGTATTCACTCAAACTAAGCTCTGATACCACTGTAATGACCCACAAATCCATAATATCAGAGTTGACTATATACATCATACGTCCAACCCAAATATCACGAAAATACGAAACATTTTTTTTTAGAAGAAAGAGGTAGAAGAAGAACAGAAATAACAACACAGAATCTCACATCACAACGGAACAAAATATAATATATCATAACTTTTGAAATACAAAATTTCAACTGTATAACATACACTTATCTGAGTACAACACTTACAACACAACGGGACAAAACTCTATATAATTAACGCTGAAGCCTCCTGCTCCGAGCTCCTTTAGATAGATCTGTAAAATCCTGAACTACTTGACTGCCCGTACAAATTTAGGCACCCAAGAGTTTAGGTAGAACAAAACAAAATAAACTCCGGGTCAGTCATGGACTGGTATGAGTAAATAGTTTAAAACAGTTTCAGGAAAACTAAATGATATCTCATAAGACCACCCCGTATAACACGGAACGAGTTTTTCCCTTTTGAGAATCCAAACACTTGATTTAACTTTCAAAATCCTTTTGCAAGGAATAATAATCTTTATATCAAAACTCTTTTGATATTATAATAATGTCTAAATCAAGTAAATAACAATCTAGTGGAACGTTTGCATCTCACGTTCCACATAATTATATACAGTCAAAACCGCAAGCACGTATTGGGTAATGGATTTCCAACTATGACAAGGTATGGAACCACCTTCCGCTGGTATATCTCTAGAGGAGAATACACCGAGTTCAACAAGAATATCTTGCAACTCAGCCACACATGATCGACCACTCGTTTCGCTTGAGTGTGTCGAATGTATATCACCAACGGTTGGGATAAGCAACCGTTTCCCGAATGGGACAGCATCGACAATAGATTTTTAGAAGTAAATGAAACTCTAGATCAGGTGATTATACACCCTAATAGGTGCGACCTACATAGCCATGCTGCCTGCCCGATTTCTGTCATTTACCGGTTGATGAGGCTTGAGGTTACGCTTCATCATCACATCAGATTCACTTCGAATGCCACATTGTCAGATCCATCGAAAATCACTAACTGATGTTTACAACAGTACATTACATGTTAGCTAAAGAAGATTCCTTCTCCGATTCCACTCTTGGTACGGTTGAAGAAATCAATGTACGTGACTTTTTCGGAAATACTCTGTCAGATATTCATCCATACAAGTCACCCAGGAACAGGATGAACCGAAGGCACAATTTCTATTAATAGAAAAAGTCCTTGCATTCTGCTCCGTCTTCGATTATCATCATATAATCTGATTCGCGATGCTACTGCCAATACAGAGTGGTTCTTTGGATAATAATCCAACCGGTGTCTCCATATTGACAACGATGGTCAAAACTTCGATAGTCTGTGATTTAACTATCGAATAAAAACTAGTGTTTCGATAGTCGATGATTTAACTATCGAAGAAAACAAGTGTTCATCCAAAACATCCAACAATCACTAAGCTCTTAATTAATATTCCACTAATTAAATCACTTCTCTATTTCTTTATCAATATTTGTTAACCAAATATTTTCAATAACCATATTGGCCTTTTACGTTATTTGGAAAACATTTCTGAATATCGCCTTCCTTTATTTTCTAAAATTTAGAAAATATATGCTATTTAATATTGGAAAATATTCCAATTACTTATCTCTTTTTCGATCTCGTTTATTTCTATACATAGGAAATATTTATTATTCTATTTCCAAACTTACATTTATTTGTGTTAAAATGGATGTTGTGTAAAACATCGTTACGACAACCCAAATACTATATTCAACTAACTCTTATCCAACATTGATCTTCGAGCCTGAAATCTTACTAGTTATTTGTTAATAATGAAATCAATCAAGTTGGGGTATAACTACCTCTCAGACCTTGACTGAATAACATTTATAACGTCAAAACAGATTAGACCACTTACTCGGCTACTCAATACCATACGACTAACCATTCACCTTTAAACACGTACACACTTTCTCTTTCTATTCTTTCGAGATTTTATTCCTAGTCTTCCTTTTTTATTATACTATTCTCTTTCTAAGTTCGCTTCCTTATCGACTTCTATATATATTGATACGTTGATTTCTAACTATCAAATTATCTTAAAAATATTATAACTCCTTAAATTCTCAGAAAAAATCGCCATAACCTCCTTTGTACCGGGAGCATCGGGATATTTCAAATAGCCTCCCATGGCCCTCATCAATCCAAAAGAAAAAGGAAAAGCCAAGCGGCTAGCCGATATGGCGCATAAAATCTCATATGGAAATTAAATACGTACCTTTTTGTCGAGCATTCTATTTATATACTCTTGCATTATCCTTATCCATACCTGTCTCCTGTATGTCTATACCTGTCCAATCTATTTTAACTATACCAATCGTTTAACTGAATTTGTTAATTACATTTTGTTAATTTACTCCTTAGTCTATTTCGCTTTCATATTTGAACATGACATGTTCAAATATATTTTAACTCGCTTATTAACTACTTTGAATTCTATATTCAAATTCCGTTCCACTTCTATTTAAAATCCACATGAATTTCTATGTTCAACTTATATATTATAAATCCCATTTGAATTTCTATATTCAAATTCGTTTTCAATACTATATTCAAATCCTATTTCAATACTATATTCAAATCCTATTGTTTAATTCCATTTGAATACTATATTCAAATTCTATATTCAAATTTATTTGAATTCTCTTTTCAAATTCTATATTCAAATCTATTTGAATATCTCTGCATTATTTATAAACAACGTTTATAACTTTACTTAAAATCCCCCATTATATATTTGTAAACAAAGTTTATAAATTCAATTCAAATCCCACCTTTTCGTTTTTAAACAGAGTTTATAAATTCAATTCAAATCCCACCTTTTCATCTATAAACAGAGTTTATAAATTCAATTCAAATCCCACCTTTTCATTTATAAACAGAGTTTATAAATTCCATACTTGTTTTATATATTCAAAAAAGTTAATATTTTCCCTAGTTCATTAAAAATCCATATTCTATTTATAAAAATAGAATTCCCTTTTTAAATCTCAAATATCCCTTTCAGGATATTTTTATAAATCAATATTCAAGCCCTAGTGATATTTAAACACACAAAGCAACCAATTATTTATTTTTCTAACACATCATATATGACAGTATATAAGCAAATAAATAAACAAACAGATAATATATTTTTGAGGAATCCAGTCGGATTCCTCCAACCTGTTTTCCTGCATCCACAGACGTTAGTCAACATAGTAATACCCATCCTGCTTCGTGGCAGGATATCGCGGTATGAAGGTCATCCACTAATATATATTTGTGGGGCGCATAGGGAAATCATCCGCTATGAAACTGCGGGCATCCGCTAATGAGACTGCGGGAATCCAATCCAACCATCAACCCAATATATATATAATAGTCAACCAATCCTAAATAACTATATATATTTTAAAACAATCAGACAACATTCAAACAAGCACAGACAATTATTTTTAACTATATAAAAATAATTCTAATTAAATAGGTAAGTGAGAATTTACTCACCAGGGTTTCATTCGCTAAACATCCATTTATTCTCTCGTATCGTTGTCTACGAATACGTATTGAAAGAATTTTCACCTAAGATTATTTAATTTCAATTCATTGATTAAACGATTATTTATTTAAATTAACTTAGCATAAGTAAATCAATTATTAAATTTTATATAACATATACCTTATAGCCTTTCGAGTTACATGATCAACTACGAAGCCTATCCCAGACATCTTCAAAAATTGATCTTCACCACTTTGACATTTTGCCGAACAACTTGCCAACAAACTACCATCTCTTTTCTGATCACACACAATCAGTACTAACTGTTGCTGCTACTATTACCCAAAACATCGGACCACCACAAACTTCGATGCTCATTCATCCTTCACTGTTCAACTCGGCATCGCACTCCAGTATTTCACTCCCCTTCTAATCGCCATTCATTTCCTTGTCTTCCCTCAAAACATCACAAAGCAACCCTCTTTGAACCGAAATACTCTCTGCCAAAACCCATCGCAACATCACTACAGATCCAGTTCGCCATCCTCCGATCCTTGTGTTACTCGAAGCACGACCGGACCAGCTTCTTGAAATCGAGCTTCCCAAGGTCACTGCGTCGAGTGAACTCGCAAGCCCCAAAATCTACAAATCGCGAGTGCCTCTCCGACCATCGAGCTTAAGAATGTTGCTCAAACTCAAACTGGTGTTCTCGTTTTTGTTTTAGGCTTTGAATCGATTTTTGATTTAGAAGGATTGGGTGGGACTCGGCTATATTCAAGAGAAATTGGGGGCTTCGGATTTTATTTGATTTGTACTGAGGAAAATTCGATCAACAAGTAAAAGAAGGGGGACGGGATTTTAAAGAGGAAGGGTGTGGTTTTTCTTTGAACAACAAGGCCTTATTTTGTGGAGATAGAGGACTCAACGTCTTTTGTTGATGTCCACAAAAGGAAAGAGAGAATTCCCTTTTTTTTCTTATTTTATTTTAATTTAATTAAAACTGTATCCTTAAATTAAAATATTCCTTGACTGCTAACTCCTTTCTGAACCCAACAAGTGACAGTTCTAGGGTAATACCCCTATTTCGGACACATTGGGGTAGGTCACGGAGTCTAATTTTATCATCCGGAGGAGATATAAATTTAAATCGACTATTTAAATTAAACTCAGTTTAATTCTACATTGATTTAAACCAATTAAATTTTACGATAATAAGTTAATATTATTATCCCAATTCAAACTGACGCTCGTATTGATCATCTGAACTGATTTGATTCACCTTTAAATTTCTAATTTAAGTTATTACTGTTTTCGCATTACGATAATTTAATATATTCGATATTAAATCAAAATCGGTTATTAAATCAATAACTAAATATAAATATTCATTTATATTATCCACCCAATATTTTAAATCCATATTAAATATTAAAAATTAACCCATAAGAATCCCGGTCAATACATCAATATAAATAATAGCATATTTAATATCACTACAACAAAAATGTCCTATTACAACGTCCATTTAACAACGGGCAGAAGTTGCCCGTTGTAATAGAATTCTATTACAACGGTCACGTTCTGAACCGTTGTAATAAATACCTGTACAACACTCTTTTACAAGGGGCACAGACTGCCCGTTGTAATAGAATACTGTTACAACGGTCTTTTCTGGACTGTTGTAATAGATATCCTTTACAACGCTCTTTTTACAACAAGTAAAAATTGCAAGTTGTAATAGAGTGCGATTACAACTGTCATTCTGGCCCGTTGTAATAGATGTCAATTTTACAACGTTCACAAAATGTCTGTTGTAATAGATGTCTATTTTATCAACGGCCACAAAATCGTTACTAATTAGTATTGATTATGTTTTATTATTTAATAATCAATCATTAATCATATATTACTAATTATTAACTATAATATTATATTACTAATTACTTAGTAATATTATGTTTGATAATTAATCATTAATAATAATTATTAACAAAAATATTATATTATTTATAATATCATTATAAAAGTAATAATATCTAAAATGTCTATCCAAATAGCTATAAAAAAAGTTTTAAATAATGTTTTCTTTATATTATTGTATGCATATTGGATTTCATTCAATGATGTTACATAACTTATACTATTGCCTTTAACTATAATATTACATTACTTGTTACTAATATTATATTACTTATTAATATTCAATAATGAATCATTAATAATATTATATTAATCATTTATGAATTTAATAGTTAGTTATTATTAATAAGTAGTCACTAATTGCTAATAATTATATATAATCAGTATTCCAACAGGTTTAATTTTACTTTCCAGTTATTTAGTAATATGGAGTAATTAATATCAAATATATAATAATTTATAATTAAAAATAAATATTAATAATTTATGATTAATAATGTTATTATTAAAATTAAAAATTAAAATTAATGAGCTTAGTTTTAATAGACTTGGTTTTAATTATTAAATCCAAATCTGTTATATCTTCAAGTTCACAATATAGCTGCATATTTTGATATGGGATTTTAGGCTTGCTAAACTATCGGGTCAGCAACCCGTATAATTTTAAAATAGGACGATGCGGATGTACTTCTGGGTATCTCAATTGTGCTGCATTTATAAACTTAGCGCAGAGCTTCACCGGTCATCAATCCATTCCTCCACCTCACACGACTGTTGGAACTCTACTACCAATAATGGAACTAAACCCTAATCCTATCTCATACCCCACGAACCCTAATCCAAACCCAAATCCGAACCCTAGCCTCAGCCGCCAGTGTTCAACGAAGACAAATCGATCTTCGGTGAACTCGTCCAGAAGCTCTGCGGTTCCCCCGCCGCTTTGCATCCTCTGGAGCCACCTTCTCCGGCAACATCATCTTGTCTCCACCGCATCCGCCCTCCTACTCTCTCCTCAGTTAGACAGTCCAACTTGGACCTACCGCTCCTCCACCTTCGGAATCATTGAAATCTGCTTAAATCTCTCGCAAGCTCCACCAACTTTAGTTTCTTTTCTTCAAGGTTCGATTTCCGATTTATTTTATTACGATCGAGTGATATACATATGTATTTATGCGTACGCATCTAGGTTGTAAAATTGATTTTTGCTGAAATCCTGAAGTTTATATGTATTCACGTACTATTTCTGTACTGATTTTGTGTCCAATTATAATTCAAATACCCAGTTTTTTGTACCAAATGTTGGTTCGGTTATTGAAGTTTAGTGAAAATTATTGGTTGCTGTATTTTAGCTGCTAATTCGTTAATTTGCAATATTCAACCCTTTTCTTCTTGATTTAGTACGTGAAAATTATTCTGGAGTTATTTTGTTGTGCCCAGTTAAACAATTAACATGCTATGCAATCAATGCTTAATGTTGATCTCATATTTCCCTGAAGTAAGTAGAACTGTTCGCACTATTTGGACTCGCAAATTGTTTAATTTTGAAGTCTTGATCTATTTTCTTTATCATCATATATGAATTATATTTTTTTTGGTATTTTACAAATTTTAGCCTTCCCACTTTGTTGAAAAAGAGTGAAAGAGACATACAGTTCCATTACAGGCAACAAAATGAACAACCTCATGACTGCATTTTTTAATCTTGGCTTTCTTTTATTATTTGTTCATTGATGCAACATCTTTTGTTTTTGCTGTTGGAAATCAGACATTTATGGTGGCGATGGCAATCGATACTGGGATGCTTGCTGAAATGGAAACCCCTGATGTGTATTTGGAAACTGGCGTAAGGTGTGTATGTTGAATGTAGATTTCTTTTATTATTTGTTCATTGACGTAGCATCTTTTGTTTGTGGTATTGGATTGACTTATACAAATTACGTCTCTTTCTTAATTCACAAAGGCATGGTAAATTTCTGTTTACTACTTTTATGTAGATGGTGACAATGTAACTTATACAAATTAGGTTTGGCCAGTTTATCAATAGCTCACTGTAGATCACTGTATCAACTTGTGCCAGCTTATACAATGGCCTTTTGTGACAATTCAGCACTCTGAAATTTGTCGATTTTAAAATGTGATTTGCAGTCCTTAATTAATTTGTTTTTGTGTTTCTCTATTGAGTTTGAATTATTCTGGTATGCACCTAGAAATTTGTGCATCTCGGCAATTTGACCAAAGATGATAAATGGTAGGGATGATTGGTACATCGGCAATGGAGCCATGATGGTAACTTTTTTTATGAGGCAATGGTAATTTTTAATTTGATTAGGATTTTCTAAAACTTTATAGCTCTGTGGATCCACGAAGAAGAATAAAAAAAGCACTTTTGGAAACTACAAGAACACTATGAAAGTGATATATGACCTATTTATAAATAGCAACGTTATAAACTTTAGCAAAATGATAAACTTAATTAGTCGATGAATACAATTCCTATAATTATATAGTTTTAACTTGTTTAGCGTATTGGTATGGTTTCTCAATGCTTGGGACGATTATTATTATTATCATTATTTTCCGCTAAGAGTCTAAACATTGAAGTCTTGTGGACATTCAAGTAAGTTCTCATGTGTATATTAAATGGATTTTGTAACTCGAGCTTTTGCACTTCTAGCTACTTGGTTCCACTCAATTTTGACTTTTTGATCTTGTCATCAATAAAAAGAAATCGGTGTTAAGATACCAAAAGCAACTTACATGGCTTGACACTCCAAATTTATACCATGCTTCTCATCTTTTTAAACTTTCAAATAAGCATATTCTATTTCAATGTTGCTGTGGTATGCTTATCATTATTCAAAATTGAAAATTAAGATTTCATAACCGCCCTGGTTCCTTTTTTAATTCGATATTTCTAGGCTAACATGTGTGAGTTTAAATATTGATAATCATTACAAGTTCATCCTCATAAATACATAAACCTATCATCTCTCATACTTTCCAGCTCTCTGCAATACCCACTTTGGCATCAAAACCACCACTGTAATTTCCACAAACACTCGGCAAAGGCTGCCTAACCACCAACTTATTACTATTATTTTATTCTGATAGGTACGAATGGACAGACTGGACACAATCAAGAGCAAGAAGTCAAAGATTTAAAATAGAGTGAAGCATCTTGTTTATTAGCTATTTGTGTATTTAACTAAGGTGAATTTGGAGAAGGTTAATTGAGGTATCAGGTATCTCATGTTTTTATTCCTCAGAACATTCAACTGTACAAACTTTATTCCAAGTTTTTAATGTACGTTGCCCTGCTCAATGCACATTTTTTAACCTGTTTGTTCTTCTTCGTCCAGTTCTTTTAATGCACATTTTGGATCAATCACCGAAGATGAAGACATTGAGCATGAGAGGGTGTGGGTGAGTCTAACTAAGTGTATGTAGTGAAATAATATTTGTATAAATAAGTATTTTCATATTTTGTATAGTAATTGTGTAATAGAAAGAAATAAAACTATGTATTGTTCAAGAGTGTAATAAAATATTTATATTAAAATAAGAAATTTTGAGTTCAATATTTCAATTTATGCAATATTTTTATATAACTACGATCAGATTTAAAAAAAAAACAGATTTTTTACAAGGGGCAATGCCTGTTGTAACATAATGTATTACAACGGGCAAAAGCCGCTTGTAATTTATTAGCTATTACAACGGTTTATAGCCATTGTCATTGAGTCGTTGCATGTGACAGAGCACGTTATTACAACGGTCTTTTACAACGGTCACTGACCGTTGTAATATAGTGAGGACCTATTACGACGACGCATATTAGGACGGGCTTTTGCCCGTTGTGAAAAGCACATAACGGTTTTTGCCCGTTGTAAAAGGACTGTTTTGTTGTAGTGTATTGAATTGAATGTTAACGGTGTTTGATATTATGTAATATATATATATATACATACATAAATCACTGTGTAATTCAATTATGTATCAATATACATATACAGATCACTGCGGCATTAAATCATTGTGTGATTCAACTATGTATCAATATACATGTGTAGATCACCCATATTTACATCAGCATATCGTGATATCAGTATATCATGATCTACTTATTTATCTGTGTGCAACATTGCATCACAGAACAACCATATAAGTGGCCAGTTTATAGTCTATGATATATATATGGCCTGAAATAAAACTATTTCAGTATCAGATTGCTTACTTATAAAACTTGTCAAGGTTCTGTAGTTAACAATGCAAACTATACAACTATAGTATGTTATATAATTCATATATATATATATATATATCATGAGTAGGATAAGTGTAAATTTGATAAATTATATGCATATCATATATGCAGTGATTTATTTATCAACAAAATCATAGTGATGATTTCACAAACCATACAGCCTCCTTATTATAAATTATCACAAGAATCACATTTTAATAGTAACTACATCTAATGAGTTTGCCGATGTATTTAATTACATACAACAGCAATTTGTTCGTTTATATTAGAAATATAAATATATATATACAAATCTTTTTTGTAGAGATCTATGACCGAGCATTTCAGTGCTATAAAAGTTGCAAATACCTATATAAAACTTCAGATCCTTGATGATATATATAGCCTAAGAGAAGATGATCAAAATGCTCATTTACTATGTAGAAAGATTAACCATCAATCCAGTATACCAGCATATATATATATATATATATATATATATATATATATATATATGTGAAAACCCGTAACTTCCCCGTAAAGGAAAGCGTCGGATAGTTCGAGAACAAACCACAACAGAACACATACAGAAGAACATTTCATTGTATATTACAACAATGCATCAGATTACAAGAATATACAGAGTATAAATGAATATTACACAGAAATATCAGAGATTTAAATTACATTTAAATACATAGCAGCGGAAAATAATACAATACACAACTAGAAGAGATATACGGATACAAAGCTTTCCGGATATCGTTCCAGCTGTAATCCAAGATCCTGTGAATATAAATCTGCAAAACCAAAACTACTAGCTGCCCGCGTCAAAATAAGGGCACCCAGAGTTTAGGTTAAAACAATAAACTCCAGGTCAGTCATGGGACTGGTGTGAGAACTAAAATAGTTATTAATCTTTATTTTAAATCATTAGGTAAATCAAGGGACCACGCCGTATAACACGGAACGGGTTTCCTCCCAAGAATACCAGTGCATAAAACAAACAGCGCAATGCTAAATAAAGAAAAATGAAGCTGTTATAAGACCCAGGTCCTATCACACAATGCAACGCAAGCCGGGGGATAGGGTTTTCCCTTATAACAGCCAAAGAATGCTTGATACGTTTAAAACAAATCGTTTGATACTATTATAAGTGCATAGTGTATAAAACAACTTCAAATCATAAGTATCAATCATAGGCGGCATGGGTACCATATATCATGTCGCCATATATAGGTTCACAAATAAAACCGCAAATGTCACGTATTTTGTAACAACCCGAAAATCTGGGCCAGTTTAAAATTTTTATTTTGGCAATTTTAGTGAATTTTGAACATTTAAGATAGATTATTTTAAATAATATCGACGAGAAATTTATTTAGAATAGAATTCGAACGTATATATTATACGCGTCGTCGTTAGAATATATAATAATTATATATAATTATAAAAGGAATTGAAAATGGCGCGGTAGTTCGAAAATTCGATTTCTAATTTCAAATGAATATACAGAATTCAATATAAGTCAGAATTGAACGAAACAAGAAATATTTGAATCTGTATAACTATATCTTTGTAACGAAGTTAACAAACTGAGATTTCATCTTAGAAATGATAAGTTATGTCCAGTTTAAAATTAGAAATAGTCGCTGTGGAATTTATATATATTTTTATATATATAAGGCCCTTAAAAATAGCAATTTTGCAAACGACCTCGGATTTCGACGAAACCAGTTTTGTTGGGTCTGTGATGTTAAGTTATTGCTAGATTCCAAATTTCATAATTTTTCGAATCAATATGTGAGCGTGGCGAAGGAAAACGCGTTTGACCAGTTTCAGTTGATTTTAATCGACTGGAAAATGGCCATTTTTCCAACGGTCTCAGAATTCAACGAAACTAGTTTTGTTAGGACCGTATCGTCAATACGAAGCTAGAAAATATTTTTCTGGAATTTTTAAAGTTCGTATGCGGCCCCGGTAATTTGAAATGTACGTTTAAAATTCAATATAGTGATTTAAAATTAAATTCAACGGAAACTGATCAAAGTGATCGAATCAGCTTGCGATGCATATCCCATTGTGTTCGGAATGGGGGTTAAACGCTATGGACGACAGGTGGTGGGCCTCGTTTAGATGGCATATGTAAAAGTCAACTTTTAAAAATAATAAAATAATAAAAAAAATAAAAAAAAAATAAAAAAAAACCCTCTCCCCCTTTTTAACCGTTCTGGCCCCCCCTTCATATTTTCAATCGAACAAAGGAAAAAAAAATCCGGATCTTCGGATCTCGATGGCGATGGACGCCCTCCCACCGCTCCGTTCCCCCCCCCCCCCCGATGCCTCCGTCCGCCCCCTTACCTCGAGCGCCTCCCCCTTCCTTCCTCTCTCCTCCTTCCAAATCCTCTGCTCGAACTGCGATGACCTCCATCACCCAATAGAGCGGGCCACGCTATAGGAGCACCAAACTTCGAATTGGCCGCCTTCGACGGAGCAAGAAGCCAGCGCAGAGCCGAGTTAGGTGGGGGACCCCGACCATTCTCCGGTCCCTGGAATTCGCGAAGACGGTGGTTCAAGGTCGAACCTTTTTCAACGCATGCAGGAGCGTGAAAACCAGAAAGAAAACAGTGAGCTCATGTTATTTTCAATTCAGTTTTATTCTATGTTAACAGCTTATTTATTTTTCAGTTTTATTTTGTTTTGACAATGAATTTACTTAAGAATTTTTAACATTCGAAAGAAAGAGTTTTTAACATTCAAAAGAAAGAATTTTTAACATTAGAAAGAAAGAATTTTTAACATTAAGAAGGAAGGATTTTTAACATTAGAAAGGCGAGATTTTTAATTATAGAAAGATTACATTTTTGTATAAGGAAATATTATATTTTTACATAAATAAAGATTAATAACTGTTTTTAGTTCTCACACCAGTCACATGACTGACCTGGAGTTTATTGTTTTAACCTAAACTCTGGGTGCCCCTATTTTGACACGGGCAGCTAGTAGTTTTGGTTTTGCAGATTTATATTCAGGGGATCCTGGTTTACAGCTGGAACGATATCCGGAAAGCTTTGTATCCGTGTATCTCCTTCTAGTTGTGTATTGTATTATTTTCCGCTGCGATGTATTTAAACTTAGTTTAAATCTCTGATATTTCTGTGTAATATTCATTTATACTCTGTATATTCTTGTAATCTGATGCATTGTTGTAAAAAGCAATGAAACGTTCTTTTATATGCGTTCTGTTGTGGCTTGTTCTCGAACTATCCGACGCTTTCCTTTACGGGGAAGTTACGGGTTGTCACAGTTGGTATCAGAGCTTTGGTTTACAAAGCTAGAGAACAAGACACATTAGAAACATACGAAAGAATTCATCAGATATTGGATTAGTAATATCCAATTAGAATGACTCGTTAGAAATGGGATCAGTAGTATCCTAGAACGAGTGTGAAGAGTATATTTTTAAAGTGAAAACAAATTTTGTTTTGAAAATTTAAATCAATTATTCGTAGTTGATTATTTATTTATATTGATTTGGACAGTCCAGTATATAAAGAATTTGCATATACGCCTTGCAAACGTATATTCGAAGTTTTAATATACCGGGTAGATATAGAACCGCACTCTAGTAGCCCGACAATGTTCTGATGGTGGTTCGAAACATCATCAGCATTTATTTTCGAGTGACGAAGGTGTGATTTTCTATATATTTCAATTAGGCTGGTGTGAGAACCAAAACCTATATATATAGCTAGAACACTTTGTTGTGATTTGGCATCAAAAATCTGATTTTTGTATATATATCAAAATTATGAATTTGAAACTCTAATCTACTAATTGATTGATGTTTGTGTTATTTGTTTAATTGTTTGCTAATTTTTAACCATTTATGCCTAATATAATCAAACATTGAATTATATTGAAAATTGGTCGCATTTGCTTGCATATGCATATATTACATTGAATAGGTCATAGCAAGGAGGCTAGAGCAGAGAATAAAATTCGTTTGCCCGACAAATAGGTACATGTTTACTACATAATTTCCTGTTTTGTTTGGGTGATGATGATTTTGTGAGCCTATTGGCTAGCCGCTTGGCTTTTTCTTTTTCTTTTTGAGATCTGAAGGACCGGGGAAGCTATTTGAAATTCCCCGATGCTCCCGGTGCAGGGGAGGTTATGGCGAAATTTTTCGAAAATTTAGGGTGTTAGCCAAATTTTTGAGATTTTTGAAAAGTTCTTAGAAACTGAAAAGTTGAAGAACTTAAGCCGTAATCAAAACAATGGAAGTTGACTTGAATTGTTAAACCACTTTCGACTTTGTTCCTTTTCGGGGACGAAAAGTTTTAAGTGGGGGAGATTGTAACAACCCGAAAATCTGGGCCAGTTTAAAATTTTTATTTTGGCAATTTTAGTGAATTTTGAACATTTAAGATAGATTATTTTAAATAATATCGACGAGAAATTTATTTAGAATAGAATTCGAACGTATATATTATACGCGTCGTCGTTAGAATATATAATAATTATATATAATTATAAAAGGAATTGAAAATGGCGCGGTAGTTCGAAAATTCGATTTCTAATTTCAAATGAATATACAGAATTCAATATAAGTCAGAATTGAAAGAAACAAGAAATATTTGAATCTGTATAACTATATCTTTGTAACGAAGTTAACAAACTGAGATTTCATCTTAGAAATGATAAGATATGTCCAGTTTAAAATTAGAAATAGTCGCTGTGGAATATATATATATATTTTTATATATATAAGGCCCTTAAAAATAGCAATTTTGCAAACGACCTCGGATTTCGACGAAACCAGTTTTGTTGGGTCCGTGATGTTAAGTTATTGCTAGATTCCAAATTTCATAATTTTTCGAATCAATATGTGAGCGTGGCGAAGGAAAACGCGTTTGACCAGTTTCAGTTGATTTTAATCGACTGGAAAATGGCCATTTTTCCAACGGTCTCAGAATTCAACGAAACTAGTTTTGTTAGGACCGTATCGTCAACACGAAGCTAGAAAATATTTTTTCTGGAATTTTTAAAGTTCGTATGCGGCCCCGGTAATTTGAAATGTACGTTTAAAATTCAATATAGTGATTTAAAAGTAAATTCAACGGAAACTGATCAAAGTGATCGAATCAGCTTGCGATGCATATCCCATTGTGTTCGGAATGGGGGTTAAACGCTATGGACGACAGGTGGTGGGCCTCGTTTAGATGGCATATGTAAAAGTCAACTTTTAAAAATAATAAAATAATAAAAAAAATAATAATAAAATAAAAAAAAACCCTCTCCCCCTTTTTAACCGTTCTGGCCCCCCCTTCATATTTTCAATTAGAACAAAGGAAAAAAAATCCGGATCTTCTGATCTCGATGGCGATGGACGCCCTCCCACCGCTCCGTTCCCCCCCCCCCCCCCCGATGCCTCCGTCCGCCCCCTTACCTCGAGCGCCTCCCCCTTCCTTCCTCTCTCCTCCTTCCAAATCCTCTACTCGAACTGCGATGACCTCCATCACCCAATAGAGCGGGCCACGCTATAGGAGCACCAGACTTCGAATTGGCCGCCTTCGACGGAGCAAGAAGCCAGCGCAGAGTCGAGTTAGGTGGGGGACTCCGACCATGCTCCGGTCCCTGGAATTCGCGAAGACGGTGGTTCAAGGTCGAACCTTGTTCAACGCATGCAGGAGCGTGAAAACCAGAAAGAAAACAGTGAGCTCATGTTATTTTCAATTCAGTTTTATTCTATGTTAACAGCTTATTTATTTTTCAGTTTTATTTTGTTTTGACAATGAATTTACTTAAGAATTTTTAACATTCGAAAGAAAGAGTTTTTAACATTCAAAAGAAAGAATTTTTAACATTAGAAAGAAAGAATTTTTAACATTAAGAAGGAAGGATTTTTAACATTAGAAAGGCGAGATTTTTAATTATAGAAAGATTACATTTTTGTATAAGGAAATATTATATTTTTACATAAATAAAGATTAATAACTGTTTTTAGTTCTCACACCAGTCACATGACTGACCTGGAGTTTATTATTTTAACCTAAACTCTGGGTGCCCCTATTTTGACACGGGCAGCTAGTAGTTTTGGTTTTGCAGATTTATATTCACAGGATCCTGGTTTACAGCTGGAACGATATGCGGGAAGCTTTGTATCCGTGTATCTCCTTCTAGTTGTGTATTGTATTATTTTCCGCTTCGATGTATTTAAATGTAGTTTAAATCTCTGATATTTCTGTGTAATATTCATTTATACTCTGTATATTCTTGTAATCTGATGCATTGTTGTAATAAGCAATGAAACGTTCTTTTATATGCGTTCTGTTGTGGCTTGTTCTCGAACTATCCGACGCTTTCCTTTACGGGGAAGTTACGGGTTGTCACATATTTGGAAATTGGATTTCCATCCATGAACCGAGGCAAAAGATAGTCCTCAACCGATTCGAGACGCTCTAGCCCGTGTCTCAGGTCAGAGCTCGAGTGACCTTGGAGCGACAGGGCCGGTCCACCGATGTGGATTAAACTTAAACCCTGAACATGCGTTCCCCCGCCCTATGGGGCGTCAATGAGCCAACGAATGACTCCATCGGTTCGAGAACGACCGATCAATCCGAGGCGCCTCACAACAGCAACAACCACATAAGTCAAACTCGTCAGGGCGTGTAAAACCACTGACGCCACTTCTAACTAGAAAGAAACGCATGCCCTCCCTGAGGTCCGTCTCCCGTTTTTGGTTCATACCGGGTGTGAAACTCGCGAAGTAAACGTTACACAAAGCTACGCCACAAAGGCCGTGCTTTGATCATCAACCACAAGACTTTGCTTTTCAACAGAAGCCTTGATCATTTGCCACTTAGGCATGCCACACAGGCAATTCACTCCATGCGTTTGATATCCATCAATATATAACCCCTGAGCTCATACGTCTCAGAGAAGGGCGTTAAGCAAGAGAATAAATTCTCCGCCGCCAAACAGATATATATTTAATAGAGATCAATCACACGGACTAAAATCCAATGTCAGACACACAGTCCATTTACAAGTCCGTTCTGGGGCTGAACGAAACCGGAGGCACCTAGTACCCCGCATATCCATCGATCTCCAAGTACGTCTGGACGATCACTAACTGTTTCCATCTTCTTGGGTGTACAGCCCAATCAAGATCATCAGTAACCACCCAAACGACGTGAAGAACTCCGGTCTTCGACCATCGTCATTATCTTCGACTTATCGTCGTATCCGTTATTCAGAATGGGATAAACCCGGTCTTTCCGAATAACTCGCGTATATTTTAAATAAGTGTTACACAAACACAACATACGCCTCATTCCAATTCATCAGTCACTAACCGCAAATTAATCAAGAGAATAATTCCCCAAATATTAACCCCGAAGGCCGAAACCAACATCAGATCAATATCCAGAAAACCATTCTGCTTGGCTAACCGACAGTTAGTTTCTAAATTTCACATTCATAGGGAAAGGTTCCCATTAATTTTATCCAAGATAAATTTCTTGAATTTATTCTTTATTCTCTTCTTTTGAATTTCGATTCAACTAGCCGGGATTAACGAAACTTACCGAAGTAGTCATTTGTTTAATTTCCCAATCCCAACCTATTTATCCCATGAAGCAAAACTGGTAATACTTCATATCTAACACCACAGTGTTATCGGTAAATTCAATTACCATTTCCCGTTCAAATCTAATTAAAGATTTAACTATCGCCTGGAGCAAAACTGGTGATACTCCATTCTCGATTATTTCAATCTAATTAAAGATTCATTAAAACTCCACTTAGTTTTAATCGTTAACTGGGTTAAAGAATCAGTGTCATTTAAAACACGGTTCACGATAAACCCAAAATCACATTCATTAATTATCGGGTTAAAGAACAAGTGTTATTTAAAACACTGTTCACGATAAACCCAAAAATCAATATCAATTCAATTCCAATTAAATATCATTTAATTGGTACACTTCATTAAATCTAAATAAAAAGATTTAATCTTTTCTCAACTGGGTTCAAGAATAGTGTTAGTGAAGACACCATTCACGACAAACCCAAATCACATTTGATATTCAATACAAGGCTCTGAATAGAAAATATCCCGGCTTATATTCAATATCCAATTCTGCGGCCAACAAAGATCGTATTGGAAATAACGATATATATATCTATATCTTTCAAATTTCCATAACAACATTTGTATAATCACGAAATCCAACATCGAAACATTCCGAAGACAATTTCGATTCAAATCCATTCCAATGCAATCATTGGAAATTCTGGTTATTATCAAAACCATTTCAAATTCAATTTATTTAAAAATAAATAGAATTATAATTCTAGTTCAAAACTAGTTCATTTCGATAAAAATCTATTTTTATCTTTTCAAATATGAAGTTTTTCATCCAAATTTTTCTCAAATCATTTCTTATGATTTTACACAAATTATTACTATTTTTAATAATTTTATCAAGGCCCGTACAGTCGATTTCCATCAATGGCCATCGAACTGCACTTATAGCGACCTTTTTCAAATTTGATTTGGACATAATTCCAAATCCAACCGTTAGATTTCGAATTTCTAAAATTCATTAGAAAGCTCTTTTCGATACGAACCCAACGGTTCCAGTTTTAGGAGAATCCGACGGTCGGATCTCCCGTAATGTCCGTTTGAAATAAATGGTCGAAATTTACGAACTGCCGCGGCGCGTTCTATTCTGGCCATTATATTATATATATAATATATATAATATATATTTCGTCGATTTCTATTTAAAACGAATTATATAAATAGTTTTAAATTCGTTTCAAAAGCAATTTCAACTTCCTTCTCAATTCAAATCAAAATTGAATTCTTCTTTATAAATTCGTTTTAAAATTCATTTCTATTTAATTCAAATTTCAATTCAATTTGAATTCATTTCAATTCGCTTTCAATTCAATTTGAATTCGTTTTCAATTCAATTCATTTCGAAATCGTTTTCAATTCAATTCATTTCGAAATCGTTTTCGATTCAATTCATTTTGAAATCGTTTTCGATTCAATTCATTTCGAAATCGTTTTCAATTCAATTCATTTCGAAATCGTTTTCAGTTCAATTCATTTCGAAATCGTTTTCAATTCAATTCATTTCGAAATCGTTTTCAATTCAATTCATTTCGAAATCGTTTAAAATCGATATAAATATCGTTTACGTCAAAATGGCGTCAATCTAATCAACACGGCTTCATAAATTTCTATTTTCAAATATTATATTTCAAATATTTCTTTTTTTCAAAATAGTTGTTATTATCAAAATATTTCGTTCAACACATGACCAATCTCAATGGATGAGTACTGTCAACACATGAACCTTTATTTTGTATTGATAAAGATGTAAATTTTATTACTAAAATATTTCGTTCAACACATGACCAATCTCAATGGATGAGTACTGTCAACACATGAACTTTTATTTTATATCGATAAAGGTGTAAATTTTATTACTAAAATATTTCGTTCAACACATGACCAATCTCAATGGATGAGTACTGTCAACACATGAACTTTTATTTTATATCGATAAAGGTGTAAATTTTATTACTAAAATATTTCGTTCAGCACATGACCAATCTCAATGGATGAGTATTGTCAACACATGAACTTTATTTTATAATATTCTTTATTTTTCAAATTGGAATGAGGCCCAATCAATTACCATATAAAGTTAATTATATGGATTTTCATACAACACATGTATATAATAGCATTGAAAAATAATCAACCATCAACCAAAGTGCACTACGCTGTATAAGCATCAAATATAGCTATCTAACGCTTATAACAGCCTGTCAATCAATCGATCGACATACTTAATCAATCAGGATGAGTGAACTGCATATTTCATCCTAACACCCGTGTGGGGTTTCAAACAATCAAACAAATATTTTATTTGTGCAGTTGGGCGATGTGTAAAATTTATCGTCCCAATCAATGTCAGTCAAATCAGTGTACATAAACAAACCGTCCGGTTTGTAAATGAATATTTTATTTTATTCACTTCCACGTTAAAAATTATATTTTTAACGATAAAATATTCTATTCCAACATATGAATTTCTATTCAGTTCATTCTTTAAATAAAATGATACTTCTATTTTTCTAACTTATTTTAGAAAATTTCGGCGGCATAACGGCACGATACTAGAAACGGGACGAGGCCTAGCCTCATCCCCGGTCTAGTGAAGGCCCACGCCATTCACACATCAATCAAATTCATTCAATTCACCCAAACAACTCAATTTCAATCAAACAATCTAACTTATTTTCGCAATCAAACAAACAAGTCCATGGTCTGTGGACGATTGTGTCGGGTGCTACTAAGCACCGTCTGCATCCTAGTATATATATAACTAGAAAAATAAATTGAAAGGTGAGAAATTCTCACCGAAAGCTATCCAAACATCTTGACTCTTCTTTGATAGAAATCCTCATCGATCTCGCCTTTTTGTTACCTTCGTTGTCCGCTTTCACTACCTATGTAAAAATCGAATTTTTACTTCGCTATTCCATATATAAAAATCATATTTTTATTTCGAAGTTCAATATATAAAAATCATATTTTTATTTCGAAGTTCAATATATAAAAATCATATTTTTATTTCGTTGCTAGGTATATAAAAATCACATTTTTACTATGCTATACATTATAAAAAAAATCACATTTTTACTTTCTCTACATTATAAAGATTATATTTTTAATACTTTAAAAATATAAAAATCATATTTTTAATACTTTAAAAATATAAAAATCATATTTTTATTTTTATACCGCAAAAATCAAATCTTTACTTTACTAAAAATCCGACCTTTCTTATCTAAAAATCCGAGCTTTTGTTATCTAAAAATCCGAGCTTTAAAAATCATATTTTATCTTTTCAGAAATAATTTCTGAACCTGACTATCTTATAAATAGAATACATGCGATAAAAATTCTACTTTTATCTTTTCAAAATCAAATTTTATTTTATATTTTTTTTCAACAATGCTATTAATCTTTTTAAAAAAACAACACTGTTTTAAACTATGTATTAATATATACTGTTAAACTAAAACAAATAAAGAAAAAGAGGAAAAAACTCACTGCGTATAGTGTCAGGACCTCAATCGATCGGAGGGAAATCGAACAAGAGGGGTGGGGCTTGCGGATCTGAGGTCGGAGGTGGAAGTGTGGCTCACGGTGGAGGGTTCGACGCGTTAGGGGCCTGCGGCATTGAAGTTTGGGGCTCGCGCTCACCATTGGAGGAGGGGAGAGGCCTTCGACAGGGGTGGAGAAGGAAGGGGATCGCGAAGAGAAGGGGGGGCCAACGACGAGGTTAGGCGGCGGTGGCAGGAGGTCGGGCAGCGTGGAGATCAAAGGTGCGATTTGGGATAAAAGGGGGCTGAAGGGTTTTTTTTTCCGTTTCTGTAAATCGAATGAAGAAATAGGGGGGGGGGGGGGCAGAATGAAATAAGGGGGAGGGGAGAGAGAATGATTTCTTTTTTATTTATTTATTTATTTTAATTCCTAAATGTTGACTTTTACATACGACCTCGAAACGAGGCCCACCGCCTGTCGTCCCTAGCGTTTTACCCCCATTCCGAACACAATGGGATATGTATCGCAAGCTGATTCGATCGTTACCATCAGTTTCCGTTAAATTTACATTTAAATCACTATATTGAATTTTAAACGTACATTTCAAATTACCGGGGTCACATACTAACTAGAAAAATTCCAGAAAAATATTTTCTAGCTTCGTATTGACGATACGGTCCTAACAAAACTAGTTTCGTCGAATTCTGAGACCGTTAGAAAAATGGCCAATTTCCAGTCGATTAAAATCAACTGAAATGGTCAAAACACGTTTTCCTTTGCCACGCTCACATATTGATTCGAAAAATTATGAAATTTGGAATCTAGCAATAATTTGACATCACGGACCCAACAAAACTGGTTTCGTCGAAATCCGAGGTCGTTTGCAAAATTGCTATTTTTAAGGGCCTTATATATATAAAAATATATATAAATTCCACAGCGACTATTTCTAATTTTAAACTGGACATATCTTATTATTTCTAAGATGAAATCTCAGTTTGTTAACTTCGTTACAAAGATATAGTTATACAGATTCAAATATTTCTTGTTTCGTTCAATTCTGACTTATATTGAATTCTGTATATTCATTTGAAATTAGAAATCGAATTTTCGAACTACCGCGCCATTTTCAATTCCTTTTATAATTATATATAATTATTATATATTCTAACGACGACATATATAATATATACGTTCTAATTATATTCAAAATAAATTTCTCGTCGATATTATTTAAAATAATTCATTTTAAATAATCAAAATTCGCTAAAATTGCCAAAATAAAAATTTTAAACTGGCCCAGATTTTCCGGGTTGTTACAATCTCCCCCACTTAAAACTTTTCGTCCCCGAAAAGGAACAAAGTTGAAAGCGGCTTGATTATTCAGCTCTACGCTCGATCTGGCTTCCATTCTCCAAATCTTTAGTTTCTGAGAATTTTCAAAATTTCAAAAATTTGGCTAACACCCTAAATTTTTGAAAAATTTCGCCATAACCTCCCCTGCACCGGGAGCATCGGGGAATTTCAAATAGCTTCCCCGGTCCTTCAGATCTCAAAAAGAAAAAGAAAAAGCCAAGCGGCTAGCCAATAGGCTCACAAAATAATCATCACCCAAACAAAACAGTAAATTATGTAGTAAACATGTACCTATTTGTCGGGCAAACAAATTTTATTCTCTGCTCTAGCCTCCTTGCTATGACCTGTTCAATGATATACATGTATATGCAAGCAAATGCAACCAATTTTCAATATCGTTCAATATTTAATATAATTAGGCCAAATGGTTCAAAATTATCAAACAATCAAACAAGCAACACAAACATCAATCAATTAGTGAATTAGAGTTTCAAATCCATAATTTTGATACATATACCAAAATCAGATTTTTGATGCCAAATCACAACAATAAGCCCTATCTAATTTTGGTTCTCACACCAGTCTAATGGAAATATATAGAAAATCACACCTTCGCCACTCGAATATAAATTCTGATGATGATATATCAATCATCAGAATCACTCCCGGGCGACTAGAGCGTAATTCTATATCTATCCAGTATATTAAAATTTCAAATACACATGGATCAGACGTATATGCAAAATCTTTATATACTGGACTGTCCAACTCAATATAAATAGATAATCAGATACGAATAATTGATTTAAATTTTCAAAACAAAAATTGTTTTCATTTGAAAAATATACTCTTCACACTCGTTCTAGGATACTACTGATCCTATCTCTAACGAGTAATTCTAATTGGATATTGCTAATCCAATATCTGATGAATTCTTTCGTACGGTTCTAATGTGTCTTGTTCTCTGCTTTGTAAACCAAAGCTCTGATACCAATTGTGAAAACCCGTAACTTCCCCGTAAAGGAAAGCGTCGGATAGTTCGAGAACAAACCACAACAGAACACATACAGAAGAACATTTCACTGTATATTACAACAATGCATCAGATTACAAGAATATACAGAGTATAAATGAATATTACACAGAAATATCAAAGATTTAAATTACATTTAAATACATAGCAGCGGAAAATAATACAATACACAACTAGAAGAGATATACGGATACAAAGCTTTCCGGATATCGTTCCAGCTGTAATCCAAGATCCTGTGAATATAAATCTGCAAAACCAAAACTACTAGCTGCCCGCGTCAAAATAAGGGCACCCAGAGTTTAGGTTAAAACAATAAACTCCAGGTCAGTCATGGGACTGGTGTGAGAACTAAAACAGTTATTAATCTTTATTTTAAATCATTAGGTAAATCAAGGGACCACGCCGTATAACACGGAACGGGTTTCCTCCCAAGAATACCAGTGCATAAAACAAACAGCGCAATGCTAAATTAAGAAAAATGAAGCTGTTATAAGACCCAGGTCCTATCACACAATGCAACGCAAGCCGGGGGATAGGGTTTTCCCTTATAACAGCCAAAGAATGCTTGATACGTTTAAAACAAATCGTTTGATACTATTATAAGTGCATAGTGTATAAAACAACTTCAAATCATAAGTATCAATCATAGGCGGCATGGGTACCATATATCATGTCGCCATATATAGGTTTACAAATAAAACCGCAAATGTCACGTATTTGGAAATTGGATTTCCATCTATGAACCGAGGCAAAAGATAGTCCTCAACCGATTCGAGACGCTCTAGCCCGTGTCTCAGGTCAGAGCTCGAGTGACCTTGGAGCGACAGGGCCGGTCCACCGATGTGGATTAAACTTAAACCCTGAACATGCGTTCCCCCGCCCTACGAGGCGTCAATGAGCCAACGAATGACTCCATCGGTTCGAGAACGACCGATCAATCCGAGGCGCCTCGCAACAGCAACAACCACATAAGTCAAACTCGTCAAGGCGTGTAAAACCACTGACGCCACTTCTAACTAGAAAGAAACGCATGCCCTCCCTGAGGTCCGTCTCCCGTTTTTGGTTCATACCGGGTGTGAAACTCGCGAAGTAAACGTTACACAAAGCTACGCCACAAAGGCCGTGCTTTGATCATCAACCACAAGACTTTGCTTTTCAACAGAAGCCTTGATCATTTGCCACTTAGGCATGCCACACAGGCAATTCACTCCATGCGTTTGATATCCATCAATATATAACCCCTGAGCTCATACGTCTCAGAGAAGGGCGTTAAGCAAGAGAATAAATTCTCCGCCGCCAAACAGATATATATTTAATAGAGATCAATCACACGGACTAAAATCCAATGTCAGACACACAGTCCATTTACAAGTCCGTTCTGGGGCTGAACGAAACCGGAGGCACCTAGTACCCCGCATATCCATCGATCTCCAAGTACGTCTGGACGATCACTAACTGTTTCCATCTTCTTGGGTGTACAGCCCAATCAAGATCATTAGTAACCACCCAAACGACGTGAAGAACTCCGGTCTTCGACCATCGTCTTCATCTTCGACTTATCGTCGTATCAGTTATTCAGAATGGGATAAACCCGGTCTTTCCGAATAACTCGCGTATATTTTAAATAAGTGTTACACAAACACAACATACGCCTCATTCCAATTCATCAGTCACTAACCGCAAATTAATCAAGAGAATAATTCCCCAAATATTAACCCCGAAGGCCGAAACCAACATCAGATCAATATCCAGAAAACCATTCTGCTTGGATAACCGACAGTTAGTTTCTAAATTTCACATTCATAGGGAAAGGTTCCCATTAATTTTATCCAAGATAAATTTCTTGAATTTATTCTTTATTCTCTTCTTTTGAATTTCGATTCAACTAGCCGGGATTAACGAAACTTACCGAAGTAGTCATTTGTTTAATTTCCCAATCCCAACCTATTTATCCCATGAAGCAAAACTGGTAATACTTCATATCTAACACCACAGTGTTATCGGTAAATTCAATTACCATTTCCCGTTCAAATCTAATTAAAGATTTAACTATCGCCTGGAGCAAAACTGGTGATACTCCATTCTCGATTATTTCAATCTAATTAAAGATTCATTAAAACTCCACTTAGTTTTAATCGTTAACTGGGTTAAAGAATCAGTGTCATTTAAAACACGGTTCACGATAAACCCAAAATCACATTCATTAATTATCGGGTTAAAGAACAAGTGTTATTTAAAACACTGTTCACGATAAACCCAAAAATCAATATCAATTCAATTCCAATTAAATATCATTTAATTGGTACACTTCATTAAATCTAAATAAAAAGATTTAATCTTTTCTCAACTGGGTTCAAGAACAGTGTTAGTGAAGACACCATTCACGACAAACCCAAATCACATTTGATATTCAATACAAGGCTCTGAATAGAAAATATACCGGCTTATATTCAATATCCAATTCTGCGGCCAACAAAGATCGTATTGGAAATAACGATATATATATCTATATCTTTCAAATTTCCATAACAACATTTGTATAATCACGAAATCCAACATCGAAACATTCCGAAGACAATTTCGATTCAAATCCATTCCAATGCAATCATTGGAAATTCTGGTTATTATCAAAACCATTTCAAATTCAATTTATTTAAAAATAAATAGAATTATAATTCTAGTTCAAAACTAGTTCATTTCGATAAAAATCTATTTTTATCTTTTCAAATATGGAGTTTTTCATCCAAATTTTTCTCAAATCATTTCTTATGATTTTACACAAATTATTACTATTTTTAATAATTTTATCAAGGCCCGTACAGTCGATTTCCATCAATGGCCATCGAACTGCACTTACAGCGACCTTTTTCAAATTTGATTTGGACATAATTCCAAATCCAACCGTTAGATTTCGAATTTCTAAAATTCATTAGAAAGCTCTTTTCGATACGAACCCAACGGTTCCGGTTTTAGGAGAATCCGACGGTCGGATCTCCCGTAATGTCCGTTTGAAATAAATGGTCGAAATTTACGAACTGCCGCGGCGCGGCGCGTTCTATTCTGGCCATTATATTATATATATAATATATATAATATATATTTCGTCGATTTCTATTTAAAACGAATTATATAAATAGTTTTAAATTCGTTTCAAAAGCAATTTCAACTTCCTTCTCAATCCAAATCAAAATTGAATTCTTCTTTATAAATTCGTTTTAAAATTCATTTCTATTTAATTCAAATTTCAATTCAATTTGAATTCATTTCAATTCGCTTTCAATTCAATTTGAATTCATTTTCAATTCAATTCATTTCGAAATCGTTTTCAATTCAATTCATTTCGAAATCGTTTTCGATTCAATTCATTTCGAAATCGTTTTCGATTCAATTCATTTCGAAATCGTTTTCGATTCAATTCATTTCGAAATCGTTTTCAATTCAATTCATTTCGAAATCGTTTTCAATTCAATTCATTTCGAAATCGTTTTCAATTCAATTCATTTCGAAATCGTTTAAAATCGATATAAATATCGTTTACGTCAAAATGGCGTCAATCTAATCAACACGGCTTCATAAATTTCTATTTTCAAATATTATATTTCAAATATTTCTTTTTTTCAAAATAGTTGTTATTATCAAAATATTTCGTTCAACACATGACCAATCTCAATGGATGAGTACTGTCAACACATGAACCTTTATTTTGTATTGATAAAGATGTAAATTTTATTACTAAAATATTTCGTTCAACACATGACCAATCTCAATGGATGAGTACTGTCAACACATGAACTTTTATTTTATATCGATAAAGGTGTAAATTTTATTACTAAAATATTTCGTTCAACACATGACCAATCTCAATGGATGAGTACTGTCAACACATGAACTTTTATTTTATATCGATAAAGGTGTAAATTTTATTACTAAAATATTTCGTTCAACACATGACCAATCTCAATGGATGAGTACTGTCAACACATGAACTTTATTTTATAATATTCTTTATTTTTCAAATTGGAATGAGGCCCAATCAATTACCATATAAAGTTAATTATATGGATTTTCATACAACACATGTATATAATAGCATTGAAAAATAATCAACCATCAACCAAAGTGCACTACGCTGTATAAGCATCAAATATAGCTATCTAACACTTATAACAGCCTGTCAATCAATCGATCGACATACTTAATCAATCAGGATGAGTGAACTGCATATTTCATCCTAACACCCATGTGGGGTTTCAAACAATCAAACAAATATTTTATTTGTGCAGTTGGGCGATGTGTAAAATTTATCGTCCCAATCAATGTCAGTCAAATCAGTGTACATAAACAAACCGTCCGGTTTGTAAATGAATATTTTATTTTATTCACTTCCACGTTAAAAAATATATTTTTAACGATAAAATATTCTATTCCAACATATGAATTTTTATTCATTTCATTCTTTAAATAAAATGATACTTCTATTTTTCTAACTTATTTTTGTAATGACCCGGGTATTCCGTCGGTTAGAATTGAATATTTAATACAGTTTTAAATATTGGGTGGATAAATATAAATGGAATTTTTATATTAAGTTATCAATTTAATAATCAGTTTCGATTTAATATCGAATATATCAAGTTATCAAAATACGAAGTTGATTGAATTAAAATTTAATTTTTTGATTTAAATTACAGTTCAAATTTCAATAGAAAATTCTATTTGAAATCGAATAAGAATATTAATTTATTGTCACAGAATTTATTGTTTTAAAAATTTGATTTATATAAATTTAAATTTACATCTTCTACAGACGATTAAATTAAACTTCGTGACATATCCCGGTGTGTCCGAAATAGGGGTATTACCCTAGAAATGCCAGTTACTGTATTTAAAAAGGAGTTTGAAATCAAAGTGATAATTTAATTTAAAGAATCCGGTTATAAAACCAATTTAAATTAAAATAAAGCAAATTCTTGTGTGGACAATAAACAATAGACGTTGAGTCTCCCCCTCCACACAAGAATTTACCTTGCTGTTCAATTTTTAAACCACACCTCTCTGTTATAAAATCACACCACTCCTCTCTCAAACACAATCAAAATCGAAAGCTGTTAAAAACAAAATGAAAGCCTCTCCCTTCGAATATTCATTCGTTCACTCCTAGATGCTCGAGAACTAGCAGGCGACGCTCGCGATTAAGGGAAGTAGGGCGACTGTAAATTTGGGGTTCGATTTGAGCTAGCGCGATTGTGGCAAAGTTCGGTAGGGCATTTTGAACGATCGTAAGCGGATCTGGTAGTCTGCGAGTGGGTTTTGGGTCATCGCTACCTGGAGTGGATGATTATGGGAAGTCTCGATCTACTGTAAGTAAGCGGGAGTTGGTGCTGAACTGGGATGAAGTCACGATGGAATTGGGGGTCAGAGCGATGTCGGCAAGCAGACTTGGGAGTGGTGCGATTCGAATAGCAGGAGTTCTGGAGGAAGTATCGACATCGTGAGTTGCTGTGAAGTTTCCAGACGAGGTCGACATCACTGGTATGGCGAATTGGAAGTTCTGGAAATCATTTGAAGGGGAAGTTGATCGCATCTTGTACTGTTCTATGCAAGGATGGCTAAGGTCTCAGCTTGTCAGGGTATGGAAGTTGTGTGTACTCGAGTTGTTGCTGTGATATTGGAAACCCGGTTTGAGGAACAAGGAAGTGCTGATGGAATTTGGGTCAGGCAGTTTAATGTTTAGGGAAGTAGGAGCGTCTGGACTATGGTGTTGAGGCTCGTCAGTGGAGGAATTGGATTACTAAGTGATTAAGGTAATTTCATAGTTTATTTACTACTTGTGTATATATATAAAGGGTTAAGCGATTAAATGTGTTAATTATTTAGGTAAGCAAGCATAAAAAAAAATAGATATGGTTTAAAGGGGTAAAAATACATAGATTAATTTAATTATATTCGTTGAGATTAAATTTTAACTTAGTAACCATTTAAAAGAAGGAAGACAAAATCGAAGAAAGTTATTTATTTATTAAAAAAAATTGATTTAAATAAATAAATGGTTAATCGGAAAAATTTAAATAAACTTTATCGCAGGTATGAATTTATTCGAGACGATACATAGCCGAAATAAAATGGAGATTTATTGGATATCCAGCAAATGAATTAAGGTGAGTAAACCTCACTCACCATTTAATTAGAATTATTTCTAGTTGTTAAAAATAATTGCTATGCTTGTTTGAATATTGTTTGGTTGATTTAAAATATATATTAGTTATTTAGGACTATTATATATATATTGGGTTGATGATTGGTTGGATTCCCGCAGTCTCATTAGCGGATGCCCGCAGTTTCATAGCGGATGATTACCCTATACGCCCCACGCTATGATAGTGGATGACCTTCATACCGCGATATCCTGCCTCGAAGCGGGATGGGTATTATTTATGTGCTAACGTCTGTGGATGCAGGAATACAGGTTGGAGGAATCCCACTGGATTCCTCAAAAATATATTATCTGTTGTTGTTTGTTTGATTTCATATATATTCATATATGATGTGTTAAAAATCAAATGATTGAAAATTGGTTGATTGGTTGTTTAAAATATCACTGGGGCTTGGGATATTGATTCATAAAAATATCAAAAAGGGTATTTGAAATTTAAAAGGGGAATTCTATTTTTATAAATAGAATTTGAATTTTTAATGAAGTATAGAAACATTAGCTTGTTTTGAATACATATGAACAAGGAATCGAATTTATAAACTTTGTTTATAAATGGAAATATGGAATTTGAATCGAATTTATAAACTTTGTTTATAAATGGAAATATGGAATTTGAATCGAATTTATAAACTTTGTTTATAAATGGAAATATGGAATTTGAATCGAATTTATAAACTTTGTTTATAAATGGAAATATGGAATTTGAATCGAATTTATAAACTTTGTTTATAAATGGAAATATGGAATTTGAATCGAATTTATAAACTTTGTTTATAAATGGAAATATGGAATTTGAATCGAATTTATAAACTTTGTTTATAAATGGAAATATGGAATTTGAATCGAATTTATAAAGTTGTTTATAAATGAAAAGATGGAATTTGAATCGAATTTATAAACGTTGTTTATAAATAGAAAGGTGGGATTTGAATTGAAGTTATAAACGTTGTTTATAAATAATGCAGAGAAATTCAAATAGACTTTGAATATAGAATTTGAAAAGAGAATTCAAAAAGAAAGTTGAATATAGTATTTCAAATGGAATTTGAAAAGAGAAAATTCAAGTAGACTTTGAAAATAGAGATTTGAATAATCAAATTTAAATGGAGTTTAACTATAGATTTGAATATAGAATTCAAATAGACTTTAAACTATAGATTTGAATATAGAATTCAAATAGACTTTAAACTATAGATTTGAATATAGAATTCAAATGGACTTTTAAACTATAGATTTGAATATAGAATTCAAATAGACTTTAAACTATAGATTTGAATATAGAATTCAAATGGACTTTTAAACTATAGAATTTGAATATAGAAATTCAAATGGACTTTTAACTATAGAATTTGAATATAGAATTCAAATGGACTTTAACTATAGAATTTGAATAATAGAATTCAAATGAAGTTTGAATAAAGAGAATTCAAATAGAATTGAATTGGAATTTGAATAGAGAAGTCGATAAGGAAACGTGAGTATGAGTATAATTAGAATTTGTTAATATGAAGGTGAAATAGACTGAAAAGTTAAGTAACAGATTTAATTAACAAATTGAGTTAAAATGATTGGTATAGTTAAAATAGATTGGACAGGTATAGACATACTGGAGACAAGTATGGAATAAAGTATAGAAGTGAAATAAATAGAATGCCCGACAAAAAGGTACGTATTTAATTTCCATATGAGATTTTATGCGCCGTATCGGCAAGCCGCTTGGCTTTTTCTTTTTCTTTTTGAGATAAGAAGGACCGGGAAAGCTATTTGAAATTTCCCGATGCTCCCGGTACAAAGGAGGTTATGGCGAATTTTTCCGGGAATTTAAGGAGATAGAATATTTTTAAGATAATTTGATAGTTAGAAATCAACATATCAAAATATATAGAAGTCGATTAGAAAACGAACTTAGAAATAGAATAGTATAATCAAAAAGGAAGTATAAGAATAAAATCTAGAAAGATTAGAAAGAGAAAATGTATATGTGTTTGAAGGTGAATAATCAGTTGTATGGTATTGATTATTCGAGTAAGTAGTCTTGTCTGTTTTTGACGTTAAATGTTATTCAGTCAAGGTCTGAGAGGTAATTATACCCCAACTTGGTTGATTTCATGATATACCGATAAGTAGCAAGATTCAGGCTCGAAGATCAATGTGGAATAAGAATTCGTTAAATACTGTATTTGGGTTGTCGTAACGATGTTTTACACAACATCTGTTTTAACCCAAATATGTGCAAAGCTTGGAAATAGAATAATGAATATTTTCTAAAGTTTAGAAAATAAAAGAAGGCGATATATGGAAATGTTTTCCAAATAACGTATAAGGCCCATATGGTTATCGAAAATATTTGGTTAACAAATATTGATAAGAAATAGAGAAGAGATTTAATTAATGGAATATTAATTAAAGGTTCAGTGATTGTTGGATGTTTGGATGAACACTTGTTTTATTCGATAGTTAAATCATCGACTATCGAAACACTTGTTTTTATTCGATAGTTAAATCACAGACTATCGGAGTTTTGACCATCGTTGTCAATATGGAGAGACCGGTTGGATTATTATCCGAAGAACCACTCCATATTGGCAGTAGCGTGCGAATCAGATTATATAAAGATAATCGAAGACGGAGTAGAGTGCAAGGACTTTTTCTATTTATAGAAATAGTACCTTCGGTTCATCCTGTTCCTGGGTGACGTGTATGGATGAATGTCTGACAGAGTATTTCCAGAAAGGTCACGTACATTGATTTCTTCAACTGTACCAAGAGTGGAAGCGGAGGAGGAAACTTCTTTTAGCTGACACGTAATGTACTGTTGTAGACGTCAATTAGTGATTTTTGATGGATTTGACGATGTGACATTCGAAGTGAATATGGCGTGATGATAAAGCGTAGCTTCTAGCCTCATCAACCGGTAAATGACAGAAATCGGGCAGGCAACATGGCTATGTAGGTCGCACCTATTAGGGTGTATAATCACCTGATCTAGAGTTTCATTTACTTCTAAAAATCTATTGTCGATGCTGACCCATTCGGGAAACGGTTGCTGATCCCAATCGTTGGTGATATACATTCGATACACTCAAGCGAAATGAGTGGTCGGTCATGTGTGGCTGAGTTGCAAGATGTTCTTGTTGAACTCGGTGTATTCTCCTCTAGAGATATACCAGCGGAAGGTGATTCCATACCTTGTCATAGTTGGAAATCCATTACCCAATACGTGCTTGCGGTTTTGATTGTATATTATATATGTGGAACGTGAGATGCAAACGTTCCACTAAATTGTTATCTACTTGATTTAGACATTATTATAATATCAAAAGAGTTTTGATATAAAGATAAGTCAAGTGTTTGGATTCTCATAAGGGAAAAGCCCGTTCCGTGTTATACGGCGTGGTCTTATGAGATATCATTTAGTTTCTGAAACTGTTTTAAACTGTTTACTCATACCAGTCCCATGACTGACCCGGAGTTTATTTTGTTTTGTTCTACCTAATCTCTTGGGTGCCTAAATTTGTACGGGCAGTCAAGTAGTTCAGGATTTTACAGATCTATCTAAAGGAGCTTGGAGCAGGAGGCTTCAGCGTTATTCAGTTATAGTTGTTCCGTTATGTTGTAAGTGTTGTACTCTGATAAATGTATGATATACAGTTAAGATTTTGTATTTCAAGGATGTGATATATTATATTTTGTTCCGCTGCGATGTGAGATTCTGTGTTGTTATTTCTGTTCTTCTTCTACCTCTTTCTTCTAAAAAAAAAATGTTTCGTATTTTCGTGATATTTGGGTTGGACGTATGATGTATATAGTCAACTCTGATGTTACGGATTTGCGGGTCACTACAGTTGGTATCAGAGCCAGGTTGAGCGAATACCTAGGCTGTGTGGAAATGTGCTCATTAGAGATAGGATCAGTAGTATCCTAGAATGAGTTGAGTGTATATATATACGAGAGAGCGTATTTGTTATTTGATATAAAAACTGTTTTATATTGTGTTGACTAGTCTGTTGAGTAGATTATAAATTTTGGTCGAATCGTGGGACGCCACGAAGTCGATAGGAATTTATAAACACTTGAACAGAAGATTGAACACGATATTGTTTTCAAATAGTTAAGTTGATTGTTAGGATTATAATCAAATTAGATTATAAAAACTGAAATAGTTATATATATAACCAATGGAATTTGTATATGAAATCAAATACAAATGTGATAAATTGAAATTGAATTCCAACCATAATTTGGAATTTTAAAATCCTGGGAGTTTGGAAAATATTTTTCTAAATGGAGTTTGAAAGAAATAAAGTACTGAACTCATTCAGTAGCTGGGAAATAATTCTGATGATGGTCGCAACATCATCAGTGTTCATTTTCGAGTTTCTAAGTGATGAATTGCTGCCTTAGAAAAGTTTTTGATGGAAATTTGTTTGAAAGAAACAAGTTGTTTGAAAATTCAAATGTTTTGAATTTAGGATTGGTATAAATCTATGTATATATTTATATAACTTCAAAGGAATTTTGAAATAGGAATTTGAATATATATAGATTTCAAATAAAAGTGAAATAGAATTTGAATTCAAAGGAATTCAAATGGATTTGAACAAAGAAAATTCAAATAGAAATTGGATAAGAAAAATTCAAATGGAATTTGAATTCAAAGGAATTCAAATGGATTTGAATAAAGAAAAATCAAATAGAGATTTGAATATTAGAATTCAAATGGAATTTGGTTAAATAGAATTTCAAAGAGAATATAAAGTAGAGGTTGAATATTAGAATTCAAGAAAATATAGAGTTTGAAATAGAATTTGAATTCAAAGGAGTTAAAATAGAATTTGAATAAAGGATTTCAAATTGAAATTGAACAAAGGAGTTTAAATAGAAATCGAATAAAGGATTTCAAATGGAATTTGAATAAGGGATTTGAAATGGATTTTTTGAATAAAGGATTTCAAATAGGAATTGAAGATAAGAAAATTCAAATAGGAATTTGAATAGAAGATATTCAAATAGAAATTGAATAGAAGGAAATTCAAATATAGAGTTTGAATAAAGAAATTCAAATGGGATTTGAATATTGTAGATGTAGAGGACTTGAATATTTGAAGTGAAGTAGATCGGAAATATTATGAAATGGATTGGATATATATTAAAAAAATATCAGAATGGAGTTGAATTTAGTATAAGCAAAGTTAAAACGTTTATATTTATAAATATAATTAAAACGAGCTCGCCATAGTGCGGCAGTTCGTAAATTGGCGATTCGAACTTCAATTTAATATTCAGAACTCAATTGAAGTCGGAATTCTGCGAAACAAGAATTGTCGGGACCGGTTGAACGATAGTTTTCTAATAGAAGAGAAAAATCTGGGTTTCGTCAAATAGATTTTGAGATATGTCAAAATCAAATTTTTAGAAAAGCAGCGCCAGAAACCATTAAAAACCACAATGGTTTATATATATAAGTAAAAGGATTTTTAAAGTAAAAAAATCCGAATTGGCATTAGAAAAATATAGACTTGAGTTATAAAATGAATATGAACTTCAGTGAAGTAAGTGAAATGATTTTCAAGACAATAATCATATTTTAAATGGTTAAATAGAATTAACTAAATTGGAGAATAATTAGTTAAAGGAAATTTGAATTGAAATTGGGGTTTTGGATTAGTGGAAGAGATTGAGAATTTACATTCGAAATCGAATATATAACTCGAGTTGAAAATATAATTAGATTAGTTTATAATTAAGTTGACATATATTTGAACAAGTGATATTCAAATATAAAGGTGAAATTGGCAAAACGGTTAATTAGCAACTAGTTAATGGGAATTTGAACGATTGAAATTAAATTTAACTTAAGTAAGTTAAATGGACCGAAATGAATAAACTGAGTAAAATCAATGTGAATGAAATATGAATTTGGTGTGAATAAAGGGTTTGGTGTGAATAAAGGAAAAACCCAAAAGAGTTCAAGAGGAAATACATTTGTAACACAAATACAAAGGAAGTTATGTGCAAACAAATAGAAGGAGAAATATTTGTAAAAACATTTACAAATCGAATTCAAAGGGAGTATTTGTAAAACATTTACAAATAGATTAAATGGAAATATTTATTTATAGATAATAAATAGAATGTTATAGATGAGATATTTATTTGTTAAATAAATAGAATTTAATCAAAGGAATATTTAGAAGGTGAATAGAAAATGGAAATCTGTTTTTAACAGATAAATAGAAAAGATAAATTTATAAATAACAGTTTATAAATTACATCAAGTATTTATCATTGATAAATGGAATATATAAGTCTGAACTTATATAGAGAAGAGATATTGGTTTTTAACAACGATAGTTTTAAATAGAAGGGGCACACAACACTTGTATAAATGAAGTAACGTTATTAAAGAGAACATTTATAAAGTGAAGAACCGTTACTAAAGGTAAATCTTTATAAATGAATAAACGTTATCCGATAAGAGTTATTCGAATAAGAGAAGTCGATTAGAGATAGAGATAGTCGATTAGAGTTAGAAATAATCGATTAGAGTAAGAGTTAACCAGATAAATTAAATTGAACATAGTTAATCGAATTAGGATTTAACTAAATGTTAGTTATTCAATTAAAGTTGATCAAATATAGTTATTGAGATAGAGTTGGTCAAACATAGTTACTCAGGATAAGTTGCCATTTCGTACGACTGCTAGCGTAATTCGCAGGGCTGCAGATAGCCTAGGGCGGTCGGATGTTTCCTGGGGGAATCAGGCGTAACCATTGTGATCGCTGCGATCTAGAGTCAAGCGAATGGAGTTTAATCGAATATAGTTTATTCGAATAGAGTTAAAGGAGTTATCGAATATAGTTTATTCGAAAGGAATTATCAAATTTGGTTATTCGAAAGGAGTTACCAATTATTAGTAAATCAAAGAAGTTATCGATTTTAGTTTAATCGAAAAGAGTTATCGATTAGTTAAATCAAAGTAAGTTATAAAATATTGGTTATTCGAAGGAGTTATCAAATTTAGTTATTCGGTGGAGTTAATCGAAAAGAGTTAAATCCAATAGAGTTAATTGAAAAGAGTAAAGTGAATAGAGTAAATCGAATATAGTTTATTCGAAGAAAGGTTTTCGAATCTAGTTATTCGAAAGAGAGATTATCGAATATAGTTATTCGGAGGGAGGAGTTATCAAATATGGATTTATTCGAAAGAGAGTTATGCAAGGAAGTTTGAAATGTTGAGTATCAACATAAGTAAGTTCTGAAAAGTTACTGGGTTTGTAGCACTTTTTCTACCTTAGCAATTTCGAGGACGAAATTATTTTAAGTAGGGAAGAATGTAATGACCCGGGTATTCCGTCGGTTAGAATTGAATATTTAATACAGTTTTAAATATTGGGTGGATAAATATAAATGGAATTTTTATATTAAGTTATCAATTTAATAATCAGTTTCGATTTAATATCGAATATATCAAGTTATCAAAATACGAAGTTGATTGAATTAAAATTTAATTTTTTGATTTAAATTACAGTTCAAATTTCAATAGAAAATTCTATTTGAAATCGAATAAGAATATTAATTTATTGTCACAGAATTTATTGTTTTAAAAATTTGATTTATATAAATTTAAATTTACATCTTCTACAGACGATTAAATTAAACTTCGTGACATATCCCGGTGTGTCCGAAATAGGGGTATTACCCTAGAAATGCCAGTTACTGTATTTAAAAAGGAGTTTGAAATCAAAGTGATAATTTAATTTAAAGAATCCGGTTATAAAACCAATTTAAATTAAAATAAAGCAAATTCTTGTGTGGACAATAAACAATAGACGTTGAGTCTCCCCCTCCACACAAGAATTTACCTTGCTGTTCAATTTTTAAACCACACCTCTCTGTTATAAAATCACACCACTCCTCTCTCAAACACAATCAAAATCGAAAGCTGTTAAAAACAAAATGAAAGCCTCTCCCTTCGAATATTCATTCGTTCACTCCTAGATGCTCGAGAACTAGCAGGCGACGCTCGCGATTAAGGGAAGTAGGGCGACTGTAAATTTGGGGTTCGATTTGAGCTAGCGCGATTGTGGCAAAGTTCGGTAGGGCATTTTGAACGATCGTAAGCGGATCTGGTAGTCTGCGAGTGGGTTTTGGGTCATCGCTACCTGGAGTGGATGATTATGGGAAGTCTCGATCTACTGTAAGTAAGCGGGAGTTGGTGCTGAACTGGGATGAAGTCACGATGGAATTGGGGGTCAGAGCGATGTCGGCAAGCAGACTTGGGAGTGGTGCGATTCGAATAGCAGGAGTTCTGGAGGAAGTATCGACATCGTGAGTTGCTGTGAAGTTTCCAGACGAGGTCGACATCACTGGTATGGCGAATTGGAAGTTCTGGAAATCATTTGAAGGGGAAGTTGATCGCATCTTGTACTGTTCGATGCAAGGATGGCTAAGGTCTCAGCTTGTCAGGGTATGGAAGTTGTGTGTACTCGAGTTGTTGCTGTGATATTGGAAACCCGGTTTGAGGAACAAGGAAGTGCTGATGGAATTTGGGTCAGGCAGTTTAATGTTTAGGGAAGTAGGAGCGTCTGGACTATGGTGTTGAGGCTCGTCAGTGGAGGAATTGGATTACTAAGTGATTAAGGTAATTTCATAGTTTATTTACTACTTGTGTGTATATATAAAGGGTTAAGCGATTAAATGTGTTAATTATTTAGGTAAGCAAGCATAAAAAAAATAGATATGGTTTAAAGGGGTAAAAATACATAGATTAATTTAATTATATTCGTTGAGATTAAATTTTAACTTAGTAACCATTTAAAAGAAGGAAGACAAAATCGAAGAAAGTTATTTATTTATTAAAAAAAATTGATTTAAATAAATAAATGGTTAATCGGAAAAATTTAAATAAACTTTATCGCAGGTATGAATTTATTCGAGACGATACATAGCCGAAATAAAATGGAGATTTATTGGATATCCAGCAAATGAATTAAGGTGAGTAAACCTCACTCACCATTTAATTAGAATTATTTCTAATTGTTAAAAATAATTGCTATGCTTGTTTGAATATTGTTTGGTTGATTTAAAATATATATTAGTTATTTAGGACTATTATATATATATATTGGGTTGATGATTGGTTGGATTCCCGCAGTCTCATTAGCGGATGCCCGCAGTTTCATAGCGGATGATTACCCTATACGCCCCACGCTATGATAGTGGATGACCTTCATACCGCGATATCCTGCCTCGAAGCGGGATGGGTATTATTTATGTGCTAACGTCTGTGGATGCAGGAATACAGGTTGGAGGAATCCCACTGGATTCCTCAAAAATATATTATCTGTTGTTGTTTGTTTGATTTCATATATATTCATATATGATGTGTTAAAAATCAAATGATTGAAAATTGGTTGATTGGTTGTTTAAAATATCACTGGGGCTTGGGATATTGATTCATAAAAATATCAAAAAGGGTATTTGAAATTTAAAAGGGGAATTCTATTTTTATAAATAGAATTTGAATTTTTAATGAAGTATAGAAACATTAGCTTGTTTTGAATACATATGAACAAGGAATCGAATTTATAAACTTTGTTTATAAATGGAAATATGGAATTTGAATCGAATTTATAAACTTTGTTTATAAATGGAAATATGGAATTTGAATCGAATTTATAAACTTTGTTTATAAATGGAAATATGGAATTTGAATCGAATTTATAAACTTTGTTTATAAATGGAAATATGGAATTTGAATCGAATTTATAAACTTTGTTTATAAATGGAAATATGGAATTTGAATCGAATTTATAAACTTTGTTTATAAATGGAAATATGGAATTTGAATCGAATTTATAAACTTTGTTTATAAATGGAAATATGGAATTTGAATCGAATTTATAAAGTTGTTTATAAATGAAAAGATGGAATTTGAATCGAATTTATAAACGTTGTTTATAAATAGAAAGGTGGGATTTGAATTGAAGTTATAAACGTTGTTTATAAATAATGCAGAGAAATTCAAATAGACTTTGAATATAGAATTTGAAAAGAGAATTCAAAAAGAAAGTTGAATATAGTATTTCAAATGGAATTTGAAAAGAGAAAATTCAAGTAGACTTTGAAAATAGAGATTTGAATAATCAAATTTAAATGGAGTTTAACTATAGATTTGAATATAGAATTCAAATAGACTTTAAACTATAGATTTGAATATAGAATTCAAATAGACTTTAAACTATAGATTTGAATATAGAATTCAAATGGACTTTTAAACTATAGATTTGAATATAGAATTCAAATAGACTTTAAACTATAGATTTGAATAAGAATTCAAATGGACTTTTAAACTATAGAATTTGAATATAGAAATTCAAATGGACTTTTAACTATAGAATTTGAATATAGAATTCAAATGGACTTTAACTATAGAATTTGAATAATAGAATTCAAATGAAGTTTGAATAAAGAGAATTCAAATAGAATTGAATTGGAATTTGAATAGAGAAGTCGATAAGGAAACGTGAGTATGAGTATAATTAGAATTTGTTAATATGAAGGTGAAATAGACTGAAAAGTTAAGTAACAGATTTAATTAACAAATTGAGTTAAAATGATTGGTATAGTTAAAATAGATTGGACAGGTATAGACATACTGGAGACAAGTATGGAATAAAGTATAGAAGTGAAATAAATAGAATGCCCGACAAAAAGGTACGTATTTAATTTCCATATGAGATTTTATGCGCCGTATCGGCAAGCCGCTTGGCTTTTTCTTTTTCTTTTTGAGATAAGAAGGACCGGGAAAGCTATTTGAAATTTCCCGATGCTCCCGGTACAAAGGAGGTTATGGCGAATTTTTCCGGGAATTTAAGGAGATAGAATATTTTTAAGATAATTTGATAGTTAGAAATCAACATATCAAAATATATAGAAGTCGATTAGAAAACGAACTTAGAAATAGAATAGTATAATCAAAAAGGAAGTATAAGAATAAAATCTAGAAAGATTAGAAAGAGAAAATGTATATGTGTTTGAAGGTGAATAATCAGTTGTATGGTATTGATTATTCGAGTAAGTAGTCTTGTCTGTTTTTGACGTTAAATGTTATTCAGTCAAGGTCTGAGAGGTAATTATACCCCAACTTGGTTGATTTCATGATATACCGATAAGTAGCAAGATTCAGGCTCGAAGATCAATGTGGAATAAGAATTCGTTAAATACTGTATTTGGGTTGTCGTAACGATGTTTTACACAACATCTGTTTTAACCCAAATATGTGCAAAGCTTGGAAATAGAATAATGAATATTTTCTAAAGTTTAGAAAATAAAAGAAGGCGATATATGGAAATGTTTTCCAAATAACGTATAAGGCCCATATGGTTATCGAAAATATTTGGTTAACAAATATTGATAAGAAATAGAGAAGAGATTTAATTAATGGAATATTAATTAAAGGTTCAGTGATTGTTGGATGTTTGGATGAACACTTGTTTTATTCGATAGTTAAATCATCGACTATCGAAACACTTGTTTTTATTTGATAGTTAAATCACAGACTATCGGAGTTTTGACCATCGTTGTCAATATGGAGAGACCGGTTGGATTATTATCCGAAGAACCACTCCATATTGGCAGTAGCGTGCGAATCAGATTATATAAAGATAATCGAAGACGGAGTAGAGTGCAAGGACTTTTTCTATTTATAGAAATAGTACCTTCGGTTCATCCTGTTCCTGGGTGACGTGTATGGATGAATGTCTGACAGAGTATTTCCAGAAAGGTCACGTACATTGATTTCTTCAACTGTACCAAGAGTGGAAGCGGAGGAGGAAACTTCTTTTAGCTGACACGTAATGTACTGTTGTAGACGTCAATTAGTGATTTTTGATGGATTTGACGATGTGACATTCGAAGTGAATATGGCGTGATGATAAAGCGTAGCTTCTAGCCTCATCAACCGGTAAATGACAGAAATCGGGCAGGCAACATGGCTATGTAGGTCGCACCTATTAGGGTGTATAATCACCTGATCTAGAGTTTCATTTACTTCTAAAAATCTATTGTCGATGCTGACCCATTCGGGAAACGGTTGCTGATCCCAATCGTTGGTGATATACATTCGATACACTCAAGCGAAATGAGTGGTCGGTCATGTGTGGCTGAGTTGCAAGATGTTCTTGTTGAACTCGGTGTATTCTCCTCTAGAGATATACCAGCGGAAGGTGATTCCATACCTTGTCATAGTTGGAAATCCATTACCCAATACGTGCTTGCGGTTTTGATTGTATATTATATATGTGGAACGTGAGATGCAAACGTTCCACTAAATTGTTATCTACTTGATTTAGACATTATTATAATATCAAAAGAGTTTTGATATAAAGATAAGTCAAGTGTTTGGATTCTCATAAGGGAAAAGCCCGTTCCGTGTTATACGGCGTGGTCTTATGAGATATCATTTAGTTTCTGAAACTGTTTTAAACTGTTTACTCATACCAGTCCCATGACTGACCCGGAGTTTATTTTGTTTTGTTCTACCTAAACTCTTGGGTGCCTAAATTTGTACGGGCAGTCAAGTAGTTCAGGATTTTACAGATCTATCTAAAGGAGCTTGGAGCAGGAGGCTTCAGCGTTATTCAGTTATAGTTGTTCCGTTATGTTGTAAGTGTTGTACTCTGATAAGTGTATGATATACAGTTAAGATTTTGTATTTCAAGGATGTGATATATTATATTTTGTTCCGCTGTGATGTGAGATTCTGTGTTGTTATTTCTGTTCTTCTTCTACCTCTTTCTTCTAAAAAAAAATGTTTCGTATTTTCGTGATATTTGGGTTGGACGTATGATGTATATAGTCAACTCTGATGTTACGGATTTGCGGGTCACTACAATTTTAGAAAATTTCGGCGGCATAACGGCACGATACTAGAAACGGGACGAGGCCTAGCCTCATCCCCGGTCTAGTGAAGGCCCACGCCATTCACACATCAATCAAATTCATTCAATTCACCCAAACAACTCAATTTCAATCAAACAATCTAACTTATTTTCGCAATCAAACAAACAAGTCCATGGTCTGTGGACGATTGTGTCGGGTGCTACTAAGCACCGTCTGCATCCTAGTATATATATAACTAGAAAAATAAATTGAAAGGTGAGAAATTCTCACCGAAAGCTATCCAAACATCTTGACTCTTCTTTGATAGAAATCCTCATCGATCTCGCCTTTTTGTTACCTTCGTTGTCCGCTTTCACTACCTATGTAAAAATCGAATTTTTACTTCGCTATTCCATATATAAAAATCATATTTTTATTTCGAAGTTCAATATATAAAAATCATATTTTTATTTCGAAGTTCAATATATAAAAATCATATTTTTATTTCGTTGCTAGGTATATAAAAATCACATTTTTACTATGCTATACATTATAAAAAAATTCACATTTTTACTTTCTCTACATTATAAAGATCATATTTTTAATACTTTAAAAATATAAAAATCATATTTTTATTTTTATACCGCAAAAATCAAATCTTTACTTTACTAAAAATCCGACCTTTCTTATCTAAAAATCCGAGCTTTTGTTATCTAAAAATCCGAGCTTTAAAAATCATATTTTATCTTTTCAGAAATAATTTCTGAACCTGACTATCTTATAAATAGAATACATGCGATAAAAATTCTACTTTTATCTTTTCAAAATCAAATTTTATTTTATATTTTTTTTCAACAATGCTATTGATATTTTAAAAAAAACAACACTGTTTTAAACTATGTATTAATATATACTGTTAAACTAAAACAAATAAAGAAAAAGAGAAAAAACTCACTGCGTATAGTGTCAGGACCTCAATCGATCGAAGGGAAATCGAACAAGAGGGTTGGGGCTTGCGGATCTGAGGTCGGAGGTGGAAGTGTGGCTCACGGTGGAGGGTTCGACGCGTTAGGGGCCTGCGGCATTGAAGTTTGGGGCTCGCGCTCACCATTGGAGGAGGGGAGAGGCCTTTGACAGGGGTGGAGGAGGAAGGGGATCGCGAAGAGAAGGGGGGCCAGCGACGAGGTTAGGCGGCGGTGGCAGGAGGTCGGGCAGCGTGGAGATCAAAGGTGCGATTTGGGATAAAAGGGGGCTGAAGGGTTTTTTCTTTTTTCTTTTTTCCGTTTCTGTAAATCGAATGAAGAAATAGGGGGGGGGCAAAATGAAATAAGGGGGAGGGGAGAGAGAATGATTTCTTTTTATTTATTTATTTATTTTAATTCCTAAATGTTGACTTTTACATACGACCTCGAAACGAGGCCCACCGCCTGTCGTCCCTAGCGTTTTACCCCCATTCCGAACACAATGGGATATGTATCGCAAGCTGATTCGATCGTTACCATCAGTTTCCGTTAAATTTACATTTAAATCACTATATTGAATTTTAAACGTACATTTCAAATTACCGGGGTCACATACTAACTAGAAAAATTCCAGAAAAATATTTTCTAGCTTCGTATTGACGATACGGTCCTAACAAAACTAGTTTCGTCGAATTCTGAGACCGTTAGAAAAATGGCCAATTTCCAGTCGATTAAAATCAACTGAAATGGTCAAAACACGTTTTCCTTTGCCACGCTCACATATTGATTCGAAAAATTATGAAATTTGGAATCTAGCAATAATTTGACATCACGGACCCAACAAAACTGGTTTCGTCGAAATCCGAGGTCGTTTGCAAAATTGCTATTTTTAAGGGCCTTATATATATAAAAATATATATAAATTCCACAGCGACTATTTCTAATTTTAAACTGGACATATCTTATTATTTCTAAGATGAAATCTCAGTTTGTTAACTTCGTTACAAAGATATAGTTATACAGATTCAAATATTTCTTGTTTCGTTCAATTCTGACTTATATTGAATTCTGTATATTCATTTGAAATTAGAAATCGAATTTTCGAACTACCGCGCCATTTTCAATTCCTTTTATAATTATATATAATTATTATATATTCTAACGACGACGTATATAATATATACGTTCTAATTATATTCAAAATAAATTTCTCGTCGATATTATTTAAAATAATTCATTTTAAATAATCAAAATTCGCTAAAATTGCCAAAATAAAAATTTTAAACTGGCCCAGATTTTCCGGGTTGTTACAATATATAATGTCAACATTTTATTCTAATTTTAATTTGTATGCCAAATCATCATAAAACAATGCTAACAACTGCAATCTAAATTGCAGATATATAATCATAATCCATCATATGGATCACTACAGACACAATTTATAACCAAATATACATATGTAGAAGATTTAACTAACATTTATGACCATTAGTTCATAAATATTAATACAGACCTATTAACCCAGATTTCATACAAACATACCATGTGTTAAACCATGATATCAATGCATATCATTTCAATTATATGTTATCTAATATACACTTATACTAAATATAACATACCAAACATTATACGTGGTTTCTGGGCAACAGCCTTTTAGCATGACTTTCATGCCACAATATGTCAGGAATTTTATTATGCAAGAATGCATACTAGAACATTTCCATATGACTCATTGTTCCCATAATATTAGCAATAGCCGAGTATATAGATTCAAGTTGCCATTAAACTGTAATTATACAAACTAACAGATTTAAATATTTTATTAAATCTGATCTAATAGGACTAGATTTCCTGGATTAATAAAAACTGAATTTTGATTATTTTACCAGGTACCTTGGTTCATCAATTAGAAATATCTTCTAATCTGAAATTATTTCATAATTTTATATCATATATAAAACTAGTTTATCATAGAACAATTTTATATTATGTATCAAATACAAATTACCTTATTTCAATGAAACATTTTCACAGGTTAACTATGAACCAATTTCAGGTTAAATAATCTATGTTGAAGTCCTTATATGTTTATGCAATTTATAACTAATACTATATATTTATAGATTGCTACAAAGACTTTAACAACAGTAGTTTCATAAAACAATTTAGTTCATAATAGCTTATATAAGTACAAAATCAGTCATGCATAAGTAAATACATACATGCTTATGACTGTGTATACTTATGTTATCCAACAATTGAATACAGTTTAAAACAATTTTAAACAACAAGATCCATTTTCATTTATTCAAATCTAAACGTATATAGTATATGTATGAATAATTAGGCAACAAAGTATCATCCTTGTTAATATGTACGTAACTGAACACTTCAGAATTAAGCACAAAAAACCCATTTGAAAACCTGTATCATATTTTAATTTTTGTATCAAACAAAGATTTTAATCTCAATGAAACAATTTCATTTTATAAATAAATCTTCACTAAATACAAATATCAGTGAATATAAAGATTAAAACCAAAATTTATATATATATATATACATATATATATATATATATATAGATCATACCATAAATATTGTGACTTGATGGTCATAATTTATAATTTATTCATGACCAATATTATGATGATTCAAAATAAAAATAAGAATTAGCTATGAATATAATTGTTGGATCAATAATCAGAATTATTTCTTTTGATCAAAATCATAACAGGTTTCAAAAGGAGATTGTAATACAAATAATTAAATCAATAGAATTATGATCTGCTTTAGGGATTGCCCCTAATTAATCTAATTAATCAATCCAGAAAAATCTGTCTTAACATATTTCCAAATAAATGAATTTACTAAGCCATATAAACAGTTCAAAACTGTTTATTCGTCAATCAAACAAATTTGATTTTACTAATACTATTTACTAATATAACCAGATCATTACTCTGCTCGAGCTAATATCTAAATGTTTGTGGTTCTATTATGCAAGATGAGGAAACAGAATCAATATCTGATATTGATTCGGTATTTGATTAAATGATTCTGGAATGTTTACTAATAACAAAATAGAATTTTGTTGATTATAAAACATTCCCTATTGCAGAATCCACTGTCTTTTATATTTCAAATCCAATCAAAAATTTAAAACAACGACAGAACAAGGTTGATATCAGACATTAATCCTTGATATCATGTCATGCTTGTATCAAATACAAGTCTAATACGTGGGGAATATTTTCATTTCAGAAACGAAACCATATCAAATTCCCAATTAAACAAGCTGGAATCAAAAACCCTTAATTTCTATATCCACTGTTATCAAATAATTAGGGGTCCAAATCAAACCTAAAAATGAATTCAAAGTACAAATTATAGCAAGCCTGTGCTCTGATACCATTGAAAGAGAAATTGGTTCGAATTCATACCGTATAAATTTGAAATTGCAACCAATTCAACAAGATCTACGCTATAAACTTGTAAATCGAAACTATTTTAGGTTAGAATTCATACCTGTTCAAAGCTCCAGGAATTCACGAACTCGAATTAGGATAGTTCTGGTCCAATTTGAACATCGGAAATTAGGGAAGTGATGAATCGTGAGCAAGACAAAATACCTTGCCTCTATAAGTATCCATGCGAACACCATCTTCAATCGTCGAATGAATCGAAGAAGAAGGGAAGGCCAGCGGTGCTAGCCGCCATTCCTATTTTGATTAGGGTTTTTCCCTTTTCTGAAAAGGGTCGGGGTCAATTATGTATTATATAAAAGAAGAAAACCCCTTTTTAATAGATGCACGTGCACATTAAAATAAGGAACAATTCCTTATACCCTTTCAACCACAAATATCAGCGGTTGATCTATTGTTTTATCTAAAATCAAAACAGCCTTCCCCTTACAATGTTCTAAGCGTGTGACCCTATAGGTTATTACAACGTTGGCAATAATTTTAAATCGTATTTAAAATCATAAATAGTGATTGGCATCTAGCAATACGTCGCTGCTACCCAAGTTATAATAAGATTATCGATTCAATACAACCTTTCTGTGACTAGTGTATCAATGTAATATAATCCTTTTAACCAATATATCCAGGATTAAACTAGAGGCATGGATCGTATCATCCTCGTTATAATTTAATCCAATTTTCTTGATCGATGAGTAGACTGTTTAAAACAAATCAATATTTGAGCACGACCATGCATTTCACAATCTCACTCAATCAAGAGGCCCATGGATATCACTATGAATATATCGTAGGGTTAAATTCCATCTCGATCATTCATAATTTATATTCGATTCGAGATATATCCAATAATCACCGTTATCATTACTCTGTTACGAAATAACTTTAGATGATATCAAAACACAAATATCCTCGAATAAAATTATAATGATGTCAGGTCTGAGGACCATTACATCACTGTCACTATGAGAACAACTTATGATATTGTTGATTATATTCCACGTAGTTATCTCACGGTGGGTCAGCCCAATACGCTATTGTCCAATACATATTTATATCTTGACTTTAATATCACGTATATTAATGATCAATGAGATGTGATCATCAGTCAATCAATATACTAGTCTCAACGCTTTATTGTTGTCCTATATAAACAATAAAACTCGACTAGGGACATTTAAGAATTATAGTACTTATCACATTATATAATCTCAAGTTCAGTCTTACTCGAACTATATAATTCTGTATTATTATTCAAAGGACTTCTATTAAATTATTATTTATATTACGCAGTAAATATAACATAACAGAATATTTTTATTCCAAATAAAATAATAACGTTATTAATCACATCAAATGGATTGCCTCTAGGGCATAAACTCTAACAATTTTAACCCGAACGGGTTCATCGATCGATTTTATTCGTTTTGTAATGAATACGAAAAGGAAATGGATTTCAAAATCTAATATTTTGAAAATATTATCATTTTAATATTATAATGATATGGAATATTCAATTTTGATTAAAAATTGAAAATGAAGTTGAAATCATTTTGAAATGAATTTATAAACGAATTTATAAAATACGATTTAAATGGAAATCAACGATATATAGATGTATATTATATATATTATATGGCCTGAATAGAACGCGCCGCGCAGCGACCGTTCACGAATTTCGACCATTAACTTCAAATTGATGTAATAGGAGATCCAACCGTCGGATTCTTCTAAAATTGGAACCGTTGGGTTTGTATCAAAAAGATCTTTGCAATGAATATAGGAGATTTAAATTTAAATGGTTGGATTTTAAAAGTTATCAAAATCAAATTCAGAAAAGGTCGCTATGAATGCAATTCGGTGGCCGATATTGGAAACCGACTGTAATTACGATAATAAAATTATTAAAAATATGGAAAAATAGCGTAAAATCATAATAAATGATTTGGAAAGATTTTGGATGAAAAATTCTAGTTTTGAAATGACAAAATACATTTTTATCGAAATGAACTATGTAACACCCTGTATTTCAACAAAATTAAAAGAGGATAAATTAAAGAATAATTAATATCTATAATTAAGGGAAACAGATTACGTCATTGCATCCGTCTCGAAATTCTGGTCAGGATTGACACCTGGTTTGCGTAAAACGGATAACATATGAAGAAGTTGCGGACGATAGAATTTTGACGATGAGAGCATGAACAACTCGCGCACTTGATAAATGCGCCAAGGCATTTTTACACTAGCGCACCTATAAAGTGTGCCCATAGTAGTTTTTGGGCATCCGGACCCAAGTGGGTGTTGGCCCATGGCCTGATTCCCCTTAGGGCCGGTGGCACTCGAATTCTGGAGGCTTGCAACTATAAATATATCCTCATTCCTCTAGTTTTCTCTTACTAAAAACAATGGAGGCCAAATGCTGTCAGTGCCTAAACTGAATCTAATCCTTTCTTCTTCTTCAAATCAAGTTTAAAGATTCAAGTGTTTCAAGTGTAAATCTGAGATACAAACTTCACTTTTCTCCTTCTATTCTTATAGATCCGATCCTTGTGAGTATGGTTACTTTTAGTTTTAAATGATTAAAAGTAAACGTGATATGACTGTGATTTGGATTTGTTATAAATTGTGAATCTATGACATTCTTGGATGTTAAACATTATCATGCTAGATCTACCTTTATAGATCTAATTCGCTTATGTTTAGTTTATCATGTCACATTTGTGGATCTTAAATATTATCATGTTAGATCTACCCTTATAGATCTAATTCGCTTGTGGTTAATTTATCATGTCACATTTGTGGATCTTAAACTTTATCATGCTAGATCTACCTTTATAGATCTAATTCGCTTGTGGTCAATTTATCATGTCACATTTATGGATCTTAAACTTTATCATGCTATATCTACTTTTGATTATGGATCTAATTCTTTAGATCATTTGGTACTTATCTTGTTGTGGATAATTTAGATCTGTCATTAATTGGACATATGAATCCTTATTTATTCATGCCTATTGTGATATCCTTAGTATGTTAGATCTAGTTTTATTATCACATGCTCACTGGATCTATTTTTATATGTCCACTTTATCACTATGCCAATTACATGTTTATGTCACTTTTGTTAAAATAATCACTATTGTCATCTTTCCCTTTTATTGTTTATGGCTAGGCTACTTTCTAGCATAGGCATGACTCCAAATATATGTGAATGCATTAGTTAGGAAACGGGGGAAAACTTTAGAATTGGCATAACTTGAATGACGAATATGATTTTGGACATATAATCCATTATGAATATAATTGGGTAAGTGGGTATGAACACCTATAAAGACATAGGTATAATTAATTGGTTAATTATTAAAATGCCCAAGATTACAGTAATTAGAAAAATGTAACTGCATTTATGAAACGAGGTTAGATTGCATTTGTGGTGGAAGTCTGCCCGGACCCGATCGGCATATCCAGCAACCGCAAATATTGAATCTAATGTGAGGGGTCTAAGTGCTCAAATACGAGACGGGCTAAGATACGAGGTTAGGACCAACTTGTGGAAGAAGTCTGCCTGGACCCGACCGACATATCTAGCATCCACAAGTTATTGGCCTAATGTGGGAGGTCTAGCGCATTATAACCATAAATGGACATGGTAACGAATTGGAATACTTAACCTAGTTGAATACATAGGGATTGTATGAATATGAACTAAAGTTGGGGTTAAGTAAATTTGGTTGAACAGTGGGTAGGTTAAGTAAATCTGAGGGGTTGGGTAATATTTACATATAGGCCCACAAACTTAACTTGATAAGGTTATGTAATTAAAGACAACTAGTGGTATACATAACCGGTGGAAATAATAAAGTTATGTAATTAAAGACACCTTCTAGGGTAAGCATAACTTGTAGAAATGATAGGGTTATGTAATTAAAGACACCTAGTGGTATACATAGCCAATGAAAACCTAGTGGGGGATACAAGACAAAGGGGAGAGCTTGTATCATATTGTGTGGGACCCGTTTCAGCCAGTAACCCGGAGTAGGTATCAAACATGTACTCCGAACTAGGTCGGAGAAGGGGCACACTTACTGGACTAATTGTAAGAGATCCAAATATGGAGGACGGTGTGGGCGGCGAAAACCGACCGGCCCATGTGCGTGCATGAGCCGAGCAGAGGAGGATAAGACAACCGTGAAACCTATAGATATGGGGCTGTGCATATCAGCCAAGAGTTGTCACTTTAGGACGTAATACATCCTACGGTGGGGTCGGCACAGAGTATCTACGTAGATTAGGGAGCCGATCGATTAGATTAGTAGTTAGGGTACATTTGGACATATGCCTAAGTCTACCACCTTATAGTGGAAGGGATCATCTCATTCTGGATATACTAGTAGTAGTGCAGAGTAATCATTAGAAGCGCATACACCCTATCATATTTAACTTATCATACCTACATTTTATGATGTTATCTCTCTTATCCACTTTATATGTCAGTCATGATACTTTTACTTATTTACTTGCTAAAAGTAACTGGACTCACCAGACTTTATGTTTGACCCTTTTTGTTTCATGTTCTTTCTTCCTCCCCCCACCCCCACAGGTTCGCATGGTGGGAATTCTCAGGCTTAGTCAGGACCCAGTTATCATCTTGCTTGGATCTGCTTCTGAAGTATTGCTCAAGTTCTCATCTCTACTATGGTTTTTCTCTTTTTGGGAAATTATGCTTTTTGTGTACTCTGATGGAACAAGACAGAAAGTTTTATATTTTTTCAATGGCTTTTAAGTAGTTTTAGACTTGTGATATTTTGGACCATAATGTTATGATTTATGTTTGAAATAAAATTTTAAATTCCGTTGTTGCTTTTATATCTGTCTTGTAATATTTTTGTTTCCATTTACCTATAACGCTTCACGAAACTTAATGCATTCCCTTAGTGAGTGACATTAACGGGCGTGGGGTGTCACAAACTGGTTATTAACTAGAATAATAATCCAACTTTTTTAAATAAATAAATTGGGTTTTAAATAGTTTTGATATAACCAGAATTTTCAAACGTATGAATTGGAATGGATTGGAATAGAAATAATTTTCGGAATATTTCGATATTGGATTCCATGATTATACGGATATTGTTGTGGAATTTGGAAGATATAAATATCGTTATTCCCAATACGATATTTGTTGGTTTCAGAATTTGATATTGAATATAAGCCAATAAAATTTCTATTCAGATCCTTGTATTTAATGTCAAATTGGATTTTGGGTTTGTCGTGAATGGTATCTTAAATAACACTATTCTTAAACCTAGTTGAGAAAAGAATAAATCTTTTAATTAAGTTTTAGTGAAATTTACTAATTAATTAATATTTAATTGGAACTGAATTGAAATTGGATTTTTGGGTTTATCGTGAACGGTGTTTTAAATGACATTTGTTCTTTAACCCAATTAACAATATAGAGATGATTTGGGATTTATAAATCTTGTTATTAAGATTTAAGGGAAAATTTCCAAAGTAAAGTTTTCTAATTTAATATAATTAAATTTGAATTGAATGGAATTCGATTTGGTAGTAATCGAGATGAGCTCATGTAAAGGAAGTGAAACACCCCACCTCCGTTAAGGTCACTCACAAAGGGAATGCCTTAACTTCGATGGAGCATTTTAGGTAAGAGATGCAGATAAATTACAAGACAGACAAATAAAGCAGTGGAAAATAAAGTCATTTTGTAAACAATGTGGTTCAGTCAAGCTTTTACAATAGTTGTCTCAATCATACTTAAAAGTAATACAAATAACTTCTGTCTTGATTTGAAAACTTTCAAATATAAAAGAAGCATAAAAATAACAATGATATTCCTCAATAAAGCATGAACCAGCCATAGCAGTGGAAGAGAGTGTCCAAAGCAATACATCGACTATCTTCAAGCTTGGAAAGAAAACTGAGCTAAGTGGTAATGTTTCCTCCCTGTGAACCTTGGGGGGGGGGACGGAAGAAAAGAGACGAAACAAAACTAGGTCAGACATAAGTCTGGTAAGTCTAGTGACTTTCAGCATATAAACAGGCAAAAGCATTATGACATGAATAAACTGAATATAAGAAAATACCATGAGAACAAGGATAACAAGATTACATACGATTAGTATAGATATGATAAGGCAAGGTAAACTGAATGCGCTTCTACTCTTTCTCTGCTTCGCTACTACCTTATTATTCTGATTTTTATATCTCTGCACCACCTAACTAGTGTTCCAACTAGTAATCTATATAAAATGATAACGTGATCCCAATCCCCGCAATTGTGGTAGCCTTCATGTAACACCCCAGATTTTTGAATAATCGAATTAACTAAAATAAAGAATAATTAATCTCAGATGTGAGAATTATGGGGATTGGGTTGCGCCATAGTGTTCATCTCGGAATTCTGGTTGAAATAGAGTCCGAGTTTGTGGGAAACGGGTACCGGATGAAGGAGTTATAGACGAACGAAGATTGGTGGCAAAAGAGAAAAAAAATTAAAATGCATTGGCGCACTTGGGAAGTGCGCCAGTACATATTTGCACTGACGCACCTGCCAAGTGCGCCCAGGCCGAGGCAGTGAGCCTGCACAGCTTTTTGGTTCAAGCTGACCCATGTTGCTGAGTCCTTTCTGACTCTTTACTGAGTCATTAGGGTTGACTTGTCACCCTATCTTGACTGTGTGGTTTCGATTAACCCTAATATCATCCGATGGCTTAAATTAATTCAAAACTCTATAAAAAGACCCATAGACTAAAACCCTAAATCAGAATTAAAAATAAAACTATGGCCGTCATGCTGCTGTCTTGAACCCTAGAGCAGCCGCCAACAAATTAAAGAGGAAGAACAGCAAATCAAATCAGAACTACTCAACCCTAACAACGAATCTTCTTCAAAGTAGAGCTAATGCAACTCCAGAAATCAGAATTCAGAACTCAAGACCGCTTTTGAGTTGTGAGTTCGATCACCTTTACAAAATAATTGCTAAATCAATTATGATGTGATATATGTTGGATTATAAGTTGTGGTTGTGAATCTAATTCATATATTTAATCATGTATGTTAACTTGATTCATATTATATGATGTTATGAAAGTTTTATATGCGATGCTATGCAAGTTTTATATATGATGTTATGCCGGTTTCACATATGATGTTATGCAAGTTTTATATATGATGTTATGCCAGTTTCATATATGATGTTATGCAAGTTTTATGTACGATTTTATGCAAGTTTTGTATATGATGTTATGTAAGTTTGGATCTAAAATATACGCTCGTAGTTCATGATGTTAACTTGTGTTAATGAATCCCTTTTTATAATCCAACCACCTAGGTTTATAACATCAGTTTTTATGCGAATATGGATGTGGAACATATGCTAGTTCGTATAGGTATTATGTTCGTATGCAAGTTTAAGTGATAATTGGATTCGTATATATATATATATATATATATATATATATATACACAAATTCACACCTTTAATGTTTAGATCCATATTCAAGTTGACATTTTTATGTTGAATCTATGACATGCCTAGTTATGCAAGTTTACATCTTTATGTGGATCCATAGTTTACTCAAGTTAACACCTTCATTGGATCCATAGTTATGCAAGATGACACCTTTATGTTTAGGTTGACGACATACATAGTTTATGTAAGTTTGTAATAATTACCTAGGCTAGTTGGGTGTAAAACTATGTTCATACATGCAAGCTCACACCTTTTAGATCTATGATTTTTGGATCCTTGATAATACAAAGACTATGTAAGTATGTTGTAATTCTTAATTGCAAGTTTGATGCAAATTAGATCTATTATTGTTTGTATGTGATTTTGTGACGTTTATTCCTCTTTTTAAGTATTAGACTAATTGCTCGTCTAATATGAATATGTCATGTTAAGCGAACGAATGACGGGGGTACGAAGGGGATAATATTAAAAATATTTAATTGGCATGTAATGGCCTAAAGAGGCATGTAATTAATTTTAAGGAATAAAATTAATTAGTAATGAAATTGGTATAATTTATATACCACAAGTAGATGAGCATAAATGCCCTAAAATGCATAAAATATAATTGTGGTGAAAATTGGTATGATTTTACATACCATAAATGGATGGACATAATTGAGTCAATTATGGACATCGTTAAATTTGGAATTGATTGATAATTTGAATAGGGAAAGTAATTCAAATTGGGGAATGATTAATTAGGTGTAATTAATCGTCTAAGACACGAGGTTAGGCTCGTTTGTGGTGTATGACTGCCCGGACCCGTCCGGAAAATCCAGCTGCCACAAATGCCAGTCTAATGTGAGAGGTATTAGGCACAAATTAAATACGTAACAGTTGTAAAGACACGAGGTTAGGCTCATTTGTGCTGTAAGACTGCCCGGACCCGCCCGGCAAATCCAGTTGCCACAAATGCCAGTCTAATGTGAGAGGTCTTTATGCGGTTACGGTCTTAATGAATTAAGAAACACTTAACCAGATAAACATGTAGTGGGACATGAGGGGGTTAAGTGGGTGCCTTGGGTGGCATGTGGAATCTAGTGAGTGCCTTGGGTGGCATGAGGAAATACGATTAGTAACACTTAACAATGGTAAAACAAGTAAGTTGGACATAGGGGTTAAGTGGGTGCCTTGGGTGGCATGTGGACTTACTAATAGAAACCCTTAACCAAAATTGAAACATGTAATTGAAACATGAATAAGAAGTGGGTTAAGTGGGAAATACTAGAGGGGACCAAGCTTACGTGGATAGCTTGTGTCAAGTCATGGGGGCCCATTTCAACCAGTAACCCATACGTATCTTTGTGGGCTCGACCCAAGTCGAGGACGGGACACGCATACTGGGCTTGACTGTAAGAGGCCAAACCGGGTTAGCGGTGGCAACGCAAGTCCAACGGGTTCATTTGCGTGTGTGGACCCGGGCTGGTAGGTAAGACGTTGTTGCATCGTGTAGGTATAAGCCGTGCATCATTGGTGGTATCGGGTTGCCACTTTGGGGAGTGATACACCCCACTGTGGGGCCAGCATGGGTATCTACGAGTTAGGGAGCCGATCGAATGGGGCAGGGTAGTGGGTACACCTAGTGGAGATAGGAGCAGACGACACCTATGTAGTCAGCTAGGGGTACACGAAGCTACCACTATTAATTATTAAGGGGGTACACCTAGTGGAGATAGGAGCAGGCGCCTCCTATGACGTCAGCTAGGAGTACATAGAATTACCATTATTACTTATTGAAGGGGTACATCTAGTGGGGATAGGTACACGTTGGGTACCTATGATATCAACTAGAGATATACAGTCAAACATGGAGGATAGTGGGTACATCTAGTAGTACACGAAGCTATCATCGTTCTATTTAGCCAAGAGGGGTCAAATTTCTAGAGTGACTAGTAGGGGTGCAGTTAGTGTTAGTACAGTACAGTATGGTACAGTACGGTAGAGTATAGTAATTATCCTATATCGATTAGGAAGCGCCATTTACGTTATCTCTGTTTCTCTTGATTGCCTTGCCATACCCATGTGGTTCACACAGTCATTACCTTATTCTCCAGCTTATATCTTATCATATTGCTTTAATAATTATGTTGTTAGAGTTATCGCACTCGCCAGACTTTATGTCTGACCCCCTTTGTTTCCACCTCTTTTCTTCCTCCCCTCCCCCCAGGTTCTAAGGGTGGGACTGATACTAGTGGAGCTTGATTGGGATCTCTTTGGGAGCACTTGGATTTGGATTGCCGAAGTAAAGTTCAGCCTATCATTTTCTTTATGGCTATTTGTAGTAGTGGGATTATGTACTTTGTTTTATCAAGATGGATATTATGTACTTGACTTTGGTTTATGGTTTTTGATGATGTAACCAAACATATTTACCTTCTGCTGCAATAAATAAAGTTTTCAATTTTCAAGTACTGCTTTATATCTGTCCTGTTGTGATTTTCTGTTCTATATTCACTTAAAATGCTCCATGGAAGTTAATGCATTCCCTTTGTGAGTGACATTAATGGACGTGGGGTGTTACACTTCAGGTGTACATCTATTATGAGGATTCCACCTCAATCTGCCAAATTACCATGAATGTGTTAGATGTACCCTTACTACCCTATCGATCGACTCCCTGCTTGTATTAATTTCTCTTGTGTATCTGTCAGTCGGCCCTCTCTTGCGTGTAGATACCCTGTGCTGGTCCCACCATAAGGTGTATCAATCCTAATGATAGCAACCCGACACGATTCAAGATGCACAGTGTATGACTACTAGTACCCAGTGCATGCTTTTCCCACTCCGGAGTACGTGCATGCCCGTCAACCGTCGGAACCCACACTGACATACCCCCTGCCGCTATTTTGACCGCTTATAATCAGCCCAATAATCGTGCCCTACCCTGCCTAGTTTAGGGTACCATGATACATCAATGTGGATTACTGCTGAAATGGGTCCCCGTTACTAGGGTATCCTATTGGTTAAGTTTGTGGGCCTATATATACAAATATTACCCACCAACCCGATATGTACTTAATCCTCCCACTGATTCAAGCATGTTTATTTAATGGTTAAGTTTTGTGGGCCTATATTTACTAATATTACCCACCAACCCGATATGTACTTAACCCTTCCACTGATTCAAACATGTTTATTTAATGATTAAGTTTTGTGGGCCTATATTTACTAATATTATCCACCAACCCGATATGTACTTAACCCTCCCATCGATTCAAGCATGTTTATTTAATGGTTAAGTTTGTGGGCCTATATTTACTAATATTACCCTCCCAACTTGATATGTACTTAACCCTCTCACTGATTCAAGCATGTTTATTTAATGGTTAAGTTTTGTCCATTCATGTTAACTTAACCCACCCATTCATCATGTCATGTTGGTTACGTGTTTCTTGTTAACTTTACCCTCCTTACTTATCATGTTGGATTGATTAAGTGTTTCCTATTAACTTAACCCCGTTCGTCCATCAAGTTATATTGGTCAAGTGTTTCTTGTTAACTTAACCCCACGTGTTCATTGTATTGGTTAAGTGTTATCAATCAATTCAAGTTACTTAACCCACCTACTTGTCATGTTACTTTGGTTAAGTGTTGCCTTCTTGTGTCATCTTAACCCTACCACAAATCAAGTTATATTGGTTAAGTCTTGCCCTCTTGTTTTAACTTAACCTTACCACAAATCAAGTTATATTGGTTAAGTGTTGCCCTCTTGTTTTAACTTAACCTTGCCACAAATCAAGTTATATTGGTTAAGTGTTTCTTATTACTTAACCCTACCCATTCACCATACTATACTGGTTAAGTGTTTCCTATTAACTTAACCCTAGTCATTCATCTTGTTATATTAGCATTAATTGATTTATTAATGCACCAACCTCTCACATTAGATATGTGTTGTTGCGGTCACTGGATGTGCCGGGCGGTTCTAGGCAGTTTTACACCACAACTCAATCTAATGTAATGGCCCGAATTTCCGTACTCTTTGAGTCGACTAATAACACCACAAGTTCAACCCAAATTGCATAGAAATACGAATCATTATTAGAAAGAAGCTAGAGGATGAGAAATAGAAAGAAAGAAGTATTAGAACAGAAGAAAACGAAGACCACAAACTCACAGTGGAACGAACAAAATATATTAGATAACATAAACTTTGAAATAAAATTTAGTAACTTTATATACATACATCAGAGCACAACAGTAATCTCTGGAACAGTTATAAACATCTGTTTCCAGATACGAACATAATACACAGCGGAAAATATGATAGTCTATAGCTAACTTAATGAAGCATTCTGCTTCGAGCTCCTCCAAGTGAATCTAAAAAATCCCAACTACTTGACTGCTTGTACAAATTTGGGCACCCAAGAGTTTAGGGAAAACAAACAAAATAAACTCTGGGTCAGTCACGGGACTGGTGTGCGTAAACCCAACCATTTGTTTAACTTCCAAAATCATTTTGAAAGAAATGATAATCGTAAGACCGATCCACACATAAACACGGATGGTTTTTACCTTATGATAACCAAAATATTTTGATATCAAAATCTGGTGATATTATAATAGTGTCTACAACAAATAAATAGAATCTAGCGGAACGCTTGCATCTCACGCTCCATATATAATATAAAATATAAAATCGAGAACCTCATGGCGCTTATTGGAGATTGGATTTCCAACATGACAAGGTATGGAACCACCTGCCGATAGTGTATCTCTAGAGGCGAATACACTGGGTTCAACAAGAACGTCTTGCGACCGACCCACACATGACCGACCACTCATTTCGCTTGAGTGTATCGAATGTATATCACCAACGGTTGGGATCATCAAGCGTTTCCCGAAAGGGATAGCATCGATAGATTTAAGAAGTAAATGGAATTTCTCTAGATAGGTGATTATACATCCACATGGGAGCGACCCACATAGCCATGTTGCCTGCCCGATTTTTGTCAAATCCCGGGTTATGAGGCTTGAGGTTTGAATTATCTTCCAGAACATCTGGCCATCATTCACTTTGAATGCCACATCATCATACCCGCCAAATCACAAATTGATTTCCCCAAAAATACCACGGGTATAAATCTAAGAGAAACGAATTCCTCCGCCACCAAATGTAAGTATGTTTGAAGAGATTAACTTACGCGATCCGTTAGATATACTTTGTCAGACATTCGTCCATTCACTTTGTCCTGGGATTGGACAAACTGAAGGCACTATCCTGTAAACAGGACAACCCTTGCATAACTTCGTCTTCAATTATTTTCATCATATTTGATCGCAACGCTAACGCATATACAGAGTGGTTTCCAGATAATGAATCTGATCCCGGTCTCTCCGTATTGACGACGGAAAAATGGTCAAAAACTTCGATAGTCGGTGATTTAACTATCAAAGAAAAATAAGTGTACAACCAACGATCTTATTTCCAGGTAGGAATACGATCGATCAATCATAAATTAACATTGGGCCCCTTTATATCAATTCCTTATTATATTATCATTTACAATTCCCATTTCCCATCTTTCGTATTCTTTTGTAGCACGATTTCCCCATTCGATTCTTTGGAAACAATTTCCAATATCATAATTTCTTTATTTGAGAAAAGATCTCTTATTCCAGTTAGAAAACATTTCTAAATGTTCACGAATCCTTATTTTTTTATATTCAGATAATATACATTATTAATATCGGAAAATATTTCTGAATTCTCTTTCTTAATCCCTCGTTGACCAATTCATTTCATTTTAACAACAGCGTTACAATTGTTGTTTCCAAATATTTGATTTATAAAACATTACTTTTAACAACAGCGTTATAATCGCAGTCTAGAATTATAGAACACTTATTATAACAATAGCATTAAGATCGCTGTTAAAACGGTTATTATAACGGCAGCGTTAAAATTTCTATTTAGATTTACCAAAACATTTATTATAACGGCAGCGTTTAAAATCACTATTTAAAAATATTTGGTTTATCCAAATGCGACTTATATTTATTTATTTAAATAAATAAATTAATAAGTAAATAAATAAAATATTAAGTTATTAAATTTGTTTCAAACGGAAAGTAAAATAATTACTTCCCTAAATTCGATATAATCAAATTCCAATAAATAACTCTCATTCGAATACTCTATATTCGATTTATATTTTGAACTTCAGAATTTATTTACCATTTCAGGTAAATTCAAGTTTCAAATTCACCACTGAATTTATCCTTTCAATTCCTTTATAACCATTCTAATCTATGAAACGATATCATAATTTATTTTATATTCTGAATCTTGAACTAAACTCGTCGTTTTCTTTTGAAACGATTTCCCATTTTACTTAATTTCCAGTTTGGGTTCATATTTCAAATCATCTAAATTTTCTTTATAGATATTTCATTTGCAAAATATTTCCTTTAAACCATTATTCACTTTAATCGTAAATATATTCCTTTTACATATAATCAAATCAGTTTGATTTTCATACTTACAAATAATATCTTAAACCCAAATTCTATTCATAACCTTTATTCAGAGTTTTCATACAAATCTCATTCTTATTCCAATCATTTAAATTCTCGTTTATAATTTCCTTTATAATTTGCTAAGTTCAAATCTTATTTCAAATATTGGTTTCAAATCCCATTCCCACTTTCCTATATAAATTCATATTTGGATTTATATTTCCCTTTATCCAACGATAACTAATTTACTTAATTTATATACTCTTTTAAAATCAACTTCTTGTTTTAATAAAACAAGTTTCTACCTTTTAACTATATTCAAAATAACACTTCAATTTTTTTGGAAAAATATAATTTTTTTTAAATCTCAAATTTCATTTTCTGTTCGAGAATATTTTACAGTATTTAAATACCAAAATTCTAGGGCCAGGACAGCTCAAACACAAATAAGTCAATCACTGAGTATATATATCACACCACACATCAAAATCAAGGAAAAACAATAATATAAATATTGAGGAACCCAGTTGGGTCTCTCCAACCTGTTTCCCTGCATCCACAAACGTTAATCAACATCAATAATATTAGTTCACATCAGTATGAAATATCAGAACTAATAATCGATCAACGATGTAATCATATCAACCAATTTTATCAACTATTCAACCAAGCAACCATCACACAGTATAAAATAAATTTAAAAACTCGTTTATATAAAAATATAAACGGGTCAGAGTTAGTGAGTTTACTCACCTTATTTTGTAGTTGACGGTTCTGCTTTGGTTTCGTTTAAAATCAAACGAACGTTTGATTTTATCATGAAATCCCATTAACTTTGTTTCCCGCCACACTAGTCTTAGAACGTAGATCTCCTCGCTATGATTTCCAATGGATCCGATCGCATTCAATTCGATATCAAAATAAATTGATCGTTCCCTGTTGTTCATGAATTCACTATCACTCCACTTCCAGTATTTTTCGAACCCGACATTTTCACTTTGAACACTGAACCCTTCCCCCCTGGCCTCATATTCACGTCGCAACCACCCCCTTTAACATCTCTTCACCAATGTTGTCAACGATGAGGTAATTATATGGTTTCGGTTCTAAATCAGACTCTTTGAAATCAATCCCCAACTCCCCTGATGTGAACTCCTCCTTTGTTATTCTGACACTATGAGCCTGCTCCTGTTCTTTTCATCATTGGACCAAACTTAAATGATCTACAAAACTCATCACCCTTTCTAAAACCCGGTTGTTAATCCACACATCACTCTTCTTTCAAGAACTGCCGAAGCCTGCAACAATCTCTCACCATGAACGAGTTATACGTCCACATCCTTTTTTCTGTATAATATTTTTGTTCTTATATATATACACAATGACACCAACTGGCTTCTACCGTACTTTACCGTAACCAAGCCATCCTTGACTAACCAAAACAGTTCAAAAACTGAAACCGTAGAACCCTATTTATCCAATATTTGAATTGCCATATAGTAACTTCCCACACTCATCAACCTACTGTTCTTCAACATAGCATGTAAAGAAACACATGCAACTTTGATCACCAATACCAAACGCAATCTCCTTTAAACAAATTAACATACTTACATAATTTCTTCCCAGTAAAATTTCTGGCCTCGGTAAACCCATATACTTTGATGTCCCTTTTTTCCAATCGTCAACATCACTCCAGCATATTTAGCACCCGTTACCACCCTTTCCTCAAGCCTATCCTCATGCCTTTCCATATCCGTTATGAACATGACCACTTCAACCTCTTCTCGAGATGTTCAACTCCATAACCGTCCGCTTCAGCTCAAGATCTCCTACCCAGCTCCGACTTCCAGCCTTCTCCCACGCCACACAACGCATCCATCGAACAACATCACACCCGCTTCCCGTCAATCACAACCCAAATCTCCTCATTTAGTCGACCGTGGAAGCTTTTAGCGACATAAAAGGGACAGTACCCCAACTTTGCAAAATCTTCAAACACGGAGGTACTTTGAAAAGGAGGACAGCCGACCCCCTTTTTTTGGATCTGAAATGAGAAATGAGAAGAAAAGTAACAGTATTTAAAAAGGTGATAGCTTGGGGATCATGGAGTTGAATTACTTGAGACGCACGGTTTAAAATCGTGGAGATCACGCTGTTTTGAAGCCGTGGAAGGCACGCCGTAACTAAGGATTACTGGGTAAGATAAAAGAAATCATTTTCCTTTTTATTTAGTCCACTGTTTTCATGTGAACACCTTCGGCTAGGCCAGTACGAAGCACTCAACAAGAATAAAAAGCATGTACAAAGCAAATACTAAATATACATCCATATTAGACCAAATATATATGCATATATATATATATATATGAAATCCCGTGTTTACGTTAAGTAACTTCACTTTTGTCTACATATGCATGCGCATGCTGCTTTGATGATCATGTTATGTTGGTATATCATTTGTCATATTTCGCTGCATGCTCATTTATGTTTTGGATAGCCGGTAATGGTATTGTCAAGTACTTGTGTTGTATCATCTATAAAATTATCAGCTGGAAAACACAGAAAACATGCATTTTCAGGTATATGTTTTATACAAGTTTTGTGAAGTTTAACGGTGCGATATTACGTAAAACTCAATTTGCATACGAGCTTCTATGGACAGAAATAAGAGTACGGTCATGTCCAGTGAGGTACCACGATCCCAAAAATATAATAACATCGGTAGTTTAACTTATATTGTGAAACCCCAAAATATTGATATAGGGTGCAAAATACTCCAAATAAAAAGTTGGGTATTTAAATAATTAAAAATTACAGTAAAATTATAAAAATTAAATTTAACTACGCCTCAAAAGAATCTTATCTAAATTTGTAACCAATCTCTAGTTATATTAACTAAACCGTTATGGTTCATAAACGATTCTACAACGACTATTTCTAAATTTGATTTGGACATAAAACAAAATCTACAATATGAAAACTCGATTTTTCTCTTCCATTAGAAAAATATAATCAAATAGGTCCGGACGTTTCTTGTTTCAAAGGAATCCGACTTATAACGAATTCTGTATATTCATTTAAAGTTCGAATCGCCAAATCGCGAACTACCACGCCGTAACGAGCTCGTTTTAAATATCATTTTATTAAATAAATTCCTATATATAATTCAAATAACAAATTTAAATATTCAGAATTCAACAGTTGAAAATCCGGGTCGTTACATCTAACCTCGGGTTTTTCTTGGGAATGATGCACTAACCTCTCACATTAGATAGGTGTTGTTGTGGTTACTGGATGTGCCGGGCAGTTCCCGGCAGTTTTACACCACAACTCAATCTAACCTCGGGTTAGGCATGTTCGTCTTTAAGCACATTTACCATACATATAACCAACTCTAGATTTTACATGCTAATTATCCCAAATTCATAAAACTAGTCATGTTCCAATTCTCAAGTTATGCCTTAACAAAGTTAATTTCAAGTTATGCCCCACAAATTCCCTTTCAACAGATTCCATCACATTAGTCAGTTTAATAAATTAAACCTCACCTAAAGTTCCATTAATATATCTCGCCCAACCATAAATTAAACTTATAAACTTACATGCCAAAAATCATGGTCATAATTCACGATACAACGCATGCCCTAAGGTTTAATTATATTGCACCGTACAAAATATTCTCCAAAAACCCCGAATCATGATTCATAGTATAAACTATGCCAAATTATAGCCTTTAATTACAGTGCATACCAATTTACCCAAAAATCCCAATTTAGGCGTGTTCATATTTAACAATTATCCCTATCTTACTATACGTTTTCATGCATAATCTCCTTCTCCCAAATCATAAGTTATTATATATAATATGCCCCAAATTTTTAGGTCTTAAATCACGACATGTACTATGCCTTACATGTTTACAGCTCAATTTACGCCCCAAACCCCAAGTCATATATCCAATATATTTTATGCCTAAATTTTCAAGTCAAATGTTCGACCCACTTTATGTTTTAAATACAACATATGTTATGTCTTCAAATCAGTTACAAATCAGTTATGCCCAATTATACATGATTTATTACTTTTTCCCAATTTTGGCGCCGGTCATGTTCAAATCATATATTATACCCAATTTTTGCGCTGGTCATGTCCAAATCATATATTATGCCCAATTTTAGCGCTGGTCATGTCCAAGTCATATATTATGCCCAATTTTATTTCCAACGTACGTTCATCTCTTATGAGATTTTTCTCAGGCTCGCAGTAGCCTGGCTATAAAAACAAAAAGGGAAGAAGGAAAGTAGAGACAAAGAATGGATATAATAATATCAAATGAGATAGATCCAATAGAAAGACAGATAGAAATAGGCATAATCTCTGATTCAGATTTATTACAATGTCAGAATCACAATTGAATTTTACTTCTGAAAATAACATGAACTTACAAATTACAGAACAGTCTTGAATTCTGGGATCTGATTTCTGGAACTGAAAAGCAATCCCTTGACGTAGATTACTGATTCTCTAATTTAGATTTGATTCTTAGAAAATAGTTTTTGAAGTCGTTGAATTAGCCTTTGAATCTCTACTTAAATTCTAACTTGATTCTATGAAGAACTTGAGCGGCATAACCCCGTCTTTGATTTATTTTGATATGAATCAGGGTAGAGTATAAGCGTAATGAAGTTGTGTAGAGAAAACTGTAGCCTTAGAGGTGTTTATATAGCATAGGGATCAACGAATCTGGTCAGAACGGGCGTCCAAAAGCAGGAAAATGAACCAGTCCTCGGATCTGGAAATAGGGGGGAGGTGGACCCCTAGGTCAACCCCCTGGTCGACCTATGTCACCCAGGTCGACCCCCAGGTCGACCCCCATGTCGACTGAGGTCTTGGGCGGGAAATTTCCCGCCCAGCCCGGGTGTGTGATTTGAATTCGTGTTTCGAAATTAGAACTGAGCTGTTATAATTAATTTAAATCTTCTGAAACTTCTGAAGGCCATAACTTCTTCATATGGAGTCCGATTTACGCAAACTCGGACTCTATCTCAAGCAGAATTTCGAGATGAACATAATGGCGTAAGCCATTTCCCTTAGTTTTCACTTTAGAAATTAAGTATTCTTTACTTCGTTACTTTAACGTTCATAGAAAATACGGGGTGTTACATTCTCCCCTCCTTGAAGGATTTCGTCCCCGAATTCTTCTAGTTAGGAAGAACGTATATTCTACCGTCCAACCGTCCATCTACTCAACCATCGAACACAAGCATCCATTGTCCTTAAAAGGTTTCTAATTACGTATGAACATATGCAGTGTGTGTGTGTATATGTTTCTTATCTAATGCAAAATCAGGCAGTCTACTGATTCAGTTGACCTCCTCAATGCGAATTATGTCAGTGCCATGAGTCCATCATGTATGCAATTATTCCTAATCGTACTTTATAACTTCTACATGAGTACACAATCATTCGTACAAATGCAACATCCATATGATAACACATCAAATTTCAGTTCATATATATAAAAATTCACTCATGCATATGCAATATGAAAGTGACTGAGCTGACCTAGTGCCTAATGTGTGTATATGCATCCACGAGCAACCACCGCAACCACTTGTAACCACAAATCATAACATGTTTCAAACACGTGTTTACATCCATCGGCTTCTACCTAAGGATTGAGGATAGGATCAAGGAGATATACTTAAAAGGTAGATACAAACATGCATAAACTTAAGGAAAGAGAGATCAAGGATGTACCCTAAAAAAGAAAAGGGTAGGCTGCACGTATCTAGTCTTCAGTCTTCTAAGTCGCATCTTCTTGAGCTTCACTCCATTGTACCTTAACTAATTTAACTTCACGATTGCGAAGCTTCTTAACCTCCATTTCCAAAACCCACTAGTAAAGACGGGACCTCGATCACTTACTATGCTAGAGGGTATCCAATGTAGTCGAACTATCTTTCCAAGATAAACAGGTGTTAACCATGATACCAAGTGAATATATTAAGATGATTAGGGTCTCTCCTCTACTTAGCTTATCCATCATGTCACAAATCTGAGCGTCTAAAACTAAAGGTTGTTATGTACTTTTTACCTCTCTTAAGGTCAGTCTTACTTAGGGCGCCTGCCAAAACCATTTATTTCTCATGCAAACCATCCTAGTCGAACTCGACATCCCTCATGTACAAGCCCCAAAGGTCTAAACCAATATCAGACAAGGAATACCTCCTCCGAATTTGGATGATTTATGTGAGATGATACTAGCAAAACAACCAAACAATTGAGCACTTAACCGACTCTGGCTATCCTCGCAAATCTTGCTCCAAAACTATCGTTGATCGCATAACTAGCTTTGCATTGTCAACTAGATATATGCGAAAGTCTATCTCGAGTTTTAGGGGGAAATCCCCTAACCTAAACAAAAACATCTACGGAATATTCTAACGGATCGCAAATCGTCGATAGATACGTCAAGTGATTCTAGGTAGCTAAGCCTAACTGATCCCCTCAGGATCGCACGAAATCTCGAGGGTATTCCTGAGGCAAGTCAAAAGTCTAACTACCCTCCTTTCACAATTACTAGCTAACCAATCCATGCCTAGAATCAACCCATAGCCCATGAAACCAAAAACATTAGCATTACACTTAAACTCAATACTTAACATAGCTATTCTCAAATCCTTACAAACCAAAGATAAATGAGCCGAACTACCAACCGGATTTGAGACAATAATGGGATTTTCTATTATACTAGTACTAAGGTGCAGAGACTCAACTACGGAAGCAGATATAAACGAATGTGAAGCGCTAAAATCAAAAAGAAAAACTAAACTTTACTATCTTTCTCTCAGGTACGCTGGCGGTGAAAGCATGCACTTGCCTTTCTGAAAATCATGTCCTTTGTCCTTGTCCTTGTCCTTCGGGCAATCCTTGATAAGATGCCCTGCCTCTCCATGCTGAAAACAACCACTTGTCTTTTACTTCCTACAATTAAATGACCCGCTATACCACAGAAAAGATATTTCCTCTTGTTGCGGGATCTATTATTTCCTTCTTATATTCCAATCCCTTGTTTGTGATTCTTGCCCTTTGGCCTCTTTCTCTTTACTTCCTTTGTGAACTATGTTGACAAGTCTCTCGAATGTTGCCTCCATCGCACGGGAAACCCTACAAAGCTTGGAAGAGAATTAGCTGTAGGTGAAACTACTACGACTATGGATGGAGGTTGGGCACTCCTTTTCCCTTTGACAGGTGTCGTAGTCTCATCCAGCCTACGGAACCATGCCGCGATGAGGTTACCTCCCAGAAAGCCAGGAGCCCCCGGAGACTCAGGAAAGAAGGAAACAAGGATTCAAACAGAGGATCAAAAGATGGTGCATATGGATTTGGGGAATATGCCTTTAAACAAAACCTTTCTTTTGAAAATGCTTCTTCTAAAACTGTTTTGAAAATAATTTTTCAAATATTTTATCTGATCATGTAACCTTCAACTCTGATACCAAGTGAAACACCCCACCTCCGTTAAGGTCACTCACAAACGGAATGCCTTAACTTCGGTGGAGCATTTTAGGTAAAAGATGCAGATAGATTACAAGACAGACAAATAAAGCAACGGAAAATAAAGTCATTTTATAAACAATGTGGTTCAGTCAAGCTTTAACAATAGTTGTCTCAATCATATTTAAAAGTAATACATAGAACTTTTGTCTTGATTTAAAAACTTTCAAATATAAAAGAAGCATAAAAATAACAATGATATTCCCATTTAACGCATGAACCAGCCATAGCAGTGGAAGAGAGAGTCCAAAGAAATACATCGACTATCTTCGAGCTTGGAAAGAAAACTGAGCTAAGTGGTAATGTTTCCTCCCTGTGAACCTGGAGGGGGGAAACGAAAGAAAAGAGGCGAAACAAAACCAGGTCAGACAAAAGTCTGGTAAGTCCAGTGACTTTCAGCATATAAACAGGAAAAAGCATTATGACATGAATAAACTGAATATAAGACAATACTGTGAGAACAAGGATAACAAGATAACATACGATTAGTATAGATATGATAAGGCAAGGTAAACTGAATGCGCTTCTACTCTTTCTCTGCTTCGCTACTACCTTGTTATTCTGATTTTTATCTCTCTGCACCACCTAACTAGTGTTCCAACTAGTAATCTGGATAAAATGATAATATGATAACGTGATCCCAATCCCCGCAATTATGGTAGCCTTCAGGTGTACATCTATTATGAGGATTCCACCTCAATCTGCCAAATTGCCATGAATGTGTTAGATGTACCCTTACTACCCTATCGATCGGCTCCCTACTTGTATTAATTTCTCTTGTGTTTGTGTCAATCGGCCCTCTCTTGCATGTAGATACCCTGTGCTGGTACCACCATAAGGTGTATCAATCTTTATGATAGCAACCCGACATGATTCAAGATGCACAGTGTATGACTACTGGTACCCAGTGCCTGTTTTTTCCCACTCCGGAGTACGTGCATGCCCGTAAACTGTTGGAACCTACACTGACGTACCCCCTGCCGCTATTTTGACCGCTTATAATCAGCCTAGTAATCGTGCCCCACCCTGCCTAGTTCAGGGTACCATGATACATCTATGTGGGTTAATGCTGAAATGGGTCCCCGTTACTAGGGTTTCCTACTGGTTAAGTTTGTGGGCCTATATATACAAATATGACCCACCAATCCGATATGTACTTAACCCTCCCACTGATTCAAGCATGTTTATTTAATGGTTAAGTTTTTTGGCCTATATTTACTAATATTACCCACCAACCCGATATGTACTTAACCCTTCCACTAATTCAAACATGTTTATTTAATGGTTAAGTTTTGTGGGCCTATATTTCGAATATTACCCACCAACCCGATATGTACTTAACTCTCCCACCGATTCAAGATGTTTATTTAATGGTTAAGTTTGTGGGCCTATATTTACTAATATTACCCACCCAACTTGATATGTACTTAACCCTCCCACTGATTCAAGCATGTTTATTTATTGTTTAAGTTTTATCCATTCATGTTAACTTAACCCACCCATTCATCATGTCATGTTGGTTAAGTGTTTCTTATTAACTTAACCCTCCTTACTTATCATGTTGGATTCGTTAAGTGTTTCCTATTAACTTAACCCCGTTCGTCCATCAAGTTATATTGGTCAAGTGTTTCTTGTTAACTTAACCCTATGTTTTCGCTATATTGGTTAAGTGTTATCAATCAATTCAAGTTACTTAACCCACCTACTTGTCATGTTACTTTGGTTAAGTGTTGCCTTCTTGTGTCAACTTAACCCTACTACAAATCAAGTTATATTGGTTAAGTGTTTCCCTCTTGTTTTAACTTAACCTTAACACAAATCAAGTTATATTGGTTAAGTGTTGCCCTCTTGTTTTAACTTAACCTTACCACAAATCAAGTTATATTGGTTAAGTGTTTCTTATTACTTAACCTTAACCATTCATCATACTATACTGGTTAAGTGTTTCCTATTAACTTAATCCTAGTCATTCATCTTGTTATATTAGCATTAATTGATTCACATTAGATATGTGTTGTTGCGGTTACTAGATGTGCCAGGCGGTTCCGGGCAGTTTTACACCACAACTCAATCTAACCTCGGGTTTTTCTTGGGCATGATGCACTAACTCTCACATTAGATAGGTGTTGTTGTGGTTACTGGATGTGCCGGGCGGTTCCGGGCAGTTTTACACCACAACTCAATCTAACCTCGGGTTAGGCATGTTCGTCTTTAAGCATATTTACCATACATATACCCAACTCTGGATTTTACATGCTAACTATCCCAAATTCGAAAAACTAGTCATGTTCCAATTCTCAAGTTATACCTTAACAAAGTTAATTTCAAGTTATGCCCCACAAATTCCCTTTCAACAGATTCCAGCACATTAGTCAGTTTAACAAATTAAACCTCACCAAAAGTTCCATTAATATATCTCGCCCAACCATAAAATAAACTTATAAACTTAAATGCCCAAAATTATGGTCATAATTCACGATACAACACGTGACCTAAGGTTTAGTTATATTGCACCATACAAAATATTCTCCAAAAACCCCCAATCATGATTCATAGTATAAACTATGCCAAATTATAGCCTTTAATTACAGTGCTTACCAATTTACCCAAAAATCCCAATTTAGGCATGTTCATATTTAACAATTATCCCTATCTTACTATAGGTTCTCATGCATAATCTCCTTCTCCCAAATCATAAGCTATTATATATAATATGCCCCAAATTTTTAGGTCTTAAATCACGACATGTACTATGCCTTACATGTTTACAGCTCAATTTATGCCCCAAACCCCAAGTCATATGTCCAATATATTTTATGCCTAAATTTTCAAGTCAAATGTTCGACCCACTTTATGTTTTAAATACAACATATGTTATGTCTTCAAATCAGTTACAAATCAGTTATGCCCAATTATACATGATTTATTACTTTTTCCCAATTTTGGTGCTGGTCATGTTCAAATCATATATTATGCCCAATTTTTGCGTTGGTCATGTCCAAATCATATATTATGCCCAATTTTGGCGCTGGTCATGTCCAAGTCGTATATTATGCCCAATTTTGTTTCCAACGTACGTTCATCTCTTATGAGATATTTCTCAGGCTCGCAGTAGCCTGGCTATAAAAACAAAAAGGGAAGAAGGAAAGTAGAGACAAAGAATGGATATAATAATATCAAATGAGATAGATCCAATAGAAAGACAGATAGAAATAGGCATAATATCAGATTCAGATTTATTACAATGTCAGAATCACAATTGAATTTTACTTCTGAAAATAACATGAACTTACAAATTACAGAACAATCTTGAATTCTGGGATCTGATTTCTAGAACTGAAAAGTGATCCCTTGACGTAGATTATCGATTCTCTAATTTATATTTGATTCTTAGAAAATAGTTGTTGAAGTCGTTAAATTTGCCTTTGAATCTCTACTTGAATTCTAACTTGATTCTATGAAGAACTTGAGCGGCATAACCCCGTCTTTGATTTATTTTGATATGAATTAGGATAGAGTATAGGCGTAATGAAGTTGTGTAGAGAAAACTGTAGCCTTAGAGGTGTTTATATAGCATAGGGATCAACGAATCTGGTCAGAACGGGCGTCCAAATGCAGGAAAATGAACCAGTCTCGGATCTGGAAACAGGGGGAGGTCGACCTATGTCACCCAGGTCGATCCCCAGGTCGACCCCCTGGTCGACCTGGGTCCTGGGCGGGAAATTTCCCGCCTAGCCCGGGTGTGATTTGAATTCGAATTTCAAAATTAGAACTGAGCTGTTTTAATTAATTTAAATCTTTTGAAACTTCTGAAGGCCATAACTTCTTCATACGGAGTCCGATTTACGCAAACTCGGACTCTATCTCAAGCAGAATTTCGAGACGAACATAATGGCGCAACCTGTTTCCCTTAATTTTCATTTTAAAAATTAAGTATTCTTTAATTCGTTACTTTGACGTTCATAGAAAATACGGGGTGCTACAGGAATACCGTTATTATATATGGAATTTAAATGGCTTTGTCGTTATTCCATTTATATTATTAGACTGATATAGAAATTTATATTGATTATATATTGATGTGTTTTACATGAAGATTCCATATTTAATGGAGCTGATTTGAGTTTATTGTGAACTGTGTTTTTAATGACGTCGATTCTTTAACCCAGTTAAAGAAAAGATTAATTTCTTAAAGTGGAATAATCATAAAGTAATGATTTTTGATATTAAAAATAAGAAGAGTTTTAATAGATCTTTAACTAATTGGAATGAGAATGGGATAATTAAATTTATCGAATTCGAGAAATGATCGAGAATGGAGTACCACCAGTTTTACTCCAGGCAATAGTTAAATATTTAATTAGATTTGAACAGGAAATGGTAATTAATTTTACCGATATCACAGTGGGTGTTAGATATGGAGTACTACCAGTTTTGCTCCATGGGATGAATAGGTTGGGATTGGAAAAAAATAAAATAAATGATTACTTCGGTAAGGCTCGATAATCCCAACTGGTTTGATAAACCTTTATTTGGGTTAAATTGTGAAAAGAATATTTGGATAAAATAATATTCTGAATTGGAATGAGGCGTATGATGTGTTTTTATAACACTTGATTATAAAATACACGAGTTATTCGGAAAGACTGGGTTTAACCCATTCTGAATAACTGTTACGACGATTAAAAGTCGACGATGAAGACGGTGGTTGAAGACCGTAGATCTTCACATCGTTTGGATGATTACTGATGTCTTGATTAGGATGTACACCCATGACAAGGTAATAAGTGGTGATCGTCCAGACGTACTTGGAGATCGACCGGATATGTGAGGGTCTCTCTCCTGTATTGGACATATGGGACGAGAAATAAGGTGCCTCCGGTTTCGTTCAGACCCAGAACGGACTTGCAAATGGATGGTATGTCTGACATTGTATTCCTTTATACTGTATTCATTGATCTCTGCTAAATATATATATCTCTTTGGTGGGATAGAATTTATTCTCTTGATTAACACCCTTCTTTGAGACGTACGAGCTTAGAGGTTATATAATGGTGGAAATCAGTGGTACGGTATGGATTGACAGTGTGGCATGCTGAGATGCAAATGATCAAGGCTTTTGTTAAAAAGCAGAGTCTTGTGATTAATGATCAAAGCACATCTTTAATTAGCATAGCTTTGTGTGGCATTAATTCGCGAGCATCACACCCCGGTATGAACCTAAAACGAGATTAGGGACGCAGGGAAATGGACATATGTTAGTTTGTAGCTATGAGTAACGTCATGGTATGGAGCCCAGACTGCTACTTATGTGGTTGTTGGAAAATCTTTATGACGGAAAGCTAGGTACCTAGGAAGCGAGGTAAGTCCTTAAATGGCTCTTGATATGGTCGAATGGACTGACTATTTTGGAGGTTCGATAGAACCGACTAACATATAGTTTGTGGTATAACTAATCATCGACGGATGACCGGCTCTGCAGGATCCAAGGGTTGCTCGTAGGTGTGATCCTGAGGCATTTCTAGTGTGTCTCGAATCGGTAAGGACGATCCCTTGCCTTGGTTCATAGATGGAAATCCAATTTCCAATACGCGATTTTACGATTTTAGTTGTAAACTTATATGGTGACATAATATAATGGTACCTACACCGCCTATGATTGATATATTTATATTTGAAGTTGATTTCTTCAATTATAGTAATAATAAAAGATGAAATTTCGCGTATCAAGCATATTTGGCTATTATAAGGGAAAACTCCATCCTCGACTATGTTCATTGTGTGATGGTACCTGAGTCTTATAATAGCTTCAATTTTCTCTTTAGCATTGCACTATTTATTTTTATGCACTGGTATCCATGGGGGATAAATCCATTCCGTGTTATACAGCATGGTCCCGTGATTCACCTAACTTTAAAATAAAAGATAATAACTGTTTTAGTTCTCACACCAGCCCCATGACTGACTCGGAGTTTATTGTTTTAACCTAAACTCTGGGTGCCCATATTTTCCACATGGGAAGCTGGTAGTTTTGGTTTTCGCATATACTTGTTTACACAGGATCCTGGATTATAGCTGGAGCTATATTTAGAAAGCTTTGTATCCATATATCTCTTTTAGTTGTGGTCGTAGATCATTTATGTTGTACATTATATTTATGTATATATTTTCCGCTGTTATGTAATTAAATCTCTGATACTTTTCTACTGTAAATTATTTGAACTCTGATATATTCTTGTACTCTGATGTAATTGTTGTAATAGCATTGAAATGTTCTGTTGTTTGTGTTCTGATGCATCGTGTTCTCAAAGCAATCTGGGCTCCTCCATCTCTTCTGGGATCGGGAAGTTTGGGTCGTCTCAAACAAATGTTGTATTAGATAAATATAGATGTCCGTTCTGTGGAAAAATGAAAATACATATAACGATCATATACAACACTTGTCAGACGAGACCAAAAAAATTCTCTAAGGTGTATACATAAATAAAACACATTTTGCACTTTTTATTTTAATAACTACAAAATATTTATAATTCATTTTTTTTTGAATTTTTTCAGGAGGGAAACCGACCGAAGTCATAAAACTCTCCCTCGTGCACCTAGCCCAGTCCACAAGCATCACATAAGTGGTTGATCTTAGTGTATGCACATGGTAACCCCTTAATATGTCATTTCGGGTTTCGAACCCGCGCCACTATTACCATGACACAAAGTCCTTAATCGTTGGGCTACTGTTGCAGACAAATATTTTATAATTCATTCATCTATTTAAATATTTGTTAGCTAAATTTTAATATGTGCTTTAACTTTCATTTAACTACAATCTATTCCTATAGAATATTTTATTGTTGTTAAGATTATTTCAAAATTTTATAATGCATTCAACTATTTATATATTCTACGTAATAAATTTGAAATTTTAAAACGTAATTTAAAATTTAGCAAACTATTTAAAATTTTAATTTATAGATATTTTTGACTAAAATTAGAAGCTAGCACTTATAATAGACTAAATTATATTAATTTTAAATACGCTTACGCTTATAATTAACGCTTGCTTATTGATTAAATATTATTTCTTGTGATTAATCATACCAATCAACCAACATTTATATTAATCAATAATACACATATTTTTGTCTAAACTATAACAAACACCATTTTAGATTAAAAAATATATTCGCATAGACTTATCAATAAGTATGTTAGTCAATAATATACACTAATTTTCATACCAAACCACCAAGCAATATCTCCACATCAACTAATACAATATTATGATAACTAATACAGTAATCATCATTTTCAATCTCATAATAAACTAATTTTATTCCCTAATAGACTTGAAACACTATCATCATCAATCAACACCACTAAACCATCAAATTCAGACCTATAAAAAACAAAATTTTCAAATGTGGGTTTTGGATTTAAACCTGAAATAACCCTAAATTAAGCTAAAATTGAAGATAGAAACCATGCTGAGAGGTTTGGGAGTGGTTGAATGTCTTGGAGGTGGGAGGTGACGGTCGGCGACCAGTGACGGTGGTGGTGAGGGTTTGGGGGCTAAATTGGTGAAGGAGGCAAATGATTTCTTTAGTTTTCATGTTGCTTCCCATATAAGTAGGTCGAGCAATGGTTTGCAACAGCGGCTTTTTATAGCCGTTGCCCCCTTCCATCACAATTTGAACTGTATCTAATAGTGAACGCAGCTCGCAACATAGCTCGCTAAGCTATCAATTAGACTCCCAGAAGACCAAAAACGAGTAGTACTAGAATGATATCATACCATAAACATCATCACATATAGCAGGATGTACACCGTAATATTATAGAACCAGAGAAATGGCTATGAAGGATAACCAACAACAACTTCCAAACACCCAAAGGAGGAGAAACCAAATAGACATAGAGCCAATAAGAAGACGGTAGAGCACTGGTGGAGGTATTCCACCTTATGACGGACAGAAAAAGCAAGGACAACCAAAATTTCCAATAGTGCACCCTTCCAGTATTAATGAAGAGCCAATCCACCCAGATTCAGGTATTTAAAGATTGAAGACCAGGAACCCTTCTGGTATTAGTGAAGAGCTGAATCCACCTAGATTTGGGTATTTAAAGATTGAAGATCGGGAACCCTTCCCGTATTAATGAAGAGCCGAATCAACCCAGATTCGGGTATTTAAAGACTGAAGACCGGGAACCCTTCCGGTATTAATGAAGAGCCGAATCCACCCAGATTCGGGTATTTAAAAATTAAAGACTGGGAACCCTTTTGGTATTAATGAAGAGCCAAATCCACCCAGATACGGGTATTTAAAGATTAAAGACCGGGAGTATGACACGCCACATCCGTTAATGTCACTCATTAAGATAATGCATTAAGTTTCGTGAAGCGCTATAGGTAAACAGAAACATTACAAGACATATATAAAATAGCAACGAAATTAAAAAAAAATATTATTCATAAAGCATCGTATTTCAGCACATGGTTACATCATATGTCTGAAAAACATAAAATCCAGTACATCATCTTAAAATTTCCGTCTTGTTCTTAAAATATCAGAGTACAATAAAAGAAACATAAACCCCCAAATAAAAACATAGTCATAATAGAAAAGATAAGAGCTCGAACAATACATCTAAGCAGCTCCAAGCAGAATCCTGGTCAGGCTTGAGTATTCCCACCCTGAGAACCTAGGGAGGAAACGGAAGAGAAAGAAGAGGAAACAAAAAGGGTCAGACATAAAATCTGGCGAGTCCAGTTACTTTTAGCATATAAATAAGTAAAAGTATCATGACATGCATATAAAATGGATAAGAGAGATAACATCATAAAAGGCAGGTATGACAAGGTAACCAGGATAACATTATAGAGTATACTACACTTCTCTAATGACTTCTCTTTTTCTCTGCACCAATACTAGTGTCTTATGAACAAGATGGTCCCCAACAAGTATAAGATAGGAGATTTAGGTGTACTTCCAGTGAGAGATTTTCACCCCATACAATCAACAGACAACCCAACATACCGGAGCTACCCCTAAGGGTATTAACGAGCTCCCAACATAATGGAGTCTAAGTGTACTCTAATTACTACCCTAATCGATCGGCACCCTACTCCGTAGATACCCTGTTATGGCCCTACGGTAGGGTGTATCACTCCCTAAAGTGGCAACCCTTCGTTTTCTGTAACACACTGTAATTTTATAATATTAAAATTTGAAAAATTAAAGAATACTTAATTTATAGAAGAATAATTAAGTAAAATGGGTTATGCCACTGTGTTCGTCTCAGAATTCTGCTTGAGATAGAGTCCAAGTTTGCGTAAATCAGACGTTGTATGAAGAAGTTATGGAGCTTAGAAGATTTCAATTTAAAATAGAATTAAAATAATAATTAAAATCAAATTCGAAATTCAAATCAGCAAGAAGCGGGCTGGGCGGGAATTATCCCGCTCTAGGGTGTCGACCCCCTAGGGGAGTCGACATAGGTGTCGACCCCCTGATAGGGGTGTCGACATAGGTGTCGACCCAATCGGCCAGATCTGGGCAGTGACGAATTTTGGAGAATTAGGGCTTATGTGGTGTTCTCTGATTGGCTGGGTGATGTGTTTTTCTGGTTTAGATGGATCCTAACCTAATCTAAAGGCCCTAATTCACCTAATTCACCCATTTAAACACACCTAGACCTAACCCTAATTTCATTAAACAAATCCATGGCGCCTCCATGCTGCTCAAATCTAAATTAACCTAGCCTCCACCAAAGAAAATCAAATTCAAGTTGGAAGATAAGAATCAAAGCCTACATCAACGGTTTAGCTAATCAACTTCAGAAATCAGAATTCAAAATTATTCTCTATCCTTAATCCTATCGCTGTGAGTCTATGTCACTTTGACAAGATAATTAAATTAAAAGTGATTGTGATAAGTTGTAGATTGGATTTAATGTATATGCATGTAATGAATCTTATCAAGTTTGCAATCGTTAAATTTTTGATTCATACCCATAAACCAGTCATATGCCTTTCTAATCTAAATTATCATTATATGCCTATTCATGTTCATATACCTGTTCATGTTCATATGCCAGTTTTGATGTTGATTCTCTTCTCCTCTTCTTTTACTTTTTTTTTATGAGATTAGGCTAACTTCGAGCCTAACATATATAAATTATACGTACGAATGACGTGGGAAAGTTATGGGAAAAGTTGGTAAAATATTGAATAATATGAGATTATTGGCATAAATCGATTTGGGTATAACTGTATACAATTAGTATACATGAGATTTGGGCATAAATTGATTTGTAATCATGTAATTGATTTGGGGCATAATTATGTTTAACTTGTATACATGAAATTGGCATAAATTGTTAATAGCTATGGAAATGGGTTTGGGCCTAATTTGGCTTAACTAGTATACATAAGATTATAGGCCTAATTTGGATTAAAGTTATGAACATAATTTAGGTTGGAAATTATGGGTAAATGGGAATATATTTTAATCCATGACTTGAAATTAGGTTTGAATAAAAAAGTGACAATGAACGCCTAAGACATGAGGTTAGATTTGAATTGCGGTATAAGACTACTCGGAACCGCCCGGCACATCCAACAACCACAATTTTGTAATCTAATGTGAGAGGTCAAAGGCACAAATTAGATGCATAATAATGCAAAGACATGAGGTTAGATTCGGATTGCAGTATAAGCCTGTCCGGAACCGCCTGGTAAATCTAGCAACCGCAAAACGGTAATCTAATGCGGGAGGTCTTGCAAGATTACAGTTATAATTAAGTAAAGAACACTTAACCAAAATAAGACATGTAGTAAGACATGGGGGTTAAGTGGGTGACATGGGTGACATGTAAAATATAATTAGAAGCACTTAACCAATGAGAAACATGTAAGAAGACATGAGAATAAAAAAGGGTTAAGTAGGAATTCCTAGTGGGGACCAAGCTTAGGAGGGAAGCTTGTGTCAAGTGTGTGGACCCTTTTTCTACCCGTAACCCATTTTGTATCTATGTGAGCTCGAACTAGGTCGAGGACGGGACACACTTACTGGGTTTGATTGTAAGAGGTCAAAAGAGTTAGCGATGGCAACGCAAGTCCAATGGAGTCGTGTGCGTGCGTGGGTCCGAGCTGGTAGGTAAGACGTTGTTGCATCATGTAGGTTTAAGCCGTGCATTTTAGTAATATCGGGTTGCAACTTTAGGGAGTGATACACCCTACTGTGGGACTAGCATGGGTATCTACGAGTTAGGGAGCCGATCGAATGAGGATGGTAGTGGGTACAACTAGTGGAGATAGGAGCAGGCGGCACCTATGAAAGCAGCTAGGGGTACACGAAACTACCATCGTTATTATTATCATCATTAGGTTAGTTAAGAGGGATCATCTTTTAGTAAGTAACTAGTATGTTATTACGGTGCAGAGCATATCTTATAGTGGTTAGGAGCGCAGCCGATGTTCTATCTTACTTGCCTTATTTACCTTATCACACCAGCTTATGTTACAGTCATCTCATTTATCCAGTTAATATTCTTATCTTGTTGCTTTATTGATTATATTGTTAAAGTTACTGGACTCGCCAGAATTTACGTCTGACCTTGTTTGTTTCACCTCTTTTCTTTCCTATTTCCCCTCAGGTCCTCAGGGTGGAAATTAGTGTAGCTTGACTTGGATTTCTTTCTTCTTAAAGTTCTTGGAAGTGCTGAGAGTATTGCTCAGCTTTATCTTTTTTCCATTATGTCTATTTGGTGTGGGATTATGATTTTACTTTTATGTACTCTGATAATAATTTTGTTCAAGATGGATATTTATGTACTTGACTCTAATATAGGGTTTTGATGTTGTAACCAAACATGTTTTGTTTTTCCACTGCAATGAATAAATTTTAAATTTTCAAGTACCATTTTATATATCTGTCGTCTGATGTTATGTTCTATACTATTATAATACTCCATGAAAGTTAATGCATTCCCTTTATGAGTGACATTAATGGACGTGGGGTGTTACACGTGGTATCAGAGCTGAAGGTTACTAGAACAGATAAAAGATTTTGGAAATCTGTTTTCAAAAGCATTTTCAAAAAGAAGCATTTTTCAATAACATGTTTTAGAGAAGATATTTTGAAGAGAAAGGTTTAATATGAAAAACATAATCCCCAAAATCCATATATCTATCTTTAAATTCTCTGTTTTGAATCTCTTTCTTTTTCCTTTCAGCATGTCTGGGGAACCCATTATACCCGAGGGTGTACAAATACCAGGCAGGTTCAGAAGGTATCTAAAGGCTAGGGCTACCGCCGTAGGCCCTGCAGACGTTCCTCCTCCCCCAGTTGTAGCGGCTCCTCCTTCTCTTCCTCCCCGTGTAGACGCTTTTTCTAAGATATGCAAAGAATTCCGTGTGATGGGCGGAAAGCCATTTATGGAACTGAGACGTTTGTTGAGGCTCGGAATTGGCTCAAGGAAGTGGAGGACTTGTTTGGTATCTTTGACATAGACGATGGAAGGAAGGTTCAGCTAGCTGCTTGGTTGATGAAGGACGAAGCTTCCTTTTGGTGGGAAGTAACTAATGGAGGACGTGGAGTGGAGACGTGGATGGATTTTAGACAAAGGTTCGAGTTGAAATTTCTTTCACTTGCAGAGGAGGGTTTATACATGGAGAGGTTCTTGGCTTTAAAACAAGGGAGTTCATCCGTGAAGGAGTACGTTAAAAAGTTTAACTAGTTAGCATGATTTGGTATGGAGTTAGTTAATACACCACATAAGAAGGTCTTGAGATTTTTCAAGGGTCTGAATGAACCCTTACATGGTTAGCTATGTCCCACCTTCATATGGGGGCTACTTTCGAGAATCTTGTTCATATGGTGTTGATGCATGAAGAGGAGAAAGGTGCTACTGTAGTTAAGGCACGGGATAAGAAAGTGGATCCAAAGAAAGCGCATCAACAACAAAAGAAAGGTGGCAAGGATAACAAGGGCCAAGGGAAGAAAAGGTGTTTTAATTGTGGAACACCAGGCCACTTAAGCAAGGATTGTAGGAAGAAGAAGACATGTTGCTTCCAATGTGGTGAGGCAGGACATCCGATTAAAGACTGCCCGAGGAGGCAAGGACAAGGGCACATGCAAAGAATAGGACCTACTTCTGGAGGGCAGGTTCGTGCTCTCATGGCACCTCTACAAGAGAAAGGTAGAAACATTTTTGTTGAAAGTTTGATTTTACTTTTCGATCATCCTGTACGTACTTTGTTTAATTCTGCCGCTTCACATTATCGAGAGTATTACCCAAACTAGGCAACAATCTAACTACCCTCTTTTCACAGTCGAGAATGGCACCATATCTGGCTAGTCAATCCACTCCTAAAATCAACCCATAGCCCGTGAAGCCAAGCACATAAGCATTGCATTCGAACTCAACGCCATACACAAATATTCTCAAATCCTGACTTAACATAGAAAGATGAGATGTACCCCAGTAGGATTTTAGACTACAATGGGATACATAACTAGACTAGTATTTAGGTGCAGAGACTCAACAACAGAAGCAGATATGAACGTGTGATCCTAAGAGTTCGGTTATTCTTAGCTACCAAGAATCTCTTGACACTTCCATTGATGATTTGCAATCTGTTCGAGTAGTCTGTGAGTGTGTAGATGTCTTTGAGGAGGTTAGAGGCTTACCTCCAAAACGCGAGATAGATTTCCGTATATACTTGGCGGACAATGCAAAGCTAGTTGCACTGCCGGTGCGCCACATGGCTCCTAGAGAAAGAAGGGAGCTTAGTAAACAAGTGAAATAGTTGCTTGAGAATGGGTTAATAAGAAGAAGTATCTCGGAGTGGGGTGCTCCAGTTGTTTTTGCTATGAAGGACGATGGTTCACTTAGACTATGTGTGGACTATAGGGAGCTGAATAAACTCACAAAGAAAAATAGACACCCATTATCGAGAAAAGACGAATTGTTTGATCATTTGGTTGATGCTTCGATTTTCTTGCAGTTGGACTTAGCTACAGGATTTCATCAGTTGAGGGTAGCTGAGGATAGTAAAGATAAGACTGCATTTATGACTCCCGGCGGTTTCTTCGAATGGCTCATCATGCCTTTTGGTTTGACGAATGCACCTGCATATTTCGTAGACTTGATTAGTAGGATGTTTAGGGAGTTTCTAAACAAGTTCATGGTGGTTTTTGTAGATGATATCTTAATATTCTCTAAAAGCGAGGAAGAGCATGCCCTACATCTTAGGGAAGTATTAGAGACCCTTCGAGCACATCAACTCAAAGCTAAGTTCTCCTAATGTCATTTTTGGAGGAAGGAGCTGAGGTTCTTAGGGCACGTGGTCTCAAAGGAAGGGATAGCAGTAGATCCCGCGAAGGTGGTAGCAGTCCGAGATTGGAAGATTCCTAAGAATGCTACAAAGGTAAGAAGTTTTCTTGGTTTGGAGGGCTATTATAGAAAGTTCATTAAGGACTTTGCTAAGATATCAGCCCCACTTACATGGTTGATGAAAAAGAATTTGGCCTTTTCTTTGGATTTTGACTGTGACGATGCTTTCCAATGTTTGAAGAAAGCTTTGACGACAGCTCCAGTTTTAGTTTTGCCTGATGGGAGTAAACCGTTCACGGTATATACCGATGCTTGCGGGATAGGGCTTGGCGCAGTTTTGATGCAAGAGGGAAGGGTGATATGTTATGGTGGAAGGCAGTTGAAGGTCCATGAGAAGAATTACCCTACCCACGACTTAGAATTAGCTGCCATAGTTTTTGCGCTTAAGTCTTGGCGTCACTATTTGCTTGGGGAGAGGTTTAAGTTGTATACGGACCATAAGTAACTTAAATACTTGTTCTCTCAAAAAGATCTAAACTTAAGGCAACATAGGTGGATGGAGTTTTTAGCATCATACGATTTTGAGACTGCATACACCCATGGCAAGGGTAACGTTGTAGCTGACGCCTTGAGTAGAAAGAAGTTGACTTTGAGTCCTTCGTTTGTCGAGCGACAGAGCTTAGAGTATATTTATACCTTTGACTTTAGACCCTCTATTGATTATGTACTTGGTTTGTTGGCATCGTTAGAGGTGCGACCTACGCTTTTGGGACAGGTAGGGGCGACACAGCGAGATGACCCACAGTTGATAGAGATAGTAGACAAGCTCATAAGGGGGAGTCTTCGAGCCATCTTAGTAGGTATACTATAGATGACAAAGGTTGGTTGCGTAGGGATGGGAGACTTTGTGTATCTCGAGACGAGAGCTTAAGGAAAACATTCCTTGAAGAAGCACATCGTTCTAAGATGACCATACGTCCCGGTGGTGACAAGATGTATAGGGACATGAGGCGAGTTTTCTTTTGGGCCGAAATAAAGAAGGATGTGTCTAAGTTCGTTTCTAGATGCTTAGTGTGCTAGCAAGTCAAGGCCGAGTAAAAGAAGCCTGGTGGTTTACTTCATCCTTTAGAGGTTTCACAGTGGAAACGGGAAAATGTTTCCATGGATTTCATTGACGGGTTGCCGAGGTCAAGGAAGGGTTATACGGGGATTTGGGTAGTAGTAGATAGACTTACCAAGAGCGCCCATTTCATTCACGTTAAAAGTAAAAGAACAACGGCATGGTTAGCATCTGTTTATCTCTGAGAGATAGTTCGTCTGCATGGCATACCTTCTAGCATTGTGAGCGATTGAGATCCCATTTTCACTAGTGAGTTTTGGAAGAGCTTGCAAGAGGCGGTAGGAACGCAATTGTGTTTAAGCACCACTTATCACACACAGACGGACGGTAAAACAGAAAGAGTAAACCGGATTCTAGAAGATCTTTTGAGATTATGCATCTTGGACTTTGGAGAGACATGGGAGGAACATCTTCCATTAATAGAGTTCGCATACAACAACAGCTGTCAGACTGGCATTGGCATGGCAACTTTTTGAAGCTCTATATGGACGACCTTGCCGATCGCCTACTTATTGGTAGGGGTCTACGGATAAGATTTTGCTTGGGCCCGATATGATTAGGGAAACTTCAGAGAAGATAGACTTGATTCGAAGACGTATGAAGACGGCACAGGACCGGAAAAAGTCATATGCTGATAAGAGCAGGACCGATCTTGAGTTCGATGTCAGAGACATGGTCTTTATTAAAGTATCACCATTGAGGAATGTAGTTCGCTTTGGATCTGTAGGGAAATTGGCACCAAGGTTCGTAGGGCCATTCCCCGTTACAGAGCGAATTGGACAGATGGCCTACAGAGTGAAGTTGCCCGAGAAGATCAGTGGTGTTCGTGACGTATTTCATGTGTCGCATTTGCAAAAATGTCTACATGATACCGTGGAAGTAATGGAGCCATGCAAGCTTAGAGAAGTTGAAGTAGGACGAGATGCCACGGTTAGACGAGTTCCTACATCCATCCTTGGATCGGAGGTCAAGAAGTTACACAACCGAGAGGTCAAGTTATTTAAAGTTCAATGGGGTGATGATCAAGGAGACGCGACCTGAGAGACTGAAGACAAGATACGCGCGTCATACCCTTTCCTTTTTGAGGGTATGTTCTCAACTTCTCCTTTTTCTACCGCTTTGTGACACGACCCGAACTTCCCCGTGAAGGAAAGCGCGGATGGCGTTGAGGACAAGACAAAATAGAACGCAAACAGAAGAACATTTCATTGTTTATTACAACAATTCCATCAGAATACAAGAATATACAGAGTATGAATGAATAAAATACATTCGATAAATATCAGAGATTACAATAAATTACATAGCAGTGGAAAATAATACAAAACACAACTGAAAGTAATACACGGATACAGAGCTTTCCGAGTATCGTTCCAGCTGTAAATCAGGATCCTGTGAATATAAATCTGCAAAACCAAAACTACTAGCTCCCCGTGTGGAAAATAGGGGCACCTAGGGTTTAGGTTAAAACAATAAACCCCAGGTTAGTCATGTGACTGGTGTGAGAATTAAAACAGTTATTAATCTTTATTTTAAAGTTCGGTAAATCAAGAGACCACGCCGTATAACACGGAACGGGTTTCCTCCCAAGAATACCAGTGCATAAAACAAACAGCGCAATGCTAAATAAAGAAAAATGAAGCTATTATAAGACTCAGGTCCCATCACACAATGCAACGCAAGCGGAGGATAGGGTTTTTACCTTATAATAGCCAAAGCATGCTTGATACGTTTAAAACACATTATCTGATACTATTATAAGTGTATAGTGTCAAAACCGTTTCAATCATAAATATCAATCATAGGCGGCATGAATGACCCATACCACTATGTTGCCATACTAGGTTCTACAAATAAAACCGCAATATCATGTATTGGAAATTGGATTTTCGTCATGATTCGAGGCAAGGGGCAAGCACCTCTCCGATTCGAGACACTCTAGCAAATGCCTCGGGACCGCACACAGCAATCCCTGGATCCTCCAAGGTCGGTCCTCTCTTACTTTTGAGGATTGGCAATTCCTGAACACACGTTTCCCGGTCCTTACAGACCTATATCCGAGGCGCCTCGTATCCAACAACCACACAGGTGAAAAGTATATAAATGTCAGGGCTGGTAGGTCACTGACACCACCATAGCTAGAAAGAAACGTCGTGCACTCCTTGGGTCCGTATCCCATTTTTGACTCATACCGAGGGGTGAGGCTCGCGAATTCATGTTATACACAAAGCTACGCCACACAGGCCGTGCTTTGATCATCAACCACAAGACTTTGCTTTTCAACAGAAGCCTTGATCAATTGCCACTTACGCGTGCCATACTGGCAATTCACTCCATGCGACTGATGTCCATCGATATACAACCTCTGAGCTCGTACGTCTCAGAAAAGGGCGTTAAGCAAGAGAATAAATTATCTGCTGCCAAACAGATGTATATTTAATAGAGATCAATCAACACAGAATAAAATCCAATGTCAGACACACAATCCATTTACAAGTTCGTTCTGGGTCTGAACGAAACCGGAAGCACTTTCCTCGCATATCCATCCGTCTCCAAGTACGTCTGGACGATCACCAACTGTTTCCCTCATCTTGGGTGTACAGCCCAATCAAAATCATCGGTAATCACCCAAATGATGTGAAGACTTCCGATCTTCAACCACCGTCTTCCTCTTCGACATCTCGTCGAATCGGTTATTCAGAATGGGTATAAACCCGGCCTTTCTGAATAACCCACGTATATGATAAACAAATGTTATACAAACACAACAAACGCCTCATTCCAATTCAGAATAATCCTTTATTCACAAAAATGACATTCTTTGGGAAAGGTTCCCATTAATTTTATCCAAGATAAATTCTTCTAATTTTATTCTTTAATCTTCCTTTGGATATCATTTCAAACCAAATTATGGTTTTCCAAACTAGTCGGGATTAGTGAACCACACCGAAGTAATTATTTATTTTATTTCCCAATCCCAACCTATTCATCCCATGGAGCAAAACTGGCAATACTCCATACCAATACCACGGTATTATCGGTAAAATTAATTACCATTTCACGTTCAAATCTATTTAAAGATTTAACTATCGCTTTGGAGCAAAACTGGTGGTACTCCATTCTTGATCACCTTTCAGATTTGATAATTTAAATTATCAATTCCCATTACAATCTAGTTAGAGATTCACTAAAACTCCACTTAGTTTTAATCTTTTCAAAAATCAACATCCTGCCTTTAACTGGGTTAAAGAACCAATGTCATCTAAAACACGATTCACGATAAACCCAAATCACATATGATATTAAATACAAGGCTCTGAATAGAAAATATATCGGCTTATATTCAATATCAAATTCTGAAACCAACAAATATCGTATTGGAAATAACGATATGAATATATCTTTCAAACTCCCATAACAATATCTGTATAGTCACGAAATCCAACATCGAAATATTCCAAAGATAATTTCGATTCAACTCCAGTCCAACTCACGTATTGGGAATATTGATTATTTTTAAAATCACTTTCAAATTCAATTTACTTATTTCAAAAATAAACTGATTTTAGTTCTAGTTCAAAACTAGTTCATTTCGATAAAAATATATTTTTATCCTTTCAAATGTGGAATTTTTCATCCCAGTTCTTTCCAATTCACATATTATGATTTTACACAAATTATTAATAATTTTATCAAGGCCCGTACAGTCAATTTCCATCAACGACCATCGAACTGCACTTACAGCGACCTTTTCCAAATTTGATTTGGATATAATTCCAAATCCAACCGTTAGATTTCAAATTTCTAATATTCATTGGAAAGCTCTTTTCGATACGAACCCAACGGTTCCGGTTTTAGGAGAATCCGACGGTCGGATCTCCCGCAACGTCAATTCGAAGTCAATGGTCGAAATTCACGAACTGCCGCGGCGCAGCACGTTCTATTCAGGCCATTATATTATATATATATATATATATATATATATATATATATATTTCATCGATTTCCTTTTAAAACGTATTTTGTAAATCGTTTTAAATTCGTTTTCATAACCATTTCTACTCTACATTCAATTTCAAATCAAAATTGAATATTTCGTATCATTACTATATAAATGATAATATTTTCAAAACGTTATATTTTGAAATCACTACCTTTTCAATATTCATTTTAAAAACGAATTTAATCGATATAAATATCGTTCACGTCAAAATAGAGCAACTCTAATCAACACGGCTTTATATATTTCAATAATTCGTTATTATATTCAACAAATGAATATTTATTCTATTCAACACATGAATCTATATTTTTTTTCAACACACGACTAATCTCAACACATGAGTACTGTCAACACACGACTAATCTCAACACATAAGTACTGTCAACACACAACTATTTTTATATTCAATACATAAATTTTCTTTTATAATATTCATTATTTTCCCGATTGGAATAAGGCCCAATCAATTACGATATAACGTTAATTATATGGGTTCCATACAACACATGTATATAATAGCAACGATAAACAATCAACCATCATCCAAAGTGCACCACACAACTGCATAAGCATCAAATATAAATAATCAACGCTTACATAGTCTGTTAACCAATCGATCAACATACAATTAAATAATTGGGATTAGTGTACCCAAATATCATCCCAACACCCGTGTGGGGTTTCAAATCAACAAACACAGATTTTTATTTGTGCAGTTGGGCGATGTGTAAAATTTATCGACCCAATCAATATCAGTCAAATCAGTGTATATAAACAAATCGGCCGATTTGTTTATAAATATTTATTTATTCACTTTCACGTTAAAAATTATATTTTTAACGATAACTAATTTATTTCAACATCTACATTTTATTATCGATTTCACATCAACAACACAAACAAATTTCACAACACATCAAACAAGCATACAAGCCGTCCATGGTCTGTGGACGACGGGTGTCGGGTGCTGCTAAGCACCGTCTGCATCCTAGTATATATATATATATATATATAACTAGAAAAAGAAATTTAGAGTGAGAAGTTCTCACCAAAGCTAATCCAATTCCACGACACTTCCAATGTAGGGAATCATCACTGTTCTCGCCTTTTGACACTTTCGTTGCCCGTAGCCACTACATATATAAAAATCACATTTTTATATTGTTGCTATGTGTATATAAAAATCATATTTTTATAATCACTCCATATGGATAAAAATTCTATTTTCACATCACTACTATATAGATAAAAATTCTATTATAACATCGCTACTATATAGATAAAAATTCTATTTTTACATCGCTACTATATAGATAAAAATTCTATTTTTACATCGCTACTATATAGATAAAAATTCTATTTTTACATCGCTACTATATAGATAAAAATTCTATTTTTACATCGCTACTATATAGATAAAAATTCTATTTTTACATCGCTACTATATAGATAAAAATTCTATTTTTACATCGCTACTATATAGATAAAAATTCTATTTTTACATCGCTACTATATAGATAAAAATTCTATTTTTACTTTGCTAATCGATAAATAAAAATCCTATTCTTATGCCTTAAACACGTGTGTAAATTTCAGATTTTTATACCATAAACAAACATATAAAAATCAGATTTTAAATAAATAAAAATTTAAAACAAACTTACAGTTTAATCGGAGAATGGGGGAGGGTCTTCGCTGGACTGTACGGGGCTGGAGGAGCACGGAGGTTTGTTGTCGCAGTCGGAAGGGGTGGTTAGGGCTAGGGTTTTAGGCGCGTGAGGGTTTGGGTGGATCGAGGAAGGGGGAGAGACGCTAGGGGGGTTGGCTGGCCAAAGGGAGGCGCGGTAGGGCGGCGGTGGTGCTGTGCGTCGGGCGGTGGCAGGGCTTGGGTGTCGTGGTGGTTGCGCGAGGTGGGGGTCGCGATGTGGTGGCGCGGGAGGGGAGAGGCGAGAACGGGGGGGCTTGGAGGCGGTGGCGCTCGCCACCTGGGGGGCTGCGATGGGGCGGCGGCGGTTTTCCCCTCCGCCGCCGATCTCCCTTTCTCTTCTTTTTTTTCCGATCGAATGAAGAAGGGGGGGGCAGAGGAGTTTAAGGAGGAGAGAGAGGAAATATATATATATATATATATATTTTTAATTTCAAAAAGTAACTTTTATTTTCGACCTCAAAACGTGTGAAAACCCGTAACTTCCCCGTAAAGGAAAGCGGCGGATAGTTCGAGAACAAGCCACAACAGAACGCATAAAGAAGAACATTTCATTGTATATTACAACAATGCATCCGATTACAAGAATATACAGAGTACAAATGAATATTACACAGAAATATCAGAGATTTACATTACATTTAAATACATCGCAGCGGAGAATAATACAATACACAACTAGAAGGAGATATACGGATACAAAGCTTTCCGGATATCATTCCAGCTGTAAACCAGGATCCTGTGAATATAAAACTGCAAAAACCAAAACTACTAGCTGCCCGTGTCAAAATAGGGGCACCCAGAGTTTAGGTTAAAACAATAAACTCCAGGTCAGTCATGTGACTGGTGTGAGAACTAAAATAGTTATTATTCTTTATTTTAAAAGTTAGGTAAATCAAGGGACCACGCCGTATAACACGGAACGGGTTTCCTCCCCAGAATACCAGTGCATAAAACACACAGCGCAGTGCTAAATAAAGAAAAATGAAGCTGTTATAAGACCCAGGTCCCATCACACAATGCAACGCAGCTGAGTATAGGGTTTTCCCTTATAACAGCCAAAGAATGCTTGAGACCGTTAAAACAAATCGTTTGATACTATTATAAGTGCATAGTGTATAAAACAACTTCAAATCATAAGTATCAATCATAGGCGGCATGAGCGCCCCATCCCACTATGTCACCATATATAGGTTTACAAATAAAACCGCAAAGTCACGTATTTGGAAATTGGATTTCCGTCTATGAACCGAGGCCAGGGATCGTCCTCTACCGATTCGAGACAATCTAGCCTACCATGTCTCAGGAACAGCCGCAACTGCCCCCTGGATCGTCAGGGCCGGTCCACCGATGTGGATTATTATGCCTGAACAATACGTTTCCCCGCCCTTTGGGGCGCAAATGAGCCATCAAATGACTCCATCGGTTCGAGAACGACCGATCAATCCGAGGCGCCTCGCAACAGCAACAACCACATAAGTCAAACTCGTCAGGGCGTGTAAAACCACTGACTCCACTTTTAGCTAGAAAGAAACGCAAGTCCTCCCTGAGGTCCGTCTCCCGTTTTTGGTTCATACCGGGGGTGAAACTCGCGAAGTAAACGTTACACAAAGCTACGCCACAAAGGCCATGCTTTGATCATCAACCACAAGACTTTGCTTTTCAACAGAAGCCTTGATCATCTGCCACTTAGGCATGCCACACAGGCAATTCACTCCATGCGTTTGATATCCATCAATATATAACCCCTGAGCTCGTACGTCTCAGAGAAGGGCGTTAAGCAAGAGAATAAATTCTCCGCCGCCAAACAGATATATATTTAATAGAGATCAATCACACGGACTAAAATCCAATGTCAGACACACAGTCCATTTACAAGTCCGTTCTGGGTCTGAACGAAACCGGAGGCACCTAGTACCCCGCATATCCATCGATCTCCAAGTACGTCTGGACGATCACTAACTGTTTCCATCTTCTTGGGTGTACAGCCCAATCAAGATCATCAGTAATCACCCAAACGACGTGAAGACCTCCGGTCTTCGACCATCGTCTTCATCTTCGACTTATCGTCGTATCAGTTATTCAGAATGGGATAAACCCGGTCTTTCCGAATAACTCGCGTATATTTTAAATAATTGTTACACAAACACAACATACGCCTCATTCCAATTCATTAGTCACTAACCGTAAATTAATCAAGAGAATAATTCCCCAAATATTAACCCCGAAGGCCGAAACCAACATCAGATCAATATCCAGAAAACCATTCTGCTTGGCTAACCGACAGTTAGTTTCTAAATTTCACATTCACAGGGAAAGGTTCCCATTAATTTTATCCAAGATAAATTCTTTATATTTATTCTTTAATCTATCCTTTTGAATTTCGATTCAACTAGTCGGGATTAACGAAACTTACCAAAGTAATCATTTGTTTTAATTTCCCAATCCCAACCTATTTATCCCATGAAGTAAAACTGGTAATACTTCATATCTAACACTACAGTGTTATCGGTAAATTCAATTACCATTTCACGTTCAAATCTAATTAAAGATTTAACTATCGCCTGGAGTAAAACTGGTGATACTCCATTCTCGATTATTTCAATCTAATTAAAGATTCATTAAAACTCCACTTAGTTTTAATTGTTAACTGGGTTAAAGAATCAGTGTCATTTAAAACACGGTTCACGGTAAACCCAAAATATCATTCCATTAATTATCGGGTTAAAGAACAAGTGTTATTTAAAACACTGTCCATGATAAACCCAAAAATCAATATCAATTCAATTCCAATTAAATATTATTTAATTGGTACCTTTCATTAAATCTAAATAAAATGATTTAATCATTTCTCAACTGGGTTCAAGAACAGTGTTAGTGAAGACACCATTCACGACAAACCTAAATCACATTCGATATTCAATACAAGGCTCTGAATAGAAAATATATCGGCTTATATTCAATATCAAATTCTACAACTAATAAATGTCGTATTGGAAATAACGATATAAATATATCTTTCAAATTTCCATAACAGCACCTGTATAATCACGAATTCCAACATCGAAATATTCCGAAGACAATTTCGATTCAAATCCACTCCAATGCAATCATTGGATATTCTGGTTATTTTTAAAACCCTTTTTAAATTCAATTTATTTATTTAAAAATAAATAGAATTATAATTCTAGTTCAAAACCAGTTCATTTCGATAAAAATCTATTTTTATCTTTTCAAATATGGATTTTTTCATCCCAAATTTTCCCAAATCATTTCTTATGATTTAACACAAATTATTACTATTTTTAATAATTTTATCAAGGCCCGTACCGTCGATTTCCATCAATGGCCATCGAACTGCACTTACAGCGACCTTTTTCGAATTTGATTTGGACGTATCTCCAAATCCAACCGTTAGATTTTGAATTTCTAATATTCATTAGAAAGCTCTTTTCGATACGAACCCAACGGTTCAGGTTTTGGGAGAATCCGACGGTCGGATCTCTCGTAATGTCCGTTTGAAAGAAATGGTCGAAATTCACGAACTACCGCGTCGCGGCGCGTTCTATTCAGGCCATTATATTATATATATAATATATATAATATATATTTCGTCGATTTCTATTTAAAACGAATTATATAAATAGTTTTAAATTCGTTTCAAAAGCAATTTCAACCTCCATTTCAATTCAAATCAAAATTGAATTCTTCTTTATAAATTCGTTTTAAAATTCATTTCTATTCAATTCAAATTTCAATTCAATTTGAATTCATTTCAATCTGTTTCCAATTCAATTCGAATTCGTTTTCAATTCAATTCGAATTGGTTTTATATTCAATTCAATTCGAATTCGTTATCTATTCAATTTAAATTCGAATTCGTTTCGTTTGCTATTCTATTGAAATCAAATTCGTTTTCCATTTAATTCGAATTCATTATATATTCAATTCATTTTGAAATCGTTTTATATTCAATTCATTTCGAAATCGTTTTATATTCAATTCATTTCGAAATCGTTTTCAATTCAATTCATTTCGAAATCGTTTTCAATTCAATTTATTTCGAAATCGTTTTCAATTCAATTTATTTCGAAATGGTTAAAATCGATATAAATATCGTTCACGTCAAAATGGCGTCAATCTAACCAACACGGCTTCATATATTTCTATTTTCAAATATTCTATTCAACAAATGAATATTTATTTTTGTCAACACACGACTAATCTCAACGAATGAGTACTATCCACGTGTGACAATTTTTGTTAAATTATTTCGTTCAACACATGACTAATCTCAACGGATGAGTACAGTCAACACATGAACCTTTATTTTATATTGATAAAGATGCAAATTTTATTATTAAAATATTTCGTTCAACACATGACTAATCTCAACGAATGAGTACAGTCAACACATGAACCTTTTATGTTATAATATTCTTTATTTTCTAAATTGGAATGAGGCCCAATCAATCACCACATAAAATTAATTATATGGATTTTCATACAACACATGTATATAATAGCACTGAAAAATAATCAACCATCAACCAAAGTGCACTACACTGTATAAGCATCAAATATAGATATCTAACGCTTATAACAGCCTGTCAATCAATCGATCGACATATTTAATCAATCAGGATGAGTGAACTTCAAATTTCATCCCAACACCCGTGTGGGGTTTCAAACAACCAAACACATATTTTATTTGTGCCGTTGGGCGATGTGTAAAATTTATCGTCCCAATCAATGTCATTCAAATAGGTGTACATAAACAAATCGGCCGATTTGTTTATAAATATTCATTTATCCATATTTACGTTAAAAATTATATTTTTAACGATAAAACATTTTATTCCAACACATGAATTTCTATTATTCATTTACACAATAAAATGATATTTTTATTTTTCTAACTTATTTTAGAAAATTTCGGCGGCATAACGGCACGATACTAGAAACGGGACAAGGCTTAGCCTTATCCCCGGTCTAGTGAAGGCCCACGCCATTCACACATCAATCCAATTCATCAAACAACCAAATTCAAACCAAATAATCTGACTGATCTATGCAACCAAACAAACAAGTCCATGGTCTATGGACGATTGTGTCGGGTGCTACTAAGCACCGTCTGCATCCTAGTATATATATATAACTAGAAAAAGAGAATTGAAAGGTGAGAAATTCTCACTTATAGCTATCCAGCTCCACGACACTTCATTGATAGAAATCTTCGTTGCTATCGCATTTTTGTCATCTTCGTTGCTGCTTTCACTACATATGTAAAAATCACATTTTTACTTCGCTATTCAATATATAAAAATCGAATTTTTACTTCGTTGTTCAATATATAAAAATCGAATTTTTACTTCGTTGTTCAATATATAAAAATCGAATTTTTACTTTGCTATCATATAGATAAAATTCCATTTTAAAAATATAGATTTCGCCTTTCTTCTTTTTCCCTTCAAAATCAAATCTTTATAACTCGTTATGGATAATAAAAATTATAACTTCCTTGTTGCAAAAATCTATATTTTTCCCGAAGTAAAAATCATATTTTTACTTCACTACTCATCTCAAAATATCGTCCTTTCTATTTCATCCCTATAAAAATCACATTTTTATTTTGCTACCTATATAAAGATGATATTTTTAATATTCCTATCATGTAAAAATTATATTTTTAATTCTCTACCTAAACAAAAATCATATTTTTATATCATCTAGATAGTAAAAACTATATTTTTAATACTTCAAAAAGATAAAAATCATATTTTTATTTCTTTAAAAATTATTCCATATCTTTACAAATCTAAAAATCGTATCTTCTATTTTAAAAACATCTCCTTTCTATTTTTAAAATTCAGATCTTTCTATCATACAAATCCAAGTTTTATCAAATTAAAAATCTAAGCTTTTTCAATTTTGAAAAACCATGTACACTCTTATTCACTCAAAAAAAATCAGATTAAACTAAACTAAATATTTAAAATCAATTATAACAAACAATCAGAAAAGAAAACTTACATTTTAATTGGATTTCCAGAGGGGAGTGGGTCTGCGTCAAATCGAAGGGGAGGAGGTGCAGGAGGCGGCGACATTGTTCGTCGGAGGGGGCCAGTGGTGGGCGGATGAAGGTCGGCGTTGGTGGCTAGGGTTGGGTGCGGCTTCGGGTTTTGGGCTGCCTTGAGGGGGCTACGGGTTTTAGCTGAAGAGGGGGAGAGAGAGGCGGAGTAAGGAGATGGAGGAGCGGAGGTGGAGGCGCAGGCACTGGGGAGGCCGACGGTAGGAAGGGGCGACGGCTGAATCGAGGCTGCGTCGTTTTCTTCTTTTTTTTTATTTATTTTCTGAAATGCAAAATGAATTGGGGGGGGGGGGGGCAGAACGTATAGGGGAGGAGTGGTTTTTTTTTAATATTTGAAAAAGTTGACTTTTACATACGACCTCTAAACGAGGCCCACCGCCTGTCGTCCATAGCGTTTTACCCCCATTCCGAACACAATGGGATATGTATCGCAAGCTGATTTGTTCGCTTCGATCAGTTTCCGTTGAATTTACATTTAAATCGCTATATTGAATTTTAAACGTACATTTCAAATTACCGGGGTCACATACGAACTTTAAAAATTCCAGAAAAATATTTTCTAGCTTCGTATTGACGATACGGTCCTAACAAAACTCGTTTCGTCGAATTCTGAGACCGTTGGAAAAATGGCCATTTTCCAGTCGATTAAAATCAACTAAAACTGGTCAAACGCGTTTTCCTTTGCCACGCTCACATACTGATTCGAAAAATTATGAAAATTGGAACCTAGCAATAATTTGACATCCCGGACCCAACAAAACTGGTTTCGTCGAAATCCGAGGTCGTTTGCAAAATGTCCATTTTTAAGGGCCTGAATTCCATAGCGACTATTCAGAATTTTCAACTGGACATATCTTTTGATTCCCGCTATGAAATTTTGATTTTTCGGATTCGTTGGAAAGATATTATCAATTAGATCCTAATGTTTTTGGTTTCACTAAAATCCGGATTGTTTTGCACCCGGTACATTCAATTGAAGTTTGAAATCGAATTATCGAACTACCGCGCCATTTTCAATTCTATTTTATAATTATATATAATTATTTATATTCTAACGACGACGTATATAATATATACGTTCGAATTATTTTCAAAATAAATTTTCCGTCGATATTCTTTAAAATAATTCATTTTAAATGTTCAAAATTCGCTAAAATTGCCAATTTAAAAATTTCAAACTGGCTCGCATTTTCGGGTTGTTACAATCTCCCCCACTTAAAACTTTTCGTCCCCGAAAAGGAACAAAGTCGAAAGTGGTTTGATTAATCAACTCTACGTTCGATCTGGCTTGCATTCTCCAACTTTTCAGTTTATGAGAATTTTCAAAATTTCAAAAATTTGGCTAACACCCTAAATTTTCGAAAAATTTCGCCATAACCTCCCCTGCAATGGGAGCATCGGGGAATTTCAAATAGCTTCCCCGGTCCTTCAGATCTCAAAAAGAAAAAGAAAAAGCCAAGCGGCTAGCCAATAGGCTCATAAAATCATCATCACCCAAACAAAACAGTAAATCATGTAGTAAACATGTACCTATTTGTCGGGCAAACAAATTTTATTCTCTGCTCTAGCCTCCTTGCTATGACCTGTTCAATGTAAGTACAGGTATATGCAAGCAAATGCGACTAATTTTCAATATAATTCAATATTTGGTTCAATTAGGCCAAATGGTTCAAAATTATCAACCAAATAAACAAACAACACAATCATCAATCAATTAGTGGATTAGAGTTTGAAATTCATAACTTTGATATATAGTCAAAAATCAGATTTTTGATGCCAAATCACAACAATAGGCCCTATCTAATTTTGGTTCTCACACCAGTCAATAGGAAATATATAGATATCACATCTTCAAAACACGAACATAAATTCTGATGATGATCGATCAATCATCAGAACCATCTCCGGGTGTCTAGAATGTGATTCTATATCTATCCAGTATATTAAAACTTCAAATACACGTTTGCAAGGCGTATATGCAAAATCGTTATATACTGGACTGTCCTAATCAATATGAAATAAATAATCAAATACGAATAGTTGATTTAGATTTTCAAAACAAAAATTGTTTTCATTTTAAAAATATACTCTACACACTCGTTCTAGGATACTACTGATCCTATCTCTAACGAGTCATTCTAATTGGATATTACTAACCCAATATCTGATGAATTCTTTCGTACGGTTCTAATGTGTCTTGTTCTCTGAGCTTTGTAAACCAAAGCTCTGATACCAACTGTGAAAACCCGTAACTTCCCCGTAAAGGAAAGCGGCGGATAGTTCGAGAACAAGCCACAACAGAACGCATACAGAAGAACATTTCATTGTATATTACAACAATGCATCAGATTACAAGAATATACAGAGTATAAATGAATATTACACAGAAATATCAGAGATTTACATTACATTTAAATACATCGCAGCGGAGAATAATACAATACACAACTAGAAGGAGATATACGGATACAAAGCTTTCCGGATATCATTCCAGCTGTAAACCAGGATCCTGTGAATATAAATCTGCAAAAACCAAAACTACTAGCTGCCCGTGTCAAAATAGGGGCACCCAGAGTTTAGGTTAAAACAATAAACTCCAGGTCAGTCATGTGACTGGTGTGAGAACTAAAATAGTTATTATTCTTTATTTTAAAAGTTAGGTAAATCAAGGGACCACGCCGTATAACATGGAACGGGTTTCCTCCCAAGAATACCAGTGCATAAAACAAACAGCGCATTGCTAAATAAAGAAAAATGAAGCTGTTATAAGACCCAGGTCCCGTCACACAATGCAACGCAGCCGAGGATAGGGTTTTCCCTTATAACAGCCAAAGAATGCTTGATACGGTTAAAACAAATCGTTTGATACTATTATAAGTGCATAGTGTATAAAACAACTTCAAATCATAAGTATCAATCATAGGCGGCATGAGCGCCCCATCCCACTATGTCACCATATATAGGTTTACAAATAAAACCGCAAAGTCACGTATTTGGAAATTGGATTTCCGTCTATGAACCGAGGCCAGGGATCGTCCTCTACCGATTCGAGACAATCTAGCCTACCATGTCTCAGGAACAGCCGCAACTGCCCCCTGGATCGTCAGGGCCGGTCCACCGATGTGGATTATTATGCCTGAACAATACGTTTCCCCGCCCTTTGGGGCGCAAATGAGCTATCAAATGACTCCATCGGTTCGAGAACGACCGATCAATCCGAGGCGCCTCGCAACAGCAACAACCACATAAGTCAAACTTGTCAGGGCGTGTAAAACCACTGACGCCACTTTTAGCTAGAAAGAAACGCAAGTCCTCCCTGAGGTCCGTCTCCCGTTTTTGGTTCATACCGGGGGTGAAACTCGCGAAGTAAACGTTACACAAAGCTACGCCACAAAGGCCATGCTTTGATAATCAACCACAAGACTTTGCTTTTCAACAGAAACCTTGATCATCTGCCACTTAGGCATGCCACACAGGCAATTCACTCCATGCGTTTGATATCCATCAATATATAACCCCTGAGCTCGTACGTCTCAGAGAAGGGCGTTAAGCAAGAGAATAAATTCTCCGCCGCCAAACAGATATATATTTAATAGAGATCAATCACACAGACTAAAATCCAATGTCAGACACACACAGTCCATTTACAAGTCCGTTCTGGGTCTGAACGAAACCGGAGGCACCTAGTACCCCGCATATCCATCGATCTCCAAGTACGTCTGGACGATCACTAACTGTTTCCATCTTCTTGGGTGTACAGCCCAATCAAGATCATCAGTAATCACCCAAACGACGTGAAGACCTCCGGTCTTCGACCATCGTCTTCATCTTCGACTTATCGTCGTATCAGTTATTCAAAATGGGATAAACCCGGTCTTTCCGAATAACTCGCGTATATTTTAAATAAGTGTTACACAAACACAACATACGCCTCATTCCAATTCACTAGTCACTAACCGTAAATTAATCAAGAGAATAATTCCCCAAATATTAACCCCGAAGGCCGAAACCAACATCAGATCAATATCCAGAAAACCATTCTGCTTGGCTAACCGACAGTTAGTTTCTAATTTTGCATTCACAGGGAAAGGTTCCCATTAATTTTATCCAAGATAAATTCTTTATATTTATTCTTTAATCTATCCTTTTGAATTTCGATTCAACTAGTCGGGATTAACGAAACTTACCGAAGTAATCATTTGTTTTAATTTCCCAATCCCAACCTATTTATCCCATGAAGTAAAACTGGTAATACTTCATATCTAACACTACAGTGTTATCGGTAAATTCAATTACCATTTCACGTTCAAATCTAATTAAAGATTTAACTATCGCCTGGAGTAAAACTGGTGATACTCCATTCTCGATTATTTCAATCTAATTAAAGATTCATTAAAACTCCACTTAGTTTTAATCGTTAACTGGGTTAAAGAATCAGTGTCATTTAAAACACGGTTCACGGTAAACCCAAAATATCATTCCATTAATTATCGGGTTAAAGAACAAGTGTTATTTAAAACACTGTCCACGATAAACCCAAAAATCAATATCAATTCAATTCCAATTAAATATTATTTAATTGGTACCTTTAATTAAATCTAAATAAAAAGATTTAATCATTTCTCAACTGGGTTCAAGAACAGTGTTAGTGAAGACACCATTCACGACAAACCCAAATCACATTTGATATTCAATACAAGGCTCTGAATAGAAAATATATCGGCTTATATTCAATATCAAATTCTACGACTAACCAATGTCGTATTGGAAATAACGATATAAATATATCTTTCAAATTTCCATAACAGCACCTGTATAATCACGAATTCCAACATCGAAATATTCCGAAGACAATTTCGATTCAAATCCACTCCAATGCAATCATTGGATATTCTGGTTATTTTTAAAACCCTTTTTAAATTCAATTTATTTATTTAAAAATTAATAGAATTATAATTCTAGTTCAAAACCAGTTCATTTTGATAAAAATCTATTTTTATCTTTACAAATATGGAGTTTTTCATCCCAAATTTTCCCAAATCATTTCTTATGATTTTACACAAATTATTACTATTTTTAATAATTTTATCAAGGCCCGTACCGTCGATTACCATCAATGGCCATCGAACTGCACTTACAGCGACCTTTTTCGAATTCGATTTGGACGTATCTCCAAATCCAACCGTTAGATTTTGAATTTCTAATATTCATTAGATAGCTCTTTTCGATACGAACCCAACGGTTCCGGTTTTGCGAGAATCCGACGGTCGGATCTCCCGTAATGTCCGTTTGAAAGAAATGGTCGAAATTCACGAACTGCCGCGTCGCGGCGCGTTCTATTCAGGCCATTATATTATATATATAATATATATAATATATATTTCGTCGATTTCTATTTAAAACGAATTATATAAATAGTTTTAAATTCGTTTCAAAAGCAATTTCAACCTCCATTTCAATTCAAATCAAAATTGAATTCTTCTTTATAAATTCGTTTTAAAATTCATTTCTATTCAATTCAAATTTCAATTCAATTTGAATTCATTTCAATCTGTTTCCAATTCAATTCGAATTCGTTTTCAATTCAATTCGAATTGGTTTTATATTCAATTCAATTTGAATTCGTTATCTATTCAATTTAAATTCGAATTCGTTTCGTTTGCTATTCTATTGAAATCAAATTCGTTTTCCATTTAATTCGAATTCATTATATATTCAATTCATTTCGAAATCGTTTTATATTCAATTCATTTCGAAATCGTTTTATATTCAATTCATTTCGAAATCGTTTTCAATTCAATTCATTTCGAAATCGTTTTCAATTCAATTTATTTCGAAATCGTTTTCAATTCAATTTATTTCGAAATGGATAAAATCGATATAAATATCGTTCACGTCAAAATGGCGTCAATCTAACCAACACGGCTTCATATATTTCTATTTTCAAATATTCTATTCAACAAATGAATATTTATTTTTGTCAACACACGACTAATCTCAACGAATGAGTACTATCCACGTGTGACAATTTTTGTTAAATTATTTCGTTCAACACATGACTAATCTCAACGGATGAGTACAGTCAACACATGAACTTTTATTTTATATTGATAAAGATGCAAATTTTATTATTAAAATATTTCGTTCAACACATGACTAATCTCAACGAATGAGTACAGTCAACACATGAACCTTTTATGTTATAATATTCTTTATTTTCTAAATTGAATGAGGCTCAATCAATCACCATATAAAATTAATTATATGGATTTTCATACAACACATGTATATAATAGCACTGAAAAATAATCAACCATCAACCAAAGTGCACTACACTGTATAAGCATCAAATATAGATATCTAACGCTTATAACAGCCTGTCAATCAATCGATCGACATATTTAATCAATCAGGATGAGTGAACTTCAAATTTCATCCCAACACCCGTGTGGGGTTTCAAACAACCAAACACATATTTTATTTGTGCCGTTGGGCGATGTGTAAAATTTATCGTCCCAATCAATGTCATTCAAATAGGTGTACATAAACAAATCGGCCGATTTGTTTATAAATATTCATTTATCTATATTTACGTTAAAAATTATATTTTTAACGATAAAACATTTTATTCCAACACATGAATTTCTATTATTCATTTACACAATAAAATGATATTTTTATTTTTCTAACTTATTTTAGAAAATTTCGGCGGCATAACGGCACGATACTAGAAACGGGACAAGGCTTAGCCTTATCCCCGGTCTAGTGAAGGCCCACGCCATTCACACATCAATCCAATTCATCAAACAACCAAATTCAAACCAAATAATCTGACTGATCTATGCAACCAAACAAACAAGTCCTTGGTCTGTGGACGATTGTGTCGGGTGCTACTAAGCACCGTCTGCATCCTAGTATATATATATATAACTAGAAAAAGAGAATTGAAAGGTGAGAAATTCTCACTTATAGCTATCCAGCTCCACGACACTTCATTGATAGAAATCTTCGTTGCTATCGCATTTTTGTCATCTTCGTTGCTGCTTTCACTACATATGTAAAAATCACATTTTTACTTCGCTATTCAATATATAAAAATCGAATTTTTACTTCGTTGTTCAATATATAAAAATCGAATTTTTACTTTGCTATCATATAGATAAAATTCCATTTTAAAAATATAGATTTCGCCTTTCTTCTTTTTCCCTTCAAAATCAAATCTTTATAACTCGTTATGGATAATAAAAATTATAACTTCCTTGTTGCAAAAATCTATATTTTTCCCGAAGTAAAAATCATATTTTTACTTCACTACTCATCTCAAAATATCGTCCTTTCTATTTCATCCCTATAAAAATCACATTTTTATTTTGCTACCTATATAAAGATGATATTTTTAATATTCCTATCATGTAAAAATTATATTTTTAATTCTCTACCTAAACAAAAATCATATTTTTATATCATCTAGATAGTAAAAACTATATTTTTAATACTTCAAAAAGATAAAAATCATATTTTTATTTCTTTAAAAATTATTCCATATCTTTACAATTCTAAAAATCGTATCTTCTATTTTAAAAACATCTCCTTTCTATTTTTAAAATTCAGATCTTTCTATCATACAAATCCAAGTTTTATCAAATTAAAAATCTAAGCTTTTTCAATTTTGAAAAACCATGTACACTCTTATTCACTAAAAAAAATCAGATTAAACTAAACTAAATATTTAAAATCAATTATAACAAACAATCAGAAAAGAAAACTTACATTTTAATTGGATTTCCAGAGGGGAGGGGGTCTGCGTCAAATCGAAGGGGAGGAGGTGCAGGAGGCGGCGACATTGTTCGTCGGAGGGGGCCAGTGGTGGGCGGATGAAGGTCGGCGTTGGTGGCTAGGGTTGGGTGCGGCTTCGGTTTTTGGGCTGCGTTGAGGGGGCTACCGGTTTTAGCTGAAGAGGGGGAGAGAGAGGCGGAGTAAGGAGATGGAGGAGCGGAGGTGGAGGCGCAGGCACTGGGGAGGCCTATGGTAGGAAGGGGCGACGGCTGAATCGAGGCTGCGTCGTTTTCTTCTTCTTCTTTTTTATTTATTTTCTGAAATGCAAAATGAATCGGGGGGGGGGGGGGGGGGCAGAACGTATAGGGGAGGAGAGGTTTTTTTTTTTAATATTTGAAAAAGTTGACTTTTACATACGACCTCTAAACGAGGCCCACCGCCTGTCGTCCATAGCGTTTTACCCCCATTCCGAACACAATGGGATATGTATCGCAAGCTGATTTGTTCGCTTCGATCAGTTTTCGTTGAATTTACATTTAAATCGCTATATTGAATTTTAAACGTACAATTCAAATTACCTGGGTCACATACGAACTTTAAAAATTCCAAAAAAATATTTTCTAGCTTCGTATTGACGATACGGTCCTAACAAAACTAGTTTCGTCGAATTCTGAGACCGTTGGAAAAATGGCCATTTTCCAGTCGTTTAAAATCAACTGAAACTGGTCAAACGCGTTTTCCTTTGCCACGCTCACATACTGATTCGAAAAATTATGAAAATTGGAACCTAGCAATAATTTGACATCCCGGACCCAACAAAACTAGTTTCGTCGAAATCCGAGATCGTTTGCAAAATGTCCATTTTTAAGGGCCTGAATTCCATAGCGACTATTCAGAATTTTCAACTGGACATATCTTTTGATTCCCGCTATGAAATTTTGATTTTTCGGATTCGTTGGAAAGATATTATCAATTAGATCCTAATGTTTTTGGTTTCACTAAAATCCGGATTGTTTTGCACCCGGTACATTCAATTGAAGTTTGAAATCGAATTATCGAACTACCGCGCCATTTTCAATTCTATTTTATAATTATATATAATTATTTATATTCTAACGACGACGTATATAATATATACGTTCGAATTATTTTCAAAATAAATTTTCCGTCGATATTCTTTAAAATAATTCATTTTAAATGTTCAAAATTCGCTAAAATTGCCAATTTAAAAATTTCAAACTGGCTCGCATTTTCGGGTTGTTACAAAACGAGGCCTACCGCCTGTCGTCTATAGCTAATTACCCCCATTCCGAACACAATGGGATATGTGTCGTAATCTGATTCAACTGTTTCGATTATTTTTCGTCAAAATCAACATATAACTCTATATATCGAATTTGAACGCGCATTTCAATTTACTGGGGCCACATACTAACCCTAAAAATTCCAGAAAAATATTTTCTAGCTTCGTATTGACGATACGGTCCTAACAAAACTAATTTCGTCGAATTCTGAGAACGTTGGAAAAATGGCCATTTTCCAGTCGATTAAAATCAACTGAAACTGGTCAAACACGTTTTCCTTTGCCACGCTCACATATTGATTCGAAAAATTATGAAATTTGGAATCTTCCAATAACTTGACATCACGGACCCAACAAAAGTGGTTTCGTCGAAATCCGAGGTTGTTTGCAAAATGGCTATTTTTAAGGGCCTGAATTCCATAGCGACTATTCAGAATTTTCAACTAGACATATCTTTTGATTCCCGCTATGAAATCTCAATTTTTCGGATTCGTTGGAAAGATATTCTCAAATAGATCCTATTATTTTTGGTTTCGCTAAAATCCGGTTTATTCTGTACCCGGTACATTCATTTGAAGTTTGAAATCGAATTTTCGAACTACCGCGCCATTTTCAATAACTTTTATAATTATAAATAATTATTTGTATTCTAACGACGACATATATAATATATACGTTCGAATTCTATTCAAAATAAATTTCTCGTCGATATTATTTAAAATAATCTATTTTAAATGTTCAAATTCCACTAAAATTGCCAAAATAAAATTTTTAAACTGGCTCGCATTTCCGGGTTGTTACACTTTGTTTATACTTGTTCTATCGTTTATTGTATCCTGTCGATTATATCTTCGATCTTTAGGTAGAAAACCCTATGGTTGTAAACATGTGTTTGAGACATGTTATGTTTGGTGGATGCAAGTGGATGTAACTGTTTGCTAGTGGTTGCTCGTGGATGTATTTACACACACGTTAGGCACTAGATCGGCTCAATCACTTTCATATTGCATATGAATGAGTGTGCATATTTAAATTAAATGGATGTATATTGAATGTGTTATCATATGGATGCTGCATTTGAATGAATGATTGTGCACTCATATAGAAATGATATGTATCATTAGGATTCTTTTGCATACATAATGGACGCATGGCACTATCATGTTTTGCATTAAGGAGGTCAATTGAATCAGTAAACTGCCTGATTTTTGCATTAGATAAGGGACATATACACTCACTTTTACATATGTTCATGTAGCATTAGAAATCTTTTAAGGACAATGGATGCTTGTGGATGATGGATGAGTAGATGGATTATTGGATGGTAGGATACATTTTTCTTAACTTGAAGATTTCGAGGACGAAATCCTTTAAGGAGGGGAAAATGTAACACCCCGTAACTTTATAATATTAAAATTTGACAAATTGAAGAATACTCAATTTTTAGAAGAAGAATTAAGTAAAATGGGTTACGCCATTGCGTTAGTCTCGGAATTCTACTTGAGATAGAGTTCGAGTTTGCGTAAATCGGGCATCGTATGAAGAAGTTATGGAGCTTAGAAGATTTCAGTTTAAACGAGAATTAAAATAATAATTAAAATAAAATTCGAAATTCAAATCTGCAAGAAGCGGGATGGGCGGGAATTTCCCGCTCTAGGGTGTTGACCCCATCAAAGGAGTCGACATAGGTGTCGACCCCCCCCCCCCCCATAGGGGTGTCGACATAGGTGTCGACCCCCCTGTTGGGGTCGACCCCATCGGCCAGATCTGGGAAGTGACGAATTTTGGAGAACTAGGGCTTATGTGGAGTTCTCTGATTGGCTGGGTGATGTGTTTTTCTGGTTTGGATGGTTTAGCTGGATCCTGACCTAATCTAAAGGCACAAATTATATCATAATAATGCAAAGACACGAGGTTAGATTCGGATTGCGGTATAAGCCTGCCCGGAACCGCCCGGCAAATCCAGCAACCGCAAAACGGTAATCTAATGTGGGAGATCTTGCAAGATTACAGTTATAATGAATTAAAGAACAAATAACCAAAATAAGACATGTAGTAAGACATGAGGGTTAAGTGGGTGACATGGGTGACATGTGAAATATAATTAGAAGCACTTAACCAATGAGAAACATGTAAGAAGACATGAGAATAAAAAGGGGTTAAGTGGGAATTCCTAGTGGGGACCAAGCTTAGGAGGGAAGCTTGTGTCAAGTGTGTGGACCCTTTTCAACCCGTAACCCATTCTGTATCTATGTGAGCTCGAACTAGGTCGAGGACGGGACACGCTTACTGGGTTTGATTGTAAGAGGTCAAAAGAGTTAGCGGTGGCAACACAAGTCCAATGGAGTCATGTGTGTGCGTAGGTCTGGGCTGGTAGGTAAGACGTTGTTGCATCGTATAGGTATAAGCCATGCATTTTAGTAGTATTGGGTTTCCACTTTAGGGAGTGATACACCCTACTGTGGGACCAGCATGGGAATCTACGAGTTAGGGAGCCGATCGAATGGGGAGGGTAGTGGGTACAACTAGTGGAGATAGGAGCAGGCGTCACCTATGATAGTAGCTAGGGGTACACGAAACTACCATCATTATTATTACCATCATTATGTTTGTTAAGAGGGATCATCTTTTAGTAAGCAACAGTATGTTAGTACGATGCAGAGCGTATCTTATAGTGGTTAGGAGCGAGCCGATGTTCTATCTTACTTGCCTTATTTACCTTGTTACACCTGCTTATGTTACAGTCATCTCATTTATCCTGTTTTTTTTCTTATCATGTTGCTTTACTGATTATATTGTTAAAGTTACTGGACTCGCCTGACTTTATGTCTGACCTTGTTTGTTTCAGCTCTTTTCTTTCCTTTTCCCCTCAGGTCCTCAGGGTGGTAATTAGTGGAGCTTGACTTGTATTTCTTTCTTCTTGAAGTGCTTGGAAGAGCTGAGAGTAATGGTCAGCTTTATCTCTTTTCCATTATGGCTATTTGGTGTGGGATTATTATTTTACTTTTATGTACTCTGATAATAATTTTGTTCAAGATGGATATTTATGTACTTGACTCTAGTATGTGGTTTTGATGTCGTAACCAAACATGTTTTGTTTTTCCGCTGCAATGAATAAAGTTTAAATTTTCAAGTACCATTTTACATATCTGTCTTGTGATGTTCTGTTTTATACCATTATAATACTCCATGAAAGTTAATGCATTCCCTTTGTGAGTTACATTTATGGACGTGGGGTGTTACATTTTCAGGATGTGCACAACATATCTACAAGTGTCACGGCGTCTAAACCTCCTCTGTCGGACCCATGCACACACATGACCTTGTCGGAATGCGCCGCCCACGCCGTCCCCCACGTTTGAATCTCTTACAATCAGCCCAGTAAGCGTGCCCCGACTCCGACCTAGTTCAGAGTACTCGTTTGATACCTATGTATGGGTTACTGACTGAAACGGGTCCCACACACAAGATAATACAAGCTTCCCCCTACACTTGCATCCCCACTAGGTTTTCCACAGGTTATGCCATACCAGAGTAAAAGACTGCATAACCCCACAGGTTAAGTTTGTGGGCCTATATATATAAATATTATCCACCCATCCAAGATTTACTTAACCCACCCACTATTTCAAACAAGTTTACTTAACCTCAAGTTATATGTTCATACAATCCCTATGGATTCAACTTGGTTAAGTATTCAACTTAATTACCATATTAATTTATGGTTACAATGTACTAGACCTCCCACATTAAACCTACAACTTGCGGATGCTGGTTATGCCGGGGGCACCAGGCAGACTTCTTCCACAAGTTGGGTTTAACCTCGTGTCTTAGCACATCTCGTGTTTATGCACTTAGACCCCTCACATTAGATTCATCCCTTGGGGTCGTTGGATATGCCGGTCAGTTCCGGGCAGACTTCCACCACAAATGTAACCTATCCTCGTGTCTAAGCGCGGTTACAGTTTATAATTACTGTAATTCTAGGCATTTCAATTGTTAATCAATTATTCCTAGGTCGTTATAGGTTTCATGCCCCTTTTCCAAGTTATGTTCATAATGAACCATATACCCCAAATTATGGTCTTTAATCACAATTTGATTTATGCCCCAAATTCATGTTCTTGTATTTCATTCAAGTTATGCCCAAATTTCCAACTACAAGTTATACCCCAAATTTGATGTTTTCCCTTCGTTCCCAATTTAACGCATTCACATATTTCAGCGGCATGCCTAGGCTCGAAGGTAGCTTGGCTATAAAAATAAAAGGGAAAAGATGAAGGGAAGAGGACAGAAATGATCATACTAACAAGATCTACATATAATGACAGAAATAGGCATAAACATATAGTGGCATAATGACAAGATAGGCATATAGGAACAGATCCGATGAACATGTGACAATAGAGATGATTCAAATATAATAGGGACATCAAAAACAGGCATGATGAGATCTAATCAATGAATTAGGTGTCTGTAACACCTCACCACAGTTAAGGTCACTCACAAAGGGAATGCCTTAACTTTGGTGGAGCATTTTAGTAAACAGAACAGAAACTTACAAGATAGATAAAACAGTACTTGAAAAATTTATAACTTTATTACAACAGAAACCGAAATAAGCTTGGTTACATCCTTTCAAATCACAATATCAGAATTCAAGTACAAAATATCAGTCTTGTACAAAAGCCTTCAGAATGCATAGTTTAAAATCATAATCCCCACAGAAGAAGACAAGCCATACTTTAAGCACTTCAAGCGGAAGAAATCTGGATCAAGCTAGAGTACTCCCTTCTACAAAACCTGGGGGGAAACGGAAGAAAGGAGGCGAAACAACAAGGGTCAGAAAAAAAGTCTGGCAAGTCCAGTGATTTTCAGTTATGAACAGATAATAATAACATGACATGAAAATAAAACTGGATGAGAGATAATAGTAACAGGTGTAGCGGATATTACAGAAGAACAGAATGACATAAGCTATTTCTTTACACTTCTCTGCACTAATACTAGTATAATAGAATTAGGTGTCACCCTAATGTCTAAACTGAAACAGAAACGAGTACAGAATAATTTCCACAGAAGAGAGTGCTAGTAATGGGCCTTTACCACCCGAACAGAAACAGACAGAAGCAGAAATAGATTAATCCCTACGGAAACAGAATGTAGAATTAGGTGTACACTAGTAATGGGCCTTTACCACCCCAACAGATGGTACCACGCAAAAACAGACAGGTGTTACCACCCAGCAGAAACATACTGTACCAACAGAAACAGACAGAACTAAGTGTACCCTAAAACCCTACCCCAAGCGATCGGCTCCCTAATACATAAATACCCTGTGTCGGCCCCATAGTAGGGTGTATCACTCCCTAAAGTGACAACCAATTGGCACAGACCTATTTACAGATGTCACGGCGTCTTACATCCTCAGAGGAAGACCGGGATCCATGCACGCACATGGCCCAGTTGGAATGCACCATCAACATCCCTCGCCATTATCAGAATGAACCGCTTATAATTAGTTCAGTAAGCGTGCCCGGACCCTACCTACTGTTGGGTCAAAGTTTTGATACCAGAAAGGGTTACTGACTAATATGGGTCCCAAACAACAATTGACACAAGTAATTCCCCTCCTAACCTTGTGTCCCCAGACTAACAGGTTTCAGATTAACTTGTTTACAAGTTTCAGACATACAGAGTTTAGATCAACTAGTTCACAGATTAACAGACTTACAGATTTACTGGTTACAGATTAACCGGTTACAGATTGTCTAACTTTGTATTGGGCCTACAGATTCACGAAACGGGTTTATCAGATTCATTGGTCCAATTGGTTTAACCTTACCTACCCAACACGTTTTAGACATCATATTTATCTCAGATTTTCATTAATTAAATATTAATGCCCAGACCTCTCACATTAGACTAACAATTTGCGGCTACTGGTTAGGCCGGTTGGTTCCAGGCAGGTTTCTGTCGCAAACTGAGTCTAACCTCGGGTTTCAAGCACGTTATGACTAACTTCTCACATTAGAATCTATTGTTTGCGGCCACTGGAATATGCCGGCAGTTCCGGGCAGAATTACGCCGCAAACTCATTCTAACCTCGAGTTAGCCATGTTTATCTTTGCGGCCAATTAATTAATAATTTACCATTTATGCCCACGCCTAATATACATGTCAATTTTTAATAACTATAGCCAATTCAGATTATGCCAATAACGGACTAATTATATCAACTCAACATATATAGTAGATAACAGATTTTGCAGATTAGGCGACCAAATGGATTTAGCAGATTAAGCAAACTAGCAGATTTAGCAGACAACAGATTTGGCATCTCAACAGATTTAGTTTAGCTGATTTGGCATTTTCAACAGACTTAGCAGATGACAGATTTGGTAGATGAACAAATCTAGCAGACTAGGCAGTAGAGCAGAACTAGCAGATTAAGCAATATAACAGAACTAGCAGATTAGGCAATGTAACAAAACTAGCAAATTAGGCAAATATAACAGATTTAATCATTCCTTAAAGTTCCACAAACATGTCTTGCCTAATTATAAATCTTGCCTAAGTTCACATGCATAAATAGTAGTCATGGTTCACAATATGATCATATACCCCATGTTTGCATTAAATTTACATGTCACAGATTATGGTCATAATTTACATGTCCCAATTTAGTTCAACTTGCCTAGTACAAAAGATTCACATATAAATTATACCAAATATAGCCATCGACAAAAATCTCCTACTTAGGTATTATTCACATTTGATAGATATCCTACTTTAATGTAAATCTTTATACCTAAACCATATTCTCTTTATCTCAAGTCATATGTTCAATGCAGTCTATATTTATGTCCAATTATATACCTTTCTATGTCATGTCGTCAAATCATATGTTCAATACCCCTTTATGTTATAAATATAACATGTCCAGTCATATGTCTCAGATTTACGTTCTAGCTACAGTCCATGTTCTTTCCTCAAATCAGTCACCTATTGGTCATGCCCAATTTATGCATCATTCATTTTACTGTCCCAAACATTTTAGCGTATGTTAATCTCTTATGAGATTGGCTCAGGCTCGTGGTAGCCTGGCTATAAAAACAGAAAGAGGAAAGAGAATACAGAATAAGATAGATCTAAACAGAACAGAACATATATAACCTCAGATACAGATTAACAATTTATGTCACAATCAGAATTAATGTTTATATCGGAAAATAACTGTACTTGCCTTGATTGGATTAAAGAAAGGACTTCAGTTGTTGTAGAATCGTTGCAGAAGCTTTAATCTCTAATTTGAATTGAGTTGCTTAGGTTGATGTTGATTAGCTACTAGTTTTGATTTCAGCAGAGTAGCGACGCCATTTTTATTTTTATTTAGAACAGAGGCAGAATAGAATTGTGTGTAGAGAAGGCTAGGTTTGGGGCTGTTTAAATAGGGTCAAGTCAACGAATCTAGACAGAAATCGGACCAGATACATAAGAATGCACCTAGGCTCAAAACCAGGTTCGGGGACCAGGTCGACACCCAGGTCGACTACCCAGTCGACCTAGTTAGGCGGGGTCGACTACCCAGTCGACTCCCCAGTCGACCTGGTCGGGGGGGTCGACTACCCAGTCGACTCCCCGGTCGACCTCGGTCCTGGGCGGGAAATTTCCCGCCCATCCCGCTTCTGGGTTTGAATTCGAATTTTGAATTCGAATTTCGAGCTGTTTTCGATTCTGAAAATTCCTGAAACTTTGGAGGGCCATAACTTGGTCATACGGACTCCGATTCTCGCAAACTCGGACTCGTTTTCAAGCAGAATTTCAAGATGAACGCAATGGCGGAACCCGTTTCCCTTGATTCTTATTTTAAAAATTAATTATCCTCTGATTTTTACTTATACGTTCACAGAAAATACGGGGTGTTACATTCTCCCCTCCTTAAAGGATTTCGTCCCCGAAATCTTCAAGTTAAGAAGAATGTGTCCTACCATCCAACATCCATCTACTCAATCATGAATCAGTGGCCTCCATTGTCCTTAGAAACTTCTAATGTTGTATGAACATATGCAAAGGTGTGTGTGTATATGTTCCTTATCTAATGCAAAGATCAGGCGGTCCACTGATTCAGTTGACCTCCATAATGCGAATTATGCCAGTGCCATGATTCCAACATGTATGCAAATTTTCCTATTTGATACATATCATTTCTATATGAGTGCACAACCATTCAGCCATATGCAACATCCATGTGCTGAGTCAATCATTTTGCATCCACAAAAATTGAAAAATGCTCACACATCCATATGCAGTATGAGAGTGTTTTCGAGCCGATCTAGTGCCTAGTGTGTGTGTATGCATCCACGAGCAACCAATAGCAACCACTTGAAACCATCAAACATAACATGTCTCAAACACATGTTTACACCCATTAGTTTCTACCTAAAGTTCGAAGATTCGATCGATAGGATACAGTCGAATGATGGAAGCGAGTACAGATAAAACAAAAACTTGGTTCCCATTAGACATAGGTCCTAAGTATCGGCCCCGAAGACCGAAACCAACATCAGATTGACACCCAGAGGATTACCCTCTTTAGATAATGTCAAAACTGGAAATCTTAACCTTATCAGAAATATTCAGATATTTACAGATTACTGGTATAGATCAGATTACCAAATGATTCTTAGGAAACTAAGCATGATAAATCCCAGAATGTATGCGTCCTACTTGACGCCTAACACGAATATCTCTCAAACCCCAATCACAAACAGATGAGTCACAACCCTTATGGATTTGGGTCTACAGCGGAATCAGAAACAACACTAGTATTAAAGTGCAAAGTATCGATTACAGAATCAAAATGCCAGAATCAGAAAGAGTTTTAACTCAACAATCAGATAAGAAAATTAAACCTTCTACTTAAATTTTCTTATTTCTACCTTATCTACCAGTCCCTTAAGCATTCGCCTGTCCTCCAAAAGTGGGTTCTGCCCTCTGCCCTTGCCCTCATTTCTTCGGGCAGTCCCTAGTCAAGTGTCCCATCTCACCACAGTTGAAGCAAGTGCCTTTCCTTTTTCTGCAATCCTTGTTCAGATGAGTCGAGCTTCCACAAGTAAAGCGCTTTTTCCCTTCTTATCTTCAGACTTCTCATCCTTCTTTTGTGTTTCCTTTTTGGGCCCTGCTTTCTTATTCTATTGTTCTTCCTTCTTTGTCTCTTTCTGGCCCTTTTCTTCCTCGTGCAATAGTGCCACGTCCACCAATTTCTCGTAAGTCGCTCCCATGGGTACATGGGTCATGGCTAGGCTGTGCAGTGGCTCGTTCAATCCTTTAACAAAGCGGAGAGCCTTTTTATCTTGAGTGTTGACTAAATCCAATCTGAATCTAGCCAGTTGGTTGAATTGGTTGACGTATTCCTTGACCGTCATACTTCCTTGCTTAAGAGATAAGAACTTTTCCAGTTGTAGACTTCGTTCAGCTTGCGAGAGGAGTTTTGTCTCAAACCTTGTTCTGAAATCCATCCATGTCTCAACTGGCCTCTCAGCGTTGGTGACTTCCCACCAATAGGAAGCTTCGTCTTTGAGCAACCATACCGCCAACTGTACCTTCTGCCTATCGTCCACCTCGAAGATAATGAACAGATCCTCAGTTTCTTTGAGCCAGTTCCTCGCTTCTACGAATGATTCAGTTCCCTTGAAATCCTTTCCACCCATGGCCCTAAAATCTCTACAGATCTTTGAGAAAGAAATTGCACGAGGAGGGGGAGGAGGAGGGGGATCATTTGCTGGACCTGCGGTGGCGGTCCTAGCCTAAAGATATTGACGAAACCAAACGGGTACATGAACACCCTCTGGTATCTTAGATGCTTCAGACATGCTGAAACGAAAAAGGAAAGATTCAATTACAAAAAGGACTGAAGGAAAGGTATATGGCTCTTGGGGATTATGTTTATCAAAATAAGCTTTATTTTTTAAAATATTTCCTTTCAAAACCCTTTTTTTAAAATAGTTTTCAAAAACTTTACCCAATTTGGTAACCTTCAGCTCTGATACCAAGTGTAATACCCCACCTCCGTTAAGGTCACTCACAAAGGGAATGCCTTAAAACAGAACAGAAACTTACAAGACAGATAAAACAGTACTTGAAAATTTTATAACTTTATTACAACAGAAACCGAAATAAGCTTGGTTACATCCTTTCAAATCACAATATCAGAATTCAAGTACAAAATATCAGTCTTGTACAAAAGCCTTTAGAATGCAAAGTTTAAAATCATAATCCCCACAGAAGAAGACAAGCCATACTTTAAGCACTTCAAGCGGAAGAAATCTGGATCAAGCTAGAGTACTCCCTTCTACAAAACCTGGGGGGAAACGGAAGAAAGGAGGCGAAACAACAAGGGTCAGACAAAAAGTCTGGCAAGTCCAGTGATTTTCAGTTATGAACAGATAATAATAACATGACATGAAAATAAAACTGGATGAGAGATAACAGTAACAGGTGTAGCGGATATTACAGAAGAACAGAATGACATAAGCTATTTCTTTACACTTCTCTGCACTAATACTAGTATAACAGAATTAGGTGTCACCCTAATGTCTAAATTGAAACAGAAACGGGTACAGAATAATTTCCACAGAAGAGAGTGCTAGTAATGGGCCTTTACCACCCGAACAGAAACAGACAGAAGCAGAAATAGATTAATCCTTACGGAAACAGAATGTAGAATTAGGTGTACACTAGTAATGGGCCTTTACCACCCCAACAGATGGTGCCACGCAGAAACAGACAGGTGTTACCACCCACCAGAAACAGACGGTACCAACAGAAACAGACAGAACTAAGTGTACCCTAAAACCCTACCCCAAGTGATCGGCTCCCTAATACATAAATACCCTGTGTCGGCCCCATAGTAGGGTGTATCACTCCCTAAAGTGACAACCAATTGGCACAGACCTATTTACAGATGTCACGGCGTCTTACATCCTCAGAGGCAGACCGGGATCCATGCACGCACATGACCCGGTTGGAACTCACCATCAACACCCCTCGCCATTATCAGAATGAACCGCTTATAATTAGTTCAGTAAGCGTGCCCGGACCATACCTACTGTTGGGTCAAAGTTTTGATACCAGAAAGGGTTACTGACTAATATGGGTCCCAAACAACAAATGACACAAGTGATTCCCCTCCTAACCTTGTGTCCTCAGACTAACAGATTTCAGATTAACTTGTTTACAAGTTTCAGACATACAGAGTTTAGATCAACTAGTTCACAGATTAACAGACTTACAGATTTACTGGTTACAGATTAACCGGTTACAGATTGTCTAACTTTGTATTGGGCCTACAGATTCACGAAACGGGTTTATCAGATTCATTGGTCCAATTGGTTTAACCTTACCTACCCAACACGTTTTAGACATCATATTTATCTCAGATTTTCATTAATTAAATATTAATGCCCAGACCTCTCACATTAGACTGACAGTTTGCGGCTACTGGTTAGGTCGGTTGGTTTCGGTCAAGTTTCTGTCGCAAACTGACTCTAACCTCGGGTTTCAAGCACGTTATGACTAAATTCTCACATTAAAACCTATTGTTTGCGGCCACTGGAATATGCCGGGCGGTTCCGGGCAGAATTACGCCGCAAACTCATTCTAACCTCGAGTAAGCCATGTTTATCTTTGCGGCCAATTAATTAATAATTTACCATTTATGCCAACGCCTAATATACATGTCAATTATTCATAACTATAGCCAATTCAGATTATGCCAATAACGGACTAATTATATCAACTCAACAGATATAGCAGATAACAGATTTTGCATATTAGACGACCAAATGGATTTAGCAGATTGAGCAAACTAGCAGATTTAGCAGACAACAGATTTGGCATCTCAACAGATTTAGTTTAGCGTATTTGGCATTTTCAACAGACTTAGCAGATGACAGATTTGGTAGATAAACAAATCTAGCAGACTAGGCAGTAGAGCAGAACTAGCAGATTAAGCAATATAACAGAACTAGCAGATTAGGCAATGTAACAAAACTAGAAAATTAGGCAAATATAACAGATTTAATCATTCCTTAAAGTTTCACAAACATGTCTTGCCTAATTATAAATCTTGCCTAAGTTCACATGCATAAATATTAGTCATGGTTCACAATATGATCATATACCCCATGTTTGCATTAAATTTACATGTCACAGATTATGGTCATAATTTACATGTCCCAATTTAGTTCAACTTGCCTAGTACAAAAGATTCACATATAAATTATACCAAATATAGCCATTGACAAAAATCTCCTACTTAGGTATTATTCACATTTGATAGTTATCCTACTTTAATGTAAATCTTTATACCTAAACCATATTCTCTTTATCTCAAGTCATATGTTCAATGCAGTCTATATTTATGTCCAATTATATAACTTTCTATGTCATGTCCTCAAATCATATGTTCAATACCCCTTTATGTTATAAATATAACATGTCCAGTCACATGTCTCAGATTTACGTTCTAGCTACAGTCCATGTTCTTTCCTCAAATCAGTCACCTATTGGTCATGCCCAATTTATGCATCATTCATTTTACTGTCCCAAACATTTTAGCGTATGTTAATCTCTTATGAGATTGGCTCAGGCTCGTGGTAGCCTGGCTATAAAAACAGAAAGAGGAAAGAGAATACAGAATAAGATAGATCTAAACAGAACAGAATAGATATAACCTCAGATTCAGATTTACAATTCATGTCACAATCAGAATTAACGTTTATATCGGAAAATAACTGTACTTGCCTTGATTGGATTAAAGAAAGAACTTTAGTTGTTGTAGAATCGTTGCAGAAGCTTTAATCTCTAATTTGAATTGAGTTGCTTAGGTTGATGTTGATTAGCTTCTAGTTTTGATTTCAGCAGAGTAGCAACGCCATTTTTATTTAGAATAGAGGCAGAATAGAAGCAGAATAGAATTATGTGTAGAGAAGGCTAGGTTTGGGGCTGTTTAAATAGGGTTAAGTCAACGAATCTAGACAGAAATCGGACCAGATACATAAGAATGCACCCAGGCTCAAAACCAGATTCGGGGACCAGGTCGACACCCAGGTCGACTACCCAGTCGACTCCCCAGTCGACCTGGTCGGGGGGGGGGGGGGTCGACTACCCAATCTACTCCCCAGTCGACCTGGGTCCTGGGCGGGAAATTTTACGCCCAGCCCGCTTATGGGTTTGAATTCGAATTTCAAGCTGTTTTCGATTCTGAAAATTCCTGAAACTTTGGAGGGCCATAACTTGGTCATACGAACTCCGATTCTCGCAAACTCAGACTCGTTTTCAAGCAGAATTTCGAGATGAACGCAATGGCGCAACCCGTTTCCCTTGATTCTTATTTTAAAAATTAATTATCCTCTGATTTGTTACTTATACATTCACAGAAAATACGGGGTGTTACAATGTCCAACTAATAACAGATCTGATTTAGCCACAAACATAATAGGAACATGCATGATGAGATCTAAACAGTGAATTAGATCTACAAACAATGGCGGATCTGACATGATAAATAGGTGTAGGTTCAGATCTAGTTCATAGTCATGTCAGAATAACTTAGATAAACAGGTTATAACAGATTGATATGATTCAAATAGTCACAGGCATAGATCCAAGTTATAGTCATGTCAAGTTTTACTTTTAACCATTTAGATCTAAAAGTAACATAAACTCACTATGATTGGATCTAAGAAAAGTAGAAAGGTTGCAGATGTTGAATCACGTATCTCTAAACTCTAGTTGATTGACTTGATTGCAGAAGAAGAAAAGACTTGGTTTAATCTGGGCAGAGGCAGCATCTAGTGTTCCATTATTTTTGGTGTGGAGAAACCAGAAAATGAGACCATATGTATAATTGTTCCCAAAACCCTAATCTGTCCAAATCTGTCATAGGGGGGTCGACCCAGAGGCCGATACCCCTTGATGGGGTCGACACCCCTGGGCGGGATTTTTCCAGCTCGCCTGATTTCTGAGATTTTGAACTGTTTTGAATTTTCTGGACTAATTATATACATATATATTCTTTTTATACGTATAAAAACTTCAAACCTTAATAACTTCTTCATACGGTGTCCGTTTTACACAAACCAGTTATATATTTTGACCAGAATTCCGTGATGAACGCAATGGCGCAGTCCGTTTCACTTAATTCTAAATATTAATTTAACTATTTTTTAATTTATCATCTTTTAGTATTTAAAGTTATGGGGTGTTACATTCTCCTCTACTCAAAGGATTTCGTCATCGAAATCTCTAAGTTAAGAAGAATGTTTATCCTACCATCCACATCCATCTACTCATCCACCAATCAAAGGCATCTGTTGTTCTCAAAAATTTCTAATGCTTATATGAACATATGCAAAGGTGTGTGTATATGTCCCAACACTAATGCGAAGATCAGGTCGTCTACTAATTCAGTTGACCTCCGTAATGCAATGTATGTTAATGCCATGAATCCAACATGTATGCAAATAGTTGTATTATATCATATAAGTTCTATATGTGTGCACAATCATTCGTCCAATTGCAACATTCATATGATGATACATCCATTTCCATTCATAAAAAGAAGAAAAATGCACATACATCCATATGCAGTATGAGAGTGATTGAGCCGATCTAGTGCCTAATGTGTGTGTATATGCATCCACGAGCAACCACTAGTAAACACTTGCATCCACTTGCATCCATCAAACATAACATGTTTCAAACACATGTGTACATCCATGGGATTCCTACCTAAAGGTCGAAGAATTCGATCGACGGGATATACTTAAATGATAGAAACAAGCATGAATAAAAGCTATGGAAAGGAAGTTAAGAACATACCCTCGAAAAGAAAAGGGTACGAAGCACGAATCTTGTCTTCAGTCTCCCAAGTTGCATCCTCTGGGTTATTTCCCCACTGAACTTTCAACAACTTAACTTCTCTATTGCGTAGCTTCTTAACTTCTGAGCCAAGAATACGGGTAGGAACTCGCCTAACTGTCACCTCTTATTCCAACTCTACTTCTTCCAACATACTTGGCTCAACTACTTCTGCGATATCATGCAAACACTTCCGCAAATGAGAAACATGGAAAACATCATGAACGCCAGATCTCTTTGGTAGCTTTACTCTATAGGCCATTTGGCGAATCCTTTATGTTATGGGAAATGGCCTTACGAACCTTGGTGCCAATTTCCCTACAGATCCAAAGCAAACCACATTCCTCAAAGGTGACACCTTGATGAAAACCATGTATCCCACCTCAAACTCAATGTCAGTCCTTCTCTTATCTGCATAGGGATTCTGCCTATCCTGAGCTGTCTTCATTCGTCGTCTAATAAGATCAATCTTCTTGGATGTTTCTCTAAACATATCGGGTCCAAGTAGAAGTCTTTATGTAGAATCCTACCAACAAGTTGGTGATCTACAGGGTCGTCCGTATAATGTTTCGAAGGATGCCATGATAATGCTAGCTTGATAACTGTTGTTGTAGGCGAACTCTACTAAAGGAAGGTGCTCTTCCTAAGTCTCTCCGAAGTATAGGATACACAACCTTAAAAGATCCTCGAGAATTCTATTCACCCTTTCTGTCTGTCCATCGGTCCGTGGGTGATAAGCGGTGCTCAAACACAACTGTGTACCTAACGCTTCTTGCAAGCTCCTCCAAAATTCACTGGTGAAAATGTGGTCACAATCACTTACGATGCTAGAAGGTACTCCATGAAGACGGACTATCTCACGAACGTAAACTGCTGCCAACCATGACGCCGTCCTCTTACTCTTAACCGGAATGAAATGAGCGCTCTTAGTAAGTCTGTCTACTACAAACCAAATACTGGTATTGCCTTTCTTTAACCTAGGCAAACTGTCTTTGAAATCCATAGAGACGCTCTCCGACTTACACTGTGGAACCTCCAAAGAATGAAGTAAACCATCGGGCTTCTTTTGCTCAGCTTTAACTTGCTGACAAATCAAACATTGAGAAACAAACTCTGCCACATCTTTCTTCATCCCAGCCCAAAAGAAAACCCTTTTCATATCTCTATACATCTTATCGCCACCTGGATGAATAGTCATCTTAGAATGATGAGCTTCTTCTAGGGCTGTCTTCAACAAACTCCCAGTTTGGGGAACACAAAGCCTCCCATCTCTTTGCAACCACCCTTTATTGTCTATGAAATATAAATTGAGGTGACTAGAAGTCTCCCCTTTACTGAGCCTATCGAAGATGTATGAAATCTGTGGATCATCTCGCTGCGAAGCTCCTATCTAATCCATAAGAGTAGGTCGCACCTCTAGTGATGCAAATAAGTCAGTCAAAAACTCGGTGGAGGGTCTAAAGTCAAAAGCCGATATAAACTCCAAGCTTTTCCTCTCCATAAACAGAGGACATAAAGCCATCTTCTGCCTACTCATTGCATCTGCCACCACATTACCCTTGCTAGGGGTATAAGCAATCTCAAATTCATATAATGCTAGGAAATCCATCCACCTTTGTTGCCTTAAATTAAGATCCTTCTGCGAGAACAAGTACTTGAGAGATTTATGATCAGTGTACAACTCGAACTTCTCTCCAAGCAAATAATGACGCCACGTCATAAGTGCAAATACTATGGCAGCTAGCTCTAAGTCATGGGTAGGGTAGTTCTTCTCATGAACTCTTAGTTGTCTACCTCCATAACATACTACCTTTCCTTCTTGCATTAGAACCGCACCAAGCCCAGTACCACATGCATCAGTGTATATTGTAAACACTTTGCTTCCATCGATCAAGATCAAGACTAATGCTGTTGTCAGAGCCCTCTTCAATCGCTGGAAAGCAACATCACAATCTATACCATGAAAACGTCAAATTCTTCTTCGTCAACCTGGTGAGTGGGGTTGATATCTTTGCGAAGTCTGTAATGAACTTCCTATAATAGCCTTCCAATCCAAGAAAACTTCTCACCTCTGTTGCATTCTTTGGGATTTTCCAATATTGAACTGCAACAACCTTTACGGGATCTACTGCTATCCCATCTTTAGAGACCACAAGCCATAGAAATCTTGCCTCTTTTCTCCAAAAATGGCATTTGGAGAATGTCGCCTTAAGCTGATGCGTACGCAGAGTTTTCAAAACTTCTCTCAAATGTTGGGAATGCTCTTCCTCGCTCTTTGAGAAAATTAAGATGTCATCAACAAAGACCACAACAAATTTATTTAGAAACTCCCGAAACACCCTACTCATCAAATCAACAAAATAGGCGGGTGCATTCATCAACCCAAAAGGCATAACGAGCCATTCAAAGAAACGATCTGGAGTCCTAAAAGCGGTCTTGTCTATACTGTCCTCGGCCACCCTCAACTGATGAAACCCCGTGGCCAAGTCTAACTGAGAGAATACTGATGCACCAATAAACTGGTCAAACAGATCATCTATCCTTGGGAGTGGATTCCTATTCTTCTTTGTGAGTTTATTCAACTCTCTATAGTCTACACAAAAGCGAAGCGAACCATCTGCCTTAGTTGCAAATACCATCAGAGCACCCCATTCAGATATGCTTCGCCTAATAAACCCTTTCTCAAGTGGCTCCCCCACTTGCTTGCTAAGCTCCCTCCTTTCTCTTGGAGCTATATGGTGCACAGGTAATGCAACTGGCTTTGCATTGTCTACCAAGTATATACGAAAATCGATCTTGCGCCTCGAAGGTTAGCCCCGAACCTCCTCAAAAACATCAGAATATTCACAGACTACTGGTATAGATCGCAGATCATCAATAGATATGTCAAGAGATTCTAGGAAACTAAGTATGATAGACCCCTTAGGGTCACAAGAAATCTCAAAGGTCCTCCCATGTCAAGTCAAAAGTCTAACGACCCTCCTCTCACAATCCAGAATGGCACCATACATGTCTAGCCAATCCATCCCTAAAATCAAACCATAGCCCATAAAACCGAGCACATATGTGTCGCACTCAAACTCGACGCCAAACACAAATATTCTCAAACCCTGACAAATCATGGACAAATGAGCCGAACCACCAATGCGGTTTGAGACAACAATGGGATCCACTGCTATACTAGTATTAAGGTGCAAAGACTCAACTACAGAATCAGATATAAATGAATGTGAAGCGCCAGAATCAAAAAGAGTAATAATAGGATGATTGGAAAGAGAAATCATACCTTCCACGGAAACTTTCCTACCTCAGTCTGGAGCACTGATCGCGAGAGCATGCACTTGCCCTCCAGAAGCTCCCGCCCTTTGACCTTGTCCTTGCTTCTTCGGGCACTCCTTAGAAAAATGTCCAACCTCTCCACAACTGAAGCAAGCATTCTTCCTTCTTTTGCAGTCCTTGATCAAATGACCCTCACATTTGTAATTATGGCACTTCCTCATATCCTTAGCCTTGTCATTCTTTCCGCCTTTCTTTTGTTGTTGTCCCTTCTTGGGCCATACTTTCTTTTTTTGTGTTTCTTCAACCTTAAATTCCTTCTTGTCAACACCTATCCACGAAGTTTGCAGCGGCCATGACTCAGACTCCTCAGGCAATGATCCTGGATTTGGGATGGATAGGTTTCTGGACCATGGCAACTATTATGAGCATTTCAATAAGAAGAAAATGGGCTAACGCCTCCCGTGAGTTCATGGATGAAAGCCTCGCAATATTCGCTAACTTCGATGACTCCTTTGTACTAGACCTTCTTAAGGGAGGAGTCTGAATTAAAACGGAGATCGAGCTAGGAAATCATACGAGATTTTGTCACATCGATGCTTGGAAAGCGTTAGGCTCAATATGAGGGCATGAATCAATCATGGCAGTTCTGTGAAGTAAAGAGAAAAGGGGGGTTTCATATTTAAACAAAGTCCCCTTCCTCCACTACTAGAGTACCTTGATTGATCCACTCACCAGAAATATTAGTGTTAACTCCCTGTTTCATCATTATGATACTACAAGACTATCAAATCGCAGGATGTATGGGAATCTGAATTCTCTATTTATAAATTGCAGATATATAACAAGAATTGGTGATTAGCTCTCCTTGAGAAAGAAAGAGCTAAATTGAGAAATGAAAGGTTCATCACCCCTTTACGGAGTATCTGGAGTCCTATTTATAGAGAATCCGGTGTCTTTCCATCGATAGGTTGTTGGGCCTGGGCGATCCCTGTTGGCCGCCTTTTTCCTGGGTTTCTGGTATCGGACTGTTGGTCCTCCTCGCAGTGCCATTTACAGCTTTTGAAGGAATGGTCCCGGGTGGATTGGGCTTTCTTCCAGGCGGAAGGGTCTTGTTGTCGCAACGGATTGCGGGGGAATTTCGAATGTCTTGGCGAATGCTCTAAGTGTCGGTCCTTTGCCGCGGGCTTTCGGATGTAGGCTTTCGGCTTTATTGTAGGTACTCGGAGGGGCCCGCCCTCATGCCATACCTAAATGTCTGCCGATTTAGAACCGTTGATGGTTCAGGTACTAAGTGGATCAGTACGAGTGGCCTATATCCTTACTTGAGTCTCGGTTTAGCCTTCCGGTTTGGCTCCCGGGAGGGTAGCTTTCGGTGATATTTGTGTTACTTACGTAAGTAACCCCTTTCTATATCCATGAAGCCATTCTTCGAGGATTGGTTCCAAATCATATTGATGCTCCATCCCAATGCTCTTCCTCTTTTAATGTGTGGTGTCCATTGGTTAATTCTGGGCGGATAAACCCCGTTGGATGAACCTTTGCCGATACCTGGTTGGTCTCGGGTCCCTTTTCTCCGGAGGGGGTATCAGCCTGAATTGCTTTCGAGTTCCTTATTCCTTCTTATATTTACTTAGCATCCCTTCACCCTCTATCTTGTGCCAAGATAATTTTGGTAATAACAGTATTAAATAAATATTTGGTTGCTTGAATGAATGTTGTGAATTAATTGTTGGCCATTATTTGTTAAACTGTTATTTCTGTTTATCATGATAAATATATTGTCATATTAAAATTGAGATAACTCATTGTGATGCAGGGAAGGACAGGTCAGAGGAATCAAACCGGGTTTCTCACTATTATTGATAATGTTTATCAATATAACTTATATATTGTTATTGAATGTGTGATGGACTGATATTTCACGAATTGGTACTTATAGGCATTGGCCTCTTTAGTACCAATGCCAAAATTGAAGTTTTTGAAATCGATATTAAATCGATTCATAACGTTTTAATATTCTATTCATATATGATTTTAAAATATGATTTTTTTTTGTTTGAACACTGAAATTAATTTCTTTTTTTGATCATTTAAATTTTAAGTAAACAATGACCTCAATGGGGTTTATTTAAATGAATTATGTTAGTTGATTTATAAAAATTAATTGGAAATGGTTAACAAATTAACCATGCCTTGGGTAGACTAAGTCACCTATTTTTAAGTAGAATCGATTATCTATTGAATCGTTAATTATTCTTAAATTCGATTATTATTTTTTATTAAATAAGAATTTACTATTTTATAATAGTAAATAATAAAGTAATAAAATTGGATTTTTAATAATATTGGGATTTGATTATTTCTTAATATTCAAGATGAGGATCTTGGAATTTAATTCATTGAATGGAAGTGTATGAAGTCGTATGGCCTTATGAGAGATTAAATAAAATTGTTGATGATTTAAGAAGGATAAAATGGATTCTTAGTAAGAAATTATGTTGGTTGAGATTGTATAAAAATCCAAATTGGGCAAATATATAGCCAAATTATAAATAAACAAATATTGTAAATGATTTCAAGAGTTCAAGTGAAATTTGTAATTTAGGAAAGTCTAAAAAGTAATTGACAGGAGGATATTCCGAAGTTCGTAACCTTTATCAAATAAGAGATTTTTTTTCTTGTAAAGGAATTATACGTTGAAGTGACTTTGTCGATTTATATGAAAGTAATATTTAACTTCTATTTTTACAAGATTTAGTTAATTAGTTAAGAAATTATTTATTTATTTAGAGTAACGAATAAAAGTATGTTTTCAAGATAGATTTTTTGAAAGTGCAGATTATAACGCTATTATAATCAATGTTATTTCGTAAAGAAGTAGATTCCTTCACTGAACCCAAGGTTTACGAGAGTGAATGTATTGATATTTAGAGGTGTGAACTCTGTCCATTACGATGTTGATAATGTTGTTCAGTTAAGGTTTGAGAGGTAATATTACCCCAACTTGATTGACTTCATTGTTGACCAAGGAATGATCAAGTTCGATGGAGAAGTTGGATGAAATGAGTTAATGAGCGTAACGAATTTTAAAGGCTTTGATTTTAACTTTAATAGTAGAATAGAAACAGAAATGTTTTCCGAATGTTGGAAGAGTAAAGATTCTAGGAGTTTAATAAACCGATGGTTTATTAAAGAGGAAAAATGATGCTGAGTATTGAATCGATGAATTCATTTTCTTTTTATGGATTAATGGTTGTTTTATTTTGATAGTTAAATAACCAAATATCAAAATCTGGCCAATATGATTGTTGGTGCGGAAAGACCGGGATCGAATTTATATTCGAAAACCATTCCGATCAGCATATACGAAACATGGAAGATGCTGATCAAGATGGAGCAATTAAAGACCGTGGTCTTTATAAGCGGAAAGATTACTTGTCAAATATTCTCTGATGTTGCAACCAGAGATATTCTGACGTGATTCGGTCGTAAGAGGGATTTTGCGGATTTGCAAGGACTGCTCGCTACTGATCCTTTAGATGCGGTAGGAGAGTGCCTTCGGTTCATCCTGTTCCTGGATGAATTATATGGACAAATTCCTGACAGAGTATTCCTAATAGATTACGGGTTGATTACCTCAAACGTATTTACGTTTGGTGGCGGAGAAATTCGTTTCTCTTAGCTTTATACCCTTATTATTTTTAGGGAAATCAATTTGTGATTTGGTGGGTTTAACGATGTGGCATTCAAAGATAATGGTGATGTGTTATTCTAGAAGATAACGTAGCCTCAGGCCTCACAACCGGGAATTGACAAAAATCGGGCAGGCAACATGGCTATGTGGGTCGCTTCCATTAGGGTGTATAATTACCTATCTAGAAAAAATCCATTTCATTCTTTAACCTATTTTTGATGCTGTTCCTTTTCGGTAAACGGTGGGTAGCTCCCAACCGTTAGTGATATACATTCGATACACTCAAGCGAAATGAGTGGTCGGTTATGTGTGAGCCGAGTTGCAAGATGTTCTTGTTGAACCCAGTGTATTCCCCTCTAGAGATCACTATCGGCAGCTAGTTCCATACCTTGTCATATTTTGAATCCAATCTCCAATAACAACCCGCGGTTTTTGATTTTATACTATATATGTAAAGCGTGAGATGCAAGCGTTCTGCTACTTGGTTATCTACTTGATTTACATCACTATTATAATATCAGAATAGTATTGATTTCAAACATGGTTTGGTTATAGTAAGGTAAAAACCGTCCGTGTTTATGTGTGGGTTGGTCTTACTATTACCTTTTCATTCAAAAGATTTCAAAGTTTAGCAATATGGATCTTATCAATAAACTTAGTGAGTTTCTCACGCTAGTTCACCAGACTGATCCGTGGTGTTTGTAATGTCTCAGGTCAGCCCGAGTTGCAGGTTCAGGTTATCGAGTGCTGCGAAGTGCAAAGACAACCTGGAGGAGTCCAGACGTATGATATATGGTATTATCGGCTGTGTATTGTATATGAGGACAGGTTATTATAACTGTCCAGATATATTGCTGTACTCTGATATATGTAAGTATATTTATTCAAGTTATTTATAAAGATTTATTTATATATTATATTTTGTTCCGCTGCGATGTGAGATTCTGATTCTGTGTTGTATTCTTATTCTTCTATTCTAACATTTCTTTCTTTCACTTCTCATCCTCTAATTTCTTTCTCTTAGCATTCTACTTTTCGGTCTGATTTGGGTTGACTGTGGTAGTTAAACGTCGGCTTAAATCATACTGAAAAGTAGGACGTTATAACTTGGTATCAGAGCTGAAGGTTGAGTAGTAACCTTAGCTCTGTGGAATAACTCGATAGAGATGGGGTTAGTAACACCATAGATTGAGTTTGGGTATATCTAACGAGGGAACATATTTGAAAATTTATATAAAAATGTTTTGTTGATTGATCAGTTCAAGTTTTGGGAAACCATACTGAACTAGCAATTAACACAATATTGTTTTATAAAGAGGGTAAATGAAATAATTTTACCCAATTTTTTATACATAGAAAAAGGAAATAATTTTCTATAGTATAATAATATTGTTGTTTGATTGATTTGAATGGAATTCAAATTGAATTATGAAATGAAATTGAACTGGTTTAGGAGAAATCAGTTAGTCAATTTGAATGGGTATGAAAATGAAACTTAGCCTGGTAAAGTGAATTAATTCTAATGGAAATAAAATAAATTTGGAATTTGTAAATCAAGTGGATAAATAATAATGGGAATAGACGGGATATTAATCGATTGATATTAAAATATGTTTGACCAGTTAATGCTAATGTTGAATATAATATAAATTTGTTTGGTTGTAAATTATTTGATTTATTAGATGTTAGTTGGATAAATTAAATTCAACAACAATTTGGTAAGAAATTTATTGAATTAGAAGTAGAGAAATAAATTCCGGTATAAAGAACAGGGAATAAAATCGGTTGTGAAATGAAAATAAATTATTTAACCTTGGATTGTTATTTGCATTATAAAATAAGTGAAGTACAGATTCTAGAAGGCTATGGGAATTTACTAGATTACAGAGATTGAAGTGCAGATTGGAAAACAAAGGGCAGTAGTTAAATTGCTTGGAAATTGAAACTAAGTGCCCGACAAATAGGTAAACCTTAATATATTGATTGAAATGGTTGATTTCCTTACCCCTGAGTTGGGTAGCCGTTTAGCTTTCATTTTCTTTAGGTGAAGTTGAGGCCCAGAGCGGCATTTGAAGTTGTACCAATCGAGCTATGCAAAGGAGATGCTGGCGAAATTTTCGAAATTTTTTAAGAGTCCGAATTTATTTTGATGAAAATCCAAAAATATTTGGAACTTAGAATATTGCTAGTTATAAATTCTAAAAGATTATTTTGAAACTAATTAGATTCGGAGTATTCTTCATACCTTATAATTTCGGGGACAAAATTCTTTTAAGGGGGAAGAATGTAATGACCTAGATTTTTGAACGTTAATATGAATATTAAATTTGTTTAAATATTGTTTTGGTGATATTAATGGATTTTAATATTGAGTTTATTAAATAAAATGGAGTTTGAAATAATAAATTAATAGATTAATTAAGACGAGCTCGAAATGACGTGGTAGTTCGTAATATTGAGTTTCAAACTTTAATTGAATATACAAGATCCGATATAAGTCGGAATTCTTTGAAACAAGAAACGTTTTAATACAGTTGGTTATATTTTTCTAATGACAGAGGAAAATCGAAATTTTATCTTGTAGATTGTTAGTTTTTTCAAATTCAAATTTCTAAATAGTCGCTGTGAAATTCGTTAACAAACGATAACGTTTATTTAATAAATATAAAGGAACTTCTATATATTAGAATATCGTTTAACCTGAATTTTTTGAATATTTAGTTTTAAAATCCATATTGGTTGAGTCTGAAGCTGTATAAGATACCATTTGAATATATATACGATGATATTAATTTATTATCGCTAGATTGAGCTATTTTGAAATTAAATATTATTTTATCGATATTATATATGCTTTATGAATAATTTTTTTCCCAAACGATCATCGTTTTTGATGAAACAAGTTTATTAGAATACGTATAATTAAATATTTCAAGATTCCCAGTTTGGAGCCAAACAGAGTTGTTTTGTCGGTACGTGAAATTTAAAGGTGAACCGATTAATAAATTAAAATCTAAATAGCGCCTTTTTGCAAATGGATACCATTTTCAATGAAATTTATTTCATTAGGACTGTAACGTTCATTTTCGTTATTTTTGGAGTTCGTGCGTCTCGATACAAATTTAACGTGACACGTTAAATAGCAGTAAACATATAATTAATAATATATGTACTCTTACCCTTAAGGAAAATATACCATGTACTCACATATGTACACAGCCACAACCGTTCTTTTCAAATTTAATTGACATATAGGAATATCTTCTGCAGCTAATCTAGTCATCTCCACACATATATGCGTCTATTGAAATGAAACCTTGCTCCAAAACATAAAGACAACCTACGCTTCTCTTTTCTTCTTTTCATGTGAGACACTGCGAACGCGGACCAATTTTATTTTGAAAATACAGCCTACCGCACCTATCTTCTAATATGTTTAATCACCTTTAGCTTCGAATTAAATCCTTGCATGTATGTATAGAAACAACCCCACGGTCTCTTTGAAAAGAAATTTCAGCACAGCTAATGAAACGATAATAGACTCAACGGACCTAAGCTGTAACGACTCGGATTTTTGGTCAGTTTATTTTAAATATTTAATCTCGTTTTAAATATTGAGTTGACAATATAAATCGATATTTATATTGAGTTATCGATTTTAAATATGATTTATGTAATGACCCGCATTGGCAGAGGTAATAATAATTAATTTATTTAATTATTTAAATGGTGAATTAAAGAATTTAATGGTCGTTGAATTAAATAATGGTGAATATTTAATTAAAATAATAAATTAAATAATATATTTAATTTTGAAATAATCAGAATTGACTGAAATGGCGATATGGTGTGAACTGGATCATCTGTGATATTTAATTCAGCTTGGAATTGAATTTGAATAACGAATATTTTATATAAGCGACAGTTTGAATGTAGAGTTATAATATAATTAAAATCGAGCTCGAAATGGCGTTGCAGTTCGCTATTTGGCGATTCGAACTTCAAACGAATATACAGAAGCCGTTTTAAGCCAGATTTCTGTGAAACAAGAAACGTGTGGAGCTGGTGGAGTATATCTTTCTAGTGGAAGAGAAAAATCGGGATTTCGTTGTGTAGATTTTGATTTATGTCCAAATCAAATATTCAGAAAAACAGCGGTATATTCGTTCGTGGCCATAACGGTTATTTAAAAATATTTGAGTATCGGGTTTGAATTTAGACAAGGTTCTTTTGAGGCATAGTGATAATTTAATTTTTAGAATTTTATTGTAATTTTTAATTAATTAAATAAGCAACTAATTATTTGGAGTATTTTGCACCCTTAATCAGCGATTATGGGGGGGTACACAATATGAGTTAGTCTACCGGTATTATTATATTTTTGGAACAGTGGCACAGTGCTCGTTCCAACGATATTTTTATTTCTGTTCATAGCAACTCGTATATGGACAAAATTATATATATAGGGTATGTTAAATTGTACAACTCAAAACAAAATATCCTAACATATTTCCTTGATCGAAAACAAGGCCACGCATTCCTTTATGTTGCCAACCACTAGTTATTGTTTGTAAAACGTGGAAGAAGCAATCCCTTAAAAACTAAATAAATATCCTATAAATATCTCTTAAACATTATAACCTAAGTCAACAATCCTTTTCTAGTCAACAAAACAATCCTGCCTCCATCGTTGTAAACAGTCTGAAGCCCCAATAATTAAAATCGTCAGATCTCCTCCCAATACACCACGTTCGAAGTGAAGTATAAACGGAAGTTGTTTCTCTAGATGAGAGCTACCAGCAGCCGCCGGCGATGGATCTTCGATGGTGACTAGTGGTCGGGGGCTGACGTCCAAGGGCGTATGGATTGGGGAAGTTTACAGGAGCCAGGGTTATCGAGAATGGACAGGAGCAGGAGGAATCAAGGCATCATGGAGAGGCGCATAGTTCTGGGGTGCTTGATCGGACTCCGATTGGACAGGGGAGGCGGCGTTACAATCATGAAGGGTCGGGTGTGATAAAATCGATTTCGAAGGAGCAGTAGGTTTCTTTTCACTGTTGGGTTGAGGAGCATAACGTTGATGATTGTTTTGGGGATAGAGTGTGGTGCTTAAGTGAAGTGTGCGGGCCTTTACAGAAAAGTGTGAATTGTTTTACAGTTTTACTATAGGGAAGTAGGGGGGTCTGGTCAACGGTGTATGTTTTGCATGGCTTTTCTTTGATTAGGGTAAAAATGTTTTAACATTGGGAACATGATGGACATTAACGCGTCCCCTGCTGTGATGCTTTCATGTAACGGTGGAAGGTGTCTAGTTTCATTTTAGGAACATCATTGGGATGTTGTGTTGTCGAGATGGTGGAGGAGGAAAGGAGTTCGAAAGTCTTAGAAATTATGGGGTGATCGGACTGTTACTGTGTTCGGATGTAGAGAGGAATGGAGAGTAGCATTCAAGGATTGAATGGCAAGGGAAGTTCATGCGAGAACATGAAGGCATGGGAAGAATGGACGCTTTGAAATTCGGTAATGGTGGAAGTGGTTTTAGTGGAGTGGCCGTTCAAATGGAAGAGAAGGATGAGCGGATATGAGTTGTAAGAAATGGGTTTGGGCTGAATTCAAAAAGATCCGATAGGATCGTATGGACGGGAGCAACACAATGGAACTAACGGGGGGTGAATCGAAGCTCGTTACAATTTATTGCAAAATAAATTTTCCGTCTGAATCAAAGACAGTTAATTGTTTTTAACGATAACAGTCCAATGTGAGTAAAATCTCACTAACTCCGAACGGTTTATAATTTCATGTTGTATTTTTAGAACTATTAGAAATTGTCTGATTTACTGTATGTTGACTGTTTGATCGAACTGCTAGTCAGTTAGTTGAATTTCTATATTGATTCTGTTTAACAGAATATATCATATGGAACTGAAAGTGATGTTATCTATATTGTTTAACATCTGTGATGCAGGGAAACAGGTTGGAGGAATCCAACTGGATTCCTCAACATTTATTTTACAGTGATTCATATATTGTCATATATGATGTGATGTATAATCTGACATTGATTATGTGTGTTTGGACGATATTTATCGTTGTTATATGGTGTGTTAAATACCATAAGAAATACCATAATGTGGAAAAGGGATTTTCAAAGTATATTTTGAAAATAATTTATTTATATAAAATCAATGGATTTTATATTATAAAAGAAAAAGGGTTTTGAATAAGAAATATATATTTGTAAATCAAATATAAGAGAAATATATTTGTAAATCAAATATAAGGGAATTATATTTGTAAATCAAATATAAGGGAAAGAATTTGTTAAACAGATATAGAGGGAAATATTTGTAAAAAAGATTATAAAGGAAATATTTGTCAAACAAATAAGAAGAGGAATATTTGTAAACCATTTACAAATAAAATAGAATTTTAAAGGAAATATTTATAGAACATTTACAAATAGATTAAAAGGGATTATTTATTTATTTAAGGAATAAATAGAATTAAAATAATGGAAATATTTATTTAGTAAATAAATACGATATTATAAAAGGAGTTAGAATTAATCGATTAGAGTTAAAAACGAACTAGAGTTAATCGTATAGAGTCAAGAAATAGAGTTAAACAAGATTAGAAACTGACTAGAGATTAGTTAAGTTGAATAGTTTTCTGAGTATCGATCTGATGTTGGTTTCGGCCTTCAGGGTTTATACTTGGGAAGTTGTTCTCTTATTAGTTTACAATTAGAATCTGATAGTTATGGAATGGTAGAGATTGATTGATAGAATTTCCTTCGGGAAATAATTTCGTTGTTTGCACACTTGTTTTCTTTGATAGTTAACTCACAGACTATCAAAGTATTTGACCATTTAACGTTGTTAATATGGAGAGACCGGTTGGATTTTTATACAGAGAACCACTCTGTATTGGCATAAGCGTTGCGAATCATTTATGCCAAAGATAATTGAAGACGGAGTAAAGTGCAAGGGCTATTGTATAAGACTTAGATAACAGTGCCTAAGATGGATATACTGAATAGTGATTTCGGTTTGTCCAGTCCCAGGACAACTTGTATGGACGAATGTCTGACAGTATATCCAATGGATCGCGTAAGTTGATCTGTTCAAACGTATTCATGTTTGGTGGCAGAGGAATTCATTTCTCTTAGCTGTATACCCGTGTTATTTTTGGATAAATCAATTTGTGATTTGGTGGGTATGATGATGTGACATTCAAAGTAAATGAAGATTTGATATGAAAAAGATAAGCGTAGCTTCTAGCCTCACATCCGGTAATGACAGAAATCGGGCAGGCAGCATGGCTAAGTCGGTCGCACCGAAGTAGGGTGTATAATCACCTATCTATAGAATATTCATTTGCTTCTTTAATCTATCAATGTTGTCCCATATATATATACGGGAACGGTTCCTGATCCCAACCGTTGGTGATGTACATTCGATACACTCAAGCGAAATGAGTGGTCGGTCATGTGTGGCTGAGTTGCAAGATGTTCTTGTTGAACTCCAGTGTATCGTTCCTAGAGTACACTGATCGGAAGGTGGTTCCATACCTTGTCATAGTTGGAAATCCATTACCCAATACGTGCTTGCGGTTTTGATTGTATACTATATATGTTGAACGTGAGATGAAAGCGTTTCTGCTAGATGATTAATATATTGTGGCTGATAGACATTATTATAATATCAAAAGGTTTTTGATATAAAGATATTTTGGATTCTCATAAGGGAAAAACCCGTTTCGTTATACGGCGTGGTCTTATGAGATATCGTTTACTTGTTCAAACTGTTTAAACTGTTTTACTCATACCAGTCCCACGACCGACCCGGAGTTTATTTGTTTGTTTCCCTAAACTCTTGGGTGCCTAAATTTGTACGGGCAGTCAAGTAGTCGGGATTTACAGATACATTGAAGAGCTGGAGCAGGAGGCGTCAGAATCATATAGCTATAGTTTATTTCCACTGTGTTGTAAGTGTTGTACTCTGATAATGTATTGTATACATAAATGATTTATTTCAAGGATATATTATCTATTATCTGTTATTCATTCCGCTATGAGGTTCATGTTACTCTGATGTTGTGTTCTTCTTCTTCTGTTCTAAGTTTCTATCTTATCTTTCCTCACCCTCTATCTTCTTTCTATTAATTTCTTGGATTTCTAGTGCAATTTGGGGTTGGACTTGTGCTATTTGGTCAGCTCAAATTGGTCTGGATTTTCGGGTCATTACAGTTAGTATCAGAGCTTAAGTTAAGAATTACCTTGGCTCTGTGGCGTGAGTCAATAGAGATAGGGTTAGTAATACCCTAGATTGAGTTGAGTATATATATACGAGTGCGTATTTGTATTTGATATAAAACTGGTTTTATATTGTGTAGATTCATTGGCTGAGTTGTTTATGAGTTCTGGTCGATCAGTTTGATCCACTGTTTCGGTAGGTGTAAATAAACACTTGAATACGATGGACCGACACAGTATGGATATGTGATATATTATCATATATAGGATGTGTTGGTAGTAATTATAATCAGATAAGATTATAAAATGTGAAATGGTTATATATAACCAATCAGAATTTATACAAGTGAATTATATGAAATTGAAATGAATTTAATCTGAATTTAGATCAGAATTGAAATTAAAACCTTGGAGATTTGGAAGGGTGTTTGTTAACAGATTTGGATTAAGTATAAAATAATTTTAAGATCTTGGGGGGTTTTAAATTTGTTTACAACATTGTAAAAGGATATTTGGAAATGATTTCAAGGTGGAAATGTTTAAAAATGGGTTTTGAAAGTGCTATAGTATTGAACTCACTTCAATAGCTGGAAAATAGATTCTGATGTTGATCATGACATTATCGGTATTCATTTTCGAGTATTTAAGTGATGGATTACTACCAAGGATTTTGTTTTGAATTTGTTTTGGGAAAACAAGTTGTGTTGAATTTCAAAAAGGAAATTTTGATTTTTTGGAAGAGGTAAACTGTTTAAAAACTTCCAGGAAGAAAAGGTTGTTTGAATTTAAACAAATTAAAGTAAAATTTGTAAAATCCAATAGAATTGGGATTAAATTAAAAGCCAGTAAGTGAAAATCATTTGAAATAGATTAGTGTCAAGTAGAATTAGACTTGATTAGAGATAATCTGGAATTATATTGGACTGGTGAGTTATGGATTTGAAATCAAGAATACTGCTTGAGTTTGAAATAAAATTCGACTTAGGTATAAGCGAATGAGTGTGTTAAAGATAAACTGATTTGGGATCAAGTTGGAATTGCATTGGTATATATTGAATTGATGACAGGTGAAGTGATAGAGTTGATATGCCCGACAAAAAGGTACAAGTTTATATTTGATATAAGCATGAGATTTATGAGCCGAATTGGCAAGCCGCTTGGCTGTTTGATTTTCTTTTGGGTTGGAGAAGGCCTAGAGAGGCGAGTTGTGGTTTTACCGATAGGGCTGTACAAAGGAGGTTATGGCAAAATTTTCCGGAAATTTAAAGTGTTAGAAAATTTTCAGAATTTTTGAAAATTTTAGTTAGTCGGAATGAGTAAATATTTTAGTCGATATTAATTAGTTCAGTTGAAATTAGAAATAAAGGGTAAACAAATCTTAGGAATTCCAATAGATAGGGCCGTCCTCTAAATTAGCAATTTCGAGGACGAAATTATTTTAAGTGGGAAAGATTGTAATGACCCGCATTGGCAGAGGTAATAATAATTAATTAATTTAATTATTTAAAAGGTGAATTAAAGGATTTAATGGTCGTTGAATTAAATAATGGTGAATATTTGATTAAAATAATAAATTAGATAATATATTTAATTCTGAAATAATCAGAATTGACTGAAATGGCGATATAGTGTGAACTGGATCATCTGTGATATTTAATTCAGCTTGGAATTGAATTTGAATAACGAATATTTTATATAAACGACAGTTTGAATGTAGAGTTATAATATAATTAAAATCGAGCTCGAAATGGCGTTGCAGTTCGCTATTTGGCGATTCGAACTTCAAACGAATATACAGAAACCATTTTAAGCCGGATTTCTGTGAAACAAGAAATGTGTGGAGCTGGTGGAGTATATCTTTCTAGTGTAAGAGAAAAATCGGGATTTCGTCGTGTAGATTTTGATTTATGTCCAAATCAAATATTCAGATAAACAGCGGTATATTCGTTCGTGGCCATAAAGGTTATTTAAAAATATTTGAGTATCGGGTTTGAATTTAGACAAGGTTCTTTTGAGGCGTAGTGATAATTTAATTTTTAGAATTTTATTGTAATTTTTAATTAATTAAATAAGCAACTCCTTATTTGGAGTATTTTGCAACCTTAATCAGCGATTTTGGGGGGTACACAATATGAGTTAGTCTACCAGTATTATTATATTTTTGGAACCGTGGCATAGTGCTCGTTCCAACGATATTTTTATTTCTGTTCATAGCAGCTCGTATATGGACAAAATTATATATATAGGGTATGTTAAATTGTACAACTCAAAACAAAATATCCTAACATATTTCCTTGATTGAAAACAAGGCCACGCGTTCCTTTATGTTGCCAGCCACTAATTATTGTTTGTAAAACGTGGAAGAAGCAATCCCTTACAAACTAAATAAATATCCTAAAAATATCTCTTAAGCGTTATAACCTAAGTCAACAATCCTTTTCTAGTCAACAAAACAATCCCGCCTCCATCGTTGTAAACGGTCTGAAGCCCCAATAATTAAAACCGTCAGATCTCCTCCCAGTACACCACGTTCGAAGTGAAGTATAAACGGAAGTTGTTGCTCTAGATGAGAGCGACCAGCAGCCGCCGGCGATGGTCGATGGTGACCAGTGGTCGGGGGCTGATGTCCAAGGGCGTATGGATTGGGGAAGTTTACAGGAGCCAAGGTTATCGAGAACGGACAAGAGCAGGAGGAATCGAGGCATCATGGAGAGGCGCATAGTTCTAGGGTGCTTGATCGGACTCCGATTGGCCAGGGGAGGCGGTGTTACAATCATGAAGGGTCGGGGGTGATAAAATCGATTTCGAAGGAGCAGTGGGTTTCTTCTCACTGTTGGGTTGAGGAGCTTAACGTTGATGATTGTTTTGGGGATAGAGGGTGGTGCTTAAGTGAAGTGTGCGGGCCTTTACCGAAAAGTGTGAATTGTTTTACAGTTTTACTGTAGGGAAGTAGGGGGGTCTGGTCAACGGTGTATGTTTTGCATGGCTTTTCTTTGATTAGGGTAAATATGTTTTAACATTGGGAACATGATGGACATCAACGCGTCCCCTGCTGTGATACTTTCATGTAATGGTGGATGGTGTCTAGTTTCATTTTAGGAACAGCGTCGGGATGTTGTGTTGTCGAGATGGTGGAGGAGGAAAGGAGTTCGAAAGTCTTAGAAATTGTGGGGTGATTGAACTGTTACTGTGTTCGGATGTAGAGAGGAATGGAGAGTATAATTCAAGGATTGAATGGCAAGGGAAGTTCATGCGAGAATATGAAGGCATGGGAAGAATGGACCCTTTGAAGTTCGGTAATGGTGGAAGTGGTTTTAGTGGAGTGGCCGTTCAAATGGAAGAGAAGGATGGGAGGATATGAGTTGTAAGAAATGGGTTTGGGCTGAATTCAAAAAGATCCGATAGGATCGTATAGACGAGAGCAACACAATGGAACTAACGGGGGTGAATCGAAGCTCGTTACAATTTATTGCAAAATAAATTGTCCGTCTGAATCAAAGACAGTTAATCGTTTTTAACGATAACAGTCCAATGTGAGTAAAATCTCACTAACTCTGAACAGTTTATAATTTCATGTTGTATTTTCAGAACTGTTAGAAATTGTCTGATTTACTGTATGTTGACTGTTTGATCGAACTGCTAGTCAGTTAGTTGAATTTCTATATTGATTCTGTTTAACAGAATATATCATATGGAACTGAAAGTGATGTTAACTATATTGTTTAACATCTGTGATGCAGGGAAACAGGTTGGAGGAATCCAACTGGATTCCTCAACATTTATTTTATTGTGATTCATATATTATGATATATGATGTGATGTATAATCTGAAATTGATTATGTGTGTTTGGACGATATTTATCGTTGTTATATGGTGTGTTAAATACCATAAGAAATACCAGAATGTGGAAAAGGGATTTTCAAAGTATATTTTGAAAATAATTTATTTATATAAAATCAATGGATTTTGTATTATAAAAGAAAAAGGGTTTTGAATAAAAGAAATATATTTGTAAATCAAATATAAGAGAAATATATTTGTAAATCAAATATAAGGGAATTATATTTGTAAATAAAATATAAGGGAAAGAATTTGTTAAACAGATATAGAGGGAAATATTTGTAAAACAGATTATGAAGGAAATATTTGTCAAACAAATAAGAAGAGAAATATTTGTAAACCATTTACAAATAAAATAGAATTTTAAAGGAAATATTTGTAGAACATTTACAAACAGATTAAAAGGGATTATTTATTTATTTAGGGAATAAATAGAATTAGAATAAAGGAAATATTTATTTAGTAAATAAATACGATATTATAAAAGGAGTTAGAATTAATCGGTTAGAGTTAAAAATGAACTGGAGTTAATCGTATAGAGTCAAGAAATAGAGTTAAACAATATTAGAAACTGACTAGAGATTAGTTAAGTTGAATAGTTTTCTGAGTATCGATCTGATGTTGGTTTCGGCCTTCGGGGTTTATACTTGGGAAGTTGTTCTCTTATTAGTTTACAGTTAGAATCTGATAGTTATGGAATGGTAGAGATTGATGATTGATTGATAGAATTTCCTTCGGGAAATAATGTCGTTGTTTGCACACTTGTTTTCTTTGATAGTTAACTCACAGACTATCGAAGTTTTTGACCATTTAACGTTGTTAATATGGAGAGACCGGTTGGATTTTTATCCAAAGAACCACTATGTATTGGCATAAGCGTTGCGAATCATTTATGCCAAAGATAATTGAAGACGGAGTAAAGTGCAAGGGCTATTGTATAAGTCTTAGATAACAGTGCCTAAGATGGATATACTGAATAGTGCCTTCGGTTTGTCCAGTCCCAGGACAACTTGTATGGACGAAGGTCTGACAGAGTATATCCAATGGATCGCGTAAGTTGATATATTCAAACGTATTCATGTTTAGTGGCGGAGGAATTCGTTTCTCTTAGCTGTATACCCGTGTTATTTTTGGATAAATCAATTTGTGATTTGGCGGGTATGACGATGTGACATTCAAAGTAAATGAAGATTTGATATGAAAAAGATAAGCGTAGCTTCTATCCTCACATCCGGCAATGACAGAAATCTGGCAGGCAGCATGGCTAAGTCGGTCGCACCGAAGTAGGGTGTATAATCACCTATCTACAGAATATTCATTTGCTTCTTTAATCTATCAATGTTGTCCCATATATATATACGGGAATGGTTGTTGATCCCAACCATTGGTGATGTACATTCGATACACTCAAGCGAAATGGGTGGTCGGTCATGTGTGGCTGAGTTGCAAGATGTTCTTGTTGAACTCCAATGTATCGTTCCTAGAGTACACTGATTGGAAGGTGGTTCCATACCTTGTCATAGTTGGTGTAAGAACCCGTAACTTCCCCGTGAAGGAAAGAGCGGATACTTTGAGAACAACACACAAAAGGACGCAGACGGAAGAACATTTCATTGTTATTACAACAATTTCCATCAGATACAAGAATATACAGAGTATAAATGAATAAATTACATTCGATAAATATCAGAGATTACAATAAATTACATAGCAGCGGAAAAATAATACAAAAGCACAACTAGAAGTGATGCACGGATACAGAGCTTTCCGAGCATCGTTCCAGCTGTACATCAGGACCCTGTGGATATAAATCTGCAAAACCAAAACTACAAGCTGCCCGTGTGGAAAATAGGGGCACCCAGAGTTTAGGTTAAAACAATAAACTCCAGGTCAGTCATGGGACTGGTGTGAGAACTAAAACAGTTATAATTCTTTATTTTAAAGTTCGGTAAATCAAGGGACCACGCCGTATAACACGGAACGGGTTTCCTCCCAAGAATACCAGTGCATAAAACAAACAGCGCAATGCTAAATAAAGAAAAATGAAGCTGTTATAAGACCCAGGTCCCATCACACAATGCAACGCAAGCCGGAGGATAGGGTTTTTACCTTATAACAGCCAAAGCATGCTTGATACGTTTAAAACACATTATTTGATACTATTTTAGGTGCATAGTGTCAAAACATTTCAATCATAAATATCAATCATAGACGGCATGGGTACCATATATCATGTCGCCATACTAGTTCTACAATTAAAACCGCAATACACATATTGGAAATTGGATTCCATCATGAGTCGAGGCAAGGGGCAAGCTCCTCTCCGCGTTCGAGACACTCTAGCAAATGCCTCAGGACCCCACTATGATCCTTGGATCTTCAGGGCCGGTCCTCTCTTACTTTTGAGGATTGGCAATTCCTGAACACACGTTTCCCGGTCCTTACAGACCTATATCCGAGGCGCCTCGTATCCAACAACCACACAGGTGAAAAGTATATAAATGTCAGGGCTGGTAGGTCACTGACACCACCCTAGCTAGAAAGAAACGTCGTGCTCTCCCTGCAGTCACTATCCCGTTTTTGACTCATACCGAGGTGTGAGGCTCGCGAATTCACGTTATACACAAAGCTACGCCACACAGGCCGTGCTTTGATCATCAACCACAAGACTTTGCTTTTCAACAGAAGCCTTGATCAATTGCCACTTACGCATGCCACACTGGCAATTCACTCCATGCGACTGATGTCCATCGATATACAACCTCTGAGCTCGTACGTCTCAGAGAAGGGCGTTAAGCAAGAGAATAAATTCTCCGCCGCCAAACAGATGTATATTTAATAGAGATCAATTAACACAGAATAAAATCCAATGTCAGACACACAATCCATTTACAAGTTCGTTCTGGGTCGGAACGAAACCGGATGCACTTTCCTCGCATATCCATCCATCTCCAAGTACGTCTGGACGATCACCAACTGATTCCCTCATCCTGGGTGTACAGCCCAATCAAGATCATCAGTAATCACCCAAACGATGTGAAGACTTCCGGTCTTCAACCACCGTCTTCATCTTCGACATCTCGTCGAATCGGTTATTCAGAATGGGTATAACCCGGCCTTTCTGAATAACCCACGTATATAATAAACGAATGTTACACAAACGCCTCATTCCAATTCAGAATATTCTTTTATTCACAAAATCACATTCTTAGGGAAAGGTTCCCATTAATTTTATCAAAGATAAATTCTTCTAAATTTATTCTTTAATCTTCCTTTGGATATCGTCTCAAACTAGTCGGGATTAACGAACCACACCGAAGTAATTATTTAGTTTATTTCCCAATCCCAACCTATATATCCCATGGAGCAAAACTGGTGATACTCCATATCTAACACCACGGTGTTATCGGTAAAATTAATTACCATTTCACGTTCAAATCTAATTAAAGATTTAACTATCGCTTTGGAGCAAAACTGGTGGTACTCCATTCTCGATCACCTTTCAGATTTGATAATTTAAATTATCAATTCACATTTTAATCTAATTAAAGATTCATTAAAACTCCACTTAGCTTTAATCCTTTCAAAAATCAATATCCTGTCTTTAACTGGGTTAAAGAACCAATGTCATCTAAAACACGATTCACGATAAACCCAAATCACATTTGATATTAAATACAAGGCTCTGAATAGAAAATATATCGACTTATATTCAATACCAAACTCTGAAACCAACAAATATCGTATTGGAAATAACGATATAAAATATATCTTTCAAATTCCCATAACAATATCTGTATAGTCACGAAATCCAACATCGAAATATCCCGAAGATAATTTCGATTCAGCTCCAGTCCAATCCACGTATTGGAAATTATCGATTATTTTCAAAATCACTTTCAAATTCAATTTATTTATTTCAAAAATAAATTGATTATAATTCTAGTTCAAAACTAGTTCATTTCGATAAAAATCTATTTTTACCTTCTAATGTGGAATTTTCCAGCCCCATTTCTTTCCAATTCACATATTATAATTTTTCATAAATTATAGATATTTTTGATAATTTTATCAAGGCCCGTACAGTCGATTTTCAACAACGGCCATCGAACTGCACTTACAGCGACCTTTTTCGAATTTGATTTAGACATAATTCCAAATCCAACCGCTAGATTTCAAATTTCTAACATTTATTGGAAAGCTCTTTTCGATACGAACCCAACGGTTCCGGTTTTAGGAGAATCCGACGGTCGGATCTCCCGCAACGTCAATTCGAAGTCAATGGTCGAAATTCACGAACTACCGCGGCGCGGCGCGTTCTATTCAGGCCATTATATATATAATATATATATTATATATATTTCGTCGATTTCCTTTTAAAACGTATTTTATAAATCGTTTTAAATTCGTTTCAAAAACAATTTCAACTTCATCTTCAATTTCAAATCGATTTGATTTCAATTCAATTCGAGTTCCTTTCAATTCAATTCAAATTCAAATTCGTTTCAATTCAATTCAATTCGAATTTATCTTCTATTTGATTCAATTCGAATTCGTTTCAAATTGATTTCAATTCAATTTCAGTTCATTTTAAATTTCAATTTCAATTTAATTAATTTCGAAATCACTTTTCAATATTCATTATACAACGAATAAAATCACTATAAATATCGTTCGCGTCAAAATAACGCATCTCTAATCAACACGGATTTATATTTTCAAAACTTCTATATTCTATCCAACAAATGAATATTTATCCCATTCAACACATGAATCTATATTTCTTTCAACACACGACTAATCTCAACACATGAGTACTGTCAACACATCACTATTTTTGTTATGTAAAATATTTTATAAAACTATGGTATCTAACGTTTGATTTTTAATTAGACTTCTACTGGGAAGTAGTTCTAATTTTAAATGTGATAAAGATGTAATTTATTTTATTTAAAATATTTTACTCAACACATGAATAGTTTCAACACATGATCATCGTCAACACATGACTATTTTTATATTCAACACATGAATTTTCTTTTATAATATTCATTGTTTTCCCGATTGGAATGAGGCCCAATCAATCACCATATAATGTTAATTATATGGATTCCATACAACACATGTATATAATAGCATTGAAAAATAATCAATCATCAACCAAAGTGCACTACACTGCATAAGCATCAAATATAGATATCTGACGCTTATAACAGCCTGTCAATCAATCGATCGACATATTTAATCAATCAGGATGAGTGAACTTCAAATTTCATCCCAACACCCGTGTGGGGTTTCAAACAATCAAACACAGATTTTATTTGTGCAGTTGGGCGATGTGTAAAATTTATCGTCCCAATCAATGCCCTTCAAATAGGTGTACATAAACAAACCGTCCGGTTTGTAAATGAATATTTTATTTTATTCACTTCCACGTTAAAAATTATATTTTTAACGATAAAATATTCTATTTCAACACATGAATTTCTATTCATTTCATTTACACAATAAAAATGATATTTTTATTTTTCTAACATATTTTAGAAAATTTCGGCGGCATAACGGCACGATACTAGAAACGGGACGAGGCCTAGCCTTATCCCCGGTCTAGTGAAGGCCCACGCCATTCACACATCAATCAAATCAATTTCAATTCACCAAACAACCAAATTCAAATCAAATCATCTAACTAATTTATGCAACCAAACAAACAAGTCCATGGTCTGTGGACGATTGTGTCGGGTGCTACTAAGCACCGTCTGCATCCTAGTATATATATATATATATAACTAGAAAAAGAAGTTTAGAGTGAGAAGTTCTCACCAATAGCTATCCAATCATCTTGACACCCCTTTTTAAAGAAATCTTCTTTGTTATCGCCTTTTAATCACCTTCATTGCCCGTAGTCACTACATATGCAAAAATCGGATTTTTACTTTGCTGTTCTATATATAAAAATCACATTTTTACTTCGATGTTCAATATATAAAAATCGAATTTTTACTATGCAGTTCAATATATAAAAATCGAATTTTTACTATGTTGTCATATAGATAAAAATTCCATTTCAAAAATATTGATTTCGTCTTTATAAAAATATAGATTTTGCTTTATAAAAATCACCACTTTATTTCAACGTATATAAAATAAAAATCAGATTTTTATTTTGCTACATATACAAAGATGATATTTTTATATTCTCTATCCTATAAAGATTATATTTTTAATACTTTAAAAAAATATAAAAATCATATTTTTAATATTTCTATATAGTAAAGATTATATTTTTAATACTTTAAAAATATAAAAATCATATTTTTGTTACTCTACATGAATAAAAACTATATTTTTATTCATATCAACAACGTATCTTTATCTCGTTATTTCATATATATAAAAATTGAGTTTTTATAATTCCAACTTCATATTTTCCTTCTAACTAAAAATTTATTCTCCATCTGATAAAAATCAAACCTTTATCTACATAAAAATTATATTTTTATCATATAAAAAAAAATCAAACCTTTATCTAAATAAAAATTATAACTCTTCATATAGGAAAAATCATACCTTTCGTACAATGAGAAATCGTATTTTTCTCCTATGCAAAAATCGTATTTTTCCTATGTAAAATCAAAACTTTCCCTAAATGAAAATTGGCTCCTTGTTTAAATAAACAATCATAATTTTATTCAATTTTAAAACTACGGTTTCTATAAAAATTGAATTTAAAATCAGTGGTATAACATATAAAAAGGAAAAGAGGCTTACTGCGTTCGGCAGAGGAACCGGACGGAGGGGGAAGGACGGTAAACGACATTGGGGGCTGCTGGTCAGGGGGAGCTCGCGGCTTCAGGTGGTGGGACCGGCAGGGGAGGTGGCGCGGCTCAGTCTTCCGGCGGTCCTGACGAGCGATGGAGGTCTTAGGGCTGAGGCGCGGATCCGATTGGGAAAGGGGCTCCATTCGGTTTGATGGGTGGTTCGATTAAGAGGAGGGAGGGTGTGGAGACGAGCGGTGGCGCTGGCAAGGGGGGGTCGCGGTGGATGGTGGCGGCTGCTGTAGGGGGGGCGGCGTGACGTTGTTCCTTTTTTTTTTATTTACTGATTTCGATTTATGAAGAGGGGAAAGGGGAAAAGGGAATATATATATATATTTATTATATTATTAATTTAATTTCCAACTAGGTTGACTTTTATTTCGAATCCCGATTCAAACCCAACGACTGTCGTCCCTAGCGTTCTACCCCCATTCCGAACACAATGGGATATGTATCGCAAGCTGATTCGATAGTTACAATCAGTTTCCGTTGAATTTACATTTAAATCATTATATTGAATTTTAAACGTACATTTCAAATTACCGGGGTCACATACGAACTCGAAAAATTCCCAAAAAATATTTTCTAGCTTCGTATTGACGATACGGTCCTAACAAAACTAGTTTCGCCGAATTCTGAGACCGTTAGAAAAATGGCCAATTTCCAGTCGATTAAAATCAACTGAAATGGTCAAAACACGTTTTCCTTTGCCACGCTCACATATTGATTCGAAAAATTATGAAATTTGAAACCTAGCAATAATTTGACATCACGGACCCAACAAAAGTGGTTTCATCGAAATCGAGGTCATTTGCAAAATGTCTATTTTTAAGGGCCTGAATTCCATAGCGACTATTCAGAATTTTCAACTGGACATATCTTTTGATTCCCGCTATGAAATCTTGATTTTTCGGATTCGCTGGAAAGATATTCACAATTAGATTCCATTATTTTTGGTTTCACTAAAATCCGGATTGTTTTGCTCCCGATACATTCAATTGAAGTTTGAAATCGAATTATCGAACTACCGCGCCATTTTCAATTCTATTTATAATTATATATAATTATTTATATTCTAACGACGACGTATATAGATATATACGTTCAATTATATTCAAAATAAATTTCTCGTCGATATTATTTAAAATAATCTATTTTAAATAATCAAAATCCGCCAAAATTGCCAAAATAAAAATTTTAAACTGGCCCAGAATTTCCGGGTTATTACAGTTGGAAATCCATTACCCAATACGTGCTTGCGGTTTTGATTGTATACTATATATGTCGAAGGTGTGATGAAAGCGTTTCTGCTAGATGATTAATATATTGTGGCTGATAGACATTATTATAATATCAAAAGGTTTTTGATATAAAGATATTTTGGATTCTCATAAGGGAAAAACTCGTTCCGTTATACGGCATGGTCTTATGAGATATCGTTTACTTGTTCAAACTGTTTAAACTGTTTTACTCATACCAGTCCCATGACTGACCCGGAGTTTATTTGTTTGTTTCCCTAAACTCTTGGGTGCCTAAATTTGTACGGGCAATCAAGTAGTCGGGATTTACAGATACATTGAAGAGCTGGAGCAGGAGGCTTCAGAATCATATAGCTATAGTTTATTTCCGCTGTGTTGTACTCTGATAATGTATTGTATACATAAAATGATTTATTTCAAGGATATATTATCTATTATCTGTTATTCGTTCCGCTGTGAGGTTCGTGTTACTCTGATGTTGTGTTCTTATTCTTCTTTTCTAAGTTTCTATCTTATCTTTCCTCACCCTTTATCTTCTTTCTATTAATTTCTTGGATTTCCAGTGCAATTTGGGGTTGGACTTGTGTTATTTGGTCAGCTCAAATTGGTCTGGATTTTCGGTTCATTACAATTTATTTCGAATTTATATAATTTTCAAAATACGAAATTGAATTTATTCGAATTCAAAGTCAACACTGAATTAGAAACAATTCAGATAATCAATTCAAACTCCTGTTTGAATTAGAAGAATAATATTAATCAATTTTCGAAGAATTAATTGTTTTGAAATTAATTTGAATCAAGGAATTAAATTGTTTTGAATTTAATTTATCGATTTAAATTATTATCTTCTACATATGATCGAATTGGACTTCGTGACCTATCCCAGTGTGTCCGAAATAGGGGTATTACCCTAGGAACGTCATTTGTAGGGTTCAGAAAGGAGTTCGGAGTCATGGAGTATTTTAAATTAAAGGATAATGATTTTAAACAAATTTAAACCAAACCCGTGCTTCCTTAAGTCCACAAATTTAAAACCCACCCGTGCCTTCACTTATCACCACAAACAAAAGCAACCCGTGCCATTCCTTTCTACCATAAACCAAATTGAAACCGTGCCCTCATAATTACCACAAATCAAAATCTAAAACTCCAATATAAAAGGCCCCTCTCTAATTCAGTCTAACACGGAATGAATCCCCTTTTCTCTCGAAATCAAAATCAAGGGCTTCTCGATTTGGAATCGTGATGAAGTGGAAGGGCTATGGAGGTGCGAGCTGTTATCTGCGAGAGGAGCAATGTACGAGTGACTCGATTTAGGTTTGGGGAACTGTTCGTCGAGTGTGAAATCAAACTCGTAGGGTAAAGGAGATGTTGCTACCTGACAGCGAAGGGCTCAGAGTCGCGAGTGATGTTGGCGATCATCAATTCGAACTCGCGAGGGGAAGGGTTGCTTTTTTGTTGGCAGTATGATTGGTGCGATGTTTTGGGTTCGAGTTCCAACTCGATGAGGCAGTGAGGGTGCGATAAGGGTATGAGCAGCAGAGAAGTTCGAATATGGACAGATGATAGCCATGTCTGGTAATCGACATGGAGCTGGGCTTTTGGAAGATGGTCATGAGTTTGGTTTACTGGTTCGGTATTTACACAAAAAGAAGAAGTCGTAGTGAGGTTTAAATGGCAATAAGAGGGAGCAGCATGATTAAATTGGTGTTAAGGTGCAAATAAAATCTTATTCGAGAAATTTTGAGTTGATTCGTAGCTGCAACGATGCGGCATCTAAATCAGATATTCGACAGATAAAAACCCTGGTGAGTAAATCTCACTCACCTTAATTAGAATTATTTTTGTGCCGTTAAAAATAATTGTTGTTGCTTGTTTGGATTTTTCTGGTTGCTTTAAATATATTAGTTATTCAGGGTAGACTATTATATATATATTGGGTTGATGGTTGGATTGATTCCCGCAGTCTCATTAGCGGATGCCCGCAGTTTCATAGCGGATGATTTCCTTATGCGCCCCACAAATATTTATTAGTGGATGACCTTCATACCGCGATATCCTGCCTCGAAGCAGGATGGGTATTATTATGTTGACTAACGTCTATGGATGCAGGAAAACAGGTTGGAGGAATCTGACTGGATTCCTCAAAAATATATTAACTGTTTATTTATTTGTTTGCATATACACTGTTATATATGATGTGTTGGAAAACCTGAAATAAATAATTGGATGTTTGTGTGTTTAAATATCACTTGGCCTAAAGTGTTGATATTTAAAAATACCCTGAAAGGGATAATTGAGATTTAAAAGGGGAATTCTATTTTTTCTAAAAATAGAATTTGAATCTTTAAATAGATTTCGAAATGGAAACTTGTTTTAACTTTATAAAATAAGGAAGTTAAATTATAAACGATGTTTAAAATTTAGTGAGATAAATTATCATTGGATAATTTAGAAGTTAAAATCGAGGAAGAAATTAAAAAGCGAAATTGAAAAACGTGTTGAAAAGAGAATTCAAATGGAGTTTAACTATGGAATTTGAATAATAGAATTCAAATGGAGTTTAACTACAGGATTTGAAAATAGAATCCAAATGGAGTTTAAATATAGAAGTTAAATAAGAGGAATTTAAATAGAATTTGAATAAGAGGAATTTATAAAGAAATTGAATAAGAGGAATTTAAAAAGAATTTGAATAAGAGGAATTTAAAAAGAATTTGAATAAGAAGAATTTAAATGGAATTTGAATAGAGAATTCAAATGGAATTTGAACTATGGAATTTGAATAGAGAATTCAAATGGAATTTAAAATATGGAATTTGAATATAGGATTCAAATAGAAAATTCAAAGGGAATTTGAATATAGAAATTCAAATGGAGTTTGAATATATGAAATTCAAAGGAAATTCAAATACAGAATTTGAAGTAGAAATTCAAATTGGGTTTGAATAAAGGAAATTCGAATATAGAAATTCAAATATAATTTGAAAAATAGAAATTCAAATAGAATTTGAAAAAGAGAAGTGAATTGGAATTTGAATATAGAATTCAAATAGAAGTGAATTGGAATTTGAATATGGAATTCAAATAGAAGTGAATTGGAATTTGAATATAGAATTTCAAATAGAAGTGAAATAGATCGGAAATATTATGTTGAATTGGAAAAATGGTTTTGATATATATATTAAAAATATATCAGAATAGAGTTGAATTTATTTAAGCGAAGTTTAAAAGTTCATATATATAAATATAATTAAAATGAACTCGCCGCAGCGCGGCAGTTCGTAAATTGGCGATTCGAACTTCAATTGAGTATATAGAAGTCAAATTAAGTCGGAATTCTTTGAAACAAGAACCGTCAGGACCAGTTAGATAATAGTTTTCTAATAGAAGAGAAAAATCTGGATTTCGTCGAATATGTCAAAATCAAATTTCTAAAAGTGCAGCGCCAAAATCGTTTAAAAACCATAAGTATTTGTTTAAATAAATATAAGAATTTTAAAAAAATAAAATCGAAGTTCCCATTTGAAAAATCCAGATTTGAGTTGTAAAATAAATACGAGCTCAAGTTGTGTCAATGAAATGATTTTTGGGATAAAAATCATATTTTGAATTTTTGAATAGAGTTAACTAATTGATGAATAACCAGTTAATGGGATTTTGAATCGAACTTGACTTTGGATAAGAGAATTGGGTTAGTAAATTTATATTCAAAATCGAATATGAAACGTAAGTTGAAAATGGAATTCAATTAGTTTATAAACAAGTTAAACAAATATTTGGACATGTTATATTCAAATACAAAGAAGAAATAGGCAAAACGGCAAATTAGAAATTAGTTGATGAAGTTTTGAATTGAAGTTGAACTTTGAAAGGTAAATGGGATTGGAGGATTTATATTCGAAATTGAATATGAAACGTAAGTTGAAAATTTAATTCAATTAGTTAATAAGCAAGTTAAAATATATTTGAACATGTTATGTTCAAGTTTAAAAGTGAAATAGACTAAAGAGTTAATTAACAAATTTATTAACGAATTGAGTTAAAACGATCAGGTATAGTTGAAATAAATTGGACAGGTATAGACATACATGAGACAGGTATGGGATAAGGATAATGAAGGTATATAAATAGTGTGCCCGACAAAAAGGTACTCGTTTAATTTCCATATGAGATTTTATGCGCCGTATCGGCTAGCCGCTTGGCTTTTTTTTCTTTTGGATTGGTGAGAGCCGTGGGAGGTTATTTGAAATATCCCGATGCTCCCGGTACAAAGGAGGTTATGGCGAATTTTTCCGGGAATTTAAGGAGTTAGAATATTTTTAAGAAGATTTGATAAACTAGAAATCGATATATCGATATATATAGAATTCGATAATGATACGAACTTAAATTAGAATATTATAAACGAAAAGGAATTTTATAAATAAAATCCTGGGAGGTATACGTTTTGAAGTGAACGATGATTTAAAAGAAAATGATTTGCAAATTTAAAATGATCGTGTTGATAAGAAGTTAATCGAATGGAGTTAAAGAAATAGAGTTAAGCAGAATTAGAAACTGACTGGAAATTAGTTGAGTTGAACGACTTTTTGAGTATCGATCTGATGTTGGTTTCGGCCTTCGGGGTTTATACTTAGGAAGTTGTTCTCTTACTAGGTTATAGTTAGAGTCTGATAGATGTGGAAGAATAGTGATATGTAAATAAGAGATGGAAATGTTTTCCAGCATTAATAACATATATTTTCTAAACATAGCAAATAAGGAAATATGAATATATATATATATATATATATATATATGTTTGATGATGTGATCGATAATTCCATTTGGAAATAAGATCGTTGTGTGTACATGGACATTTTTCATTTGATAGTTAAATCACTAACTATCAAAGTTTTGACCATTTTAATGTTGTTAATATGGAGAGACCGGTTGGATTATTATCCAAAGAACCACTCCGTATTGCATAAGCATTGCGAATCATGTATGCTGAAGACAATTGAAGACGGAGTAAAGTGCAAGGCCTGTTGTATAAGTCCTAGGTAGAGATTGCCTAGGATGGATGTACTGAATAGTGCCTTCGGTTTCGTTCAGTCCCAGAACGAACGTATATAGACGAATGTCTGACAGAATATTTCCAATGATCGCATGGGTTGGTCTGTATAAATATATATGGTGGCAATGGATTTATTCCCTTAGCATAACATCCAGAATATTTGTGCAAATCAATTAGTGATTAACGGATCTGATAATGTAGCATTCAAAGTGATCGTGTTATCAATGAATGGAAAATAATCGTAGCCTCTGGCCTCAACAACCGGGAAATGACAAAAATCGGGCAGGCAGCATGGCTATGTAGGTCGCACCTATTAAGGTGTATAATCACCTGATCTAGAGTTCCATTTACTTCTAAAAATCTATTGTCGGAGCTGTCCCATTCAGGAAACGGTTGCTGATCCCAATCGTTGGTGATGTACATTCGATACACTCAAGAGAAATGAGTGATCGGTCATGTGTGGTTGATTTGCAAGACGTTCTTGTTGAACTCGGTGTATTTTCCTCTAGAGATACACCAGCGGAAGGTGGTTCCATACCTTGACATAGTTGGAAATCCATTACCCAATACGTGCTTGCGGTTTTGATTGTATACTATATATATAGAACGTGAGATGAAAGCATTTTTGCTAGATGATTATTATATTGTGGTTGATAGGCATTATTATAATATCAGAAGGTTTTTGATATAAAGATATTTTGGATTCTCATAAGGGAAAACCTGTTCCGTTATACGGCGTGGTCTTATGAGATATCGTTTACGTGTTCAAGCTGTTTTAAACTGTTTACTCATACCGGTTCCATGACTGACCCGGAGTTTATTTTGTTTTGTTCTACCTAAACTCTTGGGTGCCTAAATTTGTACAGGCAGTCAAGTAGTTCAGGTGTTTAAAGATATTTGGAGGAGCTTGGAGCAGGAGGCTTCAGCGTTAGTTATATAGAGTTTTGTTCCGTTGTATTGTAAGTGTTGTACTCTGATGATAATGTTATGTATATACAGTCAAATTTTGTATTTCAAAAGCTGTTATGTATTATATTTTATTCCGTTGCGATGTGAGATTCTATGTTGTGTTTATGTTCTTCTTCTTCTATTCTAAGTTTCTATCTTATCTATTCTCACCCTCTAACTTCTTTCTATTAATGATTCGTATTTCTGTGCAATTTGGGTTGGACGTATGTTGTATTTAGTCAACTCAGATAGTATGGATTTCCGGGCCATTACAGTTGGTATCAGAGCTTAGGTTGAGCGAATACCTAGGCTTGGGTGGCATGTGCTCATTAGAGATAGGATCTGTAGTATCCTAGAATGAGTTGAGTGTATATATATATGAGAGAGCGTATTTGTTATTTGATATAAAAACTGTTTTATATTGTGTTGACTAGTCTGTTGAGTGAATTATGAATTTTGATCGAATCGTGGGACGCCACGATGTCAATAGGAGTTTATAAACACTTGGACAGAAGATTGGACACGATATTGTTTTAAATGGTTGAGTTGATTGTTAGGATTATAATCGAATGAGATTTATAAAACGGAAATAATTTTATATAACTAATAGATTTTGTATAGAAATAAAATATACAAATGAGATGAATTAAAATGAAATTCAAACCAGAATTCAGAATTTAAAATCCTGGGAAGAAGAATTAGATGGATTTTTGAAAGTAATAAAGCACTGAACTCACTTCAGTGGCTGGGAAATAATTCTGATGATGGTCGCGACATCATCAGTGTTCATTTTCGAGTTTCTAAGTGATGGATTGCTACCTTAGAAAAGTGTTTGGTGGAAATTTGTTTGAAAGAAAACGAGTTGGGTTGAAAATTTCAAATGTTTTGAATTTGTAATGGAAATAAATATATGTATATTTATGATGTGATTTTGAAAAGTTTTGAAATAAAAGCCCGGGAATTTGAATCTTGGAAATTAAATTTAACTTAATCAAGTTAAATAGATCGAAGTGAATAAATTGATCAGAATCAATTTGAATGGAAGATGAATTGATTGTAAATCATTCAGATAAAATTAATATAAGCATATTAGTTATTCAATATGAATGAATACCAAAAGTTTGGTTAGAACTAAAAGTCGTAGAATATGAAGAGTTGAGTATCGACATAAGTAAGATTTGGGAAAGGTTAATAGGTTTGTAGAACTTTTCCAAAATAGTAATTTTGGGAACGAAATTCTTCTAAGAGGGGAAGAATGTAACGACCCGGATTTTTGGTCAGTTTATTTTAAATATTTAATCTCATTTTAAATATTGAGTTGACAATATAAATCGATATTTATATTGAGTTATCGATTTTAAATATGATTTATTTCGAATTTATATAATTTTTGAAATACGAAATTGAATTTATTCGAATTCAAAGTCAACACTGAATTAGAAACAGTTCCGATAATCAATTCAAACTCCTGTTTGAATTAGAAGAATAATATTAATCCATTTCCAAAGAATTAATTGTTTTGAAATTAATTTAATTCAAGGAATTAAATTGTTTTGAATTTAATTTTTCGATTTAAATTAATATCTTCTACAGATGATCGAATTAGACTTCGTGACCTATCCTAGTGTGTCCGAAATAGGAGTATTGCCCTAGGAACGTCATTTGTTGGGTTCAGAAAGGAGTTCGAAGTCGTGGAGTATTTTAAATTAAAGGATAACGATTTTAAACAAATTTAAACCAAACCCGTGCTTCCTTAAGTCCACAAACTTAAAACCCACCCATGCCTTCACTTATCACCACAAACAAAAGCAACCCTCTACCACAAGTAAAATTGAAACCGTGCCCTCATAATTACCACAAATCAAAATCTAAAACTCCAATATAAAAGGTCCCTCCCTAATTCATTCTAACATGGAATGAATCCCCTTTTCTCTCGAAATCAAAATCAAGGGCTTCTCGATTTGGAATCGCGATGAAGTGGAAGGGCTATGGAGGTGCGAGTTGTTATCTGCGAGAGGAGCAATGTACGGATGACTCGATTTAGGTTTGGGGAAAATGTTCGTCGAGTGTGAAATCAAACTCGTAGGGTAAAGGAGATGTTGCTACCTGACAACGAAGGGCTCAGAGTCGCGAGTGATGTTGGCGATCATCAATTCGAACTCGCGAGGGAAAGGGTTGCTTTTTCGTTGGCAGTATGATTGGTGCGATGTTTGGGGTTCGAGTTCCAACTCGATGAGGTAGTGAGGGTGCGATAAGGGTATGAGCAGCAGAGAAGTTCGAATATGGACAGATGATAGCCATGAGTAGTAATCGACATGGAGCTGGGCTTTTGGAAGATGGTCATGAGTTTGGTTTCTGGTTCAGTATTTACACAAAAAGAAGAAATCGTAGTGAGGTTTAAATGGCAATAAGAGGGAGCAGCATGATTAAATTGGTGTTAAGGTGCAAATAAAATCTTATTCGAGAAATTTTGAGTTGATTCGTAGCTGCAACGATGCGGCATCTAAATCATATATTCGACAAATAAAAACCCTAGTGAGTAAGTCTCACTCACCTTAATTAGAATTATTTTTATGTCGTTAAAAATAATTGTTGTTGCTTGTTTGGATTTTTCTGGTTGCTTTAAATATATTATTCATTTAGGGTTGACTATTATATATATATATATATATATATATTGGGTTGATGGTTGGATTGATTCCCGCAGTCTCATTAGCGGATGCCCGCAGTTTCATAGCGGATGATTTCCCTATGCGCTCCACAAATATATATTAGTGGATGACCTTCATACTGCGATATCTTGCCTCGAAGCAGGATGGTTATTATTATGTTGACTAACGTCTGTGGATGCAGGAAAACAGGTTGGAGGAATCCGACAGGATTCCTCAAAAATATATTATCTGTTTATTTAGTTGTTTGCATGTATACCGTCATATATGTTGTGTTAGAAAACCTGAAATAAATAATTGGTTGTTTGTGTGTTTAACTATCGCTTGGCCTAAAGTGTTGATATTTAAAAATACCCTGAAAGGGATAATTGAGATTTAAAAGGGGAATTCTATTTTTTCTAAAAATAGAATTTGAATTTTTAAATAGATTTCGAAATGGAAACTTGTTTTAACTTTATAAAACAAGGAAGTTAAATTATAAACGATGTTTAAACTTTAGTGAGATAAATTATCGTTGGATAATTTAGAAGTTAAAATCAAAGAAGAAATTAAAAAGTGAAATTGGAAAACGTGTTGAAAAGAGAATTCAAATGGAGTTTAACTATGGAATTTGAATAATAGAATTCAAATGGAGTTTAATTATAGGATTTGAAAATAGAATCCAAATGGAGTTTAAATATAGAATTTGAATAAGAGGAATTTAAATAGAATTTGAATAAGTGGAATTTAAAAATAAATTGAATAAGAGGAATTTAAAAAGAATTTGAATAAGAGGAATTTAAAAAGAATTTGAATAAGAGGAATTTAAATGGAATTTGAATAGATAATTCAAATGGAATTTGAATAGATAATTCAAATGGAATTTAAACTATGGAATTTGAATAGAGAATTCAAATGGAATTTAAAATATGGAATTTGAATATAGGATTCAAATAGAAAATTCAAAGGGAATTTGAATATAGAAATTCAAATGGAGTTTGAATATATGAAATTCAAAGGAAATTCAAATATAGAATTTGAACGTAGAAATTCAAATGGGGTTTGAATAAAGGAAATTCGAATATAGAAATTCAAATAGAATTTGAAAAATAGAAATTCAAATAGAATTTGAGAAAGAGAAGTGAATTGGAATTTGAATATAGAATTCAAATAGAAGTTTATTGGAACTTGAATATAGAATTCAAATAGAAGTGAATTGGAATTTGAATATAGAATTTCAAATAGAAGTAAAATAGATCGGAAATATTATGTTGAATTGGAAAAATGGATTTGATATATATTAAAAATATATCAGAATAGAGTTGAATTAATTTAAGTGAAGTTTAAAAGTTTATATATATAAATATAATTAAAACGAACTCGCCGAAGCGGGGCAGTTCGTAAATTGGCGATTCGAACTTTAATTGAGTATATAGAAGTCAAATTAAGTCAGAATTCTTTGAAACAAGAACCGTCAGGACCAGTTAGATAATAGTTTTCTAATAGAAGAGGAAAATCTGGATTTCATCGAATATGACAAAATCAAATTTCTAAAAGTCCAGCGCCAAAATCATTTAAAAACCATAAGGATTTGTTTAAATAAATATAAGGATTTTAAACAAATAAAACCCAAGTTCCCATTTGAAAAATCCAGATTTGAGTTGTAAAATAAATATGAGCTCAAGCTGTGTCAATGAAATGATTTTTGGGACAAAAATCATATTTTGGCTTTTTGAACAGAGTTAACTAATTGAAGAATTACCAGTTAATGGGATTTTGAATCGAACTTGACTTTGGATAAAAGAATTGGGTTAGTAAATTTATATTCGAAATCGAATATGAAACATAAGTTGAAAATGGAATTCAATTAGTTTATAAACAAGTTAAACAGATATTTGAACATGTTATATTCAAATACAAAGAAGAAATAGGCAAAACGGTAAATTAGCAATTAGTTGATGAAGTTTTGAATTGAAGTTGAACTTTGAAAGGTAAATGGGATAGGAGGATTTATATTCGAAATTGAATATGAAACGTAAGTTGAAATTGAATTCAATTAGTTAATAAGCAAGTTAAAATATATTTGAACATGTTATGTTCAAGTATAAAAGTGAAATAGACTAAAGAGTTAATTAACAAATTTATTAACGAATTGAGTTAAAACGATCAGGTATAGTTGAAATAAATTGGGCAGGTATAGACATACAGGAGACAGGTATGGGATAAGGATAATGAAGGTATATAAATAGTGTACCCGACAAAAAGGTACACGTTTAATTTCCATATGAGATATTATGCGCCGTATCGGCTAGCCGCTTGGCTTTTTCTTTTGGATTGATGAGGGCCATGGGAGGCTATTTGAAATATCCCGATGCTCCCGGTACAAAGGAGGTTATGGAGAATTTTTCCGGGAATTTAAGGAGTTAGAATATTTTTAAGAAGATTTGATAAACTAGAAATCGATATATCGATATATATATATAATTTGATAATGAAACAAACTTAAATTAGAATATTATAAACGAAAAGGAATTTTATAAATAAAATCCTGGGAGGTATACGTTTTGAAGTGAACGATGATTTAAAAGCAAATGATTTGCAGATTTAAAATGATCATGTTGATAAGAAGTTAATCGAATGGAGTTAAAGAAATAGAGTTAAGAAGAATTAGAAACTGACTGGAAATTAGTTGAGTTAAACGACTTTTTGAGTATCGATCTGATGTTGGTTTCGGCCTTCGGGGTTTATACTTAGGAAGTTGTTCTCTTACTAGCTTAAAGTTAGAGTCTGATAGATGTGGAAGAATAGTGATATGTAAATAAGAGATGGAAATGTTTTCTAAAGTTAATAACATATATTTTCTAAACATAGAAAATAAGGAAATATGAATATATATATATATATATATATGTTTGATGATGTGAACGATAAGTCCATTTGGAAATAAGATCGTTGTGTGTACATGGACAGTTTTTCATTTGATAGTTAAATCACCGACTATCAAAGTTTTGACCATTTTAACGTTGTTAATATGGAGAGACCAGTTGGATTATTATCCAAAGAACCACTCCGTATTGCATAAGCGTTGCGAATCATGTATGCTGAAGATAATTGAAGATGGAGTAAAGTGCAAGGGCTGTTGTATAAGTCCTAGGTAGAGATTGCCTAGGATGGATGTACTGAATAGTGCCTTCGGTTTCGTTCAGTCCCAGAATGAATGTATATGGACGAATGTCCGACAGAATATTTCCAATGATCGCATGGGTTGGTCTGTATAAATATATATGGTGGGAACGGATTTATTCCCTTAGCATAATATCCAGAATATTTGTGCAAATCAATTAGTGATTAACGGATATGATAATGTGGCATTCAAAGTGATCGTGTTATCAATGAATGGAAAATAATCGTAGCCTCTGGCCTCAACAACCGGGAAATGACAAAAATCGGGCAGGCAGCATGGCTATGTAGGTCGCACCTATTAGGGTGTATAATCACCTGATCTAGAGTTTCATTTACTTCTAAAAATCTATTGTCGATGCTGTCCCATTTGGGAAACGGTTGCTGATCCCAACTGTTGGTGATGTACATTCGATACACTCAAGAGAAATGAGTGGTCGGTCATGTGTGGCTGAGTTGCAAGACGTTCTTGTTGAACTCGGTGTATTCTCCTCTAGAGATACACTAGCGGAAGGTGGCTCCATACCTTGTCATAGTTGGAAATCCATTACCCAATACGTGCTTGCGGTTTTGATTGTATACTATATATGTAGAACGTGAGATGAAAGCGTTTCTGCTAGATGATTATTATATTCATTATTATAATATCAAAAGGTTTTTGATATAAAGATATTTCAGATTCTCATAAGGGAAAAACCCCTTTCTGTTATACGGCGTGGTCTTATGAGATATCGTTTACGTGTTCAAGCTGTTTTAAACTGTTTACTCATACCAGTCCCATGACTGACCCGGATTTTTTTTTTGTTCTACCTAAACTCTTGGGTGCCTAAATTTGTACGGGCAGTCAAGTAGTTCAGGTGTTTACAGATATTTGGAGGAGCTTGGAGCAAGAGGCTTCAGCGTTAGTTATATAAAGTTTTGTTCCGATGTATTGTAAGTGTTGTACTCTGATGATAATGTTATGTATATACAGTCAAATTTTGTATTTCAAAAGCTGTTATATATTATATTTTATTCCGCTGCGATGTGAGATTCTGTGTTGTGTTTCTGTTCTTCTTCTATTCTAAGTTTCTATCTTATCTATTCTCACCCTCTAACTTCTTTCTATTAATGATTCGTATTTCTATGCAATTTGGGTTGGACGTATATTGTATTTAGTCAACTCAGATAGTATGGATTTCCGGGCCATTACATAAGTTGTACCGTTTGAAATAACAACATTCTTATCCAACTTTTCTTCCTTTATAAATACAGCCTTCGCTCGCGATTTTCTTCCAGCTGAACTAAAACTTTCACTGGTGTCCATAAAATAAATAAATTCCATTTCGTAAGAAAAGCAACTTGAATACCTAAAGCCCTCCCTTGTATAAAACGAATAAAACGGTGAAGCTTACGTGAAATAGTAGGCAGTGGGAAGGGAGAGGGCAACAGAGAAGGTTGAAAGTTAATATGTGTGTGTGTGTGTGCGATGTTGATCGGAAGGAGATGGCACACGGTCGCATGAGACGAGGCGGAGCATTGTTGGTGATATGTGGCGAGGTCATGGTGGTATACATGGGAGAAGTTGCGGCAACCAAAAATAGGAGAACGAAGTGAATATGGGAAGGATAAGAACGCACGTGGTGGAGAGTTGGCAGTGTGAGTTCACAGGTTTGAAATAAATGAATGTGGGAGAATCTTTTAATATGGTAAACGAGCAATAAAATGGAGGTAAGTGAAGGTAAGTGCAAATAGAAAAAACATGAAAACAATAGGGAAGAAAGTGGAATAATACATAAGCAAGTGGGAGATTTTTGAGGAAGCTAACAGAGGAAATCTGGGGGAGTTTGCATATTCTAACGGGGGTTTGTGATTGAGGTGCATCGGGGTGATCTGGAGTGGACAGTAGGTGGTTTGACGACGTTGGTGGTGTGAGTGCACGCAGTATGGTGTAGTGCAACTCGCGGTGAAGGAGGGGCAAAAGCATTGGATCTAGAAACGTGATGGGGAAAGCTTCAGAAACCGGCGGCAGTTCATGTCCAAAGAAAAGAACAGAAGTGAGAACATGGGGATGGAGATGTATACGTAGTGAAGGAGTTTATAGATGGGTTCGAATAAATGAAATGGCGTGAAGGGGTGAATGGGATCGAACAGAATGGAATATGCAGGTATAATAAGGAAAATGAACAGTATAATAAAATAAAACATGTCTAACCCTTATGAAATAATGTCTCTAACATATTGTTATGTTATCACTAATTTAATCATACACTATCGCCTAATTATGTTTTGATCTTTGTTCCTAAACAAGTTGATTATGTTTGAAGGGGATGTATTAGAATGAACGTTATAACTAACCAAGGATTGCATGGTCTAGATTAAACTTAAGTAGTAATTTTAATACATATATATATATATATTAGTTTAGTTTTAATAATATAAGTATATATATATACGGTGTCCAGTTCGAAACAGTAAGAGTAGATAAAAATTAATGTTACCTTTCATATGCCTAACTAGAAATGACGTAGCAAGTTAACATGGGCTTTTTATAAAACCATGAGTTAACATTATACTTAATTTAGTCATTAAATTAGTTAAATTAAAACATAACTTATATAAAATATAGTGTGTCCATATGTTAACAGATTTAAACATACAGGGGACGTTGGAATCGTCTGGATGAGCACAACATTATGGAACTGATTTGGTCGGTGACAGTGACAGCTGGAACTCTTAGTCAAATTAAACGCCTGATTAATTTGACTAAATCGAACTGTTTATTTGACGAATCAATTCATGGTGAGTTCAACTCACTCGGTTTATCCCGCCTGTATTTTCTAAAGGCCGGGTTTTTATTTGTGTGTAATGTTTGCTATTGACTGATGGTTTGATGACTATTTGCATGAACGTTGATATTCTTTGATTAAATTAAACATTTGTTTAGCTTAACTGAATTAAATCGTTATTTTAACGATTATATTTCAAATGAGGTAACTTACCTTATTGGTTACGTTTATAATAATATAAACGTATTTAATAAACATTTGGTTGCTTGAATGAATGTTGTGAATTGATTGTTGACCGTTATTGGTTAAACTATTATTTCTGTTTATCATGATAAATATTATGTCATATTAAAATTGAGATAACCCATTGTGATGCAGGGAAGAACAGGTCGGAGGAATCAAACTGGATTCCTCACTATTATTGATAATGTTTATCAATATGATTTATATATTGTTACTGAATGTGTGATAGACTGATATTTCACGAATTGGTACTTTAGTAGACATTGGCCTCTTTAGTACCATCGCCAAAAATAAAGGTTTTTGAAATCGATGTTAAATCGATTTAGAACATTTTAATATTCTGTTCATATATGATTTTAAAATATGATTTTTTTGATTGAACACAGAAATTAATTTCTTTTTTCGATCATTTAAATTATAAGTAAACAATGACCTCAACGGGATTTATTTAAATGAATTACATTAGTTGATTTATAAAAATTAATTGGAAATGGTTAACAAATTAACCATGCCTTGGGTTGACTAAGTCAACTATTTTTAACTAGAATCGATTATCTATTGAATCGTTAATTATTCTTAAAATCGATTATTATTTTTGATTAAAGAAGAATTTACTATTTTAATAATAGTAAATAATAAAGTAAGCAAATTGGATTTCTAATAATATTGGGATTTGATTATTTCTTAACAATCAAGATGAGGATCTTGGAACTTAATTCTTCGAATGGAAGTGTATGAAGCCGTAAGGCCTTATGAGCGATTAAATAAAATTGTTGAGGATTTAAAAAGGATAATATGGATTCTTAGTAAGAAATTATGTTGTTCGAGATTGTATAAATATCCAAATTGTGCAAATATATAGCCAAGTTATAAATAAATAAATATTGTAAATGATTTCAAGAGTTCAAGTGAAATTTGTAATTCGGGAAAGTCTAAAAAGGAATTGACAGGAGAATATTCCGAAGTTCGGAACCTTTATCAAATAAGAGATTTTTTTTGAAAAGGAATTATACGTTGAAGTGACTTTGTCGAGTTATGAAAGTAATATTTACCTTCTATTTTTACAAGATTTAGTTATTTAGTTAAGGATTTATTTATTTATTTAGAGTAATGAATAAAAGTATGTTTTCAAGATAGATATTTTGAAAGTGCGGATTATAACGCTATTATAATCAATGTTATTTCATAAAGAAGTAGATTCCTTTACTGAACCCAAGGTTTATGAGAGTGAATGTGTTGATATTTAGATGTGTGAACTATGTCCATTCTGAAGTTGATAATGTTGTTCAGTTAAGGTTTGAGAGGTAATATTACCCCAACTTGATTAACTTCATTGTTGACCAAGGAATGATCAGGTTCGATGGTGAGAGTTGGATGAAGTGAGTTAATGAGCGTAACGGATTTTAAAGGCCATGATTTTAACTTTAATAGTAGAATAGAAACAAAAATGTTTTCTGAATGTTGGAAGAGTAAAGATTCTAGGAGTTTAATTAACGATGGTTTATTAAAGAGGTAAAATGATGTTGAGTATTGAATCGGTGAATTCATTTTCTTTTTATGGATGAATGGTTGTTTTATTTTGATAGTTAAATAACCGATTAACAAAATCTAGACAATATGATTGTTGGTACAGAAAGACCGAGATCGAATTTATATTCGAAAACCATTCCGATCAGAAAATACGAAATGTGGAAGATGCTGATCAAGATGGAGCAATTGAAGACCGTGGATCTTCATAAGCAGAAGGATTACTTGTCGAATATTCTCTGATGTTGCAACCAGAGATATACTGATGTGATTTGGTCGTAAGTGGGATTTTGCGGATTTGTAAGGACTACTCGCTACTGATCCTATGGATGCGATAGGAGAGTGTCTTCGGTTCATCCTGTTCCTGGATGAATTGTATGTCTGACAGAGTATATCTAGTAGATTACGGGTTGATTACCTCAAACATATTTACGTTTGGTTGGGGAGAAATTCATTTCTCTTAGCTTTATACCCGTATTATTTTTGGGGAAATCAATTTGTGATTTGATGGGTTTAGCGATGTGGCATTCAAAGATAATAGTGATGTGCTATTCCAGAAGATAACGTAGACGTAGGCCTCACAACCGAGAAATGACAAAAATCGGGCAAGCAGCATGGCTATGTGGGTCGCTCCTATTAGGGTGTATAATCACCTATCTAGAGAAAATCCATTTCATTCTTTAACCTATTTTCGATGCTGTTCCTTTTTGGGAAACAGCGGGTAGCTCCCAACCATTGGTGATATACATTCGATACACTCAAGCGAAATGAGTGGTCGGTCATGTGTGAGCCGAGTTGCAAGATGTTCTTATTGAACCCAGTGTATTCCCCTCTAGAGATACACTATCGGCAGGTGGTTCCATATCTTATCATAGTTGGAATCCAATCTCCAATAAGAGCCCGCGGTTTTTGATTTTATACTATATATGTAGAGCGTGAGATGCAAGCGTTCTGCTACTTGGTTATTTGTAACACCCCACGTCCATTAATGTCACTCACAAAGGGAATGCATTAACTTCCATGGAGGTTTTAAGTGAATATAGAACAGTAAAATTACAACAAGACAGATATAAAATAGTACTTGGAAATTCAAAAACTTTATTTCATTGTAGCAGAAGTCAAAACATGTTTGATTACATCATAACACCATATTCAATGTCAAGTACAATATCTATCTTGATAAAACAAGTACATAATCCCATTACATGAATAGCCATTAAAAAGAAAGATAACAAGCTGGACTTTACTTTAGCAGTCCAAGCTTTCCAGAAGATAAGCGATCCAACTAGACTCCACTAGAACTTGGCCCAACCTGGGGACCTGAAGGGAGAAAAGGATGGAAAAGAGGGGGTCAGACATAAAGTCTGGTGAATATGATAATTCTACAATACTATTACCAAAATAACTGGACTAAGGCATAAGCTGGAAAACAAGAAAATGTCTATGAAGAGCAGATTAAGGACATAGACAATCGCTAAAGGCAACATTATAGGCGCTCCTAAATACTAAAGGATAAACACTATACTGCACCACACCAGTCACCCTAAAGATTCATCCCACTTAGCTTCACTTAGAAACTTTCCCAATGGCTTTACGTACCCCTAGCTGACTACATAGGTGCCGCCTGCCCCTATCTCCACTAGGTGTACCCTACTTCCCATTATTCGATCGGCTCCCTAACTCGTAGATACCCGTGCTGGCCCCACGGTGGGGTGTATCACTCCCCTAAAGTGGCAACCTGATACAACGGACATGCACGGCTTATACCTACACGATGCAACAACGTCTTACCTACCAGCCCGGGTCCACACACGCATATGAAACCCGTTGGACTTGCGTTGCCACCGCTCCCTGTTTTGGCCTCTTATAGTCAAACCCAGTATGCGTGTCCCGTCCTCGACTTGGGTCGAGCCCACAAAGATACGTTTTGGGATACTGGTTGAAATGGGCCCCCACTATTTACCACAAGCATTCCACCTAAGCTTGTCCCCATTAGTCCAACCCACTTAACCCACTTAGTCATGTTCATTTACATGTGTGTTTGGTTAAGTCTAATCGTATTTCAAATGCCTCTAAAGGCAACCACCAGATTCCTCATGCCACCCAAGGCACCTACTTAACCCCCATGTCCCACCTTACATGATTATCTGGTTAAGTATTTCTTAGTTCATTAAGGCCATAACCTCATAAAGACCTCTCACATTAGACTGGCATTTATGGCAGCTGGATTTGCCGGGCGGGTCCGAGCAGTCTTACACCATAAAAGAGTCTAACCTCGTGTCTTTACAACTGTTATGCTTTAGTTTGGGCCTAGGACCTCTCACATTGGGCCGACATTTGTGACTACTGGATTTGCCGGGCGGGTCCGGGCAGGTTTACATCACAAACGGGTCCAACCTCGTGTCCTAAGCATTGATTATTAATAATAATCCACTTTCCCCCAATTTTAATAATTCCCTACTTGAATTATTAATTACTTCCAATTTTTAACAATGTCCATAATTGACTCAATTATGGACATCCATTCATGGTATGCAAAATCTTACAAAATTGCACCCAATTTATTAATTCCTAATATTACCCCTACCCCACGTTTGAACGTTTATTCGCAAAATATATGTTAGACTCGAATAGCCTAACTCATAGCATAAAAGAGATTATCATAATAACAACATGTATATGTGACCAAATGAATCATAATAAGGGGTGAAACTTGCATATGTCCAACTTGCATAGATTATACATGTCATGGACCTAAAGGTGTCAACTTGTTCAAAATTCACCTAATATAATCTCAATCAATTTTCATAAACTTACATATGAACATGTGTGAATCAACATCATCTAATTTTTTAACAACATGGTTTTATATGGGTACACCTAACTCAATAGGCAAATTCCCATAATCAAGTTTTATTTAATTATAGTTTCAAGTTTATGGGTACACCTAACCTAATAGGCAAATTCCCATAAACAAGATCCATTTAAATTAAGAAAAAAAAACATAACTTTAAGCATGATCCAACAACATCATGATTTTTCAACATAATATAGCATGATTTATAACATGGCATAGTATGATAGTATAACATAGCTTGACATGATTCTCAACATAGCACGACATAGCATAAGAGAATTTACAACATAGCATGACATAGCATATATAATTTACATCATACGACAACATAATAACATAATAAGAGATCCACAATATATAGAATTTACAATTACAAATCACATCACTTTCTTGTGATCCATTCATAACTGAGTCAAATTAGTTTGTAATAGTCTTGTGAGAATCATCATACTCACCAACAAAAGAAAAGAATTAGAGAAAGAGAGATCTTTTGATTTGATTTGTGTAGATTTAGTTGCAGATGATTAGGCTTCCTCTTCTTAGTTTGTGACGGCTATGCTGAACTCCATGGCAGCAGCATGACGGTAGCTTCTCTAATTTTACAAGTGATTTAGGTCTAGGGTCTACCCACTTATTTATAGATTTTAGAATGCGTTTAGGCCATTAGATTTAACCTAGAAATAACCGCAGTCGTCCAGACAAGATGGGGTTTATCTTGTTGACTCAGCAATGAGTCAGAAGTGACTCAGCAAACACTCAGCATATTAATAAACTTCTATTCATGTCATAAATATATATATTTTCTACATTGTACATATTAGATACATCCCCCTTTACTTATTATTGTTTTTATATACATATTAGATACATCCCCTCTCTCACACACTTATTAATATTTTTATATTCATATTAGATACATCCCCTCTCTTACACACTTATTAATATTTTTATATTCATATTAGATACATCCCCTCTCTTACATACTTATTAATATCTTTATATTCATATTAGATACATCCCCTCTTCTACACACTTATTATTATTTTAGCAACTTTAGTGTTAATAGAAAATTCGGGGTGTTACATTCTCCCCTCCTTTTAGGATTTCGTCCCCGAAATCTTCAAGTCTGGAAGAATGTATATCCTACCATCCAAACGTCCATCTACTCATCCATCATACACAGGCATCCATTGTCCTTACAGACTTCTAATGCTTTCATGTTTAAATGCACAGTGTGTGTATATGTCCGTATCTAATGCAAAATCAGGCGGTCTACTGATTCAGTTGACCTCCTTAATGCAAATTATGTAAGTGTCATGAATCCATTATGTATGCAAAAGATCCTAATTGCTTACATACTACTTCTATATGCGTGCACACCCATTCAAACGAATGCAGCATCCATATGATGGTACAACCATTATACATCCATTATACTAAATACATCCATATATATGCAATATGCAATATGAAGTGACTGAGCCGATCTAGTGCCTAAAGTGTGTGTATATATGCATCCACGAGCAACCACTAGCAAACACTTGCATCCATTTTGCATCCATCAGACATAACATGTCTCAAACACATGTTTCAACCATAGGATTATCCTAACTAAAGGTCAAAGATACTAATGAGAGGACATACTAAAGATAAGATAAGATAAGCTAAGCGATAAAGGAGAAATTAAAAGACATACCCTCAAAAAGAAAAGGGTACAGCGAACGCATCTTCTCTTCTGTCTCCCAAGTTGCGTTGCTCTCATCATCTCCCCATTGCACTTTAACCAGTCTGACCTCTCGATTCCTCAACTTTTTGATCTCCGACCCAAGAATGCATGTAGGAGCTCGTCTAATTGTTGCATCACGCTCTATTTCCACCTCTTTAAGCAAGCTTGGCTCTACCACCTCCGCGGTCTTGTGCAAACACTTCCTCAAATGTGATACATGGAATACGTCGTGTACTCCACTAAGTTTCTCAGGCAACTCCACCCTATATGCCATCTTCCCAATCCTGTCTTTTACAGGAAACGGCCCTACAAACCTTGGTGCTAATTTCCCCACGGACCCAAAGCGAACAACATTCTGTAACGGAGATACTTTGATAAAAACCATGTCCCCAATGTCAAACTCAAGATCTGTCCTCCTCTTATCAGCATACGATTTTTGCCTATCTTGTGCTGCTTTCATCCTCCTCCGAATCAACTCAATCTTCTCCGAGGTTTCCCTAACCATATCGGGCCCAAGTAGGATTTTATCGGTAGATTCCCACCAACATGTAGGCGAACGGCAAGGCCTTCCATAAAGAGCTTCGAAAGGTGCCATGCCAATACTAGACTGAAAGCTATTATTATATGCGAATTCTACTAACGGAAGGTGCTCTTCCCATGTACCCCCAAAGTCTAGGATACAAAGCCTTAAAAGATCCTCTAGAATGCGATTCACCCTCTCGGTCTGGCCGTCTGTCTGAGGATGATATGCGGTGCTCAAACATAGCTGAGTCCCTACCGCCTCTTGTAAACTCTTCCAAAATTCGCTAGTAAAGATGGGGTCACGGTCGCTTACTATACTAGAAGGAATACCATGCAAATGAACTATCTCCTTAATGTATACAGAAGCCAACCACGGAGCAGTCCTCTTACTTTTCACGGGAATAAAATGGGCGCTTTTAGTAAGTCTATCTACTATAACCCAAATCCCCGTGTTACCCTTCCTTGATCTTGGTAATCCATCCACAAAATCCATTGAGATGCTTTCCCATTTCCATAGTGGAACTTCTAATGGGTGAAGCAACCCACCGGGTTTCTTTTATTCTGCTTTAACTCGTTGGCACACCAAGCATCTAGCGACGTACTCGGCCACATCCTTTTTCATACCGGCCCAAAAGAAAACCCGCTTCATATCTTTGTACATCTTATCCCCGCCGGGATGAATGGTCATTTTTGAGCGATGAGCATCATCAAGAATGGCCTTCCTTAAGTCTTCGTCTTGTGGTACACAAAGTCTATTATCCCTTCGTAACCAACCCTTATCGTCTAGGGTATACCTACGAAGATGGCTTGACGACTCCCCCCCTTTGAGCTTTTCTACTATCTCAACCAACTGTGGGTCGTCTCGCTGTGCCTCACCAACCCGTCCTAGAAGTGTAGGTCTAACCTCCAAGGATGCTAACAGACCGGGTACTAAGTCAACGGAGGGTCTAAAGTCAAACATAGAGATGAATTCTAAACTTCGCCGCTCAACAAACAATGGACTCAAGGACAGCCTTTTCCTACTTAAGGCGTCTGCAACTACGTTACCCTTGCCTGGGGTATATGCTATTTCAAAATCGTAGGAGGCTAAGAATTCCATCCACCTTTGCTGCCTTAAATTCAAATCCTTCTGAGAGAATAAGTATTTTAATGATTTGTGGTCAGTGAACAGTTCGAATTTCTCACCAAGAAGATAGTGACGCCAAGACTTAAGCGTGAAAACAATTGCGGCTAGCTCTAAGTCATGCGTGGGGTAATTCTTTTCATGAACCCTCAACTGCCTTCCACCATAGGCTATTACTCTTCCCTCTTGCATGAGGACCGTGCCAAGTCCCGTAAGCATCAGTATAGATGGTAAACGGTTTATTCCCGTCTGGCAGCACTAAGACTGGGGCTGAAGTTAAGGCTCTCTTTAAACGTTGGAACGCATCATCGCAATCTTTGTCCCACGTAAAAACCAGGTTCTTCTTCGTTAACCGTGTTAATGGAGCTGATATTTTTGCGAAGTCTTTGATAAACTTCCTATAATAGCCAGCCAACCCCAAGAAACTTCTTACTTCGGTTGCATTTTTAGGGACCTTCCAATCTTGGATGGCCACCACCTTTGCGGGATCCACTGCTATCCCTTCTTTGGAAACCACGTGCCCTAAGAACCGTACTTCCTTCCTCCAGAAGTGACACTTAGAAAATTTTGCCTTAAGGTTATGCGCTCGAAGGGTTTCCAACACTTCCCTAAGATGTAGGGAGTGCTCTTCTTTATTCTTAGAAAAGACTAAGATGTCATCCACAAAGACTACCACGAATTTGTTAAGGTATTCCCTAAACACCCTACTCATCAAATCAACAAAATATGCAGGGGCGTTTGTCAAACCAAAGGGCATCACTAGCCATTCATAGAATCCGTCAGGAGTCCTAAAAGCAGTCTTATCTATACTATCCTCAGCCACTCTCAGTTGATGAAAGCCAGTGGCTAAGTCCAACTGCGAAAACACTGAGGCGCCAACTAACTGATCAAAGAGATCGTTAATCCTCGGCAGTGGGTGTCTGTTCTTTTTAGTAAGCTTGTTTAGTTCTCTATAGTCCATACAAAGTCTAAGAGACCCATCCGCCTTTGTGGCAAAAACTACTGGAGCACCCCACTCCGATATACTACGTCTTATGAACCCCTTCTCAAGCAACTCCTTTACTTGCTTATTGAGTTCCCTCCTTTCACGAGGAGCCATGTGGCGCACTGGCAAAGATACGGGTTTAGCATTATCCACAAGATAAATTTGAAAGTCTATCTCCCGCTTTGGAGGTAAGCCCTTCACCTCCTCAAACACATCCGGATATTCCCGAACCACTTCTACCGATCGCAGGTTCTCTACAGACGCGTCAAGCGATTCAAGATAACTTAGCATAACGGAATTTATGGGATTACAAAAGATGTCGAGAGCATTACCAAGGCGAGTCACAAGCCTAACTACTCTCCTTTCACAATCAAGAATGGCCCTATTTCTAGACAACCAATCCATTCCTAAAATTAGCCCATAGCCCGTGAAGCCCAATACATAAGCATCACATCTAAATTCAACGCTAAGTATAGAGATTTTCAAATCCAAACATATCATGGTCAAATGAGCCGAACCCCCAATTGGATTTGAAACGACCAAGGGATCCTCTACTAAACTGGTGTTCAAGTGCAGTGATTCAACTAATGATGCAGAGATAAACGAATGAGATGCGCCAGAATCGAATAAGGTACGGACAGGATGATCAAACAGAAAAACTAAGCTTTCAACAGAAATTGTTCTACCTCTTTCTTGCAGCGGTGGGGCCGCAATAGCCTGAACTTGCCCCCTTGCCTGCCCTGGTGCCATAAGAGCCTGCACCTGTCCTCCCGAGGTAGACCCTGCCCTCTGCCCCTTCTTTGGACAGTCCTTCACTAAATGTCCCGCATCTCCACAATGAAAACAACCATTCTTCTTTTTCTTTCTACAATCTTTGCTGAGATGGCCAGGCGTCCCACAATTGAAGCATTTCTTCTTCCCTTTGCCATTATTGTTTTTACCACCCTTCTTATTTTGCTGTTGGGGTTTCTTCTGATCCCCTTTCTTTTCAACTGCCTTATCCTCATGCATAAGTGCCATTTCTACTAGCTTTTCAAAGGTGGCTCCCATAGGGATGTGGGTCATAGCCAACCCTTGCAACGGTTCATTCAAGCCTCTAACGAACCTCAAAGCTTTCTTCTCTGGCGTGTTCACCAACTCCAAGCCAAACCTTGCTAACTGATTAAATTTATTGACATATTCCTTTACTGATGAGCTCCCTTGCTTTAGTGCCAGGAATTTTTCCATATTTAAGTTCTCCTCTGCCCTTGAAAGAAACTTTGCCTCAAACCTTCGTTTGAAATCCGCCCATGAATCAACTGGACGTTCCCCGTTAGTGACCTCCCACCAAAACGAGGCCTCTCCCTTCATTAACCAAGCAGCTAAACGGACTTTCCTCCCATCTTCCACTTCAAAGATATCCAACAATTCCTCAGTCTCCTTAAGCCAATCTCTGGCCTCCACAAACGTCTCAGTCCCTTGAAAAGTTTTTCCTCCCATAGCCTTGAATTCCTTGCACGTCTTTGCAAAAGTGTCAACACGAGGAGGAGGAGGAGGAGGAATGGGTGCAACTAGGGGTGGAGGAGTATCCGCTGGGCCTGCAGTGGTGGCCCTAGCCTCCAAGTATCTCCTAAACCACCCTGGAATCGTCACACCTTCTGGGAGATTAAGATCTTCAGCCATGCTGAAACGAAAAAGGAAAGATTCAAAATGGAGAATTCGAAATATAAAGATAAGGATGTGGCTATTTGGGATTATGTTTTTCATAAAAACTCTCTTTAAATAACATGTTTTTTTTTGAAAGCACTTCTTCCAAAAATACTTTCAGAAAAAAAATATTTTTCTAAAATTTTTTTTTATCTGTTCTGGTAACCTTATGCTCTGATACCACGTGTAACACCCCACGTCCATTAATGTCACTCACAAAGGGAATGCATTAACTTCCATGGAGGTTTTAAGTGAATATAGAACAGTAAAATTACAACAAGACAGATATAAAATAGTACTTGGAAATTCAAAAACTTTATTTCATTGTAGCAGAAGACAAAACATGTTTGATTACATCATAACACCATATTCAATGTCAAGTACAATATCTATCTTGATAAAACAAGTACATAATCCCATTACATGAATAGCCATTAAAAAGAAAGATAACAAGCTGGACTTTACTTCAGCAGTCCAAGCTTTCCAGAAGATAAGCGATCCAACTAGACTCCACTAGAACTTGGCCCAACCTGCGGACCTGAAGGGAGAAAAGGATGGAAAAGAGGGGGTCAGACATAAAGTCTGGTGAATATGATAATTCTACAATACTATTACCAAAATAACTGGACTAAGGCATAAGCTGGAAAACAAGAAAATGTCTATGAAGAGCAGATTAAGGACATAGACAATCGCTAAAGGCAACGTTATAGGCGCTCCTAAATACTAAAGGATAAACACTATACTGCACCACACCAGTCACCCTAAAGATTCATCCCACTTAGCTTCACTTAGAAACTTTCCCAATGGCTTTACGTACCCCTAGCTGACTATATAGGTGCCGCCTGCCCCTATCTCCACTAGGTGTACCCTACTTCCCATTATTCGATCGGCTCCCTAACTCGTGGATACCCGTGCTGGCCCCACAGTGGGGTGTATCACTCCCCTAAAGTGGCAACCTGATACAACGGACATGCATGGCTTATACCTACACGATGCAACAACGTCTTACCTACCAGCCCGGGTCCACACACGCATATGAAACCCGTTGGACTTGCGTTGCCACCGCTCCCTGTTTTGGCCTCTTATAGTCAAACCCAGTATGCGTGTCCCGTCCTCGACTTGGGTCGAGCCCACAAAGATACGTTTTGGGATACTGGTTGAAATGGGCCCCCACTATTTACCACAAGCATTCCACCTAAGCTTGTCCCCATTAGTCCATCCCACTTAACCCACTTAGTCATGTTCATTTACATGTGTGTTTGGTTAAGTCTAATCGTATTTCAAATGCCTCTAAAGGCAACCACCAGATTCCTCATGCCACCCAAGGCACCTACTTAACCCCCATGTCCCACCTTACATGATTATCTGGTTAAGTATTTCTTAGTTCATTAAGGCCATAACCTCATAAAGACCTCTCACATTAGACTGGCATTTATGGCAGCTGGATTTGCCGGGCGGGTCCGGGCAGTCTTACACCATAAAAGAGTCTAACCTCGTGTCTTTACAACTGTTATGCTTTAGTTTGGGCCTAGGACCTCTCACATTGGGCCGACATTTGTGACTACTGGATTTGCCGGGCGGGTCCGGGCAGGTTTACATCACAAACGGGTCCAACCTCGTGTCCTAAGCATTGATTATTAATAATAATCCACTTTCCCCCAATTTTAATAATTCCCTACTTGAATTATTAATTACTTCCAATTTTTAACAATGTCCATAATTGACTCAATTATGGACATCCATTCATGGTATGCAAAATCTTACAAAATTGCACCCAATTTATTAATTCCTAATATTACCCCTACCCCACGTTTGAACGTTTATTCGCAAAATATATGTTAGACTCGAATAGCCTAACTCATAGCATAAAAGAGATTATCATAATAACAACATGTATATGTGACCAAATGAATCATAATAAGGGGTGAAACTTGCATATGTCCAACTTGCATATGTCCAACTTGCATAGATTATACATGTCATGGACCTAAAGGTGTCAACTTGTTCAAAATTCACCTAATATAATCTCAATCAATTTTCATAAACTTACATATGAACATGTGTGAATCAACATCATCTAATTTTTTAACAACATGGTTTTATATGGGTACACCTAACTCAATAGGCAAATTCCCATAATCAAGTTTTATTTAATTATAGTTTCAAGTTTATGGGTACACCTAACCTAATAGGCAAATTCCCATAAACAAGATCCATTTAAATTAAGAAAAAAAAACATAACTTTAAGCATGATCCAACAACATCATGATTTTTCAACATAATATAGCATGATTTATAACATGGCATAGTATGATAGTATAACATAGCTTGACATGATTCTCAACATAGCACGACATAGCATAAGAGAATTTACAACATAGCATGACATAGCATATATAATTTACATCATACGACAACATAATAACATAATAAGAGATCCACAATATATAGAATTTACAATTACAAATCACATCACTTTCTTGTGATCCATTCATAACTGAGTCAAATTAGTTTGTAATAGTCTTGTGAGAATCATCATACTCACCAACAAAAGAAAAGAATTAGAGAAAGAGAGATCTTTTGATTTGATTTGTGTAGATTTAGTTGCAGATGATTAGGCTTCCTCTTCTTAGTTTGTGACGGCTATGCTGAACTCCATGGCAGCAGCATGACGGTAGCTTCTCTAATTTTACAAGTGATTTAGGTCTAGGGTCTACCCACTTATTTATAGATTTTAGAATGCGTTTAGGCCATTAGATTTAACCTAGAAATAACCGCAGCCGTCCAGACAAGATGGGGTTTATCTTGTTGACTCAGCAATGAGTCAGAAGTGACTCAGCAAACACTCAGCATATTAATAAACTTCTATTCATGTCATAAATATATATATATATTTTCTACAATGTACATATTAGATACATCCCCCTTTACTTATTATTGTTTTTATATACATATTAGATACATCCCCTCTCTCACACACTTATTAATATTTTTATATTCATATTAGATACATCCCCTCTCTTACACACTTATTAATATTTTTATATTCATATTAGATACATCTCCTCTCTTACATACTTATTAATATCTTTATATTCATATTAGATACATCCCCTCTTCTACACACTTATTATTATTTTAGCAACTTTAGTGTTAATAGAAAATTCGGGGTGTTACATTATTTACTTGATTTACATCACTATTATAATATCATAATAGTATTGATTTCAAACATGGTTTGGTTATAGTAAGGTAAAAACCGTCCGTGTTTATGTGTGGGCTGGTCTTGCTATTACCTTTTCTTTCAAAAGAATTTCAAAGTTAAGCAATATGGATGTTATCAATAAACTTAGTGAGTTTTCTCATGTTAGTTTACCAGACTGATCCGTGGCATTTGTAATGTCTTGGGTTAGCCCAAGTTGCAGATTCGGGTTATCGAGTGCTGCGAGTGCAAAGACGAGCTGGAGGAGTCTAGACGTATGATATATGGTATTATCCGCTGTGTATTGTATATGAGGACAGGTTATTATAACTGTCTAGATATATTGTTGTACTCTGATGTATGTAAGTATATTTATTCAAGTTATTTATAAAGATTTAATGTGAGATTCTGATTCTGTGTTGTCTTCTTATTCTTCTATTCTAATATTTCTTTCTTTCTCTTCTCATCCTCTAATTTCTTTCCCTTAGCTTTCTACTTTCCTGTATGATTCGGGTTGATTGTGGTTGTTAAACATCGGCTTAAATTGTACTGAAAAGTGGGACGTTACAAGAAGGAAAATGTTGATTTGGAAAGTCGAAAATACACCTTTACCTGGGGGAGGAGGGCAAACGTTACCACCAAAATTAATCCCTAAAACAGGTTGACAGTGAAGGGGTATCGGAGGAACACAAACACAGAAGAATCCTCCGAACGCAAAAGGCCAAATAATAGAAAGAACCGAAAGCGGGAAAGAATGATCTGAGAGCTCAACAAACCAGCACCTTCCTAGGAGAAAGGAACTCAAAAGCTACAGAATACCGACAAGGTCTATCCGGCAGGGTCCATCCGATAGGGTCAACCCAGCAGGGAGATCTAATAGCGACAGGGTCCATCCGAGAGCATTTCATTATCTCTGGATCATGGTTATATCAGATTTCCTAAATACATGTTCTATATAACTTATTCCATATGTTGATAAAAAATATCATTAACACAGTACATGACATAAAATATGATAATTAAATTTAACAAATATTGGAGCGCTTATAATGTAATGATGAACCTTTGATGGTTTTTGATCCCATTATAGGATGACTTATATAAATATTTTTCTTTGGTTTAATATATAGAGGAAATTCACGTTTTAATGTTGGGAAAATAAATGAATCATTGAAGGCTCTTTTTTGATCATATAATAAGGGTTGTACTTCATCTCTGTATCTATGTATTACTTGTGATATCATTGGTTTATTTAATAGTTCTCCTAAAAAAGAACAAGAATTGATATGAAATGGAGAAATTATATTGAATGAAAAGTTTCGAGTTCACATGTTTTAAAGAAGGAACTGCATAAATAACTGAAAGACGAATTGTTGTGAATAAGCGAGGATGAAGATAAATTTGACGTTTTGATGTGGTGAAAACTATTAGTCACACTTTCTCATTCATGCAAAGTTGCTCGTGATATCTTAACTATTCTGGTATCAACTGTTGCATTCGAATCGGCTTTTAGCAGCAGTGGTATGTTATTTTGGGAGATAATTATTCGTTGTCTCTGGATATAGTGTAGGCATTGACTTGCATTAAAAATTGATTACCATCTAATATTGGGTAGGTTTTTTTAATTTGGTAAATAAAATAATTATTTTATACAATTATTCAATTAATCTTCGTTCTATAGATAATACTGTTGAGCTTATGGATAAATCGTTTACATTCTAATTCGTATGTATCTTCACATTTAGTATGATTTTATCTTTGTTTTATTTATTATCCGTTTATATTATTCAATGTAAGATTCCTTCACACGTGATATGATTTTAGTTACACTCTAATCCAAATTTGCTTGCAGATCCAAGCTTGCACTTCTGCAAGCTTTGTAAGCTTGCACAAGCAAAATTGCTGAAGCAAGCCTACGGCTGTAAGTTTGATTGTGCAAAGCAAACTTGTGGAAGCGAGCTTGCTTATGTAAGCTTGTTGGAGTGCACCCTTGCACCAGCAAGCTTGCCAGTGAGCACATCGGATTTCAAATCTGTGAAAAGATCATATTCGAATATTAGTCGTGAGAAAATGGGATTTCAAATTAACTTGCAAACTTGGTTGTGAGAAATTATTGCAAATTCAAGCTTGCATTTCAGCAAGCTCAGACCTGAAAGCTTGCCGAAGCGATCTTGCTTGTGCAAGCTTGTAGGTGTGAGCCTGTTGAAGTGCAAGCTTGCACAAACAAGCTTGGTTGTAAGCACATTAGATTTCAAAATGCACCGTGAAGAGATCATATCCAACGATTGGTTGTGCGCAAATGAGAGTTAAATTTGAATTTTAAGCTTGGTTGCGCGCAAATTACATTTCAAAACAAACATGGATTAGAGTGTGACTAAAATCATACCACGTGTGACTATAGCACAAGGAAATTTAGGCCTATCACCTAATTATGGAGAGATGGATCCGAGAAGAGTTTCGGGTTTACTTAATAGAAATTTAGATGGCATGGGTGAACAATTTATCGGAGTTGAGGAATCAGCTGGTTCTCATATCCAGCCAAGCTCACTTGAAGTTAACCAAGCTGATTATTTAATGAAGGTTAGGTTTTCTTTTTATTACAATCATCCAATATTTTGAATGAAAGTAAACATTCAGTTTGTTTATGCCGCTAAAGCTATTGTTCATATTATCCATTTCAATAATGCAGGTTGTATATAATATATGTGTTTACTTGATTATTTATTTTAATCTGGTCCTTGCTCCCATTCTTGTTTATATAGGAATTGTTGTTTTAATGAGAACCTCCATTGAAGTTAAAAAGGAAATTTCAGTAAAAAGAGAGGAATATCATTAGCAACTAGGTTACTTATTTTTTGGCTGAACGACCGAGCAACTGAGTGGTAATATAATGATGCATGATGGATTTGGGATTATTAACAATCTTATAAAGTGCACATAGAACATGTGAGGACGTCATGTGTTGGCTGGGTACAAATTTGTAGATGGATGACTAAATACCTAATATTGATGTCTTCGTCGTTTGTTTGGGTTGTGATTACATTGATTTTTCCAATATAAGTTTCTGCAAAAAAAAGTTTATGTAAACAGTATTAATTTTAAGTATATGTGGATATTAGGTTATACTGGTCTGTGAGTACAACAATTTTTATTCATATAGTTTATGCTTCTAAAATGTTATACAAAACATTTTTGATAGTTTTATGCATAACTTTTATGCAGTGTTGTAATTTGTAATCATTGTTTATTACAATAATTATGAGAAATTGTTAAAAGTAAGTCTATAACGTTTGTTAAGTATGATTGAAATAATCAACTGTATGTTTGTTTTTTTGTAATATTATAAGAATATTGTAGAAAATCCGAACATAACTCATTGTAAATGTTGAATATGCTACTTTTGACAATATTTCGACGATGTTTTAATTTACGACACATTGAAAACATTAAAATAACAAAACACAATGTTTTATGATCAACATGAGAATAATTTTCTCGATGCTTACGGTGTATTGTAAAAACTATACAACATTTATAATTTGTCATGCAAAGTCTTCAAATTGATATATGAGAATTTGCTATGTTACACAAGTGTTGTAAACATATTATTTACAACGGCATATGCATGCAACATTAAATACGTGTTGTAAAAAATGTATATTTTATGAAACTACGCATATTACAACGGTAGAAAAAATGATTTTAATATATTTTAACAATGCTTGTTCACCACTGTAAATTGTCTTTTTGTTATAGTGGTGGTGTTTGTCAATTTGGAATGTGCTTACCTTTTGGTAGCTAATTATGTCGTGTCATTGTTCCCTGGGTGGAGCGTCATTTTATAGTAGTCTAGATACATGGTCTAGCTCCTATATTATAAGTTAGATTTGTTGTGGTAGACAGACCACTCTAAAAATCGGATGTAGTGTAGCTCGTATATTGTAAGTTAGATTTATTGTGGTAGACAGGCCACTCTAAAAATCGGATGTAGTGGTTAGGTCTATCTCCTGTACTTTAATATATTTATTATTTGTTATAATAAAATGTATTACAGACCACTTTAAAAACCGGTCAGTTTTGTCCAAAACAAACTACACCAACATAGCCACCAAGTTATTGTATACCTTATCAATCTTGGACTATGATACATCGTTAGTGTTCATTTCATGAACCATTATTTAACTGAACTTCTTATTTCAAATTTGGAAATATATACTTTGGTATTAAAGTTATTATTATATAAGAAAATTGATTAATATTTGTTATAGATGTCGAAAAATATGATTTTTTTTTCAATACCAGCGTACTAACCATAATTAGTTAAATCATTACATTAACTGGAATTTTTATTACATTTAAATCAGAAAATAAAAAATATCAATCGACTTGGCTCTCGATCATGACATGACTTATTTCATTACGTTAAAGGATAATAATCAAGATAAATGTTTTGTTTCTTCCACTTTGTATTTCATTACGTTAATCAAAATTCGTTTATTCGAACAAAAAATTAGAATGCTAGCTACTTTGTACTTTGAGAAGTAACGTTAACGAAGACCAAATGATCTATTGCTTAATTAAGTAATTGTTGTGCACGGCAAAGGTAGAACGAAAAGGATGAAATGGGAATATTCACCTTTTTTATTTTATTTTTATTACAAAATAAGCAAGCAAACAAATAAACGTAAAGATGGATTAATCAATAATTATTAGGGTTCGAATAAAACTATTCATTAAAATGCAATAAAAATAGAGGTTCTTATGTTAAAATACTTAATATAGTACTAAAAACAATCAAGGCTAAATGGGGGCATAGTGAATCTGAACTCTGCATGCTTGGAACAGTTAGCATTGGTAGCGTCAAGTTGGCTTTGCACATAAACAATTTTGCATGCGTTTAATTACCTGGCCTGCAATTCCTGTCAGAATGAATCAAGAGTGGAACAGGTGTTGCAAGCACACATTGACATATCCAGCAAGCACATTATAAAAGTTCATAGAACAGTGCAAAATGGGGTGGACAAAGTCAACCTATCTTAATTACATAAACACAGGTTGCATAGTTACTTACTCATGTCTTACTTTTATCGTAATTTACACAACACGTATAGCATACCTTAGCAATTGCATCGTATGGTCTGCATGAAATTTCGTTTTAAATACGATATGATGCGTAGATTATCTTGAGAAGATGCTATGGATCCATATACAAATAAACTGTTAGAAAAAATTGTAGTATGTGTTTGTCTTGAGAGAAGGAAAAAACACAGGGCATATTTAATGGAGATTCACATATCAAGGCACAGACATATAATGCTTAGCTAGGAATTAAAGGTCGTTAACATTGAATGCACAATTGAAGCGGTCACCTACTCTCACTCTCACCTTCCCCATGTATATATATACAAGCACTTCACTGTCAAAGGAAAACAAGGAAGGAAGCCCAGTTCAAGCAAGCGATACGATGTCATCGAGGTGCATAAACTATATCATAGTAGCAGTAATAGTAATAGTAATGGCAAGAGAGAATTACGGAAGGAAGATACCAGGAAAAGGAGAGGCAATAATGTCTAGTAGCTTGAATTCATCATCATCATCTAGTGTGTTGAAGAATGAAAGCGGGAAAGGGAACGGTGATGGTGGTGCAGGGAAAGGAACAGAAGAAGGGAAGAACTTTGTAGCGTACGGAGGTGCGGTAGGAGGATTTGTGGGTGGGGCGGGTGTGGTAGGTGGTGTTCCGATGATAGGAGGAGCGATAGGTGGCGCAAAAGGCTTTGGTGGTGCCATTGGCAGTGGACTTGGTGGGCTCGGTGGGCTAGGTGGTGGTGGAGGAGGGTTGGGTGGGGTAGGAGGTGGGGGTGTAGGTGGACTAGGCGGTGGCATAGGTGGACTAGGAAGTGGCATAGGTGGATTAGGTGGTGGTGGACTGGGAGGACTTGGAGGCGGTGCTGGTGGTGGTGGAGGAGCAGGATGTGCACATCCTTGAATTTATCTCCATCTTTTAAGTATTTCTAATGCATTCTGTGCTACGGCAAATAATAAGTGTTCCATTTTATGCATCTGTATTCAGTGTGTGTTTTTCATGTTAGTGTCAAGTTTATGCGACTTCTTGTTTAATGCTTGTATGGCTTTCATGGGGGTATCTGCATGTTCAATTCCTTTCCACATTTTCATTTTCACAGTTTTTATATCATCTAAATTATTTTAATAGTCATAGTAATAGCATGCCAGGAATAATTCAGCAATTAAATCATACAATATGTTGGAATATAAAAGATACGGTTGAATAGTGTAGTAATATTTTTTAATCCAAGTCACTGGAATTCAAGTCAATATTAGTTGCATAATTAACCAAATATTCAATTCCTTATAAATCTATGTTCTTCTTGCGTGGAATAAGGCTAGAGGATCAACAAAAAAAAAAAAAAAAAAATGGAGAAAATAATTTAAAAAAAAGTATGCCTTTTGCACATACGGTATCTTTACTATTTAATTTTCTGATTTTTCTAACTTGTTGTCCTGACCTTGAAGAATCGTCGTCTTACATGCTTCTGGCATTGTCAAAGGTTCAAAGTTTAAAACTACTAGTAAACTTTGGTCACAATCCAGACCAAAAAACCAAAGCCTTTTGCATTCTCTTACCAATTACTAATTTGTAGTTCAACACTTAGGGGTGGAATGAGCAAAAATAAATACAATTCTGATGATAATCAAATCTATAACAAATTTATTTTCTATTTTTTATTTTAATCCAGTGACTCTTTTCCGCCTTCTATACTATCCATAATTTATGTTACAGGAAAATAAACGGAAGGAAGAATATCGGTCGGATTTTAGATTTAAAGATGCGGCTTTTATTTTTCCATCTAAGGACGTGCAATATATATTTTCGGTGAATGAAATAATTTGCAAAAAAATTAAATCGTTCGTCGTCTTCGATCTCTTTCTCAAATCAAGCATACAAAATTTTAATTTGTGCATCTCGAATCTTAGTCTCAGATGAAGACTGCGTCTACAATTCCTTCTTCTTCTTATTCAGTCGTGTGTTTATGATATAAAAATAAGAGATGCTGATGTTGTATTCGATCTCGTCCTCTTCAATCTCGTCTTCATTTTTGTTTCAGATGTTGATAATAGAAGGTATGTCCTGGTTTTTCATCATTAAGGTTCTTAGGGCTTTTAGGTTTCCCGAGGTCGTTATTGATATTATCTGGAAGCTCATTTCCAATTGTTGGTTCTTCGTTCTCATCAACGAGTCGACCAACGGGTATTTCAAGGCCGGAAGGGGACTTCGTCAGGGAGATCCGCTTTCTCCTACTCTGTTCATTATCTCTGCCGAGACTTTCATTCGTGGATTGCATTCGCTAACGATAACAAATCAGCTTCTATGTTTTGGCATCCCTATTGGCTACCCTATCATTTCCTCCTTATCCTTCGCCGATGACATCATCATTTTCATGAATGGTAGTTGTCGTTCAGTCCATCGTGTTCTCGGCCTCATTAAGCAGTACGAGAGGTGTTCCGGCCAACTCGTTAATACAGCTAAAAGATATTTTGTCCCGACGAGAGATTTGCCTGCGGTTAGATCTTCTTAGATCGAAACCTTCATTGGCTTCGAGGCGGCTGCCCTTTCCTTACCGTACCTCGGTATTGTACTTTACAGAGGTCGTAAGCTCAACGCTACTTTCGACCCCCTAACCGATAAAGCCAGGGGGAAGATCGTAAGGTGGAATGCGACGCTTCTCTCCCAGACAGTAAGGCTGGTTCTCATAAAGTATGTGCTTGACTCTATAGGATTGCATGTTTTTGCTGTCATGACTCCTACCTCTTCTTTTTTAAGATCTTATCGTTCTTTGGCTTCGTCCTTTTTCTGGGGTAAAACGAACAATACTATCATCACCATTGGATTTCTTGGGACACCATCTGTCGTCCCAAAAGAGAAGGGGGCTTAGGTCTCAGAAATCCAAAGGATACCTATACTGCATTTGCTTGCAAGCTGTTGGCTAGGTTTGAAGCGAACAATTCCTTATGGTCGACATTCATACACGCTAAGTACCGCAGGCTTCAGACCGTGAACTATTCCGGTGTCTCGCCTTACGCTAGTGAGATATGGAAATGGATACAATTGGTGAAGACGCTTTCGGATTCACATGGTGGGGGATCCAGATGGGACAGCGGTCCCTTTTCAATTGGAGCAGCTCGGAGTTCGGCGAGGACACCATCTCCATGCCTCCACCTCTTCTCTTTCATTTGGGATGTCCGTATCCCCCCGAAGGTTTCTCTATTTACGTGGCAGACCCTACACGATGGGCTACCGATAGACGAGAACATTCAGAGGATTGATACCCTTTTAGTGTATCATTGCAGGTGTTGTGAATCTGCGAACATGGAATCCATAACACACTTGTTTTTCTTGGGCTTTTTTGCCATTTCTGTTTGGAATTAATTCGGGAACTTGGTTGGTCTTTGAGGTAATGCGTCTTCTCTCGATGATATTCTGAGGAACTGGAGGATCAGAATCTCAGGTAAACCCTTGCGTACTATCCTATATCAGCTGATCCCTTGTCTTATTTGCTGGCATATCCGGTGCTCGCGGAATAAGGTGGTTTTTGATGAGGTGCCTATGAACCCCTCATCTATCATCTGAAAGGTAAGGAATGACGTGTTCCTTACTTTTTGTGGTAGACCATTTAAATGTTCCTTTGGTTCCCGATCGAGGAGGCTTCCCAGGACCTTTGATGTTTCATATGTCCCTGCAACCTCCCAAGCGGGGAATTGTTGAACCTATTGCTCTTAGGCTAGCGGGATCCATCCCACTATCCTCTCCACACCTCCCCACCCCCTCCTGAAGCGACCCGAAACTTCCCCGGTCTCCGAAGAGATGAGAAAGAACGAATTACTGTGAGGACAAGTCAAATCAGAACACAAACAGAAGAACATTTCACTGTTATTACAACAATGCATCAGATTACAAGAATATACAGAGTATAAATGAATAAATATTACACAGAAATATCAGAGATTTAGATTACATTTAAATACATCGCAGCGGAAAATAATACGATACACAACTGAGGGGGATATACAGATACAAAGCTTTCCGGATATCGTTCCAGCTGTAAACCAGGATCCTGTGAATATAAATCTGCAAAACCAAAACTACTAGCTGCCCGTGTGGAAAATAGGGGCATCCAGAGTTTAGGTTAAAACAATAAACTCCAGGTCAGTCATGTGACTGGTGTGAGAACTAAAACAGTTATTAATCCTTATTTTTAAAGTTAGGTAAATCAAGGGACCACGCCGTATAACACGGAACGGGTTTCCTCCCAAGAACACCAGTGCTTAAAACAACAGCGCAATGCTAATTAAAGAAAAATGAAGCTATTATAAGACCCAGGTCCCATCACACAATGCAACGCAAGCCGGAGGATAGGGTTTTTACCTTATAATAGCCAAGAATGCTTGATACGTTTAAAACAAGTCATTTGATACTTTTATAAGTGCATATTGTATAAAATATCTTCAAATCATAAGTATCAATCATAGACGGCATAAGTGCCCCATCCCACTATGTCGCCATACTAGGCTCTACAAATAAAGCCGGAATACACGTATTGGAAATTGGATTTCCATCATGGTGGCTCCTGATTCGAAAGATCGATCGCGTAATGCAATTCACCACGGCTTACGTCCCAACAAGAGAACACCGTCTGCATCCGCACATTTGGGACCAGAGTACCACCGCGGCTTACGTCCCAGCGAGAGAAAACACCGCCTACTCTATATATCCCTGAGCACTAGGCTCATCTCGGTCGACCGAATCCACGACACCACTAAGGTGCCCATCCACGAAAAAGCATACTGATCAAACCATCAGTTTGCCACCATACCGGGGTGTGAGGCTCGCGGATCAACGCTATACACAAAGCCATGCTATATCAGCTGCGCTTTGATCATCAACCACCAAACTTTGCTTTTCAACAAAAGTCTGGATCACTGCATCTCAGCATGCCACACCATCAATCCATATCGTACCACTGATTTCTGCCAATATATAACCTCTGAGCTCATATGTCTCATAGAAGGGCGTTAAGCAAGAGAATAAATTCTCCGCCGCCAAACAGATATATATTTAGCAGAGATCAACAAATACAATATAAAGGAATACAATGTCAGACACACCATCCATTTACAAGTCCGTTCTGGGTCTGAACGAAACCGGAGGAACTTTCCTCGCATATCCATCCATCTCCAAGTACGTCTGGACGACCGCCAACTATTTCCATCCTCTTGGGTGTACAGCCCAATCAGGATCGTCAGTAATTATCCGAACGATGTGAAGGCTTCCGGTCTTTAACCACCGTCTTCATCTTCGACATATCGTCGAATCGGTTATTCAGAATGGGTATAAACCCAGCCTTCCCGAACAACCCGCGTATATTAAAAACGAATGTTACACAAACACAGCATACGCCTCATTCCAATTCAGTAGCTACTAAGCGTAAATCAACAAGAGAACAATTTCCCAAATATTAATCCCGAAGGTCGAAACCAACATCAGATCAATACCCAGGAAACCATTCTTCTTAGCTAACCTACAGCTAGTTTCTAAATTTCAATTCTTAGGGAAAGGTTCCCATTAATTTTATCCAAGATAAATTCTTTAAAATTTATCCTTTGATCTTCCTTTGGATGTCATTTCAAACCAAATTATGGTTTTCCAAACTAGTCGAGATTAGCGAACCACACCGAAGTAATTATTTATTTTATTTCCCAATCCCAACCTATTCATCCTATGAAGCAAAACTGGTAATACTCCATATCTAACACCACGGTGTTATCGGTAAAATTAATTACCATTTCACGTTCAAATCTAATTAAAGATTTAACTATCGCTTTGGAGCAAAACTGGTGATACTCCATTCTCGCTCATTTTCTAAAGTTGATAATTTAAATTATCAATTCCCCATTTCAATCTAATTGCAGATTCATTATAACTCCTTTTACTGGGTTAAAGAACTAGGTGTTATTTAAAACACAGTTCACGACAAACCCAAATCACATTCTATTTATTATCGGGTTAAAGAACTAGTGTTATTTAAAACACAGTTCACGATAAACCCATGAATCAATTCTGGTTTAATTTAATTCAAATATATTAGGAATTCCGATTATTTAAAACCCCTTTTTAAATCTAATTTATTTATTTAAAAACAAATCGGGTTTTAAATTTAGTTCAAACTAGTTCATTTTGATAAAAAACTATTTTTATCTTTTCAAATATGGAGTTTTTCATCCCAAATTTTCCCAAATCATTTCTAATGATTTTACACAAATTATTGATATTTTTAATAATTTTATCAAGGCCCGTACAGTCGATTTCCATCAATGGCCATCGAACTGCACTTACAACGACCTTTTTCAAATTTGATTTGGACGTATCTCCAAATCCAACCGTTAGATTTCAAATTTCTAATATTCGTTAGAAAGCTCTTTTCGATACGAACCCAACGGTTCCGGTTTTAGGAGAATCCGACGGTCGGATCTCCCGTAATGTCCGTTTGAAATAAATGGTCGAAATTCACGAACTGCCGCGGCGCTGCGCGTTCTATTCAGGCCATTATATTATATATATATAATATATATTTCGTCGATTTCTATTTAAAACGAATTTTATAAATAGCTTTGAATTCGTTTCAAAAACAATTTCAACTTCCATTTCAATTCCAATCAAAATTGAATTCTTCTTTATAAATTCGTTTTAAAATTCATTTCTATTCAATTCAAATTTCAATTCAATTTGAATTTATTTCAATTCGCTTTCAATTCAATTTGAATTCGTTTTCAATTCAATTCATTTCGAAATCGTTTTCAATTCAATTCATTTCGAAATCGTTTTCAATTCAATTCATTTCGAAATCGTTTTCAATTCATTTCATTTCGAAATCGTTTTCAATTCATTTCATTTCGAAATCGTTTTCAATTCATTTCATTTCGAAATCGTTTTCAATTCCAAAATTACTTTTCGATATAGTTTTCAATTCATTTCATTTCGAAATAGTTTTCAATTCATTTCATTTCGAAATCGTTTTCAATTCATTTCATTTCGAAATCGTTTTCAATTCATTTCATTTCGAAATCGTTTTCAATTCCAAAATTACTTTTCGATATTCATTTTAAAATGAATAAAATCGATATAAATATCGTTCACGTCAAAATGGCGTCAATCTAATCAACACGGCTTCATATATTCCTTTATTTTATTCAACAATTGTATATTTATTTTTGTCAACACACGACTAATCTCAACGAATGAGTATTGTCCACGTGTGACTATTTTTGTTTAATTATTTCGTTCAACACATGACTAATCTCACGGATGAGTACAGTCAACACATGAACCTTTATTTTATATTGATAAAGATGTAAATTTTATTATTAAAATATTTCGTTCAACACATGACTAATCTCAACGGATGAGTACTGTCAACACATGAACCTTTATTTTATAATATTCTTTAATTTCTAAATTGGAATGAGGCCCAATCAATCACCATATAATGTTAATTATATGGATTTTCATACATCACACGCATATAATAGTATTGAAAATAATCAACCATCAACCAAAGTGCACTACACTGCATAAGCATCAAATATGGATATTCAACGCTTATAACAGCCTGTCAATCAATCGATCAACATATTTAATCAATCAGGATGAGTGAACTTCAAATTTCATCCCAACACCCGTGTGGGGTTTCAAACAATCACACACAGATTTTAGTTGTGCAGTTGGGCGATGTGTAAAATCTATCGACCCAATCAATGTCCTTCAAATAGGTGTGCATAAACAAACCGTCCGGTTCGTAAATGAATATTTTATTTTATTCACTTCCACGTTAAAACTATATTTTTAACGGTAAAATATTTTATTTAACTTATGAATGCTCTATTCAGTTCATTTATTCAATAAAATGATATTTTTATTTTTCTAACATATTTTAGAAAATTTCGGCGGCATAACGGCACGATACTAGAAACGGGACAAGGCCTAGCCTTATCCCCGGTCTAGTGAAGGCCCACGCCATTCACACATCAATCAAATCAATTCATTTCACCAAACAATTCCATTCAAACCAAATAATCTAACCAACTACACAACCAAACAATTTAACAAACAAGCCATCCATGGTCTGTGGATGACGGGTGTCGGGTGCTACTAAGCACCGTCTGCATCCTAGTATATATATATATATATATATATATATATATATATGTATGTATGTATGTATGTATGTATGTATAACTAGAATAAGAAATTTAGAGTGAGGAGTTCTCACCCTTTCGCTAAACTGAATGACGCAATTCTTCATGGGTAGGAAATCTTCACCGTGCTTTTCTTTCGTCTATTTCGTTGCCCTTATCCACTACCTATATAAAAATCACATTTTTACTTTGCTATTCAATATATAAAAATCGAATTTTTACCTCGTTATTCAATATATAAAAATCGAATTTTTACTATGCTATTCAATATATAAAAATCGAATTTTTACTATGCTATTCAATATATAAAAATCGAATTTTTTTTACTATGCTATTCAATATATAAAAATCCCACCTTTTCAAAAATAAAGATTTCGCCTTTTCAAAAAGAAAGATTTCACCCTTTCAAAAAGAAAGATTTCACCTTTTCAAAAAGAAAGATTTCACCCTTTCAAAAAGAAAGATTTCACCCTTTTCAAAATGAAAGATTTCACCTTTTCAAATATGTCATTATAAAAATCATATTTTATTTCAACGTATATAAAATAAAAATCAGATTTTTATTTTGCTACATATACAAAGACGATATTTTTAATATTACTATCATGTAAAAATTATATTTTTAATTCTCTACATAAACAAAAATCATATTTTTACGCCTTCTATATAGTAAAGATTATATTTTTAATACTTTAAAAATATAAAAATCATATTTTTAATTCTTTAAAAATATAAAAATTATATTTTTCTCGAAGTAAAAATCATATTTTTACCTCACTAAACCCTCTCTTTATTTAATTAAAAATCTAACCTTTATACAATACAAATCTAATCTTCATTCAAGTTAAAAATCAGATTTTTATTTTATGTTTTAAATAAAACTGAAAATAAATTTAAATAAAAACTCACAGCGCAAAAAGGGAGGAAAAGGGTGCGTGGTTGAGCTAGTGGTGGCGGTTGTCCTTGCTGGCGGCCTCGGGGGGGGGGGGGGGGGGTTCAATTGAAGAAGAAGAGGGACTGGAGTTCAGAGGGGCGGCGCAGATGACCTCCGACGGTGACTCGGCTGGTGGAGGGCTTCGCGTCCGCTTGAGGAGGATGAAGGCGGAGGGAGGCAGGTGCGGTGGGTGTAGGGCGCAAGATTTTGGGGTTTCGGGCCTTCAATCGGCGAAGGGAAGGAGATGAAGAGGAAGGAGGCGAGGGAGGGGGGGGTCAGATGAGCAGCGGCCACCCAGGCGAGGCGGCGCTGATCGCGATTGGGGGGGGGGGGGTTGAATCCGTCGATCGGGTTTTTTGTTCTCTCTGACCGTTGACTAAGGGGAGTGAATGAGGGCAAGGGCCTTTATAAATTTATTTAATTATTATTAGTTTCTATAAAAAGCAAGTTTTTAATCCGAACTCGAAACGAGCCCCAACGACTGTCGCCCCTAGCTAATTACCCCCATTTCGAACACAATGGGATATGTATCGTAAGCTGATTCGACCATTTCGATCAGTTTCCGTTGAATTTACATTTAAAACATTATATTGAATTTTAAACGTACATTACAAATTACCGGGGTCACATACTAACTAGAAAAATTCCCGAAAAATATTTTCTAGCTTCGTATTGACGATACGGTCCTAACAAAACTAGTTTCGTTGAATTCTGACACCGTTTGAAAAATGGCCATTTTCCAGTCGATTAAAATCAACTGAAACTGGTCAAACGCGTTTTCCTTTGCCACGCTCACATATTGATTCGAAAAATTATGAAATTTGGAATCTAGCAATAATTTAACATCACGGACCCAACAAAAGTGGTTTCGCCGAAATCCGAGGTCGTTTGCAAAATTCCCATTTTTAAGGGCCTGAATTCTATAGCGACTATTCAGAATTTTCAACTGGACATATCTTTTGATTCCCGCTATGAAATCTCGATTCTTCGGATTTGTTGGAAAGATACTATCAAATAGATCCTATGATTTCTGGTTTCACTAAAATCCGGATTGTTTTGCACCCGGTACATTCAATTGAAGTTTGAAATCGAATTATCGAACTACCGCGCCATTTTCAATTCTATTTATAATTATATATAAATATTTATATTCTAACGACGGCGTATATAACATATACGTTCTAATTCTATATTCAAAATAAATTTTCGTCGATATTATTTAAAATAATTCATTTTAAATAATCAAAATTCGCTAAAATTGCCAAAATAAAAATTTTAAAGTGGCCCAGATTTTCGGGTTATTACAATCTCCCCCACTTAAAACTTTTCGTCCCCGAAAAGGAACAAAGTCGAAAGTGTTTTGATTAATCAACTCTATGTTCGATCTGGCTTCCATTCTCCAACTTTTCAGTTTCTGAGAATTTCCAAAAATTTCAAAAATTTGGCTAACACCCTAAATTTTCGAAAAATTTCGCCATAACCTCCCCTGCAACGGGAGCATCGGGGAATTTCAAATAGCTTCCCCGGTCCTTCAGATCTCAAAAAGAAAAAGAAAAAGCCAAGCGGCTAGCCAATAGGCTCATAAAATCATCATCACCCAAACAAAACAGTAAATTATGTAGTAAACATGTACCTATTTGTCGGGCAAACAAATTTTATTCTCTGCCCTAGCCTCCTTGCTATGACCTGTTCAATGTAAGTACAAGTATATGCATGCAATTTCAATCAACTTCCAAAACATTCTAATATGCGGTGCTAAATTCACCTTAGTTCAATCATTCTTCTTACACTAGCTATATTATACAATATCGATACATTTTTTAAAACAAAAGCATATTTAAGTTCATACAAGCATCATACACATCCATACATATATCCAAAATGCTAGTTCATTACATTAAAACCCAACTTTCTAGGAAGTCGTGCCTCCTCCTTGCATAATTTCCAAAGTAGATATCTCCTTTCCTTTGGATTTCTTATCACCCTTCTTTAACGGGCAATTTCGGGCTAGATGCCCTATATCTTTGCATCGGAAGCACTTCTTTTCTTTTCCTAATTTTCTGGATTTTTTCTTAACGTTTGGACACTTATCCACAAAATGTCCCGTTTCTTTGCACTTAAAACAAACTATGCCCATTCTTATCTCTTTCTCCTTGATTTTCTTTCTCTCAGGGCACCGAACCGCATAATGCCCTTCTTCTCTGCATATACGACAATAAACACCCACGTATGTTCCTAAGTTTAACTTCCTTTCTTTTTCTGCTTTCTGTTGGGCCCTCCTTGTTTGTTTTGGAGTCATACTGAAGTCAGCATTAGATAAGCCATAGAGAACCATCTCCTACATTATATTTGAGGATTTTATCAAGAGAGTTTGCATTACTTTTCGTTAACAAATATCTTGATTCATGCTTTATATATCATTCCAGTATTTCTATTAGTTGAATTAATAATCATCACAGCTAGCAATCAATGTGTTGGTTAACTTTCAAAGGTATAATTTTTTTATATATATACTAAAAATCATGTTTTTGATGCCAAATCACAACAATAAATCTATCTAGTTTGGTTCTCACACCAGTCGATTGGAAATATATAAATATCTCACTTTCGAAACTCGAACATAAACACTGATGATGAGATCTCAATCATCAGTATCATCTCCGGGCGACTAGAGTGTGATTCTATATCTATTCAATATATTAAAACTTCGAATACACGTTTGCAAGGCGTATATGCAAAGTCTTTATATATTAGATTGTCCAAATTCAATATAAAACAAATATTCAAATACGTATAAAATGGTTTAAACTTCCAAAACAAAGTTTGTTTAAATGTTTATTTTAAAAATAACACCCTTTTGACTCGTTCTAGGATACTACTGATCCCATCTCTAACGAGTCATTCTTATTGGATATTACTAATCCAATCTCTGATGAATTCTTTCGTTTGGTTCTAAGGTGCCTTGTCCTCTGAGCCTTGTAAACCTGGCTCTGATACCAAATGAAGCGACCCGAAACTTCCCCGGTCTCCGAAGAGATGAGAAAGAACGAATTACTGTGAGGACAAGTCAAATCAGAACACAAACAGAAGAACATTTCACTGTTATTACAACAATGCATCAGATTACAAGAATATACAGAGTATAAATGAATAAATATTACACAGAAATATCAGAGATTTAGATTACATTTAAATACATCGCAGCGAAAAATAATACGATACACAACTGAGGGGGATATACGGATACAAAACTTTCCGGATATCGTTCCAGCTGTAAACCAGGATCCTGTGAATATAAATCTGCAAAACCAAAACTACTAGCTGCCCGTGTGGAAAATAGGGGCATCCAGAGTTTAGGTTAAAACAATAAACTCCAGGTCAGTCATGTGACTGGTGTGAGAACTAAAACAGTTATTAATCCTTATTTTTAAAGTTAGGTAAATCAAGGGACCACGCCGTATAACACGGAACGGGTTTCCTCCCAAGAACACCAGTGCTTAAAACAACAGCGCAATGCTAATTAAAGAAAAATGAAGCTATTATAAGACCCAGGTCCCATCACACAATGCAACGCAAGCCGGAGGATAGGGTTTTTACCTTATAATAGCCAAGAATGCTTGATACGTTTAAAACAAATCATTTGATACTTTTATAAGTGCATATTGTATAAAATATCTTCAAATCATAAGTATCAATCATAGACGGCATAAGTGCCCCATCCCACTATGTCGCCATACTAGGCTCTACAAATAAAGCCGGAATACACGTATTGGAAAATGGATTTCCATCATAGTGGCTCCTGATTCGAAAGATCGATCGCGTAATGCAATTCACCACGGCTTACGTCCCAACAAGAGAACACCGTCTGCATCCGCACATTTGGGACCAGAGTACCACCGCGGCTTACGTCCCAGCGAGAGAAAACACAGCCTACTCTATATATCCCTGAGCACTAGGCTCATCTCGGTCGACCGAATCCACGACACCACTAAGGTGCCCATCCACGAAAAAGCATACTGATCAAACCATCAGTTTGCCACCATACCGGGGTGTGAGGCTCGCGGATCAACGCTATACACAAAGCCATGCTATATCAGCTGCGCTTTGATCATCAACCACCAAACTTTGCTTTTCAACAAAAGTCTGGATCACTGCATCTCAGCATGCCACACTATCAATCCATATCGTACCACTGATTTCTGCCAATATATAACCTCTGAGCTCATATGTCTCAGAGAAGGGCGTTAAGCAAGAGAATAAATTCTCCGCCGCCAAATAGATATATATTTAGCAGAGATCAACAAATACAATATAAAGGAATACAATGTCAGACACACCATCCATTTACAAGTCCGTTCTGGGTCTGAACGAAACCGGGGGCACTTTCCTCGCATATCCATCCATCTCCAAGTACGTCTGGACGACCACCAACTATTTCCATCCTCTTGGGTGTACAGCCCAATCAGGATCGTCAGTAATTATCCAAACGATGTGAAGACTTCCGGTCTTTAACCACCGTCTTCATCTTCGACATATCGTCGAATCGGTTATTCAGAATGGGTATAAACCCGCCCTTCCCGAACAACCCGCGTATATTAAAAACGAATGTTACACAAACACAGCATACGCCTCATTCCAATTCAGTAGCTACTAACCGTAAATCAACAAGAGAACAATTTCCCAAATACTAACCCCGAAGGTCGAAACCAACATCAGATCAATACCCAGGAAACCATTCTTCTTAGCTAACCTACAGCTAGTTTCTAAATTTCAATTCTTAGGGAAAGGTTCCCATTAATTTTATCCAAGATAAATTCTTTAAAATTTATCCTTTGATCTTCCTTTGGATGTCATTTCAAACCAAATTATGGTTTTCCAAACTAGTCGAGATTAGCGAACCACACCGAAGTAATTATTTATTTTATTTCCCAATCCCAACCTATTCATCCCATGAAGCAAAACTGGTAATACTCCATATCTAACACTACGGTGTTATCGGTAAAATTAATTACCATTTCACGTTCAAATCTAATTAAAGATTTAACTATCGCTTTGGAGCAAAACTGGTGATACTCCATTCTCGCTCATTTTCTAAAGTTGATAATTTAAATTATCAATTCCCCATTTCAATCCAATTGCAAATTCATTATAACTCCTTTTACTGGGTTAAAGAACTAGGTGTTATTTAAAACACAGTTCATGACAAACCCAAATCACATTCTATTTATTATCGGGTTAAAGAACTAGTGTTATTTAAAACACAGTTCACGATAAACCCATGAATCAATTCTGGTTTAATTTAATTCAAATATATTAGGAATTCCGATTATTTAAAACCCCTTTTTAAATCTAATTTATTTATTTAAAAACAAATCGGGTTTTAAATTTAGTTCAAACTAGTTCATTTTGATAAAAATCTATTTTTATCTTTTCAAATATGGAGTTTTTCATCCCAAATTTTCCCAAATCATTTCTAATGATTTTACACAAATTATTGATATTTTTAATAATTTTATCAAGGCCCGTACAGTCGATTTCCATCAATGGCCATCGAACTGCACTTACAGCGACCTTTTTCAAATTTGATTTGGACGTATCTCCAAATCCAACCGTTAGATTTCAAATTTCTAATATTCGTTAGAAAGCTCTTTTCGATACGAACCCAACGGTTCCGGTTTTAGGAGAATCCGACGGTCGGATCTCCCGTAATGTCCGTTTGAAATAAATGGTCGAAATTCACGAACTACCGCGGCGCGGCGCGTTCTATTCAGGCCATTATATTATATATATATATATAATATATATTTCGTCGATTTCTATTTAAAACGAATTTTATAAATAGCTTTGAATTCGTTTCAAAAACAATTTCAACTTCCATTTCAATTCCAATCAAAATTGAATTCTTCTTTATAAATTCGTTTTAAAATTCATTTCTATTCAATTCAAATTTCAATTCAATTTGAATTTATTTCAATTCGCTTTCAATTCAATTTGAATTCGTTTTCAATTCAATTCATTTCGAAATCATTTTCAATTCAATTCATTTCGAAATCATTTTCAATTCATTTCATTTCGAAATCGTTTTCAATTCATTTCATTTCGAAATCGTTTTCAATTCATTTCATTTCGAAATCGTTTTCAATTCATTTCATTTCGAAATCGTTTTCAATTCATTTCATTTCGAAATCGTTTTCAATTCCAAAATTTCTTTTCGATATAGTTTTCAATTCATTTCATTTCGAAATAGTTTTCAATTCATTTCATTTCGAAATCGTTTTCAATTCATTTCATTTCGAAATCGTTTTCAATTCATTTCATTTCGAAATCGTTTTCATTTCCAAAATTACTTTTCGATATTCATTTTAAAATGAATAAAATCGATATAAATATCGTTCACGTCAAAATGGCGTCAATCTAATCAACACGGCTTCATATATTCCTTTATTTTATTCAACAAATGAATATTTATTTTTGTCAACACACGACTAATCTCAACGAATGAGTACTGTCCACGTGTGACTATTTTTGTTTAATTATTTCGTTCAACACATGACTAATCTCACGGATGAGTACAGTCAACACATGAACCTTTATTTTATATTGATAAAGATGTAAATTTTATTATTAAAATATTTCGTTCAACACATGACTAATCTCAACGGATGAGTACTGTCAACACATGAACCTTTATTTTATAATATTCTTTAATTTCTAAATTGGAATGAGGCCCAATCAATCACCATATAATGTTAATTATATGGATTTTCATACATCACACGCATATAATAGTATTGAAAATAATCAATCATCAACCAAAGTGCACTACACTGCATAAGCATCAAATATGGATATTCAACGCTTATAACAGCCTGTCAATCAATCGATCGACATATTTAATCAATCAGGATGAGTGAACTTCAAATTTCATCCCAACACCCGTGTGGGGTTTCAAACAATCACACACAGATTTTAGTTGTGCAGTTGGGCGATGTGTAAAATCTATCGACCCAATCAATGTCCTTCAAATAGGTGTACATAAACAAACCGTCCGGTTCGTAAATGAATATTTTATTTTATTCACTTCCACGTTAAAACTATATTTTTAACGATAAAATATTTTATTTAACTTATGAATGCTCTATTCAGTTCATTTATTCAATAAAATGATATTTTTATTTTTCTAACATATTTTAGAAAATTTCGACGGCATAACGGCACGATACTAGAAACGGGACAAGGCCTAGCCTTATCCCCGGTCTAGTGAAGGCCCACGCCATTCACACATCAATCAAATCAATTCATTTCACCAAACAATTCCATTCAAACCAAATAATCTAACCAACTACACAACCAAACAATTTAACAAACAAGCCATCCATGGTCTGTGGATGACGGGTGTCGGGTGCTACTAAGCACCGTCTGCATCGAGTATATATATATATGTATGTATAACTAGAATAAGAAATTTAGAGTGAGGAGTTCTCACCCTTTCGCTAAACTGAATGACGCAATTCTTCATGGGTAGGAAATCTTCACCGTGCTTTTGTTTCGTCTATTTCGTTGCCCTTATCCACTACCTATATAAAAATCACATTTTTACTTTGCTATTCAATATATAAAAATCGAATTTTTACCTCGTTATTCAATATATAAAAATCGAATTTTTACTATGCTATTCAATATATAAAAATCGAATTTTTACTATGCTATTCAATATATAAAAATCGAATTTTTTTTACTATGCTATTCAATATATAAAAATCCCACCTTTTCAAAAATAAAGATTTCGCCTTTTCAAAAAGAAAGATTTCACCCTTTCAAAAAGAAAGATTTCACCTTTTCAAAAAGAAAGATTTCACCCTTTCAAAAAGAAAGATTTCACCCTTTTCAAAAAGAAAGATTTCACCTTTTCAAATATGTCATTATAAAAATCATATTTTATTTCAACGTATATAAAATAAAAATCAGATTTTTATTTTGCTACATATACAAAGACGATATTTTTAATATTACTATCATGTAAAAATTATATTTTTAATTCTCTACATAAACAAAAATCATATTTTTACGCCTTCTATATAGTAAAGATTATATTTTTAATACTTTAAAAATATAAAAATCATATTTTTAATTCTTTAAAAATATAAATATTATATTTTTCTCGAAGTAAAAATCATATTTTTACCTCACTAAACCCTCTCTTTATTTAATTAAAAATCTAACCTTTATACAATACAAATCTAATCTTCATTCAAGTTAAAAATCAGATTTTTATTTTATGTTTTAAATAAAACTGAAAATAAATTTAAATAAAAACTCACAGCGCAAAAAGGGAGGAAAAGGTTGCGTGGTTGAGCTAGTGGTGGCGGTTGTCCTTGCTGGCGGCCTCAGGGGGGGGTTTCAATTGAAGAAGAAGAAGAAGAAGAAGAAGAGGGACTGGAGTTCAGAGGGGCGGCGCAGATGACCTCCGACGGTGACTCAGCTGGTGGAGGGCTTCGCGTCCGCTTGAGGAGGATGATGGCGGAGGGAGGAAGGTGCGGTGGGTGTAGGGCGCAAGATTTTGGGGTTTCGGGCCTTCAATCGGCGAAGGGAAGGAGATGAAGAGGAAGGAGGCGATGGAGAGGGGGGGTCAGATGAGCAGCGGCCACCCAGGCGAGGCGGCGCTGATCGCGATTGGGGGGGGGGGGGGGTTGAATCCGTCGATCGGGTTTTTTTTTTTTTTTCCTCTGACCGTTGACTAAGGGGAGTGAATGAGGGTAAGGGCCTTTATAAATTTATTTAATTATTATTAGTTTCTATAAAAAGCAAGTTTTTAATCCGAACTCGAAACGAGCCCCAACGACTGTCGCCCTAGCTAATTACCCCCATTTCGAACACAATGGGATATGTATCGTAAGCTGATTCGACCATTTCGATCAGTTTCCGTTGAATTTACATTTAAAACATTATATTGAATTTTAAACGTACATTTCAAATTACCGGGGTCACATACTAACTAGAAAAATTCCCGAAAAATATTTTCTAGCTTCGTATTGACGATACGGTCCTAACAAAACTAGTTTCGTTGAATTCTGACACCGTTTGAAAAATGGCCATTTTCCAGTCGATTAAAATCAACTGAAACTGGTCAAACGCGTTTTCCTTTGCCATGCTCACATATTGATTCGAAAAATTATGAAATTTGGAATCTAGCAATAATTTAACATCACGGACCCAACAAAAGTGGTTTCGTCGAAATCCGAGGTCGTTTGCAAAATTCCCATTTTTAAGGGCCTGAATTCTATAGCGACTATTCAGAATTTTAAACTGGACATATCTTTTGATTCCCGCTATGAAATCTCGATTCTTCGGATTCGTTGGAAAGATACTATCAAATAGATCCTATGATTTCTGGTTTCACTAAAATCCGGATTGTTTTGCACCCGGTACATTCAATTGAAGTTTGAAATCGAATTATCGAACTACCGCGCCATTTTCAATTCTATTTATAATTATATATAAATATTTATATTCTAACGACGACGTATATAATATATACGTTCTAATTCTATATTCAAAATAAATTTTCGTCGATATTATTTAAAATAATTCATTTTAAATAATCAAAATTCGCTAAAATTGCCAAAATAAAATTTTTAAACTGGCCCAGATTTTCGGGTTATTACACCTCCCCACTTCGTTTTTCAGCTAATATCGTTTGCTAGTACTGTTGGGCCCGAATTTACAGGTTTATTGGATCGCTGGTACTTGGTTGCTCAGGTTATGGACATGCTCTTTTGTTTTTGGAGCTTTCTCTCTGATTGGGTCGCTGGCTTCATCAGAGTGTTGATCGTCCTTTTTCGGGTTCTTCAGCCTTGTTCTTTAGCTGGTTGTCATCATAGTGCGCACTTTTTGCCATGCAGATCGTCTTTCCACTTTGTAGTGGTCTACGCCTAGCTGGTTGTCTATTGTTTATTGATTCCGCTGGTATTGTTTCCTCTTCTTTTGTTGTTGTACTTACGAGACTGCTTTGGATGTTGTTCTATTTGGCATTTTTGTATGCATGGATCTTGTAGTTTATATGGATCTGTTTTTGTGAGTCGTTGGAGACTGACTTGATTCTCCTTTTTGTTATATTTATTTTCTCCTTTTTGTTAAAAAAGAAAAAAGGAAAAAGAAGGTGTTGTTGATTTGACTTTTATTGATCGATATGTGTTCTGACTCAAAATAATGATATATGAAACTATCGTTTCTTTGCATGCTTTGAAATTTATTATATTATATATGTAGGTTAGTTTATTGTCCTTGTATTTTATGTTAATTGATTTTTTTGTTAGTTTTAGGTTGTTGCTGAATTTGCTAAAGTATAATGCTAGATGTATATAGCATTTCATTTTAATTTTTATTAGTTTTAGGCTCTAGATGAGTGTACTGCATGTACAACTAATTACTCTGTCTATTTCAGTGAGACCACTAATGATTATTTAGTTATCAAGATGTCCAACGATTGATGGTCACAAAAGTACTGTAGTCAAAATATTGTTGAATTTGCTACATTGTAATGCTAAATTATTTGTATCATTTGTAATTATTTTGAAATTTACATGTACACTAAATATTTTTGTCCATCTATGTACTCAACAATATATATGGTTTACGATTTTCACAGTACAAACATTGAATATCAAGCTTTTATATTATGCTATTTTCAAATTGCATTTTAGTATAACTGAAAGTAATAGGAATAGATACATTACTGTATCACGAGCACTCTACTAGATCTTGTACAAAAATGCTAGATTAAATTATAATTTTACATTTTTTAAATCATGCTAGTGGATTTCAAAATTAGACTGCTTTATACAAAAATGCTAGATTGAAATTTGCATTTTCTAGTATGTTCAGTTAAACAATGTATTTTGGGTATAGATTGGTTTACAAAAGTACCTGCTTAAGTTTGAGTTCATAAGTCCTTTGCATCCCAGAAGTACCCACTTAGGTTTGAGTCCAGATGTCCTTTACATTATTTTAGTTTGTTCGTTTAAACAATATGTTTTGGGTGTATATTGGTTTTAAAAATTACTCGCCTAGGCTTGAGTTTAGCCGTCCTTTACATCGCATAATTACCCGCTTAGCTTTTGAGTACGACCGTCCTTTGCATTCTTTTAGTTTGTTTGGTTAAACAATATCTTTTGGCTATAGATTGGTTTTCAAAAGTACCCGCTTAGGCTAGAGTCCAACCGTCCTTTGCATCCGATGAGTTCTCGTTTAAGTTTGAGTCTGGTCGTCCGTTGCATTCTTTCAGTTTGTTCAGTTAAACAATATATTTAGGTGTAGATTGGTTTTCAAAGGTACCCGATTAGGTTATAGTCCGGCAGTCCTTTACATCCCATAAGTACATGCTTAGGTTTGAATCCGGACGTTCTTTGCATTCTTTTAGATTCTTCGGTTAAACAATATGTTTTAGGTATTGGTTGGTTTTCAAAAGTAACCGCTTAGGCTTGAGTCCAACCTTTTTTGAAAATTTCTAGTATGTTCGGTTAAACAATATGTTTTGGGTATAGATTGGTTTTCAAAGGTAGCCGCTTAAGTTTGAGTCTAGCCGTCCTTTGCATCCCATAAGTACCCTCTTAGATTTGAGTCTATATGTCCTTTGCATTCCATAAGTACCCGCTTAGGTTTGAGTCAGGACGTCCTTTGCATCCCATATGTACCCTCTTAGGTTTGAATTCTAAAGTCTATTTCTTTTTTTTTTAATTAGCTTGGTGAAACAATATATCTTGGGTATAGATCTATTCCACGTGGTATAGATCTATACCACATTACTAAGGACCTGTTTATTTTCATTTTGTAGCCTATGTTTTAAGAAATATAAGAACAATGGATGAGAAATTCAAGTCCTGTTTGACTTTTCATTTTTACTAGTGTGCTTTCGTTTGAACAAAAATGTGCATAATGTGTCCATCATGTGTATTGTTGAAAAACAAATAATTTTGAAAAAAATGACCACTATCATTGTCCAATCAATTATGTACTGTGACTTGAGCGCAAAAGATTGAGCTTGAAACTTGCATAGTGTGATTCAAACATAAATTAACTTGCAATATGTTCCATGCTATCGAGACTTGTATATAAAGCACGCAGTTTCTAATAGAAAAAATATCAAAAAATTAAAAATGAAATTAACATATAAATTAGAAAATAGTTTATTCTATTTCTCATGTTTTGATAAATAATAAAGGTCCCAAAAATAGTACAATTTCTTCATTTATCATCGCAATGGTTAAGAATTGTACATCTCCTCATGATTCATAGTATTTCTTAATGAAAATTGAAAATACAAAACTCAAAATCCAAAACGGAACCAAACCAACCCTTAAAATTTTGAACCACTACTATAATGATGGAGTGACGACGCAGGGAATGTAGGAATGACATAGGGGATGGATTGTTTTATGTTCTTTTGGTATTCCTCAAAACACGAAAAACAAAATAAATTAGTTTTCAATTTTAACATATTAGCTTTATTTTCAAATTGGTTATTTTGAAAAATCGATGCGTGGTGGGCATATTTCCGAATGGAAACACAGAATTAAAAATAACAAACCAAACATGACCAAACGTATTCAATTTCAAGCTCGTAATCCTACATCCTTAAGATAAATGCTTAATTATATTTTAAAAACAAGAATATATTTTTAGTGACAAACTTAATAGCTTTTTCTAGACATACAGACAACGTACTAATAAATTAGGGAAAACGGAGAAAACTTCTTGAAGTAAAATAAATATATCCATAACTGCATAATTAACCGACCGAATTGTTTCTCCTTCAACCAAGAATTGCATACCATGACCTCCATTGAACTCAGCATCTTCCGATGAACCTTCAGACTACAGCATATCCCAATCCCGTGAAATTTCGATGAACTCAAAAATTATCGCTACATGAGTTGTAATAGTTACAAATCTCAGCTTTTGACCGCAAGGAGATGAACAAAGTCCACCAAGATTCTCAACACACTAATACAACTTCATCCATACAACGATCAAATACTTCGATGCATTCAAGCTGAAATGGGTATTAGTCATGTAAAACCCCAAAATTTGGAATCAGTTAAAATAGTTATTTGGTTAGATCAAAAAGGGATTTTTGAGCAAACGATGAAACTTCATCATGAAACTTGCATCGTTGCATTCGTGACGGAATTCTGGTCAACTTTCATATTTGGAACTTTTTGAACGAAGTTTGTATGAAAAAATTATGGACGAAATACAAAAATGAGTAGAAAACAATTAAATAGAATATATTTAATTAGGAAACTAATGTTTTCATTTATTACATGACCTCCCACAGGAGGTAGGTTCTACCGAGGGGTCGACCACTCCTACGACCTACCGTTGCTCCTATGACGGCTAGAGTTTTATATGTATTATAATTTATATACAAACGGACGAACTTTTCTGGAATTTGATCTAATGGTGCAGGATCATTTCTACATCTATAGATAAAGGGGTAGACCCCAAAACTTTTGCCCATATTTTCTAGAGGCAGCAGCGAAGCTCTACTATTCCCAGTTCTCCAATCTCCTCTAAAAACTCTAAAATAAGCATAAACAAACCAAATTAACAAGGATTGGAGATATTGAATGACGTTGAATATTGAATGTATTATTTTGACAAGTACTGTAGGAGGTACATTAGCAAAATTACCATAGTCTAGATGTAACGACCCGGATTTTCGGCGACTTTGGTTATCGACATAAGCTCGATGTCGATAACCAAAACACCGAAAAATCCTGGTAATTAGTGAAAGAAATTAGACGGTGAGGAAAGATAAGATAGAAACTTAGAATAGAAGAAGAAGAACACAACATCAGAGTAACACGAATCTCACAGCGGAACGAATAACATATAACATATAATAGATATCATATCATTGAAATAAATCATTATATGTATACAATACATTATCAGAGTACAACACTTACAACACAGCGGAAATAACTATAGGTATACAATCCTGAAGCCTCCTGCTCCAGTTCTTCAAGTATCTGCAAAATCCCGACTACTTGACTACCCATACAAATTTAGGCACCCAAGAGTTTAGGGAAAACAACAAAGTAAACTCCGGGTCAGTCATGGGACTGGTGTGAGTAAAATAGTTTAACACAGTTTAACATATATATGATATCTCATAAGACCACGCCGTGAATACGGAACGGATTTTTCCCTTATGAGAATCCAACATCTTTGACAAGCAATATCATTCTGATATTATAATAATGTCTAAGTACAAATATATATCAATCTAGCAGAAACGCTTTCATCTCACGTTCTACATATATAATATACAATCAAAATCGCAAGCACGTATTGGATAATGGATTTCCAACTATGACAAGGTATGGAACCACATTCTGCTAGTGTACCTCTAGAGAGGAATACACTGGGTTCAACAAGAACATCTTGCAACCCGGCCACACATGACCGACCACTCATTTCGCTTGAGTGTATCGAATGTATATCACCAACGGTTGGGATCAGCAATCGTTTCCCGAATGGGACAGCATCAACAATAGATTTTATAGAAGTAAATGAAACTCTAGATCAGGTGATTATACACCCTAATAGGTGTGACCTACATAGCCATGCTTCCTGCCCGATTTCTGTTATTTACCGGTTGATGAGGCTAGAAGCTACGCTTTATCATCACATCAGATTCCCTTCGAATATCACATCGTCAAATCCATCAAATCACCGATTGACGTCTACAACAGTACATTACGTGTTAGCTAAAGAAGTTTCCTTCTCCGCTTCCACTCTTGGTACGGTTGAAGAAATCAATGTACGTGACCTTTCTGGAAATACTCTGTCAAACATTCATCTTCATTCACTTAGAATGTCACATTGTCATACCCGCCAAATCACAAATTGATTTCCTCAAAAATACAACGGGTATACAGCTAAGAGAAACGAATTCCTCCGCCACCAACGTATATACGTTTGAAGGGATCAACTTACGCGATCCATTGGATATACTCTGTCAGACCTTCATCCATACAAGTTGTCCTGAGACTGGACAAACCGAAGGCACTATTCAGTATATCCATCTTAGTCACTGTTAACTAAGACTTATACAACAGCCCTTGCACTTTACTCCGTCTTCAATTATCTTTGGCATAAATGATTCACAACGCTTGTGCCAATACAGAGTGGTTCTTTGGATAATAATCCAACCGGTCTCTCCATATTAACAACGTTAAAAATGGTCAAAACTTCGATAGTCTGTGAGTTAACTATCAAAGAAAACAAGTGTGCAAACAACGATATTATTTCCAGATGGAAATTATATCGAACAAACATCATTTAACATTAATCTCTTTAGTTCATTTATTTACTTATCTCCTGTTTACCTATATTCTAAATTCTTATTTTCTTTTATCAGAAAACATTTCTGATTCTCGTTTGGAAAACATTTCCAAAACTCCTTTATGATCAAACCTTACCATTTCTTAGTCAAGAAGGAAGTCACTCAAGTTGGGGTATAATTACCTCTCAGACCTTAACTGAACAACGTTATAACTTCGAAATAGCCAAAGTTTATCTTTTAATTTTTAACAACTTCTTTACGCCTTTCTCGGATTCAATTTTACTAATCCACTTCTATATTTAAAACATTGGTTATAACGATAACGTTATAATCCCTACTTTCGAATTATCTAACTTTAATTATAACTTCTATTCTTATTAGTGAATAATTAACCTAACACTTATTTATTTATAAATAAATAAATCTCTTATTTAAACACTGGAAAGTATAAGTACTTTCCCGAATTCGATATAATCGAATTCGACGATTAACTCTCTTCGAGAAATCTCTATTTGATTAACTCTTCTTCGAATAACCTATATTCGATTAACTCCTTCCTTTCGAATATACTATATTTGATTACTCCTTCTCGAATAAACGATATTCGATAATCTCTCTTCGAATAACTAATATTCGATAACTCTTTCTTTTCAAATATCTCATATCTGAAAATCTCACTTTCGAATAAACTATATTCGAAAATCTCTTTTCGAATAACTCTTATTCGATAAATCTCACTTCGATCAAACTATAATCGATAACTCCTTTCAATGAAACTAACATCGATAACTCCTTTCGATGAAACTAACATCGATTAATTTAACTCGACTAACTTGACTAACTTAACTTACTTGGTTCGACCAATTCGATTCGATTAACTAGGTTCGACTAACTTGGTTTATTTAACTCAACTTGATTAACTCCTATCGAATAACTAATATTCGATTTAACTCCATTCGTTTTACTCTAGATCGCAACGATCACAAATGGTTACACCTGATTCCCTCAGGAAACATCCGACCGCCTTAGGCTATCTGTAGCCCTGCGAATTTTGCTAGCAGTCGTACGAGATGACAACTTACCCTGGATACTATGTTTGACTAACTCTGTATCAAATAACTATATTTGATTAACTCTAGTTCATTTTAACTCTAATCGATTTACTCTAACTGATTTACCTACCTGATTAACTCTAACTGATTAACTCCAACTGGTTAACTCTAACTGGTTAACTCTTACTGATTAACTTGACTGACTTAACCCAACTGGTTAACTCGACTTACTTAACCCAACTGGTTAACTCTACTGAACTGGTTAACTCTACTGAACTGGTTAACTCTAACTGAACTGGTTAACTTTAACTGAACTGGTTAACTCTAACTGAACTGGTTAACTCTAACTGAACTGGTTAACTCAACTGAACTGGTTAACTCTAACTGAACTGGTTAACTCTAACTGAACTGGTTAACTCTACTAAACTGGTTAACTCTACTGAACTGGTTAACTCTAACTGAACTGGTTAACTCTAACTGAACTGGTTAACTCTAACTGAACTGGTTCACTCTACTGAAGTGGTTAACTCTAACTGAACTGGTTAACTCTACTGAACTGGTTAACTCTACTGAACTGGTTAACTCTACTGAACTGGTTAACTCTACTGAACTGGTTAACTCTAACTGAACTGGTTATTCATTACGTTCCTTTTAACAACGTTTATTCATTTTTAAAGATTTACTTTTGGTAACGGTTCTTCACTTTAAAAATGATTTTTCCTTTTCAATTTGCCTATATTTATTTCATATAAATATTTCCTTTATAACTTTATTTATTTCCTACATAAATATTTCCTTTTAACTCTTTATTTATTTTCACAAGTATTTCCTTTATATTTGGTTTCCACAAATATTTCCCTTATATTTGGTTTTCACAACTATTCCTTTTAAATATTCTAACTCCTTAAATTTCCGGGAAAATTCACCATAACCTCCTTTGTATCGGAAGCATCGAAAAAATCCCCAAACCGCCACACAGGCCTTTCCACTCAAAAGAAAATGTTTTGAAATTATTTTCTTTTTCTATGTATCTCCTATTTATAAATATTCCAATTTATAAATATTCCTTACTTATAAATATTCGAATTTATAAATATCTCTTATTTATAAATATTTCAGTTTATAAATATTCTGTTTTCAATATCACTTTGAAAATCCCCTTATCAACATCCCGTATGTTATGGTATTCAATCAGATCAAATCACGATGTTCAATATCGTCCAAGTACATATAATCGCCCACAGATTTTATATCACATCATATAACAATATATGAAAAACAATAAAATAACTGTTGAGGAATCCAGTCGGATTCCTCCAACCTGTCTCCCTGCATCCACAAATGTTACACAATATGATTATCATCACTTTCAGTTCAATATAAATTATTTTGATAGCAGAATCAATATATAAATATTTAACGGTTTATATATATATATATAATTACATATATATATATATATAATTTTCACTAACTGACTAGCAGTTCAATCAATCAACCAACATACAGCAATCAACAGATGATTAACAGTTCTAAAAATACATTATAAAAATATAACTGTTCAGAGTTGGTGAGTTTTACTCACATTGGACTATCATCGTTAATAACGATAATTGTCGTTGATTTAGACGGACAATTTATTTCGCCATAAATTGTAACGAGCTCCAACCCCCTTCCAGTCAGCTTCATTGTGAAGCTCTCGTCCATACGGTCCCAACGCAACTTACGGTTTGTGATTCTGATTTCGTATGAAGAAGATACGAACTATACAAGTTAATAAACTATTTATTTAAATAAAAACTTAAATGGTTTACTTAAGAATGGGCCTCACCCATATTAACCTCGGCCCACTACATCCCTTAAAAGCCCGAACCCACTCCTTTACTCCTTTCTTCCTGAATACAAAAGCTCCCTTCCTTCTGAAATCTACGCCCCCCCCCCGCTTTCATTTTCTTTCGGGCTTTACTTTCTATTCTTTTCATTTCTTTTCTTTTTAGCTACTTGGGATTCATCTAATTTTCTCGGCCGACTACGCACTAGCAAACCCAACCTGTGGCTCTCTCTTCTCCGCCATCTTCACTGTAAGCTTCAGCACCCAAAATACTCCACCATTAACGCACAAACTCCCATCCCCCATCCCTTTATACTCCACTTTAAATCAAATAAAAATCACCGCAACATTCCTCTTCAAAACCCCTTTCAAACCATACCAACATCATGTAATTCGAATCCCATCTTCCTGTCGCGACTCCAGGTGTTCACGCTCCCTGTACAACTGAAGATCGACAACTTTTTCTCCAGTTAAATACAAAAAAATATGAACAAGGTGCCATTCCTTCCTCTCGAACCAAATACGAACTCCAAATCGATCCTTACTCCCTACATCGTTCTCGAGACCGAACCCTAGTTTTTGCTTCCAAAAACCAACGAACGGAAATGGTTGTCGAGCCCAATAAGATCGATCCCAATTTGAAGAACAACACTTAGGGGATCCAAATATAACTCTCTTTGGATTTATGAAATTTCTTTGGTATTTATTTTATTTTCTGAAGATCAGAACATTTTACTGGAAGTAGAAACTTGACGGCCGACAATAATTTGACCAGAGGAAGTAAAAATTAGGTTCTAAGGATTTTGTGGGGGTATTTATAGAAGGCTTAGATATTTTCCTTGATTATTATATTAATATATATATCTTATGCCATCTATTTTTATTGTTAAAAATCTCTATGACCACACACGATACCCAAAAATCACCAAACTGGACATGCACCCTCAGTTCGACATTACGGTCCCAATGAAACTGGTTTCGTCGAATTCCGACTCCGTATGCTCACACAGCGTATTTTTAACCGTCAAAATACTGATTGTTTTACACTCTAAAAATCCGTACGGCCACACAGTGACTCTAAAAATCACGAAAGTGGAAACCTAACAACTATTTGATATTGCGGATCCAACAAAACTAGTTTCGTCGAATTTCGACTTCGTTTGCAAAAATGGATTTTTTTAAAGCTCTGAATGACCCATTTAAATATATAAATATATTTAAATTAAATATTAATAAATTAATATTATCGTATATATTCGCAGTGGAATACCATACAGCTCAGAATATTCCTATATGAACTTCTAACTCGATATTTCAATCTGGGTCAACCCGATATTCGATTTATTTTGAAATGCCCTTTTTAAAATATAATTAATTCCTTTATAAAATATAAAGGAATTCCACAGCTCCTTTTCTAAAATTTGATTTGGACATAAATCAAAATCTACACGACGAAATCCCGATTTTTCTCTTCCTCTAGAAAGATATACTCCACCAGCTCCACACGTTTCTTGTTTCACAGAAATCCGATTTAAAACGAATCCTGTACATTCAGTTGAAGTTCGAATCGCCAAATTACGAACTACAGCGCCATTTCAAGCTCGATTTTAATTATAATATAATTATACGTTCAAACTGACGTCGATTGAATATATTCGTCAATATAATTCAACTCTAAGCTGAATTAAATCCAAGGGACGACCCCGTTCACAGAATATTGTGATTTCCAATATTTTTGATTATTTCTGAATTAAATATATTATTTAATTTACTATTTTAATTAAATATTCACCATTATTTAATTAACGACGATTTAATTCCCTAAATCGCTATTTATATAATTAAATAAATTAATTATAATACCCCTGACAATGTTGGTCATTACACTAGAAGATAAGCAGCGACTGTATCCAGTCTCTCCAATCCTAACAGATTTCTTAAGCCGTGGTTGACCAAGAGCTTTACCTATGAAACCTTTAGGGTTATTTGGTGCAAATGTTCATCAGCTGGCTTAACTATAGCCACACCATCCTCTTTAATATTCCTAAAATAATATGCACCGCCTAAGCCACCATGAATAGGTATAGAATCGACACCATTTTTAATACCTTTAACAGCATCCTGAACAAGTTGTTTACTCCGTGTGCATTCACTTGAACTTCCAAGGACTTCAACTAAACTGCTGCGACCTTTTTGTTAAGTGTCTCTTGTAGACGGTGGTTTCGTTAATGTCAAGGAAGCAAGTCACAGATGCTCACTAACTAATTAGAGAAGGCGAAGTGGGTCGGTTGAGAAGCTGTACAAGAGGAGTTGAGGGAGATTACCTGGGAACCAATGCTGCTACCAAGAAAGTACGACAGTCCCTTGAAACTCTGATGCCTACATGAGAAGATAACTCTAGACAGTCCCTTAAACCTCATGATAATACATCAATCAAACAATCCGAAATCGCTTGATTCCCTGCTTCTTAAACACCTCTATTATCTCAACAAATCTGACTACACAAATATTGCAATAGTAATCGCAACTTCTTCCACCACAAATCGTGACATACGACCACCACAACTCCTATGCCAATCCCTAATTCAACAGCTTGAAACCACCGCATGCTCCTATTCAAATCAATCTCATAATTAATAACATCCCAAACGTTTTTTCCTTTCCCTTTTGTTTTCTGTTTAATCAAAAAAAAATCATGGTATCTTTTTTGGCATCCTTAATAGCAGGAAAGGATAGGAAATCAAGAAATTAGACAATAATGCGATTTCAGATCTGAAATTAGAAGATAAAAAGGTGTAACGATAGAAACAATTTAGAGAATGAAATGGAGGGAAATGAAATAATGAAGCAGGAAACAAAAAGTTAAGTGAGCGAAAACGAAAAGTTGAGTGGGATTTCGTAGCCATCAAATATTAAGTACTGATTGATTACTAGTTGTTGAATGTTAGTCTCAATCATTAAGTATTAATTATTTAATGGTACTTATAATTATTAGTTATTAAAAATAAATTATTAAAATTTTCTTTTTATTTATAAATTATTAATCATGATTACAGTGTCCTTCTTAATTATAATTAAATATTTATTATTATTGTATATCAAAAAATATCAATTATCAATAATAATTATTAATTATCAATTATTAAATATAGTATTGAATAGTTAATAGGTATTATTATTAATTATTAAATATTAAACTATAAAAAGTAAATAAAATTATAAATGTAAAACAGTAATGATTTAGTATAAATTATTAAGCATTGATTAATAACCATTTAATGTTATTATTTAACATAAATCATTAATTTTATAATGTTAATTATCAATTAAACTAATTATTAAATTTAAATAAATATTAACTGTAGTTTACTAATTGTTAACATTTAAGCGTAATAAATATCAAAAGAAAAAATTGTTAGTTGAATTACTTTAGCCTTTTAATATAGTTATAGTTTCCTTAAATATTTTTGTTACGTATGAGTAAAAAAACTTTAGCACGACGAAAGTGATATTTATGTTTGAATTTTTATTTCTAAATTGCAGTACTAATTTTTAATTAGTTTAATTTTTGTAATCAACTATTATTTATTAATTATTAGGCTTTTTACTATATTTATTAACTATTAGATGTAATTAATAAATATCAACTATAATTTACTAATTATTAATATTTAATAAAAATAGATAATTCTATATAAAATGTTATTTATTTCAAGTATATTAGCTATTATTTACTAGTTTGTAATTTAGCTATAAATAACTAGTTTACTTTTACTTTATAAACTATCATTCATTTCTAGTTTATTAAATAAAATCTACTAGTTTACTTCTAGTTTATTGATTGTTACCTATTACTTTTTGTTATTTATTAATTATAATTTTCAACGGTCATTATTGATAAATAATTATTTAAAATTAATTAGCAAGTGTTAAATATCACTTCAGAAGTATTAAATTTTATTATTATTTACTAATTGTTATACAATAATCTTGATTGTTGTATAATTGTTACTTAATGTTAATTGTTAGCTAATAATTATAAAAAATAATAATTAACTATTACTTACTAACTAAATACTAAAAATTAATTATTAAAAATTGAATATTATTTGTCAATTATTAATTTTAATTAATTATTAAATTTAATTAAGAAGTATTAACTATAGTTTACTATTTATTAATAAATAACAGTAACATTAAAAATATAAAAATAATTTTTGACTTTGTATGATAACTATTGACTAAAAATTGTTTATTAGTAATCATTAATTTAGATAAATTATAAATAAGGACATATGTAAGCTATTGTTTATAATTATCAATACATGCATTTTCTCCAATTAAAATAATTCACATTTGCTTCGATTCCTAAGAAACTGGTGCAAACAATACTATTTGCTTCGGTGCATTTGCATCAATTCTTAAACAACGATGCATATAATATCATTAGCTTCAGTGCCTTTGAATCGGTTCTTGAGAGACAATGCAAATAACACTATTTGCATCGGTTCATTTGCATCAGTTCTAAAAATTGATGCAAATTTTGTTATTTGCATCGGCTGTAAGATAACCGATGCAAATAATGCTATTTGCTTCTTTCAATTTGCATCGATTACTCAAAGACTAATGCGAATAACATTATTTTCATTGGTTGTAATGGCAACCGATGCAAATGAGGCGATGCAACAAACATATTTTGTACTCGTGAAAAGGTTTCAGTTTAAAATAAATAGGAATAAATGTTGTGGCTCCAATTAGGGAAAACAATACAACAAGCTTATATATGCATACCTATATAAGAACTAGTATAAATTAAATAACCATAGTAATGTGTGGGAGTTACAACAATTAGAATTAGGGAAATTAAATGGGATAATGAAATTGATATAAATAACATTTAATAGGTTATCTGTTGCCTTAGGAAACATGGCCATTAGGCTCATTAATGGCACTAGAAAATTACGAAATTAAATTCATTGAGTCCTTAGTAAATATGACTGTTAGGGTCATTAATGACATGCAGCCGTTATAGAAATAAATTGGATTAAAGGGAATTTAATGGGAATTTGGGGCATTATAGGCCGTAATAAATACTAAATCCAATAAGGAAATAAATAAATATCCTATGGTAGGAAGTTATAGAACATTATACTTATCTTATTTCTAGTTTAATAACAGAAACAATACCTTAAATAAAAATAAGGAATGGACTTAGTAGGTTAATGATGCGAGGTAAGTTGCCTTACTCAACAGAAGTCTACACTTTCAAGCAGTCGGATATATGTACAACTAATGTAAGATATCATTGACCATAGGAACTCGTAGCGATAAATTATCACGTAACGTGAATTGTCCTAATGGTTTACTTCAAGTGCGAGGTATAAAGTTGTTATAGGGCCCATCTCCCAGAAGAAAGAAGAAACCAGAAAGGAAATAATTATTAGCGTATCCCCATGAAGTTAAAGCCCCGCTAAATCCCCGCAATAGCCCGTAGCACTTTCTGACCGCTACACTATTTCAATTTAGCACTGATGAACGGTGGGTTCGCTTTAACCCCCGCTATTTTCTGCTGCACCTACTAAATCAATGTTATTTAGCACTCGCTTTAGCAATATCATATACGAAGGATGATTTGACTAGTTCTCTTTTAAAATAAATAAAAAAAGTTAAAGTAAATAGCTAATTTTAAGTCATAAGTGCCTTATATAAGAAAGAAATCATTAGTAATCCTCGAATCTAGTGAGCATAATCATGATATTCTTTGATTTTGTGATGTAATACTAATTAATATCTACCCAAATGATGTAGGAATGATAATTAATTAATTTTACATCTGATTAACATCTTTACACCTTCGCTGCATTCCCACTATTTCCCCGCTACAGCTTTTTACTCCTCTACCCTACAAAACTGCTAAGCTCTTTAACTACACATGCATAGCCAACTTCGAGATTAGAGATATTGAGTAGAGGGATCCGCTTATTGGTTATTAAGTAATTGGACTGCCTTTCCCCTTAAGGGTAGGCTCATATGGTCCGCCCTTAAAAGATATTAAGTGATTGGATATCTCATCTCCCCATAAATAAGAAGTATTAAATGGCTAATTAGGTATAAGATTGGTAATCTCCACAATAGTCCTATTCCTCTAGGTAGTAAATGACTGGGCTAAAGCCCTGCTTGGTATATGGTATTAAATGTCCACAGGATTGCCTATCCTGCGGGAAGTACCAAATGACTAAGGAATTATCCAAGATAGTAACTTAGAGATCCACCGGGAGAATCTACTACAAAACAAGTTATTTGCACCAATTGTTCCCCCGGTTGCTTCAGTTCTACAATTGGTGCAAATGCACATGACACAAAAAAAAATCTTTTACACCAACTTTTACCGAAAATCGATGCAAAAATGCACTTTTGCTTAAAAGCTTATTTTTTTGCATTAGTTTCTTTCTATAACCTGTGCAAGAGATGGAAATGTAGCACTGGTTGTTGATTGTTAAAAACAACCGATGCAAATTCCACATAAGCATAAAAAAAAATAGATACATTTTCAGGTTGTTTTAAAACCTGAAAGGGTATCAAGTTAAATTTAAATTTGAATAAATGCCTATTCCTAAAAATCTTAGTGAACAAACAATAAAATCATATCATATAATGAACAAAAATAAATCAAATAAATATTACACAAGATTGACGAATAAATGCATTGATAGAAAAAAATGAACTTAATACAATGCATGGAATGTATGTCTATGATATTATCCATACATGTATTTTTTTTCTACATACTAGAAACAAGCATCTGTCTTGAATTTCTTGCATGTTGCCACAGATGGTGCTAGTTTCCAGCCTGTTTTCAGTTCACCACCTTGTGTTGTCCTATTCTTTGCATCCTTAATTTGGAACCAATAGGATGACATGATTGCAAGCATAGGAGATCTGCGATCAAAATAATCAATAAACCTATAGGATTACTTCAGTAAAGTTGCAAGAATAACATTAGGTAGGTCATTCACTAACAGTATAATGGAAACTTAAAATAACCAATCCTATAAGAAATTTATTTTCAATATAGTATTCTGATGCAAATATAGTAGAGTAGAGCGTTAAAGAATGAATGAATAAAAAATAAATAAGGAAGAAGAAAATGACATTGTTGGATTGAGAGATCGACTTGCAGTTAATACCACGTATACAGAAAGTGCAATTACTATAATTGCTTCCTCATTTAAGCTGAATTACATTGTAATAATTGCTGAAAATACAGTGATATCTACAATCTTAGGAGAAAAACCATCAAGTGTTGAACAATCCATGTACTCTCATGAATGAATAGTATAAGTCAGTTAGTACATATAAAGTTATCGATGAGCATTGGAGCCGTTTTGATCTAATTCAAGATCTTGCAATCTTGTTATGATTTTTGTCCTTTTCTTCCACTAGTGCATTCTTTTCCAGTTCATGTATTGTTATATGCTCCATTTGTTTAATTCCTATTCTACCAAATTTCATGTGTCCACTGTTCTATTTGAACTATAATCATTCGTTTATGGATTTAAATGTACAAAAATAAAATGAATGATAATGGTTTATATCAAGATTAACGGATGTATGATTTTATAGTTACAAACTAAACATGTATTTCAATATTTGCGTAATTTTTACATAGGTTCCAAATTAAGTTTCTAGTCACAAATGGTATCAATCTGAATTGCACTTACATTGGAAATAACAAAATCCTTGAGAAAAAGTAAAACATAACATAACAACTATAACATCCCATAAATTTTATTGGTATAAATATTGCAAAAGATTGAAATTTATGAACTAAATGAAGATAATAATAGTAATTGGATCTAATAATCTTGTTGGGAACATTATAATTCTATCATAATGTAATCTCAATCAATTGAATATAAATGAAAAGTTAATTTAATTAAATTGTAAATAAGAACAAATTCACTATTGTGTAAATTGGAAAATTATATGTTACAAATTGAATTAGTTAGTGTATGATATGATATGAAATCAGTAGTTCGTAAGTAACTATAATATTTCCTTGTAAACTATATATTTATTAACATGATTAAATTACTTCAAAGTGACAACTATTGTGTTTCGTTTCTTTATTTAGTATGTTTAGATTTATTTTAAATCAATGTGAAATTTATGTGATCAAATATGTTAGATGATATTATTTAAGACGATAACTATAGAACATTAGTAAAGGGTTGGAGCTAATGTTTATTAAATTCATAAAGATAAATAACTTGTAGTTGATTTGTAATTGGAACGATAATTAGCTTGAAATCGTTAATAATGGTATTGGAGAATAAAATAAATAATTAATATTGATTTAAGTGAAATTGATTTATAATGAAACAAATGAATATGATTCCCTTATACAAACATGAGTATGGACAATTTAACAATAAGAATTAATGGTTGTTAATGCAGGCGTTAAGCGTGCGTTAACATGATTTATATTACTAGTATTATCGCACAACGGTGGGAAAACCGACCGTTAAGATATCGAATATGAAATATAAAATTATTTATTAAAACATATTTCAAATCAAATTTTATTAAAAAGTTATATGGTACTTTAAGAGAAGACAGAAGTAATTAAAAAATGGAAATTTAACTAAACTGAATTTTATATGTAAACCAACCTAAGACTAGTAATATACCACCAATATATTGTTTTGAATTAATCACAAACACATACATATATTTTTACTAAATATCAAGCAGGGTCAATTTAATCTTAATGTTTAGTTATTTTGCAACTCTAAACCATTAATGGATTCGAAAATTAAAAGAAAAGGAAATAAATATAAGCTGAAAACATACCATCATATCAGTGAATATTTAATTAAAATAAAAAATACAAGAGTAAAGATGTAATAGATAAAGCGCAAATTATTATGTTAATTTATTTTAATAAATCACTTAAAACTATCATTGTTATTTGAAAAGCTGAAACTATTAAAATAAAAATACTGAAGATAAAACTAAACATTAGATCAGAATCAGTGAATAGAAGACAATAAAAGAATATATGTTTTGGACTCGGAATCAAAACCAATGAGAAGACCATAAACTGATACATGGCTATCATATTAAAACCACAATACATGGATGTATGACCATTTACAAATGAGTACATGCTAGCATAGCAAAACAAGCAAAAAATAGTAATCCCATTTCTCTCCTCTCTATTAAAAATGAATACTATACATTACAGATAGCACAAATGGACAATGAAACTTCCAAATAACTCAAAAGCACTATCTTTTTCTCTCTTGCCAGTTTTCTTGCCATTTTCTAGCATGCTTTCCAACAAGGATTTGATTCATTAGCTTTTACCATAAGCTGATGGTCACAAGCCTGCCTAAGACGTAACTACATCAGTAAAATGTTTATGTAGTAAAAAGTACATGATTTTGCATATCAACAATTCCATATTTCTAAATATTTCCATACATTTTCTTAATCATGTTACATTTTTCTCTAATGCAAGTCCTACAACTTTAAATATTGATTGTTCCATGTTTGAAACATTCCAAATCATATAATATGATGTGTATAATTATTGAGGACTAAAATATGTAAATGAAATTAAAAAAAATCATGATTATCTTCATTTACTTGGTAAACTTCATTAATGGTGACATAAAAGGAAATCAATTCAATGAGCATCCAATCACTTAGATATTGGATTCATTCAAAACAACAATTCCATTATTATATATACTGCACTTGTGCAGAATCAAACCAAGGAAATAAATATTCTATTTCAACTAATAAAAAAATATAAACTGCATAATGTAAGAACAAAAAGGCATGAATTTCAAAACGAATTACCTTCCATTCATTTTTTTCAAATTCATGTCAGATAATTTCTCTTCATCAAGGCCTCATGAAATCATTCACCATCCATTTATTTCCTTAAAAATAGTTAAGAAACATCATTCAAATGGTAAGTTTTTTGAATGAACAATCACATAATCAAATATATAAAGTAAGCCGTATTCATTGTTAATAGTAAATGTTCATATATTTATGCGCACCTATTGTGTCTATGATTGCCTATAACATATGCCACCTGTAACGGCTCTAGGCTTTTCAACATCAACCACTGGGCTAACCTCCCAGCGTAGCACTACAGAGATACCTCAGAACTGCTTTTACAGTCAGCCTCGCGATTCGACCAACCCTCATTGCCGGGACATGTAGGGGTAAGAGTCTCCTGTTCGCCACCAAACGCGAAGCGAGAACCCCCTATCATGCGTACCAATTAAGCAACCAGCTCTGATACCAACTGTAACGGCCTGCAAATCCGTACTATCTGAGTTGAATCATAACACCATACGTCCAACCCAAATTGCACAGAAATACGAATCATTATTAGAAAGAAGTTAGAGGATGAGAAATAGAAAGAAAGAAATATTAGAATAGAAGAAAACGAAGATCACAAACCCACAACGAAACGAATAAAATATATTAAATAACATAACTTTTGAAATACAAATCGGTAACTGTATATACATACCATTATCAGAGCACAAAAGTTATTCCTGGAACAGTTATAAACACCTGTTTCCAGATACAACATAGTACACAGCGGAAATATGATAGTCTATAGCGAACTGGTAAAGCCTCCTGCTTACAGCTCTTCCAAGTGAATCTAAAAAATCCCGACTACTTGACTGCCCGTACAAATTTGGGCACCCAAGAGTTTAGGGAAAAAAAAACAAAATAAACTCTGGGTCAGTCATGGGACTGGTGTGAGTAAACTCCAACCAATTGTTTAACTTTCAAAATCCTTTCGAAAGGAAGGATAATAGTAAGAACAGCCCACACATAAACATGGACGATTTTTACCTTACTATAACCCAAAACACTTTGATATGAAAATCAAGTGATATTATAATAGTGTCTAAATCAAATAAATAACAATCTAGCGGAACACTTACATCTCACGCTCCATATATAATATAAAATCAAAAACCGCATGGCGCTTATTCGAGATTGGATTTCTAACATGACAAGGTATGGAACCACCTGCCGATAGTGTATCTCTAGAGAGGAATACACTGGGTTCACCAAGAACATCTTGCAACCCGGCCCATACATGACCGAGCACTCATTTCGCTTGGGTGTATCGAATGTATATCACCAACGGTTGGGATCAACAACCGTCTCCCGAATGTGACATCATCGATAGATTAAAGAAGTAAAAGGAATTTCTCTAGATAGGTGATTATACACCCTAATAGGAGCGACCCACATAGCCATGCTGCCTGCCCGATTTTTGTCATTCCCCGGTTGTTGAGGCCTGAGGCTACGATTTCTTATCATTCATTAATAGCACAATTACTTTGAATGCCACATTGTCAGATCCGTAAATCATTAATTGATTTGCATAAATGTATTCTGGATATTATGCTAAGAGAATAAATCCTCCACCACCATATATATTTATAAAGACCAGTATATGCGATCATTGGAAATACTCTGTCAGACATTCGTCCATATACATTCGTTCTGGGACTGAACGAAACCGAAGGCACAATTTCTATTAATAGAAAAAGTCCTTGCACTTTACTCCATCTTTGATTATCTTCATATAATCTGATTCACAACGTTACTGCCAATACGGAGTGGTTCTCGGATAATAATCCAGCCGGTCTCTCCATATTGACAACGATATTGGCAAATACTTCGATAGTCGGTTATTTAACTATCGAAGAAAAACAAACATTCATTCAAATCATCAAAAAAATCACTAGGCCATTTAATTGATATTTCATTAATTAAAACACTTCTCCATTTTCTTATCAATATTTGTTAAACAGATATTTTCAACAATCATCTTGGCCTCTTACATTATTTGGAAAACATTTCCATATCTCGACTTTTTTTTTTCTATACATAGAAAATATCTTCTATTTTTAATTGGAAAACATTCATAAATACATATACTATATCTTCTATTTCCATATCTCGACTTTTTTTTTCTATACATAATCAGTCACCATCGCCAGAGGCGGAATCATACATAAAGAGTACACAAAACAAATATCAGTCTACATCGCCAATGGCGGAATCATAATACATATACTATAATGGCGGAGAGAGTCAAAGTCAGCACGGTGTAGTCAAGCCTCGCCATGAGCCAAAAGTGCACCAGATACATGTAACTAGGCTGCCCGTGTGAAAATGAGGGCACCCGAGTTTGCAAGGTGAAACAAACTATGAGTCAGTCATAGGACTGGTATGAGAAATCTACCTAACTTATTAACAACAATAATAAGGCAAATCAAAGGACCATGCCACTTTCTCGGAACGGGGTTACTCCAATGAGTGCTAGTGCATGAAATAAAGTAAATGATTAAATCATCGCAATGCTTTTTATAAAATGAAGCCGTTATAAGACTCAGGTCCCATCACACAATGCAATGCAAGCCGGAGGATAGAGTTTTTACCTTATAATGGCCAAAAATGCTTCATACATATAAAACAAAAGTGTTTGATATTATTACTAGTGCATATATGTTTCAAAAGCGATTTCAATCATAAATATCAATCATAGGCGGCATAAATGACCCATACCACTATGTCGCCGTACTAGTAATTCAATCACATCCGAAATTTTGTATTGGAAATTGGGTTCCATCATGAGTCGAGGCAAGGGGCAAGCTCCTCTCCGTTCGAGACACTCTAGCAAATGCCTCGGGACCGCACACAGCAATCCCTGGATCCTCCAAGGCCGGTCCAATCTTACTTTTGAGGATTGGCAATTCCTGAACACACGTTTCCCGGTCCTTACAGACCTATAATCGAGGCGCCTCATATTCCAACAACCACACAGGTGAAAAGTAGATATAAATGTCAGGGTTGGGAGGTCACTGACACCGCCATAGCTAGAAAGAAACGCCGTGCACTCCTTGGGTCCTTCTCCCGTTTTTGACTCATACCGGGGTGTGAGGCTTGCGAATTCACGTTATACACAAAGCTACGTCACACAGACCATGCTTTGATCATCAACCACAAGACTTCGCTTTGCAACAGAAGCCTTGATCATATGCCACTTAGGCGTGCCACACAGGCAATCCACTCCATGCGACTGATTTCTATCAATACATAACCTCTAAGCTCGTACGTCTCAGAGAAGGGCGTTAACCAAGAGAATAAATTCTCCGCCGCCAAACAGATATATATTTAACAGAGATCAATCAGCACAGAACAAAATCCAATGTCAGACAAACAGTCCATTTACAAGTTCGTTCTGGGTTTGAACGAAACCGGAGGCACCAAATTCCTCGCATATCCGTACAATCAACAGTATGTTTGGACGGCTACTACTTCAGCTCCTTCACGGTAGCTACTCCAATCACGAGCATCAGTAGCGCCCATCCATCCAATGTGAAGATCGTCGGTCTTCAACCGTCTTCGACTCTTCGACTTCTCAACGTCGATCGATTATTTGAAATGAGATGAACTCGGCCTTTCCAAATAACCCACGTATATTTAGATTTTCAAATCAATTTATCACATGGTTAGACTATTCAACATTCACATTTCAATTCTTTAGTTATAATTTTCATGTTAAATACATTCAACCATCACATATCAAGCAAACACAACAAAATTGGTTTATTTCCACTCTATATCGTCTATAATATTTCATAACGATATATCGCCATTTTTTATTTATTTAAAAGGGCCATATTTAATTAAACGACGATTCAGGTCGTGCCGATGCACTGGCGTTGTTTTTCACTAAATTTGTTTTACACATATATGAAAATCTAACCGTTGGATCTTCACAAATTTTATATCATTAGAAAGATCGATTCAAAACGAATCCAACGGTTTCAGTTTCGGGAAAATCCGATGGTCGGATCTTCCACACTAGTCATTTGAAGTTACGATTTCAAATTACGAACTGTAACGTCGTTATTCGATTTAATTTAATTATATTTATATATATATATAAATAAAATCGTTTCTGGCGCTGTTTTTCTTCAGATTTGAATTAAACGTTCCAGACAATCCAACCGTCGGATCTTTACAAAGTTGGTGCCGTTGGAAAGATATTTCCAAGGCGAACCCAACGGTTGCGGTTTCGGGAAAATCCAATGGTCGGATTCCCCGCACTAGTCGTTTGAAATCACGGTTTCAAAACACGAACTGCACGGCCACGTTTCGTTTTAATTTTATTTATATTTATATATTTATATAAATATAGTTCATTGAAAAATTCTATATCGTTTTCACTTCAAATATTTCACTAACGCCTTTAAATTTTGAAAAATTTCGCCATAACCTCCTTTGTACGGGAGGGGCTGGGAAAATTCCCAAATAGCCACACGGGCGTCTCATGTCAAAAAGAAAAAGAAAAAGCCAAGCGGCTAGCCAACAGGCTCATAAAATCATCACCCAAACAAAACAGTAAACGTGTACCTATTTGTCGAGCACAAAATTTTATTCCTCTACTCTAGCCTCTTTGTTATAACCTGTTCAATAAATATGAATGTACATATATGCAATTCTTATCACTTATCATTTTCCATTCAACTTCATATTTGATTCAATTTGGTTTAAAAACACCATGCATTCTAATGTTGCATGCATAGGCAAAAATCATATCGTTAGCTAATTAATGAATATTTCAACTCATGCATATTTTTTTGAACAAGTGTCTATTTTTAACACTTCACATTTCAAAATGGATAATTTTGGCGAACTAAAATATATTTCAACACATGACTATTTTATTTAGTTCCTATGTATGTTAAAAATAATATTCCTTTCACAAATATTTATTTCAACGCTCGCATATCTTTAGCATATCACATATATGATAAAAATGATATTTTTATCATTTAAATTATTTATTCAACACATGAATGTTTTTAACACTTCATAGTTTCAATAAAAATGTAATTTTTATTGTTCAATCTTTTTATTCAACACATGAACTTTTCCAACACACACACTTCTCAACACATGAGCATTTCCACACATGGATATTTTATATATGTTGTTCATATAAGAAAGATGAAATTTTTATTGTTGAAACTATTTATATATTAGGCGAATATTTTACATACTTCATATATATTATAAAAATGTGATTTTTATTGTTTAAACACTTCATTCATTCACACATGAATTTAATTTTCACACATCACTTCTCAACACATGAGCATTTCCACACATGGATGTTGTTTCAACACATGACTTTAATTTCAACGCATGAAGATAATTTCAACATATGAAAATAATTCTAACACATGAATATTATTCAAAATTTCGGCAGCATAACGGCAGGGTAGTTAAAACTGGCACCGTCCCTAGTACGGCTCCTCGCTCTACCTTAAAACCTCGCGGTTTTTGACAATAGGGATTCATGCATCTAATTCGCACGCAGGCGGCATGTTTTACTTTTATTTCCACAATTATTTTCAATTCATTTCAATCACCAATGGGTATTTTTCAACCACAACCAATCAATATCAACCAAAACAATTATTCAACCATTCGCATTTTCATCCAATATTTCACACCAATACACAACAATAAATATCGTCCATGGTTTGTGGACGAGGGGAGTGTATATATATATATAATTTCTATATTTCACTTACATTTCAACACATATATCAATTATTCTATGCATGTGTAATTCATACTTCGCTTATATAGCTTACACAACGCATGTACATGAGGTATACAACACGTATGTAATTTATATTTCGCTTATATAATTTATACACGACATTTTCCATTCAAATTCATTTAATTTAGATTTCTCACTTTGGTTTTTGGAGTGCTAAAAATCATAGATGACTCAGAAAAATCCGCGGTCTCTTCTATGTGGTAGAGAGCTTCCTTGCGGTCCCGATGTTTCCTGTTTCATCGAATTTCGTCAACACACCATAAAGATATGATTTTTCAAAGTTTGCAACACTTGAAAGTGTTAAAACAGTTCAAAAATAGTTAAGCCGTATACCTCCTTTTAATCTTCAAAACTAGGTTTAGCATTTAAACCAAATCCGTAGCTCGATGTCCATATCAGACTATACGACGTCGAAGAGGGTCGGAAGAGCTTCCTGTCGACGGTGGTGAGGTGCAGTTCGGTGGGCCCTGGCGGCGGCGGAAAGTGCTTGACTTTGGAGAGGTCGTTCGCACGCTACACGAGACCAGGGGGGTCGTGGTGGGTATGGATTGGAAGAGGGAGGAGAGGGCTTTCGATTCTGGGTGGTGGCGCGGCCTATCATGGCGTGGATCAACGGAAAAGTGGTCGGGAAGTGGCGAATGGGTTTCCGCCGTAGGTCGAGCTGATACGAAGGGTTTTCGGGTTTTTTTTTATTTTTAAAAATAATGAAAGGAAAATTCTGATTGGTCCATGGTTTTAATAAATTTTTAAATAGTGTTTCTCCACACGGACACCAATTCAAACCCAACGAATGTCGTCCCCAGCTAATTACCCCCATCCCGGACACAATGGGATATGTTTCGTTGGCCAATTCGACTGTTACAGTCAGTTATTGTTCAAATTAAAGAATAAAACATTTAATTTTAACTTTGAACATACATTTCAATTTTCCAGGGCCACAAACTGATTCGAAAAATTCCAGAAAAATAAATCTAGCTATGTTTTGATGCTACGGTCCCAACAAAACTAGTTTCGTCAAATTTTGAGATCGTTTGAAAAATGGCCACTTTCTGGTCGATCCAATTTAACAGAAATTGACCAAACACATTTTCTTTTGCCACGCTCACATACTAGCTTCAAAAATTATGAAATTTGAAACCTAGCAATAATTTGACATCCCGGACCCAACAAAAGTGGTTTCGTCGAATTCCGAGGTCGTTTGCAAAATATCTATTTTCCAGAGCTATATATTCTATATAGCGACCTTTCTGAAAATTTATTCGGCCATAACTTTTGATTCCCGTTATGAAACTTCAATTTTTCAGATTCGTTAGAAAGGTATTGATAAACAGATTTAAATATTTTTGGTTTCACTAAAATCCATTATATTTTCCACCCTGCCCAGTCAGTCAAAGTTTGAATTCAAAATTTTAAACTGACTCACTATTTCTAATTCACTATTTTATTGAAATATTCTATTTCAATTTTTCAAATTCCTTTGAAATAACCAATTTAAAAAAAAAAATTGGCTCGTATTTTCCGGGTTGTTACAATCTCCCCCACTTAAAACTTTTCGTCCCCGAAAAGGAAACAACAGTAAAGTAGGAAACAAAATGTAAATGCAAAGTATTGTAAAGGTACCTTGCACCGGAGTTAGTCAGAGATGTCCACTCTGCATTTGGGGTAAGCTTGCTTAATGCTTTCCTCAGTCTCCCAAGTACAGTCTCTAGGATCACTACTCCACTGCACTTTAACTAAATGAACCTTTTTGCTTCTTAGCTCTCTAGTTTCTTTGCCAACAATCTTTAATGGCCCTCTTCTGACTGCTAATTCTGGAGTTATGTCTATATCCTGTTGCGCTGCTTCTTCTACAACAAGATGCGGATCATGCACATGTCTTCTAAGTTGTGATACGTGAAATACATCATGAACTCCAAGCAACCAATCTGGTAATTGAACCCTATAAGCAAGAGTTCCAATTCGTTCAAGTATAGGAAAGGGACCAATAAATCTCGGTGCCAACTTCCCAGTTTTGCCAAATCTGATTACTCCTCTCATCGGAGAAACTTTCAAATAAACATGGTCACCAATAGCAAATGTCAAATCTCTTCTTCTAGAATCTACATAACTTTTCTGTCGGCTTTGTGCGGTTCTCAATCGCTTTTTGATGAAGTCGACTTTATCAGATGCTTCTCTAATCATATCAGGTCCTAACACAAGTCTATTGCCAGGTTCTACCCAACATGCTGGAGATCTGCATGGCCTGCCATATAATGCTTCAAATGGTGACATTCCCAAACTTGCTTGATAGCTATTGTTATATGAGAATTCTGCCAAATGCAAGTGATCTTCCCATGACCCACCAAAATTAATTATACAAGCCCGCAATAAATCTTCTAGAATTCTATTCACCCGCTCAGTTTGGCCATCTGTTTGAGGGTGATAAGCGGTGCTCATATTCAGTTTCGTTCCCAATTCTGTCTGGAATGCCTCCCAGAATTTGCTAGCAAATATTGGGTCTCTATCACTGACTATGATGATGGGAATTCCATGTAGCTTAACGATTTCTTTGAAATATATCTGTGCTAGACTTTGAGCGGTTCTATTGGATCTGACAGGTATGAAATGGGCAGTCTTCGTGAAGCAATCTACGATTACCCAAATGCTATCATTACCTTTCCTGGTTCGCGGCAAACCATCTATGAAATCCATGGAAATCTGTTCCCATTTCCAACTTGGGACTTCCAACGGTTGCAACAATCCAGCTAGCTTCTGTTGGTCGCTCTTTACTAATTGACAAGTAGGGCATCTGCTAACATACAAAGAAATATCCCTCTTCATTGCCTTCCACCAGAAAGTGCGTTTGATATCATTGTACATTTTACTCACACCAGGATGGATGCAAAGTTTGGATTTATGGCATTCATCTAGCATTTCTATTTTGAGCTCAGGAATGTCGGGAACACATATTCTTCTATTCAATCTCAGAACTCCCTCACTATCCACTTGGAAACTGGAGCCTTCTCCCCTTTGAATCCTTCTTATCATCTCATTCACAAAATTGTCACTTTTCTGAAGAACAAATATTTTATCAATCAATCCTGGCATAATTATAAGATTGGCAATGATTGCGGTTTTTCTACTAAGCGCATCCGCTACAACGTTAGCCTTTCCCGGCGTATACAGGATATCAAGATCATACGCTGCAAGAAATTCTAGCCAACGCTGCTGTCTCAAATTCAGATCTTTCTGGGTGTATAAATACTTCAATGATTGATGATCTGTGTACAACACAAATTTCTCGCCCAATAAATAATGCCTCCAGATTTTCAATGCAAAAACGATAGCTATCAACTCAAGATCATGAGTTACATAATTCTTCTCATGCGGTTTCAGTTGGCGGCTTGCATAAGCGACTACTTGGCCTCTTTGCATTAACACTGCACCAAGACCTCTAATAGAAGCATCTGTCCAAACCGTCAAATCCTGATTGCCATCAATAATGGTTAACACTGGAGCAGTTGTCAGTTTCGATTTCAATTCCTGGAAAGCTTCTTCACAGTCGGAAGTCCACTTAAATTTCTCATGCTTCTTCGTGAGCTTCGTTAACGGACCGGATATCTTCGAAAAATCCTTAACGAACTTTAGATAATAACTAGCCAACCCCATAAAACTTCTAACCTCTGTGGGTGTAGTGGGTTGTTTCCAGTCTTGAATCGCTGTTATTTTGCTCGGATCTATAGAAATCCCTTTCTTTGACACGACATGGCCAAGAAACTTCACTTCTTCTTGCCAGAAGACACATTTAGAGAATTTTGCTTTGAAGATGTTCTTTCTTAGAATCTCCAATACTTGTTCTAAGTGTTTTTCATGCTCGGGTTTTGATTTGGAGTAAATTAAAATATCATCGATGAATACAAGGACAAATTTATTCAGAACTCCTCTGAACACTCTATTCATTATATCGACAAAGTATGCTGGAGCGTTGCACAGGCCGAACGGCATTACTAACCATTCATAAAATATGTCTGGACCTCTGAAAGCTGTCAAAGGAACACACTCCTCTGCTATTCTCAATTGATGAAAACCTGTAGCTAGGTCCAATCGGGAAAATACTCTCGCCCCATTTAATTGGTCTAGCAGATCATCGATGCGGGGTAATGGGTACTTGTTTTTGAGTGTCTGTTTGTTGAGGTCTCGGTAATCAACGCACAATCGAAGAGTACCGTCTGACTTTGGGACAAACACAACAGCTGCACCCCAATTAGAAAAGCTAGGTCTGATTAGACCCTTCCACAACAGTTGACGAATTTGATCGCCTAATTCTTCTTTTTCCTTTGGAGTCATTATGCGAATTGGATGTACCACTAGTCTGGCATTGGGAATTAGATCGATTCTGAATTCTATTTCTCTTTGCGGAGGTAAGTTTTCAACTTCTTCAAACACATCCGCATAGTTTCTGACAATTGAAATCTTTTCTAAGGAAGTGGGGATAACTTCTAACGCCGACCAAAATTCTTCTCTATTTGGATTCGAACCATGACAGGGTACAGTAATATATCCAAGCTTCTTTTGAATTTTAACGATTCTCTCTACACACTTTACTTCGGCTTCGTATTTCGTTAACCAATCAAGCCCGAGAATGATATCGAATTCGGGAAAATACATGACGACTAGATCAAAAGGAAACTTGTAGAAAGAATAAGAGGCTGGCACTTTACAATATGAACTGAGAATAAGAGATCCTCCTATTGGATTATGTACTTCAACCGATTCTTTAAGCTTTCTCTGTTTTAACTTTAATTTGTCCACTGTGTTACTAGCAATAAAACTACGTGATGCACCTGTGTCAAACAATACAGAAACAGGAATATTTTTAATTGTAAGGGTACCTCCCAAAACATCGGGTTTACCTGCTCCTTCGGAAGCAGCTGGCGGGCTCGTCCCGTCATAGACATGAGCTACTGCGGCCTTTTTAAGCAAAGGGCAGTCTTTGACAAGATGATCCGTCTTGCGGCAATTAAAACAGGAGCGAGGGTTCTGAGAGCCCTGGCTTGAACCTTGAGAATTTGTCTTCTGCCTCTTCGGGGCTGTGCAAACATTACAGAAGTGCCCCATCTTGCCACAGTTATAGCAGCTTCCTCTCGGCGGCCTTCCAGTCTGCGGTTTCGAGGATGCCAATTGGCTTGACTCAGCTTGATTCACAGCAGGCTTGCATTTGTTTCCGGCTTGGCTTTTAGCGCGATCCTGCTCCAGGTGCCTTCGGTCAAGGTCTTCGTAGTTGCACGTCATTTCCACCAATTCATTAAACCCAGCTTGATGTGAGCCATGGCTCTATCATGATACTGACGCCTCAGCCCGAGGATAAACCTCTTATTCTTGGACTTTGCAGCGGCGACAAGCTCCGGAGCATAGGGGACAACTGTGTAAATTTATTCAGATAATCCTGCAGCGAAAGATCCCCCTGCTGGAGGTTGGCGAAGACATCGTGCATGCGTTCTAGGGCTTGTTCTGGGACATATTTCTCTTTGAAGAGTTCTTTGAATCCGTCCCAGGTTCTACCAGCTTCTCTATTCCTGGCGGTGAGAGCTTCCCACCATAGTTCAGCTTGTTCTTGCATAAGCCAGGCACCCATAATAGCTTTATCTTGATCTCCAAGCCTTAGGCCTTCTAGTATTTTCTCGCATGTTTTGAGCCATGCAAGGTCCTCTATTACAGTGCCAGTTCCCGAGAAGGTCTTGCCTCCTAGGTTGTTGTATCTCTTAGCTACGCGGTCCAGCTCAAAGTATTGAGCGGCCGGGGGTTGTATCAAGGGTCCTTCTTCAACTGGGACTTCCCCCCGTCCTCTGCCATGGCCAGCATGGCCTCCTCTAGCAGCGGCTGCTCGGGTAGCCATTTTTCAAATTCTGTATAAGCAAGAAAAGAGTCAGCTTACAGACGATAATTTTATTGCATGGTTAAGCAGAAAACTTAAGGAAAGATAACGATGGACTGATCAAATTGTTTTTGCTATTCTGCTTGGCTCATTCTAGGACTTTACTAGTCCTATCTCTAATGAGCTACTCGCCTTAGAATACTACTGATTCTATTTTGACGAAGTGTTTAAGGTGTTAGACTCCAGAACTAAGGTTAACCAAGCTCTGATACCAGCTGTGACGATCCCAAAACCCCGTGACACGGTGTTAAGGATAATCATTGGAATATAACGCATTAATCATCATTAGCAGATCACAGATAATAGCATATACATAAAATAGAATAATTTACACACATATCACAGCGGAATCATAAAGATATCACCACATCAGAGAGCACAGTGCAGGATACAACTTAGTGCATAATAATACATAATCAGTCACCATCGCCAGAGGCGGAATCATACATAAAGAGTACACAAAATAAATATCAGTCAACATCGCCAATGGCGGGATCATAATACATATACTATAATGGCGGAGAGAGTCAAAGTCAGCACGGTGTAGTCAAGCCTCGCCATGAGCCAAAAGTGCACCAGATACCTGTAACTAGGCTGCCCGTGTGAAAATGAGGGCACCCGAGTTTGCAAGGTGAAACAAACTACGAGTCAGTCATGGGACTGGTATGAGAAATCTACTTAACTTATTAACAACAATAATTAGGCAAATCAAAGGACCACGCCACTTTCGCCGAACGGGTTTACTCCAATGAGTGCTAATGCATGAAATAAAGTAAATGATTAAATCATCGCAATGCTTATTATAAAATGAAGCCATTATAAGACTCATGTCCCATCACACAATGCAACGCAAGCCGGAGGATAGAGTTTTTACCTTATAATGGCCAAAAATGCTTCATACGTATAAAATGAAAGTGTTTCAAAATCGATTTCAATCATAAATATCAATCATAGGCGGCATAAATGACCCATACCACTATGTCGCCGTACTAGTAATACAATCACATCCGAAATTTCGTATTGTAAATTGGGTTCCATCATGAGTCGAGGCAAGGGGCAAGCTCCTCTCCGTTCGAGACACTCTAGCAAATGCCTTGGGACCGCACACAGCAATCCCAGGATCCTCCAAGGCCGGTCCTCTCATACTTTTGAGGATTGGCAATTCCTGAACACACGTTTCCCGGTCCTTACAGACCTATAATCGAGGCGCCTCGTATTCCAACAACCACACAGGTGAAAAGTAGATTTAAATGTCAGGGCTGGGAGGTCACTGACACCACCATAGCTAGAAAGAAACGTCGTGCACTCCTTGGGTCCTTCTCCCGTTTTTGACTCTTACCGGGGTGTGAGGCTCGCGAATTCACGTTATACACAAAGCTGTGTCACACAGACCATGCTTTGATCATCAACCACAAGACTTCGCTTTGCAACAGAAGCCTTGATCATATGCCACTTAGGCGTGCCACGCAGGCAATCCACTCCATGCGACTGATTTCTATCAATACATAACCTCTGAGCTCGAAGGGCGTTAAGCAAGAGAATAAATTCTCCACTGCCAAACAGATATATATTTAACAGAGATCAATCAGCATAGAACAAAATCCAATGTCAGACACACAGTCCATTTACAAGTCCGTTCTGGGTTTGAATGAAACCGGAGGCACCAAATTCCTCGCATATCCGTACAATCAACAGTATGTTTGGAAGGCTACTACTTCAGCTCCTTCACGGTAGCTACTCCAATCACGAGCATCAGTAGCGCCCATCCATCCAATGTGATGATCGTCGGTCTTCAACCGTCTTCGACTCTTCGACTTCTCAACGTCGATCGATTATTTGAAATGATATGAACTCGGCCTTTCTAAATAACCCACGTATATTTTGATTTTCAAATCAATTTTATCACATGGTTAGACTAGTCAACATTCACATTTCAGTTCCTAGTTATAATTTTCATGTTAAATACATTCAACCATCACATATCAAGCAAACACAACAAAATTGGTTTATTTCCACTCTATATCGTCTATAATATTTCATAACGATATATCGCCATTTTTATTTATTTAAAAGGGCCATATTTAATTAAACGACGATTCAGGTCGTGCCGATGCACTGGCGCTGTTTTTCACTAAATTTGCTTTACACATATCTGAAAATCTAACCGTTGGATCTTCACAAATTTTATATCATTAGAAAGATCGATTCAAAACGAATCCAACGGTTACAGTTTCGGGAAAATCCGACGGTCGGATCTTCCACACTAGTCATTTGAAGTTACGATTTCAAATTACGAACTGCAGCGTCGTTATTCGATTTAATTTAATTATATTTATATATATATATATATATATAAATATAACCGTTTCTGGCGCTGTTTTTCTTCAGATTTGAATTAAACATTCCAGACAATCCAACCGTCGGATCTTTACAAAGTTGGTGTCGTTGGAAAGATATTTCCAAGGCGAACCCAACGGTTGCGGTTTCGGGAAAATCCAATGGTCGGATTTCCCGCACTAGTCGTTTGAAATCACGGTTTCAAAACACGAACTGCACGGCCATGTTTCGTTTTAATTTTATTTATATTTATATATTTATATAAATATAGTTCATTCAAAAATTCCTATATCGTTTTCACTTCAAATATTTCACTAACACCTTTAAATTTTGGAAAATTTCGCCATAACCTCCTTTGTACGGGAGGGGCTGGGAAAATTCCCAAATAGCCACTCGGGCGTCTCATGTCAAAAAGAAAAAGAAAAAGCCAAGCGGCTAGCCAACAGGCTCATAAAATCATCACCCAAACAAAACAGTAAACGTGTACCTATTTGTCGGACACAAAATTTTACTCCTCTTCTCTAGCCTCTTTGCTATAACCTGTTCAATAAATATGCATGTACATATATGCAATTCTTATCACTTATCATTTTCCATTCAACTTCATATTTGATTCAATTTGGTTTAAAAACATCATGCATTCTAATGTTGCATGCATAGGAAAAAATCATATCATTAGCTAATTAATGAATATTTCAACTCATGCATATTTATTTGAACAAGTGGCTATTTTTAACACTTCATATTTCAAAATGGATAATTTTGGCGAACTAAAATATATTTCAACACATGACTATTTTATTTAGTTCCTATGTATGTTAAAAATAATATTCCTTTCACAAATATTTATTTCAACGCTCGCATATCTTTAGCATATCACATATATGATAAAAATGATATTTTTATCATTTAAATTATTTATTCAACACATGAATGTTTTTAACACTTCATAGTTTCAATAAAAATGTAATTTTTATTGTTTAATCTTTTTATTCAACACATGAACTTTTACAACACACACACTTCTCAACACATGAGCATTTCCACACATGGATATTTTATATATGTTGTTCATATAAGAAAGATGAAATTTTTATTGTTGAAACTATTTATATATTAGGCGAATATTTTACATACTTCATATATATTATAAAAATGTGATTTTTATTGTTTAAACACTTCATTCATTCACACATGAATTTAATTTTCACACATCACTTCTCAACACATGAGCATTTCCACACATGGATGTAGTTTCAACACATGACTTTAATTTCAACGCATGAAGATAATTTCAACATATGAAAATAATTCTAACACATGACTATTATTCAAAATTTCGGCAGCATAACGGCAGGGTAGTTAAAACCGGCACCGTCCGTAGTACGGTTCCTCGCTCTACCTTAAAACCACGCGGTTTTTGACAATGGGGATTCATGCATCTAATTCGCATGCACGCGACATGTTTTATTTTTATTTCCACAATTATTTCCAATTCATTTCAATCACCAATGGGTATTTTTCAACCACAACCAATCAATATCAACTACAAACAATTATTCAACCATTCGCATTTTCATCCAATATTTCACACCAATACACAACAATAAATATCGTGCATGGTTTGTGGACAAGGGGAGTATATATATATATACATATAATTTCTATATTTCACTCGCATTTTAACACATATATCAATTATTCTATGCATGTATAATTCATACTTCGCTTATATAGCTTACACAACGCATGTACCTGAGGTATACAACACGTGTGTAATTTATATTTCGCTTATATAATTTATACATAGCATTTTCCATTCAAATTCATTTAATTCAGATTTCTCACTTTGGTTTTTGGAGTGCTAAAAATCGTAGATGACTTAGAAAAATCCGCGGTCTCTTCTATGTGGTAGAGAGCTTCCTTGCGGTCCCGATGTTTCCTGTTTCATCGAATATCGTCAACACACCATCAAGATATGATTTTTCAAAGTTTGCAACACTTAAAAGTGTTAAAACAGTTCAAAAATAGTTAAGCCGTATACCTCCTTTTAATCTTCAAAACTAGGTTTAGAATTTAAACCAAATCCGTAGCTCGATGTCCAGATCAGACTATACGACGTCGAAGAGGGTCAGAAGACCTTCCTGTCGACGGTGGTGAGGTGCAGTTCGGTGGGCCCTGGCGTACGTGGCGGCGACTGAAAGTGCTCGACTTTCGAGAGGTCGTTCGCACGCTACACAAGACGAGGGGGGTCGTGGCGGATATGGATTTGAAGAGGGAGGAGAGGGCTTTCGATTCTGGGTGGTGGCGCGGCCTATCGTGGCGTGGATCAACGGAAAAGTGGCCGGGAATTGACGAATGGGTTTCCGTCGTAGGTCGAGCTGATACGAAGGGTTTTCGGGTTTTTTTTTATTTTTAAAAATAATGAAAGGAAAATTCTGATTGGCCCATGGTTTTAATAAATTTTTAAATAGTGTTTCTCCACACGGACACCAATTGAAACCCAACGACTGTCGTCCCTAGCTAATTACCCCCATCCCGGACATAATGGGATATGTTTCGTTTGCCAATTCGACTATTACAGTCAGTTATTCTTCAAATTAAAGAATTAAACATTTAATTTTAACTTTGAACGTACATTTCAATTTGCCAGGGCCACAAACTGATTCGAAAAATTCCAGAAAAATAAATCTAGCTATGTTTTGACGCTACGGTCCCAACAAAACTAGTTTCGTCGAATTCTGATATCGTTTGAAAAATGGCCATTTTCTGGTCGATCCAATTTAACAGAAATTGACCAAACACATTTTATTTTGCCACGCTCACATACTAGCTTCAAAAATTATGAAATTTGAAACCTAGCAATAGTTTGACATCCCGGACCCAACAAAAGTGGTTTCATCGAATTCCGAGGTCGTTTGCAAAATATCTATTTTCCAGGGCTATATATTCTATATAGCGACCTTTTTGAAAATTCATTCGACCATAACTTTTGATTCCCGTTATGAAACTTCGATTTTTCAAATTCGTTAGAAAGGTATTGTGTAACGACCCAGAAAATCTGAACCAATTTAAAATTTTTAAATAGGCTAAAATAATGGATTTTAAATATTTAAAATAAATATTTTAAATAATGGCGATGAAAACTGAGTTTGAATCGACAATGGAAAACGAATATAATTAATTATAATTATAAATAAGGCCTGAAATGGCGTGGCAGTTTCAAAGATTGAATTCAAACTTTGTCGGACTGTATCGGGTGCAAAACAATCCGGATTTTAGTGAAATCAAAAACATTAGGATCTAATTGATGATATCTTTCCAACGAGTCTGACAAATCAAAATTTGATAGTGGGAATCAAAAGATATGTCCAGTTGAAAATTCTGAATAGTCGCTATGGAATTCAGGCCCTTAAAAATGAACATTTTGCAAACGACCTCGGATTTTGATGAAACCACTTTTGTTAGATCCGCAGTGTCAAGTTATTGCTAGGTTTCAAATTTCATAATTTTTCGAATCAATATGTGAGCGTGGCAAAGGAAAACGCGTTTGACCGGTTTCAGTTGATTTTAGTCGACTGGAAATTGGTCATTTTTCAAACGGTCTCAGAATTCGACGAAACTAGTTTTGTTAGGACCGTATCGTCAATACGAAGCTAGAAAATATTTTTCTGGAATTTTTCTAGTTAGTACGTGACCCCGGTAATTTGAAATGTACGTTTAAAATTCAATATAGTGATTTAAATGTAAATTCAACGGAAACTGATTGTAACGATCAAATCAGCTTGCGATACATATCCCATTGTGTTCGAAATGGGGGTTAAACGCTATGGACGACAGGCGGTGGGCCTCGTTTAGAGGTCGTATGTAAAAGTCAACCTATTTGCAAAATTAAATAATTAAATAAGAAAAAAAAATCTATTTTCCCTCCCTTTATCTTTCTTCCTGCCCCCCCCCCCGATTCATTAAGCAGAAAAAAAAGAACCCTAAAGCCATCGCGACGCTATCGCCAGCCCTCCCCTGAAGCGAACGCCACCGCCGCCCATCACCGCACCCTCCCTCCCTCGTACGTCGAACTCCCAGTGGCGCAACCCCCGAAGTCCCCCCCAGATCGCACGAGCTCCGACGAAGCCCCCCCGTTCGCGACGCTGAAGCCGCCGCCCCCTCGAAGCAGCTCCGCCTGCCGCCGACGTCATCTTCTCCCCCCCCCTTCGCAGCTAATCGGTGAGTATTTTATTTATTTTTATTTTTTTTATTTATTCTGTAAATTCTGATTTTCGAAAAAGGATTAAAACTGATTTTATAAAGATTTAAAAACTGATTATTATAAAGATTTAAAAACTGATTTTATAAAGGTATAAAACTGATTTTATAAAGATTTAAAAACTGATTATTATAAAGATTTAAAAACTGATTTTATAAAGGTATAAAACTGATTTTATAAAGGTATAAAACTGATTTTAAACAGGTTATAAATTGGATTTTTTAATTTAAACTTTAAAAAGAAAAAAAAGATTTCAGCTTTAAAATAGAAAAGGTTTGAACTTTAAAATAGAAAAAGTTTGAACTTTAAAATAGAAAAGGTTTGAACTTTAAAATAGGAAAGATCAGATTTTTAGAATGGAAAAGATCGTATTTTTTAAAATAGAAAAGACGGAGTTTTTATTAAGTAGAAGAAGTAAGATATGATTCTTATATTTTTAAAGCAATAAAAATATAATTTTTACATCATAGGAATATTAAAAATATAATCTTTGTTTTTAAAAATATGATCTTTATATATTGAATAACATAGTAAAAATTCGATTTTTACCTATGTAGAGAATACGGGCAACAAAGCGACACAAAGAGAGATTGGCGAAGATTTTATGCAAAGAAGATTCGTGGGATTGAATTAGCTATTCTGTGAGATTTCTGATTTAAAAATATTATATATGTGTGAAATAAAAATGAATTGCTATATAATATATATATATATATATATATATATATATATATATATATATATATATGTACGCCCCTCGTCCACAAACCATGGACGATATTTATTGGTTGAAATTGTTGTGAAAATTGATTGATAGTGAATGATTGTTTGGGATTGTTTGTGATTGATATTGGGTGATTGTGGTTGAAAAATACCCATTTGTGGTTGAGAAATATTTGGTTGAAACCACATAGGATTAGTTTGTGGAAATGAAATAAATATATACATGCCGCCTGCGTGCGAACTAGATGCATGATCCCCATTGTCAAAAACCGTGAGGTTTTAAGGTAGAGCGAGGAGCCGTACTAGGGACGGTCCCGGTTTAACTACCCTGCCGTTATGCTGCCGAAATTTTGAATAATATTCGTGTGTTTGAATTATTTTCATATGCTTAAACTATATTTATTCATTGAATAGAAAACATTCATGTGTTGAATTGATATTCATTCGTTGATTTGAAATTCATGTGTTGAATGGTATTCATATTTTGAAATAGATTGTTTGATAATAAAAATCACCTTTTATCGACTATATGAACTGTGTAAAATAATCTCGTTTCAAAGAAATTGTTTTATGATAAAAATCCCATTTTTATCACCAACTTGAACTATATAGAAAAATAGTGTTTTGAAATGAATTGTTTTACAATAAAAATCACATTTTTATTGTATGCATAAATCGTTGAAATGTGAAGTGTTAAAAATAGCCACTTGTTCAAAATAAACATATATGAGTTGAAATATTCATTAATTAGCTAATGAAATGATTTGCACCTATTTATGTAACATTAGAATGAATGGTGTTTTTAAACCAAATAGAAATCAAATATGAGGTTGAATAGAAAATGATAAATGATAAGAACTGTATATATATGTACATGCATATTCAATGAACAGGTTATAGCAAAGGGGCTAGAGAAGAGGAATAAAATTTTGTGCCCGACAAATAGGTACACATTTACTGCTTTGTTTGGGTGATGATTTTATGAGCCTGTTGGCTAGCCGCTTGGCTTTTTCTTTTTGAGATTAGAAGGACCGGGAACGCTATTTGCGATTTCCCGATGCTCCCGGTGCAGGGGAGGTTATGGCGAAATTTTCCAAAATTTTAAGGTGTTAGAAAAATATTTGAAGTGAAAACGATATGGAAATCATAGAATGAACTATATTTATATAAATATATAAATATAAATAAAATTAAAACGAAACGAAGCCGTGCAGTTCGTATTTTGAAACCGCGATTTCAAACGACTAGTGCGGGGAATCCGACCATTGGATTTTCCCGAAATCTCGACCGTCGGGTTCGCCTTGGAAATATCTTTCCAATGGCACCAACCTTGTAAAAATCCAACGGTTGGATTGTCTGGAATGTTTAATTCAAATCTGAAGAAAAACAGCGCCAGAAGCGATTATATTTATATATAAATATAAATATAATTTTAATTAATCGAATAGCGACGCTGCAGTTCGTATTTTGAAATCGAAACTTCAAACGATTGTACCGGGAGATCCGACCGTCAGATTTTCCCGAAACTGGAACCGTTGGATTCGTTTTGAAAAGTCCTTTCTAATGATGTAAATTTTGTGAAGATCCAACGGTTAGATTTTCAGAGATGTGTAAATCAAATCTGAAGAAAAACAGCGCCACGGCCGCTATATGGCCCGAAGCGTCGTTTTGAATAAATTAGCTATTTTAAAATAAATAAAAATAGCGATAAATAGTTATAAAATATCATAAGCGATATGGAATGGAAATAAACTGAATTTGCTTGATTTATGTTGTATTTGATGGTTGAATGTGTTTGGTGTGAAAATAACATTAAGGAACGAAATTGGTGTTGTCGAATAATTTAACCATTGAAATAAATTGATTTGAAATTCTAAATATACGTGAATTATTTGAAAAGGCCGAGTTAATTCTCATTTCAAATAATCGATCGACGATTGAAAGTCAAAGATGAAGACGGTGGTCGAAGACCGGAGATCTTCACCTCGTTTGGATGGTAACCGAGGTCCTGATTGGGAGGCATCCCGAAATATGGATAATGAGTGGTGATCGTCCAGACGTACGTGGTGATCGATGGGTTTGCGAGGTATTTAGTGCCTCCGGTTTCGTTCAGACCCAGAACGGACTTGTAAATGGACTGTGTGTCTGACATTGGATTTTATTCTATGTTGATTGATCTCTATTAAATATACATCTGTTTGGCGGCGGAGAATTTATTCTTTCGCTTAACGCCCTTCTCTGAGACGTACGAGCTCAGAGGTTGTATATCGATGGACATCAATCGCATGGCGTGAATTGCTTGTGTGGCATGCTAAGATGCAGTGATCAAGGCTTCTGTTGAAAAGCAAAGTCTTATGGTGATGATCAAAGCACCGCCTGTGTGGCGTAGCTTTGTGTATAACGTGATTTCGCGAGCCTCACACCCCGGTATGAACCTAAAACGGGAGAAGGACCTCAGGGAGGGCATGCGTTTCTTTCTAGCTAGGGTGGTGTCAGTGACCTACCAGCCCTGACATTTATATACTTTTCAACTATGTGGTTGTTGCTGTTGCGAGGCGCCTCGGTTTGATCGGACGATCCGGGTCCGATGGAGTCATTCGTTGGCTCGTTTACGCCCCAAAGGGCGGGGAAACGTATTGTTCAGGCATAATAATCCACATCGGTGGACCGGCCCTGACGATCTAAAGGCTTGTCTGCGCGCTTGCCTGTGGCTCGGGCTAGAGAGTCACGAATTCGGTAAGGACTATCTTTTGCCTTGGTTCATGACGGAAATCCAATTTCCAAATACGTGATCGTGCGGTTTCAATTGTATATATATATTTGGCGACATAGTGGCATGGGACGCTCATGTCGTCTATGATTGATAGTTATGATTTGAAATTGTTTTCAAAACATATAAACACTAGTAATAATATCAAATGCCTTGTTTTATTTGTATCAAGCATATTTGGCCGTTATAAGGTAAAAACTCTATCCTCCGGTTTGCGTTGCATTGTGTGATGGGAACTGAGTCTTATAACGGCTTCATTTTTATAAAAAGCATAACGATGTTTAAAAGAAAGATTTGTTTTAAAGCACTGGCAATCCAATGGAGTAAACCCGTTCCACGAAAGTGGCGTGGTCCTGTGATTAGCCAATTATATATGTGTTGAGTAGATTTCTCATACCAGTCCCATGACTGACTCGTAGTTTGTTTCACTTTCAAACTTGGGTGCCCCTTTTTCTACACGGGCAGCCTTGTATTCAGGTTTAGCTGGTTCTTTCTGGATAGCTGGAGCTGAAGATGGATTCTATCATTTATTTCTTTTTATGCTGTTCAGCTCCTATTGTACATATTTTGTTTATTTCCGCTGTAGACATTTATGTATAGCTGAACTGTATTTGTACTAAGTAAGATCCTGTATACTGCGTAACTCTGATGATTACTTTTATCCAGTATATTCTATTGTTCATATTCTTGTGTATTTATTTAATTCTGTTCTGCTATTATCTGTTTCTGTGTTATATTCCAAAGATAACCCTTACCTTCGTCTGTACGGGATTTTGGGTCGTCTCAACGTGGTATCAGAGCTTTGGTTAAGCTTAGTTCTGGAATATAACATTTGAACGAACTCGTCAGAAATAGAACCAGTAGAGTTCTAGGATGGGTAACTCAATACAGATAGGATCAGTAATATCCTAGTATGAGTAAAGCAGAACGAAATTACACCTCGATAGACACATTTACATTCAAGTATTTGTCTCTATATTTTGAAATATCTTTTCTGTTAACCTGACACTTGATCTGCTATTTGCAGAAGTACTAGAAAATGAGTGCCAGAAACAGAAGAAGTAATACTGACCCGGATATAGAAGCTCTATATATGAAATATAGAAATCTGGGTGGAAAACCCTTTTCGGGTGAGGAAGCAATTATGAAGACACAAGCTTGGATTCGTTCGGCTGAGAAAATCTTCGAAGCATTAAAGCTTAGAGATGACCAGAAAAGATTACTGGCCTCCTGGGCTCTCAAAGATGAAGCTTTATTCTGGTGGGATTCAGTTATCAAAGGTAATCCAGAAGGTGATATCACCTGGGACAGATTCAAAGTGATTTTCTTAGAAAGATTTATTCCTCCCGAAGCGACCGAACGGCTATGCGATGAATTTTCTTATCTGATACAAGGAGATATGACCATTCCCGAATATCATAAGAAATTCAATGAACTTTCTCGCTTTGCTCCTCATCTAATTCAAAATCCGAAGAAGAAAAATATGAGATTTATTCACGGGCTTCAAAGGAAATACCAGAATAAAGTATTAGGGCATGTGAAGCTTCCTTTTTCGGAAATGATATATATGGCCTATCAGTATGAAGATCTCCATAAGAAAGGAATGTTATGCGACGAAGAAGAAGTCAGTTCTAGTGACATAGCAGAGTCAGAAACTGATATTCCTGAGGCAAGTTCAATGTCTGAAGTCGGTAAGGAGCCCGAAGTAAATCGAAAAAGGGCCAGATCCGAAAAAGAACCAGTAACGACAGCTATATTGTAACACCCCGAATTTTAGTTAATACTAAAATTCACTAATTACAGGATAAATAATCTCAGACGTGGGAATTGGGGGTAACGGGCTGCGTTATTGCGTTCGTCTCGGAAAAATACGCGAAATAGAGTCCGAGTTTTCGAGAATCGGAGTCCGTATGGCCCGGTTATGGCCCAAAGAAGTTTGCAGAAAAATTAGAGCTAAAAACAGATTTAAGAATTTAAATTTTAATTTTAATTTAGAACCAGCGGGGCCAGGCGGGAAGATTCCCGCCCTAAGCATGTCGACAGGCCTGTCGACAGGGGTGTCGACTTGCCTGTCGACTTGCCTGTCGACATGGCGTGTCGAACCAGGGTGCTTGGGTGCACCAGATCTGGTTTTCTGGCTAGGGCTGGGCTTGGTTCTAGAGATTTCCTAAATCTAACGGACCTAAATTAATCTAGGGTTAATCTAAGGGCCTAAAACACTCTCTTAATCTATAAATACACCCTAAACCTACCTTAATCCATACTAGAAATAGAAATGAAGGCCTCATGCCGCCAAATTAAATCCTAGAAGGAGTTCCCATTAATCTAAGAAGGAAGTTTCAAGCTAATCCCTCTCATATCATTCTCTAATCATCACCATCTTCATAATTAGCAACTAATCCCTCTTCATAAGTTGGTTAATTTTGGGTTTGGTGAGTTTCTATCACTTTAGCATCAATTGTTAAAGTAAGTAGATTGGGTGTAATGAGACTTATGGTCTTAAATGCGGATTAGTGAGTTTGAATCATTTATAATGATATGTTACTCTATGTGGTTCTATGTTTATGCATATTTGATAAGTTGGTTTATGCATGCTTAATAAGTTGATTTATGCATGTTTAACAAGTTGGTTTATGCATGTTTAACAAGTGGATTTATGCATATTTAATGAGTGGAATTATGCATGTTTAACAAAGTGAGTTATGCAAGTTAAGTATATGTTTAAATGCAAGTTTAATGTGAAATGCAAGTTATGCATGCTTATGCAAGTGTATGGATGCTTATGCAAGTCATATATATGTTTAAATGCAAGATTTATGTGATATGCAAGTTATGCATGCTTATGCGAGTATATGAACACTTATGCAAGATATGTATATGCTTAAATGACATGATATGCAAGTTATGCATGTTTATGCAAGTATGTGAATGCTTATGCAAGTATGTGGATGCTTATGCAAGTATGTGAATGCTTATGTAAGTTATGTGTATGCTTAAATGCATGTTTAACATGTTATGCAAGATATGTGTATGATAATATGCAAGCTCATATGCAACATGTTATGCAAATCATGTGTATGATAATATGCAAGCTCATATGCAACATGTTATGCAAATCATGTGTATGATAATATGCAAGTTTGGGTTAAATGTAGTTGGGTTAATATATGCTCATATATGCAAGTTGACATCCTCTTAACCCATGACAAAGTTTTATGCTAAACCCATGATATTTGTGATGGATCTTCCCCTTTATTATGTCATGTAATGAGAACGATTTACATGGGGAACGATGGGGTTGGTAAATATGTTAATAAATGAATGATTGGGTATGATTAAGCATACCATAAAAATAAATTACCATAAGTGGGAATTTACCTATTGAGTTAGGTCTACCCCATGGGAATTTACCTATTGAGTTAGGTCTACCCATGTTATGGAAAACTTGATATTAATTAGGGATAATTAATATGGGGGTGATTAATTAGGTGTAATTAATCGACTAAGACACGAGGTTGGACTCATTTGTAGTGTAAAACTGCCCGGACCCGACCAGCTTAACCAGTTGCTACAAATGTCAGCCCAATGTGAGAGGTCTTAGCCATAAATTAAATACGTGATTAAGGTAAGGACACGAGGTTAGACTCTGTTATGACGTAAGACTGCCCGGATTCTACCGGCTTACCCAGGCGGTCATAACAGCCAGTCTAATGTGGGAGGTCTTTATGGGAGATCACGGTCTTAATTAATTAAGAAACACTTAACCATAGTAGCATGTAGTGGGACATGAGGGGTTAAGTGGGTGCCTTGGGTGGCATGAGGAAATTTTGTGGTTGCCTTGGGTGGCATGTGGAATCTAGTGGGTTGCCTTGGGTGGCAATAGAAAATACGATTAGAATACTTAACCAAGTGGAAACATGTAATTAAACATGATTAAAGGGTTAAGTGGGATACACTAGATATTTGACAAGCTTAAGTGGGTAGCTTGTGGAGGGCCCATTTCAACCAATATCCCAAACGTATCTTTGTGGGCTCGACCCATGTCGAGTGACGGGACACGCATATTGGGCTTGATTATAAGAGGCCAAAACGGGTTAGCGTTGGCAACGCAAGTCCAACGGGTTTCATATGCGTGTGTGGGCCCGGGCTGGTAGATAAGCCGTTGTTGCATCGTGTAGATATAAAGCCGTGCACAGTTAGTATTGGGTAGCCACTTTAGGGGAGTGATACACCCCACTGTGGGACCAGCACGGGTATCTACGGTAGGGAGCCGATCGCTCGGGGAGTAGTGGGTACACCTAATGAAGATAGGGGTAGACGGCACCTATGTAGGGGTACACGAAACTACTGGGTACACCTAGTGGAGATAGGGGCAGACGGCACCTATGTAGTGGGCTAGGGGTACATGAAACTAATGGGGAAATTTTCTAAGTCCTTGGAAGGGATCAACCTTTAAGTAGGAATGACTGGTGTGGTGCAGTTAGTAATTATCCTTGGGTGGGTAGATGCGTCCTGACGGTTATCTTAGTTTATCCTAAGTCTACCAAGCTGCTTAGTGTAGCCATTCATCCCCAGATATTACCGTAGGTCAAGTTTATGGCTTCTCTGGTTACTTTAATGATTGTATTGTTAAAGTTATAGGACTCACTCAGACTTATGTCTGACCCCGTTGTTTTTATCTTTTTCCCAACCCTCAGGTCCTACGGTGGATCCTAGCGGTAGTAGAACTTGATCGGATTGCTGTTCCAGTCTTTAGGAGCTTGGGTAGATGTAAAGCTCCAGTTATCCAGCTATCTTTTCTTTTGTTCTGGCTATTGTATGAGAGAGTGGGATTATGTACTTCTTTATTTTGATGGATATTGTACTTGACTTTTACCGTGGTTTTATGATGTAACCAGACATGTTTATTTCCGCTGTTATGAGATGATGTTTTAAAATTTCAAGTACTATTTATATCTGTCTTGTTGTAATTTTTCTGTTCTATATTCACTAAAATACTCCACCGATGCTATGGCATTCCCTTAGTGAGTGACCCTAGCGGGCGTGGGGTGTTACACGTGGTATCAGAGCAAAGGTTACCGGAACGGATAAAATTTTTAGAAAACTATTTTTCTAAAACATTTTTGGAAAAGATATTTTCAAAAACATGTCTTTTAAGAGAAAAGTTTTTGAAAGAAAAGCATAATCCCCAATAGCCATATCTATATCCTTCGAATTCTCCGTTTTGAATCTTTCCTTTTTCGTTTCAGCATGGCCGAGAATCTTAATCTTCCGGAGGGTGTGACGGTACCAGTATGGTATAGGAGATTGATGGAGGCTAGGGCCACCACTGCGGGTCCAGCAAATATTCCTCCACCAACCGTAGCACCCGATCTTCCTCCTCCCCCTCCTCCTCGCACGGATACTTTTGCTAAGACTTGCAAGGAATTTAAAGCTATGGGAGGGAAACCTTTTCAAGGATCTGAAACCTTTGTGGAGGCTAGAGATTGGCTTAAGGAGGTGGAAGAGTTGATAGATATCTTTGAGATGGAAGAAGGGAAGAAAGTCAAGTTGGCTGCTTGGTTAATGAAGGGAGAGGCCTCATTCTGGTGGGAGGTTACTAATGGAGAACGCCCCGTTGACTCTTGGGCGGATTTTAAGCAAAGATTTGTGGCAAAGTTTCTCTCAAGGGCGGAGGAAAACTTGTATATGGAAAGATTCTTGACTCTAAAGCAAGGAAATCTTTCGGTGAAGGAATATGTTAACAAGTTTAATCAATTGGCAAGGTTTGGCCTAGATATGGTGAATACACCGGAGAAGAAGGCTTTGCGGTTCGTGAAAGGCTTGAATGAACCTATGCATGGGTTGGCTATGACTCACATCCCTATGGGGGCCACCTTTGAGAAGCTAGTTGACATGGCACTCATGTATGAGGAAGAGAAGGGTCCTAATGCTAATAAGGCACCCGAGAAGAAGGGAGATCAAAAGAGACCTCAGCAACAACAACAAAGCAAAGGTGGGAAAGGCAACGGTGGCAAGAGCAAGAAGAAGAAGTGTTTCAATTGTGGGACACCTGGCCACCTAAGCAAGGATTGTCGCAAGAAGAAGAAGACTGGCTGCTTCTACTGTGGCGAAGCAGGGCATTTAGTGAAGGATTGCCCTAAGAAAGGGCAAAGGACGGGATCTACCTCAGGAGGACAGGTGCAAGCTCTTATGGCACCGAGTCAGGCTAGGGGGCAAGTACAGGCTCTCGCGGTTCCACCGATTCAAGAGAGAGGTAGAACTATTTCCGTTGAAAGTCTGGTTTTTCTATTTGACCATCCTGTCCGTACATTGTTTGATTCAGGCGCATCGCATTCGTTTATTTCATCATCATTAGTTGAGTTACTGCACTTAGACACCAGTCTGGTAGATGATCCCTTGGTTGTTTCAAACCCAATTGGGGGCTCCACTTATTTGTCCATGATATGTTTGGGTTTGAAGATTTTTATACTTAGCATTGAGTTTAGATGTGATGCTTTTGTATTGGGCTTCACGGGCTATGGGTTGATTTTGGGCATGGACTGGTTATCCAGTAATGGTGCCGTTCTTGATTGCGAAAGGAGAGTTGTTAGGCTCATGACCCGCTTGGGTAACACTCTCGAGATTTCTTGTAACCCCAGGGACTCTGTTATGCTAAGTTATCTTGAATCACTTGACGCTTCGGTCGAGAGTTTGCAATCTGTTAGAGTGGTCCGAGAATATCCGGATGTGTTTGAGGAGGTGAAGGGCTTACCTCCGAAGCGGGAGATTGACTTCCGAATATATTTGGTGGATAATGCTAAACCGGTATCTTTACCAGTGCGCCACATGGCTCCTCGTGAGAGGAGGGAACTCCATAAGCAAGTAGGGGAGTTGCTTGAGAAGGGGTTCATAAGACGGAGCATATCGGAGTGGGGTGCTCCAGTAGTATTTGCTACGAAGGCGGATGGGTCCCTCAGACTTTGTGTAGACTATAGAGAACTCAACAAGCTCACAAAGAAGAATAGACACCCATTGCCGAGGATTGATGATCTTTTCGATCAGTTGGTTGGCGCTTCAGTATTTTCTCAGTTGGACTTAGCCACGGGGTTTCATCAGTTGAGAGTGGCTGAGGATAGCATAGACAAGACTGCCTTTAGGACTCCGAATGGTTTCTATGAGTGGCTGGTAATGACATTTGGGTTGACGAACGCCCCTGCATACTTTGTTGATTTGATGAGTAGGGTGTTCAGGGAGTTCCTTAATAAATTCGTGGTGGTCTTTGTGGATGATATCTTGGTATTTTCTAAGAGTGAAGAAGAGCATGCCCTACATCTTGGGGAAGTGTTGAAGACTCTTCGAGCACATAGCCTTAAGGCTAAATTCTCTAAATGTCACTTCTGGAGGAAGGAAGTACGATTCTTGGGGCACGTGGTCTCCAAGGAAGGGATAGCTGTGGATCCCGCGAAGGTGGTATCAATTCAGGATTGGAAGGTTCCGAAGAATGCTACCGAAGTAAGAAGTTTCTTGGGGTTGGCGGGTTATTATAGGAAGTTTATTAAAGACTTCGCGAAGATATCAGCCCCATTAACCCGCTTAACAAAGAAGAATCTTGTTTTCACATGGGACGTAGATTGTGATGATGCGTTCCGACGGTTAAAGAGAGCTTTAACCACCGCTCCAGTTTTAGTGTTGCCAGATGGGGGCAAGCCATTTGTTGTCTATACCGATGCCTGTGGGACAGGACTTGGCGCAGTCTTAATGCAAGAGGGAAGGGTAATAGCCTATGGTGGAAGGCAGTTGAGGGCACATGAGAAAAATTACCCTACCCATGATCTCGAGCTGGCCGCTATTGTTTTTGCGCTTAAGATTTGGCGTCATTATCTTCTTGGTGAGAGATTCGAGTTGTTCACTGACCATAAATCATTGAAGTACTTATTCTCTCAGAAAGATTTAAACTTAAGACAGCAAAGGTGGATGGAGTTTTTAGCATCCTATGATTTCGAGATAGCGTATACCCCTGGCAAGGGTAACGTGGTGGCGGACGCCTTGAGCAGGAAGAGGTTGTCCTTGAGTCCATTGTTCGTGGAACGACAAAGCTTGGAATTTATCTCGATGTTTGATTTCAGACCTTCCGTTGACTATGTACCCGGTTTGCTAGCTTCTTTGGAAGTTAGACCTACTCTTTTGGGGCGGATTGGAGAAGCACAGAGGGGCGACCCACAGTTGGTTGAGTTAGTAGAGAAGCTCATAAGGGGGGAGTCGTCCAGCCATTTGAGTAGGTACACCCTAGACGATAGGGGGTACTTGCGCAGAGACGGTAGACTTTGTGTACTGCAAGACGAAGGTTTGAGGAAGGCTATTCTTGATGACGCACACCGTTCTAGGATGACCATTCATCCCGGTGGGGACAAGATGTACCAAGACATGAAGAGGGTTTTCTTCTGGGCCGGTATGAAGAAAGATGTGGCCGAGTATGTCGCTCGATGTTTGGTGTGCCAGCAAGTGAAGGCGGAGCAAAGGAAACCAGGTGGGTTGCTTCACCCATTGGAGGTTCCGCAATGGAAGTGGGATAGCGTCTCGATGGATTTTATTGACGGGTTACCCAGGTCGAGGAAGGGTAATACAGGAATTTGGGTGGTGGTAGATAGACTTACTAAGAGCGCCCATTTCATACCTGTGAAGAGCAAGAGGACTTCTCCATGGCTAGCTTCAGTATATCTTCGAGAGATAGTTCGATTACATGGGGTGCCCTCTAGCATAGTAAGTGATCGAGATCCTATCTTCACTAGCGAGTTCTGGAGAAGTTTGCAAGAAGCAGTGGGGACTCAATTGTGTCTGAGCACTGCATATCATCCTCAGACGGACGGCCAGACTGAGAGGGTGAATCGTGTTCTAGAAGACCTTTTGAGGCTTTGTATCTTAGATTTTGGAGGTACATGGGAAGAGCATCTTCCATTGGTAGAGTTCGCATATAATAACAGCTTTCAGTCCAGTATTGGTATGGCTCCTTTCGAAGCTCTCTATGGAAGGCCTTGTCGATCACCTACATGTTGGTGGGAATCTACGGATAAGATCTTGCTTGGGCCCGATATGGTTAGGGAGACTTCTGAGAAGATTGACTTGATTCGAAGAAGGATGAAAGCAGCGCATGATAGGCAGAAATCTTATGCGGACAAGAGAAGGACGGATCTTGAGTTTGAGGTTGGGGATATGGTTTTTGTTAAGGTATCTCCGTTGAGAAATATTGTTCGCTTCGGATCCGTTGGGAAGTTAGCACCGAGGTTTGTTGGGCCGTTTCCTATCAAGGAAAGGATTGGACGGATGGCATATAGGGTGGAGTTGTCCGACAGACTTAGTGGTGTTCATGATGTATTCCATGTATCACATCTGAGGAAGTGCTTACATGAGACCGCAGAGGTGGTAGAGCCGAGCTTGCTTAGAGATGTAGAGGTTGAGCGTGACGCGACGATTCGACGAGCTCCTACTCGCATCCTTGGGTCAGAGACTAGGAAATTGAGGAATCGAGAGGTTCAGCTAGTCAAAGTGCAATGGGGAGAAGATGAGAGCAACGCGACTTGGGAGACGGAAGCGAAGATGCGTTCATTGTACCCATTTCTTTTTGAGGGTATGTCTTTACTTTCTCCTTTATCGCTTGTCTAGTACTTATCTTATCTTTGGTATGTCCTCTCGTTAGTACCTTTGACCTTTAGATAGGGTAAACCTATGGTTGAAACATGTGTTTGAGACATGTTATGGTTGATGGATGCAAGTGGATGCAAGTGTTTGCTAGTGGTTGCTCGTGGATGCATATACACACACTCTAGGCACTAGATCGGCTCAGTCACTTCATGTTGCATATTGCATAAAATTGTGTGTAGGAAGATATATTTATGGATGTATAATGGTTGTGTTATCACATGGATGATGCATTTTGGTGAATGATTGTGCACTCATGTAGATATTGTATGTGTCGATAGGGTTCTCTCGCATACATAATGGATGCATGACACTATCATGGTTTGCATATGTTCATACATTAGATAGGGAACATACACACACACTTTTTGCATATGCTCATACATCATTAGAAACTGTTTAAGGACAATGGATGCCCGTGGTTGATGATTTGAGTAGATGGTTGTTTGGATGGTAGGATATGCATTCTCCTTAGCTTAGAGATTTCGGGGACGAAATCCTTTAAGGAGGGGAGAATGTAACACCCCGAATTTTAGTTAATACTAAAATTCACTAATTACAGGATAAATAATCTCAGACGTGGGAATTGGGGGTAACGGGCTGCGTTATTGCGTTCGTCTCGGAAAAATACGCGAAATAGAGTCCGAGTTTTCGAGAATCGGAGTCCGTATGGCCCGGTTATGGCCCAAAGAAGTTTGCAGAAAAATTAGAGCTAAAAACAGATTTAGGAATTTAAATTTTAATTTTAATTTAGAACCAGCGGGGCCAGGCGGGAAGATTCCCGCCCTAAGCATGTCGACAGGGCTGTCGACAGGCCTGTCGATAGGGGTGTCGACTTGCCTGTCGACTTGCCTGTCGACATGGCGTGTCGAACCAGGGTGCTTGGGTGCACCAGATCTGGTTTTCTGGCTAGGGCTGGGCTTGGTTCTAGAGATTTCCTAAATCTAACGGACCTAAATTAATCTAGGGTTAATCTAAGGGCCTAAAACACTCTCTTAATCTATAAATACACCCTAAACCTACCTTAATCCATACTAAAAATAGAAATGAAGGCCTCATGCCGCCAAATTAAATCCTAGAAGGAGTTCCCATTAATCTAAGAAGGAAGTTTCAAGCTAATCCCTCTCATATCATTCTCTAATCATCACCATCTTCATAATTAGCAACTAATCCCTCTTCATAAGTTGGTTAATTTTGGGTTTGGTGAGTTTCTATCACTTTAGCATCAATTGTTAAAGTAAGTAGATTGGGTGTAATGAGACTTATGGTCTTAAATGCGGATTAGTGAGTTTGAATCATTTATAATGATATGTTACTCTATGTGGTTCTATGTTTATGCATATTTGATAAGTTGGTTTATGCATGCTTAATAAGTTGATTTATGCATGTTTAACAAGTTGGTTTATGCATGTTTAACAAGTGGATTTATGCATATTTAATGAGTGGAATTATGCATGTTTAACAAAGTGAGTTATGCAAGTTAAGTATATGTTTAAATGCAAGTTTAATGTGAAATGCAAGTTATGCATGCTTATGCAAGTGTATGGATGCTTATGCAAGTCATATATATGTTTAAATGCAAGATTTATGTGATATGCAAGTTATGCATGCTTATGCGAGTATATGAACACTTATGCAAGATATGTATATGCTTAAATGACATGATATGCAAGTTATGCATGTTTATGCAAGTATGTGAATGCTTATGCAAGTATGTGGATGCTTATGCAAGTATGTGGATGCTTATGCAAGTATGTGAATGCTTATGCAAGTTATGTGTATGCTTAAATGCATGTTTAACATGTTATGCAAGATATGTGTATGATAATATGCAAGCTCATATGCAACATGTTATGCAAATCATGTGTATGATAATATGCAAGCTCATATGCAACATGTTATGCAAATCATGTGTATGATAATATGCAAGTTTGGGTTAAATGTAGTTGGGTTAATATATGCTCATATATGCAAGTTGACATCCTCTTAACCCATGACAAAGTTTTATGCTAAACCCATGATATTTGTGATGGATCTTCCCCTTTATTATGTCATGTAATGAGAACGATTTACGTGGGGAACGATGGGGTTGGTAAATATGTTAATAAATGAATGATTGGGTATGATTAAGCATACCATAAAAATAAATTACCATAAGTGGGAATTTACCTATTGAGTTAGGTCTACCCCATGGGAATTTACCTATTGAGTTAGGTCTACCCATGTTATGGAAAACTTGATATTAATTAGGGATAATTAATATGGGGGTGATTAATTAGGTGTAATTAATCGACTAAGACACGAGGTTGGACTCATTTGTAGTGTAAAACTGCCCGGACCCGACCGGCTTAACCAGTTGCTACAAATGTCAGCCCAATGTGAGAGGTCTTAGCCATAAATTAAATACGTGATTAAGGTAAGGACACGAGGTTAGACTCTGTTATGACGTAAGACTGCCCGGATTCTACCGGCTTAACCAGGCGGTCATAACAGCCAGTCTAATGTGGGAGGTCTTTATGGGAGATCACGGTCTTAATTAATTAAGAGACACTTAACCATAGTAGCATGTAGTGGGACATGAGGGGTTAAGTGGGTGCCTTGGGTGGCATGAGGAAATTTTGTGGTTGCCTTGGGTGGCATGTGGAATCTAGTGGGTTGCCTTGGGTGGCAATAGAAAATACGATTAGAATACTTAACCAAGTGGAAACATGTAATTAAACATGATTAAAGGGTTAAGTGGGATACACTAGATATTTGACAAGCTTAAGTGGGTAGCTTGTGGAGGGCCCATTTCAACCAATATCCCAAACGTATCTTTGTGGGCTCGACCCATGTCGAGTGACGGGACACGCATATTGGGCTTGATTATAAGAGGCCAAAACGGGTTAGCGGTGGCAACGCAAGTCCAACGGGTTTCATATGCGTGTGTGGGCCCGGGCTGGTAGATAAGCCGTTGTTGCATCGTGTAGATATAAAGCCGTGCACAGTTAGTATTGGGTAGCCACTTTAGGGGAGTGATACACCCCACTGTGGGACCAGCACGGGTATCTACGGTAGGGAGCCGATCGCTTGGGGAGTAGTGGGTACACCTAATGAAGATAGGGGCAGACGGCACCTACGTAGGGGTACACGAAACTACTGGGTACACCTAGTGGAGATAGGGGCAGACGGCACCTATGTAGTGGGCTAGGGGTACATGAAACTACTGGGGAAATTTTCTAAGTCCTTGGAAGGGATCAACCTTTAAGTAGGAATGACTGGTGTGGTGCAAGTAGTAATTATCCTTGGGTGGGTAGATGCGTCCTGACGGTTATCTTAGTTTATCCTAAGTCTACCAAGCTGCTTAGTGTAGCCATTCATCCCCAGATATTACCGTAGGTCAAGTTTATGGCTTCTCTGGTTACTTTAATGATTGTATTGTTAAAGTTATAGGACTCACTCAGACTTATGTCTGACCCCGTTGTTTTTATCTTTTTCCCAACCCTCAGGTCCTACGGTGGATCCTAGCGGTAGTAGAGCTTGATCGGATTGCTGTTCCAGTCTTTAGGAGCTTGGGTAGATGTAAAGCTCCAGTTATCCAGCTATCTTTTCTTTTGTTCTGGCTATTGTATGAGAGAGTGGGATTATGTACTTCTTTATTTTGATGGATATTGTACTTGACTTTTACCGTGGTTTTATGATGTAACCAGACATGTTTATTTCCGCTGTTATGAGATGATGTTTTAAAATTTCAAGTACTATTTATATCTGTCTTGTTGTAATTTTTCTGTTCTATATTCACTAAAATACTCCACCGATGCTATGGCATTCCATTAGTGAGTGACCCTAGCGGGCGTGGGGTGTTACATATATGCTCTAACTGCAATAAGCAAGGACATCTCTCGATAAGTTGCCGATCTCTAAAGAAACCAAAAAGGGATGAGTCTAAATCCAAGAATAAGTTTCAAGCGACCCGGGAGTGTAATCTTTGTCATAAGACGGGTCATATAAAGAGAGATTGCTGGCTGTTAAAAAAGACCAATGTGGTTCAGGTAAATGAAGTACCAGAAACTTCTGAGCCCTCAGCTAATCAAGAAAGGGCCGATGTTTTAGAAGGCACGCTTACTGTCAAAAACATTCCAGTCACAGTACTGTTTGACACAGGCGCGTCACGAAGTTTCATTGCCAAAGATGCAGCTAAGAAACTGGATTTGAATTTGAAAAAGCTCAAGGAACCAATGACTGTTCAGAATCCGGTTGGGGGTTCCATCGATCTCAGTTGGATTTGTAGAGTTCCAGTTTCTTTCTCTCGTTATCGGTTCCCTACCATCGCAGCCGTCATGAATTTTAAAGAGTTTGATCTTATCTTGGGATTAGACTGGTTAACCAAATATGAAGCTGAAGTTAAATGCGCCGACAGAGTCGTAAAGGCGAAGATTAAATCAGGTGATTATATAACCATTCCCTGTAAAGGTCAGAATGCTAATAGAAAAGACTTCTGGGCAGCTTTAAATGTTTCTCCAGCCCAAGTAGAAAATATCCCTGAAATCACTGAGAATATTCCTGACCTCATTAAAGATATTCCTGTTGTCAAGAACTATGCGGATGTGTTCGAAGAAGTTGTTCGCTTACCTCCGCAAAGAGAAATAGACTTCAAAATTGCTTTAATTCCCAATGCAAGGCCGGTAGTTCACGCTATTCGAAGAATGTCCTTGAAAGAGAAGGAGGAATTAGACAACCAAACACGACAGCTAGTATGGAAAGGTCTGATCAGGCCTAGTTTCTCTGATTGGGGTGCAGCAGTGGTATTTGTCCCAAAATCTGACGGTACTCTACGACTATGCGTGGATTATCGTGATCTGAACAAGCAAACAATAAAGAACAAGTATCCATTGCCGCGGATTGATGATTTGTTAGATCGATTAAATGGAGCACAGGTATTCTCACGAATGGACCTAGCTACAGGTTTCCATCAACTTCGAATTGCCGAAGAGTGTGTTCCAATGACAGCGTTCAGAGGCCCCGACTTATTCTACGAGTGGTTAGTAATGCCGTTCGGCTTATGTAACGCTCCAGCTTACTTCGTCGATCTAATGAATAGAGTGTTCAGAGGAGTCTTGAATAAGTTTGTTCTGGTTTTTATTGATGATATTCTAATCTTCTCTAAATCAAAGGCCGAACATGAAAAGCATCTGGAACAGGTTCTAGAAATCCTCAGAAGGAATGTATTGAAAGCCAAGTTTTCCAAATGTATATTCTGGCAAGATGAAGTAAAATTTCTGGGCCACGTTGTATCGAAAGAAGGAATTGCTGTGGATACAAGCAAAATCACAGCTATTCAGAACTGGAAACAGCCCAGCACCCCCACTGAAGTCCGTAGTTTTCTCGGATTGGCTAGCTATTACCGGAAGTTCGTTAAAAACTTTTCGAAGATATCTGGTCACTTAACGAAGCTTACAAAGAAGCATTCTAAATTTAAATGGACTCCAGAGAGTGAGGAAGCTTTCGAAGAGCTAAATTTGAGATTAACTACAGCTCCAGTGCTAACCATCATCGATGGCAACCAAGATTTGAAAGTCTGGACTGATGCTTCTAGAGAAGGCCTTGGCGCCGTGTTAATGCAAAGAGGTCAAGTAATTGCTTATGCTAGCCGTCAACTTAAGCCGCACGAGAAAAACTATGTAACTCATGATCTTGAGTTATTGGCTATCATATTCTCTTTGAAAATCTGGAGACACTATCTTCTGGGCGAGAGATTTGAACTGTTTACAGATCACCAGTCGTTAAAGTATCTGTTTACTCAGAAGGACTTAAATTTGAGGCAGCAGCGTTTGCTGGAGTTTCTTGCAGCATATGACTTTGAAATTATATATACTCCAGGGAAAGCCAATGTCGTGGCCGACGCGTTAAGCCGAAAGAATGAGATGATCGCCAGTTTCATCATTGCGACTTCGTTGATTGATAAGATATCGGCTCTCCAAGAAGACGACCAATTTATCAAAGGAATAAGTCAGCGAATCCGTGAGGGCAATGCTTCGGATTTCCAGCTAGACAGCGAAGGGATTCTGAGGTTAGAAGGGCGAATTTGCGTTCCAGATATTCCTGAACTCAGAAGGGACGTACTGGATGAATGTCACAAATCTAAGCTCAGTATCCATCCAGGTGTGAATAAAATGTATAATGATATCAAACGCACATTCTGGTGGAAGTCGTTAAAAAGAGACATCTCGATATATGTTAGTCGATGCCCTACTTGCCAACTAGTCAAGAGCGACCAACAGAAATTGGCTGGATTATTACAACCGCTAGAAGTTCCTGGTTGGAAGTGGGAGCATATCTCTATGGATTTCATTGATGGTTTGCCCAGGACCAGAAAAGGAAATGACAGTATTTGGGTGATCGTAGATCGTTTCACGAAGACCGCCCATTTTATACCTGTCAAATCAAATAGAACCGCTCAGAGTCTGGCGCAGATATACTTCAGGGGAATAGTTAGACTACATGGAGTGCCGCTCATCATAGTCAGTGATAGAGATACAATATTCACTAGCAAATTCTGGGAAGCATTTCAAGTCGAGCTGGGAACGAAGTTGAACTTAAGCACCGCTTATCATCCTAAGACAGACGGTCAGACTGAGAGGGTGAATCGCATTCTAGAAGATTTATTGCGGGCTTGTGTTCTAGATTTCGGTGGATCATGGGAAGACCATCTACATTTGGCTGAATTCTCTTATAACAACAGCTACCAGGCGAGTCTGACAATGTCTCCATTCGAAGCATTGTATGGTAGACCGTGCCGATCTCCTGCTTGTTGGGTCGAGCCTGGAAATAGACTTGTGTTGGGTCCTGATATGATTCGAGAAGCTGCCGACAAAGTCGATTTTATTAAGAAGCGATTACTCGCCGCTCAAAGCCGACAAAAGAGTTATGCCGATAGAAGAAGAAGAAATATATCATTTGAAGTTGGCGACTATGTATATTTGAAAGTATCGCCGATGAGAGGAGTTATCCGGTTCGGTAAAACTGGAAAGTTAGCGCCCAAATTCATAGGTCCGTTTCCTATTCTGGAACGGATTGGGACTCTCGCTTACAGCGTCAAACTGCCTGACTGGTTGCCTGGAGTGCATGATGTATTTCATATATCTCAACTTCGAAAGCACGTTCATGATCCAGACTTGATCGTGGAAGAAGCAGCTCAGCAGGACATTGAAATTACTCCAGAATTGGCCGTGAGACGTGAGCCGCTAAAGATTATCGGCAAAGAAACCAAAGAGCTGAGGAACAAGAAAGTTCACTTAGTCAAAGTGCAATGGAGTGGAGATCCGCGAGATTGTACTTGGGAAACTGAGGAGAGCATTCAGAAAGCTTATCCTAGATGCCGAGTAGATATCTCTGATTGACTCTGGTGCAAGGTACATTTACCCTACTTTGCATTACCATTCAATTCTCACTCTATTGTTATTTTCTTTTCATAGATTGCACTTTTAATTATGTGGTCTGAAGGATTTTAAAAGGGGGTATAAAATTTGATTAGTATATTTTTAAAGGTTAAAAACAATTGGATTGGTTGTTGTGTTGTGCGATTGTAGATTTATCAAACCACTTTCGACTTTGTTCCTTTTCGGGGACGAAAAGTTTTAAGTGGGGGAGATTGTAACGACCCAGAAAATCTGAACCAATTTAAAATTTTTAAATTGGCTAAAATAATGGATTTTAAATATTTAAAATAAATATTTTAAATAATGGCGATGAAAACTGAGTTTGAATCGACAATGAAAAACGAATATAATTAATTATAATTATAAATAAGGCCTGAAATGGCGTGGTAGTTTCAAAGATTGAATTCAAACTTTGTCGGACTGTATCGGGTGCAAAACAATCCGGATTTTAGTGAAACCAAAAACATTAGGATCTAATTGATGATATCTTTCCAACGAGTCTAACAAATCGAAATTTGATAGCGGGAATCAAAAGATATGTCCAGTTGAAAATTCTGAATAGTCGCTATGGAATTCAGGCCCTTAAAAATGAACATTTTGCAAACGACCTCGGATTTCGATGAAACCACTTTTGTTAGATCCGCAGTGTCAAGTTATTGCTAGGTTTCAAATTTCATAATTTTTCGAATCAATATGTGAGCGTGGCAAAGGAAAACGCGTTTGACCGGTTTCAGTTGATTTTAGTCGACTGGAAATTGGCCATTTTTCAAACGGTCTCAGAATTCGACGAAACAAGTTTTGTTAGGACCGTATCGTCAATACGAAGCTAGAAAATATTTTTCTGGAATTTTTCTAGTTAGTATGTGACCCCGGTAATTTGAAATGTACGTTTAAAATTCAATATAGTGATTTAAATGTAAATTCAACGGAAACTGATTGTAACGATCAAATCAGCTTGCGATACATATCCCATTGTGTTCGGAATGGGGGTTAAACGCTATGGACGACAGGCGGTGGGCCTCGTTTAGAGGTCGTATGTAAAAGTCAACCTATTTGCAAAATTAAATAATTAAATAAGAAAAAAAAATCTATTTTCCCTCCCTTTATCTTTCTTCCTGCCCCCCCCCCCCCCGATTCATTAAGCAGAAAAAGAAAAAAAAACCCTAAAGCCATCGCGACGCTATCGCCAGCCCTCCCCTGAAGCGAACGCCACCGCCGCCCATCACCGCACCCCCCCTCCCTCGTACGTCGAACTCCCAGTGGCGCAACCCCCGAAGCCCCCCCAGATAGCACGAGCTCCGACGAAGCCCCCCCGTTCGCGACGCTGAAGTCGCCGCCCCCTCGAAGCAGCTCCGCCTGCCGCCGACGTCATCTTCTCCCCCCCCCCCCTTCGCAACTAATCGGTGAGTATTTTATTTATTTTTATTTTTTTTATTTATTCTGTAAATTCTGATTTTCGAAAAAGGATTAAAACTGATTTTATAAAGATTTAAAAACTGATTATTATAAAGATTTAAAAACTGATTTTATAAAGGTATAAAACTGATTTTATAAAGATTTAAAAACTGATTATTATAAAGATTTAAAAACTGATTTTATAAAGGTATAAAACTGATTTTATAAAGGTATAAAACTGATTTTAAACAGGTTATAAATTGGATTTTTTAATTTAAACTTTAAAAAGAAAAAAAAGATTTCAGCTTTAAAATAGAAAAGGTTTGAACTTTAAAATAGAAAAAGTTTGAACTTTAAAATAGAAAAGGTTTGAACTTTAAAATAGGAAAGATCAGATTTTTAGAATGGAAAAGATCGTATTTTTTAAAATAGAAAAGACGGAGTTTTTATTAAGTAGAAGAAGTAAGATATGATTCTTATATTTTTAAAGCAATAAAAATATAATTTTTACATCATAGGAATATTAAAAATATAATCTTTGTTTTTAAAAATATGATCTTTATATATTGAATAACATAGTAGAAATTCGATTTTTACCTATGTAGAGAATACGGGCAACAAAGCGACACAAAGAGAGATTGGCGAAGATTTTATGCAAAGAAGATTCGTGGGATTGAATTAGCTATTCTGTGAGATTTCTGATTTAAAAATATTATATATGTGTGAAATAAAAATGAATTGCTATATAATATATATATATATATATATATATATATATATATATATATATATATGTACGCCCCTCGTCCACAAACCATGGACGATATTTATTGGTTGAAATTGTTGTGAAAATTGATTGATAGTGAATGATTGTTTGGGATTGTTTGTGATTGATATTGGGTGATTGTGGTTGAAAAATACCCATTTGTGGTTGAGAAATATTTGGTTGAAACCACATAGGATTAGTTTGTGGAAATGAAATAAATATATACATGCCGCCTGCGTGCGAACTAGATGCATGATCCCCATTGTCAAAAACCGCGAGGTTTTAAGGCAGAGCGAGGAGCCGTACTAGGGACGGTCCCGGTTTAACTACCCTGCCGTTATGCTGCCGAAATTTTGAATAATATTCGTGTGTTTGAATTATTTTCATATGCTTAAACTATATTTATTCATTGAATAGAAAACATTCATGTGTTGAATTGATATTCATTCGTTGATTTGAAATTCATGTGTTGAATGGTATTCATATTTTGAAATAGATTGTTTGATAATAAAAATCACCTTTTATCGACTATATGAACTGTGTAAAATAATCTCGTTTTAAAGAAATTGTTTTATGATAAAAATCCCATTTTTATCACCAACTTGAACTATATAGAAAAATAGTGTTTTGAAATGAATTGTTTTACAATAAAAATCACATTTTTATTGTATGCATAAATCGTTGAAATGTGAAGTGTTAAAAATAGCCACTTGTTCAAAATAAACATATATGAGTTGAAATATTCATTAATTAGCTAATGAAATGATTTGCACCTATTTATGTAACATTAGAATGAATGGTGTTTTAAAACCAAATAGAAATCAAATATGAGGTTGAATAGAAAATGATAAATGATAAGAACTGTATATATATGTACATGCATATTCATTGAACAGGTTATAGCAAAGGGGCTAGAGAAGAGGAATAAAATTTTGTGCCCGACAAATAGGTACACATTTACTGCTTTGTTTGGGTGATGATTTTATGAGCCTGTTGGCTAGCCGCTTGGCTTTTTCTTTTTCTTTTTGAGATTAGAAGGACCGGGAATGCTATTTGCGATTTCCCGATGCTCCCGGTGCAGGGGAGGTTATGGCGAAATTTTCCAAAATTTTAAGGTGTTAGAAAAATATTTAAAGTGAAAACGATATGGAAATCATAGAATGAACTATATTTATATAAATATATAAATATAAATAAAATTAAAACGAAACGAAGCCATGCAGTTCGTATTTTGAAACCGTGATTTCAAACGACTAGTGCGGGGAATCCGACCATTGGATTTTCCCGAAATCTCGACCGTCGGGTTCACCTTGGAAATATCTTTCCAACGGCACCAACCTTGTAAAAATCCAACGGTTGGATTGTCTGGAATGTTTAATTCAAATCTGAAGAAAAACAGCGCCAGAAGCGATTATATTTATATATAAATATAAATATAATTTTAATTAATCGAATAGCGACGCTGCAGTTCGTATTTTGAAATCGAAACTTCAAACGATTGTACCGGGAGATCCGACCGTCGGATTTTCCCGAAACTGGAACCGTTGGATTCGTTTTGAAAAGACCTTTCTAATGATGTAAATTTTGTGAAGATCCAACGGTTAGATTTTCAGAGTTGTGTAAATCAAATCTGAAGAAAAACAGCGCCACGGCCGCTGTATGGCCCGAAGCGTCGTTTTGAATAAATTAGCTATTTTAAAATAAATAAAAATAGCGATAAATAGTTATAAATTGTAATGACCCGGATCCTTATGGTTTAATTTTAAATATTTAATATGGATTTAAATATTGGGAGGGGATAATATAAATGGAATTTTATATTATGTTATTAGTTTAATAATCAATTTCGATTTAAAATCGAATATATTAAAATAACAGAATACGAAAATGGATTTAGATTGAATTCAAAATTTTGATTTGAATTGAAAACAGTTCAAATAATTAATAGGGAATTTTATTTGAATTTATAACAATAATGATATTTATTTATTTATCGAGGAAATAAATTGTCTACAATTAATTTATATTGAATTAAATTAATATCTTCTACAGACGATCGAATTGGACTTTGTGACCTATCCCAGTATGTTCGGAATAGTGGTATTACCCTAGAAATGACATTTGTTGGGTTCAGAATGGAGTTCAGAGTCGTGGAGTATTTTAATTAAAGGATAACCGGTTTAATTAAATTTAAATCAAAAAGAAAAGTCTCTCCTTCCTTTTGTGGATATCAACCAAAGACGTTGGGTTCTTTAACTCCACAATCTAATGGCCTCTCTGTCTCATTTAATACCGCACCCCTCTTCTATTTATTACCTCCCGTCCTCAGAAAATAAAATCAAAATCACAAATGAAAACCGAAATCGATTTCCGTCGTCCCACTTTAAAATCACTCTCCTTTTCATTTTAGAATCAAATCGAAACAGAAGGGGAAAATCGCAAGTCAAACCACCGCGACTCTAAGGCGAGCGCGATAGGTGGAGCAGAAGGCGTCGAAATCATTGGTTGGGGGTTCGATTCTATTTCAGGATGATGGCGATCTGAAGTGTGAGGTCGAGGTACTTGGCTCCATCGTAATTTAGGAGTTCGCGATAACTTGTTTTGGGTTAAATCGGTTCTGGTATGGGGTGTGCGGAGTCGCGATTCACGATGAAGCTATGGTCGATTTCATGAAGTCGGAAATGAATTCGGTGATGGCATCGAGGTCCTGAAGCATGCGCTGTTTCAAAAGGGATGTCTGTTTGTCCTAGTTCTCGATTTTGTCTGGAGCAGACTTGCGGTTCTGGGATGATTTCTGGAAGAAGCCGACGTTGATTTTGGATGGGAGGAGTACACTGTGATGGCAGCAGAGGCCAACGCTGGACTGGATTGAAGTGTTGAGGTGAGGAGTGAAGATGTTAGACCGTTGGGTTGTGAGGAGCAGTTGATTCGAAGTTCGTCGGGAAAGAAAAAGAGTTAGCGGCCTAAATCAAGGATTAAAGGTAATTAATTATATTTTTAAATTTATTTAATGACCATAAGCTTAATAAAAATAATAATTGCCTGTATAAAATTCATATGATATCAGATGCGAACGTCGTCGATTTGTTGAGCTCGTATAAACTTAAGCTTCGCAATGGAGTTCAGTTTGAATTTTGAAGTCTCTTAGGATTTTATTTAAAAGTCAGAATGAGCTGCCAATTAAAACCCTGGTGAGTAAACCTCACTCACCATTTAATTAGAATTATTTCTAGTTGTTAAAAATAATTGCTATGCTTGTTTGAATATTGTTTGGCTGATTAAAAATATATATTAGTTATTTAGGACTATTATATATATATATTGGGTTGATTGATTGGTTGGATTCCCGCAGTCTCATTAGCGGATGCTCGCGGTACCATAGCGGATGATTACCCTATACGCCCCACGCTATGATTAGTGGATGACCTTCTATACCGCGATATTCTGCCTCGAAGCAGGATGGGTATTACTATGTTGACTAACGTCTGTGGATGCAGGAAAAACAGGTTGGAGGAATCCAACTGGATTCCTCAAAAATATATTATCTGTTTGTTGTTTGTTTGATTTCATATATATTCATATATGATGTGTTAAAAATCAAATGATTGAAATTTGGTTGATTTGATTGTTTAAAATATCAATGGGGCTTGAATATTGATTTATAAAAATATCGAAATGAGTATTTGAATTTAAAAAGTGAATTCTATTTTTATAAATAGAATTTGAATTTTAAATAAGACTATAGAAAGTATTTAACTTGTTCGAAGGTATATAAAACAAGTAATTGAATTTATAAACTTTTTTATAAATGAAAAGATGGGATTTGAATCGAATTTACAAACTTGGTTTATAAATGAAAATATGGGATTTGAATTGAATTTATAAACTTTGTTTATAAATGAAAAGATGGGATTTGAATCGAATTTACAAACTTTGTTTATAAATGAAAGGATGGAATTTGAATCGAATTTATAAAGTTGTTTATAAATGAAAGGATGGAATTTGAATCGAATTTATAACGTTGTTTATAAATGGAAAGGTGGGATTTGAATTGAAGTTATAAACGTTGTTTATAAATAATGCAGAGAATTCAAATGGACTTTGAATATAAGGAATTGAAATAGAATTTGAATATAGAAATTCAAATGGACTTTAAACTATAGATTTGAATATAGAAATTCAAATGGACTTTAAACGATTTGAATATAGAAATTCAAATGGACTTTGAATATAAGGAATTGAAATAGAGATTTGAATAATCGAATTCAAATGGAGTTTAACTATGGAATTTGAATATAGAAATTTAAATAGACTTTGAATATAGAATTTGAACTATAGATTTGAATATAGAAATTCAAACGGACTTTTTATTTTAGGATTTGAATAAGAGAAGACAATAGAATTTGATATATAGAAATTGAATAATAGAAGCGAATTGGAGTTTGAATATAGAATTCAAAATATTAAAAGGAGAAACAGACTAAAGAAATAATCAACGAATTGAGTTAAAACGATTTGGTATAGTTAAAATAGATTGGACAGGTATAGACATACAGGAGACAGGTATGGAATAAAGTATAGAAGTGAAATAAATAGAATGCCCGACAAAAAGGTACGTATTTAATTTCCATATGAGATTTTATGCACCGTATCGGCAAGCCGCTTGGCTTTTTCTTTTTCTTTTTGAGATGAGAAGGACCGGGAAAGCTATTTGAAATTTCCCGATGCTCCCGCTACAAAGGAGGTTATGGCGAATTTTTCCGGGAATTTAAGGAGATAGAATATTTTTAAGATAATTTGATAGTTAGAGATTAACATAACAAAATATATAGAAGTCGATTAGAAAACGAACTTAGAAATAGAATAGTAAAATAAAAAGGGAAGTATAAGAATAAAATCTCGTAGGTATAGAAAGAGAAAATGTATATGTGTTTAAAGGTGAAAAATCAGTTGTATGGTATTGATTATTCGAGTAAGTAGTCTTGTCTGTTTTGACGTTAAATGTTATTCAGTCAAGGTCTGAGAGGTAATTATACCCCAACTTGGTTGATTTCATGATATACCGATAAGTAGCAAGATTCAGGCTCGAAGACCAATGTGGAATAAGAATTAGTTAAATACTGTATTTGGGTTGTCGTAACGATGTTTTACACAACATATGTTTTAACCCAAATGAAATGTAAGCTTGGAAATAGAATATAGATTATTTTCTAAGTATAGAAATAAACGAGATTGGAAAAGAGATAAGTAATTGGAATATTTTCCAATTATAAATAACATATATTTTCTAAAGTTTAGAAAATAAAAAGAAGGCGATATATGGAAATGTTTTCCAAATAACGTATAAGGCCAATATGGTTATTGAAAATATTTGGTTAACAAATATTGATAAGAAATAGAGAAGAGATTTAATTAATGGAATATTAATTAAAGGCTCAGTGATTGTTGGATGTTTGGATGAACACTTGTTTTATTCGATAGTTAAATCATCGACTATCGAAACACTTGTTTTTATTCAATAGTTAAATCACAGACTATCGAAGTTTTGACCATCGTTGTCAATATGGAGAGACCGGTTGGATTATTATCCGAAGAACCACTCCATATCGGCAGTAGCGTGTGAATCAGATTATATAAAGATAATCGAAGATGGAGTAGAGTGCAAGGAATTTTTCTATTAATAGAAATAGTGCCTTCGGTTCATCCTGTTCCTGGGTGACTTGTATGGATGAATGTCTGACAGAGTATTTCCAGACGATCACGTATATTGATTTCTCCAATCGTACCAAGAGTGGAAGCGGAGAAGGAAACTTCTTTTAGCTAACACGTAATGTACTGTTGAGTACGTCAATCGGTGATTTGATGGATTTGACGATGTGACATTCGAAGTGAATATGGCGTGATGATAAAGCGTAGCTTCTAGCCTCATCAACCGGTAAATGACAGAAATCGGGCAAGCAGCATGGCTATGTAGGTCGCACCTATTAGGGTGTATAATCACCTGATCTAGAGTTTCATTTACTTCTAAAAATCTATTGTCGATGCTGTCCCATTCGGGAAACGGTTGCTGATCCCAATCGTTGGTGATATACATTCGATACACTCAAGCGAAATGAGTGGTCGGTCATGTGTGGCTGAGTTGCAAGATGTTCTTGTTGAACTCGGTGTATTCTCCTCTAGAGATATACCAGCGGAAGGTGGTCCCATACCTTGTCATAGTTGGAAATCCATTACCCAATACGTGCTTGCGGTTTATGATTTGTATATATATGTGGAACGTGAGATGCAAACGTTCCACTAGATTGTTATTTACTTGATTTAGACATTATTATAATATCAAAAGAGTTTTGATATAAAGATAAATCAAGTGTTTGGATTCTCATAAGGGAAAAACCCGTTCCGTGTTATACGGCGTGGTCTTATGAGATATCATTTAGTTTTCTGAAACTGTTTTAAACTGTTTACTCATACCAGTCCCATGACTGACCCGGAGTTTATTTTGTTTTGTTCTACCTAAACTCTTGGGTGCCTAAATTTGTACGGGCAGTCAAGTAGTTCAGGATTTTTCAGATATATCTAAAGGAGCTTGGAGCAGGAGGCTTCAGCGTTATCTAGTTATAGTGGTTCCGTTGTGTTGTAAGTGATGTACGTTGATATTGATGTATATTCAAGTACAGATGTATATTTCAAGTTACGTTATATATATTATATGTTATTCGTTCCGCTGTGAGATTCATGTTACTCTGATGTTGTGTTCTTCTTCTTCTATTCTAAGTTTCTATCATATCTATCCTCACCCTCTAACTTCTTTCTATTAATGGTTCGAATTTCCGTGATATTTGGGGTTGGACTTGTGTTTTTGGTCAGCTCAAATTCTACCGGATTTTCGGGTCATTACAGTTGGTATCAGAGCTTAGGTTGAGTGAATACCTAGGCTTGTGTGTCATGTGCTCATTAGAGATAGGATCAGTAGTATCCTAGAATGAGTTGAGTGTATATATATATATACGAGAGAGCGTATTTGTTATTTGATATAAAAACTGTTTTATATTGTGTTGACTAGTCTGTTGAGTGGATTATAAATTTTGGTCGAATCGTGGGACGCCACGATGTCGATAGGAGTTTATAAACACTTGAACAGAAGATTGGACACGATATTGTTTTCAAATAGTTAAGTTGATTGTTAGGATTATAATCAAATTAGAAAATAAAAATGAAATAGTTATATATAACCAATGGAATTTGTATATGAAATCAAATATACAAATGTGATAAATTGAAATTGAATTCCAACCAGAATTCAGAATTTAAAATCCTGGGAGTTTGGAAAATATTTTTTCTAAATGGAGTTTGAAAGAAATAAAGCACTGAACTCATTCAGTAGCTGGGAAATAAATCTGATGATGGTCGCAACATCATCAGTGTTCATTTTCGAGTTTCTAAGTGATGAATTGCTGCCTTAGAAAAGTTTTTGATGGAAATTTGTTTGAAAAGAAACAAGTTGTTTGAAAATTCAAATGTTTTGAATTTGAGATAGATATAAATATATGGATATATTTATATAACTTCAGAGGAATTTTGAAATGAGAATTGGAATATAGATTTCAAATAGAAGTAAAATAAAGGAATTTGAATATATATAATTCAAATAGAAGTGAAATAAAAATTTGAATTCAAAGGAATTCAAATGAGTTTGAATAAAGAAAATTCAAATAGAAAATGGTATAAGAAAATTGAAATGGAATTTGAATTCAAATGAATTCAAATGGATTTGAATAAAGAAAAGTCAAATAGAAAATTTGAATATTAGAATTCAAATGGAATTTGGTTAAATAAAATTTCAAAGAAAATATAAAGTGGAGGTTGAATATTAGAATTCAAGAAAATATATAGTTTGAAATAGAAGTTAAATTCAAAGGATTTCAAATAGAAATTGAACAAGGAATTTAAATAGAAATTGAATAAAGGGTTTCAAATGGAATTTGAATAAAGGATTTGAAATGGATTTTGAATAAAGGATTTCAAATAGAATTTGAAGATAAGGAATTCAAATAGAAATTGAATAGAATAAATTCAAATAGAAATTGAATAGAAGGAAATTCAAATATAGAGTTTGAATAAAGAAAATATGGAATTTGAATATTGTAGATGTAGAGGACTTGAATATTTAAAGAGAAATAGATCGGAAATATTATGTGAAATGGATTGGATATATATTAAAAATATATCAGGATGGAGTTGAATTTATTATAAACGAAGTTAAAACGTTTATATTTATAAATATAATTAAAACGAGCTCGCCGTAGCGCTGCAGTTCGAAATTTGGCGATTCGAACTTAAATTTAGTATACAGAACTCAATTGAAGTCGGAATTCTGTGAAACAAGAATCATCGGGACCAGTTGAACAATAGCTTTCTAATGAAAGAGAAAAATCTGGATTTCGTCGTATAGATTTTGAGTTACGTCAAAATCAAATTTTTAGAAAAGCAGCGCCAGAACCATTATAAAACCATAACGGTTTAATTAAATAAATAAAAGGATTTTTAGGAAATAAAATCCGAATTGGCACTAGAAAAACCAGACTGAAGATATAAAATAAATATGAACTCCAGTGAAGTAAGTGAAATGATTTTCAAGACAAAAATCATATTTTAAATGGTTAAATAGAATTAACTAAATTGGAAGATAATTAGTTAATGGAAATTTGAATCGAATTTGGGTTTTTGGATAAGCGAAAGAGATTGAGAATTTATATTCGAAATCGAATATATAACTCAAGTTGAAAATATAATTAGATTAGTCTATAAGCGAGTTGACATATATTTGAACAAGTTATATTCAAATAAAAAGGGTGAAATAGGCAAAACGGTTAATTAGCAACTAGTTAATGGGAATTCGAATGATTGAAATTAAATTTAACTTAAGTAAGTTAAATGGATCAAAATGAATAAATTGAGTAAAATCAATGTGAATGAAATATGAATTGGGAATGAAAAAAGGAAATGTATTTGTAAAACAAATAAAGTTATGTGCTAACAAATAGAAGGAGAAATATTTGTAAAAACATTTACAAATAGAATTTAGAAGGGAATATTTGTAAAACATTTACAAATAGATTCAATGGAAATATTTATTTATGGAAAATAAATAGAATGTTATAAATGGGATATTTATTTGTTAAATAAATAGAATTTAATCGAAGAAATATTTAGAAGATGAATAGAAAATGGAAATCTGTTTTAACGGATAAATAGAAAAGATTAATTTATAAATAACAGTTTATAAATTAAATTAAATATTTATCATTCGATAAATGGAATATATAAGTCTGAACTTATATAGAGAAGAGATATTGGTTTTTAACACCGATAGTTTTAAATAGAAGGGGTATACAACACTTGTATAAGTGAAGTAACGTTATTAAAGAGAACATTTATAAAGTGAAGAACCGTTACTAAAAGTAAATCTTTATAAATGAATAAACGCTATCGAATAGGAGTTATTCAAATAGGAGAAGTCGACTGGAGTTAGAAATAATCGATTAGAGTTAGAATAAATCGATTAGAGTAAGAATTAACCAGTTAGAGTTAATTGAACATAGTTAATCGAATTAGGATTTAATTGAATGTTAGTTATTCAATTAAAGTTAATCGAATAGAGTATGGAGATAGAGTTTGTCAAACATAGTTACTCAGGATAAGTGCCATTTCGTACGACTGCTAGCGTAATTCGCAGGGCTGCAGATAGCCTAGGGCGGTCGGATGTTTCCTGGGGGAGTCAGGCGTGACCATTGTGATCGCTGCGATCTAGAGTCAAGCGAATGAGGTTAAATCGAATATAGTTTATTCGAATAGAATTAAAGGAGTTATCGATTATTAGTAAATCGAAGGAGTTATCGATTATTAGTAAATCGAAGGAATTATCAATTTTTGGTTATTCAGAAGGAGTTATCAATTATTTGTTAATCGAAATGAGTTATCGATTACAGTTTGATCGAAAAGAGTTATCGATTATTAGTAATCAAAGTGAGTTATAGAATATTGGTTATTCGAAGGAGTTATCGAATTTAGTTATTCGATGGAGTTAATCGATAAGAGTTAAATCCAATAGAGTTAATTGATAAGAGTAAATCGAATATAGTTTATTCGAAGAAAGGTTTTTCGAATCTAGTTATTCGAAAGAGAGAATATCGAATATAGTTATTCGAAGGGAGGAGTTATCGAATAAGGATTTATTCGAAAGAGAGTACGTAAGGAAGTTTGAAATGTTGAGTACCAACATAAATAAGTTTTGAAAAGATAAATGGGTTTTTGCACTTTTTCTACCTTAGCAATTTCGAGGACGAAATTATTTTAAGTGGGGAAGATTGTAATGACCCGGATCCTTATGGTTTAATTTTAAATATTTAATATGGATTTAAATATTGGGAGGGGATAATATAAATGGAATTTTATATTATGTTATTAGTTTAATAATCAATTTCGATTTAAAATCGAATATATTAAAATAACAGAATACGAAAATGGATTTAGATTGAATTCAAATTTTTGATTTGAATTGAAAACAGTTCAAATAATTAATAGGGAATTTTATTTGAATTTATAACGATAATAATATTTATTTATTTATCGAGGAAATAAATTGTCTACAATTAATTTATATTGAATTAAATTAATATCTTCTACAGAAGATCGAATTGGACTTTGTGACCTATCCCAGTATGTTCGGAATAGTGGTATTACCCTAGAAATGACATTTGTTGGGTTCAGAAAGGAGTTCAGAGTCGTGGAGTATTTTAATTCAAGGATAACCGGTTTAATTAAATTTAAATCAAAAAGAAAGTCTCTCCTTCCTTTTGTGGATATCAACCAAAGACGTTGGGTTCTTTAACTCCACAATCTAATGGCCTCTCTGTCTCATTTAATACCGCACCCCTCTTCTATTTATTACCTCCCGTCCCCAGAAAATAAAATCAAAATCACAAATGAAAACCGAAATCGATTTCCGTCCTCCCACTTTAAAATCACTCTCCTTTTCATTTTAGAATCAAATCGAAACAGAAGGGGAAAATCGCAAGTCAAACCACCGCGACTCTAAGGCGAGCGCGATAGGTGGAGCAGAAGGCGTCGAAATCATTGGTGGGGGTTCGATTCTATTTCAGGATGATGGCGATCTGAAGTGTGAGGTCGAGGTACTTGGCTCCATCGTAATTTAGGAGTTCGCGATAACTTGTTTTGGGTTAAATCGGTTCTGGTATGGGGTGTGCGGAGTCGCGATTCACGATGAAGCTAGGGTCGATTTCATGAAGTCGGAAATGAATTCGGTGATGGCATCGAGGTCCTGAAGCATGCGCTGTTTCAAAAGGGATGTCTGTTTGTCCTAGTTCTCGATTTTGTCTGGAGCAGACTTGCGGTTCTGGGATGATTTCTGGAAGAAGCCGACGTTGATTTTGGATGGGAGGAGTACACTGTGATGGCAGCAGAGGCCAACGCTGGACTGGATTGAAGTGTTGAGGTGAGGAGTGAAGATGTTAGACCGTTGGGTTGTGAGGAGCAGTTGATTCGAAGTTCGTCAGGAAAGAAAAAGAGTTAGCGGCCTAAATCAAGGATTAAAGGTAATTAATTATATTTTTAAATTTATTTAATGACCATAAGCTTAATAAAAATAATAATTGCCTGTATAAAATTCATACGATATCAGATGCGAACGTCGTCGATTTGTTGAGCTCGTATAAACTTAAGCTTCGCAATGGAGTTCAGTTTGAATTTTGAAGTCTCTTAGGATTTTATTTAAAAGTCAGAATGAGCTGCCAATTAAAACCCTGGTGAGTAAACCTCACTCACCATTTAATTAGAATTATTTCTAGTTGTTAAAAATAATTGCTATGCTTGTTTGAATATTGTTTGGTTGATTAAAAATATATATTAGTTATTTAGGACTATTATATATATATATATTGGGTTGATTGATTGGTTGGATTCCCGCAGTCTCATTAGCGGATGCCCGCGGTACCATAGCGGATGATTACCCTATACGCCCCACGCTATGATTAGTGGATGACCTTCTATACCGCGATATCCTGCCTCGAAGCAGGATGGGTATTACTATGTTGACTAACGTCTGTGGATGCAGGAAAAACAGGTTGGAGGAATCCAACTAGATTCCTCAAAAATATATTATCTGTTTGTTGTTTGTTTGATTTCATATATATTCATATATGATGTGTTAAAAATCAAATGATTGAAATTTGGTTGATTTGATTGTTTAAAATATCAATGGGGCTTGAATATTGATTTATAAAAATATCGAAAAGAGTATTTGAATTTAAAAAGTGAATTCTATTTTTATAAATAGAATTTGAATTTTAAATAAGACTATAGAAAGTATTTAACTTGTTCGAAGGTCTATAAAACAAGTAATTGAATTTATAAACTTTGTTTATAAATGAAAAGATGGGATTTGAATCGAATTTACAAACTTTGTTTATAAATGAAAATATGGGATTTGAATTGAATTTATAAACTTTGTTTATAAATGAAAAGATGGGATTTGAATCGAATTTACAAACTTTGTTTATAAATGAAAGGATGGAATTTGAATCGAATTTATAAAGTTGTTTATAAATGAAAGGATGGAATTTGAATCGAATTTATAACGTTGTTTATAAATGGAAAGGTGGGATTTGAATTGAAGTTATAAACGTTGTTTATAAATAATGCAGAGAATTCAAATGGACTTTGAATATAAGGAATTGAAATAGAATTTGAATATAGAAATTCAAATGGACTTTAAACTATAGATTTGAATATAGAAATTCAAATGGACTTTAAACGATTTGAATATAGAAATTCAAATGGACTTTGAATATAAGGAATTGAAATAGAGATTTGAATAATCGAATTCAAATGGAGTTTAACTATGGAATTTGAATATAGAAATTTAAATAGACTTTGAATATAGAATTTGAACTATAGATTTGAATATAGAAATTCAAACGGACTTTTTATTTTAGGATTTGAATAAGAGAAGACAATAGAATTTGATATATAGAAATTGAATAATAGAAGCGAATTGGAGTTTGAATATAGAATTCAAAATATTAAAAGGAGAAATAGACTAAAGAAATAATCAACGAATTGAGTTAAAACGATTTGGTATAGTTAAAATAGATTGGACAGGTATAGACATACAGGAGACAGGTGTAACACCCCACCTCCGTTAAGGTCACTCACAAAGGGAATGCCTTAACTTTGGTGGAGCATTTTAGTAAACAGAACAGAAACTTACAAGACAGATAAAACAGTACTTGAAAAATTTTAACTTTATTACAGCGGAAACAGAAATTAATATGGTTACATCCTTTCAATTTCAGAATTCAAGTACAAAATATCAGTCTTGTACAAAAGCCTTCAAAATGCATAGTTTAAAATCATAATCCCCATGGAACGGAAGCTATACAGAGCCAAGCCATACTTTAAGCACTTCAAGCAAAGAGAAATCCGGATCAAGCTAAAGTATTTCCCTCCTTGGATAACCTGGGGGGGAAACGGAAGAAAGGAGGCGAAACAACAAGGGTCAGACAAAAAGTCTGGCAAGTCCAGTGACTTTCAGCTTATGAACAGATAATAATAATATGATATGAACATAAAACTGGATGTGAGATAACTATAACAGGTGTAGCAGATATAACAGAAAAACAGAATGATATAAACTATTGTTTTACACTTCTCTGCACTAATACTAGTATAGCAGAATTAGGTGTCACCCTAATGTCTAAATTGAAGCAGGAACGGGTACAGAATACTTTAATAGAAACAGAATGCTAATAATGGGCCTTTACTACCCGATCAGAAACAGACAGAAGAAGAAACAGATTTATCCCTATGGAAACAGAATGTAGAATTAGGTGTACACTAGTAATGGGCCTTTACCACCCGAACAGACGGTACCACACAGAAACAGACAGGTGTTACCACCCAACAGAAACAGACAGGTGTTACCACCCAACAGAAACAGACAGAACTAAGCGTACCCTAAAACCCTACCCCAAGCGATCGGCTCCCTAATACATAAATATCCTGTGTCGGCCCCACAGTAGGGTGTATCACTCCCTAAAGTGACAACCAATTGGCACAGACCTATTTACAGATGTCACGGCGTCTTACATCCTCAGAGGCAGACCGGGATCCATGCACGCACATGACCCGGTTGGAACGCACCATCAACACCCCTCGCCATTATCAGAATGAACCACTTATAATTAGTTCAGTAAGCGTGCCCGGACCCTACCTACTGTTGGGTCAAAGTTTTGATACCAGAAAGGGTTACTGACTAATATGGGTCCCAAACAACAGATGACACAAGTAATTCCCCTCCTAACCTTGTGTCCCCAGACTAACAGATTTCAGATTAACTTGTTTACAAGTTCAGACATACAGAATTCAGATTTACTAATTCACAAATTAAGTTAACAAGTTTTCAGACTAACAGGTCAGATGTACAGATTTTTCAGATTTGTCTAACTTTGTATTGGGCCTACAGATTCATGGACGGGTTTTACTACATCTATTAATCCCTTTGGTTTAACCCTATTTTCCCCAATACGTTTTAGACGTCATTCTTATCTTAGATTTTGCATTAATTAATTATTAATGCACAGACCTCTCACATTAGGTCGGTAGCTTGTGGCCGCTGGATATGCCGGGCGGTTCCGGGCAGACTTCTGCCACAAGCCAGACCTAACCTCGTGTCTTACGCATGTTATGACTAACTTCTCACATTAGAACCTATTGTTTGCGGCCACTGGATGTGCCGGGCGGTTCCGGGCAGATTTACGCCGCAAACTCATTCTAACCTCGAGTTAGCCATGTTTATCTTTGCGGCCAATTAATTAATAATTTACCGTTTATGCGCACGCCCAATAAATATGCCAATTCAGATTATATCAATAACAGGATGATTATATCAACATAGCAGATAACAGATTTTATATGACATAACGGATTTAACAGATTTAGCAACTTAGCAGATTTTGGCATATAACAGGTTAGGCATTTCAACCGACAAATTTAACAGATTAGGCATTTCAATCTAATTAGCAGTCTAGGCAATATAACAAAACTAGTAGTTTAGGCAACTAGACAAATTAGCAGATTTAGCAAATTTAATATTTCTAAAAGTTCTATTTACATGCCTTGCCCAATCATAAATTGGCCTAAATTCATATGCTTACATAATTGTCATGATTCACAACATATACTCCATGTTTGCATAAAGTTACATAGCACAGAATATGGACATAACTTGCCATATAACATATGTTCCAATTTTTGTTAAACTAGCATCTTACAGCAGATTCACATATAAATTATACCAAATATAACCATTAATTTCAATGCATGCCATATATCCAAAAATCCCTATTTAGGTGTAATCTAAATAATAGATATCCTAATTAATGTAAATCTTTAGACCTAACTTTCCATATCCTTCTTCTTTTCATGTCATGAATCATTATGCAAACTATACCCAACAATATAAATCTTTAAATCATATCTTCTAAAAATCAAATCTTGACTTTTATATGCATTTTGTCCAAAGTCTCAAATCATATGTAATCTTACAATAGTTCCTCTTTTCTTCTAGCATAGAATATGCATAGGTCCAAATCTAGTTTACAACATATGCTCATTAATTACAGTTCTAAATTACAACATAACTATGCATACAACATGCATAAATTATATGTTCATAGTCAAATTTATGCATATGTCCAATATGTTTTATGCCTCAGACCTAAAGTCATACATTCAATTCAGTCTTGTCAAATTTCGCATCATTCATCCCAAAATTTGCGTTCATACGTTCATCTCTTATGAGATTAGGCACAGGCTCGTGGTAGCCTGGCTATAGAAACAGAAAAGAAGAAAAGGGATACAGAACAGTCACAGAAAACAAATCTATACAATCTCAGATTCAGAATTAAAAACATATCAAAATTATAATTAACGTTTATAGCGGAAAATAACTGTACTTGCCTTGATTGGATTAAAGAAAGAACTTTAGCTTGTTGTAGAATCTTTGCAGAAACTTTAATCTCTAGTTTGAATTGAGTTGCTTAGGCTGATGTTGATTATCTTCTAGTTTTAATTCCAGCAGAGCAGAGACGCCATTTTTATTTTTAATCAGAAGAAGAGAGCAATGGAGGCTAGAGAATTGTGTAAGAAACCTAGGTAGAGTCTAGGGTCATTTTATAGAGTTTATGAACTGATTAGGACCATCGATGTTGCTTGGATTGATCGTAGCCATTCATTCGCAAGAGGGACCAATTAGAGCCTGCCACCTAGCCCTAATGACAAAGCAGACCACAGAAAATCGACCAACATAGAATAGGCCAGCCAGGGTGGACTGGGTTCGACCTGGGTCTGGACCAGGTCGACATCCCTGTCGACCTGGTTAGACCAGGTCGACAGCCCAGTCGACCTGGGTGTCTTAGGCGGGAGTTTTCCTGCCTTGGCCAATTGGGCCCGGTTTTAATTTTTAAACTGTTTTATTCTGTTCGAATTTTAAACTTAATTCAGAAACTTCCGAAGGCCATATCTTCTTCATACGGACTCCGTTTTTCGAAAACTCGGACTCTATTTCGCGTATTTTTCCGAGACGAACGCAATGGCGTATCCCGTTTCCCTTAGTTCTTTGATTTCAAATTAATTATACTTTAATTTGTTAATTCCACAGTTATAGAATACACGGGGTGTTACAACAGGTATGGAATAAAGTATAGAAGTGAAATAAATAGAATGCCCGACAAAAAGGTACGTATTTAATTTCCATATGAGATTTTATGCGCCGTATCGGCAAGCCGCTTGGCTTTTTCTTTTTCTTTTTGAGATGAGAAGGACCGGGAAAGCTATTTGAAATTTCCCGATGCTCCCGGTACAAAGGAGGTTATGGCGAATTTTTCCGGGAATTTAAGGAGATAGAATATTTTTAAGATAATTTGATAGTTAGAGATTAACATATCAAAATATATAGAAGTCGATTAGATAACGAACTTAGAAATAGAATAGTAAAATAAAAAGGGAAGTATAAGAATAAAATCTCGTAGGTATAGAAAGAGAAAATGTATATGTGTTTAAAGGTGAAAAATCAGTTGTATGGTATTGATTATTCGAGTAAGTAGTCTTGTCTGTTTTGACGTTAAATGTTATTCAGTCAAGGTCTGAGAGGTAATTATACCCCAACTTGGTTGATTTCATGATATACCGATAAGTAGCAAGATTCAGGCTCGAAGACCAATGTGGAATAAGATTTAGTTAAATACTGTATTTGGGTTGTCGTAACGATGTTTTACACAACATCTGTTTTAACCCAAATGAAATGTAAGCTTGGAAATAGAATATAGATTATTTTCTAAGTATAGAAATAAACGAGATTGGAAAAGAGATAAGTAATTGGAATATTTTCCAATTATAAATAACATATATTTTCTAAAGTTTAGAAAATAAAAAGAAGGCGATATATGGAAATGTTTTCCAAATAACGTATAAGGCCAATATGGTTATTGAAAATATTTGGTTAACAAATATTGATAAGAAATAGAGAAGAGATTTAATTAATGGAATATTAATTAAAGGCTCAGTGATTGTTGGATGTTTGGATGAACACTTGTTTTATTCGATAGTTAAATCATCGACTATCGAAACACTTGTTTTTATTCGATAGTTAAATCACAGACTATCGAAGTTTTGACCATCGTTGTCAATATGGAGAGACCGGTTGGATTATTATCCGAAGAACCACTCCATATCGGCAGTAGCGTGCGAATCAGATTATATAAAGATAATCGAAGATGGAGTAGAGTGCAAGGACTTTTTCTATTAATAGAAATAGTGCCTTCGGTTCATCCTGTTCCTGGGTGACTTGTATGGATGAATGTCTGACAGAGTATTTCCAGACGATCACGTATATTGATTTCTCCAATCGTACCAAGAGTGGAAGCGGAGAAGGAAACTTCTTTTAGCTAACACGTAATGTACTGTTGTGGACGTCAATCGGTGATTTGATGGATTTGACGATGTGACATTCGAAGTGAATATGGCGTGATGATAAAGCGTAGCTTCTAGCCTCATCAACCGGTAAATGACAGAAATCGGGCAAGCAGCATGGCTATGTAGGTCGCACCTATTAGGGTGTATAATCACCTGATCTAGAGTTTCATTTACTTCTAAAAATCCATTGTCGATGCTGTCCCATTCGGGAAACGGTTGCTGATCCCAATCGTTGGTGATATACATTCGATACACTAAAGCGAAATGAGTGGTCGGTCATGTGTGGCTGAGTTGCAAGATGTTCTTGTTGAACTCGGTGTATTCTCCTCTAGAGATATACCAGCGGAAGGTGGTCCCATACCTTGTCATAGTTGGAAATCCATTACCCAATACGTGCTTGCGGTTTATGATTTGTATATATATGTGGAACGTGAGATGTAAACGTTCCATTAGATTGTTATTTACTTGATTTAGACATTATTATAATATCAAAAGAGTTTTGATATAAAGATAAATCAAGTGTTTGGATTCTCATAAGGGAAAAACCCGTTCCGTGTTATACGGCGTGGTCTTATGAGATATCATTTAGTTTCCTGAAACTGTTTTAAACTGTTTACTCATACCAGTCCCATGACTGACTCGGAGTTTATTTTGTTTTGTTCTACCTAAACTCTTGGGTGCCTAAATTTGTACGGGCAGTCAAGTAGTTCAGGATTTTTCAGATATATCTAAAGGAGCTTGGAGCAGGAGGCTTCAGCGTTATCTAGTTATAGTGGTTCCGTTGTGTTGTAAGTGATGTACGTTGATATTGATGTATATTCAAGTACAGATGTATATTTCAAGTTATGTTATATATATTATATGTTATTCGTTCCGCTGTGAGATTCGTGTTACTCTGATGTTGTGTTCTTCTTCTTCTATTCTAAGTTTCTATCTTATCTATCCTCACCCTCTAACTTCTTTCTATTAATGGTTCGAATTTCCGTGATATTTGGGGTTGGACTTGTGTTTTTGGTCAGCTCAAATTCTACCGGATTTTCGGGTCATTACATAAAATATCATAAGCGATATGGAATGGAAATAAACTGAATTTGCTTGATTTATGTTGTATTTGATGGTTGAATGTGTTTGGTGTGAAAATAACATTAAGGAACGAAATTGGTGTTATCGAATAATTTAACCATTGAAATAAATTGATTTGAAATTCTAAATATACGTGAATTATTTGAAATGGCCGAGTTAATTCTCATTTCAAATAATCGATCGACGATTGAAAGTCGAAGATGAAGACGGTGGTCGAAGACCGGAGATCTTCACCTCGTTTGGATGGTAACCGAGGTCCTGATTGGGAGGCATCCCGAAATATGGATAATGAGTGGTGATCGTCCAGACGTACGTGGTGATCGATGGGTTTGCGAGGTATTTAGTGCCTCCGGTTTCGTTCAGACCCAGAACGGACTTGTAAATGGACTGTGTGTCTGACATTGGATTTTATTCTATGTTGATTGATCTCTATTAAATATACATCTGTTTGGCGGCGGAGAATTTATTCTTTCGCTTAACGCCCTTCTCTGAGACGTACGAGCTCAGAGGTTGTATATCGATGGACATCAATCGCATGGCGTGAATTTCCTGTGTGGCATGCTAAGATGCAGTGATCAGGGCTTCTGTTGAAAAGCAAAGTCTTGTGGTGATGATCCAAGCACCGCCTGTGTGGCGTAGCTTTGTGTATAACGTGAATTCGCGAGCCTCACACCCCGGTATGAACCTAAAACGGGAGAAGAACCTCAGGGAGGGCATGCGTTTCTTTCTAGCTAGGGTGGTGTCAGTGACCTACCAGCCCTGACATTTATATACTTTTCACCTATGTGGTTGTTGCTGTTGCGAGGCGCCTCGGTTTGATCGGATGATCCGGGTCCGATGGAGTCATTCGTTGGCTCGTTTACGCCCCAAAGGGCGGGGAAACGTATTGTTCAGGCATAATAATCCACATCGGTGGACCGGCCCTGACGATCTAAAGGCTTGTCTGCGCGCTTGCCTGTGGCTCGGGCTAGAGAGTCACGAATTCGGTAAGGACTATCTTTTGCCTTGGTTCATGACGGAAATCCAATTTCCAAATACGTGATCGTGCGGTTTCAATTGTATATATATATTTGGCGACATAGTGGCATGGGACGCTCATGTCGTCTATGATTGATAGTTATGATTTGAAATTGTTTTCAAAACATATAAACACTAGTAATAATATCAAATGCCTTGTTTTATTCATATCAAGCATATTTGGCCGTTATAAGGTAAAAAATCTATCCTCCGGTTTGCGTTTCATTGTGTGATGGGAACTGAGTCTTATAACGGCTTCATTTTTATAAAAAGCATAGCGATGTTTAAAAGAAAGATTTGTTTTAAAGCACTGGCAATCCAATGGAGTAAACCCGTTCCACGAAAGTGGCGTGGTCCTGTGATTAGCCAATTATATATGTGTTGAGTAGATTTCTCATACCAGTCCCATGACTGACTCGTAGTTTGTTTCACTTTCAAACTTGGGTGCCCCTTTTTCTACACGGGCAGCCTTGTATTCAGGTTTAGCTGGTTCTTTCTGGATAGCTGGAGCTTAAGATGGATTCTATCATTTATTTCTCTTTATGCTGTTCAGCTCCTATTGTACATATTTTGTTTATTTCCGCTGTAGACATTTATGTATAGCTGAACTGTATTTGTACTAAGTAAGATCCTGTATACTGCGTAACTCTGATGATTACTTTTATCCAGTATATTCTATTGTTCATATTCTGGTGTATTTATTTAATTCTGTTCTGCTATTATCTGTTTCTGTGTTATATTCCAAAGATAACCCTTGCCTTCGTCTGTACGGGATTTTGGGTCGTCTCATATTGATAAACAGATTTAAATATTTTTGGTTTCACTAAAATCCGTTATATTTTCCACCCTGCACAGTCATTCAAAGTTTGAATTCAAATTTTCAAACTGACTCACTATTTCTAATTCACTATTTTATTGAAATATTCTATTTTAATTGTTCTAATTCCTTTGAAATAACCAATTTAAAAAAATTTAAATTGGCTCGTATTTTCCGGGTTGTTACACTGGATCTTGCTATTTATTGGTTAAAAATGAAATCAATCAAGTTGGGGTATAATTACCTCTCAGACCTTGACTGAATAACATCATTAACTTCAAAACAGACAAGACCACTTGTCTTAATCATCAACACTATAAAAACCACTTATTCATTTTTAAAACATATATATATATATATATATTTCTTTCTATTACCAGATTGTCAATTTTCTTTTTGTTTATAATATTCTATTTTTAAGTTCGTTTCCTTACCGGATTCTATACATATTGATATATAGAATTCTAATTATCAAATTATCTCAAAAATATTCTAACTCCTTAAATTTTCGGAAAAAATTCGCTATAACCTCCTTTGTACCAGCAAATAGTTCAAACCTCAACTCGTCTCTCTAGGCCCTTTCCATTCAAAAAGAAAATCAAAAAGCCAAGTGGCTTACCGATTCGACGCATAAAATCTCATATTGAATTTAAACATGTACCTTATTGTCGAGCACACGAATTATAACCTTCATACACTTCATATACTTCATTCCATACCTGCTTAACACATATCCAAATATTCCCATTTGGTTTCAACTAAATCCATTCGTCTTAACCCAATTCGCTAATTTGTTTTCTAATTAGCTATTTCGGCTATTTCACTTCTTTGTTTGAACATAACATGTTCAAATATAATACCAACTTGCTTATAAACAAATTGAATTCCATTTTCGATTCAAGTTGCATATTCGATTTCGAATACAAATTTACAAACCCAATTTACTTATCCAAATCTCAATTTCAATTCAAAACTCCAATAACTAATTATTCTTCAAATTAGTTAATTCTATTCAATAATTAACAAAATCTGATTTTTGTTTCAAAAATCATTTCGTTACTCCACTTGAGTTCAGATATTTTTTTTTTACTCAAATCTGGATTTTCCTAAATAGAAATTCAGATTTTATTTGCTTAAAATCCTTTAATTTATTTAAATAAACCGTTATGGTTTTTAAACGTTTGTGGCGCTATTTTTCTGAAAATTTGATTTTGATATAACTCAATATATACACGATGAAATTTAGAATTTTCTCTTCCATTAGAAAACTATTACCTAATTGGTCCTGAGGTTCTTGTTTCAACGAATTCCGACTTAATTTGAGTTCTATATACTCAATTGAAGTTCGAATCGCTAATTTACGAACTATCGCACTGCGGCGAGTTCGTTTTAATTATATATATATATATATATATATGTGTTTAAACTTCGTTATAATAAATTCAACTCCATTCTGATATATTTTTAATATATTTCAAATCAGTTTCCCAATTCAACATAATATTTTCGATTATCTATAATTGTCGATTTTTCCTTACTCGGTAATAAATTTATTTATACTTCGATCTTCTATATTTAATTCCAATTCCTTTTATAAATAAATTATTTATAAAATTCGGTATAATCGAATTTCAATTATAAACCCGTTGGATTTTTCTCAATTCAGCTTATATTTTGAATTTCGAAATATAATCAATCGTTTTGTTTCAAAACACTTCCTAGTTTGTTCTTTAATTCCTATTTGAATTTAAATGGTTCAAATTATCCAAATGATAATTTATTTCACCAAATTTATAACACTATTTATAAATTCAACTTCCTTGTTTCATATATTTAAACAAGTTCTTTTTTTCAAATTTCTATTTGAAACTCTACCCCTTTGATATTCCGAATTGCGGAATAAAAACCATTATTCCCTTTCGAATGATTTCAAATTCATGTTTGAATTTAAATATTCAAATTATCTCTTGATAATTAATTCATTATATTTATAAACACCATTTTATAAATTTCCTTGTTTTATATTTGAACAAGTCTATTTCGAAATCTATTTAGAACCAAAATCTTATTTTGGAAATTTCAATTTGTAATAACTTATGTATATATATAACACCCAATTTATTTTCATATTCAATTTAAATTCTATTTAAATAAATTTGAATTAATCGAATTCAAATCATAAATCCTTACGGATTTATTTTAGTTCAATTTATATTCTAAACATCAGAATAAATTCCATTGTTTATTTTTTAAAACGATCTCCCCATTTCTATTTTTAAATTCACATTTGAATTTAAATATTCAAACTATCAAATGATAAATTTTCCCACTTTACTTATAAACACAGTTTATAAATTCATTTCAATTCTCTGCTCTAATTAATTTATAAACAACGTTTATAAATTCACCACTTGTTTTATATATTCAAAACAAGTTAATATATTATAGTCCAATTGAAATTCAAATTCTATTTAGAAAATAGTTTTCCCTTTTTAAATTTCAAAACCCTACTTATGATATTTTATAAATTACCATTTAGGCCCAGTGGTATTTTAAACATCCAAACTAACCAATTATCAATCATATATTCCCCAACCAATCATATGTGATAATATATGAAAACAAACAATAAATAATATTTTTGAGGAATCCAGTCGGATCCCTCCAACCTGTTTTCCTGCATTCACAGACATTAGCCAACATAAATAATACCCAACCTGCTTCGAGGCAGGATATCGCGGTATGAAGGTCATCCAATATATATATTGTGGGGCGCGTAGGGAAATCATCCGCTAATGATACCGCGGGCAACCGCTAATGATACTGTGGGAATCCAAACACCAATGTATATATAATTGCCACAAACACCAATCCTAAATAACCAATATATTTATAATATAGCCACAATAAAATTTCAATGCAAGCAAAACAACCAACAAACAATTTATTTTTAACTGATAAAAATAATTCTAAATAAAATGTGAGTCAGATTTACTCACCTTGATTTTTAAGTTGCAGTTCGCTCCAAATTTTAAATTAAACCGAACGTTGTTCGATTTAATTTAAAGTCCATTGTCGATCCCTTAAAATCCCAAACCAATTCCATTTTTGTTGCCCACGTCCTTACGAGCTTAAAAAAATTGACATCATTTGGATCTATTTTTATATGAGTATAAAATTGATTTTATAAGCAATTAGCATATTTTAAAAGTACCAAAATACTAATTTCACCATTTAAACAAATTACCTTATATCCATTCAAATCTTTAGAGGACTCCATATCAATTACATATCGTAGCCAACCCCCATTCGAACTTCATCGGATTTTGTTTTGCCTCGATCTAATGTCGCAAGAGATATATACAAGTGTTATAATTTTTGAACCAAAAAAAAAGTGATTAGTTAAACTATTTAACATTTAATTACCTATTTACTAAATTCATAAAATAATCTACTATGTCAATACTACATTTTCAGAAATCTAATTTTTTTACCTTACTGTAAAAATTTCCATGCTTGATGTCATCACCTTCACAACCCCTTTAATAACTAACACTTCCTATTGCAGCATTTTATCGAGCACATGTTGCTCCTTACTACAGCTTGTCATTTAAACCAGTGTCAACCATACACCCTTCATCAACAAGATCGAACTCCACTCAAAACGCTGTTGTCCGTATACAGACCATCGCCCTCTTCCCCAATGACCCCTACCATTATCCCACCTCCTTGTTTGAAGTCCCCAAGATTGCGACCTATAGTTGTGGGTTTTTCTATAGCAGGTATTGCGTTTTTCAATGGTCAACCGGAGCTCGTCCCAATGGTGCTACCGCGTGCGCCTGTGAGCCAGAAGCCATCGCAACTCGTCTAATTTGCGCGAACCTATACGACTCCATTAAGACCTCAAATCCCTAAATCGAGCCCTCCTAAATCTCGTCGCGCCCTAAACTGTGGGTATCAGGTTGGAGCTTGTATGTTACTGAGTTCAACCGATCTCGAATTGAACGATTTAATTTAAGAAATGATTTAATAGAATTTATTTGAAGAATTGTAGGGAGGATGGCTTTCGAATTCTTTTTGAAATGAAGGAAACAAACGGAAGAGAATAGAAAGAGGATGGTGGTAGTCGCGTTTATATAGATGGAAGAGGGACCAGAAGTACACGAGTAATAAATATTTGGTCTGCTAAGTGCATAACAAATCTTTTATTTCCTTTTTTAAACGATTTCCGATTTGATTATACATTAATACAATGTGATATAAAGAGATTTTTAGTTTATTTAAACTGATATCGATTTGATTTCTGATTCGATTTCGATCTTATCCATTACAAATATATCGGGGTTCATCACTTAACATCACGGACCGCTATTCCAATGTAATGACTGATATTTCAACGTTGTAACACTATTCTGAACATAACAGAATAGACTATAAAATTTATTTCGAACGTATATATAAAATAACCATATTAAATTGATGTAATATAATTTAACTTTAAAACAAATAAATTCTTCAAAAATAAATTACTATTATCATCGTTTATATTCAAATAGAATATATATTGATCATCTGAACCGTTTCGATTCAGTTTTATCTTCGGATTGAATTATTTCAAATTCCCGTATTATGATAATTATATATATCAAAAATTAAATCCTATATCGATTATTGATCGATAACTCAATATAAAAATTCTTTTATAATATCAACTCAATATTTAAAACCTTATTAAATATTTAATATTAATTGTTCGAAAATCCGAGTCGTTACATTCTTCACCCCTTAAAAGAATTTCGTCCTCGAAATTACTAAGGTAGGAAAAATTCTACAAGCCCATTAACCCTTTCAAAATTCACTTATGTTGAAACTCTACACTTTATATTTCAACAATTTTAGTTCTACCAAAACTTTTGGTTTCCATTTACATTGCACACCATATACGCTCACATTCAATTAATCTGAATGGTTTACAATCAATTCATATTCTATTCAAATTAATTATGATCAATTTATTCACTTCCATTTATTTAACTTTCCTAAGTTAAATTTAAATTCTAGAATTCAAATACCCGGGTTTTCATTTCAAATATTTTGAAATAACATAAATATATACATATATTTATAACCTTTTCAAATTCAAACACTACAACAAAATGACCCTATTACAACGGTGGAACACCGTTGTAATAGGTTTTTACAACGGTGGGCAAACCGTCGTGTCTTAAGAAGTTGTAATAGCCTAATATCTTTTACAACTTTTCTGCACTGTTGCAAAACCGTTGTAATATGTATATTTTACAACTTTTTTCCACCGTTGTAATAAACTTTATTACAACATTTATGCACCGTTGTGATTGATATTTGGGTTTTAAAAAAAATAAATTTTGCAAATGCAACAAAAGCTGAATAAACAGAAAACAAATTGATATAAATTCAAAGCAACAGATCCATTCATACAAAAAACATTACAACTTTATATTCAAAATGCAAAAAATGAATCATACATCATCACGTTAATATATCAATTCTTCATTACAAATAATGATTACAAATTAGTACCATCCAAAAACTTTGCTTCAACTATCAGCTTGCTTCATCTTTGCACTTCCTCAACTTCCCCACCAACACAAGACACCACCTGCACAATCACAAAACATGCATATATATAAACATAACCTTAAGCTTGTTGTAAACATAAAATGGTGGATATCTACTTTTCTTCCAAGTTGGATGAGGAGTTGAAACTATGTAAAATGCAATGCATGTATTTTTGTAGTAATCTAAGAGTATATAAGAGTTTTACTGGTTTAAGAAATACGTAATGACCATGAACTGCTTCGCTCTTTTAATGTGTTTAAGTTAATTAAGGTAATGAAAGATGATAGCAAGGATTAAGCCAAAAAGGCTGTTAAAGAATTTTGTTTTAACTGTATATATTTACTGAAGCAAATGAAATGAGATTTAAAGCATGGTATGTTTAGACAGTCATGAGAAATGTATCATTAGTGAAATTCTTAGTTTCAATCACTAACTTAAAAGTTTGGATTAGAATAGCTAAACGTATGTACTGGAAATGAATCATTCTTCTTACGTTAAAAGGGAGTTTTCATGAGGTTGTTTTCATTGCTAATAAACTGGAATTGAGTACAGCTGTATGTTAAAAATGAGTTTGCATGAGTTTGATTTTATTGCTAATAATCTGAGACTGAATACAACCGTGAATATAAAATAAAGTTAAGAGATATTATATAAAAGACATGAGTATGTGAAGCTGCGTTGATGTGATAGCATTTAGCTGTCATGATAAGGTGTATGGATGTAGATAAATTCATATATAAATGAACGTATTTGGCAGTATGGCCATAGAATTGGACACAATTGTATATTTAAACCGGTGAGGTAATTATTTGGTACCAGTTACGAGCTTACAATACAAATATGATTACAATAGTCAAACTAGTTCCGTATTTGCACACAACTGCAAAAATAAGCAGCACGGTGTTTATTCTAATCAATACAACAATAAATTGAGCAAACAAAAGTAATGGGTATAAAGAAGTAGAACTAACCAGACAGAAGAATTGCTATGCTGCTTTAGCTGTTGAAGTACATCAATCTCGATCATAGCATCCTCACGATACTTATCTACAGCTCGAACAATTTTTACGGCTACCATTTCTTTACCTTCCCTGTCCCAACTCCCAACACTCCAATACTTGACCAAACGTGCCTTCTCCTATCTTATATATGAGAAGCACAACAACTGAAAAAACAAAATAAAACTTATCATGTCTTCAAAACTTAAATAGTAAAAGAAACAAAATGACAAACAATAGCAATCCTCATTTACTCGTAGCCACCCTTTCATGGAACCAGTATAACAACAACCTACTTTTTCTGTATAAGGAAAACATCTAAAAACTTATTGAACGACATCGGATTGATCCTCCTAGACTCGCTGCATCATCTTTCTTCTGTTGAGCATAGTTTAACAAGTTTTTATAATCAACACTACTCTTATCTCCAAATTATTAAAGACCCTTAACAGTAAACCTTAACCAATTTTATTATTACTTGAAAAAAAAAACGAACTACAAAGATTAAGTCATATGACTCCTTTCAGTGTAGTACAAGAGACCCCAACAAAGACAGCGTCGAAAAATTGAAAATGCACAGCCAACTCATCGACTACTCAAAAATTCAATGTCTAAAAAAAAATTTGGGTTGATAAAGCACAAGTGCATAAATCAGACTCACGCTAATGTTTAAGCAATTCAGGCTAGGTCAACATGTAGTTAGCAAAAGCAACTTATGGCAAACATCACAAGTGCAGTAGGCAAGCATGCACGGCATAAAGCAAAGAAAAAGTAGGAACTGTGCACCTGAATATCAGACCAAGGCTCACCAATAACATTCAAATAATAAAATGATCAAAGTTTTAATATAATCTGTACAAATTAGACGCTCTCAGGACTAAACAATCCTTGTGTATGCAAGGGACAAAGAGTAATGGCCGAAACATACCCTTTAACGTGAATCCTCTACAGCAGACCCAAAGTAGCACTAACATTTATCATAATTTCTAATTATAGGTTGAGCGGGTTATCTAATACCAAAAGTTCTCACCCTTCATTTTAATTAAAATAAGTAAAAGAAGTAAAGAAAATAGAATAGGAAAAAGTGATAGAAGCAAAATGAATTACCAGCGTTGACGACCGAGAAGCAAGAAGAGCGAGCAAGAGTTCACGGTGACTGAGCTCCATTGGGTGAAGTTGTGGCACTGGTCTGAGCTGTGCGTTGTCCGATGGCAGCTCTGGCGATTTGGTTGACTGACTATGGGAAGGAGGAGATGGCAGCGCGATTGCTGAAAGGTGAAGCGGAGCAATCTGTTGAAGGAGAGTCTTCCGATGAGGAGGGAGGTCGGCTATTGGTTCAGGTGGCGACGGTGGAAGAAAGCGAACGGGTAGTGCAGCAGAGGGATGACGGCGATGGCCATTTCAGTGGCCATTCATTTCGAAATTTTTGGAGGATTTAATTTTGGGGAAAAAATGCTGAAATCTCATGGGAACAAACGTGCCTTCTCCTAGACTCGCTGCTCTCGCCCTCGAGTTCGTCTCCATCACGAATCCGACTACAAATCTGATGCGAGGCATCGGATTGATCGCTTTTCCCCCAATTTCCAGTCGCTAGGGCTTCGGCCATTATTGTTGCCTTTTATTTTGAACGAGATAAATGAAAATGACGGCTCGTTTCTCCTTTCTTACATTAACACGGCTAGGGTTATTTTCCTGCCAATTGACAGCTTTGGCCCTAGGGTTTTATTGGGCTTTATAACCCTTAAGCCATTTTATAATACTTAAATCAATATTTACAACACTTGGACGAATTTTAATGTCGCACACACACACAATATATAAATTAGCATGTATATTTGTTCACAATTTAAAAAATGTACAATTTTTATATATTCAATATGTACATAAATAAATGATTTATTTATTTATTCATTTATCCACCCTAAATATATATACATATATATATATATATAATTGAGATCAATATTTTTTTTTTTGAAAATTGAGATCAATATTATAAATTAACTATTAAATATAATCTTAGTTATTAATCTCTTCTTCTTAATTATTAATCTCTACTTCTTAATTATTAATAGCAATCATTGATTATTCATGATTAGCATTAATTATTATATTTTAATTATTAGTATTGAACAGTGAATTATTATTTTATAATTTTTAATTAGTATTTGATTAATTATTATTTATTGAAAATTATTATCAATCATTAATTACTAGTATTTAACAGTGAATTATTTGTAAATTATTAATTAATTAATTAATATTTATTTGTTTACTTATTATCGATTATTAATTATTACTTACTAATTAGTTATTAATTAAATGTTAATTATTAATTAGGATTATTTCATATTTTAAATTAATTATTAATTAGGATTATTTCATATTAACAATAGTTATTATTTAACTTTTACTTATTTCTACTTAGTTATAATCGAGTAATAACTATTAAAAGCTTATAATGTATATGTCACCTAAATATTAATTAATAAGCAGTTAACATTAACTATTAAACATTAATTACCACTTATTAACTATTAATTATTTAATAAATATTATTGATTCCTAAGTTTATTATTAATTATTAATTATTATTAAATATTAATATAATTAGTTATTAAATATAGATATTATAAACATGAAGTTTGTAATGGGCATCTATTACAACTAACAAAACAAAAAGTTGTTAAAAATACGTTTATTACAACTTTAGGGAATACCACCATTGTAAAAAACCATTTATTACAACGGTGCTTTTACCACCGTTGTAAAAAACCATTTATTACAACGGTGTCTTTACCACCGTTGTAAAAAATCATTTATTACAACGATGCTTTTACCACCGTTGTAAAAAACCATTTATTACAACGGTGCTTTTACCACCGCTGTAAAATTAAAGTTGTAATAGGGTCATTTTGTTGTAGTGAAACCATTTGAATTTTCCAACTAAACTTGTTTTCTTTCAAATAACTTTCTTGAAAATCTTTTCTAAGGCAGCAATTCATCACTTAAAAATCGAAAATGAACACTGATGATGCTGCAGTCATTATCAGAATTATTTCCCAGCGACTGAAATGAGTTCAGTGTTTTAACACTTTCAGAATCCATTCAAAAATGATTTTTATTCAAAAATCCTTTCAAAACAAAGCTATATTATTTTAATATACTTCAGAAAATATTTTTTCAGACACCCAGGATTTAAATTCCAAATTCTGCTTTGAATTCAATTTTAATTCATCTCATATGTATATTTTGTTCATATACCAGTTTTATTTGGTTATAAATAACCATTCCAATTTTATAATCTCATTTGACTATAATATTAATATCCAACTCATCCATATATTATAATAATTTCAAAAAAAAATTGTTCTTTTTATATCAAAATATAGTTTGGGTAAAATTATTTGATTTATCCATTTTAAAACATTATTATGTCGGATTCTCCGCTCAAGTGATTAGCAACTCCTATCGACTTTGTGGCGTCCCATGATTCGATCAGAATTCATAAACCACTTAACAGACTAGCCAACACAATATAAAATAATTTTTATATCAATTAACGAATGTGCTCTCTCGTATATATATACACACTCAACTCATTCTAGGGTACGACTGACCCTATCTCTAATGAGCACAACCACACCAAAGCCTAGTTATTCGCTCAACCTAAGCTCTGATACCAACTGTAACGGGTCTAGGCTTTTCAACCATCAACCAGTGGCCTACATAGCCATTGTGGCTTTACAATGATACCTCAGAACCGCTTTTATGGCCAACCTCGCGACTCGACCAACCCTCATTGCCGGGACATGTAGGGGTAAGAGTCTCCCGTTCCCCACCAAATGCGAAGCGAGAACCCCCTATCATGCATACCAATTAAGCAACCAGCTCTGATACCAACTGTAACGGCCCGCAAATCCGTACTATCTGAGTTGACTCATAACACCACACATCCAACCCAAATTGCACAGAAATACGAATCATTGTTTGAAAAAAGTTAGAGGATGAGAAATAGAAAGAAAGAAATATTAGAATAGAAGAAAATGAAGATCACAAACTCACAACGAAACGAATAAAATATATTAAATAATATAACTTTTGAAATACAAATCAGTAACTATATATACATACCATTAACAGAGCACAACAGTTATTCCTGGAACAGTTATAAACACCTGTCTCCAGATACAACATAGTACACAGCGGAAATATGATAGTCTATAGCTAACTGGTGAAGCCTCCTGCTTACAGCTCTTCCAAGTGAATCTGAAAAATCCCAACTACTTGACTGCCCGTACAAATTTGGGCACCCAAGAGTTTAGGGAAAACAAAACAAAATAAACTCTGGGTCAGTCGTGGGACCGGTGTGAGTAAACTCCAATCAATTGTTTAATTTTCAAAATCCTTTCGAAAGGAAGGATAATAGTAAGACCAGCCCACACATAAACATGGACGGTTTTTACCTTACTATAACCCAAAACACTTTGATATGAAAATCCAGTGTCTAAATCAAATAAATAACAATCTAGCGAAACGCTTGCATCTCACGCTCCATATATAATATAAAATCAAAAACCGCATGGCACTTATTGGAGATTGGATTTCCAACATGAGAAGGTATGGAACCACCTGCCGATAGTGTATCTCTAGAGAGGAATACACTGGGTTCAACAAGAACATCTTGCAACCCGGCCCACACATGACCGACCACTCATTTCGCTTAGGTGTATCGAATGTATATCACCAACTGTTAGGATCAACAACCGTTTCCTTAATGGAACATTATCGATAGATTAAAGAAGTAAAAGGAATTTGCCTAGATAGGTGATTATACACCCTAATGGGAGCGACCCACATAGCCATGTTGCCTGCCCGATTTTTGTCATTTCCCGGTTGTTGAGGTCTGAGGCTACGATTTCTTATCATTCATTGATAGCACAATCGCTTTGAATGCCACATTGTCAGATCCATAAATCATTAATTGATTTGCACAAATATATTCTGGATATTATGCTAAGAGAATAAATCCTCCGCCACCATATATATTTATACAGACCAACATATGCGATCATTGGAAATACTCTGTCAGACATTCGTCCATATACGTTCGTTTTGGGACTGAACGAAACTGAAGGCACAATTTCTATTAATAGAAAAAGTCCTTGCACTTTACTCCGTCTTTGATTATCTTCATATAATCTGATTCGCAACGTTACTGCCAATACAGAGTGGTTCTCGGATAATAATCCAGCCGGTCTCTCCATATTGACAACGATATTGGCAAATACTTCGATAGTCGGTTATTTAACTATCGAAGAAAAACAAACATTCATTCAAATCATCAAACAAATACTAGGCCATTTAATTGATATTTCATTAATTAAAATACTTCTACATTTCCTTATCAATATTTGTTAACCAAATATTTTCAACAATCGTCTTGGCCTTTTACATTATTTGGAAAACATTTCCATATCTCGACTTCTTTTATTTTCTATACGTAGAAAATATCTTCTATTCATAATTGGAAAACATTCCAATTACTCATCTCTTTCCCGAACTCGGTTATTTTTATACTTAGGAAATATTTATAATATAATTCCAAAATTCCACTTACTTGGGTTAAAACGAATGTTGTGTAAAACATCGTTACAACAACCTAAACACTGCATCCAACTAACTCTTATTCAAACATTTCTCTTCGAGACTGGATCTTGCTATTTATCGGTTAAAATGAAATCAATCAAGTTGGGGTATAATTACCTCTCAGACCTTGACTGAATAACATCTTTAACTTCAAAACAGACAAGGCCACTTATCTCAATCATCAACACCATAAAAACCACTTATTCATTTTTAAAACGTAAATATATATATATATATATTTCTTTCTTTTACCAGATTATCGATTTTCTTTTTGTTTATAATATTCTATTTTTAAGTTCGTTTCCTTACCGGATTCTATACATATTGATATATAGATTTCTAATTATCAAATTATATCAAAAATATTCTAACGCCTTAAATTTCCAGAAAAATTTGTCATAACCTCCTTTGTACCGGCAAATAGTTCAAATCTCAACTCGCCTCTCTAGGCCCTTTCCATTCAAAAAAAAATCAAAAAGCCAAGTGGCTTGCCGATTCGGCACATAAAATCTCATATGGAATTTAAACATGTACATTATTGTCGGGCACACGAATTATAACCTTCATACACTTCATATACTTCATTCCATACCTGCTTAACATGTATCCAAATATTCCCATTTGGTTTCAACTCAATCCATTCGTCTTAACCCAATTCGCTAAATTATTTTCTAATTAGCTATTTTGCCTATTTCACTTCTTTGTTTGAACATAACATGCTCAAATATAATACCAACATGCTTATAAACAAATTGAATTCCATTTTCGATTCAAGTTGCATATTCGATTTCGAATACAATTTTACAAACCCAATTTACTTATCCAGAGCTCAATTTCAATTCAAAAATCCAATAACTAATTATTCTTCAAATTAGTTAATTCTATTCAATAATTAAAAAAAATTCTGATTTTTGTTTCAAAAATCATTTCATTACTCCACTTGAGTTCAGATATTTTTTTTTACTCAAATCGGGATTTTCCTAAATAGAAATTCGGATTTTATTTGCTTAAAATCCTTTAATTTATTTAAATAAACCTTTATGGTTTTTAAACGGTTATGGCGCTATTTGTCTGAAAATTTGATTTTGATATAACTCAATATATGTACGATGAAATTCAGAATTTTCTCTTCCATTGGAAAACTATTACCTAATTGGTCCTGACGGTTCTTGTTTCAATGAATTCCAACTTAATTTGAGTTATATATACTTAATTGAAGTTCGAATCGCCAATTTACGAACTGCCGCGCTGCGGCGAGTTCGTTTTAATTATATTTATATATATAAAAGTTTAAACTTCGTTATAATAAATTCAACTCCATTCTGATATATTTTTAATATATTTCAAATCAGTTTCCCAATTCAACGTAATATTTTCGATTATCTATAATTGTCGATTTTTCCTTACTCGGTAATAAATTTATTAATACTTCGATCTTCTATATTTAATTCCAATTCCTTTTATAAATAAATTATTTATAAAATTCGATGTAATCAAATTTCAATTATAAACTCGTAGGAATTTTCCCAATTCAGCTTATATTTCGAATTTCGAAATATAATCAATCGTTTTGTTTCAAAACACTTTCCAATTTACTTTTAAATTCCTATTTGAATTTAAGTGCTTCAAATTATCCAAATGATAATTTATTTCACCAAATTTATAACACTATTTATAAATTCAACTTCCTTATTTCATATATTTAATCAAGTTCCGTTTTTTCAAATTTCTATTTGAATCTCTACCTCTTTGATATTCCGAATTGCGGAATAAAAACCATTATTCCCTTTCGAATGATTTCAAATTCTATTTTTAAATTCATATTTGAATTTAAATATTCAAATTATCTCTTGATAATTAATTCATTATATTTATAAACACCATTTTATAAATTTCTTTGTTTTATATTTAAACAAGTCTATTTCGAAATCTATTTAAAACCAAAATCTTATTTTGGAAATTTATATTTGTAATAACTTATATATATAACACCCAATTTATTTTCATATTCAATTTAACTTCTATATAAATAAATTCGAATTAATCGAATTCAAATCATAAATCCTTATGGATTTATTTTAGTTTAATTTATAATCTAAACATCAGAATAAATTCCATCGTTTATTTCTTTAAAACGATTTCCCCATTTCTATTTTTAAATTCACATTTGAATTTAAATATTCAAACCATCAAATGATAAATTTTCCCACTTTACTTAAAAACACGGTTTATAAATTCATTTTAATTCTCTGTACTAATTAATTTATAAATTCACCACTTGTTTTATATATTCAAAACAAGTTAATATATTTGTAGTCCAATTGAAATTCAAATTCTATTTTAGAAAATAGTTTTCCCTTTTTAAATTTCAAAACCCTATTTATGATATTTTATAAATTACCATTTAGGCCCAGTGTTATTTTAAACATCCAAACTAACCAATTATCAATCATAGATTTCCTAACCCATCATATATGATAATATATGAAAACAAACAATAAATAATATTTTTGAGGAATCCAGTCGGATCTTTCCAACCTGTTTTCCTGCATTCACAGACGTTAGCCAACATAAATAATACCCATCCTGCTTCGAGGCAGGATATCGCGGTATGAAGGTCATCCACTATATATATTATGGGGCGCATAGGGAAATCATCCGCTAATGATACCACGGGCATCTGCTAATGATACTGCCGGAATCCAAACACCAATATATATATAATAGCCACAAACACCAATCCTAAATAACTAATATATTTATAATATAGCCACAATAAAATTTCAATGCAAGCAAAACAACCAACAAACAATTTATTTTTAACTAATAAAAATAATTCTAAATAAAATGTGAGTGAGATTTACTCATTGTAATTTTTAAATTGCAACTCGCTCCAAATTTTAAATTAAACGGAATGTTGTTTGATTTAATTTAAAGTCCATTGTTGATCCCTTAAAATCCCAAACCAATTCCTTTTTTGTTGCCCGCGTCCTTACGAGCTTAAAGAAATTGACATCATTTGGATCTATTTTTATATGAGTATAAAATTGATTTTATAAGCAATTGGCATATTTTAAAAGTACCAAAATACTAATTTCACCATTTAAACAAATTACTTTATATCCATTCAAATCTTTAGAGCACTCCATATCAATTACATATCGTAGCCAACGCCGATTCGAACTTCATCGGATTTTGTTTTGCCTCAATCTAATGTCGCAAGAGATATATACAAGTGTTATAATTTTTGAACAAAAAAAGTGATTAATTAAACTAATTAATTGTTAATTACATATTTACTGAATTCATAAAATAATCAGCTATGTAAATTCTACATTTTTGGAAATCTAAATTTTTTACCTTACTTTAAAAATATCCGTGCTTGATGTCATCACCTTCATATTTCCTTTAACAGCTAACACTTCCTATTGTAGCATTTTATTGAGCACATGTTGCTCCTTACTGCAGCTCATCATTTAAAACATTGTCGACCATACACCCTTCATCAACAAGATCGAACACCACTCAAAACGCTGCTGTCAGTATTCAGACCATCGCCCTCTTCCCCAATGACCCCTACCATTATCCCACCTCCTTGTTTGAAGTCCCCAAGATCGCGACCTGTAGTTGTGGGGTTTTCCATACCAGGTATCGCGGCTTTCATTGGTCAACCGGAGCTCGTCCCACTGGTGCTACCGCGTGCGCCTGTGAGCCAGAAGACATCGCAACTTGTCTAATTTTCCCGAACCTATACGCTCCATTAAGACCTCAAATCCATAAATCGAGCCCTCCTAAATCTCATCGCGCCCTAAACTGTGGGTATCAGGTTGGAGCTTGTATGTTACTGAGTTCAACCGATCTCGAATTGAATGATTTAATTTAAGAAATGATTTAATATAATTTATTTGAAGAATTTGAGGGAGGGTGGCTTTCGAATTCTTTCTGAAATGAAGGAAACAAACGGGAGAGAATAGAAAGAGGATGGTGGTAATCGCGTTTATATAGATGGAGGAGGGACTAGAATTACACGAATAATACATATTTGGTCAGCTAAGTGCATAACAAATCATTTATTTCCTTTTTTAAAAGATTTTCGATTTGATTATACATTAATACAATGTGATATAAAGAGATTTTTAGTTTATTTAAACTGATATCGATTTGATTTCTGATTCGATTTCAATCTTATCCATTACAAATATATCGGGGTTCTTCACTTAACATCACAGACCGCTATTCCAATGTAACGACTGATATTTCAATGTTGTAACACTATTCTGAACATAACAGAATAGACTATAAAATTTATTTCGAATGTATATATAAAATAAACATATTAAATTGATGTAATATAATTTAAATTTAAAACATATAAATTCTTCAAAAATAAATTACTATTATCATCGTTTATATTCAAATAGAATATATATTGATTATCTGAACCATTTCGATTCAGTTTTATCTTCGAATTGAATTATTTCAGATTCCCGTATTATGATAATTATATATCAAAAATTAAATCCTATAACGATTATTGATCGATAACTCAATATAAAAATTCTTTTATATTATCAACTCAATATTTAAAACCTTATTAAATATTTAATATTAATTGTTGGAAAATCCGGGTCGTTACATTCTTCACCCCTTAAAAGAATTTCGTCCCCGAAATTACTAAGGTAGGAAAAATGCTACAAGCCCATTAACCCTTTCAAAATTCACTTATGTTGGAACTCTACACTTTATATTTCAACAATTTTATTTCTCCCAAAACTTTTGGTTTCCATTTACATTGCACACCATATATGCTCACATTCAATTAATCTGAATGATTTACAATCAATTCATATTCTATTCAAATTGTTTCTGATCAATTTATTCACTTCGATTTATTTGACTTTCCTAAGTTAAATTTAAATTCCAGAATTCAAATACCCGGGTTTTCATTACAAATCTTTTGAAATAACATAAATATATACATATATTTATAACCTTTTCAAATTCAAAACATTTGAATTTCCAACTAAACTTATTTTCTTTCAAATAACTTTCTTGAAAATCTTTTCTAAGATAGCAATTCATCACTTAGAAATCGAAAATGAACACTAATGATGCTGCAATCATCATCAGAATTATTTCCCAGCGTCTGAAGTGAGTTCAGTGCTTTAACACTTTCAGAATCCATTCAAAAATGATTTTTATTCAAAAATCCTTTCAAAACAAAGCTATATTATTTTAATATACTTCAGAAAATATTTTCGAGACACCAGGATTTAAATTCCAAATTTTGCTTTGAATTCAATTTTAATTCATCTCATATGTATATTTTGTTCCTATACCAGTTTTCTTTGGTTATAAATAACCATTCCAATTTTATAATCTCATTTGACTATAATATTAATATCCAACTCATCCATATATTATAATAATTCCAAAAAAAAATTATTCTTTTTATATCAAAATATAGTTTGGGAAAAATTATTTGATTTACCTATTTTAAAACATTATTATGTCGAATTCTCCGCTCAAGTGTTTAGAAACTCCTATCGTCTTCGTGGCGTCCCACGATTCGATCAGAATTCATAAACCACTTAACAGACTAGCCAACACAATACAAAATAATTTTTATATCAGTTAACGAATACGCTCTCTCGTATATATATACATACTCAACTCATTCTAGGGTACTACTGACCCTATCTCTATGAGCACAACCCCACCAAAGCCTAGGTATTCGCTCAACCTAAGCTCTGATACCAACTGTAACAGTTCTAGGCTTTTCAACCATTAACCAGTGGCCTACACTACCACCGTGGCTTTACAAAGATACCTCAGAACTGCTTTTACCAGCCTCGCGACTCAACCAACCCTCATTGCCGGGACATGTAGGGGTAAGAGTCTCCCGTTCGCCACCAAACGCGAAGCGAGAACCTCCTATCATGCGTACCAATTAAGCAACCAGCACTGACACCAACTGTAACGGCCCGCAAATCCGTACTATCAGAGTTGACTCATAACACCACACGTCCAACCCAAATTGCACAGAAATACGAATCATTATTAGAAAGAAGTTAGAGGATGAGAAATAGAAAGAAAGAAATATTAGAATAGAAGAAAACGAAGATCACAAACTCACAGCAGAACGAATAAAATATATTAAATAACATAACTTTTGAAATACAAATCAGTAACTGTATATACATACCATTATCAGAGCACAACAGTTATTCCTGGAACAATTATAAAACCTGTCTCCAGATACAACATAGTACACATCGGAAATATTGTAGTCTATAGTTAACTGGCGAAGCCTCCTGCTTACAGCTCTTCCAAGTGAATCTGAAAAATACCGACTACTTGATTGCCCGTACAAATTAGGGCACCCAAGAGTTTAGGGAAAACAAAACAAAATAAACTCTGGGTCAGTCATGGGACTAGTGCGAGTAAACTCCAACCAATTGTTTAACTTTCAAAATCCTTTCGAAAGGAAGGATAATAGTAAGACCAGCCCACACATAAACATGGACGGTTTTTACCTTACTATAACCCAAAACACTTTGATACGAAAATCCAGTGATATTATAATAGTGTCTAAATCAAATAAATAACAATCTAGCGGAACGCTTGCATATCACGCTCCATATATAATATAAAATCAAATACCGCATGGTGCTTATTGGAGATTAGATTTCCAACATGACAAGGTATGGAACCACCTGCCGATAGTGTATCCCTAGAGAGGAATACATTGGGTTCAACAAGAACATCTTATAACCCGGCCCACACATGACCGACCACTCATTTCGCTAGGGTGTATCGAATGTATATCACCAACGGTTGGGATCAACAACCGTTTCCCGAATGGGACATTATTGATAGATTAAACAAGTAAAAGGAATTTCTCTAAATAGGTGATTATACACCCTAATGGGAGCGGCCCATATAGTCATGTTGCCTGCCCGATTTTTGTCATTTCCTGGTTGTTCAGGTCCGAGGCTACGATTTCTTATCATTCATTGATAGCACAATCACTTTGAATGCCACATTGTCGGATCCATAAATCATTAATTGATTTGCACAAATATATTCTGGATATTATGCTAAGAGAATAAATCCTCCGCCACCATATATATTTATACAGACCAACATATGTGATCATTGGAAATACTCTGTCAGACATTCGTCCATATACGTTCGTTCTGGGACTGAATGAAACCGAAGGCACAATTTCTATTAATAGAAAAAGTCCTTGCACTTTACTCCGTCTTTGATTATCTTCATACAATCTGATTCGCAACGTTACTGCCAATACAGAGTGGTTCTCGGATGATAATCCAGCTGGTCTCTCCATATTGACAACGATATTGGCAAATACTTCGATAGTCGGTTATTTAACTATCGAAGAAAAACTGTAACAACCCGTAAAATGCGAGCCAATTTAAAATTTTTATTTTGGCAATTTTAATGAAGTTTGAACATTTTTAATGAATTATTTTAAATAATATCGACGAGAAATTTATTTCGAATAGAATTAGAACGTACATATTTATTTGAATCGTCATTAGAATATAAATAATTATATATAATTATAAAAGGAATTGAAAATGGCGCGGTAGTTCGATAATTCGATTTCAAATTTCAATTGAATGTACCGGGTGCAAAATAAACCGGATTTTGGCGAAACTGAAAACATTTGAATCTAATTGGTGATATCTTTCCAACGAATCCGAAAAATTGAAATTTCATAGCGGGAATCAAAAGATATGTCCAGTTGAAAATTCTGAATAGTCGCTATGGAATTCAGGCCCTTAAAAATGGAAATTTTGCAAACAACCTCGGATTTCGACGAAACCACTTTTGTTGGATCCGGGATGTCAAATTATTGCTAGGTTTCAAATTTCATAATTTTTCGAATTAGTATGTGAGCGTGGCAAAGGAAAACGCGTTTGACCAGTTTCAGTTGATTTTAATCGACTGGAAAATGGCCATTTTTCAAACGGTCTTAGAATTCGATGAAACTAGTTTTGTTAGGACCGTATCGTCAATACGAAGCTAGAAAATATTTTTTGGGAATTTTTAGAGTCTGTATGTGACCCCAGTAAATTTAAATACGCGTTCAAATTCAATATATGGAGTTATATTTTAATTTGAACGAAAACTGATCGGAACGATCAAATCAGCTTACGATACATATCCCATTGTGTTCGGAATGGGGGTAATTAGCTATGGACGACAGGCGGGGGGCCTCGTTCAGAGGTCAAATGAAAAAGTCAACTTTTTGAAATTAAATAATTAATAAAATTAAAAATAAAAATACCCATCTTCCTCCTATACCCATGATCAGGCCCCCCCACGTTCATTTCAAATCGATCCTCTCCAGAGAAAAAAAAAAGAAAAAGGGCGGAGCCTCACCCTTCGATGTCGCGCGCCACCGAAGGCCGACCGTGCCCCGGCGCCTCCATCTCCTGACCGCCTCCCCTCTCGTGCCCGTCCTCCCTCCTCTTCAAGCCGTACCCGAATACCCCTCTCTCAAAAGCCCTAGCCGAGCCCCCCTTTTTTCAGATCGAGACCCCCAGACCCGACGCCACCGTTCGCCCCCACCTCCGCCTGACTTCACCTGAAAGCCGTCGCCCTAGCATCCTCCTCTGGCCGTAAAGTCTTCCTCCCCCTCCCCGGAAAACCCAAAAACTGAAAAGGTGCGAGTTAGTTCCTTTTTATATATAAAAAAATCAATCTTTTATTTTATTTTATAGCATTAGTCGTATAATAAACTTATTGGAAGATTAAAGTTTTGATTTTTATTTAGTTTAAAGTTTTGATTTTTATTTTCAGTTTTAATTAAATAAAGAAAGAGGAGATTTTCAAAAGGAAAAAAAAAATGATTTTTAAAACAAAAAGGTTTGATTTTTAACTTAAAAAGGATTGGATTTTTCTATATGACAAGATTAGATTTTTATGCGAATAAAGATATGATTTTGAAAATAGAAAAGGTGATATTTGAAAATATGAAATCTTTATATTTGAAAAGGTGAAATCTTTATATTTGAAAAGACGAAATCTTTATATTTGAAAAGGCGAAATCTTTATATTTGTAAGGGGGAAATCTTTAGCATGATAAAAATATAATCTTTATTATATGAACATCGATGTAGAAATAGAATTTTTATCTATATAGTAGTGATGTAAAAATAGAATTTTTATCCATATGGAGTGATTATAAAAATATGATTTTTATATACATAGCAACAATATAAAAATGTGATTTTTATATATGTAGTGGCTACGGGCAACGAAAGTGACAAAAGGCGAGAACAGCGATGACTTCTACATAAGAAGAGTCAAGGCGTTTGGATTAGCTAGTCGGTGAGAACTTCTCACTTTAAAATTTCTTTTCTAGTTATAAATATATACTAGGATGCAGACGGTGTTTAGTAGCACCCGACACCCGTCGTCCACAGACCATGGACGGCTTGTATGCTTGATTGATGTGTTGTGAAATTTGTTTGTGATGTGGATGTGAAATCGATAATATAGATTAATGTGTTGAAATAAATTAATTACCGTTAAAAATATAATTTTTAACGTGAATATGAATATAGTAAATGTGAATAAATAAATATTCATTTACAAACTGGACAGTTTGTTTATGTACACCTATTTGAAGGATATTGAGTGGGATGATAAATTTTACACATCGCCCAACTGCACAAATAATATTCAGTGTTTGCTGATTTGAAACCCCACACGGGTGTTGGGATGATATTTGGCATACACTAATCCCAATTATTTAATTGTATGTCGATCGATTGGTCGACAGGCTGTGTAAGCGTTAATTATTTATATTTGATGCTTATGCAGTTGTGTGGTGCACTTTGGATGATGGTTGATTATTAATCGTTGCTATTTATATACATGTGTTGTATGGAATCCATATAATTAACATTATATGGTAATTGATTGGGCCTCATTCCAATTGGGGAAATAAAGAATATTAGAATATAAAAATAGTCATGTGTTGACGATGCTCATGTGTTGAGAATATTCATGTGTTGAAACTATTCATGTGTTGAGTAAAATATTTTAACAATAAAATTTACGTCTTATCATATATAAGATTAGAAACTACTTTACGGTTGGAGTCTAATTAAAAATCAAATGATAGATACCATAATTTTATAAAATATATTACACAACAAAAATAGTCATGTGTTTACAGTACTCGTATGTTTAGATTAGTCATGTGTTGAAAGAAATATAGATTCATGTGTTGAACAGAATACATATTCATTTGTTGAATAGAATAACGAATTTGTTGAAATGTATAAAGCCGTGTTGATTAGAGTTGCGCTATTTTGACGTGAACAATATTTATATCGATTATAGTCGTTTTTATAATGAATATAGAAAAGGTAGTGATTTCAAAATATAACGTTTTGAAAATATTATCATCTATATAGCAATGATATGAAATATTCAGTTTTGATTTGAAATTGAATATAGAGTTGAAATGGTTTTGAAAACGAATTTAAAACGATTTATAAAATTCGTTTTAAAAGGAAATCGACGAAATATATAATATATATATATATATATATTATATAATGGCCTGAATAGAACGCGCCGCACCGCGGCAGTTTGTGAATTTCGACCACTGACTTCGAATTGACGTTGCGGGAGATTCAACCGTCGGATTTTCCTAAAACCGGAACCGTTGGGTTCGTATCGAAAATATCTTTCTAACGAATGTTAGAAATTTGAAATATAACGGTTGGATTTGGAATTATGTCCAAATCAAATTAGTAAAAGGTCGTTGTAAGTGCAGTTCGATGGCCGTTGATGGAAATCGACTGTACGGGCCTTGATAAAATTATTAAAAATATCAATAATTTGTGTAAAATCATAATATGTGAATTGGAAAGAACTGGGATGAAAAATTCCACATTTACAAAGATAAAAATAGATTTTTATCGAAATGAACTAGTTTTGAACTAGAATTAAAATCAATTTATTTTTGAAATAAATAAATTGAATTTGAATTGGTTTTGAAAATAACCAGAATTTCCAATATATATAAAGTGGAAGTGGATTTCAATCGAAATTTTCTTTGGAATATTTCGATGTTGGATTCCGTGATTATACAGATATTGTTATGGAAATTTGAAAGATATATTTATATCGTTATTTCCAATACGATATTTGTTGGTTTCAGAATTTGATATTGAATATGAGCCGGTATATTTTCTATTCAGAGCCTTGTATATAATATCAAATGTGATTTTGGGTTTGTCGTGAATCGTGTTTTAGATGACATTGGTTCTTTAACCCAGTTAAAGATAGAATATTGATTTTTGAGAGGATTAAAACTAAGTGGAGTTTTAATGAATCTTTAATTAGATTGAAAGTGAATTGATTATTTAAATTATCAAATCTGAAAAGTGATCGAGAATGGAGTATCACCAGTTTTGCTCCAAAGCGATAGTTAAATCTTTAATTAGATTTGAATGTGAAATGGTAATTAATTTTACCGATAACACCGTGGTGTTAGATATGGAGTATTACTAGTTTTCTCCATGGGATAAATAGGTTGGGATTGGGAAATAAAATAAATAATTACTTTGGTGTGGTTCGCTAATCCCGACTAGTTTGGAAAACCATAAAACGGTTTGAAATGATATCCAAAGGAAGATCAAAGAATAAATTTAGAAGAATTTTATCTTTGATAAAATTAATGGGAACTTTTCCCTAAGAATGTGATTTTGTGAATAAAAGAATATTCTGAATTGGAATGAGGCGTATGGTGTGTTTGTGTAACACGTGTTTATTATATACGCGGGTTATTCAGAAAGGCCGGGTTATACCCATTCTGAATAACCGATTCGACGATATGTCGAAGATGAAGACGGTGGTGGAAGACCGGAAGTCTTCACGTCGTTTGGGTGATTACTGATGATCTTGATTGGGCTGTACACCCAAGATGAGGGAATCAGTTGGTGATCGTCCAGACGTACTTGGAGATGGACGGATATGCGAGGAAAGTGCATCCGGTTTCGTTCAGACCCAGAACGAACTTGTAAATGGACTGTGTGTCTGACATTGGATTTTATTCTGTGTTGATTGATCTCTATTAAATATACTTCTGTTTGGCGGCGGAGAATTTATTCTCTTGCTTAACGCCCTTCTCTGAGACGTACGAGCTAAGAGGTTGTATATCGATGGACATCAGTCGCATGGCATGAATTGCTAGTGTGGCACGCCTAAGTGGCAGATGATCGAGGCTTCTATTGAAAACCAAAGTCTTGTGGTAGATGATCAAAGCACGGCCTGTGTGGCGTAGCTTTGTGTATAGCGTGAACTCGCGAGGCTCACACCTCGGTATGAGTCAAAAACGGGATAGTGACTGCAGGGAGAGCACGACGTTCCTTTCTAGCTAGGGGTGGTGTCAGTTCTTAAACTGGCTGACATTTCTATACCTTTCACCTGTTTGGTTGTTGGAATGTGAGGCGCCTTGGATATAGGTCTGTTAGGACCGGGAATCGTGTGCTCAGGAATAACTAATCCTCCAAAGTTAGGTGAGGACCTGTGTAACAACTCGAAAAATGCGAGCCAATTTAAAAATTTTATTTTGGCAATTTTAGTGAATTTAGAATATTTAAAATGGATTATTTTAAATAATATCAACGAAAAATTTCTTTTGAATAAAATTCGAACGTATATATTTATATAGCTCGACGTTAGAATATAAAATTTATTTTAAATTATAAAAGGAATAGAAAATGGCGCGGTAGTTCGATAATTCGATTTCAAATTTCAGTTGAATGTACCGGGTGCAAAATAAACCGGATTTTAGCGAAACCAAAAATATTTGAATCTATTTGAGAATATCTTTCCAACGAATCCGAAAAATCAAAATTTCATAGCGGGAATCGAAAGATATGTCCAGTTGAAATTTCAGAATAGACGCTATGGAATTTGGGCCCTTAAAAATGGAAATTTTGCAAACGACCTCGATTTTTGACGAAACCTCTTTTGTTGGATCCGTGATGTCAAGCCATTGCTAGGTCTCAAATTTCATAATTTTTCGAATCAATATGTGAGCGTGGCGAAGTAAAACGCGTTTGACCAGTTTTAGTTGATTTTAATCGACTGGAAATTGGCCATTTTTCAAATGGTCTCGGAATTCGATGAAACTAGTTTTGTTAGGACCGTATCGTCAATACGAAGCTAGAAAATATTTTTTGGGAATTTTTCTAGTTAGTATGTGGCCCCGGTAAAGAGAAATGCGCGTTCAAATTCAATATATAGAGTTATATGTTGATTTTGATGGAAACTGATCAAAACGATCGAATCAGCCTACGATACATATCCCATTGTGTTCGGAATGGGGGTAATTAGCTATGGATGACAGGCGGTGGGTCTCGTTTCGAGGTCGAAAATAAAAGTTGCTTTTTAGAATTAATTTAATAAATAAAATAATATATATATTTTCCTTTTTAAACGCTCACCTCCCTCTCTCTATTCACAAATCGATTTACAGAAAAAAGAAAAAAAAAAGAAAAACCAAATCAAACCCGTAGCCCCGATCCCGTTCGCCGCTCCTCCACCAGACCTTGCCCCAACGGCCGTCGCTCCGCATCCACCGCTCCCCTCCGACGAGCTCTCTCCTCCTTCCCAGGCGCCACTTCGAACCCAAACCTGATGGAAACCACCATCCCCTCTCCACGCGAGCACCCTACCCCAAGACCCAATGGCCCCAACGCCTCCTCCAAAATCACTGCGCCCGAGGGCCAGACCACCTGACCGTGGCCACCTAGCCTCAGACGCCGCCGCCCCCCTCCTCTGAACCACCCCGCGCACCCTCTCCTCTTCACTCCTCCCTTCTTCCACTACCTTCGATTATCACAGTGAGTTCTCGACCTAATTTTGTTTATTTATATTTTGTGAGATCTGTTTTTAATTTATGAATAGGTTGGGATTTTATATACCAAAAAGAGATAATTTTTATTGTAGAAAATGATAGATTTATACTTATGAAAGTTATGATTTATTTTTATAGAAAACCATGTTTATTATGATTAAAAAGAAGTGATTTTTGTCTTAGTAAAGATTAGATTTTGTTCATTGAAAAGATATGATTTTCAACAGCAAAAAGATTTGATTTTTAGTAAATAAAATGTGAATTTTCTTTATATGAAAGAAATAATAAAAATATGATTTTTATCTAATGTAGATAATAAAAATATGATTTTTATATTATAGAAATAATAAAGATGTGATTTTTATATAGTAGAAATATTAAAAATACGATTTTTATATTATATAGATAATAAAAATTCGATCTTTATATATGTAGTAGAAATATAAAAATATAATTTTTACGTGGAAAGAAGCATTGCAAAAATATATGAAGTAGAAATAAAAATATGATTTTCATTTATTGAATTAGGCGATAAAAATATAATTTTTATTATAAACAGCGGGAAAACGACTGCATTGGAATTTCAAGCAGATCTAGACGGTTCAGCAGTTCAAAAGCAAAGCACGGCGGAGTGGAACCCAAAAGTGAGAACCTCTCACTTTTAATTTAATTTTCTAGTTAAAATATATACTAGGATGCAGACGGTGTTTAGTTGCACCCGACACCCGTCGTCCACAGACCATGGACGGCTTGTATGCTTGTTTGTTTGCTTTTGATGTGTTGTTGATTGTGTGATGTGATGTGAAATGAAATAAAAATATTTATATAGTTGAAATAAAATATTTTATAGTGGAAAATATTTTATAGTTAAAAATAGAATTTTTAACGTGTATATGAAATGAAATAAAAATAAACAAATCGGACGATTTGTTTATATACACACATTTGACTGATATTGATTGGGACGATAAATTTTACACATCGCCCAACTGCACAAATAAAACATGTGTTTGATTGTTTGAAACCCCACACGGGTATTGGGATGATATATGACGTGCACTAATCCCAATAATTAGTTGTATGTCGATCGATTGATTGACAGACTGTTATAAGCGTTGAATATTTATATTTGATGCTTATACAGTGTAGAATGCACTTTGGATGATGGTTGATTATTTGTCGTTGTTGATATATACATTCGTTGTATGGAAGTCCATAGAAATAAAATCTATGGTAATTGATTGGGCCTCATTCCAGTTTTGAAATAGAATATTTGAAAATAGAAATATATGAAGCCGTGTTGATTAGATTGACGCCATTTTGACGTGAACGATATTTATATCGATTTTATTCATTTTATAATGAATATCGAAAGTGATTTAAAAATCTGATATTTTGAATAAAATTGAAATTCGAATTGAAATTGTATAGAAATGAATTCGAATTGAAATTGAATTGAATTGAAAACGAACTGAAATTGAATTAGAAATCAATTTGAATTGAAATCAATTTGAAATGAATTTAAAACGAATTTATATTGAAAAATTCAATCTTGATTTGAATTTGAAAATAAAGTTGAAATCGTTTCGAAAACGAATTTAAAATGATTTATAAAATACGTTTTAAAAGGAAATCGACGAAGTATATATTATATATATTATATATATAATATGATGGCCTGAATAGAACGCGCCGCGCTGCGGTAGTTCGTGAATTTCGACCATTGACTTCAAATGGATATTGCGGGAGATCCGACCGTCGGATTCTCCTAAAACCGGAACCGTTGGGTTCGTATCGAAAAGAGCTTTCTAACGAATATTAGAAATTAGAAATCTAACGGTTGGATTTGGAATTATGTCCAAATCAAATTTGGAAAAGGTCGTTGTAAGTGCAGTTCGATGGCCGTTGATGGAAATCGACTGTACGGGCCTTGATAAATTTATTAAAAATATCAATAATTTGTGTAAAATCATAAGAAATGATTTGCGAAGAATTGGGATGAAAAACTCCATATTTGAAAAGATAAAAATAGATTTTTATCGAAATGAACTAATTTTGAACTAGAATTATAATTCTATTTATTTTTAAATAAATAAAATGGATTTGAAATGGTTTTGAAAATAACCAGAATTTCCAATAATTATATTGGAATGGATTTGAATCGAAATTGTTTTCGGAATATTTCGATGTTGGATTTCGTGATTATACAGATGTTGTTATGGAAATTTGAAAGATATATATATATATCGTTATTTCCAATACGATATTTGTTGGTCGTAGAATTTGATATTGAATATAAGCCGATAATTTTCTATTCAGAGCCTTGTATTTAATATCAAATATGATTTGGGTTTGTCGTGAGTAGTGTCTTCATTAACACTGTTCTTAAGCCCAGTTGAGAAAAAGATTAAATCTTTTTATTTAGATTTAATGAAGTGTACCAATTAAATAATATTTAGTTGGAATTGAATTGGTATTGATTTTTGGGTTTATCGTGAACAATGTTTTAAATAACACTTGTTCTTTAACCCGATAATGAATAGAATGTGGTTTTGGGTTTATCGTGAACCGTGTTTTAAATGACACTGATTCTTTAACCCAGTTAAAGATTAAAACTAAGTGGAGTTTTAATGAATCTTTAATTAGATTGAAAAGATCGAGAATGAAGTATCACCAGTTTTACTCCAAGCGATAGTTAAATCTTTAATTAGATTTGAACGTGAAATGGTAATTGAATTTACCGATAACACCGTGGCGCTAGATATGAAGTATTACCAGTTTTACTTCATGGGATGAATAGGTTGGGATTGGGAAATAAATGATTACTTCGGTATGGTTCGCTAATCCCGTCTAGTTTGAATTGATATTCAAGGAAGATTAAAGAATAAATTTAAAGAATTTATCTTTGATAAAATTAATGGGAACCTTTCCCAAAGTATAAGAATAATTGAATAAAGGGATATTCTGAATTGTAATGAGGCGTATGTTGTGTTTGTGTAACACTTGTTTATTATATACGCGAGTTATTCAGAAAGACCGGGTTTATCCCATTCTGAATAACTGATTCGACGTGGTATCGAGGATGAATACGGTGGTCGAAGACCGGAGGTCTTCACGTCGTTTGGGTGATTACTGATGATCTTGATTGGGTCGTACACCCAAGAGGAGGGAATCAGTTAGTGATCGTCCAGACGTGCTTGGAGATCGATGGATATGCGGGGTACTAGGTGCCTCCGGTTTCGTTCAGACCCAGAACGAACTTGTAAATGGACTGTGTGTCTGACATTGGATTTCAGTCTGTGTGATTGATTTCTATTAAATATATATCTGTTTGGCGGCGGAGAATTTATTCTCTTGCTTAACGCCCTTCTCTGAGACGTACGAGCTCAGGGGTTATATACTGATGGATATCAAACGCATAGAGTGAATTGCCAGTGTGGCATGCCTAAGTGGCAATTGATCAAGGCTTCTGTTGAAAAGCAAAGTCTTGTGGTTGATGATCAAAGCACCGTCTGTGTGGCATAGCTTTGTGTAACGTGAATTCGCGAGCCTCACACCCCGGTTGTGAACCAGAAACGGGAGAAGGATCCATGGAGGGCATGCGTTTCTTTCTAGCTAGAAGTGGCGTCAGTGGTTTTACACGCCCTGACGAGTTTGACTTATGTGGTTGTTGCTGTTGCGAGGCGCCTCGGATATATCGGTCAATCCGGGACCGATGGGGTCATTGGACTCATTTACGCCCCAAAGGGCGGGGAAACGCAGTGTTCAGGCATTTTAATCCACATCGGTGGACCGGCCCTATGGCTCCTAGGTGTAGTTGCGGCTGTAGCCCGAGGCTCGGGCTAGAGAGTCTCGAATTCGGTAGAGGACTATCTTTTGCCTCGGTTCACAGATGGAAATCCAATTTCCAAATACGTGACTTTGCGGTTTTGATTGTAGAGCCTAATATGGCGACATAGTGGTATGGGGCACTTATGTCGTTTATGATTGATACTTATGATTTGAAGTTGTTTTATACACTATGCACTTATAATAGTATCAAATGATTTGTTTTAAACGTATCTAGCATTCTTGGCTATTATAAGGTAAAAAACCTATCCGCCGGCTTGCGTTGCATTGTGTGGTGGGACGTGGGTCTTATAATAGCTTCATTTTTTCTTTATTTAGCATTGCGGTGTTTGTTTTATGCACTGGTGTTCTTGGGAGGAAACCCGTTCCGTGTTATACGGTGTTGTCCCTTGATTTACCTAACTTTAAAATAAAGATTAATAACTGTTTTAGTTCTCACACCAGTCCCATGACTGATCTAGAGTTTATTGTTTTAACCTAAACTCTAGGTGCCCTTATTTTGACACATGCAGCTAGTAGTTTTGGTTTTGCAGATTTATATTCACAGGATCCTGACTTACAGCTGGAACGATATCCGGAAAACTTTGTATCCGTATATCTCCTTCTAGTTGTGTTTGTATTATTTCCGCTGCGATGTATTTAAATGAAATTTAAATATCTGATATTTCTGTGTAATATTTATTTATGCTCTGTATATTCTTGTATTCTGATGGAATTGTTGTAATATACAATGAAATGTTCTTCCGTTTGCGTCCTTTTGTGGCTTGTCCTCGAAGTATCCGCTCTTTCCTTACCGGGGAAGTTACGGGTTCTTTCAGTTGGTATCAGAGCTTTGGTTTACAAAGCTCAGAGAACATGACACACTAGAACCATACGAAAGAATTCATCAGAAATTGGATTAGTAATATCCAACGAGAATGACTCATTAGAGATAGGATCAGTAATATCCTAGAACGAGTGTGAAGAGTGTTGTTTTGAAAGTTAAGATTTAAAACAATTTTTTTTTGAAAATTTAAATCAACTATTCGTATTTGTTTATTTATTATATATTGAATTTGGACAATCCGGTATATAAAGATTTTGCGTATACATCTGATCCGCGTGTATTCGAAGTTTTAATATACTGGATAGATATAGAATCACACTCTAGTCGCCCGGAGATGGTTCTGATGATCGCTATAGTTCGAACATCATCAAAATTTATGTTCGAGTGACGAAACTGAGATTTCTATATATTTCCATTAGACTGGTGTGACAACCAAAATTAGATAGGGCTAATGGTTGTGAATTGGCATCAAAAATGTGATTTTTGACTATATATCAAAGTTATGAATTTGAAAAGCTAATCAACTAATTGATTGATGGTTGTGTTGTTTGGTTATTGTTTGATTAATTAAAATTTGAACCATTTAGTCAAATTGTACCAAATAGTGAATTGTATTGAAATTTGGTCGCATTTGCTTGCATATACATGTTCTTACATTGAACAGGTCATAGCAAAGAGGCTAGAGAAGAAGAATAAAATTGTTTGCCCGACAAATAGGTACATGTTTACCATAATTTACTGTTTTGTTTGGGTGATGATGATTTTATGAGCTGATTGGCTTTTTCTTTTTCTTTTTGAGATCAGAGGTCCTGTATGGCAATTTCGGGATTTTCCCGGTGCTCCTGGTGCAGGAGAGGTTATGGCGAAATTTTTCGAAAATTTAGGGTGTTAGCCAAATTTTTGAAAAGTTCTTAGAAATTGAAAAGCTGAAGAACTTAAGCCGTAATCAAAATAATGAAAGTTGAGTTGATTAGTTAAACGACTTTCGGCTTCGTTCCTTTACGCGGACGAAAAGTTTTAAGTGGGGGAGATTGTAACAACTCGGAAAATGCGAGCCAATTTAAAATTTTTATTTTGGCAATTTCAGTGAATTTAGAATATTTAAAATGGATTATTTTAAATAATATCAACGAAAAATTTCTTTTGAATAAAATTCGAACGTATATATTTATATAGCTCGACGTTAGAATATAAAAATTTATTTTAAATTATAAAAGGAATAGAAAATGGCGCGGTAGTTCGATAATTCGATTTCAAATTTCAATTGAATGTACCGGGTGCAGAATAAACCGGATTTTAGCAAAACAAAAAATATTTGAATCTATTTGAGAATATCTTTCCAACGAATCCGAAAAATCAAAATTTCATAGCGGGAATCAAAAGATAGGTCCAGTTGAAATTTCAGAATAGTTGCTATGGAATTCGGGCCCTTAAAAATGGAAAATTTGCAAACGACCTTGGTTTTCGACGAAACCACTTTTGTTGGATCCGTGATGTCAAGTCATTGCTTGGTCTCAAATTTCATAATTTTTTGAATCAATATGTGAGCGTGGCGAAGTAAAACGCGTTTGACCAGTTTTAGTTGATTTTAATCGACTAGAAATTGGCCATTTTTCAAACGGTCTCAAAATTCGATGAAACTAGTTTTGTTAGGACCGTATCGTCAATACGAAGCTAGAAAATATTTTTCGGGAATTTTTCTAGTTGGTATGCGGCCCGGGTAAAGTGAAATGCGCGTTCAAATTCAATATATAGAGTTATATGTTGATTTTGATGGAAACTGATCGAAACGATCAATTCAGCCTACATTACATATCCCATTGTGTTCGGAATGGGGGTAATTAGCTATGGATGACAGGCGGTGGGTCTCGTTTCGAGGTCGAAATAAAAGTTGCTTTTTAGAATTATTTTAATAAATAAAATAATAAATATATTTTCCTTTTTAAACCCTCACCTCCCTCTCTCTATTCACAAATCGATTTACAGAAAAAAAGAAAAAAAACCCAAAAACCAAATCGAACCCGTAGCCCCGATCCCGTTCGCCGCTCCTCCACCAGACCTCGCCCCAACGGCCGTCGCTCCGCATCCACCGATCCCCTCCGACGAGCCCTCTCCTCCCTCCCAGGCGCCACTTCGAACCCAAACCCGATGGGAACCACCAGCCCCTCTCCACGCGAGCACCCTACCCCAAGACCCGATGTGACGGCCGGGAATTTCGCTCGATCTGAATCAGTCGTTGAACCGATCTAGACCGTTCGAAACCCCTAATCGTTTTGAGAACAGGACAAATCAGAACGCAGACGGAAGAACATTTCATTGTTATTACAACAATACCATCAGATACAAGAATATACAGAGTATAAATGAATAAATTACATTCGATAAATATCAGAGATTACAATAAATTACATAGCAGCGGAAAATAATACAAAGCACAACTGAAAGTAATTCACGGATACAGAGCTTTCCGAGCATCATTCTGGCTGTAAATCAGGACCCTGTGAATATAAATCTGCAAAACCAAAACTACTAGCTGCCCGTGTCGAAAATAAGGGCACCCAGAGTTTAGGTTAAAACAATAAACTCCAGATCAGTCATGTGACTGGTGTGAGAACTATAACAGTTATTTAAAACTTTACTTTAAAAGAGAGTAATTCAAGGGACCACGCCGTATAACACGGAACGGGTTTCCTCCCAAGAATACCAGTGCATAGGATAAACAACGCAATGCTTTTTCGAAAAATGAAGCTATTATAAGACCCAGGTCCCATCACACAATGCAACGCCAGCCGGAGGATAGGGTTTTCCCTTATAATAGCCAAACATGCTTGGTACGTTTAAAACAAATCATTTGATACTATGATAAGTGTATAGTGTCAAAACAATTTCAATCATAAATATAAATCATAGACGGCATGGGTACCATATATCATGTCGCCATACTAATTCTATAATTAAAACCGCAATATCACGTATTGGAAATTGGATTTCCGTCATGAGTCGAGGCAAGGGGCAAGCTCCTCTCCGCTTCGAGACACTCTAGCAAATGCCTCGGGACTACACACTCTGGGTAACCCCTGGGATCCTCCAAGACCGGTCCTCTCTTACGTTTGAGGATTAGTTATTCCTGAACACACGTTTCCCGGCCCTATAGGACCTATAATCGAGGCGCCTCGCATCCAAACCACAAAGGTGAAAAGTATATAAATGTCAGGGCTGGTAGGTCATTGACACCACCCATAGCTAGAAAGAAACGTCGTGCACTCCTTGGGTCCTCATCCCGTTTTTGACTGATACCGAGGTGTGAGGCTCGCGAAACCACGCTATACACAAAGCTGCCACGTAGGCCGTGCTTTGATCATCAACCACAAGACTTTGCTTTTCAACAGAAGCCTTGATCCATACAACTCAGCATGCCACATAGGCAATTCATGCCATGCGATTGATATCTATCGATATATAACCTCTAAGCTCGTACGTCTCAGAGAAGGGCGTTAAGCAAGAGAATAAATTCTCCACCGCCAAACAGATATATATTTAATAGAAATCAATCAACACAGAATAAAATCCAATGTCAGACACACAATCCATTTACAAGTTCGTTCTGGGTCTGAACGAAACCGGAGGCACTTTCCTCGCATATCCATCGGTCTCCAAGTACGTCTGGACGACCACCAACTGACTCCCTCATCTTGGGTGTACAACCCAATCAAGATCATCAGTAATCACCCAAACGATGTGAAGACTTCCAGTCTTCAACCACCGTCTTCATCTTCGACTTATCGTCGAATCGGTTATTCAGAATGGGTATAAACCCGGCCTTCCAGAACAACCCGCGTATATTAAAAACAAATGTTACACAAACACAACATACGCCTCATTCCAATTCATTAGTCACTAACCGTAAATCAGTAAGAGAGCAATTCCCCAAATATTAACCCTGGAGGCCGAAACCAACATCAGATCAATACCCAAGAAACCATTCTTCTTAACTAACCTACAGCTAGTTTCTAAATCTCAATTCTTAAGGAAAGGTTCCCATTAATTTTATCCAAGATAAATTCTTTAAAATTTATTCTTTAATCTTCCATTGGATGTCGTATCAAACCAAATTATGGTTTTTCCAAACTAGTCGAGATTAGCGAACCACACCGAAGTAATTATTTATTTTATTTCCCAATCCCAACCTATTCATCCCATGAAGCAAAACTGGTGATACTCCATATCTAATACCACGGTGTTATCGGTAAAGTTAATTACCATTCCACGTTCAAATCTAATTAAAGATTTGACTATCGTTTTGGAGCAAAACTGGTGATACTCCCTTTCGCTCACTTTCTAAATTTGATAATTTAGATTATCATTTCACATTTCAATCTAATTACAGATTCATTAAAACTCCTTTTACTGGGTTAAAGAACTAATGTCATTTAAAACACAGTTCACGACAAACCCAAATCACATTCTATTTATTATTGGGTTAAAGAACAAGTGTCATTTAAAACACCCTTCACGATAAACCCACAAATCAATTCTATTTACAACCCATTTCAAATCCAATTTATTTATTTAATATAAATGGGTTGTTACTTTAGTTCTAAACTAGTTCATTTCGATAAAAATCTATTTTTATCTTTTCAAATATGGAGTTTTTCATCCCAATTTTCCACAAATCATTTCTTACGAGTTTACACAAATTATTACTATTTTTAATTATTTTATCAAGGCCCGTACAGTCGATTTCCATCAACGACCATCGAACTGCACTTACAACGACCTTTTCCAAATTTGATTTGGACATATCTCCAAATCCAACCGTTAGATTTCAAATTTCTAATATTCGTTAGAAAACTCTTTTCGATACGAACCCAACGGTTCCGGTTTTAGGAGAATCCGACGGTCGGATCTCCCGTAATGTCCGTTCGAAATAAATGGTCGAAATTCGCGAATAGCCGCGGCGCGGCGCGTTCTATTCAGGCCATTATATTATATATATATATATAATATATATAATATATATTTCGTCGATTTCTATTTAATTCAATTCGAATTCGTTTTCTATTCGATTCAATTCGAATTCGTTTTCTATTCAATTCAATTCGAATTCGTTTTCTATTCAATTCAATTCGAATTCGAATATAATCGATATAAATATCGTTCGCTCAAAATAGCGCATCTCTAATCAACACGGCTTTATATATTTCAATAATCCCGTTATTCTATTCAACAAATGAATATTTATTCTATTCAATACGTGAATCTATATTTTTGCCAACACATGACTAATCTCAACGAATGAGTACCGTCCACGTGTGACTATTTTTGTTATTTAATATATTTTATAAAAATTATGGTATCTATCGTTTGATTTCAAATCAGACTCCAACCGTAAACTAGTAAGAGAACGATTCCCTAAATATTAACCCCGAAGGCCGAAACCAACATCAGATCAATATCCAGGAGACCACTCATCTTATCTATTTTCCAGTTAGTTTCTAATTCTATATATGATAAAGATGAAAATTTTATCGTTAAAATATTTCGTTCAACACATGACTAATCTCAATAGATGAGTACTGTCAACACATGAACCTTTATTTTATATTGATAAAGATGTAAATTTTATTATTAAAATATTTCGTTCAATACATGACTAATCTCAACGGATGAGTACGGTCAACACATGAACCTTTATTTTATAATGATAAAGATGTAAATTTTATTATTAAAATATTTCGTTCAACACATGACTAATCTCAACGAATGAGTACTGTCAACACATGAACCTTTATTTTATAAGGATAAAGATGTAAATTTTATTGTTAAAATATTTCGTTCAACACATGACTAATCTCAACGGATGAGTACGGTCAACACATGAACCTTTATTTTATAAGGATAAAGATGTAAATTTTATTGTTAAAATATTTCGTTCAACACATGACTAATCTCAACGGATGAGTACGGTCAACACATGAACCTTTATTTTATAATGATAAAGATGTAAATTTTATTATTAAAATATTTCGTTCAACACATGACTAATCTCAACGGATGAGTACGGTCAACACATGAACCTTTATTTTATAAAATTCTTTATCTTCCCGATTGGAATGAGGCCCAATCAATTACCATATATAGTTAATTATATGGATTCCATACAACACATGTATATAATAGCAACGACAAATAATCAACCATCATCCAAAGTGCACTACACTGTATAAGCATCAAATATAGATATCTAACGCTTATAACAGCCTGTCAATCCATCGATCGACATACAACTAATTATTGGGATTAGTGTATGCCGTATTTTATCCCAATACCCGTGTGGGGTTTCAAACAATCAAACACAGATTTTATTTGTGCAGTTGGGCGATGTGTAAAATTTATCGTCCCAATCAATGTCATTCAAATAGGTGTACATAAACAAACCGTCCGGTTTGTAAATGAATATTTATTTATTCACGTTCACGTTAAAATTATATTTTTAACGGTCGAATTATTTTATTCAACCTATGAATATCCTATTTGATTCATTTATTAAATAAAATGATATTTTTATTTTTCTAATTTATTTTAGAAAATTTCGGCGGCATAACGGCACGATACTTGAAACGGGACAAGGCCTAGCCTTATCCCCGGTCTAGTGATGGCCCACGCCATACACATATCAATCAAATTCAAATCAAATAATTTAACTAATCTATGTAACCAAACAAACAAGTCCATGGTCTGTGGACGATTGTGTCGGGTGCTACTAAACACAGTCTGCATCCTAATATATATCATAATATAACTAGAAAAAGAAATTTAGAGTGAGAAGTTCTCACCGATAGCTATCCCGACTCCACGACACTTCATTTAGAGAAATCTTCATCGTTCTCGCCTCTTGTCACTTTCGCTGCCCGCAGCCACTACATATATAAAAATCACAATTTTGTACTGTTGTCTTTAAAATAAAAATCACATTTTTATTTGTTCACTTTCAAATTAAAAATCATATTTTTATAATCACTCCATATGGATAAAAATTCTGTTTTTACATTGCTACTATATAGATAAAAATTCTATTTTTATACCGCTGTTCATATAGTAAAGATCATATTTTTACAACGATGTCATATATATAAAAATCGTGTCTTTATATTATCGTTATATGTAAAAATTATATTTTTACATCATAAAAATCCAATCTTTTCTATAATGAAAAATCTATTCCTTTACTATGAAAAATCATTTCTTTGCTATTCACTAAAGGGTGCGTTTTTTAGAGGTCCCTATTAAGTTTCAAAATATAAAAAAAACCCGGTCATAAACTTATTGTAAATTAGGTCCCTGTTTTCAAAACTTATAAAATAATAATTAAAAAAAATAAAAAAAAATCGTAAATTAGTAATAAAATATATTACGCATTATAAAAAAAATTCAGTTCAAAAAACAACAAAAATAATGTCAGAAAGAAGAAAACAGCAAAAAAACAGAAAAAACTGCAGTTAAATGCATAATATTATGCACGTTTTTGATTTTATTGCATGCATATGTGCAATTATTTCAGGTCTTCCAGCGCATAGATTTAACATAATTTTTCAGTTCATTTTTATTTGCATCCAAATGTGCAAATTTATCAAAAAAATGCACACATGTGTGCAACATTTTTATAGGATAAAAAGTAGGGACCTAATTTATAAAAAAAAACAAAGTTCTGAAAATTTTTAAACCCGCCCCCTATTTTATTTTTTCCGCCTTTTTGTATTTTTTTTTAAAAATGTGCGTACGTTCATATATTAAAAAAAAAATTCTAAAATATGGAAATAATTTCAGGATTATACGGAAATAAAAAAAAAATAGTTGCATACATTTATGCAATTATTACTGATAATTGCATATATGTATGCAACTTTTCTGTAAGTTGTGTTCGGTTTGAAAATTTGAAACTAAACCTGCACAAATGTGTGCAAATATTGGGTATATTTGCACCCATGTAAGCATATTTTTGTATGAATAAAAATCAACGAAGATGTATGTAGTGAAAAATATGCACGGATGTATGCAAGAAAGTGATATATGTGCATACTATTATGCATTTAACTGGAAATTTCGTTTTTTTTTCTGTTTTTTTTTTTATTTTTGACGCCTTATTTGATGGTTTTTTGTTCTGAATTTTTTAGTGTTTACATGTTTTATTTAAATACGAATTTACGTGATTTTTTTATATTTTTTTAATATTTTTTTGATGACTTTTCAGAAAATAGGGACCTAATTTACAATAAGTTTATGACCGGATGTGAGCCTAATTAAGTTTCAAAATAGGGATGTGAGCCTAATATTCACTAAAAATCGTATCTTTTCATAACCAGAAATGTCATAACTTCATATTGTTTAAAAATCAATGCTTTGTTATTTAAAAATCAATCAAAACTTTTCACTTAAAAATATAATCTTTTCAATTCTATTCAAAAAATAAAAATCGAATTTTTATTCCTTAAACAACTATATAAAAATCACTGATTAATTACATATTAAAAATAAAATAGATAAAAAGAAAAGGACTCACCCTTTTTTTTTTGCCTTTTCACGGAAGAGGGAGGTTCACCGTCGGGTTTGGGTGGTGGGGAGGGGGTCGCTACAGTCGAGGCCGAGGTGGTGCTGTCTGGCGGGGTATGGGTCCAGGGGGCGCAGCGCGTTCCAAGGATTGGGGCATTGCGCGATGCGCTAGGGAAGAGGAGGGAGGAGAACGGAGGGCGGACGGAGGGAGTGGGAGCGGTGGCGGCGACTTCGAGGATGGCGGCGGCGCTGAATCGAGGGGGGGCGACGGGCGATTACAAGGTTTTTCTCTTTTTTATTTATTTCGTGAATCAACTGAAGAAAAAGGGGGGGCAGATTGATGAAAGGAAAAGGGAGATATATTTTTTATTTAATTATTTTTAATCCCAAAAAGTTGACTTTTACATACAACCTCTAAACGATGCCCACCGCCTGTCGTCCATAGCTAATTACCCCCATTCCGAACACAATGGGATATGTATTGTAGGCTGATTCGATCGCTACAATCTGTTTCCATTAAAATCAACATATAACTCTATATATATTGAATTTGAACGCGCATTTCAATTTACCGGGGTCACATACTAACTCGAAAAATTCCAGAAAAATATTTTCTAGCTTCGTATTGACGATACGGTCCTAATAAAACTAGTTTCGTCGAATTCTGAGACTGTTTGAAAAATGGCCAATTTTTAGTCGATTAAAATCAACTAAAACTGGTCAAACGCGTTTTCCTATGCCACGCTCATATATTGATTCGAAAAATTATGAAAATTGGAATCTAGCAATAACTTTACATCCCGGATCCAACAAAAGAGGTTTTGTCGAAATCAGAGGCCGTTTGCAAAATGGCTATTTTTAAGGGCCTGAATTCCATAGCGACTATTCAGAATTTTCATTTTGGACATATCTTTTGATTCCCGCTATGAAATTTCAATTTTTCGGATTCGTTGGAAAGATAACCTCAAATAGATCCTATTATTTTTGGTTTCACTAAAATCCGGATTGTTTTGCTCCCGGTACATTCAATTGAAGTTTGAAATTGAATTATCGAACTACCACGCCATTTTCAATTCAATTTATAATTATTTATATTCTAACGACGACGTATATAATATATTCGTTCTAATTCTATTAAAAATAAATTTCTCGTCGATATTATTTAAAATAATCCATTTTAAATGTTCAAAATTCGCTAAAATTGCCAAAATAAAAATTTTAAACTGGCCTGCATTTCCGGGTTATTACAATCTCCCCCACTTAAAACTTTTCGTCCCCGAAAAGGAACAAAGTCGAAAGTGGTTTGATTAATCAACTCTACGTTCGATCTGACTTCCATTCTCCAACTTTTCAGTTTCTGAGAATTTTCAAATTTTTCAAAAATTTGGCTAACACCCGGAATTTTCGAAAAATTTCGCCATAACCTCCCCTGCACCGGGAGCCACGGGAAAATCCCGAAATTGCCATATAGGCCTTCTGATCTCAAAAAGAAAAAGAAAAAGCCAAGCGGCTAGCCAATAGGCTCATAAAATCATCATCACCCAAACAAAACAGTAAATTATAGTAAACATGTACATATTTGTCGGGCAAACAAATTTTATTCCTCTGCTCTAGCCTCCTTGCTATGACCTGTTCAATGTAAGTACATGTATATGCAAGCAAATGCGACCAATTTCCAATACAATTCAATTTTTGATTCAATTAGGCTAAATAGTTCAAAAATATCAAACAAATAAACAAACAACACAACCATCAATCAATTAGTGGATTAGAGTTTCAAATTCATAATTTGATATATATCCAGAAAAACATGTTTTTGATGCCAAATCACAACAATAAACCTATCTAGTTTTGGTTCTCACACCAGTCTAATGGAAATATATAGATATCACACCTTCGTCACTCGAAGATAAATACTGGTGATTGTATACTTCATTATCAGGACCATGTCCAAGCGACTAGAGTGTGACTCTGTATCTATCTAATATATTAAAACTTTGAATATACGTTCATGACGCGTATATGCAAAACCATTATATACTAGATTGTCCAAATCAATATAAATAAATTATTCAAATACGTATAAGATGGTTTAAATTTTCAAAACAAAATTGTTTTCATTTGAAAAATATACTCTTCACACTCGTTCTACGATCCTACTGATCCTGTCTCTAACGAGTCATTCTAATTGGATATTACTAATCCAATATCTGATGAATTCTTTCGTTCGGTTCTAATGTGTCTTGTTCTCGAGCTCTGTAAACCAAAGCTCTGATACCAAATGTGACGGCCGGGAATTTCGCTCGATCCGAATCAGTCGTTGAACCGATCTAGACCGTTCGAAACCCCTGATCGTTTTGAGAACAGGACAAATCAGAACGCAGACGGAAGAACATTTCATTGTTATTACAACAATACCATCAGATACAAGAATATACAGAGTATAAATGAATAAATTACATTCGATAAATATCAGAGATTACAATAAATTACATAGCAGCGGAAAATAATACAAAGCACAACTGAAAGTAATACATGGATACAGAGCTTTCCGAGCATCATTCCGGCTGTAAATCAGGATCCTGTGAATATAAATCTGCAAAACCAAAACTACTAGCTGCCCATGTCGAAAATAAGGGCACCCAGAGTTTAGGTTAAAACAATAAACTCCAGGTCAGTCATGTGACTGGTGTGAGAACTATAACAGTTATTTAAAACTTTACTTTAAAAGAGAGTAATTCAAGGGACCACGCCGTATAACACGGAACGGGTTTCCTCCCAAGAATACCAGTGCATAGGATAAACAACGCAATGCTTTTTCGAAAAATGAAGCTATTATAAGACCTAGGTCCCATCACACAATGCAACGCAAGCTGGAGGATAGGGTTTTCCCTTATAATAGCCAAACATGCTTGGTACGTTTAAAACAAATCATTTGATACTATGATAAGTGTATAGTGTCAAAACAATTTCAATCATAAATATAAATCATAGACGGCATGGGTACCATATATCATGTCACCATACTAGTTCTACAATTAAAACCGCAATATCACGTATTGGAAATTGGATTTCCGTCATGAGTCGAGGCAAGGGGCAAGCTCCTCTCCGCTTCGAGACACTCTAGCAAATGCGTCGGGACTACACACTCTGGGTAACCCCTGGGATCCTCCAAGACCGGTCCTCTCTTACGTTTGAGGATTAGTTATTCCTGAACACACGCTTCCCGGCCCTATAGGACCTATAATCGAGGCGCCTCGCATCCAAACCACAAAGGTGAAAAGTATATAAATGTCAGGGATGGTAGGTCACTGACACCACCCATAGCTAGAAAGAAACGTCGTGCACTCCTTGGGTCCTCATCCCGTTTTTGACTTATACCGAGGTGTGAGGCTCGCGAATCCACTCTATACACATAGCTGCCACGTAGGCCATGCTTTGATCATCAACCACAAGACTTTGCTTTTCAACAGAAGCCTTGATCCATGCAACTCAGCGTGCCACACAGGCAATTCATGCCATGCGATTGATATCTATCGATATATAACCTCTAAGTTCGTACGTCTCAGAGAAGGGCGTTAATGTAACGACCCAACTTTCGAACACATCGGAAGTTGTGCCATTAATAAGAATAAGAATAGATAGAAGATAAAAACACAGAAACATCAGAATCTCACAGCGGAATTTTTCACAAAAGATCATACTTTATAACAATACACAGCGGAACATATTACATCAGAGCATACTGATACAAGCCATTCATTGTACATCTTTAATTTTACATATCATCGATGACCAAACTAATAGACTTAATTATACATTAGATAAGACAAGTAGATCAGCACACAGAAAGTTCCATTCCAGCTTTCCAAGTTTTATCCAATCCTGATTCACTTGTCTATTCATAACAAGTGTTATGAATACCCAAGAGTTTAAGGGAAACACAGAAAAATAAACTCCGGGTCAGTCAGGGGACTGGTATGAGTAAACAATTTAAAACAAATAAAATATCTCATAAGACCACGCCGTAAATACGGAACGGGTTTTTACCTTATGAGATCAAAACACTTTGTATGCTTGAAATCAGATATTATCATAGTGTCTGTTTGTTTTCGCAAATAATTTAGAATCTAGAAGAATGCTTGCATCTCACATTCTCCTATATTGTATACAAATAAAAACTGCTTGGCACTTATGGAAATTGGGTTTCCAACTATGACAAGGTATGGGACCACCTTACGATGATGTATCTCTAGAAGCGAATACACATGGGTTCAACAAGAACGTCTTGCAACCCGGCCCACACATGACCGACCATTCATTTCTCTTGAGTGTATCGAATGTATATCACCAACGGTTGGACTCAAACCACCGTTTCCCGAATAGGCAGAATCGATAGAGTAAGAAACAAAAGGAATTTCTCTAGATAGGTGATTATACACCCTAATGGGAGCGACCCACATAGCCATGCTGCCTGCCCGATTTTTGTCATTTCCTGGGTGTGAGGCATGAGGCTAGACTTACCTTTTTATCATCACTGTTTGTTTTCTTGGAATGCCACATCGTCAAAACTTCCCAACCACTAATTGACTTCCCCAAAAAATATATTATAGGTATACAGCGAGAGAAACGAATTCCTCTGCCACCGTATAAATACGTTTGGAGAGATCAACGTACGTGATCAGTTAGAATTACTTTTTCAGGCATTCGTCCATACAAGCTGTCCTTGGATTGGACAAACCGAAGGCACTATTCAAGAATAGCCCTTGTATATCGCCGTCTTCACTTTAAAATCTCTGACGCACGGCGTATAATCAAATCAAAGTGAAATATAAATTTCGGTCTCTTTGAAATGATTAGCGAACATTTTCTTTTTAAATTATTAATCTAACAAGATTATAATCTAATTTAAATATACAGTTATAGTCGAACTAAACAGTATAAGATCATCTGGTCTATATTTGGTATTTTGATCGTCACTTAGAAATGAACACTAGTGTGTGCGCCGCACACGGTTTTTCCTTCTCATTTTGTTCATCACTTTTAAAAATAAAAACTTACATCATTCTCAAGAAAACTATTTCTCATTTTTATTCTTTAATCTAATTATTCATAAATAAATAAATTTTAAGATTAAAATTTACTTTACAGTTTTCACACTTTGTATTGTTTTGCCAAAATTTCCCTTTTATTTCTGATATCGATCTACTTCTTCTCCTTTCGTACCAATAAAAATTTCTCTTTTTATTTTATCTAAACACGATTAAAAATATTATTTATACTTCTCATTTTATAAAGTACCGAATAGTACATGACCAGTTGCCGTTGTCAGACTTACAGTTTACAACAATCGATTTGAGCGTATGTACAGCATACGGTTTCCCCTCTCATTTGACTTTAAAGTTTAAATATTCTTATTTGAAAACCATTTCTAATTCTAATTATAAAAATAAAGTTAAATTACAGCTTCAGTACTCAAATCTCGATTCTTGAAAAAACTGTATTTAATCCAGTATCTGCTGTATTTACAGGTCATTGTTTACGCGTTCATACAGTTTACAACTAACTTTACGTTCGATTATATTTAAATGATATCTAGTATAAAATCTCTTCTAGATAAATCAATTCATTTTGAATTAAATTTATTTAAGCTCGACACTTATGTTGAGTTACTGACGTAAACCCTTAATTGACTCAACTATACTTATGCGAACATAATTCTGTGCGAACATCAGTTCTTGATCTATTATATACATTTATATTACAGTTTAAACATATAAATGTATTTACATCATACTTTAACATAAAGTTGTTCTTTTGTTTTTCTTCTATTTAAATTTGTAATGGGCCAAACTTGGTATAAGCAGTCCGTTCCCTTTTATACATTTTTTTTTCCAAAAGCCGAACCTGCTATGCTCTCCTTTCCTTATTTCCTGATGTTCTCACACTCCCCCTCCACGTGCCATGTGCACTTCACAAGCCCACGCCCAGGTAATTTAAGTTGCCAAAACCTGCTTGTTTAATTTTACTTCATATTTAATCTCTTGTCTTACATTTTACATACTGACATTTGATTATTTTTCATTTTCTTTTCAATGTTTGGTTCGGTCCCAATGCTCCTCGGTCCAAAAACCATGCACACTCTCATTCCTTACCCTTTCCTTCTTGCGTCCCTTTCTTTTCTAATCCTCAGCCACTATTCTCTCTTCTTCCATAACCCTGTTGCGCCCCCTCTCTTCTAGTTCTGTTTTGTGCTTCTTCTCGGCCAGTTTCCTTTTTTTTTTTTGACAATCCCACATGTCCATCTATTTCCAAGCCCATATACTCCCGCATACTCTTGATCCCTCTACATGGATGCGTGGATACAACTACCTTCCTAGTTGAATTAAAATAATGCCGAGACCTGCTTTATTATTTTTTCCCTTTTTCCCAGTTTACTACTATTTTAAGTTTCCCAGTAATTGCCTACTCCTTCACCAATGCTGTAGGGTACTGCCTCCTCCATTGCTTTGCAGTAATTCGAACTCACACTGCTCCAATGTTTTGCAAGCCACACCCCACAAGGACCATCCATTCAGGTCTTCCTTTCCAGTTAAAACAGTGTTGTGCACACTCAGTGTGCACATGCACACTCCCATCAACCTGTACGCTGGTATTTCCACTAACTACACACGCGGACAAGCCCTACTGAAGCCCCTTTACCCCATTTCCAGCTTCCGATCAACTCGGTCGGGAAAAGACACTTAGATGGATTTCCCGAAACAAACGCTAGACTCGTACTCGACACAAATGACTCAACACCGTCATTTATTCACCACCGGACCTCACCCGTACACTGTCTACGCTTTAATTGACCACTTCTTTGGGCAGTTCTTCGCTCGCACAACCTCTGTGCTCCGCAGTTCGTCGACATTCTTGCCATACCACAGTCCCGACAATCGCCGCGACTGAATGACGCTAAAAAAGGTTTGCAAATAAAAGGAAGTATTGAAGTTTCCCTCATTCGCTTAAGCTATCTCGTCCTACTTTTCCGTAATGGTAATCACTCAGATCATCAAAAAAAATGGCTATGCACCATATCACGGCCAAGCTCTTGTGCCCATTTTTCAATTACTAAGATCCCAGTTGTTCATTTCTAAAATCTGGCTTTGTATATTTGTACTCCTGCATTTTAGAACTAAACTAAATTGAGAACATTGATTTTCCACCTTCTTTTCTGTACTTCGGCTAGACAAATACATATATATGTTTATATACAGTGGCTTATAATCATAATAAGCTTTCATAAAGGGATCAAGTTGAATGTATACTAAAACAAAGATGTGAGGGTTATTGGCAACAAAGTATATAGTTTTAACAAGTGAAACAGGGGTGTGCTCCTTAACAAACATATATATGGTTACCTGGTTCAACTAATACACAAGCCTATATGGTCCAAACCTAAGTTTTAATCATATTTAGAGGTGCATCACACAAGGATAAGATCCGAGTTTACATGCATCTTAGTAGGTAGACGGGAAACAGTCCGACAGTGTATAATAAAACAGGGGGTATAATTTCAACAGGGTGTCCACCGTTCAGCAGGGTCTCCCAGTTCAATCCATACACAAACATACATGATTTTAGAACAAGGTTTCATTATATTCAGTCAAGAATCATTCATATGTTCTTAGCACATGCTCATTATATGATTTCAACCGAGAATCAAAATAAAATTATGGGTTTACTCACCAGTCAAGTTTGGTTCTCTCGGCTTTACTCCTCTTCTTCCTACTGATTTCTAGCTCGAATGGCTTTGGTTTTGTGGTGAGAATGCATGTGTGTGCGCCTTTATTTATAGGTGTTTATAAATCATAAAATAATGTTGCATATGAAAAGAAATGTCGTGTGCCGTATGTGTTTAGAGGAAAATGTCATGGTTTCAACTAGCTGTGATGTGCATATACCCTATATTATACTAGCCGATTTGTTGCAGTGTAGCCATTTCATGCAAGTTGTCATTTGATTTCTGCATAAACTATTCAAAAGAAATGAAACTTTGCTGCCAAGGAATTGTCCTGATTTAATGCATCATATACTACAAGTTTTTGTCACATAAAAATATCTCTGTTCCTAGCTTTGATGTGAAAATAAAAGATAGTTAAATCCAAGTTACTATGGCTAGATGCTACTGATAGTTACGGCTGAAAAATCAAGTGAAAACACATGGGTATTTTGTTAAAACAAATTGTTTTAGAATCTTACTTTGCTTCCAAGTATTTGCAAACTGAAATTTTCTATGTATAAAAGAAGCTACGGCCATGTGATGTATAAATGTATGATCAAATCCTAGGTATCTAGATGCTAATAAAAATCCTAGTGTATGCAAAAAATCTTATATAAAGATTGTGCAAGAAATCTTATGTAAAGATTCTGCAAAAAAATCTGAAAATCCTTTCAGTACACAAGTATTTAGCCATGTGAGCATATATATACTTATCAAATCCTAGGTGGTATAGCTTCTTGCCTAATGTCTAGTGTATGTTGACCATGCTTTTCTATTTTATTTTCAGTTTTCCAATCAGAACATGTGCGAAAAGAAATGAAAGAAATGTCTACATAGAACACAATCTCAGCACATGTGCAAATATAGTTTGTGCAGCTTAACCTATCAATCCTAGGGTGTTATAGCTGATGTTAGTATGATCCTAGAGCATGCAAATCTTAAGTTAAGATACTCAAGTTGGCTAAAAATCTTTAAGGGAAATATCTTTTCTTGAGAACATGAGAAAAAGGTTTTATAAATACTCTTTGCAATGCAAACATGTTTTGCAAGTAGAAAGAAAAGTGGCACTTCAAAAAATTTACATTTAAGAAATGGCTTTTCATTGAAACTTGTATTGTGAACAAAAAGTGGTTTTTAGTATATATTTTGTCCAAGTGTGCTTTATGTTTTAAATTCAAGAATTTACTTAAAACTAAATTTCAAACCCTTTGTAAAATGAACAAAACATATGTAATAAAAAGGGCATTAAAAAGACGTGCTATGTAAAAGTGTTGTTCTATATACAAGTGAAAAATTAATTTAAACAAACGCTATCAAACACATGCTATCATACCTGAATGTGTAAAGATTGGTTTTGATAAATGCTGTGCTATATACATATGAAAATGTTGTTATACACAAGTTAACAGGTTTCATCAATTTAAAGTCTGGATTTTTAAATCATATTTGTAAACACGTACTGACGATTAATTTACGATCAATTAATATCTGTGTCAGTTATATAAAAACCCCGGGACATTACAGTTAAGCAAGAGAATAAATTCTCCGCCGCCAAACAGATATATATTTAACAGAAATCAATTAACACAGAATAAAATCCAATGTCAGACACACAATCCATTTACAAGTTCGTTCTGGGTCTGAACGAAACCGGAGGCACTTTCCTCGCATATCCATCGATCTCCAAGTCTGGACGACCACCAACTGATTCCCTCATCTTGGGTGTACAGCCCAATCAAGATCATCAGTAATCACCCAAACGATGTGAAGACTTCCGGTCTTCAACCACCGTCTTCATCTTCGACTTATCGTCGAATCGATTATTCAGAATGGGTATAAACCCGACCTTCCCGAACAACCCGCGTATATTAAAAACAAATGTTACACAAACACAACATACGCCTCATTCCAATTCATTAGTCACTAACCGTAAATCAGTAAGAGAGCAATTCCTCAAATATTAATCTCGGAGGCCGAAACCAACATCAGATCAATACCCAAAAAACCATTCTTCTTAACTAACCTACAGCTAGTTTCTAAATCTCAATTCTTAGGGAAAGGTTCCCATTAATTTTATCCAAGATAAATTCTTTAAAATTTATTCTTTAATCTTCCATTGGATGTCGTATCAAACCAAATTATGGTTTTTCCAAACTAGTCGAGATTAGCGAACCACACCGAAGTAATTATTTATTTTATTTCCCAATCCCAACCTATTCATCCCATGAAGCAAAACTGGTGATACTCCATATCTAATACCACGGTGTTATCGGTAAAGTTAATTACCATTCCACGTTCAAATCTAATTAAAGATTTGACTATCGTTTTGGAGCAAAACTGGTGATACTCCCTTCTCGCTCACTTTCTAAATTTGATAATTTAGATTATCAATTCACATTTCAATCTAATTACAGATTCATTAAAACTCCTTTTACTGGGTTAAAGAACTAATGTCATTTAAAACACAATTCACGACAAACCCAAATCACATTCTATTTATTATCGGGTTAAAGAACAAGTGTCATTTAAAATACCCTTCACGATAAACCCACAAATCAATTCTATTTACAACCCGTTTCAAATCCAATTTATTTATTTAATATAAATGGGTTGTTACTTTAGTTCTAAACTAGTTCATTTTGATAAAAATCTATTTTTATCTTTTCAAATATGGAGTTTTTCATCCCAATTTTCCCCAAATCATTTCTTATGATTTTACACAAATTATTACTATTTTTAATAATTTTATCAAGGCCCGTACAGTCGATTTCCATCAACGGCCATCGAACTGCACTTACAGCGACCTTTTCCAAATTTGATTCGGACGTATCTCCAAATCCAACTGTTATATTTCAAATTTCTAGTATTCGTTAGAAAACTATTTTCGATACGAACCCAACGGTTCCGGTTTTAGGAGAATCCGACGGTCAGATCTTCCATAATGTTCGTTCGAAATAAATGGTCGAAATTCGCGAACTGCCGTGGCGCGGCGCGTTCTATTCAGGCCATTATATTATATATATAATATATATAATATATATTTCATCGATTTCTATTTAATTCAATTCGAATTCGTTTTGTATTTGATTCAATTCGAATTCGTTTTCTATTCAATTCAATTCGTATTCGTTTTCTATTCAATTCAATTCAATTCAAATTTGAATATAATCGATATAAATATCGTTCGCGTCAAAATAGCGCATCTCTAATCAACACGGCTTTATATATTTCAATAATCCTGTTATTCTATTCAACAAATGAATATCTATTCTATTCAATACGTGAATCTATATTTTTGCCAACACATGACTAATCTCAACGAATGAGTACCGTCCACGTGTGACTATTTTTGTTATTTAATATATTTTATAAAAAATATGGTATCTATCGTTTGATTTCAAATCAGACTCCAACCGTAAAATAGTAAGAGAACGATTCCCTAAATATTAACCCCGAAGGTCGAAACCAACATCAGTTCAATATCCAGGAGACCACTCATCTTATCTATTTTCCAGTTAGTTTCTAATTCTATATATGATAAAGATGTAAATTTTATCATTAAAATATTTCGTTCAACACATAACTAATCTCAATGGATGAGTACTGTCAACACATGAACCTTTATTTTATAATGATAAAGATGTAAATTTTATTATTAAAATATTTCGTTCTACACATGACTAATCTCAACGGATGAGTACGGTCAACACATGAACCTTTATTTTATAGTGATAAAGATGTAAATTTTATTATTAAAATATTTCGTTCAACACATGACTAATCTCAACGAATGAGTACTGTCAACACATGAACCTTTATTTTATAATGATAAAGATGTAAATTTTATTATTAAAATATTTCGTTCAACACATGACTAATCTCAACGGATGAGTACGGTCAACACATGAACCTTTATTTTATAATGATAAAGATGTAAATTTTATTGTTAAAATATTTCGTTCAACACATGACTAATCTCAACGGATGAGTACGGTCAACACATGAACCTTTATTTTATAATGATAAAGATGTAAATTTTATTATTAAAATATTTCGTTCAACACATGACTAATCTCAACGGATGAGTACGGTCAACACATGAACCTTTATTTTATAAAAGTCTTTATCTTCCCGATTGGAATGAGGCCCAATCAATTACCATATAAAGTTAATTATATGGATTCCATACAACACATGTATATAATAGCAGCGACAAATAATCAACCATCATCCAAAGTGCACTACACTGTATAAGCATCAAATATAGATATCTAACGCTTATAACAGCCTGTCAATCCATCGATCGACATACAACTAATTATTGGGATTAGTGTATGCCGTATTTTATCCCAATACCCGTGTGGGGTTTCAAACAATCGAACACAGATTTTATTTGTGCAGTTGGGCGATGTGTAAAATTCATCGTCCCAATCAATGTCATTCAAATAGGTGTACATAAACAAACCGTCCAGTTTGTAAATGAATATTTATTTATTCACGTTCACGTTAAAAATTATATTTTTAACGGTCGAATTATTTTATTCAACCTATGAATATCCTATTTGATTCATTTATTAAATAAAATGATATTTTTATTTTTCTAATTTATTTTTGAAAATTTCGGCGGCATAACGGCATGATACTAGAAACGGGACAAGGCCTAGCCTTATCCCCGGTCTAGTGATGGCCCACGCCATACACATATCAATCAAATTCAAATCAAATAATCTAACTAATCTATGCAACCAAACAAACAAGTCCATGGTCTGTGGACGATTGTGTCGGGTGCTACTAAACGCCGTTTGCATCCTAGTATATATCATAATATAACTAGAAAAGAAATTTAGAGTGAGAAGTTCTCACCGATAGCTATCCCAACTCCACGACACTTCATTTAGAGAAATCTTCATCGTTCTCGCCTCTTGTCACTTTCGCTGCCCGCAGCAACTACATATATAAAAATCACAATTTTATACTGTTGTCTTTAAAATAAAAATCACATTTTTATTTGTTCACTTTCAAATTAAAAATCATATTTTTATAATCACTCCATATGGATAAAAATTCTGTTTTTACATTGCTACTATATAGATAAAAATTCTATTTTTATACCGCTGTTCATATAGTAAAGATCATACTTTTACAACGATGTCATATATATAAAAATCGTGTCTTTATATTATCGTTATATGTAAAAATTATATTTTTACATCACAAAAATCCAATCTTTTCTATAATGAAAAATCTATTCCTTTACTATGAAAAATCATTTCTTTGCTATTTTAAAAATCGTATCTTTTCATAACCAGAAATGTCATAACTTCATATTGTTTAAAAATCAATGCTTTGTTATTTAAAAATCAATCAAAACTTTTCACTTAAAAATATAATCTTTTCAATTCTATTCAAAAAATAAAAATCGAATTTTTATTCCTTAAACAACTATATAAAAATCACTGATTAATTACATATTAAAAATAAAATAGATAAAAAGAAAAGGACTCACCTTTTTTTTGCCTTTTCACGGAAGAGGGAGGTTCACCGTCGGGTTTGGGTGGTGGGGATGCTCCACGGCTGCGCTGGGGAGGGGGTCGCTACAATCGAGGCCGAGGTGGTGCTGTCTGGGGGGGTATGGGTCCAGGGAGCGCAGCGCGTTCCAGGGATTGGGGCATTGCGTGATGCACTAGGGAAGAGGAGGGAGGAGAATGGAGGGAGGGAGTGGGAGCGGTGGCGGCGACTTCGAGGATGGCGGCGGCGCTGAATCGAGGGGGGGCGACGGGCGATTACAGGGTTTTTCTCTTTTTTATTTATTTCGTGAATCGACTGAAGAAAAAAAGGGGGGCCAGATTGATAAAAGGAAGAGGGAGATATATTTTTTATTTAACTATTTTTAATCCCAAAAAGTTGACTTTTACATACAACCTCTAAACGAGGCCCACCGCCTGTCGTCCATAGCTAATTACCCCCATTCCGAACACAATGGGATATGTATCGTAGGCTGATTCGATCGTTACAATCAGTTTCCGTTAAAATCAACATATAACTCTATATATTGAATTTGAACGCGCATTTCAATTTACCGGGGTCACATACTAACTCGAAAAATTCCAGAAAAATATTTTCTAGCTTCGTATTGACGATACGGTCCTAATAAAACTTGTTTCGTCGAATTTTGAGACTGTTTGAAAAATGGCCAATTTTCAGTCGATTAATATCAACTAAAACTGGTCAAACGCGTTTTCCTATGTCACGCTCACATATTGAATCGAAAAATTATGAAAATTGGAATCTTGCAATAACTTTACATCCCGGATCCAACAAAAGTGGTTTCGTCGAAATCCGAGGTCGTTTGCAAAATGGCTATTTTTAAGGGCCTGCATTCCATAGTGACTATTCAGAATTTTCATTTGGACATATCTTTTGATTCCCGCTATGAAATTTCAATTTTTCGGATTCGTTGGAAAGATATCCTAAAATAGATCCTATTATTTTTGGTTTCACTAAAATCCGGATTGTTTTGCACCCGGTACATTCAATTGAAGTTTGAAATCGAATTATCGAACTACCGTGCCATTTTTAATTCTATTTATAATTATATATAATTATTTATATTCTAACGATGACGTATATAATATATACGTTCTAATTCTATTTAAAATAAATTTCTCGTCGATATTATTTAAAATAATCCATTTTAAATGTTCAAAATTCGCTAAAATTGCCAAAATAAAAATTTTAAACTGGCCCGCATTTCCGGGTTATTAGACCCGATGGCCCCAATGCCTCCTCCAAAATCACTACGCCCTAGGGCCAGACCACCTGACCGCGGCCACCTAGTCTCAGACGCAGCCGCCGCCCTCCTCTGAACCACCCCGCGCACCCTCTTCACTCCTCCCTTCTTCCACTACCTTCGATTATCATAGTGAGTTCTCGACCTAATTTTTTTTATTTATATTTTGTGAGATCTGTTTTTAATTTATGAATAGGTTGGGATTTTATATACCAAAAAGAGATAATTTTTATTGTAGAAAATGATAGATTTATACTTATGAAAGTTATGATTTATTTTTATAGAAAACCATGATTATTATGATTAAAAAGAAGTGATTTTTGTCTTAGTAAAGATTAGATTTTGTTCATTGAAAAGATGTGATTTTCAACAGCAAAAAGATTTGATTTTTAGTAAATAAAATGTGAATTTTCTTTATATGAAAGAAATAATAAAAATATGATTTTTATCTAATGTAGATAATAAAAATATGATTTTTATATTATAGAAATAATAAAGATGTGGTTTTTATATAGTAGAAATATTAAAAATACGATTTTTATATTATATAGGTAATAAAAATTCGATCTATATATATGTAGTAGAAATATAAAAATATAATTTTTACGTGGAAAGAAGCGTTGTAAAAATATATGAAGTAGAAATAAAAATATGATTTTTATTTATTGAATGAGGCGATAAAAATATAATTTTTATTATAAACAGCGGGAAAAGGACTGCATTGGAATTTCAAGCAGATCTAGACGGTTCAGCAGTTCAAAAGCAAAGCACGGCGGAGTGGAACTCAAAAGTGAGAACTTCTCACTTTTAATTTAATTTTCTAGTTAAAATATATACTAGGATGCAGACGGTGTTTAGTAGCACCCGACACCCGTCGTCCACGGACCATGGACGGCTTGTATGCTTGTTTGTTTGTTTTTGATGTGTAGTTGATTGTGTGATGTGATGTGAAATGAAATAAAAATATTTATATAGTTGAAATAAAATATTTTATAGTGGAAAATATTTTATAGTTAAAAATAGAATTTTTAACGTGTATATGAAATGAAATAAAAATAAACAAATCGGACGATTTGTTTATATACACACATTTGACTGATATTGATTGGGACGATAAATTTTACACATCGCCCAACTGCACAAATAAAACCTGTGTTTGATTGTTTGAAACCCCACACGGGTATTGGGATGATATATGACGTGCACTAACCCCAATAATTAGTTGTATGTCGATCGATTGATTGACAGACTGTTATAAGCGTTGAATATTTATATTTGATGCTTATACAGTGTAGAATGCACTTTAGATGATGGTTGATTATTTGTCGTTGTTGATATTTACATTTGTTGTATGGAAGTCCATAGAAATAAAATCTATGGTAATTGATTGGGCCTCACTCCGGTTTTGAAATAGAATATTTGAAAATAGAAATATATGAAGCCGTGTTGATTAGATTGACGTCATTTTGACGTGAACGATATTTATATCGATTTTATTCATTTTATAATGAATATCGAAAGTGATTTAAAAATCTTATATTTTGAATAAAATTGAAATTCGAATTGAATTTGAATAGAAATGAATTCGAATTGAAATTGAATTGAATTGAAAATGAACTGAAATTGAATTAGAAATCAATTTGAATTGAAATCAATTTGAAATGAATTTAAAACGAATTTATATTGAAAAATTCAATCTTGATTTGAATTTGAAAATAAAGTTGAAATCGTTTCGAAAACGAATTTAAAACGATTTATAAAATACGTTTTAAAAGGAAATCGACGAAGTATATATTATATATATAATATGATGACCTGAATAGAACGTGTCGCACTGCGGTAGTTCGTGAATTTCGACCATTGACTTCAAATGGATATTGCGGGAGATCCGACCGTCGGATTCTCCTAAAACCAGAACCGTCGGATTCGTATCGAAAAGAGCTTTCTAACGAATATTAGAAATTAGAAATCTAACGGCTGGATTTGGAATTATGTCCAAATCAAATTTGGAAAAGGTCGCTGCAAGTGTAGTTCGATGGCCGTTGATGGAAATCAACTGTACGGGCCTTGATAAAATTATTAAAAATATCAATAATTTGTGTAAAATCATAAGAAATGATTTGAGAAGAATTGGGATGAAAAACTCCATATTTGAAAAGATAAAAATAGATTTTTATCGAAATGAACTAGTTTTGAACTAGAATTATAATTCTATTTATTTTTAAATAAATAAATTGGATTTGAAATGGTTTTGAAAATAACCAGAATTTCCAATAATTATATTGGAATGGATTTGAATCGAAATTGTCTTCGGAATATTTCGATGTTGGACTTCGTGATTATACAGATGTTGTTATGGAAATTTGAAAGATATATATATTGTTATTTCCAATACGATATTTGTTGGTCGTAGAATTTGATATTGAATATAAGCCGATAATTTTCTATTCAGAGCCTTGTATTTAATATCAAATATGATTTGGGTTTGTCGTGAATAGTGTCTTCATTAACACTGTTTTTAAGCCCAGTTGAGAAAAAGATTAAATCTTTTTATTTAGATTTAATGAAGTGTACCAATTAAATAATATTTAATTGGAATTGAATTGGTATTGATTTTTGGGTTTATCGTGAATAGTGTTTTAAATAACACTTGTTCTTTAACCCGATAATGAATAGAATGTGGTTTTGGGTTTATCGTGAACCGTGTTTTAAATGACACTGATTCTTTAACCCAGTTAAAGATTAAAACTAAGTGGAGTTTTAATGAATCTTTAATTAGATTGAAAAGATCGAGAATGGAGTATAACCAGTTTTACTCCAGGCGATAGTTAAATCTTTAATTAGATTTGAACGTGAAATGGTAATTGAATTTACCGATAACACCGTGGTGTTAGATATGAAGTATTACCAGTTTTACTTCATGGGATGAATATGTTGGGATTGGGAAATAAATGATTACTTCGGTGTGGTTCGCTAATCCCGTCTAGTTTGAATTGATATTCAAAGAAGATTAAAGAATAAATTTGAAGAATTTATCTTTGATAAAATTAATGGGAACCTTTCCCAAAGTATAAGAATAATTGAATAAAGGGATATTCTGAATTGGAATGAGGCATATGTTGTGTTTGTGTAACACTTGTTTATTATATATGCGAGTTATTCAGAAAGACCGGGTTTATCCCATTCTGAATAACTGATTCGACGTGGTGTCGAGGATGAAGACGGTGGTCGAAGACCGGAGGTCTTCACGTGAACACTGACGATCTTGATTGGGCCATACACCCAAGAGGAGGGAATCAGTTAGTGATCATCCAGACGTACTTGGAGATCGATGGATATGCGGGGTACTAGGTGCCTCCGGTTTCGTTCAGACCCAGAACGAACTTGTAAATGGACTGTGTGTCTGACATTGGATTTCAGTCTGTGTGATTGATTTCTATTAAATATATATCTGTTTGGCGGCGGAGAATTTATTCTCTTGCTTAACGCCCTTCTCTGAGACGTACGAGCTCAGGGGTTATATACTGATGGATATCAAACGCATAGAGTGAATTGCCTGTGTGGCATGCCTAAGTGGCAATTGATCAAGGCTTCTGTTGAAAAGCAAAGTCTTGTGGTTGATGATCAAAGCACCGCCTTGTGGCATAGCTTTGTGTAATGTGAATTCACAAGCCTCACACCCCGGTTGTGAACCAGAAACGGGAGAAGGATCCAGGGAGGGCATGCGTTTCTTTCTAGCTAGAAGTGGTGTCAGTGGTTTTACACGCACTGACGAGTTTGACTTATGTGGTTATTGCTGTTGCGAGGCACCTCAGATATATCGGTCGATCCGAGACCGATGGGGTCAATGGACTCATTTACGCCCTAAAGGGCGGGGAAACGCAGTGTTCAGGCATTTTAATCCATATCGGTGGACCGACCCTGTGGCTCCTAGGTGCAGTTGCGGGCGAAGCCTGAGGCTCGGGCTAGAGAGTCTCGAATTCGGTAGAGGACTATCTTTTGCCTCGGTTCACAGATGGAAATCCAATTTCCAAATACGTGACTTTGCGGTTTTGATTATAGAGCCTAGTATGGCGACATAGTGGTATGGGGCACTTATGCCGTCTATGATTGATACTTATGATTTGAAGTTGTTTTATACACTATGCACTTATAATAGTATCAAATGATTTGTTTTAAACGTATCAAGCATTCTTGGCTATTATAAGGTAAAAACCCTATCCTCCGGCTTGCGTTGCATTGTGTGGTGGGACCTGAGTCTTATAATAGCTTCATTTTTTCTTTATTTAGCATTGCGCTGTTTGTTTTATGCACTGGTGTTCTTGGGAGGAAACCCGTTCCGTGTTATACGGCGTGGTCCCTTGATTTACCTGAATTTAAAATAAAGATTAATAACTATTTTAATTCTCACACCAGTCCCATGACTGACCTGGAGTTTATTGTTTTAACCTAAACTCTGGGTGCCCTTATTTTGACACGGGCAGCTAGTAGTTTTGGTTTTGCAGATTTATATTCACAGGATCCTGACTTACAGCTGGAACGATATCCGGAAAGCTTTGTATCCGTATATCTCCTTCTAGTTGTGTTTTGTATTATTCCCGCTGTGATGTATTTAAATGTAATTTAAATCTCTGATATTTCAGTGTAATATTTATTTATACTCTGTATATTCTTGTATTCTGATGGAATTGTTGTAATATACAATGAAATATTCTTCCGTCTGTGTCCTTTTGTGGCTTGTCCTCGAAGTATCCGCTCTTTCCTTACCGGGGAAGTTACGTATTCTTTCAACCGGCCTTGAAGATCCAAGGATCATAGTGGGGTCCTGAGACATTTGCTAGAGTGTCTCGAATCGGAGTGGAGCTTGCCCCTTGCCTCGACTCATGACGGAAATCCAATTTCCAATACGTGATATTGCGGTTTTATTTATAGAACCTAGTATGGCGACATAGTGGTATGGGTCATTCATGCCGCCTATGATTGATATTTATGATTGAAATTGTTTTGACACTATACGTTTATTATAGTATCAAATAATGTGTTTTTAACGTATCAAGCATGCTTTGGATATTATAAGGTAAAAACCCTATCCTTCGGCTTGCGTTGCATTGTGTGATGGGACCTGGATCTTATAATAGCTTCATTTTTCTTTATTTAGCATTGCGCTGTTTGTTTTATGCACTGGTATTCTTGGGAGGAAACCCGTTTCGTGTTATACGGTGTGGTCCCTTGATTTACCGAACTTTAAAAATAAAGATTAATAACTGTTTTAGTTCTCACACCGGTCACATACTGACTTGAAGTTTACTGTTTTAACCTAAACTCTGGGTGCCCCTATTTTCCACACGGGCAACTTGTAGTTTTGGTTTTGCAGATTTATATTCACAGGATCCTGATTTACAGCTGGAACGATACTCGGAAAGCTCTGTATCCGTGTATTACTTTCAGTTGTGGATTATATATATTTTTCCGCTGCCATGTAATTCATTGTAATCTATGATATTTGTTGAATGTATATTTATTCATACTCTGTATATTCTTGTATCTGATGGAATTGTTGTAATTAACAATGAAATGTTCTTCTGTTTGCGTTCCGATTCGTCTTGTACTCAATTCTATCCGGGCTTTCCTTACCGGGGAAGTTCGGGTCGTCTCAAAAACAAACATTCGTTCAAATCATCAAACAAATACTAGGCCATTTAATTGATATTTCATTAATTAAAACACTTCTCCATCTCCTTATCAATATTTGTTAACCTAATGTTTTCAACAATAATCTTGGCCTTTTACATTATTTGGAAAACATTTCCATATCTCGACTTCTTTTATTTTCTATACGTAGAAAATATCTTCTATTCATAACTGGAAAACATTCCAATTACTCATCTCTTTCCCGAACTCGGTTATTTTTATACTTAGGAAATATTTATAATATAATTCCAAAATTCTACTTACTTGGGTTAAAACGAATGTTGTGTAAAACATCGTTACAACAACCCAAACACTGCATGCAACTAACTCTTCTCTTCGAGACTGGCTCTTGCTATTTATCAGTTAAAAATGAAATCAATCAAGTTGGGGTATAATTACCTCTCAGACCTTGACTGAATAACATCTTTAACTTCAAAACAAACAAGAACACTTATCTCAATCATCAACACCATAAAAACAACTTATTCATTTTTAAAACGTGTATATATATATATATATATCTTTCTATTACCAGATTGTCGATTTCCTTTTTGTTTATAATATTCTGTTTTTAAGTTCGTTTGCTTACCGGATTCCATACATATTGATATATAGATTACTAATTATCAAATTATCTCAAAAATATTCTAACTCCTTAAATTTCCAGAAAAATTCGTCATAACTTCCTTTGTACCGGCAAATAGATCAAACCTCAACTCGCCTCTCTAGGCCCTTTCCATTCAAAAAGAAAATCAAAAAGCCAAGTGGCTTGCCGATTCGGCGCATAAAATCTCATATGGAATTTAAACATGTACATTATTGTTGGGCACACGAATTATAACCTTCATACACTTCATATACTTCATTCCATACATGCTTAACACATATCCAAATATTCCCATTTGGTTTCAACTCAATCCATTCGTCTTAACCCAATTCGCTAAATTATTTTCTAATTAGCTATTTTGCCTATTTCACTTCTTTGTTTGAACATAACATGTTCAAATATAATACCAACTTGCTTATAAACAAATTGAATTCCATTTTCGATTCAAGTTGCATATTCTATTTCGAATACAAATTTACAAAACCAATTTACTTCTCCAAAGCTCAATTTCAATTCAAAACTCCAATAACTAATTATTCTTCAAATTAGTTAATTCTATTCAATTATTAACAAAATCTGATTTTTGTTTCAAAAATCATTTCATTACTCCACTTGAGTTCAGATATATATTTTTTACTCAAATCTGGATTTTCCTAAATAGAAATTCGGATTTTATTTGCTTAAAATCCTTTAATTTATTTAAATAAACCGTTATGGGTTTTCAACGGTTATGGCGCTATTTTTCTGAAAATTTGATTTTGATATAACTCAAAATATATACGATGAAATTAAGAATTTTCTCTTCCATTAGAAAACTATTACCTAATTGGTCCTGATGGTTCTTGTTTCAACGAATTCCGACTTTATTTGAGTTATATATACTCAATTGAAGTTCGAATCGCCAATTTACGAACTACCGCGCTGTGGCGAGTTCGTTTTAATTATATTTATATATATAAACGTTTGAACTTTGTTATAATAAATTCAACTCCATTCTGATATATTTTTAATAAATTTCAAATCAATATCCCAATTCAACATAATATTTTCGATATCTATAATTGTCGATTTTTCCTTACTCGGTAATAAATTTATTTATACTTCGAAATTCTATATTTAATTCCAATTCCTTTTATAAATAAATTATTTATAAAATTCGATATAATCGAATTTCAATTATAAGCCCGTTGGATTTTTCTCAATTCAGCTTATATTTCGAATTTCAAAATATAATCAATCGTTTTGTTTCAAAACACTTCCCAATTTACTTTTAAATTCATATTTGAATTTAAGTGGTTCAAATTATCCAAATGATAATTTATTTCACCAAATTTATAACACTATTTATAAATTCAACTTCCTTGTTTCATATATTAAAATGAGTTCTTTTTTCAAATTTCTATTTGAAACTCTACCCCTTTGATTTTCCGAATTGCGGAATAAAAACCATTATTCCCTTTCAAATGATTTCAAATTCTATTTTTAAATTCATATTTGAATTTAAATATTCAAATTATCTCTTGATAATTAATTCATTACATTTATAAACACCATTTTATAAATTTCCTTGTTTTATATTTAAACAAGTCTGTTTCGAAATCTATTTAAAACCAAAATCTTATTTTGGAAATTTCTATTTGTAATAACTTATATATATAACACCCAATTTATTTTCATATTCAATTTAACTTATATTTAAATAAATTTGAATTAATCGAATTCAAATCGTAAATCCATATGGTTTATTTTAGTTCGATGTATATTCTGAACGTTAGAATAAATTCCATCGTTTATTTCTTTAAAATGATTTCCCTATTTCTATTTTTAAATTCACATTTGAATTTAGATATTCAAACTATCAAATTATAAATTTTCCCACTTTACTTAAAAACACAGTTTATAAATTCATTTCAATTCTCTACACTAATTAATTTATAAATTCACCTCTTGTTTTATATATTCAAAACAAGTTAATATATTTATAGTCCAATTGAAATTCAAATTCTATTTTAGAAAATAGTTTTCCCTTTTTGAATTTCAAAACCCTATTTATGATATTTTATAAATTACCATTTAGGCCCAGTGGTATTTTAAACATCCAAACTAACCAATTATCAATCATAGATTTCCTAACCCATCATATATGATAATATATGAAAATAAACAATAAATAATATTTTTGAGGAATCCAGTCGGATCCTTCCAACCAGTTTTCCTGTATTCACAGATGTTAGCCAACATAAATAATACCCATCCTGCTTCGAGGCAGGATATCGCGGTATGAAGGTCATGCACTGTACATATTATGAGGCGCATAGGGAAATCATCCGCTAATGATACCGCGGGCATCTGCTAATGATACTGCGGGAATCCAATCACCAATATATATATATATAATAGCCACAAATACCAATCCTAAATAACTAATATATTTATAATATAGCCACAATAAAATTTCAATGCAAGCAAAACAACCAACAAACAATTTATTTTTAACTGATAAAAATAATTCTAAATAAAATGTGAGTGAGATTTACTCAACGTGATTTTTAAATTGCAGCTCGCTCCAAATTTTAAATTAAACGGAACATTCTTTGATTTAATTTAAAGTCCATTGTCGATCCCTTAAAATCCCAAACTAATTCCATTTTTGTTGCCCACGTCCTTACGAGCTTAAAGAAATTGACATCATTTGCATCTATTTTTTATATGAGTATAAAATTGATTTTATAAGCAATTGGCATATTTTAAAAGTATCAAAATACTAATTTCACCATTTAAACAAATTACCTTATATCCATTCAAATCTTTAGAGCACTCCATAACAATTACATATCGTAGCCAACGCCCATTCGAACTTCATCGGATTTTGTTTTTCCTCGATCTAATGTCGCAAGAGATATAAACAAGTGTTATAATTTTTAAACCAAAAAAAAGTGATTAATTAAACTAATTAATTGTTAATTACATATTTACTAAATTCATAAAATAATCTACTATGTAAATTCTACATTTTCAGAAATCTAATTTTTTTACCTTACAATAAAAATCTCCATGCTTGATGTCATCATCTTCCCAGCTCCTTTAACAGCTAACACTTCCTATTGCAGCATTTTATCGAGAACATGTTGCTCCTTACAGCAACTCGTCATTCAAACCAGTGTCGACCATACACCCTTCATCAACAAGTTCGAACTCCAGTCAAAACGCTGCTGTCAGTATTCAGACCATCGTCCTCTTCCCCAATGACCCCTGCCATCATCCCACCTCCTTGTTCAAAGTCCCCAAGATCGCGACATGTTGTTGTGGGTTTTTCCATAGCAGGTATTGCGTTTTTCAATGGTCAACCGAAGCTCGTCCCAGTGGTGCTACCGCGTGCGCCTGTGAGCCAGAAGCCATTACAACTTGTCTAATTTGCCCGAACCTATACGGCTCCATTAAGATCTCAAATCCATAAATCGGGCCCTCCTAAATCTCATTGCGCCCTAAACTGTGGGTATCAGGTTGGAGCTTGTATGTTACTGAGTTCAACCGATCTTGAATTGAATGATTTAATTTAAGAAATGATTTAATATAATTTATTTGAAGAATTTGAGGGAGGATGGCTTTCGAATTATTTCTGAAATGAAGGAAACAAACGGGAGAGAATAGAAAGAGGATGGTGGTAGTCGCGTTTATATAGCTGGAGGAGGGACCAGAAGTACACGAATAATAAATATTTGGTCGGCTAAGTGCATAACAAATCTTTTAATTCCTTTTTTAAAAGATTTTTGATTTGATTATACATTAATACAATGTGATATAAAGAGATTTTCAGTTTATTTAAACTGATATCGATTTGATTTCTGATTCGATTTCGATCTTATCCATTACAAATATATCGGGGTTCATCACTTAACACCACAGACCGCTATTCCAATGTAACGACTGATATTTCAACGTTGTAACACTATTCTGAACACAACAGAATAAACTATAAAATTTATTTCGAACGTATATAAAAAATAACCATATTAAATTGATGTAATATAATTTAAATTTAAAACAAATAAATTCTTCAAAAATAAATTACTATTATCATCGTTTATATTCAAATAGAATATATATTGATCATCTGAACCGTTTCGATTCAGTTTTATCTTCGGATTGAATTATTTCATATTCCCGTATTATGATAATTATATATATCAAAAATTAAATCCGATATCGATTATTGATCGATAACTCAATATAAAAATTCTTCTATATTATCAACTAAATATTTAAAACCTTATTAAATATTTAATATTAATTGTTCGAAAATCCGGGTCGTTACACCACCACATTAATTTGCTTCTTGAAGTCAACAACCTGAGATAGTGTTAGATATGTATAAAGATAATTTGATGTATCATGTTGTTGCCAAACTAATATTTGAAGTATAAAGTTCTAACAAAAAAGAATCAACTGATTTTAACATGTTCATTAATGGATGAGTGATTCCCATATATGTAAGATCTCCTTTGAGGCGCGCAAGGCAAAGTTCATTTACAAATCCAAAAAGCTATATCATCTCAGGGCTGTAAACTAAGGTATATTGTTATTCATATAGATGGTAAACTAACGTACAGTTTAAGTATGCATTTCTGTAAACATGTTTCTACTCCAACATTAAAATATGTTATTAGTTTTTGCTCATGCATCTGCATTTTGCCCAAATCTTTGTCCCCTCATTCATCTCTGTCAGTTTCTTTTTCGTGCATTGCCTTCAACTTTAACATGTAATTAATTGCAGTCATGAGCATATATACATAGGGGTGTTTGCTGTTTATTTCCTAGTCATTGATTCTAGGATAATTTATATATGGGTGTTTTCTGTTTGTTTCCTAGTTTATGTTTCATGTTTCACAAACTACAGTTGTATCATAGGCAAAGATTAGGCAACTATTGTTTGGCTCATGTAACATCATAGTGAAACAATGCAAAAAGACATCTGAACCCAAATTTGTCAGAGCACGAATAATTTTCGATACCTATCAGTATCTATATGAGATATTCGGAAATAATTTCCAAAAAAATTATAGATACATTATTTTTTAAATTTCCAAATAACTATAGAACATTAGTAAAGGGTTGGAGCTAATGTTTATTATATTCATAAAGATAAATAACTTGTAGTTGATTTGTAATTGGAAAGATAATTAGCTTGAAATCGTTAATAATGGTATTGGAGAATAAAATAAATAATTAATATGGATTTAAATGAAATTGATTTATAATTAAACAAATGAATTGGATTCCCTTATACAAACATGAGTATGGACAATTTAACAATAAGAATTAAATGGTTGTTAATGCAGGCGTTAAGCGTGCGTTAACATGATTTATATTATTATAGAATTTAAATCCATTCTTAAATTTTAAATTTAAGTAATAAACTTTTAACATTAAGCAATATGTTTTCCAAATTTATTAAAACGTAAATCTTTCTAAAAAAGTCAACTTTTTTTTAAAAATTGTCAGAATTTGAATTTGAGTTGAAATATCAAAAGTTTGAAAATTCAAAAAAAGTCCTTTTTTTATGGTTCTACACCGAATTCTAAGTTATCTTGCATTTTTCGTTTCATCAAAACCCGCTTCCATTTGTTCTAAATCTGAGATTTAGTGTGTAAAACGCACAAACAGACGTTATGTGTGTTCATACTTACATGTCCTCTTTTGCTATTGGTTGAGATATATGTTTGGCTTCTTGGGAAAGCTTTGACACCTCACACCTCATTAGTAATTTTACATTTGAATTTTAAAAGTCATTGGGAGAAACAAAGGCACCTTTCCTTCATTAAAAAGAAAACGTACGTCATTCCTATGTATAACTGTTCATGTTGCCTATGAATGCCTTCCTACCTTTCAAAACTATTCATGCAAAAAGAAGAAATATAATAATATGCCGTCTGCAGCATTAGCCCAGCGGTTAAGGACTTTGCGCCATGGTAATAGTGGCGTGAGTTCGAAATCAGAATGGCATGCGCTAAGAGCTTACTAAGTGCAGATGCTAAGGTCAACCACTTATGTGGTACTCATGGATCTGGCTAAGTGCACTAGGGATGGTTTTACGACTCTGGTCGATTTCCCACGTGAGCAAATTCAAAAAAAATGCTATAAAAGCATATAGCCTGGAAGGCAAAAAGATAATTTAACATGCTTCTCAAACTCTTAGCTTTCATGTGTAATAATAGAACAATAAATAAAAGAAACATAACCACTGGTTTTCTCATCTTCTCCCTACGCTTATTTATTGAATCAAACCATCACTTTTTCTTTAGCTCCTCTCTCTCCAGAATGTCTCTCCTTCCCTTCCTTATTTCATTCCTATATCTTCTTAAAAAAAAATAAGATCCGAGAAAATGAAATGAAGTCTGTGGCCTATCGTTCCCACCAATAACCTAGCAACACTGCGACTTCTCCTCCGCCACTGAAACCGCCACTGCTCTAGCCAATGTTGCCAAGTAAAGGTGAGTTTTTCTCACGATTAATTTATTTCAAGTGTTTTGACATCAATTTAAACTAAAATATAATAGAAAATTCAAATTGTTGTTGGCTGCTGCATTTTTGTTTTGCCATGCTCTGACTGTGTCAAACCGTGGATGTTGATATATATTTTAACCTGTTGTGCATTATCATGTGATTATACCTTGCATTATCTTTGAGACACACTTTTATTTATACATGTATTGCCTTGCTTTGTTTTAATGACATTACAAGAACATATGGCTATTCCAACGGCTGTTAGCCATTGGCGGCCATTGGAAGCCGTTGGAATAGCCATTGGAATAGTGTTCACGACTTCCAACGGCCTCCATCGGATCCAACGGCTTCCAACTGTAAATACCATTGGAAACCATTTGAAAACAATGTCCATATTGTCGTTGGAAACCATTGATAGCCATTGGAAATAACGGGTATTTTTTTAATATAACAGCAAGCAAGCTTCCTTCCAGCCTCCCCAACTCATTTCATTTCTATTCGATTTTCATTTCCAACCAATTCCATAATTATGCGACACATATATACCACTAACAACACAAACAACCAAAATAAAATGCATAAACACCAATATATACAACAAAAACTATCTACACATCCAAAAAATCATCCATGCATGTCTATAAAGCGTACCAATATATACAAACATCCAAAAATATCATCCAAATGTGTCAACAAAGCGTATTAATATATACAAACCATCAAAACACATCCAAACTTGTCTCGTCATACATCAAAACAAAACACATCCCCAACCGAGCATTAAAACACATACCTCAAGCTGTAAAGGAACCCCACCATGATTATGCACGTACTCTGCAACCTTTTGATTCAGCTGCTCAATCTACATACCCTGCACGCGATTCTGGTCCTACAGCTGCTCAATCAACACTCGTAACTCCTTAGTTTCTTCCTTGTCTTGTGTCTTCTTATCTTGTCTAGCCTACAAATACAAGTATAGAAAAAAACAATCAAAAGAATTCATAACATACAAAATGAATTCATAACATACAATGCTAGCAATGCTAACATACAATTTCAAAGTCATTTTAACAATGGTAACATACAATTTTTATAACATACAAAACGAATTCATAACAAAATCATATTAGTGAACATACAATTTTTATAACATGCAATTTTTATACAAGTAATTTGTTATACAAGTAAGTTTAATAAGTAATTTTTATTTATAAGTAATTAGTATAACATACAATTTCAAAGTCATTTTGACAATGCTAACATATAATTTTTATAACATACAAAATGAATTCATAACAAAAATCATATTAGTGAACATACAATTTTTATAATATACAAAATGAATTCATAACAAAATCATATTAGTGAACATACAATTTTTATAACATGCAATTTTTATACAAGTAATTTGTTATACAAGTAATTTTAATAAGTAATTTTTATTTACAAGTAATTGTTATAACATACAATTTCAAAGTCATTTTAACAATGCTAACATACAATTTTTATAACATGCAATTTTTATAACATACAAAATGAATTCATAACAAAATCATATTAGTGAACATATAATTTTTATAACATGCAATTTTTATACAAGTAATTTGTTATACAAGTAATTTTAATAACTAATTTTTATTTACAAGCAATTGTTATGACATACAATTTCAAAGTCATTTTAACAATGCTAACATGCAATTTTTATAACATGGGCATTTTTAAATAAGTAATTTATTATACATACATCATTATTAGTGAACGAAGGCATTTCTAGTAGAAGTGGCGCATGAGCCCATGCCTCCTGGAACTTTGCCTATAATGCAAAAAACAATTTCATTTAACAAATAATAAAACGATTATTTTATTTTACAGTAACTAGTAATTAATAAACTAATCAATTCATGCTTATAATATTTAAAATACACATATGCATGCCCATGTCGCCTTGTCCTGATCAATACGTGACGTTGCCAGCCTCATCTACCTTCCTGGAGCATGGGTGTGAGTAAAGACATCCATGTATGATACGGGATATCCATAAAATCGTTCCTGCAGGTGGTAATTTGAATAATTAATTCCACATTGTCAATCACTGAACTAATCAATATACATGTAATAATTAACAAATTTACCAAGTCCTCGCGGTGATGCTGGAAAGACTTGGATCCTCCGCGATGAGTTACTAGATTCTTGTTCCTGTTTGCGGTGTTCCTTTCTGACTCGGTCTGGAAATGTACATTGACAAATTATTTAAAATCCACAAATAAATAAATTAGATTTGTTATAAATTTACCTTGAACTCAGGCGTGTCCCACTACGCAACCATCTTCTCAAGCACTTTATCTCCCATCCACTTTGGTCGTCTTCCCTTTTTCTTAAGCTCATTCATCTTCTCTCTATAATTCTTGGCGACCTTTGAGTTCCAGTGTCGCTGAACTAGCCTCATGTCAGTCTCCTGCATATCTATTGCTCCCTGCATAATGAGAAAATTTTGCTGATGTCATTTATTTGTGTTTAATTAATTAGTCTCTTTGACGTATGTTACGCCATGTCAGCCTTAGGCTTCAAATAAACAACCAGACGAGCTAGTTACTCGCCACTACCCTCACCAGCATAGGGGGTAATGCTACGTCGTCTATAATCAGATCCCGAGCCAGAGCCAGAGCCAGAAACAGGGTTAGTCGACATAATATACCTACAACATAGATATAAGCATTGACTTTGAGAATATGTAACTAAAATGCCAAATAATATGAATATAAGCAACACAACATGAATGAATAAAGATGCATTTTGAGAATATGAGCAAATAAAATATTTGATTAAGATATTCTTTACATGTTTTTTTACATTATTGTTTAAGTTCTATTTTTTAGTTCACACCTACTTTTGTAGGGTGAACAATTTAAATAAGAAATTTTTTTAAACATCATTTATAATGTGTACATGAAGAACTTTTATTTTCACAAAAAAAAAATCAGTTGAAAATCTCCTTTGAAAGCAACTAAGTAAACAATTTAAATTCCAAGAAGTCAAAATGATTTATGTTAATGATATTTTTCGTCAACACCGGAAGTAAGTCTGGAAAGTGGACCGTAGAGACAACGTTAAGTTGCTGAGAACCTAACGGCTTCAGCAGGAATATTCTGATGATCCCGCCGTATGACAAGATTACACAAGGGTATACTGAAAAGTAGCATAGTATTCGGAAAAAGTAAAGACACACAATTTTATAGTGGTTCAATTCCTTGGAAACCTACGTCCACTTTAAGAGTTTTTATGATTTTATTTATGGAGGAGGTTACATGGAAATCCACCAAATTGATTTTCCAATTTGAGTTTCTATTTTCTAGAGTAAGAGAAGAAGACTGTCCGGATCCCCCCATTGTTTCTCCTAGGGTCTTACTTATAGAGGGTTGGGAAACCTTTCTGCTGTTGGGCTATTGGGCCTGTAAGAGCTATGTCGGGCGCCTTTTTCTTTGATTTCAGACATTCGGCTCCAGGTCGCTTCTGCGGTACTGGTTATAATCTTCGAAGTGTGGCTTTGGTTGTTTGTGACTTCTTTGAGTTGGGTATGAATTTGTTAATACGGTTCCTTTCAGAAGATTCTTGGATTTTTCGATGGTAGCTTCTGGTTGTATGCCCTCAAAGGTCAGCTCCCGATCATCCTTTTCGCCCTTCTATGTTTCCGTTATCGGGCTCTTTCCTCCCTTTTTCTTGCTTGCCTACTCGGATTGCTCCCCTTTCGTTACGGGATATCCCTTAACGGATATGCCGGACAGGTTGTGTCGATAATTTGCGGACTTCGAATTCTTTTCTCTTAGGGAGGCGGGGTCCGTGTGGCTCTTAAATCACCCTTTCGGTCTCGTGCTCTCTAGGCACCCTTTTCTCCATTAACTGTAGCGGGGATGAGTCTCGGTTATTGCTGACCTTCGGAATTTTCCTTCCCTATTTTTTCCTCTTCAAAATCCTTGGCTCTACTCTCTAAAAGACCATCGAGTGCTTATGGTTTTCCGATACCCCTTCACTGTTACTCTATTTCATTGTCAATTTTTTGGTAGTAACATTTTCCTCCTAGTGAAAGGGACTTTTCAAGTCAAATTCCATGTCCTTTCCGCGATGTCCTTCGATCTCTTTTGATTGAAGTATTAATTGGCTTTCCTTCGTGTGGTTCTTATTGGTTTTGAATACGGAAAACCCTGGTTTTTTTGAATGAGGAGGGTGGGATCACTGACATCCTTTATGTCTTGTCTTTTTATACTCGAAGTAAAGGACTAGATTTCTATAATCTCATACCTCCTAGTGTCGCTTCATGTGATTTGACCCTGCACAGATTTCCAGAATACGAAGAGACCTTAAGAACAGGTAGTGATGATTTTTTTGCCTTGGTTTAGGGTACAGAATATTTTAACATTATTTTTCTAAATAGTTTTTTAATCGGCGCATGCAAGGTTTATCCGAGGCTTTGCTTGCACGTGGGGTTTCATATCGAACAAATTTCTTGACATTATTCTAGGAGCACGAAAGGCGGAGATGAGGATGACTTTACTTTGGTTAATGTACATTCATCTTTGTTTTCTTAGGAAGAGATCCGAGAAAAAAAGAGGGTTCCGGGACCATCCTCCATTCGATCGAACGAAGGCTGAGGATCAAGACCCCCTCAGTGTCAATGTAGCGTAAGTTTCAGGCCAGACCCAGATTCGGGTATTAAATAGATAGAAGATCAAAAATCCCTTCCGAAGTTAATAGAACTCCTGAACCGAACCCAGATTTGGGTATTACAAAGATAGAAGACCGGAACCTCTTCCGGTATTAATAGAAGTCCTGAACTAAACCCGGATTCGGGTATTAAATAGGTAGAAGACTGGAACCTCTTCCCGTATTAATAGAAGTCCTGAACCGTACCCAGATTCGGGTATTAAATAGATAGAAGATCGGAACCTCTTCCGGTATTAACAGAAGTCCTGAACCGTACCCAGATTCGGGTATTAAATAGATAGAAGACCAGAACCTCTTCTGATATTAATAGAAGTCCCGAACCATACCTACATTCGGGTATTAAATAGATAGAAGACCAGAACCTCTTTCGGTATTAACAGAAGTCCCGAACCGTACCCAGATTCGGGTATTAAATAGATAGAAGACCGGAACCTCTTATGGTATTAATAGAAGTCCCGAACCATACCAGATTCGAGTATTAAATAAACAGAAGACCGGAACCTATTTTGGTATTAATAGAAGTCCCCAACCTTACCCAGATTTGGGTATTAAATAAATAGAAGACCGGAACCTCTTCCGGTATAAGTTGGGGTTTATTTTGGTTTCGTTTATCTGAGCATAGGTTGTGCGCGTTTTTGGGTTCTTCGTCTAAGCTTTCTTCAAGCTTTTGCTTCCTTCGAGCTTTTGCTTTCTTCAAGCTTTCATTTTCTTCAAGCTTTTTCTTTCTTCAACCTTTTTCTCCCTTCCACGGGATGAGGTTTGAGCAGAGGTTGTATGTGCTCCAAGTGCTTACTTCGAGCTTTTTCTCCCTTCTTTGGGTTGGATTTTAAGTAGAGGTTGTACGTTCTCAAGTGCTCCCTTCAAGCTTTTTCTCCCTTCTTTGGGTAGGATTTTTACAAACGTACTCCTTTTTGGAGCATTAGTTGGACGTACTCATGTAGAGCATTGGTCAGAACGTACTCAAGAAGAGCATTGGTTAGAACGTACTCAAAAAGAGCATTGGTTGGACGTACCCATGTAGAGCATTGGTCAGAACATACTCAAGAAGAGCATTGTCTAGAATATACTCAAGAAGAGCATTGGTTGGACGTACCTATGTAGAGCATTGGTCAAAATGTATTCAAGAAGAGCATTGATCAGGTGAGCATACATCTTGTGTAGCGTAGAGCACACACCCCACGTCGTAATGAGCATATAGCTCGCATAGTGTAAAAATGTCAGGAGCGGAACCGTAGTTCCGCAGATGGACAAACCACTAATAGCCATTTAAAATGTTGTGAAAAGTGTATCCACATAAAGCTTTGCAGGCCGGGCAGATTAGTCAAATGTCGCATGGCTGCTTAGCTTGAGCATCCTGGTTTATGAGACGCGAAATTATCATGAGACACAAGACAAGGATATTGTGTCATAATTTACAGCATCGAGGAATTTTCAGAGGAAATCCTCTACGTTGTAGTACCTTCCAGCACAAGTCAGGGTTCTAACATGTCATACTAAGCAAAACAACACAGCTGCTCAAACAATCGTCCATGACACCTTGTAGAAAACCTCCTACTTGTCTTAGACTCAAAAAATTTTGCTACTCTAGGTGCTACCCTAAACTCCCTATCCGCCTAAAGAGCGAGGATAGGGTGAGAAGAAAGATCATCTAGGCCTAGGTCTTAAGCTAACCTTAACACTATAGAAACCTTAAAACAGGTACATAACCCCTAGTATGACTATCTAGGCACAAACAACACAATGCACACATAAGCAATCACTCAGAAGTTGGAAATTGTGGTAGTGGCAACTACCTGATCTGGAAGGAGTGCCTCTAGAAATTCACTTAGTACCTAGCATCCCTTCCCAAAAACGGGGCATGAAAGCGTTGCATGTCCCGACGTTTGGCAAATGCGACAAATATAGGCCCTTGGGCACTTAGAGTATCGGTCCATTGACCAGTAATTTAACTATTCCCATGGGTGGAGCCAAAGATTCTGAGTCTGGAAAGTTCCTTCTCGCTTCCGGGATCAAGATCTTTGCCATAAGAGTTAGCAAACCTTGTTTTAGGAGGCATAGGTGCAGGAGAGGTCCCGACTGCTGGATCGTCCGACGTGAGGTTGAGTGGTTGTCGAGTTGACTTTATTCCCTCATAGGTATCTCCCTCTAGGTGTCCTTCCTGGATTAGTCTTTGCATTACAGCTTCCAACACCTCGCATTTATCGGTTTGATGTCCATTTCTTTTGTGATACTCGCAATATTCCCCTCCATTGAATGGTTCTGGATGGTTCTTCGATTTGAAAGGCATCGAGAAGTTTATTTTCTCCTTTATCGCTGCATATAGGTGTGGAATAGGTCTGCTTATGGTCACAATATCTGCTCTTGGTTCCTCTTCCCTTAGGTTCTCTCGATCTTCATGAAATCTAAGCCTCCCATTCCGGAGATTCTGATGAGTGTAAGGCTTCTTGTCTTCTTCGTAACAACCAAGACTACCTTACGAATGATACGACACTTCCATGTGGATGAAGGTGTTTGAGCGATGGTAAAATTTTGGTAAATCTTTACATCCTCGTATGTATAGTTCTTCCCAAAAAGGCGTTCCTTCAACCAGTCCTGAATGAATGGCGACAAGCTTATCGCGACTACTCATATCCTCCGCTCTCGAGGCTTCAGCATTGAATCGCTTTATGTAGTCGGCTATAGACTCTCCTGGCCCTCATTTTACGCTTACAACAGTTGGGTAATCTACCACGGGGTTCTTACGGCTACAAAACTGCATAGAGAAATCATGGGAAAATGCTCCCAAGAACGGATTTCTTTCTACTGATATTGGCGGTACCATTTAGTAGCTGTTTCTCGCAAGGTCAAAGGAAACATTCAGCATCGAATCATTTCTGAAGCATCATGGAAATCCATATAACTTTCAAACGCAGCAACGTGCTCTTCAAGGTGCGTAGCTCCGTTATATATAAAACGTGGTGCCTTTATGCTGGATGGAGTTTCAGTGGTTCTTTCCCTTCCGCGCTCTGGTGATAACAGACTTTTGTCTATGCTTGAATCAGTTGCTTCACTTGACACTCGACTATCCCTAATGGAACCGTATCTCTCTGTAGGTCCACTAGAGGTTCGAAGGGTTGTCAGACTCTTGAGGTGCCATTATTCTTGATTCTGCTTCATAAGGCATTGTGCTTGAGGCCACCTGGACAAAGTCTGCCTTGATAAGTCTCCTAGTAATGTTGATTTATGTTGCCAAAAGTAATATTGATGTTTTGTCGCTCACCCCTTTCAACATTGGGGCTGGAGATCCCTTCATTTATGATTTAGCTGAGCTAGTTTGCAGACTGGATGGGGGTTTAGCTCTACTGCTGAATTCAGATGGTGTATTCGCCTTAAACTCTGTTTGATGGGTTTCCACCTTGAAAGCTCTCCGGGTTGAATTTTCTCCAATGGACCTCAAAGTTGCATCAAGCCGCAAAGTCAGATATAGCATTCTCAATTCACCGTTCTTCTCCTCTAAAAGAATCGGGGAATTCCTCATTCTTAGATTTATAGAGTTGGCACTCGATAGTATGCTGATTTCTACATTCGAGGAAAAGTGGGAGCCTTGCCTCACGCTTCCCTGCTGTGCATCCATTCTAGACAGTTCCCGAGGACGTTTTGCTATGACGAAATATAGGATAAAAAGGGCGGCAAGAATATGAGAAGGAAGGTGGGTGGCTTTAGGATTACGCAACTTCTCAATCAAGCGATTTCTTCAAGTAGCCATATACGGACTGGAAGTCCTCACCAAGGCTCTCTTTGATTGGTTCCTTTTCTTAAAATCTAGTCCAATCAAGGATGGAATAACCCAGGTAGATATTTGTGGCTGTTAACCACAAGGTTGGAGCTTCAGGCCCTCCTTCTAGCGCTAAAATATTAACGATATATTTCGTCAACAACGGAAATAGGTCTGGAGAGTGGACCGTAGAGACAACGTTAGGTTGCTGAGAACCCAATGGCTTCAATATGAATATTTTGATGATCCCACCGTATGACAAGATTACACAAGAGTATACTGAAAATTGCACAGTATGCGGAAAAAGTAAAGACACACAATTTTATAGTGGTTCAGTTCCTTGGGAACCAATGTCCACTATAAGAGTTTTTATGATTTTATTTATGGAGGAAGTTACATGGAAATCCCCTAAATTGATTTTCCAATTTGAGTTTCTATTTTCCAGAGTAAGAGAAGAAAACTATTTGGATCCCCCCATTGTTACTCCTGGGGTCTTACTTATAGAGGGTTAGGGGACCTTTCTGCTGTTGCGCTATTGGGCCTGTAAGAGCTATGTCGGGGCCTTTATCTTCGATTTCGGACGTCCGGCTCCTGGTCGCTTCTGCGGTACTGGTTATAATCTTCGAAGTGTGGCGTCGATTGTTTGACACTTCTTTGTGGTGGGTATGAATTTGTCGATACGGTTCCTTTCGGAAGATAAAAATGTTAATGACATTTTTCATCTACACTGGAAATAGGTCTAGAGAGCAAACCGTAGAGGCAGCGTTAGGTTGTTAAGAACCAAACGGCTTCAACAAGAATATTCTGATGATCCCGCAGTATGACAAGATTACACAAGAGTATACTGAAAAGCAGCACAATATGCGGTAAAAGTAAAGACACACAATTTTATAGCGGTTCAGTTCCTTGGGAACCGACATCCAGTGTAAGAGTATTTATGATTTTATTTATGGAGGAAGTTACATGGAAATCCCCCAAATTGATTTTCCAGTTTGAGTTTCTATTTTCTAAAGTAAGAGAAGAAGGCTGTCTGAATCCCCTACCCCCCCCCCCCCTCCGGTGTTACCCCTGGGGTATTACTTATATAGGGTTGGGGGAAATTTTGTTGTTGGGCTATCGGGCCTGTAAGAGCTATGTCAGGCACCTTTACCTTCGATTTCAGACGTCCAAATCCCGGTTGCTTCTGCGATACTGGTTCGAAGTGTGGCTTCAGTTGTATGTCACTTCTTTGAGGTGGGTATGAATTTGTCGATACGGTTCCTTTCGGAAGATACTTGAATTTTTCGATAGCAGCTTCTAGTTGTATGCCCTCGGAGGTCAGCTCCCGATCATCCCTTTCACCCTTCTATGTTTCCGTTATCGGGGCTCTTTCCTCCCTTTTTCTTAGCTTCCCTAACTCGGACTCCTTCCCTTTCGTTACGGGGTATCCCTTAATTGATATACCCTGCCGGACAGGCTGTGTCAATAATTTACGGATTTCGAATTCTTTTCTCTTAGGTTGGTGGGGTCCGTGTGGCTCTTAAATCACCCTTTCAGTCTCGTGCTCACTAGGTACCCTTTTCACCATTAACTGGTAGCGGGAATGAGTCTCGATTGATGCTGCCCTTTGGAATTTACCTTCCCTATTTTTGCCTCTTTTTAGTCCTTGGCTCTACTCTCTAAAAGTCCATCGGGTGCTTATGGTTATCCGATGCCCCTTCGTTGTTACTCTATTTCATTGTCAATTTTTTTGGTTGTAACAATTTAGATATCAAATTGCTTAAAAGCTAAGCACCAACTAAGTCATTTGATTTACATTGTTATTTGTTGCTAAGCACCAACTAAGCTGAGCACCAACTAAGCTAAGCACCAACTAATTTACTTGCTTTTATTTACATGTCTTTTTACAATGTTATTTGTTGCCTTTTCCTAAGTTTTTCATATTTTTACTTACATTATTAGTTTAAAGTAAAGCGGGCTTCACTATAATATTATCTGTTCCAAATTTGATACATAAACGTAGTCCTATAGCAACCATACATAATCCATATGTAAAAGAACCCCTTAAATATTGGTAATCACGTAGCTAAAATCATTAGCAATGTTTTGTTGATTCTTAAAGTAACTACGTAAAGTATTTTCTCATGAATACACACACATATTGGGTGCATACAACATAATTATACGTTATTTTTTCTATTATCATTCATTGCTTATGATATAACACCCGAGATTAAACGTTCCAACATTAATATGGTGGTATTACTAGCAATAAAGGAGTAACATGATATAATATACACATAGTAACAACTAGAAATCAATAAAACTTCAAATTAAACCTGAAATTAATTAAAATCCTAAACCTAGATTTAGACAAAATACCTAATTTAGAGAGCAAAGAAAGATGGAGATGGGCTGGAGCACCTTCTAGACGGCGTCGGAGGGGGTTGCGGTGGCCGGAGAACGATGGAGAGCCAATTTGGGGAAGAAAAATCATGGGGGGAGGGGGTAAAGTTTAATTTGGGAAGAGATAATAAGCTTCGGCTGGGTGGTTTATGAGATATCTCGAATACTTCCAACGGCTTCCAATGAACTTTATTACATCAGTTTCCAATGGCTACCACAGATTCTAGTTTACCGTTGGCGGCCGTTGGAAACAAGGCGTTAGAATACACTGTTTCTCTAGTAGTGTAATGATACATGCTCGATTATATATTTTATCCTAAAACTGAGACCATGCAATTTGCTACCCTACCTTGTTTATAAACTAGAACACATTTTTTTACATTTATTCAAACACCTTCTATCTTATTATTTTTAAGTCATATTTAGTATACCTACTGGAAATAGACTGCATGCATTGTCTCCACTTATACTTTGGTTTCTGAAGTAAATATATATTTCTATGACTTGAAAATGCATGCATTGACCGTGAATATGTGGCTTGAATCATATCTTGTAACTTTGCTGTGCCTTGCTAAAAGTAATACATACAACACTTTTATTAACCGAGAAAATAAGGCTTGAATCATGCATTTAGTAACCTTTAATTTCATTAGGATTAACTATTATATTTTAGTGTTGATTGAAATTAATTTACTTGGATAAAGTTAATCCTTACTCGAGTTTTTTGTAGGGAACGCTCAGGTCAGATCGAGTGTTGCAGCTTAGAGATTTCAGCTATTGAAGTTAAATACACATGAAGACGCACACGCTCTATATCGAAACCCTATAATTTTATTTAATTAAAATTTATGTAATTCCGTTGTGTAAAATATTGTATGACTCTGATAATTTTGTGTAAAAATTCCTGCTGTGAGATATTGTAAATTATTTATCATTTGATTTCTCTGTTTGATTCTATTAAACCCTGTAAGCTAAATATCAATCCATTATTTTGAACGATTTGAGTTAGGTTAATTACCGATATCGAAAAGACAGGTCGTTACGGCCGTCGAAAAGACAAGTCGTTACAACAACTGTAACATACCATAATAACTATAAATCATAAATGAAATCACTAACCTGGAACACTTTCTCATCACATCAAATCTTAGATCTACATCCCTCACCACTTCCTGTAGGGTTGTAACCTTCTTGAACCATATTTCATCCAAAATTATAAAAAGAGAATTATGTTGTAATTTAGTTCAAAAAAATAATTAAAACATTTATTTTGCTGAGAACTCTACATGTTGTTTTGCTCATAAAAGGATGCATGATGGTGGCAACATGAAGATGAAAGAGGGAGGAAAATGAAACATTTTGAATTAGCATAAAAAGTAAATATACAACATTCTTGTGAAAAATGAAATTTACCATCCTTATTTATTTTTGATTATGTGACGTTATGGTTATATATCTGAAAACTCAAGGAAAGAACATCATGTCACCATCAGACATTGCAAATGTACCATTTTATTTAAATATACAACACTATACTTATATCAATTAATAGAAGAAGGCGAATTTTTAAAATTGACCATCTGACTCTACTAAAAAGTTAGTCATATTTTACAGTTTAGACTTCGTTGTTCTCTACTTTATATTCAAACCGATGGCTTGTCTATTAGCCTAATACATTACATATTTACATTTAAGGGAATAATTGGTGAAATACTAATCTATTATGGTATAAAATACCCAGTCTATAATAGCAACACTGACCTAAACATAAATCATAGTAGAAACCTCATTTCCATTTAGGAATACTAACTTGACAACGATGAAAGTTAAAAATGAACGCATTATTTCGTAAAGCTTTGTGATTGTGATAGATACCCTAAAAAGGATTACCACCAACATACAAGAAAAAATATTTGGATTACTGCTAATAAAATTGAAATAAGAAAAATGTAAATAATGATCATGAATTATTTTATGCGACGTTAGAGTTGCCCAAAATTTTAATTTTATTTGGTGTATTCAAAAAAACAAATAAAATGATTAAAGATTGTACAATATTATTCTCTGCTTTCCTATTGGAACTAATTAGAACTGATATCTGCATCTCGTTTTCCTCAATATTTCTTTATTATTTTTGTTACTGTAAGACTATAGTGTGCAAAAAATTCCTATTCAGTGTTTCGCATTTGTTATATTAGCAGTAATGTGATGCATGTATCAAGACAAAGGTGGGGTGCTTCTTATCAGACCCTATTTTGAATTGGAAAAAACAGTCAACATTATGACATAAGTCAAAAGCATGTTATATTTATTTATTGTGTTTTATCTATATCAGGCTAGTAAAAAAAGCTTTTTAAATTCATTTCTAATATTTTGACTATATCAAGCATCTACTAAGCAATATATTGTCACAATTTTGTATTATGACTAAATATTGATTTGTTTAGTAAATAAGATTCCAAGTTAGTAAGGATCCACCTTGAATTCTATTAATGTGGGCAAGGTGCTAGTAATATATATTTTTAGTTGATCTGAAACCAGGACATCGAAATCTAGGCTAAGAGCAGTTAATAAACTACACATCTACATGAGCATCAATGTGCTAAGAACCTTAGTAATACCTTTTGACCTTTACCAGTTAATATTTTGTGATCGGTTTGGAACCACTTGTCTTGGCTGCCCTTTTTAACTTGGATATGATCAACAATCTTACAATCTGAAAACCAGTTGGCATTGTTATGGTTTGTGATATTTATCACATGATATTGAAGATGTAGAAATTGGAAGTTGCAGAATTTAAGGATCTACTGCGGATTTTATGGATCTATTGAGATATTTTATGAAAGATTTATTTTGAGCAAGTATTAAGGTGTATTTATTTCTGAGATATTTTAGGACCCAATTGAGTATAGACCTAATCTTTCCATTTTTCTATATAAGCATGTCATTAGGGATAGATTTACTTATACTTGAAGGAAAGAAAAAATTTGTTTTTGGGATTGAGATAAATTCTCAATTATCTTTTTAAATTTTCATTGTAATAATTTGGTGGATTAATAAAGCTTTGTTTAGAGGAATTTTCTTGTTATTGTTACCTTCTTCCCTCTTTCAAAATCTAATTTTGTACTGATCTTGTGGAAAACCTAACAGTTGGTATCAGAGCCTTCTACATAAATTTTTTGAAGAGAGTTTGAATATGGATAAAATAACTATTGAGAAGCTTAATAGAAGAAATTGGGGATTATGGAAGGCAAAGATGGAAGATTTCCTTTATCTTAATGATCTTCATCAGCCACTGGAGAATAATGGGGAAAAAATAGCAATCTATCCGAAGCAAAATGGGAGACTTTGGATAGGAAGGCTGCTGCGTCTATTCGATGTTTTTTGGATAATTCAGTGTTTCATATTGTTGTTAATGAGACATCTTCTTACACCATATGGAAGAATTTGGAAGGGGGTTTATGTGAAGAAATCTGCATCAAATAAGGCTTTTCTTATGAGAAGGTCGATGAATCTGAAGCTTAAGGAAGGTGGATCAATTGGACAACATGTTAATGATTTTCAGGAAATTGTGAATCAATTGCCTGCCGTGAATTTCAATGGTGGATGATGAAACATAAGCCTTAATGATGATGAGTTCGTTGCCAGAAAGCTGGGAAACACTTGTGGTTGCGTTGAATAACTCAAATTCAGATGGCGTTGTTTCAATGGGGTCCATGGTTATTAGCTTACTTAATGAGGAGATGTGAAGGACGAGCCTTATGGAAGGAAAAGATAAGGAGGCAACAGAAATTGAAACTCCAATTGAAAAGGCTTTTATTGCAAGGAGGGTTAGTCAATGAAATATGGAAAGGCAATTGAGTAGATCAAACATGAGAAAGGAATACATTTGTTTTTACTGTGACAAACCCGGACATCAAATGATATTTTTTTCACAAGCTTAAAAGGGATAAGGAGAAGATGAAGGCATTGGAGAAGTGATTGATGAACAAAATAACTACAGTAATGACGTGAATTTTGGTGAGGAGATTGAAGGAAATGTTTTATGTGTTAATAAAGGCGAATGCAAAGATTGGATACTTGATGTAACACCCCGTATTTTTTTTAATATAATTAAAAAATGAAATAAAATATATGAAAATATGCTTATGATAGGTAAATAATGGTGATGCATAAGGAGAATTAATTAATACATTGAAGAGAAGAAAAATTAGTTCGATAACGGCGTATGTAACGGAAAAGATAGTAAAATAAGGATAACTAATTCAAGAATCAGGAATTAGGCAAAATGGACATCACCATTACGTTCCTCTCGGAAAAATACGCGAAATAGAGTCCGAGTTTTCGAAAATCGGAGTCCGTATGACCAAGATATGGCCAAAACAAGATTTCAGCAGACTTTCTGGCAAACTGACCCAGGTCAACCATAGTGTCGACACTATAGTCGACCTCCCCCCCCCCCCCCCCCCCCAGATCAACTATAGTGTCGACCCCCCTCTGTACAGGTCGACCTGGTCGGCCTGGGGTAGGCCAGAACCCATTTTTGAGGCCCGGGACGAGTTTTGATGGTCCGGATGGGTTTTAGGGTTAATCCGATGGCTGAAATGAATTGCTACACCTATAAAATAACACCAAGACCTAGCCTAACTCACACAAATCATTCTTACACCTAAATGCTGCTGGAATCTCTCTTGAGCCATGGCTGCCGTCTCCAAATTAAAGCTTAAGCGTTCAAACTCAAATCAAATCAAAGATCAATGCTTCTACAACAAATTCAAGGGTTAGATCAATGACACTGCAACTTTCTAAGACAAATTCACTTCTTAATTCATTAGTCGTTCTCTGTAAGTGCTAGTTATTTTCAGATCCAAATATTTAATTTTAATATGGGCATGAAATAAAGTGGAATTGATCTAAGTATGTTTATCGATTCAGTTATATTCCTGTTGCTTTTTTGAATCTTTAGTTTTGAGACTTGTCTACCTTTATTCTCATGACAAGTTTGTGATTTATTCAGCATTTTCCTTGATTCGTAATGATGTTATCATCAAGTTGTAATCTTTATGCCTATCATGATGTTGTTTTCTCTCTGATCTATTTATTATGCAAATTTCTACCTTCCCCTATTTATTTTCTTTTGACGAAACTTGGTCAACTTCGGACCTTGGCCTAAAATCGCGATTCACATACGAGATGTATGCGAAGGAATAATGGGATTATTGCCTATATGAATATGATTAATAATTGGAAACATGAAATTGGATGTTATCATTTTATTTGCAAGTTTGGGGTAGATCTGTAAATTTTGGTATAATCCTGTTATGATAAAATTTGCATAAATATTATATACATGGAATTCGACACCAATTGGATCTATGTAATGTAACATGAAATTTGGTATATATAACATGTATGTAATTTGGCATGTAAAATAAAATTATGAGTTTTGGAGCCTATGTAAATTAAATCAAAAGATTGGGCTTATTTTAATTAGGCATGTGTAGACTTGGAAATTTGAGCATGAAAGCGATTGTAAACTTTATAATTGGCATAAACATGTATTATGAACTTGGGCAACTGGCATGTATTGAAATAAAAAGATTATAGTTTGGGATAACTACATCATGAATCATCGGATTTGGGTTTATTGGGTATGAAACTTGATACATGTAATTTTGGCTAGATCTTGACATATGTAAAAAGGCATGAAACTTGGTATATATGTAAACTGACTAGAATTGGGTACATATATTAGTTGGCATGTAATAGCCTTAAAAGAGGGATAAATATAAATTGAGATAAGTTGCCTTTAATGGCCTAAGATAAATTGTGGTAAAATTGGTATGATTTTGCATACCATTAATTGATGGACATAATTGAGTCAATTATGGACATCGTTAAATTAGGAATAAATCGATAATTTGAATAGGGGAAATAAATTCAAATTGGGGTAAAAGATTATAAGTAATAATCAATGCTTAGGACACGAGGTTGGACTCATTTGTGACGTAAACCTGCCCGGAACTGCCCGGCGAATCCAGTAGTCACAAATGTCATCCCAATGTGAGAGGTCCTAGGCCCAAATTAAAAGCGTAACAGTTGTAAAGACACGAGGTTAGACTCTTTTATGGTGTAAGACTGCCCGGACCCTCCCGGCAAATCCAGCTGCCATAAATGTCAGTCTAATGTGAGAGGTCTTTATAAGGTTACGGCCTTAATGAATTAAGAAATACTTAACCAGATAAACATGTGGTGGGACATGGGGGTTAAGTGGGTGACATGTGGGTGACATATGGAAATACGAATAGTAATACTTACCAACGTAACATGGTAATTAGACCAGTGGGTAGGGTTAAGTAAATAAGAACACTTAACCAATATGATATAAATGGGTGGGTTAAGTAATATGATTAGGTTAATCAGGACACTTAACCAATTTAATATGTTGACTACGGGAGTGGGTAAGGTTAAGCAAATGTTTAACCATTATAACATGATTAAACTGGACTAGAGAGTGAGGTTAAGTTAATGAGAACACTTAACTAATACAATGGGTTAATTAGACAAGTGGTTGCGGTTAAGTAGTAACACTTAACCAACATAACAGGACAAGCGGGTGGGTTAAGTTAACTTGAATAAGTTGATAACACTTAACCATTATAATATGACTAGTGGATGGGGTTAAGTTAACATGCACTTAACCAATCTGATGTGATGCGTGGTAGGGTTAAGTAACACACGGGGTTAAGTTAACCAGAAAATTCTTAACCAATGTAACCAGATAGACGAACGGGGTTAAGTTAATAAATCACACTTAACCAATCAAACATAATAAGCAAGAAAGGTTAAGTTAACTAAGGTAAACACTTAACCATGGTAACATAACGAGTAGAAGGGTTAAATACATATCGGGTTGGTGGGTAATATTAGTAAATATAGGCCCACATACGCTTAACCATTAAATACACATGCTTGAATCAGTAGCGGGGTTAAGTGCACATCAGGGTTAGTGGGTAATATCAGAAAATATAGGCCCACAGACTTAACCATTAGAAAAACCTAGTAACGGGGACCCATTTCAGCAGTAACCCACATTAGGTATCAACGGAACCCTGAGCTAGGCAGGGTGGGGCACGATTACTGGGCTGATTATAAGAGGTCAAACTAGCGGCGGTTGGTACAGCAGTGCAGGTTCTAACGGAGTGCGGGCGTGCACACACTTCGGCGCAGAAAATTTAGCCACTGGGCATCAGTAGGTATAAAGCTGTGCATCTTGATTATGTCAGGGTTGCCACCATGGGACTTGATACACCCCATGGTGGGACCAGCACAAGTATCTACAAGTAGGGGGCCGCGTGACACAAACGAGAAATAGGTCAAGTAGGGAGCCGATCGATAAGGTAGTAAGGGTGCATCGAATATATTCATGGCCATTGGGGTGATCGAGGTGAAATCCTCATAATCGATGTACACCTGAAGGCTACCATAATTGTGGGTGTTGGGATCACGTTGTAATTATTATGTAACACGGGCTACTAGTTGGGACACTAGTGGGGGTACGGATCCTTGTTACACAGGACACTAGTTGGGACACTAGTAGGAATACGGATCATTCCATGTAAGACACTTATGAGGATGCTAGTTAGGTGGTGCAGAGCAAATAGATATCGTTTTAATGGTAAAGCTTAGAAACCTTGCGATGTTATTCTTGATAGAAACCATGCGGTGGGATACTTGATAGGAATTATAGGATGTTATACTTGTTTCATCATGCCCGAAGTTTATCTTGTTACCTTAGTTTACCTTGTTATCATAATTTATCTTGTTGTCTTAGTTTATCTTGCTTACCTTGTCATCATGCTTATGTTTACTTTCAGTTTATTCATGCCATGTTATCTTTATCTATTTTTATGCTGAAAGTCACTAGGACTTACTCAGTCTTTATGACTGACCCGTTTTGTTTCGCCTCTTTTTCTTCCGTTTCCCCTCCCATCCAAGGTTCACAGGGTGGGAATACAGCTTAGTTCGAATCTTACCAAGCTCCAAGGCTCTTTCATGTATGGCTTGGATTTCTCTTGGCTCTGGCTTGCTTTGCTTTTTTTGGGGAATACTACAGTTTGTTTTTATGCTTCTTTGTTTTTGAGCAAGACAGATATTTTAACTATGTAATTTGGGTATTGGAAGTTGATGGGCTTTTATTGTAAACAATCATATTTAATAAATGATTTTAAGTACTTCCACTCTACTTTCCGCTGTTTTATATATGTCTGTCTTGTAATATTTCTGTTCCAGTACCCATAATGCTCCATAGAAGTTAAGGCATTCCCTTTGTGAGTGACCCTAATGGATGTGGGGTGTTACATTTGGCATTCCATAGAAGTTTATCTTGTTACCTTAGTTTACCTTGTTATCATATTTTGTCTTGTTGTCTTAGTTTATCTTGCCTACCTTGTCATCATGCTTATGTTTACTTTCAGTTTATTCATGCCATGTTATCTTTATCTATTTTTATGCTGAAAGTCAATAGGACTTACTCAGTCTTTATGACTGACCCGTTTTGTTTCGCCTCTTTTTCTTCCATTCCCCCCCCCCTAGGTTCACAGGGTGGGAATACAGCTTAGTTCGGTTCTTACCAAGCTCCAAGGCTCTTTCATGTATGGCTTGGATTTCTCTTGGCTATGGCTTGCTTTGCTTTTTTTGGGGAATACTACAGTTTGTTTTTATGCTTCTTTGTTTTTGAGCAAGACAGATATTTTAACTATGTAATTTGGGTATTGGAAGTTGATGGGCTTTTATTGTAAACAATCATATTTAATAAATGATTTTAAGTACTTCCACTTTACTTTCCACTGTTTTATATATGTCTGTCTTGTAATATTTCTGTTCCAGTACCCATAATGCTCCATAGAAGTTAAGGCATTCCCTTTGTGAGTGACCTTAATGGATGTGGGGTGTTACATTTGGTATCAGGGCAGAAGGTTACCAGACTGGGCAAAAGTTTTCAAAAACCTTCTGAAATTATCTTTAAAACATTTACAAAGAAACAAATTTTCAAGAAAATTTTGTTTTAATTAAAGGCATATTCCCCAAAGCCATATGCACTATCTTTTGATTCTCTCTTGAAATCTCTTCTCTCTCTCTCTTTTCACCATAGTTTCGTAGGCATCCGACACATGTCGGAGGGCAAAGGAGTGCCCAACCTCCATCTGTAGCCGCAGTAGTTCCATCTACGTCTAATCTTATTTCAAGTTGGGTAGAGTTGCCGTGCGTTGGAGGTAGCTTCGAGAGACTTGTTAACAAACTATACAAGGACAGTAAGAACAAGAAACTAGTTGTTATAGCTTAATCCATGAAGGAGGAAAAACGTGAGAGGAAAGAGGCCAAAGTGAAAGAATAGTTAAACCCATGACAAGAGAGAATTTTTAGTGAGAAGGGACATGTAGTTAAGTATTATAGGACAAGGGCAAGGGACAAGATCGTTGAGAGGGCAATTGAATGCTCTCACTACTAGCGTACCTAAGAGAGTGGTAACGTTTCTGTTAAAAGTTTAGCTTTTCCTTTCTATCATCCCACTAGAACTTTGTTTTTGTACATCGCATCCTTTTAATTTTGCTTCGAAAGTTGAGTCTCTGCACCTTAGTACTAGCATAGTAGAGGATCCCATTTTTGTCTCAAATCCTGTTGGGGAAATCGGCTCATTTATTCATGACTTGTTAGGATTTGAGAGTGTCTATGCTAAGTGTTGAGTTTAGAAGGAATGCTCATGTTTTTGTGAGCTATGGGTTGATTCGAGGGGTGGAGTGGTTATCCAATACGGGTGTCATTCTCGGTTTCGAAAGGAGGGTAGTTAGACTTTTGACTTGCCTCGGTAATACCCTCGAAGTCGCATGTAACCTTTAGGGTTCCATCAGGATTTGTTTCCTAGAATCTCTTGACACATTTATTGGTAATTTGTAATCCGATCGAGTAGTGTTCGCCACTAAGGAGGATGGGTCATTTCGCTTATGCATGAGTTGTAGAGAATCACCTTAGTAAGTACATTTGGCAACATGGTTGGCATTTATTTCCAAGAGATAGTTCTTCTGCGTGGAATACCTGATAGTAAGTAGACAAGATCCAAGATTCACTAGTGAATTTTGGAGAGCTTGCATGAAACCATGAGTACGCAGTTATGTTTGAGCCGAGTATACTAGAAGGAGAATAAGTGAAAGTGGAACGAGAGGCAACAGTGAAATGGGTTCCCACTCATATTTTGGAAACAAGAATTAAGATGCTACGAAATTGTGAAGCTAAAGACGGTCAAAGCACAATGGAGTTAAGTTCAAGGAAATGCGACTTAGAAGATTGAAGACTAGATTCGCGCATCATATCTCTTTTTAAGAGTATATCCTTGATTCCTCTTTTCCTATAGAGCTTACTCACATGCTATCTTTTGTGTATATCCTCTCGGTCCTATCCTCAATCCAATTTCTGTTGCAAACCCCATAGGGAGTATGACTCATCTGTAAGTAACACATGTTGGGGCTTGAGGGTGTTCGTTGGGTTGACTAAACTTTTTGGGTTAGTTTTAAGAAGGGATTTCTTGTGACCTAAAAGGAGTCCATCATGCTTAGTTTCCTAGAATCATATATAGTGGTTGGGTTGAATAATTCTTTGGGTGTCAGTCTGATGTTGATTTCGGTCTTCGGGGCTGATGCTTAGAGAGTTCTTCTCCTAATCAATATATATGTGGCATAGATTTCCAGTTTTGACATTGCCTAATGGGCACAAAGTTTTTACTTGCTTCTATCATTCGACTATACCTTTAGATAGGAACAATTGGGTGTAAACATGTGTTTGAGACATGTTATGACTGATGGTTGCAAGTGGCTGCAAGTGGTTGCTAGTGGTTGCTCGTGGATGCATTTACACACATTAGGCACTAGATCGGCTCAATCACCTTTCATATTGCATATGTATGAGTGTTTACACTTGTTTGTGGATGAAATTGAATGTGTTATCATGTGAATGTTGCATATGGATGGATGTTTGTGCACACATATAGTGTTTATGTGACTAGGACTATTTGCATACATGTTGGACTCATGGCACTAAACATATTTTGCATTTAGAAGATCAATCAGGCCTGATCATTTGCATTAGACAAGGAACATATGCACACACTTCTTGCACATGTTCATACAACATTAGAAATCTATTAAGGACAATGAATGCCTGTGATTGATGATTGAGTAGATGGATGATGGATGGTAGGACACATTCTTCTTAACTCGAAGATTTCGGGGACGAAATCCTTTAAGGAGGGGAGAATGTAACACCCCGTATTTTTTTAATATAATTAAAAAATGAAATAAAATATATGAAAATATGCTTATGATAGGTAAATAATGGTGATGCATAAGTAGAATTAATTAATACATGGAAGAGAAGAAAAATTAGTTCGATAATGGCGTATGTAACGGAAAAGATAGTAAAATAAGGATAACTAATTCAAGAATCAGGAATTAGACAAAATGGACATTACCATTGCGTTCCTCTCGGAAAATACGCGAAATAGAGTCCGAGTTTTCGAAAATCGGAGTCCGTATGACCAGGATATGGCCAAAACAAGATTTCAGCAGACTTTCTGGCAGACTGACCCAGGTCGACCATAGTGTCAACACTATAGTCGACCTGCCCCCCCCCCCCCCCAGGTCGACTATAGTGTTGACCCCCCCTCTGTACAGGTCGACCTGGTCGGCCTGGGGTGGCCAAGAACCCATTTTTGAGGCCCGGGACGAGTTTTGATGGTCCGGATGGGTTTTAGGGTTAATCCGATGGCTGAAATGAATTGCTACACCTATAAAATAACACCAAGACCTAGCCTAACACACACAAATCATTCTTACACCTAAATGCTGCTGGAATCTCTCTTGAGCCATGGCTGCCGTCTCCAAATTAAAGCTTAAGCGTTCAAACTCAAATCAAATCAAAGATAAATGCTTCTACAACAAATTCAAGGGGATAGATCAATGACACTGCAACTTTCTAAGACAAATTCACTTCTTAATTCATTAGCCGTTCTCTGTAAGTGATAGTTATTTTCAGATCCAAATATTTAATTTTAATATGGTCATGAAATAAAGTGGAATTGGATCTATGTATGTTTATCGATTCAGATCTATTCCTGTTGCTTTTTTGAATCTTTAGTTTTGAGACTTGTCTACCTATATTCTCATGACAAGTTTGTGATTTATTCAGCATTTTCCTTGATTTGTAATGATGTTATCATCAAGTTGTAATCTTTATGCCTATCATGATGTTGTTTTCTCTCTGATCTATTTATTATGCAAATTTCTACCTTCCCCTATTTATTTTCTTTTGATGAACCTTGGTTAACTTCGGACCTTGGCCTAAAATCGCGATTCGCATACGAGATGTATACGGGGGAATAATGGGATTATTGCCTATAAGAATATGATTAATAATTGGCAACATGAAATTGGATGTTATCATTTTATTTGCAAGTTTCGTGTAGATCTGTAAATTTTGGTATAATCCTGTTATGATAAAATTTGCATAAATATTATATACATGGAATTCGGCACCAGTTGGATCTATGTAATGTAACATGAAATTTGGTATATATAACATGTATGTAATTTGGCATGTAAAATAAAATTATGAGTTTTGGAGCCTATGTAAATTTAATCAGAAGATTGGGCTTATGTTAATTAGGCATGTGTAGACTTGGAAATTTGAGCATGAAAGCGATTGTAAACTTTATAATTGGCATAAACATGTATTATGAACTTGGGCAACTGGCATGTATTGAAATAAAAAGATTATAGTTTGGGATAACTACATCATGAATCATCGGATTTTGGTTTATTGGGTATGAAACTTGATACATGTAATTTTGGCTAGATCTTGACATATGTAAAAAGGCATGAAACTTGGTATATATGTAAACTGACTAGAATTGGGTACATATATTAGTTGGCATGTAATAGCCTTAAAAGAGGGATAAATATAAATTGAGATAAGTTGCCTTTAATGGCCTAAGATAAATTGTGGTAAAATTGGTATGATTTTGCATACCATTAATTGATGGACATAATTGAGTCAATTATGGACATCGATAAATTAGGAATAAATTGATAATTTGAATAGGGGAAATAAATTCAAATTGGGGTAAAAGATTATAAGTAATAATCAATGCTTAGGACACGAGGTTGGACTCATTTGTGAGGTAAACCTGCCCGGAACCGCCCGGCGAATCCAGTAGTCACAAATGTCAGCCCAATGTGAGAGGTCCTAGGCCCAAATTAAAAGCGTAACAGTTGTAAAGACACGAGGTTAGACTCTTTTATGGTGTAAGACTTCCCGGACCCGCCCGGCAAATCCAGCTGCCATAAATGTCAGTCTAATGTGAGAGGTCTTTATAAGGTTACGGCCTTAATGAATTAAGAAATACTTAACCAGATAAACATGTGGTGGGACATGGGGGTTAAGTGGGTGACATGTGGAAATACGAATAGTAATACTTACCAACGTAACATGGTAATTTGACCAGTGGGTAGGGTTAAGTAAATAAGAACACTTAACCAATATGATATAAATGGGTGGGTTAAGTAATATGATTAGGTTAATCAGGACACTTAACCAATTTAATATGTTGACTACGGGAGTGGGTAAGGTTAAGCAAATGTTTAACCATTATAACATGATTAAACTGGACTAGAGAGTGAGGTTAAGTTAATGAGAACACTTAACTAATACAATGGGTTAATTAGACAAGTGGTTGCGGTTAAGTAGTAACACTTAACCAACATAACAAGACAAGCGGGTGGGTTAAGTTAACTTGAATAAGTTGATAACACTTAACCATTATAATATGACTAGTGGATGGGGTTAAGTTAACATGCACTTAACTAATCTGATGTGATGCGTGGTAGGGTTAAGTAACACATGGGGTTAAGTTAACAAGAAAATTCTTAACCAATGTAACCAGATAGCCGAACGGAGTTAAGTTAATAAATCACACTTAACCAATCAAACATAATAAGCGAGAAAGGTTAAGTTAACTAAGGTAAACACTTAACCATGGTAACATAACGAGTAGAAGGGTTAAGTACATATCGGGTTGGCGGGTAATATTAGTAAATATAGGCCCACATACGCTTAACCATTAAATACACATGCTTGAATCAGTAGCGGGGTTAAGTGCACATCAGGGTTAGTGGGTAATATCAGAAAATATAGGCCCACGGACTTAACCATTAGAAAAACCTAGTAACGGGGACCCATTTCAGCAGTAACCCACATTAGGTATCAATGGAACCCTGAGCTAGGCAGGGTGGGGCACGATTACTGGGCTGATTATAAGAGGTCAAATTAGCGGCGGCTGGTGCAGCAGTGCAGGTTCTAACGGAGTGCAGGCGTGCACACACTTCGGCGCAGAAAATTTAGCCACTGGGCATCAGTAGGTATAAAGCTGTGCATCTTGATTGTGTCAGGGTTGCCACCATGGGACTTGATACACCCCATGGTGGGACCAGCACAGGTATCTACAAGTAGGGGTCCGCGTGACACAAACGAAAAAAAGGTCAAGTAGGGAGCCGATCGATAAGGTAGTAAGGGTGCATCGAATATATTCATGGCCATTGGGGTGATCGAGGTGGAATCCTCATAATCGATGTACACCTGAAGGCTACCATAATTGCGGGGTTTGGGATCACATTGTAATTATTATGTAACACGGGCTACTAGTTGGGACACTAGTAGGGGGTACAGATCCTTGTTACACAGGACACTAGTTGGGACACTAGTAGGAATACAGATCATTCCATGTAAGACACTTATGAGGATGCTAGTTAGGTGGTGCAGAGCAAATAGATATCGTTTTAATGGTAAAGCTTAGAAACCTTGCGATGTTATTCTTGATAGAAACCATGCGGTGGGATACTTGATAGGAATTATAGGATGTTATACTTGTTTCATCGTGCCCGAAGTTTATCTTGTTACCTTAGTTTACCTTGTTATCATATTTTATCTTGTTGTCTTAGTTTATCTTGCCTACCTTGTCATCATGCTTATGTTTACTTTCAGTTTATTCAAGCCATGTGTAACAACCCGTATTTTCAATAACCTGTAATAACATAAATCGAGGCAGAATTTAATTCTAAAATGGGAATCAAGGGAAACGGGCTATGCCATTGCGTTCGTCTCGGAAAAATACGCGAAATAGAGTCCGAGTTTTTGAAAATCGGAGTCCGTATGACCAAGATATGGCCTCGCGAAGTTTCACGAAAATTCCCAAATTAAAGTATACTTAATTAAGTGAAATGGGTTGTGTAGATATATATATATATATATATATATATATTGATATATATATATATATATATATAATTGAAAATTTAATAAATAAATATGCAAAAATGCTCAAAACAGCGAATTGGGAGAGGGGAATAACCGAACCGGCCGATTTTTGAAGTCGACCCGAGCTCGCTGGGTCGACTAGGGGTTAATCCAGGGTGTTTGGCTGTCAACCCGTGGGCCGATTCGCTCAAGTGCAGATTTTGCATTTGAATGGTTCTCATGGTCCATCTTTAATCTAAAGGCCCTAGATGGTTCCTACACTTGACTTCTTCCCCAAGACATGCTTTGATGGCTTGGATTGAATCTAGGGTTAATCCTATGGCCTAAAACACTTGCTTAATCTATAAATAAGACCCTAACCTACCCTAATTCATTCATAATTAAACCTAGTGACTAAACTATGGCAAAATGCTAGCTCTCATGGCCTCCACTAATTTTATGAAGAGGGTTGCATACTAATCACTCTCTAATCAACTTCTAATCCCTTCTTAGCATCTTAATCTTCTTCATTTGGTGTTCAAAGTTGCTAGTTGTGAGTTTCTATCACTTTGATGATCTTTTGGTAAACTAATTAGATGAGATGTGATGAGATTTATGGTTTTGTATGTGGGTTAATGAGCTTTGAATCATATGATATGATGTTAGCATTAATCTTATGTTTCTTTATATGCAAGTTTAATATGATGTATGTTATGTTTGCATGATGCTAAATATGCAAGTTGGGGGCTATGTAATCATATGCATGTTATGCAAGTTCATGGTAATATGCTATGCAAGTTACATGTATGTAAATATGCAAGTTACATGTTTGTTAATATGCAAGTTACATGTATGTAAATATGCAAGTTACATGTTTGTTAATATGCAAGTTACATGTTTGTTAATATGCAAGTTACATGTATGTAAATATGCAAGTTACATGTTTCTTTATATGCAAGTTACATGTTTGTTAATATGCGAGTTACATGTATGTAAATATGCAAGTTACATGTTTATTAATATGCAAGTTCATGATGACACATTATGCAAGTCTATAAGCTAATATGCAAGTTTGTTATGCAAAATGAATATGTAAGTTATGTGACATATTATATGCAAGTTATGTGACATGTTATGCAAGTTCATATGCAAGTTATGTGTTTGTTAATATGCAAGATGGCACCCTTGAAACATGTTCATTCATATGCAAGTTGACACCTTTTATATGTGTTATATCATGAACGAAATTACGTGGGAACGATGGGGTAATTAAATGCATAAGTTAATAAGATTGTGTGAAATTAATATAATTATGCATAACACAAAATAAATAAACATAGTATGGGAATTTGCCTATTTGGTTAGGTGTACCCATACTATGTGTTGGGAATTTACCTATTGAGTTAGGTCTACCCCATGGGAATTTACCTATTAAGTTAGGTCTACCCATGTTAAGAAAACTTGATTAATTAGGGATAACTAATATAAAATTATGAGGGTGATTAATTAGGTGTAATTAATTGACTAAGACACGAGGTTGGACTCAGTTGTAGCGTAAAACTGCCCGGACCCAACCGGCTTAACCAGTTGCTACAAATGTTAGCCCAATGTGAGAGGTCTTAGGCACAAACTAAATACGTAATTAATGTAAAGACACGAGGTTAGACTCTGTTATGACATAAGGCTGCCCGGACCCAACCGGCTTAACCAGCGGTCATAAAAGACAGTCTAATGTGAGAGGTCTTTACAAAGGTTACGTTCTTAATTAATTAATTAAGAAACACTTAACCATATTAGCATGTAGAGGGACATGAGGGGTTAAGTGGGTGCCTCGGGTGGCATGAGAAAATCTAGTGGTTGCCTTGGGTGGCAATAGAAAATACGATTAGAATACTTAACCAAAATGGAACATGTAATTAAAACATGATTAAAGGGTTAAGTGGGATATACTAGAAAAAGGGACAAGCTTAGGTGGGTAGCTTGTGGAGGCCCATTTCAACCAGTAACCCATACGTATCTTTGTGGGCTCGACCCATGTCGAGGACGGGACACGCATACTGGGCTTGACTGTAAGAGGCAAACGGGTTAGCGGTGGCAACGCAAGTCCAACGGGCTTCATATGCGTGAGTGGGCCCGGGCTGGTAGGTAAGCCGTTGTTGCATCGAGTAGATATAAGCCGTGCACCTTTAGTTCCATCAGGTTGCCACATTGGGGAATGATACATCCCACGGTGGGGCCAGCACGGGTATCTACGTTAGGGAGCCGATCGAATGGGAAGTAGTGTGTACACCTAGTGGATTGTAGGGCCCCGTGGCGCCTACTTGGTCACCTAGGGGTACGTAGGTACTAATTAGTAAATTTTATAAGTCCTTGGGTGGGATCAACCTTTAAGTTAGGAACGACTGGTGTGGTGCAGTTTAGTAATTTACCTTAGGGAGGGTAGATGCGTCTTTATCCTTTATCTTCGTTTAGTTGACTGCTTAGGGTAGCCATTCATCCCTATATGTTACCGTATATCAGTTTATGTCTTCTCTGGTTACTTTAACGATTGTATTGTTAAAGTTATAGGACTCGCTCAGACTTATGTCTGACCCCGTTGTTTTTATCTTTTTCCCAACCCTCAGGTCCTACGGTGGATCCTAGCAGTAGTGGAGCTTGATCGGATTGCTGTTCCAGTCTTTAGGAGCTTGGATAGATGTAAAGCTCCAGTTATCCAGTTATCTTTTCTTTTGTTTGGCTATTGTATGAGAGTGGGATTATGTACTTCTTTATTTTGATGGATATTGTACTTGACCTTTATTGTGGTTTTATGATGTAACCAGACATGTTTTACTTCCGCTGTTATGAGATGATGTTTTAAAAATTTCAAGTACTATTTATATCTGTCTTGTTGTAATTTTTCTGTTCTATATTCACTAAAATACTCCACCGATGCTATGGCATTCCCTTAGTGAGTGATCATAGCGGGAGTGGGGTGTTACACGTGGTATCAGAGCTTAAGGTTACCAGAACAGATAAAATTTTTGAGAAAAACTACTTTCTAAGAGTATTTTCGAAGAAAGGATTTTTAAAAGCATGTCTTCTAAGAGAAAAAGTTTTTGAAAAAGAAAAGCATAATCCCCAATAGCCATATCTTTATCTTTCGGAATCTCCTTTTTGAATCTTTCCTCTTTCGTTTCAGCATGGCTGAAGATCTTAACATCCCGGAGGGTTTAGTTATACCACTATGGTATAGGAGGTTGCAAGAGGCTAGGGCCGCGGCTGCGGGTCCGGCCAATGCTACTACACCAGAGACAACCGCTCCTCCTCCTCAGCCTAGAGTGGATAATTTTGCTAAGGTTTGCAAGGAGTTCAAGGCTATAGGAGGAAAACCTTTTCTTGGTTCAGAGACTTTCGTAGAGGCTAGAGATTGGCTTAAGGAAGTGGAAGAGTTGCTAGATATCTTTGAAGTGGAAGAGGGAAAGAAAGTCAAGTTGGCGGCTTGGTTAATGAAGGGAGAGGCCTCATTCTGGTGGGAGGTCACTAATGGAGAACGCCCTGTTGACTCTTGGGCAGATTTTAAGCAAAGGTTTGGGGCTAAGTTTCTCTCAAGGGCGGAAGAGAATCTGTTTATGGAGAAGTTCTTGAATTTGAAGCAAGGGAATCTCACGGTGAAAGAATATGTCAACAAATTCAATCAATTAGCAAGGTTTGGCATAGAGTTGGTGAATACACCGGAGAAGAAGGCTTTGAGGTTCGTTAGAGGCTTGAACGAACCATTGCAAGGAATAGCTATGACTCACATTCCTATGGGGGCCACTTTTGAGAAGCTTGTCTACATGGCACTTATGCATGAGGATGATAAGAATTCTAAGGCACCAGAGAAAAAGGGGGATCAGAAGAAACCGCAACAGCAACAACAAGGCAAGGGCGGAAAAGGCAATGGTGACAAAAAGAAGACGAAGAAGAAGTGCTTCAATTGTGGAACACCAGGACACCTTAGTAAGGATTGTCGCAAAAAGAAGAAAACCGGTTGCTTTCATTGTGGTGAAGCAGGGCATCTTGTGAAAAACTGCCCAAAGAAGGGGCAGAAGACGGGGTCTACCTCAGGAGGCCAGGTGCAAGCTCTTATAGCACCACCTCAGTCAGGGGGGCAAGTTCAGGTTCTCTCAGTTCCACCGATTCAGCAGAGAGGTAGAACTATTTCCGTTGAAAGTCTGGTTTTTCTGTTTGATCATCCAGTTCGTACTTTGTTTGACTCTGGCGCATCGCATTCTTTTATCTCATCATCGTTAGTTGAGTCACTGCACTTAGACACCAGTCTAGTTGATGATCCCTTGGTTGTCTCAAACCCAATTGGGGGCTCCATATATCTGTCTATGATATGTTTGGGTTTGAAGATTTCTATACTTAGCGTTGAGTTTAGATGTGATGCTTTTGTATTGGGCTTCACGGGCTATGGGTTGATCTTGGGCATGGACTGGTTATCCAGTAATGGTGCCGTTCTTGATTGCGAAAGGAGAGTTGTCAGGCTCATGACCCGCTTGGGTAACACTCTCGAGATCTCTTGCAATCCCATGGAATCTGTTTTGCTAAGTTATCTTGAGTCGCTCGATGCTTCGGTCGAGAGTTTGTGTTCTGTCAGAGTAGTCCGGGAATATCCGGATGTGTTTGAAGAAGTAAAGGGTTTGCCTCCGAAGCGGGAGATAGATTTCCGAATTTATTTGGTGGATAATGCCAAACCAGTGTCTTTGCCAGTACGCCACATGGCTCCTCGTGAGAGAAGAGAACTTCATAAGCAAGTAGGGGAGTTGCTTGAGAAGGGGTTCATAAGGCGAAGTATATCGGAGTGGGGAGCTCCAGTAGTGTTTGCCACGAAGGCGGATGGGTCCCTCAGACTTTGTGTGGATTATAGAGAACTTAATAAGCTCACGAAGAAGAATAGACACCCATTACCGAGGATAGATGATCTCTTTGATCAGTTGGTTGGCGCGTCAGTATTTTCGCAGATGGACTTAGCTACAGGGTTTCATCAGTTAAGAGTGGCGGAGGACAGTATAGAGAAGACTGCTTTCCGGACTCCGGATGGTTTTTATGAGTGGCTAGTGATGCCATTTGGGTTGACAAACGCCCCCGCATACTTTGTTGATCTCATGAGTAGAGTGTTCAGAGAGTATCTGAATAAGTTTGTAGTAGTTTTTGTGGATGACATCTTGGTCTTTTCCAAGAATGAAGAAGAGCATGCCTTACATCTCAAGGAAGTGTTGGAGACTCTTCGAGCGCATAGTCTTAAAGCTAAATTCTCTAAATGCCATTTTTGGAGAAGAGAAGTGCGATTCTTAGGGCATGTGGTCTCTAAGGAAGGGATAACTGTGGATCCCGCAAAGTTAGTATCTATCCAGGATTGGAAAGTTCCTAGAAATGCTACCGAGGTAAGAAGTTTCTTGGGGTTGGCAGGATATTATAGGAAGTTCATCAAAGACTTCGCGAAGATATCAGCCCCATTAACCCGCTTGACGAAAAAGAATCTGGTTTTCTCGTGGGATGTAGATTGTGATGATGCTTTCCGACGGTTAAAGAGAGCTTTGACCACCGCTCCAGTTTTAGTGCTCCCGGATGGGAGTAAGCCGTTTGTTGTTTATACCGATGCTTGTGGAACAGGATTAGGCGCAGTCTTGATGCAGGAGGGAAGGGTAATAGCCTATGGAGGGAGACAATTGAGAGTGCATGAGAAGAATTACCCTACCCATGATCTAGAGTTGGCCGCGATTGTTTTCGCACTTAAGTCTTGGCGCCATTATCTTCTTGGTGAGAGATTCGAGTTGTTCACCGACCATAAATCATTGAAGTACTTATTCTCTCAGAAGGATTTAAACTTAAGACAGCAAAGGTGGATGGAGTTCTTAGCATCCTATGATTTCGAGATAGCGTATACCCCTGGTAAGGGTAACGTGGTGGCAGACGCCTTAAGTAGAAAAAGGCTATCTTTGAGTCCATTGTTCGTGGAACGACGAAGCTTGGAGTTTCTTTCTTTGTTTGACTTCAGACCTTCTGTTGATTTTGTACCTGGTTTGTTGGCATCCTTGGAGGTTAGACCTACTCTTTTGAGACGGATTGGCGAGGCTCAGCGAGACGACTCACAGTTGGTTGTGTTGGTAGAGAAGCTTATAAGAGGGGAGTCGTCCAGCCATTTGGGTAGATACACCATAGATGATAAGGGATGGTTGCATAGAGACGGTAGACTTTGTGTACCGCAAGATGAGGGTTTGAAGAAGGCTATTTTGGATGATGCACATCGTTCAAGAATGACTATTCATCCCGGTGGAGACAAAATGTACCAAGACATGAAGAGAGTTTTCTTCTGGGCCGGTATGAAGAAAGATGTGGCCGAGTATGTGGCTAGATGCTTAGTGTGCCAACAAGTTAAAGTGGAGCAAAGGAAACCCGGTGGGTTGCTACACCCATTGGAAGTTCCACAGTGGAAGTGGGATAGTGTCTCGATGGATTTCATCGACGGGTTACCGAGATCGAGGAAGGGCAATACGGGAATTTGGGTTGTGGTAGACAGACTTACCAAGAGTGCCCATTTTATACCCGTAAAGAGTAAGAGGACCGCTCCATGGCTTGCTTCAGTCTATGTTAGAGAGATTGTTAGATTGCATGGCGTACCATCCAGCATTGTGAGTGATCGAGATCCTATTTTCACTAGTGAGTTTTGGAGAAGTTTGCAAGAGGCGGTAGGGACTCAGTTGTGTTTGAGCACCGCATATCATCCTCAGACGGACGGTCAGACTGAGAGGGTGAACCGTATCTTAGAAGATCTTTTGAGGCTTTGTATCTTGGATTTTGGAGGTACATGGGAAGAACATCTTCCTTTGGTGGAGTTCGCATATAATAACAGCTTTCAGTCCAGTATTGGTATGGCTCCTTTCGAAGCTCTTTATGGAAGGCCTTGTCGATCTCCTACATGTTGGTGGGAATCTACGGATAAGATCTTGCTTGGGCCGGATATGGTTAGAGAGACTTCAGAGAAGATTGATTTAATTCGAAAAAGGATGAAAGCAGCGCAAGATAGACAGAAATCTTATGCGGATCGGAGAAGGACGGATCTTGAGTTTGAGGTTGGGGACATGGTTTTTGTCAAAGTATCTCCATTGAGAAATGTTGTTCGCTTTGGGTCCGTAGGGAAGTTAGCACCGAGATTTGTTGGGCCGTTTCCTATTAAGGAAAGGATTGGACGGATGGCATATAGGGTGGAGTTGCCCGACAGACTTAGTGGTGTTCATGATGTATTCCATGTATCACATTTGAGGAAGTGCTTACATGAGACCGCGGAGGTGGTAGAGCCGAGCTTGCTTAGAGATGTAGAGGTAGAGCGTGATGCGACGATTCGACGAGCTCCTACTCGCATCCTTGGGTCAGAAACTAGGAAGTTGAGGAACAGAGAAGTTCAGCTAGTTAAAGTGCAATGGGGAGATGACGAAAGCAATGCTACTTGGGAGACGGAAGCAAAGATGCGTTCTTTGTATCCATTTCTTTTTGAGAGTATGTCTTTTAACTTCTCCTTTATTGCTTGTCTAGTACTTATCTTATCTTTAGTATATCCTCTCGCTAATACCTATGACCTTTAGATAGGGTAAAACCTATGGTTGAAACATGTGTTTGAAACATGTTATGGTTGATGGATGCATATGGATGCAATTGTTTGCTAGTGGTTGCTCGTGGATGCATATACACACACATTAGGCACTAGATCGGCTCAGTCACTTCATGTTGCATATTGCATAAATGGATGTGGTAGTTAGATTGATGGATGTATCATGGCTGTGTTATCATATGGATGATGCATTTTTGTGTATGGTTGTGCACGCATGTAGAAATTTGTATGTGTCAATAGGGTTTCGCATACATATTGGATGCATGGCACTATCATGGTTTGCATTAAGGAGGTTTACTGTATCAGTAACCGCCTGATTTTTGCATACGGTAAGTACATATACACACACTTTTGCATATATCCATCCAGCATTTAGAATCTTGTAAGGACAATGATTGCTCGTGGATGATGCTTTGAGTAGATGGATGATTGGATGGTAGGATACGTTCTTCCTAACTTGAAGATTTCGGGGACGAAATCCTTTAAGGAGGGGAGAATGTAACAACCCGTATTTTCAATAACCTGTAATAACATAAATCGAGGCAGAATTTAATTCTAAAATGGGAATCAAGGGAAACGGGCTATGCCATTGCGTTCGTCTCGGAAAAATACGCGAAATAGAGTCCGAGTTTTCGAAAATCGGAGTCCGTATGACCAAGATATGGCCTCGCGAAGTTTCACGAAAATTCCCAAATTAAAGTATACTTAATTAAGTGAAATGGGTTGTGTAGATATATATATATATATATATATTGATATATATATATATATAATTGAAAATTTAATAAATAAATATGCAAAAATGCTCAAAACAGCGAATTGGGAGAGGGGAATAACCGAACCGGCCGATTTTTGAAGTCGACCCGAGCCCGCTGGGTCGACTAGGGGTTAATCCAGGGTGTTTGGCTGTCAACCCGTGGGCCGATTCGCTCAAGTGCAGATTTTGCATTTGAATGGTTCTCATGGTCCATCTTTAATCTAAAGGCCCTAGATGGTTCCTACACTTGACTTCTTCCCCAAGACATGCTTTGATGGCTTGGATTGAATCTAGGGTTAATCCTATGGCCTAAAACACTTGCTTAATCTATAAATAAGACCCTAACCTACCCTAATTCATTCATAATTAAACCTAGTGACTAAACTATGGCAAAATGCTAGCTCTCATGGCCTCCACTAATTTTATGAAGAGGGTTGCATACTAATCACTCTCTAATCAACTTCTAATCCCTTCTTAGCATCTTAATCTTCTTCATTTGGTGTTCAAAGTTGCTAGTTGTGAGTTTCTATCACTTTGATGATCTTTTGGTAAACTAATTAGATGAGATGTGATGAGATTTATGGTTTTGTATGTGGGTTAATGAGCTTTGAATCATATGATATGATGTTAGCATTAATCTTATGTTTCTTTATATGCAAGTTTAATATGATGTATGTTATGTTTGCATGATGCTAAATATGCAAGTTGGGGGCTATGTAATCATATGCATGTTATGCAAGTTCATGGTAATATGCTATGCAAGTTACATGTATGTAAATATGCAAGTTACATGTTTGTTAATATGCAAGTTACATGTATGTAAATATGCAAGTTACATGTTTGTTAATATGCAAGTTACATGTTTGTTAATATGCAAGTTACATGTATGTAAATATGCAAGTTACATGTTTCTTTATATGCAAGTTACATGTTTGTTAATATGCGAGTTACATGTATGTAAATATGCAAGTTACATGTTTATTAATATGCAAGTTCATGATGACACATTATGCAAGTCTATAAGCTAATATGCAAGTTTGTTATGCAAAATGAATATGTAAGTTATGTGACATATTATATGCAAGTTATGTGACATGTTATGCAAGTTCATATGCAAGTTATGTGTTTGTTAATATGCAAGATGGCACCCTTGAAACATGTTCATTCATATGCAAGTTGACATCTTTTATATGTGTTATATCATGAACGAAATTACGTGGGAACGATGGGGTAATTAAATGCATAAGTTAATAAGATTGTGTGAAATTAATATAATTATGCATAACACAAAATAAATAAACATAGTATGGGAATTTGCCTATTTGGTTAGGTGTACCCATACTATGTGTTGGGAATTTACCTATTGAGTTAGGTCTACCCCATGGGAATTTACCTATTAAGTTAGGTCTACCCATGTTAAGAAAACTTGATTAATTAGGGATAACTAATATAAAATTATGAGGGTGATTAATTAGGTGTAATTAATTGACTAAGACACGAGGTTGGACTCAGTTGTAGCGTAAAACTGCCCGGACCCAACCGGCTTAACCAGTTGCTACAAATGTTAGCCCAATGTGAGAGGTCTTAGGCACAAACTAAATACGTAATTAATGTAAAGACACGAGGTTAGACTCTGTTATGACATAAGGCTGCCCGGACCCAACCGGCTTAACCAGCGGTCATAAAAGACAGTCTAATGTGAGAGGTCTTTACAAAGGTTACGTTCTTAATTAATTAATTAAGAAACACTTAACCATATTAGCATGTAGAGGGACATGAGGGGTTAAGTGGGTGCCTCGGGTGGCATGAGAAAATCTAGTGGTTGCCTTGGGTGGCAATAGAAAATACGATTAGAATACTTAACCAAAATGGAACATGTAATTAAAACATGATTAAAGGGTTAAGTGGGATATACTAGAAAAAGGGACAAGCTTAGGTGGGTAGCTTGTGGAGGCCCATTTCAACCAGTAACCCATACGTATCTTTGTGGGCTCGACCCATGTCGAGGACGGGACACGCATACTGGGCTTGACTGTAAGAGGCAAACGGGTTAGCGGTGGCAACGCAAGTCCAACGGGCTTCATATGCGTGAGTGGGCCCGGGCTGGTAGGTAAGCCGTTGTTGCATCGAGTAGATATAAGCCGTGCACCTTTAGTTCCATCAGGTTGCCACATTGGGGAATGATACATCCCACGGTGGGGCCAGCACGGGTATCTACGTTAGGGAGCCGATCGAATGGGAAGTAGTGTGTACACCTAGTGGATTGTAGGGCCCCGTGGCGCCTACTTGGTCACCTAGGGGTACGCAGGTACTAATTAGTAAATTTTATAAGTCCTTGGGTGGGATCAACCTTTAAGTTAGGAACGACTGGTGTGGTGCAGTTTAGTAATTTACCTTAGGGAGGGTAGATGCGTCTTTATCCTTTATCTTCGTTTAGTTGACTGCTTAGGGTAGCCATTCATCCCTATATGTTACCGTATATCAGTTTATGTCTTCTCTGGTTACTTTAACGATTGTATTGTTAAAGTTATAGGACTCGCTCAGACTTATGTCTGACCCCGTTGTTTTTATCTTTTTCCCAACCCTCAGGTCCTACGGTGGATCCTAGCAGTAGTGGAGCTTGATCGGATTGCTGTTCCAGTCTTTAGGAGCTTGGATAGATGTAAAGCTCCAGTTATCCAGTTATCTTTTCTTTTGTTTGGCTATTGTATGAGAGTGGGATTATGTACTTCTTTATTTTGATGGATATTGTACTTGACCTTTATTGTGGTTTTATGATGTAACCAGACATGTTTTACTTCCGCTGTTATGAGATGATGTTTTAAAAATTTCAAGTACTATTTATATCTGTCTTGTTGTAATTTTTCTGTTCTATATTCACTAAAATACTCCACCGATGCTATGGCATTCCCTTAGTGAGTGATCATAGCGGGAGTGGGGTGTTACACCATGTTATCTTTATCTATTTTTATGCTGAAAGTCACTAGGACTTACCCAGTCTTTATGACTGACCCGTTTTGTTTTGCCTCTTTTTCTTCCGTTTCGCCCCCCCAGGTTCACAGGGTGGGAATACAGCTTAGTTCGGATCTTACCAAGCTCCAAGGCTCTTTCATGTATGGCTTGGATTTCTCTTGGCTATGGCTTGCTTTGCTTTTTTGGGGAATACTACAGTTTGTTTTTATGCTTCTTTGTTTTTGAGCAAGACAGATATTTTAACTATGTAATTTGGGTATTGGAAGTTGATGGGCTTTTATTGTAAACAATCATATTTAATAAATGATTTTAAGTACTTCCACTTTACTTTCCGCTGTTTTATATATGTCTGTCTTGTAATATTTCTGTTCCAGTACCCATAATGCTGCATAGAAGTTAAGGCATTCCCTTTGTGAGTGACCTTAATGGATGTGGGGTGTTACACTTGATTTAGGAGCTTGTTTCCATGTGTGCCATCAAAAGGAAGCATTTATTGATTATGAAGAACATAGCAGTAAAGTCCAATCCGCCAATAGTTGAGATTTGCATGTTAAAGGCATATGTTTAGTTCGATTGAAGATGAATGATGGAAAGGTGGTGAAGCTAAGCGGAGTTAGATACATCTCTGAAATTAAGAAGAATCTTTCTTCAATTAGACAATTGAAACAAAAACATTGCAATTTCTCGACTAGAGGTGGAGTTACAAGGGTTTGGACGGGTAACAAGGAGCTTCTACACGCAAAATGGGAAAATGATAACATATAAATTACTTGGAAAAACGGTGGAGAATGTTATGAGTTCTCAAATTAGATTAGTAGAGGCGAGTTCATCGGAATCAAGGTGGAGCCATCAATGTAAAGCCACAAAGTCTACATGGAGGCCATTGAGGTATTACAAGCAATTTTGAGATTATTTTTGTGGTGTATCTCATGTGAGAGATGCATCATTTGTGGATGGTTTTTTGGTTTATGGATTTGGTTATTGTTAGAGTGATTTAATATCAAGGTGAAGTGTTATGGTTTGTGATATTTATCACATGGATATTGAAGATGGAGAAATTAGAAGTTGCAGAATTTAAGGATCTACTGCGGATTTTATGGATCTATTGAGATATTTTACGAAAGATTTATTTTGAGAAAGTTTTAAGGAGTATTTATTTCTGAGATATTTTAGGACCCAATTGGGTATAGACCTTGTCTTTCCATTTGTCTATATAAGCATGTCATTAGGGATAGATTTACTTGTACTTGAAGGAAAGGAAAAACTTGTTTTTGGGATTGAGATAAATTTTCAATTATCTTTTTAGGTTTTCATTGTTATAATTTGGTGGATTAATGAAGGTTTGTTTGGAGGAATTTACTTGTTATTATTATCTTCTTCTCTCTTTCAAAATCTAATTGTGTAGTGATCTTGTGGAAACCCTAACAGACATTAAATCTCATAACTTCTTTCCAACTTAATCATACATATATTTTAATGGTGATGGAAATGAACATCCTTTAGAAGAAAATTCAAAAGAGAAATAAGGCAGCACACATGGAAATCCTCTTTTATAATATAACTTAAACCCGTCTAAACTATTTTAGTGTGAATCCCGTATGCGTAGAAAAATCCAATAGTTGCAAACCGAAGAAGGCGCAGATATGTCAAAAGTGGTGCAATAGAGTTAAAGGGTGTAACAAACCAAGATTTTTAAATGCTTAATATATAATATAATTTCAATTTTTGTTAATATTGAGTAAATTTAATAAGGTTTGAATACAAATATTGTTTTAAAAATATTATATATATACGAGTTTAAATAAATATTTTGTTTTGATATGAATAACTTATTTTAAAGATCATTTTAAGATTTTATTGAAAATTTATTTTTATGGTAACAAGTATTAAATATTTTAAATATTAATAAATGATAATTTTATTTAATTTATAAAATATACTGATTTCCATAAAAATTTGTGTGTACACATAAATCTCATTTTATAAGTGTATTTGATAAATGATATGAATAAATGTTTTGTTAAATCTTAAGTAAAATATTGGTTACACATATGAGTATTGGAATTTTGCTACATTTATAAATGTTACAAAGGCATGGCCATAAATAAATAAAAATGTAAACAAACAAAGAGTCGTTTTGGAAAGCATGCATTGGTTGATTTTTAAAATGAATATAGGTGTCTTAATGCATGTAGATGTTATGACAAGTGGATTTGATTTAAAATGACAAGAGAAATTTAAATAAATATAAAGAAAAGCTCCTTCTCATTCATTTCAGCCTTTCTCCAGTACTGCTGCATTTTCCCCCCTGTTGTATACTTCTTCCTTCCTTATTTCAAGCTCCAGTAAAATAAATTTCATGTTTCCACTCCACTTAAAAATCAAAATCTCCCAATCTATTCACTTTCAACCAAAATGATCTTCGCGAAAGTCGACCAAATTATCGTTTCAGATTTTAAAAACCAGCAAATCGAAATTTCATTGATTATTAAGAGAGAAATCTCTCTACGGTAAATGTGAAGAATGGGTTCCGAATCTTCGGAAAATCATATCTCAAAATCCAGGAAGTATTAGATCGCGCCGTCTGCGCCGTTACGATCAGTAGGAGATGTAGTGTTTTTGATGTAAGTTTGGTGCATTTCTGTGTCGACAATTTGAAATGTTCAAAATTAGGTTTAAAGTTTGGCGGAGAATCGGGCGATGATAGGCAAATCGGAGCTTCGATTGGCGATGAGGGAAGAAAGGGCTTCGGTGTGGTGTTGTTTGGGGGATATCGACGAGATTTTGTGTCGCCATTTTCATTGATGGCGTGCGGAAATGTGTAGTTCCAGGTCTCGGGTTTCACCTTGCTTTTTATGGGGGTTGCGGGATCAATGGTATGTGTGTGTAGATGGTATAGGAGAAGAAAAGAAGCTTGTGGGTGGTCTCGATGTTGAGTTTGGTGGTGAATTTGGTGTGTGCATGTGCACGGTGGATGCATGCAAATGGGTTACAGGAGGAGAAGAAAAGAAGGACGCGGAGAAGAAGAAGGAGAGGGGATGCTGTCGGGTTTGATGCTTTGGATCAGTTGGAGTATTGTAACAACCCGAAAATCTGGGCCAGTTTAAAATTTCTATTTTGGCAATTTTAGCGAATTTTGAACATTTAAAATGAATTATTTTAAAATAATATCGATGAGAAATTTATTTTGAATAGAATTCGAACGTATATATTATATACGTCGTCGTTAGAATATAAATAATTACATATAATTATAAATAGAATTGAAAATGGCGCGGTAGTTCGATAATTCGATTTCAAACTTCAATTGAATGTACCGGGTGCAAAACAAACCAGATTTTAGTGAAACCAAAAATAATGGAATCTAATTGGGAATATCTTTCCAACGAATCTGGGAAATCAAAATTTCATAGCGGGAATCAAAAGATATGTCCAGTTGAAAATTCTGAATAGTCGCTATGGAATTCAGGCCCTTAAAAATGGGAATTTGGCAAATGACTTCGGATTTCGATGAAACCACTTTTGTTGGATCCATGATGTCAAATTATTGTTAGATTCCAATTTCATAATTTTTCGAATCTATATGTGAGCGTGGAGAAGGAAAACGCGTTTGACTAGTTTCAGTGGATTTTAATCGACTGGAAAATGGCCATTTTTCCAATGGTCTCAAAATTCGATGAAACTAGTTTTGTTAGGACCGTATCGTCAATACGAAGCTAGAAAATATTTTTCTAGAATTTTTAGAGTCCGTACTTGGCCCCGGTAAACTGAAATGTGCGTTTAAATTGAATATATATAGATTTATGGTTTAAATTCAACGGAAACTGATCGAAACAGTCGAATCAGCTTATGATACATATCCCATTGTATTCGGAATGGGGGTATTTAGCTAGGGACGACAGGCGGTGGGCCTCGTTTAGAGGTCGTATGAAAAAGTCAACTTTTTGTAAATTAATTAATTAAATAAATAAAAAAATAAAACCCTCTCCCTTACTTACTCTCTTTGCCCCCCCCCCCCCCCCCGTTGAAATCGAATCAGATAAAAAGATAAAAAAAAAAGAGAAAGAAGAGGACGGAAGAGCGTCGCCGCTCCTCCGAGAAGCGCGCCATCGCGCCTCGCCCTATGTCGCCGCCGCCGCTTTTCTTCTTCCTCCTCCTCTTGCCGTCGAGCTCCTCCCATCCACCATCCCCATCTCCCAATCAAACTTCCCCTAACCGCACCATCTGAGACCCGCGAGACACCCCACCCAAAACCAAACCCGGCGCACCCCTTCTCCCCTCCGACCGACGCACAGCGCGCTCCATCCCCCTAGAAGGAAATAACAGTAAGTATTTAAATCTGAGTTTTTTTTAATGTAGTTTAGCATATATAAAATCAGTTTTCAATTTATAAAATCAATTTTATTTACTAAACACATTTTGAAATCAGTTTATATGTATTTAACATTATTTTTAGATCAGTTTTTCTATTTATATCAAATATGGTTTAAAGATTTGTTTTTTAAAAAAAAGTAAAAAGTTGTAAATTTGTTTTGAAAACATAAAGCTAGGATTTAAAAAAAAACTGAAAAGATAGAATTTTTATAGAAGAAAAAAATAGAATGTTTAGGCGAGTAAAAATATAATCTTTTATATTGTAGAAGGAAAAATATAATTTTTACCTATATAGTAGCGGTGTAAAAATAGAATTTTTATCTATATAGTAGCGTTAGAAAAATAGAATTTTTATCTGTATAGTAGCGGTGTAAAAATATAATTTTTATCTATATAGTAGCGTTAGAAAAATATAATTTTTACCTATATAGTAGCGATGTAAAAATAGAATTTTTATCTATATAGTAGCGTTAGAAAAATAGAATTTTTATCTATATAGTAGCGGTGTAAAAATAGAATTTTTATCTATATAATAGCGAAGTAAAAATTCGATTTTTATATATTGAATAGCAATATAAAAATGTGATTTTTATGTATGTAGTGGCTACGAGCAACGAAAGTGACAAAAGGCGAGAACGACGAAGATTTCTATAAAAGAAGTGTCGTGGAGTTGGATAGCTATTGGTGAGAACTTCTCACTCTAAAATTTCTTTTTCTGGTTATATATATACTAGGATGCAGACGGTGCTTAGCAGCACCCGACACCCGTCGTCCACAGACCATGGACGGCTTGTATGCTTGTTTGATGTGTTGTGAAATTTGTTTGTGTTGTTGATGTGAAATCGATAATAAATGTAGATAGTTGAAATAAATTAATTATCATTAAAAATATAATTTTTAACGTGAATATGAATAAATAAATAATTATAAACAAATCGACCGATTTGTTTATATACACTGATTTGACTGATATTGATTGGGATGATAAATTTTACACATCGCCCAACTGCACAAATAAAAATCTGTGTTTGTTGATTTGAAACCCCACATGGGTGTTGGGATGATATTTGGGTACACTAATCCCAATTATTTAATTGTATGTCGATCGATTGGTCAACAGACTGTGTAAGCGTTAATTATTTATATTTGATGCTTGTGCAGTTGTGTGGTGCACCTTGGATGATGGTTGATTGTTTATCATTGCTTTTATATACATGTGTTGTATGGAATCCATATAATTAACGTTATATGGTGATTGATTGGGCCTCATTCCAATCGGGAAAATAATGAATATTATAAAAGAGAATTCATGTGTTGAATATAAAAATAGTCATGTGTTGACGATGTTCATGTGTTGAAAATATTTATGTGTTGAGTAAAATATTTTAATAATAAAATTCACATCTTTATCATATTTAAAATTAGAACTACTTCACGGTGGAGTCTAATTAAAATCAAACGATAGATACCATAGTTTTATAAAATATTTTACATAACAAAAATAGTCGTGTGTTGAAAGAAATATAGATTCATGTGTTGAATAGAATAAATATTCATTTGTGGAATAGAATAAAGAAGTTTCTGAAAAATATAAAGCCGTGTTGATTAGAGATGCGTTATTTTGACGCGAACGATATTTATATCGATTTTATTCGTTTTATAATGAATATTGAAAAGTGATTTCAAAATTTAATATTTTGAAATGAAATTCAAATTGAATTAGATTAAAATTCAAATTGAAATTTTATGGAATCAATTTGAAATGAATTCGAATCGAATAGAAAATGAATTCGATTTGAATTGAATAGAAAGTGAATTTGAATTTGAATTGAATAGAAAGTGAATTTGAATTCAAATCGAATAGAAAATGAATTCGATTCGAATTGAATAGAAAGTGAATTAGAATTTGAATTGAATAGAAAGTGAATTTGAATTCGAATAAAATAGGAATGAATTCAAATTGAATTAAATTGAAATTGAATTAAAAACGAATTGAAATCGTTTTGAATGAAATTTAAAACGAACTGAAATTGACTTGAAATCAATTTGAAATGAATTCGAATTGAAGTAAATAGAAGGTAAATTCAAATTGAATTGAATTGAAACGAATTAGAATTTGAATTGAAATAAATTTGAATTCGAATTAAATAAAATTGAAACGAATTCGAATTGAATTAAAATCAAATCGATTTGAAATTGAATGTAGCGTTGAAATGGTTTTGAAAAAGAATTTAAACCGATTTATGAAATACGTTTTAAAAGGAAATCGACGAAATATATATAATATATATATATATATTATATATATGATGGCCTGAATAGAACGCGCCGCGCCACGGTAGTTCGTGAATTTCTACCATTGACTTCGAATTGTCGTTGCGGGAGATCTGACCATCGGATTCTCCTAAAACCGGAACCGTTGGGTTCGTATCGAAAAGAGCTTTCCAATGAATATTAGAAATTTGAAATCTAACGGTTGGATTTGGAATTATATCCAAATCAATTTCAGAAAAGGTCGTTGTAAGTGCAGTTCGATGGCCGTTGTTGGAAATCGACTGTACGGGTCTGGATAAAATTATTAAAAATATTGATAATTTGTGTAAAATCATAATATGTGAATTGGAAAGAACTAGGATGAAAAATTCCACATTTGAAAGGATAAAAATAGATTTTTATCGAAATGAACTAGTTTTGAACTAGAATTAAAATCAATTTATTTTTGAAATAAATAAATTGAATTTGAAGGTGATTTTAAAAATAATCAATATTCCCAATACGTGAATTGGACTGGAGTTGAATCGAAATTATCTTTGGAATATTTCGATGTTGGATTTCGTGACTATACAGATATTGTTATGGGAATTTGAAAGATATATTTAATATCGTTTTTTCCAATACGATATTTGTTGGTTTCAGAATTTGATATTGAATATAAGCCGGTATATTTTCTATTCAGAGCCTTGTATTTAATATCAAATGTGATTTGGGTTTATCGTGAATCGTGTTTTAGATGACATTGGTTCTTTAACCTAGTTAAAGGCAGGATGTTGATTTTTGAAAAGATTAAAACTAATGGAGTTTTAATGAATCTTTAATTAGATTAAAATTGTGAATTGATAATTTAAATTTTCAAATCTGAAAGGTGATCGAGAATGGAGTACCACCAGTTTTGCTCCAAAACGATAGTTAAATCTTTAATTAGATTTGAACGTGAAATGGTAATTAATTTTGCCGATGACACCGTGGTGTTAGATATGGAGTATTACCAGTTTTGCTCCATGGGATAAATAGGTTGGGATTGGGAAATAAAATAAATAATTACTTCGGTGTGGTTCGCTAATCCCGACTAGTTTGAAATGATATCCAAAGAAAGATTAAAGAATAAATTTAGAAGAATTTATCTTGGATAAAATTAATGGGAACCTTTCCCTAAGAATGTGATTTTGTGAATAAAAGAATATTCTGAATTGGAATGAGGCATTTGTTGTGTTTGTGTAACATTTGTTTATCATATACGTGGGATATTCAGAAAGGCCGGGTTTATACCCATTCTGAATAACCGATTCGACGAGATGTCGAAGATGAAGACGGTGGTCGAAGACCGGAAGTCTTCACATCGTTTGGGTGATTACCGATGATCTTGATTGGGCTGTACACCCAGGATGAGGGAAACAGTTGGTGATCGTCCAGACGTACTTGGAGATGGATGGATATGCGAGGAAAGTGCCTCCGGTTTTGTTCAGACCCAGAACGAACTTGTAAATGGATTGTGTGTCTGACATTGGATTTTATTCTGTGTTGATTGATCTCTATTAAATATACATCTGTTTGGCGGCAAAGAATTTATTCTCTTGCTTAACACCCTTCTCTGAGACATACGAGCTCAGAGGTTGTATATCGATGGACATCAGTCGCATGGAGTGAATTTCCAGTGTGGCACGCGTAAGTGGCAATTGATCAAGGCTTCTGTTGAAAAGCAAAGTCTTGTGGTTGATGATCAAAGCACGGCCTGTGTGGCGTAGCTTTGTGTATAACATGAATTTGCGAGCCTCACACCTCGGTATGAGTTAAAAACGGGATACAGACCCAAGGAGTGCACGACGTTTCTTTCTAGCTAGGGTGGTGTCAGTGACCTACCAGCCCTGACATTTATATACTTTTCACCTGTGTGGTTGTTGGATACGAGGCGACTTGGATATAGGTCTGTAAGGACCGGGAAACGTGTGTACAGGAATAACCAATCCTCAAAAGTAAGAGAGGACCGGCCTTGGAGGTTCCAAAGGATCATAGTGGGGTCCTGAGGCATTTGCTAGAGTGTCTCGAACGCGGAGAGGAGCTTGCCCCTTGCCTTGACTCATGATGGAAATCCAATTTCCAATACGTGATAGTGCGGTTTTATTTGTAGAACCTAGTATGGCGACATAGTGGTATGGGTCATTCATGCCGCCTATGATTGATAGTTATGATTGAAACTATTTTGACACTATACCCTTATAATAGTATCAAATAATGTGTTTTAAACGTATCAAGCATGCTTTGGCTGTTATAAGGTAAAAACCCTATCCTCCGGCTTGTGTTGCATTGTGTGATGGGACCTGGGTCTTATAATAGCTTCATCTTTCTTTATTTACCATTGCGCTGTTTGTTTTATGCACTGGTATTCTTGGGAGGAAACTCGTTCCGTGTTATACGGCGTGGTCCCTTGATTTACCGAACTTTAAAATAAAGATTAATAACTGTTTTAGTTCTCACACCAGTCACATGACTGACCTGGGGTTTATTGTTTTAACCTAAACTCTGGGTGCCCCTATTTTCCACACGGGCAGCTAGTAGTTTTGGTTTTGCAGATTTATATTCACAGGGTCCTGATTTACAGCTGGAACGATGCTCGGAAAGCTCTGTATCCGTATATCACTTTCAGTTGTGTTTTGTATTATTTTCCGCTGCTATGTAATTTATTGTAATCTCTGATATTATTCGAATGTATTTTATTCATTTATACTCTGTATATTCTTGTATCTGATGGAATTGTTGTAATAAACAATGAAATGTTCTTCCGTCTGCATTCTATTTTGTCTTGTCCTCAATTCTATCCGTGCTTTCCTTACCGGGGAAGTTCGGGTCGTCTCAAGTATTTTGGGCCAGGCCCGATTTAATAGGGGTGAGAATTCTTTTAAAATTTAATTTAAGTTTAAAATGAGCTAATCTTTAGATGTTCATATCTCACTCAATTTGAATCCGTTTGATGCGCCGTTGGAAGCGTTAGAATCCTATCGGAATATAGAACCCATTGATATATAAAATTGATAACTTTGATTAAATATAAAATTATGAAAAATATAAATCCTCATGTATATAACGGCGAATATCGGTATTAATTCGAGCTTAATGTAAAATTAGCAGAAGATCTCTTGCTGCTAATGGATATGGATCGAAAATGACACAAGTAGCAGAAACTTTGTTGCGCATAGGGAAACTCGGACATCGGAGTTTTGGAGCATATTGTTAGAGTTTATGCCCTAGAGGCAATTCATTTGATGAGATTGATAACAATGTTGTTGTTATTATTTTATTTGGAATAAAATAATATTCTATTTTATTATATTTACTGTGTAATATAAATATTAATATAATAGAAGTCCTTAGAATAATAATACAGAATTATATAGTTCGAGTAAGACTGAACTTGAGATTATATAATGTGATAAGTATTATAATTCTTAAATGTCCCTAGTCGAGTTTTATTGTTTATATAGGACAACAATAAAGCGTTGAGACTAGTACATTGATTGACTGATGATCACATCTCATTGATCATTAATATACGAGATATTAAAGTCAAGATATAAATGCGTATTGGAGAATAGTGTATTGGGCTGACCCACAGTGAGACAACTCCATGGAATATAATCAACAGTATCATAAGTTGTTCTCATAATGACAGTGATGTATTGGTCCTTAGACCTGATATCGTTATAATTTTATTCGAGGATATTTGTGTTTTGATATCATCTAAAGTTATTTCGTAACAGAGTAATGATAACGGTGATTATTGGATACATCTCGAATCGAATGAAAATTATGAATGATCTAGATGGAGTTTAACCCTACGATATATTCGTAATGATATCCATGGGCCTCTTGATTGAGTGAGACTGTGAAATGCATGGCCGTGCTCAAATATTGATTTGTTTTAAACAGTCTACTCATCGATCAAGAAAAACGGATTGAATTATAAAGAGGGTGATACGTTCTATGCCTTGAGTTTAATCCTGGATATACTAGTTAAAAGGATTATATTACGTTGATACACTGGTCACAAAAGGATTGTATCGAATCATTGATATTATTATAACTTTGGTAACAACGATGTATTACTAGATGCCGTTCACTGTTTACAGTTTAAATATTGTTTCAATTGTTGCCAACGTTATGATAACCTATAGGGTCACACATATGAACGTTGAACGGGGTGAAAATCATTCAAAATAAAAAGGAATTCAAAAGTTGAATATTTCTTCTATTTAAATGGTTGAACGGGTGCATAGGGTTATAAAATATCCTGTATTGTTATAATATATAAATAAGGCCAATCCCTTATCTTATTATTCTAACAATCTACACTAGATCTGAAATAACTAAGTCCCAATTTTGGCTAGTACCAAATCATTTCCTTCTCGATTCTGTTTGACAATATCGAGATCGACGTTCGTGGATCATCTATAGAGGCCCCGGCGTTTTGTCGAGCTCTCCGATTCGATTCAACCCAAATTCGTGCTCAAATTCTGTAGCAAGGATACCCTAGGTATGAATTCTAATCTCGATTCATTGTTTTTCGTAATAGATCTTGTTTAGGGTTTGATTATTTCGCTGCGAAATCATTTATGAAACCCTAATTTTCACTTTCAATGGTATCAGAGCTTAGGATTTACGAAAAATGATTGATTGAGTTTATGCGATGCTGTTTCATATTTGAATCATATGATTGTCGAATCTGGGTTGATGCTAATGACGTTGAAATAAAACGACACACTGAATTAACTGCAAATTGTTTTATGAAAATTAGTCTGTTTGTTGGATGTCAAAATTTGATTTTGAACATCAATGATTGTTAATTAATTGTTAATCCTATCTCAGTTATGGTAATGACCGTAAATTGGAATTCGATGCTATGTATAATAAAATGTTACGATTACAACAAGATGTATGTAAAAAGGTTTATAACAGAATCCTGTTCTGTTATGTAATCTAAAATTAAGGCTTTATATTAGTTATTAATGAAGCTATATTGCCATTTCTTACATGTTAAATAAATATGGGAACATGTTAGTAAATCCGATCACCAACTAAAATTTAAAAATTGCCACTACTTTGTTAGTTTGACTAAGAACCCTGTATATAAATCAAAACCTGTTTTCATTGATCAGGAAAGGCAATTTTAATTGTGAAATACTGATTTCATAAGTTATACTATTGGTTGATGAATCAGAAAAGGGTTGATTAAATGCTGCCTCTATATGTTTTATGTATATATGTTTGGATCTGATAATTGTTAGACAGTAAGTCGAAATACTGAAAGTCAGTATTGTTGACTTAATATTACTTACTTCAGTATAATATAAACATACATGCATGTAAAATAGCAGAGATCAACCTGATAATTAATTGTAGACTACATGGCTTGTTTTTATCAAAGATGAATACATATATACCTGTTGACAACTTTTATATATTATTCCATACTACCTACTGATAGAGATAAAGTTAATTTAATATTAGATATTAAGTTTTGCATTGATGAATTATCACTGGATGTATATTTCATCAAAAATAAATATGATATCATGATTTTAATTAATGATCTGGAATGATTCAATAATCTTTTGAATCTAGTATACCTTGATACCCCTTTTCTCTACCTATGACACAGTGATATCTGGGACAGAACTGTTTTTGTTCAACACATTTCATTTTAGACATTTATTATATTTATACACTACATAATTTTAGATCTGTTTATATGAGTAAACTGCACTAAAATAATGATCAAAGCTTGTTTGATTTATGTGTATTAAAAGTCATGATCTTATCAATTTATGGTAAAGACCAGATTTGTTTTGATATTGATCATGAAACAATAGTGAATCATCACTCTAATCAAAACATTAACAGGATTTGATCCTTTTAATCTGAGTGATAAACGTTGGTCACTCCTAAATCTTTTACTATCATTATAATTGAATTTAAATTGTAGATCACTTTATAATTATAACTGGGATAGTCGTAAATGTTATAACATTGATTTGGTTTCCCATTGTAATCCCCAGATATATATATATATATATATGTTTATACATAGCTAGTATGTCTTCCCCTTTTGTTTTAACAATATTTACATTTGCATACGTATTAAGATAATGTATTTTATCAAATTGGTTGATAATCATATTGTTTATAATCCGCTGCATATATCAACATAATTTTGATGTTAACATATGGATATAGGTAAATAGTGTTGAAACATTGATCCTTTTATAAAGTGATATAAATCAGTTACCAGATTTCTCCTTCTAAAACATGTAACAAAGCTATTTGATACATCTATGGTTGACTTAATAATTTGCACATTACATTGTATGATGTTGTAAGTTATATATTGATATTTAACAAATTCAAATCAGTTTGACTGATTTTGATCCATTCATTTAAGTCAATACACACATACTCTTATGTATGTAATTTCAGAACTTTTCTCCCTTCTTAGAAGTGAAATTTATGTATATGTCTGGATTTTATTTGCTACATTCAATTTGACATGTTAATTGAAACTGTTTGGGCATGTATTTTAAAATATATACGTATATTTATGTGTGTGTGTATATATATAAAACAAGTATGACTTGTTTTTGGTAATTTTATATGTATATATATATATATAAAGATACACATTTATGCATATGTTAAAATTCTTTGCAGATTAATTTTAAGTGTGATGTTGGTTTTATTTTATAAACTTAATGAAGTTTAGTTTTAAGAACTGAAAAACAAATATGATTTGTTATAATTTTGAACTGTCCATGTTAATATGCTAAAAGGTTGGTGCTGAGAAAAATTCTGAAACATTACTCATAGATTTCTACTCGGACATTTATGATGGCTAATAAATTCTATAGTTTTGGACTTGTGTTCATGTATTTATATGTGTATATTGTAAACTATTATCATATTGTATGTGCCTTGCATATCTGTACATAACTACTGTATTTACCTTGTATGTTAGGCAAGCAAGATCACCTTTTCATACTGATCATATTCTATTTGATATATGTGATACTGAATTTAAATCCATTTTGATAAGTCAAACTGCAAATGTGATTTGCAGTAAAAGTTATATACAGCTTGAATGCATCATGGGGATTACTATTACCTTGATACTCTGTTTCATACATATAAAAGCATGATATTAAAGTATATGGATATTAAATTATGTTATATGCAAATTTGTATGTAACAGATAACTAAAATGATCACCCGTTTAATTTTGGTATAAATGCTATGAATGATGATTATATATGATATAAATCATAAAGTGGATCTTTTAAAGTGTTTCATTAGTATATACATGCAGCAATGAGTTTTATTACCATGCTCTTTCTAATGCTGTCTACATGAAATTCATAAAAGCGATAACTTGTGCACAAAATAGTTGTGTGTACAATTTATAATTTATGAACTAAATCCGGAATATCAACTGGATAGAAACACCTATTGATATCAAAAATTGTTTTGATTCTAATGTGTTTAATTAATACATTTAATGCAATTAGATTTGTAGCAAATGGATTTCTAGAGTACGCAACAGTAAAACAGGAAGAGAAGCAAGTTCGACTTGTTTTGAAAAATTTATAAGAATATATGAGCTGTTGTAATGAAAAGCTGTAACGACCCGGGAAAAAGCGACCTTGGTTATCCGATATATAACACCGATCGAACAATCAAAAGTCGAAATTACCGGATAGTCCAAGAAAGAAATTAGAGGGTGAGGATAGATAAGATAGAAAATTAGAACAGAAGAAGAAGAAGAACACAACAACATCAGAGTAACACGAATCTCACAGCGGAACGAATAAAATATAATAGACAACATATCTTGAAATCAAAGTAGTATATGTATATCATACCATTATCAGAGTACAACACTTTCATCACAGCGGAATAATCAATAGCTAGAAAAATCTTGAAGCCTCCTGCTCCAAGCTCTTCAAGCATACCTGTAAATCCTGACTACTTGACTGCCCGTACAAATTTGAGCACCCAAGAGTTTAGGGAAAACAAAACAAAATAAACTCTGGGTCAGTCATGGGACTGGTGTGAGTAAACTCAAATCATTTGGTTTAACTTTCAAAATCCTTCCGAAAGAAAAGATAATCGTAAGACCAATCCATACATAAACACGGACGGTTTTTACCTTACGATAACCCAAAACACTTTGGAAATCATATATTATCTGATATTATAATAATGTCTAATCACAAGTAATTAAAATATAGTAGAACGCTTGCATCTCACGCTCTACATATATAGTATACAAATCAAACTCGCGGGCACTTATTGGAAATTGGATTCCGACTTTGACAAGGTATAGGACCACCTGCCGATAGTGTATCTCTAGAGGCGAATACACTGGGTTCAACAAGAACATCTTGCAACCCGGCCCTCACATGACCGACCACTCATTTCGCTTGAGTGTATCGAATGTATATCACCAACGGTTGGGATCAGCAACCGTCTCCCGAATGGGCAGCATCGATAGATTTAAGAAGCAATTGGAATTTCTCTAGATAGATGATTATACATCCTAATGGGTGCGACCCACGTAGCCATGCTGCCTGCCCGATTTTTGTCATTTCCCGGTTGATGAGGCTAGAGGTCATAACGTATCTTTTGACGGATCACACCTCCATTACTTTGAATGCCACATCGTCATACCCGCCAAATCACAAATTGATTTCACCAAAAATACCACGGGTATACAGCTAAGAGAAACGAATTCCTCCGCCACCAAACGTAAGTACGTTTGAAGAGATCAACTTACGCGATCCTTTGAATATACTCTGTCAGACATTCGTCCATTCACGTTTGTCCTGGGACTGGACAAACCGAAGGCACTATTCTGTAAATAGGATAGCCCTTGCATAACTCGCTCTTCAATATATTCAGCATACTTGATTCGCAACGCTTATGCCAATACGGAGTGGTTCTCTGGATAATAATCCAACCGGTCTCTCCATATTAACAACGTAAAATGGTCAAAAACTTTGATAGTCGGTGATTTAACTATCAAATGAAAACATGTCTGTGTGCAAACAACGATATTATTTCCAGATGGAAATTCTATCGATCAATCATCAATCACTTAAATTAAATTATCATAAATTTATTCTTACCCTTATTCCTGTTTCCCTATATTCATAAATTCTTATTTTCTATATTTAGAAAACATACGTTATTAACAATGGAAAACATTTCCATTATCTGCTCCCATTTCTTATTTTCTATATTAGAAAATATTTCTGATCTTATTTGGAAAACATTTCCAAAATCCCTTCATTTGATTCAAACAGATGTTTTAGATAAAACATCGCTATGCCAACAGCAACCATTACGCTCTTTAACTAAATTCACTTTCACTCTCGAACCTTATCCACTTTTTAGTTATTATTGAAGTCAATCAAGTTGGGGTATAATTACCTCTCAGACCTTAACTGAACAACATTTCTAACTTCGAAACAGACAAAGTTCACCTTTTTACACTTTCAACCACTTACGTAACTCTCGGATTTTATTTACGAATCCACTTCCTTTACGGAAGCCATTTGATTATAATAATGGTGTTATAATCCCCTGCGTCCGAAATATAATAACTTTAATATGACTTTTTCTTTCTAGCTCAAATAAATACACGAACAACTAATTTATCAACTCCTATTCGGTTAACTATAATCTATAACCCTTATTCTATTAACTTTTACTGGATTAACTCTTATTTGGATAACTCGGTTTGATTAACTCATCTTGATTAACTCAACTCGACCAACTTACTTGATCAGCTCAACTTGACTAACTTAACTTAATTAACTCGACTTATTTAACTCAACTTATTTAACTTAATTTGACTAACTATTATCGAATAACTAATATTCGATTAACTTATATTCGACTAACTATGTATGTTTTTAACTTCATTTTGAATAGCTAATATTTGATTTAACTTCATTCGCTTGACTCTAGATCGCAGCGATCACAATGGTTACGCCTGATTCCCTCAGGAAACATCCGACCACCTTAGACTATCTGCAACCCTGCGAATTTCGCTAGCAGTCGTGCTAAATGGCAATTTATACTGAATAACTACTTCTGTTTAACTATATCTCGAATAACTAAGTTCGATCAACTCTAATTGAATAACTAATATTCAATTTAACCTTTATTCGATTACAATATTTGAATAACTCTAGTTCGATTTGATTCAAACCGCTTAAGTCTAACTGATTTACTCTACTAGTTAATTCTAACTAACTAACTCTAACTGTTTGACTCTAACAGCTTAACTCCAACGGTTTAATTCTAATAGATTAACTCCAACTGTTAGACTCTAATAGTTTAACTCTAACAGTTTAACCCTAATGGTTTAACTCTTAACTGTTTAACTTTAACGGTTTAACTCTAACTGACTAACTTTTCTGATTAACTCTAATGATTTAACTCTAACTGTTTAACTCTGACAGTTTAACTCTGACAGTTTAACTTTGGTTGATTAACTCTTTGAATTAACCCCTTTGAATTTTCTCTTTTGAATAATTCCATTTGAGTAACTCCTTTTTGAATAACTCTTTTGAATTACTCTTTTTGAATAACTCCTTTGAATAACTCTTTTGAATAACACTTTTTGAATAACTCTTTTGAATAATTCCTTTTCTATTTGTTTACTTAACAAATAACTATTCCCTTTTTACTTCTATTTATTTAACAAATAATTATTACTTTTAACTTTTCCATTTATTCTCTACATAAATATCTCTTTTAACTTTCCTTTATTCCCTAAATGAATTTTCGCTTTTCAATTCCATTTGTAATCGTTTTACAAATGATTCCCTTTTTATTTCTATTTGTAAAGGTTTCACAAATAGCTACTTTTTCCCTATTGCAAATATTTTCCTTTACATTTGTTTTACAAATGTATTTGCTCTATGTTTGTTTTTCTTTTCAAATATTCTCCTTTATATTTGATTTCACAAATATTTTCCTTTACTCAATTTCTTCGATTCTATAATTATTTTCCTCTATGAAACTCTTTTCCTTTTATATATAAAAACTATTGATTTTATATAAATAATTTACTTTCAAAATATACTTTGAAAATCTCTTTTTCACTTCCCGTTATCATTTATGGTATAAAATACAAAATCAAAAGGTTTGATCATCATCCAAACACATGGGTTCAACGACAGATGATATAACACATCATATAACAGAATATATGAAAAACGGTAAATAAATGTTGAGGAATCCAGTTGGATCCCTCCGACCTGTTTCCCTGCACCCACAGATGTTACACAATATAATTCACATCAATTTCATTTCAATATGAGGTATTCTGATAAACATAATCAACATCGGTTAACGATATATATAACTATATCGGTATTTTCAATCAATTGACTAGCAGTTCAACCAAACAATCAACACTCAGCAATTCAACCAATAATTATCAGTTCTAAAAATACTTTATAAAAATATAAAGTGTTCAGAGTTAGTGAGATTTACTCACCTTCGACGGTTTATCGTTGAATAACGATAATTGGTCATTGATTTGGTTCAGACGTTAAATTTCACCATAAATCCAAACGAGCTCCAATCCACTTGCGGTCAGTTCCCTTGCGTAGTGCTCGTCCATACGATCCCAATGGATCCTGTTTCGTTAAATTTCGTTAATGTATGCAAAAGTTATGCTATTTACAATATCTACCTAATTTAAATGAATATATATTTAATTAAATTATTTTTATCTTAATAAATTTCTAATTGCGTTATTAGCCAAATTACCTTCCCTGCCCTTCTAAAAAATCCTACTTTCCCATCTCTAGCCATATCCAATTTTTTTTAAAATTGAAAAACCATTTTAATATTAATTAAATTTAATTTTCAAATAAAATACTTAAAAATATTCATTTAATTATAACTTAAAATTTTTAACCCGGATCAAAAATCTGCTTCCACTCATTTTAAAGTATTTTCCGATAAGAATCCAACGGTCCTTGTTTCGTGGAAATCCGACTTGTTTTGAAAAAGTTATAAGCTTTTAAAGTTTATGGTTAAAAATTACGAAAATGCCCCTGGTCTGTTTTAAATTCAAATTAAATTTTAAATTTAAATTTAAATTAATCATCTCATCCGTCGGATCAGTTAGGGATAGCCAGGGAGAGCAGGAAACTATATTTTCCAAACTCAAGCCTTAGACACTATCCTCTCTGTCACCCTTAGAATGTTCTGATATTTATTTTTACAAATACTATTTTAATTATAATATATATATATATTACACAAATAAACAAATAAATAAATATTATTTAAAAACTTACCCCGCGAAGCCCAAGCCTCTGCCTAAGAGTCCCTAGCTCCCCGTCTTACCCTCCTTTCTCCCTTTCTTCCCTTTCCCCTATTTCCTAATATTTTATTATTATTTCTGCCATTGCCAAAGCTTGAAAGAGGAGGAGGAGGAGTGAGTTTAAAATGAAGGGTGGGGGGGGCTATTTATAGCTGAAGGAGTCACATGGATTGCTGAGGTGGCGCGAATCCAACGGTCGAAAATGGATGGCTAGGATTAATCCTTAAATTAATTAAATTATAAATAAATTTAATAATTTATGAATAGTAAAGTGTGTTTTCTCAACCCTATTCGGACGTTAATTTAACTTACTTATTGATACCTTATCCAAAATCTTTTTCAACCATGTTGTTCAATTTTACTTGCTCTTCAATAATATATAAAAATATTTAAATTTTGAATTCGTTTAAACTTTCAAATAATTTAAATTCAAATTCAAAATAGTGTTTTGTGTTAGTTTCAACACCTTCCAGTCTCATGTTGGAGTATCAAACGATAACGGTTTTCAGAAATTCTTCCACCATCTGGTCCGGTTTTTAACGTACTTCAATCCTATGTATTCAAATCAAAAATCGGAGTTCGTTTAGATTTTCAAATAATTTATTTAAATTTTGTTTCCTTAATAACTTTCTATATCCGTTATAGGATTTTCCCAGATTTCATATATAGCTAATATCCTATGTTTAGAATTTTCCTGGATAGGTCTCAGGTTCCAGTTTTGCCGTTAGCATTAGTAAATTCCAATTACCGTCAAAATTTAGTTCAAATTTTGGCCTTTTATTTTTTCTTTTCCACATACGGATGCCATTTTTGACGTAACTTGGTTGGTTACCTAATTTCATCATTTCGGATTTAATGAAACTGATTTCATCGAAATCCGAGTTCGTTAGCTACTACTTCCTTTGTAAACGTACTATTTTAAATTAAAAATTTATCCTTTTATACTGCCAGTTCACATTATATTGCAGATCCACTAAATTTCTACCATTTCGAAATAAAATAAAATATTCAAAATTATTGAAATTAAACCATATAAAATTCCAAAACAATAAAAAAACATTTTTAAATATTAAACTAAATGGTCAAAAAATCTGGGCCGTTACATTCTTTCCCCCTTAAAATAATTTCGTCCTCGAAATTGCTAAGGTAGAAAAATGAACTTTATAACTAGGTTAAAATTATTTGTTTACTCTGGTTTCACTAAACCAATCTATTCTAATTAATTTATTAATTTATTTCTATAAACGATAATTTTCAAAAATTCTGAAAATTTTCTAACACTCGAAATTTCTAAAAAAATTCGCCAGCACCTCCTTTGTACTGGTCAATAGCTCAAACTCTAACTCGCCTCTCTAGGCCTTCTTCAACCCAAAAGAAAATCAAACAGCCAAGTGGCTTGCCAAATAGGCTCATAAATCTCATCAAACTCATATGAATATGTACGTGTACCTTTTTGTCGGCATTCAATTCTGCTATCAATTTAGCATATACCACTATCATCCCAATCAAACTCCCAATCACTTTTATCTTCAACATGACCATCCGCTTATAACCAAGCCAAATTTCAATCAAACTGCAATTCCAATCTCAATTCAAATTTCTTGCTCGACCATCCATTTCTATCACAGATTATCTCTAATCTAGTCCAATTCTACTTGATACCATTCTATTTCAATTCAACTAAATTTCCACTGAACTGCCTTCAATTCAATTTCAAATTTACTTTCACAAATTTCTATTTAATTTGTGTTTATTTCAAACAATCTTACCTGGGAGTTTCAAATAGCTTTGCCTTTTCCAAAAATCAAATATCCCTTTGGAATATCAAACAACTTGGTTTCTCAAAACAATTAAAAACAAAATCTTTGGTAGTAATCCGTCACTTACAAACTCGAAAATGAGCACCGATGATGTCCGGATCAACATCGGAATTTATTTTCCAGCTATCGAAGTGAGTTCAATACTATAGCACTTTCAAAACCATTTCTAAACACTTTCATTTTGAAATTCATTTCAAAATATCCCTTTTTAATGCTTGTAACAAATTTAAAATCTCCCAGGATTTTAAAATTCACATATATTCAATTTAATTCCATTTACAATGCTTATTCAAATTTTAGCAATTTTAATTCCAATTCTGAACTTAAATTCAGATTTAATTCATCTGATTTCATATATTTCACTAATATGAATTTTGATTTGTTATTTACATAACAATTTCACATTTTATAATCTTATCCGATTATAATCACAACCAACACATCCAACATATAATAATTTCAAATATCCTTACTTTGCTTATATCAAAATATAATTTTGGTAAAATTATTTCATTTACCCCTTTTTTCAAAATATATCGTGTCGACCCATCGTATTCAAGTGTTTGGTAATCCCTATCAATACAGTGGATCAAACTGATCGACCGGAATTCACAAACAACTCAACCAATAAATCTCCACAATACTAAATGATTTTATAAAAATCTGCAAATACGTTCACTCATATATATACACTCAAACTCAATCTAGGGTATTACTAACCCCATCTCTACTGAGTCACGCCCCAGAGCCAAGGTAATCACTTAACCTTCAGCTCTGATACCACTGTAACGACCCGGGATTCGAGTAGGCTTTTCAACCATCCTCTCCTCCCTCGGCACTGGGCTAACCTCCCAGCGTGGCTTACAGAGATACCTCAGAACTGCTTTTACGGCCAGCCTCTCGACTCGACCAACCCACATTGTCGGGAGATGTAGGGGTAAGAGTCTCCCGTTCGCCACCAAACGCGAAGCGAGAACCCCCTATCATCCGTACCAATTAAGCAACCAGCTCTGATACCACTGTAACGACCCGGGAAAAAGCGACCTTGGTTATCCGATATATAACACCGATCGAACAATCAAAAGTCGAAATTACCGGATAGTCCAAGAAAGAAATTAGAGGGTGAGGATAGATAAGATAGAAAATTAGAACAGAAGAAGAAGAAGAACACAACAACATCAGAGTAACACGAATCTCACATCGGAACGAATAAAATATAATAGACAACATATCTTGAAATCAAAGTAGTATATGTATATCATACCATTATCAGAGTACAACACTTTCATCACAGCGGAATAATCAATAGCTAGAAAAATCTTGAAGCCTCCTGCTCCAAGCTCTTCAAGCATACCTGTAAATCCTGACTACTTGACTGCCCGTACAAATTTGAGCACCCAAGAGTTTAGGGAAAACAAAACAAAATAAACTCTGGGTCAGTCATGGGACTGGTGTGAGTAAACTCAAATCATTTGGTTTAACTTTCAAAATCCTTCCGAAAGAAAAGATAATCGTAAGACCAATCCACACATAAACACGGACGGTTTTTACCTTACGATAACCCAAAACACTTTGGAAATCATATATTATCTGATATTATAATAATGTCTAATCACAAGTAATTAAAATATAGTAGAACGCTTGCATCTCACGCTCTACATATATAGTATACAAATCAAACTCGCGGGCACTTATTGGAAATTGGATTCCGACTTTGACAAGGTATAGGACCACCTGCCGATAGTGTATCTCTAGAGGCGAATACACTGGGTTCAACAAGAACATCTTGCAACCCGGCCCTCACATGACCGACCACTCATTTCGCTTGAGTGTATCGAATGTATATCACCAACGGTTGGGATCAGCAACCGTCTCCCGAATGGGCAGCATCGATAGATTTAAGAAGCAATTGGAATTTCTCTAGATAGATGATTATACATCCTAATGGGTGCGACCCACGTAGCCATGCTGCCTGCCCGATTTTTGTCATTTCCCGGTTGATGAGGCTAGAGGTCATAACGTATCTTTTGACGGATCACACCTCCATTACTTTGAATGCCACATCGTCATACCCGCCAAATCACAAATTGATTTCACCAAAAATACCACGGGTATACAGCTAAGAGAAACGAATTCCTCCGCCACCAAACGTAAGTACGTTTGAAGAGATCAACTTACGCGATCCTTTGAATATACTCTGTCAGACATTCGTCCATTCACGTTTGTCCTGGGACTGGACAAACCGAAGGCACTATTCTGTAAATAGGATAGCCCTTGCATAACTCGCTCTTCAATATATTCAGCATACTTGATTCGCAACGCTTATGCCAATACGGAGTGGTTCTCTGGATAATAATCCAACCGGTCTCTCCATATTAACAACGTAAAATGGTCAAAAACTTTGATAGTCGGTGATTTAACTATCAAATGAAAACATGTCTGTGTGCAAACAACGATATTATTTCCAGATGGAAATTCTATCGATCAATCATCAATCACTTAAATTAAATTATCATAAATTTATTCTTACCCTTATTCCTGTTTCCCTATATTCATAAATTCTTATTTTCTATATTTAGAAAACATACGTTATTAACAATGGAAAACATTTCCATTATCTGCTCCCATTTCTTATTTTCTATATTAGAAAATATTTCTGATCTTATTTGGAAAACATTTCCAAAATCCCTTCATTTGATTCAAACAGATGTTTTAGATAAAACATCGCTATGCCAACAGCAACCATTACGCTCTTTAACTAAATTCACTTTCACTCTCGAACCTTATCCACTTTTTAGTTATTATTGAAGTCAATCAAGTTGGGGTATAATTACCTCTCAGACCTTAACTGAACAACATTTCTAACTTCGAAACAGACAAAGTTCACCTTTTTACACTTTCAACCACTTACGTAACTCTCGGATTTTATTTACGAATCCACTTCCTTTACGGAAGCCATTTGATTATAGTAATGGTGTTATAATCCCCTGCGTCCGAAATATAATAACTTTAATATGACTTTTTCTTTCTAGCTCAAATAAATACACGAACAACTAATTTATCAACTCCTATTCGGTTAACTATAATCTATAACCCTTATTCTATTAACTTTTACTGGATTAACTCTTATTTGGATAACTCGGTTTGATTAACTCATCTTGATTAACTCAACTCGACCAACTTACTTGATCAGCTCAACTTGACTAACTTAACTTAATTAACTCGACTTATTTAACTCAACTTATTTAACTTAATTTGACTAACTATTATCGAATAACTAATATTCGATTAACTTATATTCGACTAACTATGTATGTTTTTAACTTCATTTTGAATAGCTAATATTTGATTTAACTTCATTCGCTTGACTCTAGATCGCAGCGATCACAATGGTTACGCCTGATTCCCTCAGGAAACATCCGACCACCTTAGACTATCTGCAACCCTGCGAATTTCGCTAGCAGTCGTGCTAAATGGCAATTTATACTGAATAACTACTTCTGTTTAACTATATCTCGAATAACTAAGTTCGATCAACTCTAATTGAATAACTAATATTCAATTTAACCTTTATTCGATTACAATATTTGAATAACTCTAGTTCGATTTGATTCAAACCGCTTAAGTCTAACTGATTTACTCTACTAGTTAATTCTAACTAACTAACTCTAACTGTTTGACTCTAACAGCTTAACTCCAACGGTTTAATTCTAATAGATTAACTCCAACTGTTAGACTCTAATAGTTTAACTCTAACAGTTTAACTCTAATGGTTTAACTCTTAACTGTTTAACTTTAACGGTTTAACTCTAACTGACTAACTTTTCTGATTAACTCTAATGATTTAACTCTAACTGTTTAACTCTGACAGTTTAACTCTGACAGTTTAACTTTGGTTGATTAACTCTTTGAATTAACCCCTTTGAATTTTCTCTTTTGAATAATTCCATTTGAGTAACTCCTTTTTGAATAACTCTTTTGAATTACTCTTTTTGAATAACTCCTTTGAATAACTCTTTTGAATAACACTTTTTGAATAACTCTTTTGAATAATTCCTTTTCTATTTGTTTACTTAACAAATAACTATTCCCTTTTTACTTCTATTTATTTAACAAATAATTATTACTTTTAACTTTTCCATTTATTCTCTACATAAATATCTCTTTTAACTTTCCTTTATTCCCTAAATGAATTTTCGCTTTTCAATTCCATTTGTAATCGTTTTACAAATGATTCCCTTTTTATTTCTATTTGTAAAGGTTTCACAAATAGCTACTTTTTCCCTATTGCAAATATTTTCCTTTACATTTGTTTTACAAATGTATTTCCTCTATGTTTGTTTTTCTTTTCAAATATTCTCCTTTATATTTGATTTCACAAATATTTTCCTTTACTCAATTTCTTTGATTCTATAATTATTTTCCTCTATGAAACTCTTTTCCTTTTATATATAAAAACTATTGATTTTATATAAATAATTTACTTTCAAAATATACTTTGAAAATCTCTTTTTCACTTCCCGTTATCATTTATGGTATAAAATACAAAATCAAAAGGTTTGATCATCATCCAAACACATGGGTTCAACGACAGATGATATAACACATCATATAACAGAATATATGAAAAACGGTAAATAAATGTTGAGGAATCCAGTTGGATCCCTCCGACCTGTTTCCCTGCACCCACAGATGTTACACAATATAATTCACATCAATTTCATTTCAATATGAGGTATTCTGATAAACATAATCAACATCGGTTAACGATATATATAACTATATCGGTATTTTCAATCAATTGACTAGCAGTTCAACCAAACAATCAACACTCAGCAATTCAACCAATAATTATCAGTTCTAAAAATACTTTATAAAAATATAAAGTGTTCAGAGTTAGTGAGATTTACTCACCTTCGACGGTTTATCGTTGAATAACGATAATTGGTCATTGATTTGGTTCAGACGTTAAATTTCACCATAAATCCAAACGAGCTCCAATCCACTTGCGGTCAGTTCCCTTGCGTAGTGCTCGTCCATACGATCCCAATGGATCCTGTTTCGTTAAATTTCGTTAATGTATGCAAAAGTTATGCTATTTACAATATCTACCTAATTTAAATGAATATATATTTAATTAAATTAATTAAATTATTTTTATCTTAATAAATTTCTAATTGCGTTATTAGCCAAATTACCTTCCCTGCCCTTCTAAAAAATCCTACTTTCCCATCTCTAGCCATATCCAATTTTTTTTAAAATTGAAAAACCATTTTAATATTAATTAAATTTAATTTTCAAATAAAATACTTAAAAATATTCATTTAATTATAACTTAAAATTTTTAACCCGGATCAAAAATCTGCTTCCACTCATTTTAAAGTATTTTCCGATAAGAATCCAACGGTCCTTGTTTCGTGGAAATCCGACTTGTTTTGAAAAAGTTATAAGCTTTTAAAGTTTATGGTTAAAAATTACGAAAATGCCCCTGGTCTGTTTTAAATTCAAATTAAATTTTAAATTTAAATTTAAATTAATCATCCCATCCGTCGGATCAGTTAGGGATGGCCAGGGAGAGCAGGAAACTATATTTTCCAAACTCAAGCCTTAGACACTATCCTCTCTGTCACCCTTAGAATGTTCTGATATTTATTTTTACAAATACTATTTTAATTATAATATATATATATATATTACACAAATAAATAAATAAATAAATATTATTTAAAAACTTACCCCGCGAAGCCCAAGCCTCTGCCTAAGAGTCCCTAGCTCCCCGTCTTGCCCTCCTTTCTCCCTTTCTTCCCTTTCCCCTATTTCCTAATATTTTATTATTATTTCTGCCATTGCCAAAGCTTGAAAGAGGAGGAGGAGGAGTGAGTTTAAAATGAAGGGTGGGGGGGCTATTTATAGCTGAAGGAGTCACATGGATTGCTGAGGTGGCGCGAATCCAACGGTCGAAAATGGATGGCTAGGATTAATCCTTAAATTAATTAAATTATAAATAAATTTAATAATTTATGAATAGTAAAGTGTGTTTTCTCAACCCTATTCGGACGTTAATTTAACTTACTTATTGATACCTTATCCAAAATCTTTTTCAACCATGTTGTTCAATTTTACTTGCTCTTCAATAATATATAAAAATATTTAAATTTTGAATTCGTTTGAACTTTCAAATAATTTAAATTCAAATTCAAAATAGTGTTTTGTGTTAGTTTCAACACCTTCCGGTCTCATGTTGGAGTATCAAACGATAACGGTTTTCAGAAATTCTTCCACCATCTGGTCCGGTTTTTAACGTACTTCAATCCTATGTATTCAAATCAAAAATCGGAGTTCGTTTAGATTTTCAAATAATTTATTTAAATTTTGTTTCCTTAATAACTTTCTATATCCGTTATAGGATTTTCCCAGATTTCATATATAGCTAATATCCTATGTTTAGAATTTTCCTGGATAGGTCTCAGGTTCCAGTTTTGCCGTTAGCATTAGTAAATTCCAATTACCGTCAAAATTTAGTTCAAATTTTGGCCTTTTATTTTTTCTTTTCCACATACGGATGCCATTTTTGACGTAACTTGGTTGGTTACCTAATTTCATCATTTCGGATTTAATGAAACTGATTTCATCGAAATCCGAGTTCGTTAGCTACTACTTCCTTTGTAAACGTACTATTTTAAATTAAAAATTTATCCTTTTATACTGCCAGTTCACATTATATTGCAGATCCACTAAATTTCTACCATTTCGAAATAAAATAAAATATTCAAAATTATTGAAATTAAACCATATAAAATTCCAAAACAATAAAAAAACATTTTTAAATATTAAACTAAATGGTCAAAAAATCTGGGCCGTTACAAAAGCTGGTTGTATTCTTAATGGATAGATGACTTACAGTATTGTATTCTTAATGTATACCCCTCTTCATTTCAGAAATTTCTTATTCCTGTTTGATAAATGGCGTGAGTTAGAAATAAAAGTTTGATTCTATCTAGAATTTATCTTATTGTGCCATTTTGGATCTGACTGAAATATTCAAGGCTTTATATTTGATAAAGCTCATGATATTGTTTATATATATAAGCCGTGGATACTAGAACCTATAGGGATGCATATTTAGGTATTACTAAAAGGGAAGCAGTTTCTTTAATAATAGAATGTCCTTTTGGTATGTGATCATATTAAATGTTATTTCTATTATTGTGTCCACATGTAGCAGTATGATGTTTTAATGCTATGCCTATTTCATTTACACAAAAATATTGATGACCTGTAAATTTTGAAGTGTTCAAAAGGAATATATATGCATTTCTATATATTGTTGAATCTAAATACATATATTTTATATTTTATTTAAATCCAAGTAATATTATATAAAATACAAATATTTTGATATGTGTAAATAACTATAATATTGTTCGCCACTACGAATTATAAATTCCCTCTAAAAGCAATTTTTGTTATATTAAGTCATGTTGACGTCTTCCAATAATATACTCATCACTGTCCAAAATCATTGGATGTAGGTAACGCCAAAGCGTTGTGCATCCTTTTATTTTGGTTATATGCGATGGAGTAAAATGTGGTGCTCCAACCTATTATTGGGTCTGACTTAACTAAGCTGCATAATACGATTATGGCCTTAGAGACAATAGCATGAATTATTCTATATTCTGAGCAAATGAATAATACTGAACAACATGTTCAACATGCGATCCAAGAGTTATATAGATGATATAACTGGTATAAGATGACTACCTAAAAGATTGTGTTTTGGGGATTTGCCAAAGCAGAGTCAAAACATGATTAGATATGGATCTTGGAACACCTTAATATACATATACTGATATATATATATATTAAAATAGAGGGATGTTAATTTGAGTGAGAGCGTATTTTAGTTTAAATAATACATTTATATTAATATAAATTTTGATTGTCAAAATTTTATATTTTATTAAATGAATATTAAGAATCAATTAATATTTATTATCCGTTGTAGATATTAAATAGTAGATAACTCCGATAATTTAAATTTATTCTTGAGAAGGATAAATTGAATTAAATCAAATTTCTTGACCAACACTGAAATTTGAGGATTGTCCTCAAACAAATTCAACGTAATTGTTTTAGATATAAAGAGAGGATCTAAAATAAGTTAAAGTATGACTTCAACTGAATAAAATATAAATGTTATAATAATCTACTTATACATTTCTAGTATTAGATACTAGATATAATTCACATAAATGTATGCTGATTTACAGAAATTGCAGAATAAGTAGATATCTAATAAAAGAACAAATGGACTTGCAATTGGAAATGAAGCAAATGTTGATAGATTATCCATAGTAAGTTGATTCTTGTTGGATATACTGGCTTAATTAAATAAATAAAATAATTGTTACTACGAAATTCCACTTAAAATAAATGTTATAATATATCTTGTTTAGACAAGTTTGAATTTCATTTGTAATAAAAGAATAATTATTATTCATTTTATTTAAATGAAATATGGTATGGAATTTCACAAATAGTTAATGATATTTGTAAATCCTTAACTATAATGTAATTGACATTAATAATGACTGGATTAAATTTAGTGATTTAAATCCAAAGTACCTTTAGTATTACCACTTAGCCCAGTAAACAAGAAAGTATATCAAAATTCCGTAATGATGGAATTTTGAAATATGAAGAATACAAATGTTGTTTATTAGGCAAAATAACTGAATCACCTTTCACTTGACGCAGTGAATGAGTGATAAGTATTGGGTTTCATACATAATGATGTATATGGAGCAATGGATAAGCTAGAGGCAGGTTTTATTACTTCATTATATTTACTGATGATATCAGTAGATACAGATATGTGTATCTTATGAAACACATATCAGAATCCTTTGAAAAGTTCAAAGAATTCAAAGTGGAGATAGAAACCAATTTTAAAAGAAAATAAATACTTTTCGAACAGATCGAAAAGAGTATTTAAGCCAATTAATTAATGACTGTCCATATGAGTTTGAAATTGTTTCATAACTTACTCCACCAAGAACACCATATTGAAATGGTGTGTCTGAAAGGAGTAATCACATCTTATAAGATATGGTATGACCAAGATAAGTCATATAGATCTTCCAATAAATTAAATTTAGAACAATTGCATTTAAATCCCACTAAAACGATTTTATAGAAGCCATATAAGATATGGACTAGGAAATGTCCTAGTGTGTCTGATTTGTAGGTTTGGGATGTAAGGCGTTTGTTAAACGTCCTTCCTCTGTAAGATCAGACCTAAATCAAATTACTATTTTGTGGATATAAATTTTCTGAGAATAAAATGTTTATTGCTCGATTTGGTATCCTTTTGAAGGAGAGTCCGTCTCTAAGATACCAATGAAAATGAAATAGAATTCAAAATGTCTTGGAAACCACAAAATATCATTGAATCTTGTATAGACAAGAAATTGAGTGGGAGTGACACAATAATTCTGATGTTATTTGATAACACATTAATTATTGTAAATAATGTTAGTTTAGAAACAAGAAATAAATACCGATTCTAATAAAGAAAATGTTTGGATTAAGAAGTTCATGATTGAACTTAATTCATTGTTGATCGAATGATATACATTGTGATAACAATATGGCTGTTTCTCAGGCCTAATACATTAAACTCATCATCAATCCAAACATATATTTTAAGAAATATAATCCTTATGTGAAGTTGCTCACATAAGAAATAAACATATCTGCAAAGTTACAAAAGTTGTAATGTTGCAGAACTACTGAATTAAACTCTGTCGCAGCAGAAGTTTAATAGTCACACTAGTTTCATGAGTATACGATACGTGAATAATTGAATCTAGTGCAAGTGGGAGATTGTTAGAGTTTATGCCCTAGAGGCAATTCATTTGGTGAGATTGATAACAATGTTGTTGTTATTATTTTATTTGGAATAAAATAATATTCTATTTTATTATATTTACTGTGTAATATAAATATTAATATAATAGAAGTCCTTAGAATAATAATACGGAATTATATAGTTCGAGTAAGACTGAACTTGAGATTATATAATGTGATAAGTATTATAATTCTTAAATGTCCATAGTCGAGTTTTATTGTTTATATAGGACAACAATAAAGCGTTGAGACTAGTATATTGATTGACTGATGATCACATCTCATTGATTATTAATATACGAGATATTAAAGTCAAGATATAAATGCGTATTGGAGAATAGCGTATTGGGCTGACCCACAGTGAGACAACTCCATGGAATATAATCAACAGTATCATAAGTTGTTCTCATAATGACAGTGATGTATTGGTCCTTAGACCTGATATCGTTATAATTTTATTCGAGGATATTTGTGTTTTGATATCATCTAAAGTTATTTCGTAACAGAGTAATGATAACGGTGATTATTGGATACATCTCGAATCGAATGAAAATTATGAATGATCTAGATGGAGTTTAACCCTACGGTATATTCGTAGTGATATCCATGGGCCTCTTGATTGAGTGAGACTGTGAAATGCATGGCCGTGCTCAAATATTGATTTGTTTTAAACAGTCTACTCATCGATCAAGAAAAACGGATTGAATTATAAAGAGGGTGATACGTTCTATGCCTTGAGTTTAATCCTGGATATATTGGTTAAAAGGATTATATTACGTTGATACACTGGTCACAAAAGGATTGTATCGAATCATTGATATTATTATAACTTGGGTAACAACGATGTATTACTAGATGCCGCTCACTGTTTACAGTTTAAATATTGTTTCAATTGTTGCCAACGTTATGATAACCTATAGGGTCACACATATGAACGTTGAACGGGGTGAAAATCATTCAAAATAAAAAGGAATTCAAAAGTTGAATATTTCTTCTATTTAAATGGTTGAACGGGTGCATAGGGTTATAAAATATCCTGTATTGTTATAATATATAAATAAGGCCGATCCCTTATCTTATTATTCTAACAATCTACACTAGATCTGAAATAACTAAGTCCCAATTTTTGGCTAGTACCAAATCATTTCCTTCTCGATTCTGTTTGACAATATCGAGATCGACGTTCGTGGATCATCTATAGAGGGCCCGGCGTTTTGTCGAGCTCTCCGATTCGATTCAACCCAAATTCGTGCTCAAATTCTGTAGCAAGGATACCCTAGGTATGAATTCTAATCTCGATTCATTGTTTTTCGTAATAGATCTTGTTTAGGGTTTGATTATTTCGCTGCGAAATCATTTATGAAACCCTAATTTTCACTTTCACATATATGGTGAGAACACTTAATTTAATCATTTATTTTAATTAGTAGTGATTAAATAATGTGTTGTGATGAATTTATGATAATTGGTTGGATATGATGTTATTATGTGAATGAATGGGCATGTAATTAGATAACACACTTAACACTAGTAAGCGTTATCGACCGTAACGCTTATGCATAGTTGTATTGTTTATATTGGTGATAATTATGATTCATTATCATCTGACTGCATGGTTGATTTACTTTGTTTGCATGATGCATACACAACACCATGGTTGCGGAATCGCATAGACGATCGATTCAAATCCTCCTTCCATATAAATGAAGATTTGTTTTTAAATATTAAAGTATAATTTCTTTTATTTCTAATTTAATTTGAAAAGAGATTTGGAAATTTAAATATAATTTTAATAATATTTATACTAGACCATTCTAGGATGAAAGAGAGGATGGTTTCTAGGCTTGGGTTTGGAAATCCAATTCCTGCTCCCCCTGCCTATCCCTAACTGGTCCGGCAGACGGAACTATTAATTCAAATATAATTTGAATTTGAATTTGAAGTTGTCTTAAAACTTAGAAAAGAAACCGATTTGAATTAAAATAATAAATGTCAAGTAAGGACCATTTATGAAGTTTAAAATTTAAATTTAAATAAAATGGGTTTTGAATTCCTATAATTTACAACTTATTTAAATTTAAATTAAGATTTGGAATTTGAGGAATGATTTTGGATTAAACTTAATAATCGGTTTGAAATTAAGTTATTTTGAAATTTAAATCCAATTCAAAAGGATTTGAAGAATTTTATTTAAATTGATTTATAACATGTTATGGCATGACAATTCGTAAAATATCAATTTCAATTTTTGAATGGTTATAACTTGATTGTTTGAAATCGGTTTGACTTAAAATAAGAAACGTTGATTTTCAAATACAGACAGATTCTGAATATAAGAGAAATTTTTGAATTTGGTTATGACTCAAAACAAATATGGGAAAGTTCACTGTTAGTACATTTCGGCGATCGTAACGAAATTCAAATAAATCAAGTTTAAATTTGGGAAAATCTATGATGAATCTTACTTTATTAATTTAAAGTAATTAGAATTGAAACATTTGAATTTTGGATGATTTGGAATCTATTTGATTTAAATTACTACTGCAGCGCTTTTATTAACGTTTCTAAATGTTATTCTGGCATTTCCAAAGATAAATTGGTTTGGAGTTTATAAAACGTGAAACATTATTTTCAAATGGTTAAAAGGATTGCAAACAGTTTGGGAAAGATTTTTAAGTAGTTAAATATTTGTATATGGTATTGATATCAAATATAAGTCGAGTTAACTCCATTAAAACTTATGTTTGAATATAAATTGTTTGGATTATCATTAATGGAATTCTTATTTAAATAAAGATTTGGTAAACTTAAAAAAAACTTAAGGGATCGAAGGATTAAGTTTGAATATAAGGATCGAAGGGTTATGTTGAAATTAAAGGTTTGTAAATCGAATATTTGAACGATTAAAAGGATAGCAGAATGTATGATAATCCAACTTTAACTTGTAAATGATTTGAAATGATTGGAAGGAGATTGAATTGAAAAGTCCGTTTGGTCCATAACTATTGTTTTAAGAATACGCTTATTACTTGGAAAGATCGGGATCAGATTTAAATCCGAAAACCATACTACGATGCATGAAGCATATTCAAGACTTGGAACTGACAAATGAAGACCGGGAATCTTGGAATTTATTCGGATTGATGGTTGATGTCTTGAGTCGGGCCGTACACCTGATTTGAGGTTACATGTGGCATAAGGTCTGAGTATATTTGGAGATTTTCGGATTTTGTTCTGTTCAGATCCAGAATGGACTTGTATGGATTGTGCGTCTGACATTGTAATTGACGACATAACACTGATTTCCATTGGTATGTTTCTTGTTTGTGATGTACGAGCTCAAAGTGGTTATGTAATGATGGAAATCAGTGGTCATGTTGAGAGTGGACAATGTGACATACTTAAGATATGAAATGAGCTTGTATGATCATGGCATTGCTTAACTAGGCATGCTTTATGTATGACGTGACATCGGCAAACCTCACACCCTAGATTGATGAGAAACTGGCGGTTAGATTGTATACTTATATATGATTGATGATGAAGCTGCAGCAGTGGGAAACCACTTATGAACTTGGGGGAAATTGGGTATGTTCGGGGGGCCGTGTCTGGTCGAAAATCGTTGATCTGCCCTATGATTTGTTGGTGTCCGAGATGGACGAAAAAACCATGTTACATTTTGCTTCATACCCCTGATTGATCTTTCGTGCCAGGAATCAAGTTGGAAACCCAAATCTCCAAATGTCAAGATTGGACTATCAGTATGAGAAGGTTTCGAATATACGCCTGGCTAGTGTATGTACGAAGTCTTATGTATATACTAGATGGATATAGAGTTACACTCTAGTCGCCTGGGGATGATTTGATGATGATTGCAACATCATTAGTATTCATTTTCGAGTTTCGAAAGTGGGATTACTATATGAATCCAGTTAAGACGTCGAGGGATACTTGAAATATTTCGATATGTTAGATATATTAAAAGGAATTTAATGTAAAAACATATGTTATAAATGCAAAACCAACTATTTTATTTTAGAGGTAAACCATACTTAAGAATTAGAAGAACACTTAAGTTTAAAGATTCATTAAGAGATTATATTAACATACCACCCAAACATCATGATAAGCAAGTCATACCTAATGTTTGAATATGATCTAATAAGTTGTAATCAGAAAAGGTATTATATTTTCTCAAAGAAGGTTAAATATGTTATGTAAGCGATAGATTTGAATCAATCCTTAACTTGAATTGTAAATGAGAATATGCAAGAATATTTTAGTTATCAAAACCCCTTAAGGAATCTGAAGATGATTTTGACCTAAGTTAGGAATGAGTTAAACGTTAATTTAAATCGTAACAAATATCGAAGTAGGGAGAAATTTCTGTAGGAGAGATTCAAATAGAAAATTTAAAGAGTAGTCGCTTATGATGCAAAGAAAAACGAAATTTGAAGTAAGACTTACTTAAGAAGAAGTTAATGGAAATCGAGTACTCCGAGAATAAGTAACTTATAGTTGTACCCTTAGGTGTGCTCAACTTTCCTACCTTAGCCTAAGTTAGCCCCATCATTTGAATTCAAATCGCTTATTAGTGGGTAGCTCCATTCATGCCTTCTTACCTTATAAACTTGGTCAAGTATTGTAATCCGAACTGTCATACGTTGGTTTGAACCTCTTTATACATCTCTACTTGATTTGAGCGCGTGCAAGTTGATTTGTCTCATATATGTATAACCTTTTGTAGGATGAAAGTAAGATTTAATTAAAACTAGATAACTTGTTTATATGAGAAATTGTGTTAACGAAACCTTAACAAATAGGGTTTATATAGTAAGAAAACAAGAGAAAAATTTATTTTTTGAATATTAAAATTAATAAAATTTAGGGGTGGGTTCGGAAGATGTTAGGGTTAATATTCGAAACAACACTAGCTTGAGCTTATTTACGCATAATCAGAGTGCGCAGAGAAAGCATGATGGTATTTTGAGTAAAACTGTTTCAAGAGATTTTCCAACTAGTTGAGTAAGAAAACTTTCTAAACGAAAATGTGAACAAGAATGAAAGAGTTATACATATTTTGATTTAAGTGGATTTGAATAAAAGATGTTATTCAGCTAGGTGGATGTAACAACTAGCAATGAAATTCAACTATTAAAGATGGAAATTTTTAAGAAATCTTAGAAATGTTTGACAAAAAAATTGAATTCTAGCTAAAAGAAGTTGACGAACTTATGAATTGTAAATGATTATTTAAAATTCTAGAATGTAGAAAGATTTATTTGGAAAAAGGGCTGTTAAAGAAACCGTATTGATCAAATTTGATTGAAGGGAAATCGTATGGTTATATGAACATTAACTTATGTAAATAGTTAGATGTTTCCAAATAAATTGAGACATATGAAGCTAGATATGATTCTTAAAATATTTGACTTAGTATATGCAAATAAGTTCATTTATCTTGAAATATAAGTTGAACATTTGGAAGCTAAAATGTTATTTCAAAGCAATTGAATTTGTTTTCCAAAATATGTTGGAGATGATGATAGTTTATAAAAGTGGTTTACAAATAAAAAGAAAATTTCGATGACTTGAATCCCAATAATTGAAATATTTGATTTAAGTATTTGGAAACTATGGATTGCGAAATGATTTACAACTTCGGGATATGAAATGATTTGGTTTATTCGAGTAACCATGACTAAAACTGGGTTGTGATGAGGGATTGGATTTTTCTGCGATGGGTGATACTCAGTTGCCCTGTCATGAGGATGAACTTCTTGAACTAATAACCTATAGATTTCATCATAGTATATTTGAAATTTTGAAAGCAAATTTGGTTTTGGAAGTCCCTAAGTAAAGTATGATTCTCTATATGAATATGTAATGTTTCAATGAAATAGAAAACGGGATTCTAAGTCCGAAAGATCATCTTGAGATTTCAAAATTGAAATTTTATAGGTAAGATTTATCTTACTTACGTATAATTTTACGAACTCTCCTTTTTGAGGACGAAAAGCCTTAAGTGGGGGAGATTGTAACGAACCAAGATTTTTAAATGCTTAATATACAATATAATTTAAATTTTTTTTAATATCAAGTAAATTTAATAAGGTTTGAATACAAATATTGTTTTTAAAATATTATATATATATATATGAGTTTAAATAAATATTTTATTTTGATACGAATAACTTATTTTAAAGATAATTTTAAGATTTTATTGAAAATTTATTTTTATGGTAACAAGTATTAAATATTTTAAATATTAATAAATGATAATATTATTTATTTTATAAAATATATTGATTTCCATAAAAATTTGTGTGTATATATAAATCTCATTTTATAAACGCATTTGATAAATGATATGAATAAATATTTTGTTAAATCTTAAGTAAAATATTGGTTATGCATATGAGTACTGGAATTTCGCTATATGTATAAATGTTACAAAGGCATGGCCATAAATAAAAAAAATGTAAACAAATAAAGAGTCATTTTGGAAAGCATGCACTGGATGATTTTTAAAATGAATACAAGTGTCTTAATGCATGTAGATGTTATGACAAGTGGCTTGGATTTAAAATGACAAGAGAAAATTAAATAAATATAAAGAAAAGCTCCTTCTCATTCATTTCAGCCTTTCTCCAGTACTGCTGCATTTTCCCCTCTGTCGTATACTTCTTCCTTCCTTATTTCAAGCTCCAGTAAAATAAATTTCATGTTTCCACTCCACTTAAAAATCAAAATCTCCCAATCTATTCACTTTCAACCAAAATGATCTTCGCGATAGTCGTCCGAATTATCATTTCAGATTTTTAGAAACCAGCAGATCGAAATTTCATTAATTACCAAGAGAGAAATCTCCAATTTATAGTAAATGTGAAGAATGGGTTCCAAATCTTCGGAAAATCATATCTAAAAATCCAGGTAGTATTAGATCGCGCCGTCTGCGCCATTACGATCAGCAGGAGACGTAGTATTTTTGGCGTAAGTTGATGTGTTTCTGTATCGACAATTTGAGATGTTCAAAATTAGGATTAAGGTTTGGCGGAGAATCGGGCGATGATAGGCAAATCGGAGCATGGATTGGCGTTGAGGGAAGAAAGGGCTTCGGTGTGGTGTTGTTTGGGGGATATCGGCGAGATTATATGTCGCCACTTTCATTGATGGCGTGCGGAAATGTGTAGTTCCAGGTCTCGGGTTTCACCTCGGTTTTGGTGGGGGCTGCGAGATCAATGGCATGTGCGTGTAGATGGTAGTGGAGAAAAAAAGAAGCTTGTGGGTGGCCTTGGTGTTGAGTTCGGTGGTGAATTTGGTGTGTGCATGTGCACAGTGGATGCGTGCAAATGGGTTACAGGAGGAGAAGTAGAGAAGGATGCAGAGAAGAAGAAGGAGAGGGGAGTGGACGCGGTCGGGTTTGATGCTTTGGATCAGTTGGAGTATTTTGGGCCAGGCATGATTTAATTGGGTTGAGAATTCCTTTAAAATTTAGTTAATTTTAAAATGAGCTAATCTTTAGATGTTTATATCTCACTCAATTTGAATCCGTTTGACGCGCCGTTGGAAGCGTTAGAATCCTATCGGGATATAAAAACCATTGATATATAAAACTGATAACTTTGATTAAATATAAATTTATGAAAAATATAAATCCTCATGTATATAATAGCGAATATCGGTATTAATTCAAGCTTAATGTAAAATTAGCAGAAGATCTCTAGCTGCTAATGGATATGGATCCAAAATGATACAAGTAGCAGAAACTTTGTTGCGCATAGGGAAACTCGGACATCGGAATTTTGGAGCGTATATGGTGAGAACACTTAATTTAATCATTTATTTTAATGACAATTGGTTGGATATGATGTTATTATGTGAATGGTTGTGCATGTAAATAACACACTTAACATTGGTAAGCGTTATCGCCCGTAACGCTTGTGCACAGTTTAATTTTTTGTATTGGTGATGATTATAATTCATGATCATCTGACTGCATGGTTGATTTACTTTATTTGCATGATGCATACACAACACCATGGTTGTGGAATCGTATAGACCATCGATTCGAATCCTCCTTCCATATAAATGAAGATCTATTGTTTAATATTAAAGTATTATTTCTTTTAAGTCCAATTTAATTTGAAAAGAGATTTTGAAATTAGCTATAATATTTTATAATATTTATACTAGACTGTTCTAGGATGACAGAGAGGATGGTGTCTAGGCTTGGGTTTGGAAATCCAGTTCCTGCTCTCCCTGGCTATCCCTAACTGGTCCGACGGATGGAACGGTTAATTCAAATATAATTTAAATTTGAATTTGTCTTAAAACTTAGAAAAAAACCGGTTGGAATTAAAATAATAAATATCGCGTAAGGACCTTTTATAAAGTTTAAAATTTAAATTTAAATAAAAAGGGTTTTGAATTCCTATGGTTTACATCTTATTTAATTTTAAATTAAGATTTGGAATTTGAGGAATGATTTTGGATCAAACTTAATAATGGGTTCGAAATTGAGTTATTTTGAAATTTAAATCCAATTCAAAAGGTTTTGAAGAATTTTATTTAAATTGATTTATAACGCGTTATGGCGCGACAATTCATAAAATACTAATTTCAGTTTTTGAATGGTTACAACTTGATTGTTTGAAATCGGTTTGACTTGAAATAAGAAACGTTGCTTTTCAAATACAGACAGTTTTTGAATAGAAGAGAAATTTTCGAATTTCAACAGGCGATTTTTAGGTTATGACTCAAAACAAATTTGGGAAAGGTCGTTGTTAGCGCAGTTTGGCGATAGTAACGAAATTCAAATAAATCAAGTTTAATTTTGGGAAAATTTATGATTAATCTTACTTTATTAATTTAAAGTAATTAGAATTGAAACATTTGAATTTTGGATGATTTGGAATCTATTTGATTCAAATGACTACTGCAGCGCTTTTAGTAACTTTTCTGAACGTTATTCTCGCATTTCCAAAGATAAATTGGTTTGGAGTTTATAAATCGTGAACCATTATTTTCAAATGATTAAAAGGATTACAAATGGTTTGGGAAAGATTTTTAAGTGGTTAAATATTTGTATATGGTATTGATATCAAATATAAGTCGAGTTAACTCCATTAAAACTTATGTTTGAATATAAATTGTTTGGATTATCGTTAATGGAATTCTAATCTAAATAAAGATTTAGTAAACGTAAAAAAAAACTTAAGGGATTGAAGGATTAAGTTTGAATATAAGGATCGAAGGGTTATGTTGAAATTAAAGGTTAGTAAATCGAATATTTGGATGATTAAAAAGATATCAAAATGTATGATAATCCAACTTTGACTTGTAAATAAATGATTGAAAGGAGATTGAATTGAAAAATCCGTATGGTCCATAATTGTTGTTTTAAGAATACGCTTATTACTTGGAAATTCCAGGATCGGATTTAAATCCGAAAACCATTCCAAGTAATAATACGACGCATGAAGCATATTCAAGACTTGGAATTGACGAATGAAAACCGAGAATCTTGGAATTTATTCGGATTGGTTGTTGATGTCTTGAATCGGGCCGTACACCTGATTCGAGGTTAGAAGTGGCATGAGGTCTGAGTATATTTGGAGATTTCGGATTTTGTTCCGTTCAGACCCAGAATGGACTTGTATGGATTATGTGCCTGACATTGTAATTGACAGCATAACACCGATTTCCGTTGATATGTTTCTGGTTTGTGAAGTACGAGCTCAAAGTGGTTATGTAATGATGGAAATCAGTGGTCATGTTGTGAGTGGACAATGTGACATACTTAAGATATGAAATGAGCTTGTATGATCATGGCATTGCTTATCTAGGCATGCTTTGTGTATGATGTGACATCGACAAACCTCACACCCTGGATTGATGAGAAACTGACGGTTAGGTTGTATACTTATATATGATTGATGACGAAGCTGAAACAATGGGAAAGCACTTATGAACTTGGGGGAAATTGGGTATGTTCGGGGGGGCGTGTCTAGTCGAAAACCGTTGATCTGCCCTGCGATTTGTTGTTGGTGTCCGAGATGGACGAAAAAGTCATGTTACACTTCTCTTCGTATCCCTGATTGATCTTTCGTGCCAGAAATCATCAAGTTGGAAACCCAAATCTCCAAATACGAGCCATACGGATTTTGATTGTATACCTATATGTTAATATAACTAATTAGGGTTATGGGGGCTATGATTCTATATTTATTTGCGAAATATTTTTTTTTCACACGCTGTACTAATGATAATATTAGAAGAGGATTTTCACATATGAAGGCATTTTTGGTTATCATAAGATAAAACTTGCCCATCTGGTGTGCGCTTGCATTGTGTGATGTGGGACGAGCTTATGATAGCTTCATTTTCCAAAAGTCATTACATATTTATATGCATGGGTGTTCACATGGAGTAAACCCGTTTCGCGTTTGCGGCGTTGTCCGGTGAATTTCCCAACTTTAAAATATACCCTAAAAGCAACTGTTTTATGTTCTCACACTAGTCCCATGACTGACTTAGAGTTTATTGTTCCTTCCTAAACTCTGGGTTCCCATTAATTTTTACATGGGAAGCTAGTAGTTTAGTTTTGCAGTTATGATCCGTTCGGAGCGCTTTCTGAGTTGGAGTCCATGCTAGAGTTAAAGCTTTCGTTGTATCATATTGTTCTTCCGCTGAGAGTATATGTGATATTTCTTCCGCTGTGTACTTATGTTGTAACTCTGATATTCCATGTAACTCTGATGTAATCATGTATTATGTAATAAAAGTTCTTTTATTTTGTTCAATATATGTATGTACCCATAACAATTCGTCTTTGTGAACGATTTAAGTTGGTTTAATTACCGGCGAAAATCAGGCAAAAAGATGGGTTGTTACAAAGGGATTGGGGAAAATACAAGTAGAACTATAGAACTAGGTAAGGGGAACTCAACGAAGCAAAGAAAAAAGGACAATATAGCAAGTTGTAGGAAAGAATACTAAAAAAAGCATAAGGTTTAGACCAATCAAATATAACAACATGACCAATTATAGACAAGATCTAAACTCCTCGGCAGAATAAGGAGAAACCAACATACCAGCCAAAAATCCATCGTAAAAAATGAAACACCTACCATCATCAAACCAATAACGAAGACCCGACCTAGGACAAAAGTCATCGCCACCAACTACAAGACGAACCCAGAGAAATTCACTCCAAGCAGTAACCAAATAACTGAATCGAAAGCCCACTGTAAACAAAAAATACCTACTCATCGAGCTATGCTCGATCAACAGCTGGCACTAGAAACTCAGTATATTTATGCATATTCGAGTGAAGAAGAGGAGTGATATGGCCTAGTAAAAACGGATTTAATGTAGTGCTCGAAATAGAGAAGGAAAAACTGCGAAGGTAGGAAGAAAAATGGGCTCGATAAAGAACGACAGAAGAGGGTTTAGGGTGCGTTCGCAGCAATATTCAGGCGTGTTACCTGACGCGAGCTACGCTCCCAACAAGGAAAACAGCAAGGACGCCAATGACTGGATTTCTAACGTCCCTCTTCCTCCTTTATAAATCACCAACCTCCTTCTACCTCTTTACTCCACACTACTCAATCCATCTCCTCTTCTATTCTTCATCCAACCAAATCTGTGCAGAAATCAAGTTTTTTCAGTTTGTTGTTTATGTAATATACCGTTATTCAACATAGTTTTATTCCTTGTTTTATTTAACTTATTTCTGATAAATATTGCTTTTTCATTTTTCAGTATGGCTACTGCACATCACCATTGTCGTTTAACGCAACTCAGATTATGTTGCAATGTGTTGTTGAAGCATATAGTGCTTGTGGCAACAACAAAAAGGGTGTTCATAAAGCCATTGCAGAAAAGTTTAACGATGCCATATAAAACTATCTGGACATCGAATCAATAGACGAAAGCAAGATCCGGAATAAATATGATAGTCATCAACGAGAGTGGATGATATGGGATGCACTGATGAACAAGACTGGTGCTCATTGGGATGCTTGCAAAGGAACGGTTTCTGGAAGCGACGAATGGTGGGAAGATCATGTCAAGATTCGCGAACTTTAATTTTTATCGTTTAAATAATGATAGATTCTTACGATTTTGTTTTTTACTTTTAAGAATTAGGAGTGATTGTTTTGAAATATAAGAAACATCTTCTAGAAAACTTGGAGATGATGCAACAATTATTTTATGGGACTAATATTACTGGTCAATCGCCCTACACTCCTACTGCTACCATACAACCGTCGAAGACTAGTACGTCGCCTTCAATACAGAGCATGTTTGATAGAACATAAGCTTTGATGGGTTTTCTAATCCATTGGATGAAACACAAAATGATCATATTCCAAATTTGAATTCGCCATCAAATCCTCCATTGCAACAAACGTCAATGAATGCATCAATTTACGAAGCTCCAATAATCCTTCCTTCAACCCAAAATTCAATGAATCCTCCTTCTCAACCAACTTCACATCAAGGTTCAAGAAGATGACGTGGTGAAAATGAAGACAAGATGACTGCGCTCATTGACCTAATGCGTGAGAAACAGAAGAAAAAAAATCTCGTACGCATTCTTATAGTCCGAATATCGGTACTAGCGTGGACTCAATGGGAAGTTATACAAATTTTGTAAATATGGTTACTTGCATTCAGCGTCTTAGAGGAGGAGGTGAATTTGATGTTGCAGAAGCTTTATTATTTGTTATGGAACTGGACAAGAATGAGATGTTCACTGTTCTTCCCGATGATCTAATGAAAAACTGGTTGATATCAGGGCTTGCAGACAAATGCCACACAAAAGAATATCAAACTTATCTGATAAATCAAGGTAGTGCCAACAAGTAGGATGTTCATGTCATCATGTTATTGTATTTCTGTTGTATTTCTATTTGTATTTCCTTTGTGTAATGAAATGTAATCATTTTGTTTTGTGCACTTAAGTATTTAATTAATTCGTAACAATTATTTAACAATTAAATACCTCGCTCAAATACCCCGTTCTCAGCAAATAACACATTCCAAGTTCACTACAGTACCACACTCAAATTCCATACTCAAATACCCCATTATAGTTCGTTAAGAACGCACCCTTAAAACATTATGATTATAGCAGCCGAAAACAAAATCGATCCCCAAGCAGACGCGAAGATTGAATATTTTTGGGATTTTTCCTCTAAGAGTTTCGAAAGTTTTCTGGGGAAGGAATCGGCAAAATTATTTTAGGCTTGGGAACTTGAGATAATTTTAAATTGCACTGGTTAGTGAAAATTGAGTGGAAAACCGATGCAAACATAATATTTGCACTGGTTTAACATATAGCAGATGCGGTAAAGGTACTTACTTCTTATTTGCCCCTATTTTCAATTAAAACTAAAGAAATTTATTTTTTCTATCCTATTTTCTTTTTCTGTACCAGTTGCACTGGTTGTTATCCTATGACCGGAGGAATATGCTTGAACGACGGAAGCTGTAAATTACTGTTTCTCACCTTATGTGGGATTTGGGAATAGGCGTGAATGACGGAAGCCGTAAATTAGTAGAACTTTGTAGCTAGTCTCCTCTAATTTATATTAAGGTATAGTAAACCACCTAGTAAGCTATTAAGTTATAAATGGATCCTCCTTGGGTCTTAAGTAATCGTAGGGATCTGCCTTTATATTATATTATTAGTGTGGCCATAATTGGCTATATAGAAATAATCCACCTCCATTATTAGGATATTGAGTAGTTGAAGATCCTGCCACTTATTTTTGGTGTTTATTTGAATGGTGGTTTTAAGGTTTCATACTTATGCGTAAAAGTTTTATATCAATATATTACGGTGAATTGTCTTTGTGGAAGTGTTACCTTAGGTTTGGTAGTTAATAGTCATGTGTAATCTTTACAAGGTTAGGTTAGTATTACTAGCCTTGTTAGATATATGATTTGGGTGGAATAGGGATGCATTGGTGTATTATAAACAATATTATACATTTTCTACTCACCAGGATTTGTTTTTTTGACCCCCTCCTCATAACAACTCTCCGGTTTATCTTGGGGAAGACAGGTCTTTGCAAGTACTCAAGTTTGGTTTTCTATCATTATTCTCTCATGCTTGGTATTGTGTGACGATTTTCTCTTAAGTTAGTTGTCTTAATCGATACTTATTATCCTATCTTGTTTCTACTGTGGGTTAGTTTTATTGTACTCTGATTACTCCCTGCTCATTATTTGCAGGTACTAGATTTATTCTCTCCATGCTTAGATGGGTTTGAGTTTTGATTTTTGTCAAAATTCGGACTCATAAAAGTATAGGGGTGTGGCATTTGGTATTAGAGATTAGGTTTAAATGATCAGATAAATTAATAAATTAAGATTTAGTGAAAGAACGTATTTAGACTTCCTTTTTATTTTTCTTTGGTCTTTAATGCTTGACTCTAAATAATTTTGACGATGAAGTATTCATGAATAAATTTATTATAGATTGATTTAATACGACTTGGAGTTGGAATAATTTGAGTTTGAGTTTCTAGCCAACACCAACTTACCCCACTGTGCGTGTGACGCTTTGTCTTCAAGAGCATGAGGACGATATATGCTGAATCCCATGGATTTGAGCTTGATTTTTGGATGAAAAACCAGCTACAACCAAGGTAATTGTGAATTCTGGTCTTTGGTTTCTTTTAGGAGGTCCAGTCGAATCTTTTTTTTTGGTTTTGGAGTCAAATGGGATTTCGCATCAATATGTCATATTGGTATGAAAGAAAAATTAAGAGGTATACCCATTCGATACTTCTCTTTTAAATCTGGATATTCTTTTATTAGAACCTATTCCTTTGAGTTCTTAGTCTTATATTCGGGAAAAACTTTATTTTTAAAAAAAAAATTGGAAAAAGAAAAAGGGTTTCGAGGATTTTAAATTATTTTTAAGAAAATTATTAAATTAAGATTTGTGAAAATTGATAAATTTAAATTATAAATCAATCCATGTTTCGAATGTTTGGCTTTTGTGTAATTTCTAGTAAATGATCATTTTCCGTAAAAAGGAGTTTAGAAATTTCAAGTAATATACTTAAAATCAAAATCATTACCTATTCCTTGTGATTTTTAGTGTTCCTCTTTTTGGATATTTTATGTAACTTATGGAAATTATCACAAATAACCTTTTAGAGATTTAAAATCCTTACAATTCAAAGCATGAAAAGGTTGTTCCAACCTGTAACATAAACTGGAGTATAAATTAATTAAAATAGTAGGAGACCCTCGATTTATAAATAAAATTGAATATTGAAAAGTTTTAAAAAAATCTCAATTGGACTACGGAACACTTCTTTTTAGCTTGGCTTATTTAATTTCTTAAAATACTTTGATTTGTTTGTTAGCAAGGTAAAGGGATAAATCCATTTTAATTTTCACTACAGATTTTAAACTGAATTTATTTCGAGTATTCTTGAGATGACTGTATGGTCGCAGCCTTGCATTGAGACTACTTTGAATCTTTGGAGACGGACTGGAGTTTACCTACGATCTATGATACCGCCATGATGAGGGAAAATATTTTTTGGATCATGTTAAATATTAAGAGATGACATTGGACAATTAATATTTTGATCCAACCCTAAAAGGGTCAAGGTTCAATCTTTGTCCGAAGCTCATTTAGCAGTTGATCATCTAGTGTTATACCTAGAGTGGTCAACTAGTTGATGAGTTTTGGTACTGTAACAGCCAGAATTCCGACAGACCGATTTTTTTTCAAAATTCCAATCTATCGAACCCGTATTGGTTTTCTATGGTATCCTGTAGAAAAGACAGAGACATAAAATATGTCAGAACTCAGAAAATATCTCATAGTGGAATGGACAGAATATAATATAATCAATGTATAGCCTTACCGCATTAATAATATTGCCTAACCAGTATCCAAAGCTATAGTGTCTCATGTCTCTACCACAAATCTAACCTACGAGAATCTTATGAGGAGGGGGTCAGAACACAAGTTCTGGTGACTGGATTTAAATTGTACACCTTGGATAATCCTACATATACCATTCAATCATATTTTCTTCTTTATTAGGTTACTTGGGTTAACAGCACTCAAAGCTTACACACACGTCGTACCCATTTACTTCCCAGTGGATTAACCTAATATAGTATATATCTAACCACCCCTCAATACTGAGGAACACCCCGTGGTACTCCACTCGCACGGTCTCTATCGTAATGCCATAGAAAGGAACACAGTCTCTCATCCTACGCTGGAGTGACATACAGATCTCTACTTAACATTGTTACGTTCCGCATATATCTGTCATTACTACGCTACGTAAGCGTACAGACTGCCATCATTGATCGAATCAGATTCCAAACTGGAATAATGCCCTAAAGTCTACGATACACCACCAAGAGCCAACATGCATGTATTTAGACTGTCCCATATATGTATCATCAATTGTAGCTCGATGCCTTAACCGCACGTCCTCTAATGTGCACCGAGTCCCATGGCAGGGAGATACAAGAAACACGGAACTCCGTTTGTAGCTTTCCATATATGTACAGGCCCGTCTTTAAAAGCTTCTATATACAGATATACCTAGGGTCCGTTTTCATAGTGGCTATAGCCCCACCCCGGCCTCTCCCTCAACTAGTAAAGACTGCCAGAGCTAAATGAATGCCCTTAAAGAAAACAATCTAAACGTCAATTTGGTGTCTTCCCTCAACCACCGTACCCCAATAGTGAAGGGTGAATGGTCTGTTGGTTTTAGCTCTATCTTTCCGCATTCCACTGGTTGCCGATGACGGGTATCCAACGATCTACTATCCTTGTTGTTGTGACCCTTCGCCTCCCAATTGAGGCGACCGTCGAATCACCCTGGTGTCACCGCACCATAGCATGTAGATTGCACAACTACTTTTGTAGTCAAGGCCCATCCACCTAATAGTTACGTGCAGACCCAACCACTCCGAGCACAACCTAAACATCTGCCACCACACAAAGGACTGCTAGGAGCAACTTACGTATCTCAGAAAGCCGCATGCTTCCCCTTCCAGTCCTTTGGAGTAGACATAATGTGACGGCAGGGAATTTCGCTCGATCCGAATCAGTCGTTAAACCGATCTAGACCGTTCGAAACCGCTGATCGTTTGAGAACAGGAAAAATCATAACACAAACAGAAGAACATTTCATTGCTATTACAACAATTCCATCAGATACAAGAATATACAGAGTATAATGAATAAATTACATTCGATAAATATCAGAGATTACAATGAATTACATAGCAGCGGAAATTAATACAAAGCACAACTGAAGGTGATACACGGATACAGAGCTTTCCGGATATCATTCCAGCTGTAAACTAGGATCCTGTGAATATAAATCTGCAAAACCAAAACTACTAGCTGCCCGTGTCGAAAATAAGGGCACCCAGAGTTTAGGTTAAAACAATAAACTCCAGGTCAGTCATATGACTGGTGTGAGAACTAAAACAGTTATTAATATTGGTTTTAAAGTTAGGTAAATCAAGGGACCACGCCGTATAACACGGAACGGGTTTCCTCCTAAGAATACTAGTGCATAGAACAAACAACGCAATGCTAAATAAAGAAAAATGAAGCTGTTATAAGACCCAGGTCCCATCACACAATGCAATGCAAGCCGGAGGATAGGGTTTTCCCTTATAACAGCCAAAGCATGCTTGATACGTTTAAAACACATTATCTGATACTATTATAGGTGTATAGTGTCAAAACAATTTCAATCATAAATATCAATCATAGGCGGCATAACTACCATCTACTATGTCGCCATACTAGTTCTACAATTAAAACCGCAATATCACGTATTGGAAATTGGATTTAGTCATGAGCCAAGGCAAGGGGCAAGATCCTCTCCGCGTTCGAGACACTCTAGCAAATGTCTCAGGGCTACGCACTCTGGGCAACCCTGGGATCCTCCAAGGCCGGTCCTCTCTTACGTTTGAGGATTAGTTATTCCGGAACACACGTTTCCCGGCCCTATAGGACCTATAATCGAGGCGCCTCGCATCCAAACCACAAAGGTGAAAAGTATATAAATGTCAGGGCTGGTAGGTCACTGACACCACCCATAGCTAGAAAGAAACGTCGTGCACTCCTTGGGTCCTCATCCCGTTTTTGACTCATACCGAGGTGTGAGGCTCGCGAATCCACGCTATACACAAAGCTGCCACGTAGGCCGTGCTTTGATCATCAACCACAAGACTTTGCTTTTCAACAGAAGCCTTGATCCATGCAACTCAGCGTGCCACACAGGCAATTCATGCCATGCGATTGATATCTATCGATATATAACCTCTAAGCTTGTACGTCTCAGAGAAGGGCATTAAGCAAGAGAATAAATTCTCCACCGCCAAACAGATATATATTTAACAGAAATCAATCAACACAGAATAAAATCCAATGTCAGACACACAATCCATTTACAAGTTCGTTCTAGGTCTGAACGAAACCGGAGGCACTTTCCTCGCATATCCATCGATCTCCAAGTACGTCTGGACGACCACCAACTGATTCCCTCATCTTGGGTGTACAACCCAATTAAGATCATCAGTAATCACCCAAACGATGTGAAGACTTCCGGTCTTCGACCACCGTCTTCATCTTCGACTTATCGTCGAATCGGTTATTCAGAATGGGTATAAACCCGGACTTTCCGAACAACCCGCGTATATTAAAAACGAATGTTACACAAACATAGCAAACGCCTCATTCCAATTCAGAATATTATTTTATTCACAAAATCATATTCTTAGGGAAAGGTTCCCATTAATTTTATCCAAGATAAATTCTTCTAAATTTATTCTAAAATCTTCCTTTGGATGTCATTTCAAAACCAAATTATGGCTTTCCAAACTAGTCGAGATTAGCGAACTGTACCGAAGTAATTATTTATTTTATTTCCCAATCCCAACCTATTCATCCCATGAAGCAAAACTGTTAATACTCCATATCTAACACCGTGGTGTTATCGGTAAAATTAATTACCATTTCACGTTCAAATCTAATTAAAGATTTAACTATCGCTTTGGAGCAAAACTGGTAGTACTCCATTCTCGATCATTTGCCAAATTTGATAATTTGAATTATCAATTCACATTTCAATCTAATTGCAGATTCAATAAAACTCCTTTTTCTGGGTTAAAGGACTAATGTCATTCAAAACACAGTTCACGACAAACCCAAATCATATTCTATTTAGTACCGGGTTAAAGAACAAGTGTCATTTAAAACACCCTTCACGATAAACCCACAAATCAATTCTATTTACAACCCATTTCAAATCCAATTTATTTATTTAAAAATAATTGGGTTTTAATTTTAGTTCAAAATTAGTTCATTTCGATAAAAAACTATTTTTATCTTTTCAAATATGGAGTTTTTCATTCCAATTTTTCCCAAATCATTTCTTATGATTTTACACAAATTATTGATATTTTTAATAATTTTATCAAGGCCCGTACAGTCGATTTCCAACAATGGCCATCGAACTGCACTTACAGCGACCTTTTCCAAATTTGATTTGGACGTATCTCCAAATCCAACCGTTAGATTTCAAATTTCAAATATTCGTTAGAAAGCTCTTTTCGATACGAACCCAAAGGTTCCGGTTTTAGGAGAATCCGACGGTCGGATCTCCCGTAATGTCCGTTTGAAATAAATGGTCGAAATTCACGAACTGCCGCGGCGCGGCGCGTTCTATTCAGGCCATTATATTATATATATAATATATAATATATATTTCGTCGATTTCTATTTAAAACGAATTATATAAATAGTTTTAAATTCGTTTCAAAAACAATTTCAACTTCCATTTCAATTCAAATCAAAATTGAATTTTTCCTCATAAATTCGTTTTAAAGTTCATTTGAATTCAATTCAAATTTCAGTTCAATTTGAATTCATTTCAATTCGTTTTCAATTCAATTCAAATTCGTTTTCTATTCAAATCAAATTCAATTCGGTATATATTCAATTCAATTCAAATTCGTTTTCTATTCAAATCAAATTCGTTTTCTATTCAATTCAAATCAAATTCGTTTTCTATTCAAATCAAATTCAATTCGTTATATATTCAATTCAATTCAAATTCGTTTTCTATTCAAATCATATTCGTTTTCTATTCAAATCAAATTCAATTCGTTTTCTATTCAAAACAAATTCAATTCGAATATAATCGATATAAATATCGTTCGCGTCAAAATAGCGCATCTCTAATCAACACGGCTTTATATATTTCAATAAATTCGTTATTCTATTCAACAAATGAATATTTATTCTATTCAATATGTGAATCTATATTTTTGTCAACACACGACTAATATCAACGAATGAGTACTGTCCACGTGTGACTATTTTTGTTATTTACTATATTTTATGAAAATTAAGGTATCTATCGTTTGATATTAAATCAGACTCCAACCGTAAATTAGTAAGAGAACGATTCCCTGAATATTAACCCCGAAGGCCGAAACCAACATCAGATCAATATCCAGGAGACCACTCATCTTATCTATTTTCCAGTTAGTTTCTAATTTTATATATGATAAAGATGTAAATTTTATTGTTAAAATCTTTCGTTCAACACATGACTAATCTCAACGGATGAGTACAGTCAACGCATGAACCTTTACTTTATAATATTCTTTATTTTCTAAATTGGAATGAGGCCCAATCAATTACCATATAGCGTTAACTATATGGATCCCATATAACCCATGTATATAGTAGCAACGATAAATAATCAACCATCATCCAAAGTGCACTACACTGTATAAGCATCAAATATAGATATCTAACGCTTACAACAGCCTGTCGATCCATCGATCGACATACAACCAATTATTGGGATTAGTGTATGCCGTATTTTATCCCAATACCCGTGTGGGGTTTCAAACAATCAAACACAGATTTTACTTGTGCAGTTGGGCGATGTGTAAAATTTATCGACCCAATCAATATCAGTCAAATCAGTGTATATGAACAAATCGGTCGATTTGTTTATAAATATTTATTTATTCACATTCACGCTAAAAATTATATCTTTAACGATAAAATATTTTATTTTAACACATGGATTTTTATTCAGTTCATCTACAAAATAAAAATGATATTTTTATTTTTCTAACTTATTTTAGAAAATTTCGGCGGCATAACGGCACTATACTAAAAACGGGACAAGGCCTAGCCTTATCCCCGGTCTAGTGAAGGCCCACGCCATTCACACATCAATCAAATCCATTCCAGTTCACCAAACAATTCAATTCAAACCAAATAATCTAACCAATTACACAACCAAACAATTAAACAAACAAGCCATCCATGGTCTATGGATGACGGGTGTCGGGTGCTACTAAACACCGTCTACATCCTAGTATATATATATATATAACTAGAAAAAGAAATTTGAGTGAGAAGTTCTCACCGATAGCTATCCTAACTTCACGGCACTTCATTTATAAAAATCTTCGTCGTTCTCGCCTTTTTTTCATCTTCGTTGCCCGTATTCACTACATATGTAAAAATCGAATTTTTACTTCGCTATTCAATATATAAAAATCGAATTTTTACTTCGCTATTCAATATATAAAAATCGAATTTTTACTTCTCTATTCAATATATAAAAATCGAATTTTTACTTCGCTATTCAATATATAAAAATCGAATTTTTACTTCGCTATTCAATATATAAAAATCGAATTTTTACCTCGCTATTCAATATATAAAAATCGAATTTTTACTTCACTATTCAATATATAAAAATCTCGCCCTTTCAACTATAAAGATTTCTCCTTTTCAAATTTATCATTATAAAAATCACATTTTTATTTTGCTATACATATAAAGATGATATTTCTAATATTCCTATCATGTAAAAATTATATTTTTAATTCTCTACCTAAACAAAAATCATATTTTTACATCTTCTACTAAATAAAGATTATATTTTTAATACTTTAAAAATATAAAAATCATATTTTTAATTCTTTAAAAATATAAAAATCATATTTTTATTCCTTTTTATAATATAAAAATCCTATCTTTAACTGAATAAAATCTTTTCTACCCTTACCTCATATAAAAATCATATTTTTATAAATAAAAATATAATTTTTTCAATTCAAAAATCACTAAACATAAAACTGAAAATTAAAACCAATTTCTTTAAACAAACAAAAATAAATAGTGCAGTAAAATAAATGAATGGACTTACAGTAAGAGTGGAAAAGGGGGAAGGGGTCTACAGTCGGAGGTACGGCCAAGGGGAGGCAGCGCTTGGGTCTTGGCGGCGGTTGGAGGTGTTGCGTTCTCGTTTGAAGAAGGGGAGAGAGGAAGAAAGGGGGGCGAGGCTAGGGCGAGCTGGAGGAGGAGGGGAGCGAAGGGCGGTGGAGACTGAGGCGTCGATGTGGGGTGGCGGGTTTGGGCTCGCGACGGCTTCGAGAGGAGAGGAAGCGAGGGGAGGAGGAGGGCGACAGGGTCAGGGGGGGTGCGGCTGCCTAGCGCGAGGCGTGGCGGCACGATTCGTCGACCAGGTTTTTTTTTTCCTTTTTGATTTTGAAAGAATAACTAACGGGGGGGCCTGAAGGATTAAAAGGGTGAGGAGAGAGATTTAATTTTTTTTTATTATTTTATTTTCAAAAAGTTGACTTTTACATACGACCTCTAAACGAGGCCCACCGCCTGTCGTCCATAGCTAATTACCCCAATTCCGAACTCAATGGGATATGTATCGTATGCTGATTCGAAAGTTTCGATCCGTTTCCGTTAAAATCAGGATATAACTCTATATATTGAATTTGAACGCGCATTTCAATTTACTGGGGTCGCATACTAACTTGAAAAATTCCCAAAAAATAATTTCTAGCTTCGTATTGACGATACGGTCCTAACAAAACTAGTTTCGTCGAATTCTGAGACCGTTGGAAAAATAGCCATTTTCCAGTCGATTAAAATCAACTGAAACTGGTCAAACGCGTTTTCTTTTGTCACGCTCACATATTGATTCGGAAAATTATGAAATTTGGAACCTAGCAATAATTTGACATCACGGATCCAACAAAAGTGGTTTCGTCGAAATCCGAGGTCGTTTGCAAAATGTCTATTTTTAAGGGCCTGAATTCCATAGCGACTATTCATAATTTTCAGCTGGACATATCTCTTGATTCCCGCTATGAAATTTCAATTTTTCGGATTCGTTGGAAAGATATTCTCTAATAGATCCTATTATTTTTGGTTTCGTTAAAATACGGATTGTTTTGCACCCGGTACATTCAATTGAAGTTGAAATCGAATTATCGAACTACCACGCCATTTTCAATTCTATTTATAATTATATATAATTATTTATATTCTAACGACGACGCGTATAAATATATACGTTCTAATTATATTCAAAATAAATTTCTCGTCGATATTATTTAAAATAATCTATTTTAAATATTCAAAATTCATTAAAATAGCCAAAATAAAAATTTTAAACTAGCTCAGATTTTCGGGTTGTTACACATAATAACCAGATAAATGTGCGCTCCCCTCGTGCCTTATAACACCACGATGATCTAACCCGTTGGGTTATTCACCCTCAAATGTGTGGACTAGTCCAAGCGCCTCACTTTAATATGTTGTTAGACCCTATGTCTAAACATTCTTTTGCGCGCTTGTCTTACCTCATCAGGCTTCCATTTAACTTGGTTATTCTCATTCATATTGAATCCTTAATTTAGTTACCAAGTTCCTCTTGCTTATTAATTTCAGCTATATAACTTACCCCGTTTAAGTTTATTAATAAGCCCACAACATGTTATTCTCTAGGTTGTGGTCCAAGGTATGTAATCTACAATCCCTTTCATATTCTTGTTTGATTTCAAGGTTACAATAACATGTTTTACTTAATATGTTATTAAGTATATTTCAATTCACATGTTTTCTAATTAACATGTCACTTACCATTTATGATTAAATATAACTTATTTCATTACATAAGTTTTCCTCATTCTTTCTCATTTAATTATAAATTCAGTTTACACCGTCACTATAATTTATCGTTGTTTACTTATTAACTTAGTTCTCTTAACTAAGGTCCATTAATAAGTTTCTCTACCCATTTATTATAATCTATGTTATAATTTCCTCTTGTCCCTAGGACAAGTCCAAACATGTTATTCTTATCAGTGAGTTCCAGACTTCCAAGTTTACAGATTACTTAATTTATAATTAAGTACAACTTCTTATATTTCCTATATTTTCCTCCTTTTCTCAACTGGTTTCCAACTTTCCCCGTTTACTGATTACTTAATTCACAATTAAGTGTCTCTTATCTCATTTCACCAGTTATCCCATTTCCTTACTAGTTTATTATAACCTAAGTTATAATCTTCAATTGTCCTTAGGACATGTCTACCTATTATACAACATTCTCGTAAATGTTAATTACTTATAATAGGTGATTATTCCCCATTTAAACCATTTTCTTTTACTGTTGTATTCCAGTATTCTTCATTCACTGTAATGTATGTTCCTTATTTTAATTAAGTAAAACACTTCATGCACCTTATCAAGTAATTTCTTTCTTTTTTCTTACTTTATTTACTGTGGCTTACTTGCAACCACGTTCTCAGAAATAGGTCATTTAGGAAAATACATCACTTTTCCTTTATATCACACTAACTCAGTCCATTACATCCCTTCCTTTCTTATTTTCTGAGTTAGTCATTTAATTACCATCATTGCCATTTATTCATATCTTGTTATATATATATATATATATATATATATATATATGCACTAGACCTCTCACATTAAGCCTACACTTGTGGATGCTAGATTTGTCGGGCGGGTCCGGGAAGACTTCTACCACAAGTTGACTTAACCTCGTGTCTTAGCACCATTGCTTGTTTTAATTATGCACTTAGACCCCTCACATTAGATTTACCACTTGTGAATGCTTGTTACGCAAGGAGGTTCGGGGCAGACGTCTATCACGAGTGCAATCTAACCTCATGTCTAAGAGCGTTATAGTGTCAATTTATGGTGAATCTAGGCATGTTCGTTCTTTAACAATTATTCCTATTTCATGTAAATTTTAGGCATATTCTCCTTTTCATACGTTTAGTGTAATCTAATTTACATGTTGTCCAATTATACCTATATTTTGCCGCATGTCCTTTTTAACATATTTTTAAGTCTATTTTGACATGTAAACATTCAATCAGGTAATTATTCAAATCCAACAAGTTAAACATGTCATTTACTCAATAATATGCCATAAGCGAATCATATAATTATAACAACAGTAGTCATTGCCTATATTCTAACAAGTTTGTTCAACATGTAATCATTCCAACACTTTGACTGATTCAACGTATGAATTATTCATATTAACATCTCAACTTGTTATAATAATAATTCATAATTAATCTGGAAATTTCACAATTAGTAAAAAGGGGAATGATAAACGATAACATATTATTATCTAAAGGCTATATCTTAAACCACTCACCTTGTAAGCTTTCCAAATCCTGGATCTGATCCAGTTTTAGCATCCATGGTTGTTCCCTTAATTGGATTAAAAACCGAATGACCATGGATTGATTATTTTCATTAAAAAGAAAGGAAAGAAAGAGGAAGGATTATGAATAGGTCAGATATAGAAAGTTACCTTACTTTGATTGGATCTAAGAAGTAGAAGAGTAATTGCAGAGGTCGAATCATAGATCTCTATATCAGTCTGACTCTTGGTTATTGAAGAAGAAAAAGGCTAGATCAAACTATGTTGGAGCAGCGCCTTGCCGTCGCCATTAAACTAGATGAGTAAAATATGGGTCTAGGGTCCTATTTATCGCCTAGAACGAACGAATTTGGTCAAGAAAGGTGTCCACGTTCAGAAAAATGTATTCTGCCTCGGATCTGACAGACGGGTCGACCTCCCCTTAGAGGGTCGACCCATGGGTCCACCCACCTCTTGTGGGTCGACACCCCCTCAGAGGGTCGACACCCCTGGGCAGGAAATTTGCAGCCTTCCCAAAATTTGAATTTTAAACCAATTTCTAAATTTCTGAAACTATTTTTGAATTTTAGATCCTAATATATATATATATATATATATATATATATATATATATATATATATTCTCTCCCCATACGTATACAAACTTCAAACCTTAATAACTTCTTCATACGTTGTCCATTTTATGCAAACCAGGTGTCTATCTTGACCAGAATTTCGAGACGGACACAATGGCATAGTCCGTTTTACTATTTAATTAATTTATTCTTATTTTATTACCTTAAAAATACGGGGTGTTACAGGTACAACTTGAACCTAGGACGTTACTGTGAAAGTTGCGCTTGAACTCCCCTCCATAAACCTCTTTCTTTCATCCTGCCTCCCTCAATTGGACGAACCATAACTTTATTATTTTTCTCTTTCTTTTAATCGCTCATCTCCTACTTTTCCATGCTAGTTTGCTCATTAGATCTCGCCCCACTATTACTCCAAGATCTAGACACAATTTCTTCTCTTCGGTCCTTTCTTAGCTCATAAAACCTATTTTCGCTATTTGACATTTCTCATGTCATTTCGATATCATCCTTAGGGAGACCATTTAGTTGGATCATAATAAGCAGAAGGTTTGTTGCTTTAGGGTTAAAATAATGGGTGCGTTTTTTAGAGGTCCCTATTAGGTTTCAAAATATAAAAAAAACTCGGTCATAAACTTATTGTAAATTTACTCCCTGTTTTCAAAAACATATAAAAAAATATAAAAAAAAATATTAAAAAACCATGTAAATTCGTATTTAATTAAAACAATTAATCGTGAAAAAAATCAGATCAAAAAAACATTAAAAACAACGTCGAAATCACGAAAAAACAGAAAATCAACGAAATGCAGTAAATTGCATCAAAACATGCATATAAGTCGATTAGTTGCATACATGTATGCATTTATTTCAAATCTGCGTCAAAACTGCAGTATAAATGCATACATGTATGCACATATTGTTAAAACATGCATCTGCCGATGCATTTGTTTAAAAACTGCATACCTACGTGCAACTTATTCACGTTTGCATGTATTTTGACATATATGCACACATGTATGCAGTTATATAGAAAAACTGCATACATGTATGCAATTTTTCAAACAGGCGTGCATAAATATATGCATGTGTATTCAAATAGTTGCATAAATGTATGCAACTATTCGTAAAAGTTGCATACATTGATGCAACTTTTTTTTTTAATTTCTGTGGACTTCCGAGAATATTTCCAGATTTTAGAATTTTTTTTTTTTTTTTTAAGTGATAGCGCCTGAAAATTTGGACAGAAAACGAAAGAGGCGAAGGTATGGAAAGTGGCAGGCGGAAGATTCCAGGCGGCAGCTAAAATAGGGGGCGGGTTTACAGAGAAAACATTAATTACAGGGATGTATTGTGAATTTAAAACTTGCAAAATAGTTGCATACATGTATGCAACTTTTGCCAATAGTTGCATACATGTATGCAAGTATTTCTGAAGCTGTTTTAGTTGAAAATGCATGCAGAAACCTGCATACATGTGTGCAACTATTTGAAATACTTGCACACAAGTATGCAAGTATTTACATGTGAAAATAAAATGTGTGCAGAAACTTGCATACATGTATGCAACTATTTTAAATACTTGCACACATGTATGCAAGTATTGCATGTAAAAATATAACAGAGAAATACTTGCACAGATGAATGCAAGTATTCCAAATATGTGCATGATTTGATGCAAATTACTGCATTTTTCGTTGTTTTCTGTATTTTTTCGATTTTGATGCATGTTTTGATTTTATTATGATCTGAATTTTTGGGCGAGTACATGTTTTATTTAAATACGAATTTACGTGATTTTTTTATATTTTTTTAATATATTTTTTATGAATTTTCGAAAAACAGGGACTAAATTTACAATAAGTTTATGACCGGATGTGAGCCTAATTAAGTTTCGTTTTAGGGATGTGTGCCTAATATTCACTAAAATAATTAGTCATAGTAGTATGATTTGCATTGATCCTTTGCTTTGAAATTTTTGAATAGGATAATTTTCTATGTTGCATCTTCCTTTTCCATATCTTATTTGGATAGATTTTGATGAAGGCAATTGTTGTTTCGAAGATGAGGATTTAGTTGACTTTGGATGGTTTTTCTAAGGAGAATCTCGATGAGATTTTAGAGGCATCCGTGTTGTATATAGGCTTGAATGATCGTTGGTTTGACCGACTTCAAAGATTTTGCAGTAGATCTTTTTTTTCTCTAAATGTCGGTTTTGGAGTTGGATAATCTTTGTCCAAACTGCCCATACGGGTATGTGACTCATTTTTTCATTATGATGGGAAGTTACTACTAGATTTGTCTCATGCTGCAGAAATTAATCTTTGCTTCAATCGATGGCATAACCATCATTTATTGTTGCATCGCCTTTAATTCAACTTGTTTTTCTCATGTACTATTTTGCAGAGTAACTTTCTGTATTTTCAACTATCCACTTTTGTCTTTTGGTAATGTTAGGTAAATCTCCATGTAAAGCAGTTTTATGATGGGTTTCTTTTGTCATTGCTTATTATCTTTTTGAAGAGATAATGAAGCGGAAAGCTCCAACAGCACCAACAGTGTTTACAAAATGAGATTGAGCATTTTGCCACCATGACATGACTAGTCAAAGGTCATGCAGATGGTTGAAGCTCCAACAACGGAGCAAGAATTCTTGTTATTTGCAGGCAATAGTTTAGATTTTCGGTGTTGTTGTCTTTGTTTTTTTTTTCCTTTCTAGCATTGGTTTCTTGGTTTTAAGGTAGTTGATGCTTATAACTATTAGTATTTGTTGTCTTAGAAAATTGCACGATGATGCAATGATACTTTTATTATTTGAAAACATTCTGTGACATTCACGTTTATCTGAAATTTGATCGGAAATGAAGTACCATTTTTCTTTATCGAAATAACAATAATTTTTTAAGAGCTAGAAAGAATAGATTTCGATGGTAGATAAATTTTAGCAAAGGACATGCTTTAGCATTGTTTCGCCATGGGACTACTACTGTTTGTTGTTTGTTCCTTTGAAGCTAAAATTTATTTTTGGGTTTTGGGTGTAGTTTCAGATTTTGCATTTTTCTGAGTAACCAACTTCCTTCTATGTTGAAATGTGACCTTAGTCGTTTAAGTTTTCACAAAATAATATTTGAAACTTTTTGCAAATGTCATTCGAAAAAAGAAATCTTTATATTTGATTTTTGGTTTGATTTGCTTTCTTTCCATATTACGTACAAATTTGATTTATGAAAAAACGTGAATTTGGGTATTTGTAACCAAATGTTACCAAATCTTATTTTTGTACGAATCTTACAACGAAAAGTAAAGCGGTACCAAAAAGAAGTGAAATATTCTAAAATTTATATGAATTTTATGCAGCGAAAATATGTTTTTGTGGAAACTACGATTTTATAGTCATGTGTAAGATGTAGGGAAGATTTATGTGGTTGGTTTTACGGTTTTTTAATGCACTAGGTGCGATGATGTGTTAAAAACATTAATAGTAATAAGGGAAAAGCTGTTTTAGCTTTGGAAACGTTGTTTCCACACTTTATCGATGACTCATGCAAGTTATTGTTTATTTCGTTCTACGTATTAGGGATTCTTTAAAGTCTCCTTTGCAGTTTACACATGGAAATTTTTGTAGTATTTTAGGGTAACTTAGGTAAAATTCCACTATATAACGGAAAATGGAAAATTTATGGGTAGTTAGGATGTTAAATTCTCCCCTTAATTCCCTTTTTTGAGCATAGGAGAAATTTCAAGGAGGCGATCTAGATGCATTGATGTGTTGGATGATGCAAAATTGGTTGTTTCGCACATGTATTCGTAATCGTATGAGGGTTTTGGATGAAAAATATTTTCAAAAAGCTACATACATGTAAAACCACCAGTATATTTCAGAACGTTTGAATATGTTTTCAAAAATGTTTTCAAAATGAAATGCGTACATATAGGAGGATTCGATTTAGAATTACTACACATACATATTTTGTGTTTATGACTCATTATGTACACAGTGTAATGTGCATGTTTGGTTGCGAAATTGGATGTACACTAATTGATTGTGTAGTATAGGATAATTAGGTGCCATCACCATGACTTAATCTTTGGCAAAATTTTGGAATGAAATTTCTTTTGAGGAGGGAAGAATGTAACACCCTGAAATTTGGCAATAGTTAAATAGTTTTAGTTAGGTCCCAAAAAATGAAATTTGAGCAAATGATGGAATCTGATCGTAAAACTTGCACCATTGCATTCGCGATGGAATTTTAGTCAACTTTCATGTTTGGAACTTTGCGAATGGTTTCCACATGAAAAAAATACGAAAGAAATAAGAAAATGATGAATAACAATTAAATAAAATATATTTAATTAGGCAACTAATGTTTCCATATATTACCCTGCCTCCCATAAGAGGTAGGTCGACCGAGGGGAGACCGACCCTGCGACCTACAGGTCGTTGCTTCTGTGGCGGCTAGGGTTTTGTATATTATAATCTATATACGAACAAACGGATTTTTTTGGAATTAAATCTAACGGTGCAGGGCCATTTCTATGCTTGTAAATAAAAGGCTAGACCCTTATTCTTTTGCTTATATTTTCTAGAGGTAGTAGCAAAGCCCTGCCATTGTCAATTCTCCTATATCTTCTAAAAATCTAAAATATAAATATAAAAAAATCGGATTAACAAAGATTGAAGATATTGAGTCTAGATTTGTGCAAAATGGTTGGTTTAATGAATAGTTAATCTTTATTAATAGTTTTCCTTCTCCTTATCCAATTCTTCTTTCAGATCTACAAATCTTAATGGGTGTATATACATACATACATACATACATACATATATATATATATCCCCTTTTTGTACAAATTGTATGTCTATAGGATTTGGAATTATATGCCTAAAAGCTATATTCATATTTGGATTTGGAATGACTTTCGAGTGAGTGGGAAATATATACATTATTAAGAATATCGTATCTATTTCATTTGTGTGGAATCTGAATATATATTCCTAAAAGTATCTGATTTGTCTTATTTGTGTTAATCTGAATTTGTGTGTATATATATATAATATGGATTAGTTTACTGTAACGACCCGAATTTTTAGGGTTTAACAAATAATTTGTTTAATTATTCTAATATATTGGTTTAATAGTTTAAATGGTTTGAATTCAAATATATTGAATTTTTAACTAATGTAAACAGTGGAATAATAAAATTTAATTTCCGAAATATCCATAATATAGTTGAATTTGCAATTCTGTATGAATTGGATAATATAAGAAATTTAACCAAGTTTAAATTCGAGTTATAATAACGAATATATTAACTTAATGATGTTTGAATGTATTAATTATAATATAATTTATATCGAGCTCGTAACGTCGTGGTAGTTCGCAATATTACATTTTTAAACTTTAAACGATTGTACAGTATCTTTTATAAATCGGATTTCTTCGAAATTTAAACCTTTAAATCTATTAGATTATATTTTTCTAATGGAAGTGAAAATTTGAGATTTCGTCTTATAGATTTTAAGTTATGTCCAAATTAATTTTTCAGAAAGTCGCTATGAAATCGTTTATTGGCCATAACGATTTATTTAATTTGATAAATCATTGGTTCCGAATTTGGACAAGATTTTCAAGACGTATTTTTAGATTAATTTACAGAATTTTTCTGTAATTTTTATTTTGGAAAAATAAGTTACTTTTCATTTGAAGTATTTTACGCCCTAAATTTGCATTTTTGGGATTTCACAAAGTAAGTTAACTTGTCTATTTTATTTTATTTTATTTTTAATAGCGGTATTTTTATTTTTGTCAATAGTAGTCCATAAACGAGTGAAATTGTGTGTAGCGGGGTAAACTGAACTTTAAATACTAAATAAAAATCTATTTTGTAATCTTATATTCAAATTAATGAATGAGTTATTCTATCACACAATAGGAACACAGACCTATACTATTGCCTAAAATAAAAACTTCATGCCTAAGTATCTATTGGGATTGTACGGTCGCAGATTTAGGAAAAATAAAACTTTTGATTTGATTAACCGACGTTAATCGTTGTTTAACGATTGTCAACCAAGGTAAGTAAATTCACTAACTCTGTTCAGTTTTAAAATGTGATAAACGTTACTTAGTATTAATAGATAATGATTGAATGTTATGTGATTATTGTTTGGACAATTTTTTTTTATAAATTGGTTGAAATTATAAATACAGCTATATATATAAAACGTTAATTGAATATTGATTCTATTTATTATAATATCTTATATTGACAGGAAATTATTGTTATTTATTGTTGTTTAACATCTGTGGATGCAAGGAAACAAGTTGGAGGGATCTAACTGGAATCTTCAACAATTATGTTGTTGTTTTTCATATATTACATTATATGATGTGACAAATACTCTATGGTTGATTATTGTGTGTTTGAGATTTTGGAATAACATTGACCCTTAATAATTGGTATTTAGATACAGTGAAAATATATAGGAAGAGAATTTGTGTTCTAAAAAGAAAAAAAAAATCTATTTTCAAAATAGAAATTGAATTTCGATTGGGCTAAAATATAATAACTCGTTTAATTATATAAAAGCGAGTAGTTGATTTATAAACAATGAGATAATTATTATTAAATAATCTGTGAATGTCAATTCAAGACAGAGTAATGGAAAAGGATATCGTTGAATTTATTGCGAGGTTTGAAATGTGAATGTGGATTGAATAAATCCATAAGGATTATAATTAGAACTCAACGAAGTCGAATGTTATAAAAATAATTTATTTTTAGAAATTATATATTATATAATTTAGAATTTGACAAGATAAATAATATTTGGTTTAAAAACCAATAATTTATAATCGAATGTGTAATCGAGTTTTATTTATAAAATGATATATAATTAAGAAGAAGCTAACTTATAAATGGAGTTTATGAAGTATGAATTTATAAAATCACTCGATAGATGGAATTTTAGGTTGTAAATGGTATTTATGATTTAAAGCGGTATTTATTTGATATAACAAGGTTGTTTTTCTATAAAAAAAAGATATTCATGATTTAAAGTGAATAATGGTTTATAAGCAGATGTTTTGAAAATTTTAAATGGTTATAAAATGAAATTGGTAGATGATTGAAAGTGATAAATTCAAAAATGAACTTAGAAATGGAGATGACCTGAAATGGTGAATTTATTCCGATATTCGAAACATTAATAGAATATAGTCTATTCGAAAGAGAGTTATACATTAAAATTCGATTATATCGAATTTGGGAAGGTACTACTAACTTTTGTTTTTATCAAGATTTATTTATTTATCTGTTTATTTATTCAAATTAATGAATAAGAGTTACATTTTAAAGTTAATATTTTCGAAGTAGGGATTACAAGGCTATCATTATAATAAATAATTTCCAGTAAAGAAGTGGATTCGTAAACTAAATCCGAGAGTCGAGTAATGATTTGATAAGAAATATAAACTAACTGGAAATTCGTCGAGTTGAATAGTTCCTTGAGTGTTGATCTGATGTTGGTTTTGGCCTTCGAGGTCAATACTTAGGGAGTTTTCTCTTACTTGTTTACGGTTAAGGCCTGATGCACGTGGAAGGATAGTGATGCGTGAATATAAGAAATGGAAATGTTTTCAAATGGACAAGTTTTCCGAGAATCGTGAGAGGCTAACAAGTTGGAGAAATATTTGGGTAAAAATGTTAAAGATAAATTGGGAAATGAATAATTTAATGATAGAATGATTTAAAGGGGATCAGTTTTGTTTAGTTAGTAGAATTTCTATTTGGAAATAAGATCGTTGTTTGTCTAGATGTTTTCCTTTGATAGTTAAATAATCGATTATCAATGTTTTTGACCATTTTTTCGTTGTCAATACGGAGAGACCGAGATCAGGTTTATTATCTGAAACCCGCTCTGTATGGGAATTAACGTTGTGAATCAAATACGATGGAGATAAATGAAGACAGAGTTTATGCAAGGGCTATTCTAGAAATCCTAGGTAGAATTTTCCTAAGATGGATTTAAAAATTGTGCCTTCGGTTTATCCAGTCCCAAGACAACTTGTATGGACGAATGTCCGACAGAGTATACCTAATAGATCACTTAAGTTGGTCTCTTCAAACATATTTATGTTGGTGGTGGAGGAATTCATTTATCTTGGCTTTATTCCCATGGTATTTTTGAGGAAATCAATTTTTGATTTGGAAGGTTTGATGATGAGGCATTCAAAGCAAATAGTGGACAGATGCTCCAAAAGATACATTCTGACCTCAAACCTCATCAACTGAGAAATGACAAAAATAAGACAAGCAACATGGCTAAGTGGGTCGCTACCAATTATGGTATGTTTTCGCCATCTAGAGAATATTCATTTTTGTTCTTCTTTAGCTTCTATATCTCTCGGGAACAGTTATATCGGTATATAAACTGTAAGGTGACAATATATTTGAAAAATCCAAGCGAAATGAATGGCAAGTCATGTGTGGCCGAGTTGCAAGATGTTCTTGTTGAACTCCAGTGTATCCCCTCTAGAGTACACTGATTGGATGGTGGTTCCATACCTTGTCATAATGGGAAATCCATTCTCCAATAAGAGCCTGCAATTTTGATTGTATACTATGTATGTAGAGCGTGATATGCAAACGTTCTGTTGGATTTCTATTTACTTATATTAGACACTATGATAATATCAGAATAATATTGTATTAAAAGAATGTTTTGGGTTATCTAAGGTAAAAGCCATCAATATTTAGGTGTGGATCGATCTTACAATTATCTTTTCTTTGAAAAAGATTTTTAAAAGTTAAACCAAGTGGTTGGAGTTTACTCACACCAGACTCATGACTGACCCAAAGTTTATTTTGTTTTGTTTTACCTTGAGCTCTTGGGGGCCCAAATTTGTACAGGAAGTCAAGTAGTAGGGATTTTTACAAATAATTGGAAGAGCTTGGAGTAGGAGGCATCAACGTTAGTTACATATAGAGTTTATTTCCGCTATGATGTCATGCGTTATACTCTGATAGTGGTATGTATATACAGTTACAATTTTGTATTTCAAAAGTTGTTATATAATATATTCTATTCATTCCGTTGTGAGATGCGTGTTTACTCTGATTCTGTTCTATTGTGTTCTTCTGCTTCTATTCTAACTTTCTTTCTTTCTATTCCTCACCCTCTAACTTTTTTCTATCAATGATCGAGTATTTCCGATGCTTGAATAATCGATATGGTGTTTTATGTCGATTTTCAAGGTCGAAAATCCTTGGGTAGTTATATAGACCTTTCAGTTATAGTATTCTTTTCTTTTCCCACAATTCTTTTAAGTAGTTTATGGTTAATGTAAACGCCCTAAATCTAGAAATTAGTATCTGTAAGTTGTTAGATTTGTGATGTTATTATTCTAGATTTACAGGATTTAGGTGTAAAGATATAATTTTTGTATTTTATTGGTTTAGAATTCTGTTTGTGTTTGGTATTGTTTAGGTTTTTACTTGATTGTACTAAATTTTCCCTTTTTCTCTTTTTGAATAAAAAGGAATTATTTGAAATGTATATTAAATATAAACAAACCATATGGAAAGAGATTGGTATATTCACGTATTTTGTACATAATTAACATCATCTATACCAAAAAAAAATTACCTATTTCTTGTGATATAAATATGTCAGTATTCCCTCTTTTGAATAGTTTAGGCAAAAAATTAATTACAGTAAATAATTTTTTCTATGAGATTTTGAATTTCAATAAGATTAAATACTAAAGTTCTAGTCGTTAGTTTGGACTAGAATGTGAATAATAATAAAACATAATTATTAACTACGCAAATATCGAGATAAAACATATATATAGTTATATTATAGGATGCGTTTTTTACAGGTCCCTATTAACATTTTAAATTAGGCTCAGGTCCAGTCATAAACTTATTATAAATTTAGTCCCTATTTTTCGAAAATACACTAAAAAAATAAAAACAAAAAAAATAAAAATCATGGAAATTCATAATTAATTAAAACAATTAATCATGAAAAATTCAGGTGGAGAAAACATTAAAAACAACGTAAAAATCAAAAATTAAACAAAAACAACGAAATGTAGTAAAATGGTTCAAAAGATGCATATAATTCAATTAGTTGCATACGTGTATGCATCTATTTCAATTCTGCTTCAAAACTGCATTATAAACGCATACATGTATGCACATGTTGTAAATGCATTCATCTACCCATGCATTTATTTGAAAACAGCATACGTAAGTGCAACTTTTTCAGTTTTGCACATATTTTGTCATATATGCACACATGTATGCAGTTATATAGGAAAACTGCATATATGCATGCAGTTATTCAAGAGGCGTGCGTACATATGTGCACGTGTATTCAAAAGTTGCACATATGTATACGACTATAGGCAATAGTTGCACACATATATGCAACTAGTTTTTTCTTTGCGTGGACTTCTAGGATTATTTTTAGATTTTAGAAAAAAAAATTACTTGGTAGCGCATTTTTTTTGCCAGAAATATGTAGAAGGTGTAGTGTTTGAAGTGGAAAGGTGGAAGTCCCTGGAAAGGAGGATGCGCAAGTGAAAATAGAGGGCGGGATTGAAAATGAAACATAACAGGGATGTGGCGTGTATTTCAATAAGTTTTAGGGACTTGAGCCATATTTTCACTATATTATAACCTTACCCGTCTGAAACCTACGTGAATATCGCCTTTGTTAAATAATTTATGTTGTGTGTTTGAATTTGAATGGTTTCCATTTTTGATGGGAATATAAATGAAGAGATTTCTCATAATTAATGGATATGAATATTTGTAACCATTATGTTGATAGTGATAAACAAGGAGTAAATTGCTATAATTAGAGGGTTACAAATAAAGGAATAAATATTTTAATCATGAATGTTGCAGGGAAATAAATCGATAGGTAATAAATTTTAAATTGATACAATTTAAAATAAATAGGAATAAATGTTGTGACTCCAGCTTAGGAAATCAATATAATAAGCTTATATATACATACATATATAATAACTAGTATAAATTAAATAAACATAGTAATATTTGGGAAATACAACAATTAGAATTAGGGTAATTAAATGGGAACGATATACATGACATTTAATAGGTTGTCTGTTGCCTTAGGAAACATGACCATTAAGGTCATTAATGGCACATGGAAATTATGGAATTAGATTGATTAAATGTCCATTTCCTTAAGAAAGATGGTTGTTAGGATCATTAATGACATGCGATCATTATAATAAGAAATTGGATTAAAGGGAATTTAATGGGAATTTGGGGAATTAATGACCGTAGTAAGTCTAATAAGGAAACAAATAAATACCATAGGATAGGAAGTAACATGAAAGTATACTTATCTTATAAAATACTAGAAACAATACCTTAAATAAAAATAAGGATTGGACTTAGTAGGTTAGTGATGAGAGGCTAGTTTCCTTATTCGATAGAAGTTTGCACTTTCCATAATATGATATATCTACAACTGATGTGAGATATCATTAACTGTAGGAATCCGTGATGATAAATTATTGTAACGTGAATTGTCCTAAATGTTTACGTCAAGTGCGAGGTATAAAATGGTTATAGGGCCTCCCTCCTAAAAGAAGAAACCAAAAATGAAATAATTCTTAGTGTAGCCTACTTTGGGATTAGAGATATTAAGTGATTGGACTGTGATTCCCTTAAGATGGAGTCATAAGTTCCGACCTTAAAAGGTATTAAGTGGCTAGATAGCTCACCTCCCTATAAATAAAAAGTATTAAATAGCTAATTGGGTATGAGATCGGTAACGTCCACGATAGTCCGCATCCTATAGGTAGTAAGTGAACGGGCTAAAGTCTGTCTTGGGATAAGATATTAAATATCAATAAAACTACCTATCATGCGGGAAGTACTAAGTGACCAGGGGATTATCCAATAAGGCTAGCTAGGTAATAACACAGGGTTCCGTCCGGGGAAGGTCATAAATGACGAATAGTGTTCTACCTAGCATGTAGGTAATAAGTGACTACTTACTATCTCTCGCCTTATGTGAGGTTTTGGAATATGCATGAATGAAAAAAAACTTAAAATTAGTAGGACTTAGTAGCTAGTCTTCTCTAATTTATATTAGGATATAGTAAACCCCTAGTAAGGTATTAAGTGATCAATGGATTTGCTTTTGGCCTTAAGTGATCAAACGTATCCACCCTTACGTTATATTATTAGTGAGGCCATAAGTGGCTATATAGAAATAATAAACCTCAAATTTTAAGGGTATTGAGTATTTGGAGAGGTCACCTCTAAGTTTTGGTGTTTGTTTGAATAGTGGTTTAAAGTCTTCATACTTATGCATAGAAGTTCTATCTCACTATATTGTGATAATGTGATCTTTGGGGAAGTGCTTCCTTGGGATGGTAGTTAATCATCGATCATAATCTTTACAAGGTTAGGTTAGAATTACTAGTCTTGTTAGACATATGATTCGAGTGGAACCAAATGGGTTGTATTAGTGCATTATAAACAGTATTATACATTTTCTGCTCACCAGGATTTGTTTTGCTGACCCCTTACTCGTAGCAACTCCCAGGTTTATCTTGGGGAAGACAAGTCTTTGCAAGTATTCAAGTTTGGTTTTATGTCCTTATTCTCTCATGCTCGGTATCATGTGGCGATTTTCCCTTAAGGTAGTTCCCCTAGTCGATACTTATTATTCTATCTTATTTCGACTGTGAGTTAGTTTTATTGCACTCTGATATGCTCATGTTCATTATTTGCAAGTACCAGATTTATACTCTCCATTCTTGGATGAGTTTAAGTTTTTATTTTTGTTGAAATTCAGACTGATGAAAGTATGGGGTGTAACAAGTCATGTTTTAACTTTCTAGTGCTATTACCTTCACCAACAAGCACTAAGGAAAAAATGAGCACCATGTTATATAATTTGACCCATCCAGTGATCGTTGAGCATTTACTGAACTATGTTAGTATCAAAAAATCATTTTATTTTTTCTAGTATTGTATTTCTTATAAATTTCAATATTGGATTTTATGTATCAGCTTTACCATTTGTATGTTATCTGAATTTAGCTGTAACTTTTTTAGTGTCAATTTTGAGTTATCAGTTGCAGTTTTTAGTATCAGTTTCTGAGTTAATAGTTAAACAAATTTGTTTTAATGTTTTTTAAATGATTATTTACGTGTTTTTCCCCTTAACCGCGAGTATAGTTTGTCTTGAAAATTTGGATAACTTGAAACTGTGATGCTGCTATAATATACTAATTTAAACAAGCATAATCTTAATATTATGTAATTTATGGTGTTGCCATTGTGAATTTTTAAAAGGATAAACCTTTTGATAAGTTTGCTGATTTTATACAAAACAAAAAGAAGGAGTTGCATATTCTCAGAGGAAAATCCAATTTGTATTCCTAAATTTTCTTTTCATACATCAAGATCCTTTTAAAGGAATAATAGACAAAAATACCCTTATTTTGTTAAAATAATAAATAAAATGCTCTAATTATTTTATTTTTTATTTCTTAAGACATTAAAACGACAATTAACTTGAAAAAAAATATTCTAAATCAAACTCTTTTTATGTAGGAAGAAGAAATATTGATTTAGTGATAAAATCAATAGAAGATTATATATTTGGAGTAAAAATAGAAAAGAGTTAAAATTTGGAGAAGAAATTGAAAAAAGGATTTAAAAAATTAAATGTGTTTCTTCTTTTCCTTGGCGTGGGGAGAGGTGTTTTTGAATTCGTAATGAACATAATCTCGATGCACGGTATATAAAAGAATTGTGCAGAAAGCCTATTAAGATTTTAAATTTTTCCTTCATAGCTTTCTATTAGGAAATTATTTTTATCTCATACTTATTTCAGTAAGCAATATTATTTTTATACGGTTTGTATGAATACTCTAAAAGAGAAGAAAAATGATATTTTAGATGACTGAAAGTATTAAATGGTAAAACTGGAAATTGTAGGGTGCATGTAAAGAATAATGAGCTGTATAAAGATTTGTGCAAAATTTGGGTGTTTGTAAAGAAAACTAAGGTTTATGGATAGAAATAGTCATTTTTAAAATAAACAAAATAGATGCGGTGTATGGAGGCAACATTGATTCAATAAGCGTAGTTGACAAGCTGTTGTTAATACATGAATTTACTGAGATTTATACTTGGGTCTGTTTTTTTTTTTTTTTTTGTTATTTAATGTAATTCAATTTGATTTTGTTATCATGTTGGTCCAACATATATTAAAATATATATTGATTTGCTCCTTACTGAACTTGGTTATAAATTTTCTCTTTTAATTTACTACTATACATTGAGATTATATAGGTGGCATGTATTATTTGCTGTCTCCTACCATTTTTTGATATTATTTGGGTCAATTTTAGGCATGAAAAAAATATAGTATCAAATTTTTGGATGGTATTAGCATTAGTTTTAGATATTATGAATTAGGATATCAGTTTTATATGTCTTTAATATCAGTTTCATGTACACCTGATACTAACCATGATTGCATTTTTAGGATCTTGACCATACTCTTGATTACAAAACATAAAGACATGCCTGCAGACATCATGATTAAGAAGAAGGTAAAATGGTGTAGATGTGAAGTGGTAGACCTAGAAATTATAGATATTGAGTTTGCCTTTTCTCTCTTAGCCTTACTTCAATTTGTGATATTTTGAGATAACCCTAACGATGAATATTGGGTTATTTTTATAGGCAAAGAGGGACCAAAATCCACTAAAGATATAATCTCAACTTTTCATCGAGGTTGATCATTAACAGATAATATATTTATTTTAATAAGCCAAGGTCATTACTTGCTATCAAAATATCATCAACATATGGAACCAGAAATGCAAACTTACTCCCACCAATCTTCAGGTATATGCATTGGTCAACCATGTTTTCAGTGAACTCAAAGGTAGGAATGGTACCATGAAACTTAACATACCATTGTCTAGAAGCTTGCTTTAGTCCATATATCATTTTTTTAACAAACATGCCATGTTTTCTTGTCCATCTATAATGAAGCCTTCTGGCTGAGCCATATAAACTTCTTCTTCTAAACTCCCATTTATAAAAGTCATTCTCACATCCATTTGATGTTACTCTAAGTCAAAATGAGTTACTAAAGATATAATGAAATGTAGAGAATCCTCCTTTGAAAATGGAGAGAATATCTCATTATAATCAGTGCCCTCTTTTTGGTGGAACCCTTTAGCCACAAGTATAGCTTTATGTCATTCGATTTTTACCTAGATAGTCACGTTTAGCCTTATAGACCCACTTACAACCAAGTTTCTTATGTCGTTCTGGTAAAACGACCATCTCCCAAACTTTATTTATGGCCATAGATTTCATCTCTTTAAACATGGCATCAATCCATTTCTCAGCATCTTCACTTTTCATAGCTTGTGAATTTATAGCTCGATCTTTTTCCAACCCATGTTAAATCCACACTCTTGCTAGTACAACACATAATCATCTGAAATAGCTGGTCTTCATGGTCTTATGGACCTCCTTAATGCAAACTCAAGTGATGCATTTACATTCGGTTCAATGGTGACAAACTCATGATGAAGTGCATGATTATTGACAATCGATTCTACATTATTAGCTGGGCCAACGACATTTGGTAGAACAATGTTAGTTGAAGTTCTGGGTAAAGGAATTGGTATTGGCACCGGAACCTCTCAAATGATCACTTCTCTTGATCGCTTCCACTGACTTCTCCATTCTTAATGAATTTAGCATTACCGATTTCTACAATCTGGTACCATGATTAGGACAGTACAACTTATACCCTTTTGATCTTTTCTGGTACCCAATAAAAAACCCATTGATGGTTTTTGGATCGAGTTTCTTCGCATGTGGACTATAAATATGTGCCTCTGCTGGACATCCCCAAGCACCTCAATGCCTCAAAATGGGTTCTGATCCTTTCCAGACCTATTAAAATAAAGATATAATTCAATAAAATAAAGATATTATCTATTAATGATCAACCTAGATGAATGGTTGAGATACATCTTTAGTGGATTTTGGCCCTTCTCTCCGCCTGTAAATATAACCCAATATTCATCCTTAGGGTTATCTCGAAATATCGCAAACTAAAGTAAGGCTAAGTGAGAGAAGTCAAACTCTAGATTTATAATCTCTAGACTACAACTTACACGTCTACACCCTTTTACCTTCTTCTTAATCATGGTGTCTATAGGAATGAATTTATGTTTTGTAATTAAGAGTATGATCAAGATGCTAAAAATGTAATCATGGTTAATATTAAGTTTACATGTTGTTGCATGGTCTTGTACCATCATAACAGACAGTAGTTAGTTCAACCGTGAGTTACCCAGCAATAGCATTGTTGTCAGGCTTAAAGCGCTCGGTGATTATCTGTAAGTATTCCTTAGTGGTTAAAGTTTCACTTTTAGGAATGGAAGACTTAATGTTGGTTGCAGTGGTTAGACGCAGGAATTTTAGGCACAGTTTATTGGCTTTAGTCCATGAAATATGGGAAAGTTTCTCATCCTCTGTGGACGCAGCCGTAAGATCAGTTGATTTGTCCATAGTCAAACCCAAGTCTATCTCTAGCTAGTACACCCAAGTAGAACTCAACATTCTATTTCCACTCATTATAATTGTAACACCCTGAATTTTAATAAAAAATAATTAAATAAAAAAGGGTAAAAAAAATAAATATTAATTAGAATAAACTTAGAATTAGACCAAAGGATTAGCACCATCGGGTCCATTGTAATTTTTTGATTAAAATGGACACCTGGTTAGCTAAAATCAAAGTTAAATTGAGTTAATTATGAATAAAAGAAGTTAACCAAAAATTAAGAAAGTAAAATATATATATATATATTAAACAAATGATCACTTGGGTGACACACTCCCACTTAGGTCGACATTATGTCGAACCAAGCCAAGTTGGGTCGACCCTGGGTCGGCACGGGTGGGTCAACCCATGGTGCAGAAATGATGTGCCTTGGAGCGCATGTTGGCAGTGGACGATTTATTTCGTTTCAACATTATTTTGGCTGAGGTGGCATTGTTATATTTGTTTATTTTGAACCAAAGGCTGATGTGGCGCTTTCTGATAGGTCCAATGACATGGCTTGCCTAATCTAATTCGAAAATTGGACGGCTGAGGGTATTCAGTGAACCCTATAAATAGACTAGCAGAGTCTCTCTCATTTCTTCACATCCATTCCCTCTTCTTCTTCCTAGGCCTATCCTCAAAATTAGGAAGGGCCAAATAATCAAACTTTTTATCAAGATAAAGAAGTTCTATACTTTTAAATATTTATTTTTATTAATACTTTTGGAGGAGGAGGTTCTGCTATATTAGAGAAAGGCCAAGGGCGAAGCTTTCTTCACCAGATCTGTGAGTTTTTGTGTAATTTTTAGATTAGTAAAATTGTATAGAGAATTTTAGATAGTTAAATACTTTTAAGTTTGTAAGATTAATGTTTACAGTTATTTTTAGTATTTATATGTTTAGTTTTTCTGTAAAGTTACTGTAACTTATTTACTGTCTGTTCTTTTTTAGTTATTTACTGTTTATAGGTAATTCTCCTTCTTTGATCCCTTTTTTTATAGTCTTATTTACATTTATGCTTATCCCCTATTTTATTTGTTTATTTATTTTTGAGTTTAGGCCTTACGAGTAGCCAAGACCATTTCCCTTTTATTTTAGCGCTGAGCCTAGGCCTGAAGAGAGCCTAGGCCTTTATCGTTATTTTTGCGTTAAATTGGAATAACATTAGAATTGAATAAAAAGGGATTTTTGGGCATGTTGGAACTGATTACGTATTATAATTATAATTGAACTGTAAATTAGGGATAAACCTTAACATTTAATTGGAGAACATGTAAACTAGAATAGGACTAACTTAGTTGGACGCTAAGTAACGTGGGGTTGGGTTGTGTAAAAAGATAAACATGAATTAGAAATGTTTAATACAACCTAGGATTACAACATGAGGTTATATTGGGGCTTATTAATAAACATAAATTGTGTTAATTTAAATTAAAGATGAAATTAATAAGCTAAGATAGTGGAGTCCGTTCCGGCAGCACGGCGGTTGATTGGGGAAAATAAGTGGCTCGTGGGTCCTGCAGCGTGGGGATGGTTAGGGAAAATATGAGGCCAAATAAAATAATCAAATTGTTGTGGGAGTCTATTTCATTAGCATGGGGTGGACTGGGGAAAATACGTGGCTCGTAGGTCCGTACTGACAGCGTGGGGCTGACTGGGGAAAATAAGAGGCCTAATAAAATGATAAAATTCCTAATTTAGGTCTGTTCCAGAAGCATAGGGATGATTGGTGAAACTAAGTGGTTTAATAGAATAAATGGGGACCAAGTCTGAGGGTGACTTATGTCAATTGCATATCTGGTTGGGGCCCCGTATTAGGCATTATCCCTTTTGTCACCTATAAAGGTCTCACATTAGGTAGAGGCAAGGGCATGGTCCAAACGAGATGGCTACGGGCGCATTCCAGCGGGACAATGAGCGTGCAATGTGCTGATTGGGGAAGATAAGCCATTGTAACATCTATGATTAACAACTTTGTCCTTTTAGTTGATGGGTTCAGGATTGATAACCATGAATTCCATAGCTTTCATAGGTTGTCATATAGTGGCTATAGGGGATGATCGATAGGTAGAAATTAGGTGAAGCCTAATTATGACATCTTGGTAAGTTGTTGTAGAGAATTTGGATATGAATGAGAAGCCAATCTTTAGTTTTGCTTAACTTTGCTTACAACTTTTATACATTTATGTCTTATGTGCTTAAAACTATTCATCTGTTTATGCTTCCTTATTTTATGCTCATGTTATAAATTATTAGAACTCATCAAACATATGTCTGGCCTAATTTATTTTCTCTTTCTCTCTTCTTTCCCCCTAAGGTTCGCAGGGTGGAGTGTCTCAGCAGTGATTCTTAACTTTTCTGTTCAGCTTTGATTCAGACTCATGTATTGGTTCATTTCTCATTTTCTGGTTATTGTATTGTCATATAAGAGGGATGGTTTTACTTATGTACTCTGATATTTTGGTTTTTCCGCAAGACCATATATGTTGATGAATGTTGGCATCTATGAAATGTAATAAGCATTGTGATTTGACTTGCTCTATTAAATGATGTTTTAAAGTTTCCGTTGTGTTTTATATTTCTGTCTTGTGAATTTTAGTCTCTGTGTTGTTACTTTATACCTAAGCGGTTCATAAACCCTAACACATCCTCATATGAGTGACGTTAAAGGGTGTGGGGTGTTTCATTTGGTATTAGAGCCTAAGGTTACAAGATCAAAGAAAAGTTTTTATGAAGTTTTTTCATAAGTAAAGTATTTTCAAGTAAAACTTGTTTTTGGAAAATTCCCTTCAAGTCAATTATAATATTCCCTTGATTCCATTTTGAGTCCTTGTCACTTTCTTTTCAGCACGTCTTGGGCTCCCAACTTTCCAGAGGGGTTTCCCATTCCTCCATGGCTACGTAGATATGCTGAATCTATGGCGCCTACCAAGGGACAAGGAAATGCCCTCACCTTCAGGTATAGCCACGGTAGTTCCACCCAAATCCAACGGGTAATTTCTCTATGCTCTGTAAGGATTTATTTTTCTCCTGTAGGCAGCAAGCCATTTCTTGGATCTGAGAGTTTTGTTGATACTCGTAATTGGCTTAGAGAGATTGAACGTGTATTTGGATTATTAAAGCTTGACGACATGAGGAGGATTCAGTTGGTCGCTTGACAATAGAAAGGAGAGGCTTCATATTGGTGGGAATGGTCGAGGCAGAGCAGGCCACGAGGACATTGAATTATTTTAAGGATAAGTTCAAGAAGTTCTTGTAGTAAGCTGAAGAAGGGATGCAGTTGGAGAGATTCTTAAGTCTGAGAATGGGTGATATGTCGGTTAAGGAGTATGCGATAGCTTCAATGAGTTGGCAAGATTTGGCTTGGGTCTGGTTAATATTGCACCAAAGAAGGCTTTGAGGTTTGCGAGGGGACCGAGCCAACCCCTCCAAGTGTTATCATTTAAACATATTCCAATAGGTGTGAATTTTGAGGCTTTAGTGGAGATGGATCTTATGCACAGTGATGGAAAGGAGAGAACTCAGGAGGCTAAGACTGAGGTGGCCAAAGCAGGTTTTGGGAAGAAAAGGTGGTGGCCCAAGGAAGGTGATAAGAAAAAGGGAGAGAAACCGGACAAAGCACAAATCAAGAAGGAAGTCAAGTGTCATGGATATGGTATGATAGGGCACTTCATCAGCGATTACAAGAAGATAACTAAGAGGATGCTTTCTTTCAGTGCAGACAAATAGGATATTATGGCAGGTAGTAACCTTAGAAGGAGGGTTAGGGAGCATGTTCATCCGGAGCACAGGTTCATGCACTTGAAGAGACTTAGACTAGTCAAAGCGATCAGGACAGAGGTAAAAAGGATAGAGTAGAAGGTTTGATTTCTCTTTTTGACTTTCCCATTACGACCTTGCTCGATTCCGGTGCTTCTCATTCTGTTATATAAAGTTCCATTCTTGATAGTCTACTTCTTGATACTTATTTAGTTTCTGATCCAGCAGTTGTCTCAAACCCTGCTAACCTATCTATGACATGAAGGGATACGGGGATGTATATTCTTGGCATCGAGTTTTAGTGTGATGCATATGTACTGGGTTTTATGGGGTACATGCTTATTCTAGGGATGGATTGGTTGGTCATGTATGATGCCATCCTTGACTGTAAGAGGAGAGTTGTTAGACTTTTAACGTGCCATGGTAGGACTCTCGAGATTTCTTCCAACCTGTGGGGGTCATTTATGCTTAGTTTCTTAGATTTCATAGATGCTTCTACATATGATCTTAGTTTGGTGCCCATAGTTAAAAACTTTCCGGACGTGTCTGAGGAGGTGAAAGGGTTGCCTCCGAGCCATGAGATTGATTTCTGAATATACTTGGTGGAGAATGCTAAGTCTGTTGCAATGCCAATGTGCCACATGGCTCCGAGGGAGAGGAAGGAGCTTAGTAAGCAAGTGGGTGAGTTGTTCTAAAAAGGTTTTATTAGGTGGAGTATTTCTAAGTGGGCAGCACCAGTCATATTCATGACTAAAAAGGACGACTCTCTCCGTTTATGTGTGGATTACAGAGAATTAAACAAGCTCATAAAGAAGAATAGACACCCACTCCTATGGTTAGATGAATTGTTTAACCAGTTGGTAGACATTTTGATTTTCTCACAATTGGTTTTGGCTATCGGGTTTTCATCATCTTAGGGAGGCGGACGATTGCATAAATAAGACTGCCTTTAGGACTCCAAATGGATTATTTGAGTGGCTGGTTTTATTTGTTGGGCTAACCAATGCATCAACATATATTGTGGATTTAACAAGGTAGGTGTTTAGGGAGTTCCTAAACAAGTTCGTGGTGTTGTTTGTTAATGATATCTTAGTGTTCTCGAGGAGCGAGGAGGATCACGCCTTGCACTTAGGAGAGATCCTCCGTACTCTTCGTGCACATCAGCTAAAGTTTTCTAAATGTCACTTTTGGTGGAACAAGGTGAGGTTCTTGGGGCATGCTGTCTCTAGTGATGGTATAGTAGTGGATGCCGCTAAGATTGTCTCTGTTTGGGATTGGAAAGCCCCCAGGAACGAGACAGAGGTGAGAAGCTTTCTAGGTTTTGCAGGTTAGTATCGGAAGTTTATTAAGGATTTTGCATTGACCTGAGCTCCGCTTACCCACCTTACGAAGAAATACCTAGTATTTTCCTGGGATGTGGATTATAAGGATGCATACTTAAGATCGAAGAAGACTCTCACTTCAGCTCCAGTATTGACTCTTCTTGATGCAAGAGGGTAGGGTTGTCTGCTAAGGGAGTAGGCAGTTGGGGGTACATGAGAGGAATTACCCCCACCCATGATTCGGTGCTAACAGCGATAGTGTTTGCGCTTAAGTCTTGGGGACATTATTTATTAGGTGAGAGGTTTATGCTATATACATATCATAAGTCTCTCAAGTACTCATTCTCGCAAATGGATCTTAATTTGCGATAGTAGCGTTAGATAAAGTTTCCTGCGTCTTATGACTTTGACATAGCATATACCTAGGAAAGGGAAATGTAGTGTCAGATGCATTGAGTAGACAAAAAATGACTTTGAGTCGTTCTTTGTAGAGCTGTAGAGTTTGGAGTTTATCTCGTCGTTTGATATTAGACCATCTATGGATTATGCATCAGGATAATTAGCATCATTGGAGGTACGACCTAATCTCTTAGAGCTCATTGGATCCAGTCAGTGCGTGGATCAATAACTAGCAGATATCATGGATCGGCTTAATAGAGGAGAGACATCTGGTCACTTTGCTAGGTATTTTGTGGATGAGAGGGGGGTGGATACTTCATGATGGGAGATTATGTGTTCCTCGAGTTGATGGCTCATTGAGATCGATTTTGGAGGAGGCTCATCATTTTCGGATGACCATCCATCTAAGAGGCGATAAGACATATAGAGACATAAGGAGGGTTTTTGTAACACCCCAAAATTTAATACAATATAACCATACTATAAGGACAATAAAATGAATATTATATAATTAAATACTCAGAATTAAGTAAAATAGACTTTATCGTTGCGTTCATCTCAGAATTCTGGTTTAGATAGACCGAAAGTTTGTGTAAATCAGATAACGTATGAAGAAGTAATGAACCTAAGAAGTTTGTATATAAATATGTAAGAAGATTATATATGAATAAATTCAAATAAGTTCAAACTGATAAATCTGCGCAGGAAGCAACGGTCATGGGGCGACCCATACCCTTCTTGGGTCGATGCTTGGGTCGACCCATGGATAAGTGGGTCGACCCAAGGATAAGTAGGTCGACCCAAGGATAAGTGGGTCGACCCAGTATGTCGGTGGGTCGACCCACCTGTATGCAGGCTCGATTCTGAGTTCTGCACTTGGACTATTTTTAATTCTAGATTTTTTCGCTAACTCAGCATTATGGGTATGGCTAAGATTGAAAACCCAATATCTACCAATGGTTTATTGTCCTAGGTAGTCTATATAAAGGCATGCGACTTCATTTGTTCAACACACAAAATCATTCTTCCTCCTTCCTACAAACCCTTTTCTGAGATTAATATAACATAGAACTACCGAGGTGCTGCCCAAATATAAAATGGCAAGGACAATTCAGACTACTCTACAGCAATAAAAAGATAGAAGCGGACTTTTCTACAATGATATATATAAAGAGAGATATTCTATTTTTCACCAAGCACGCTGTGAGTTTCATGTTATTTTCAGATTTGATACCTAGGAATATATCATGACAGTAAATAAAAGTGGATCTAGAACATACAATACCTATAAGTTATACCTTTTCTTTTACTTTTATTCATTTATGCCTTTGTTACAGTAATATATGTTCAATCTTCCTTTTTCCTATTTATGCTATTTTAGTTTGTTTTCGGCCTTGCCTATATGCCTATTTTATACAATTTGATTTGGTTCTATTCTTCTCCTTTTATTTTTCCTTTTTTTTACGCTAAGCCTAGGCCATTGAAAGCCTAGGTCATTTCCGATTTAAGATTGCATATAGTTAAAATTGGGATAATAAGAAATGACATGAAAAATGAGAATATGTGCATATTATAAATTGAGGACTTTATGACTGTAATTTGCGGAAGGGATGATACACATATACTTGTACTTGCTGTAATTTGGGAGTATAATAAAAGGGGATAATATGCACAAACTTGTACATGACGTAATTTGGGAAAATAATTGGAAGAAATAGTATGTATATATATATATATATATATCAACATGTTAGATTTGACTTAATACAAACATTAAGTAAAAGACATGTTAAAATAATGTAAGTACAAGTTGTAGTTTAGGTAAACTGAATTACTACAATAATTATATATATCTGGGAAGGTGCTTGTTTTGGGAAAGGGTTTTACACACATAATAACATGTAATAATACAACCATGTTTATTAATGTACGTAAACCTGTTAAGTTAAAATTATTATTAATAAGCTAAGAGGTCCCTCATTTTGCCGTTGTATCCGGTTTTGGGGACTCTTAAATCCTAGTTACTTGGTGAACAAGCTTAGGGGGTTTGGCTTTTGTCAATCTTGATGTGTGGAACACATATCAGTCAGTGCCCATGTTGGTATTTTATTAGAGGGCCTCGCACTGGGTAAGGGCCAGAGCGCGCTTCACCGAACTGGATAGCTAGAGGTTCAGAAGAGGAAGGTGGGTAAGGGCGCGTTCCGGCGGAGTCATGAGCGTGCATGGGTCTGATTAGGGAAACTAAGCCGTTGTAACACTAGTAAATATGTAACGACCCGGAATTATGGGGCCAATATAAAATTTTTATTTTAGAAATTTTAATGGGTTTTTAATATTTAAAATGATTTACTTAAAATAATAACGACTAAAAATTTATTTTAAAACGAATAAATTTAATTTAATTGTAAAAGGAGTTAGAAATGGCGCGGTAGTTCGAAAATTCGATTTCAAACTTTAATTGAATGTACAGGATTCAAAATAAATCGGATTTCAGTAAAACCAAAAATATTTAAATCTGTTTAATCATATCTTTCTATCGAATTTGAAAAACTGAAATTTCACTTTAAAAATAATAAGTTATGTCCAGTTTAAAACTTAGAAAAGTCGCTGTAGAATTTATATATATATATATATATATATATATATATGAATATGAATATAATATATAACCCTTAAAAATAGTCATTTTTTAAACGACCTCGGTTTTCGACGAAACCGCTTTTGTTGGAACCGGAATGTCAAATTATTGCTAGGTTTCAATTTTCATAATTTTTCGAATTAATATGTGAGTATGGCAAAAGAAAATGTGTTTTGACTGTTTTAGTTAAATTTAATCGACTTGAAAAAGGCCATTTTTCAAACGGTCTCAGAATTCGACAAAATTAGTCTTGTTAGAACCGTATTGTAAAAACATAGCTGGAAATAATTTTTCTGTAATTTTTAGAGTCCATATGTGGCCCTGGTGAATTAAATTGTCCGTTCAAATTAAATAAATAAATAAATGTTTTATATTTTAATTTAAAGAAAAACATATCATAACAGCCGAATTGGGTTACGAAACATATTTCATTGTGTCCGGAATGGGGGTATTTGGCTAGGGGGACACTCGTTGAGTTTAATTTGGAGTTCAGGACGATACACTAATAATTCTTGAATTAACAAATTAAATAAATAAGAAAATACGCGTATAAATACGCTATACCATACGAACCCTAATTCCTATTTCTTCCAGCCGCCATATTCATCAAACAATGGCCAAGAAGCTCTCGACTTCCCCTCCTTCATTCTCTCAATCCGTTCATTAAAATTTAAAAATTCAAAAAGGGAATTGAAGCTCTTCGTGCGCTCTTTCCATCCATATGGGTTGCGCCACCCATCGCTGATCATCCTCCTCGATTTTGGCGTTGGAACCTCCGCCATTCACTGGCGAATCGCAACCCCCAGGCGGCGTGCGAGCTGATCGAGTTGGGGGCGCCAGAAAGCTCTCTTTGAGGGCGTCGATGTGGTGCTATCTGATCGGCATCAATCGCCTTCAGTTTTGAGCAGGATCGAACCCTAGGTTTGAAGATAATGGTGTAAAGGTTGGCCTTAATTCCTGATGTAGAGGAAGTATATTTTTTTTACCAATTAAACAATTCATTTTATTTAAATTTGTTTACAACCTTTGTAAAATCATAACTCGTTCGTTTCTTATCAGAATTTGACGAAACTAAAAGCGTTGGACTAGAGAAGACGAGATCTATGCAATGAAACAGTCCAAATCTGAAACAGAGCATGTCGAAAATTCAGATAAAATAGATGTGAGATTTCTCTTTTAAATATTAATTAAATTATTATTTTCTTTCCATTTGAAATCGATATATGTATGTGATAAAATCAGATCTGTGATTTGTGGATTTAAATTTGTTTGTAGTTGTGATTGATTTGCGATGCTCATATTTTGTTAGATCAGTAATGTTGACATAGAAATATCATAATTGGTTAAATCAATAATGTTAACATAGAAATATGATTTTTAGTATTTTGTCGAAAATGAAATATCGACAAAACAAGAGTATCATTTTTAATCAAGTATATTAAAATTTTCTGTCAAACTTGATTTGTGAATAAGATTATAGTTTTGACAAATTTGATTAGCGAATAAGAAACCACAATTTTTGCCCAAAAGTTGATTAGGGAAAAATAACATTTTAAATAGAAATTTGTTATGCGAATAAAAAAGACCTTTTTATTTGAAATATGTTTTGCAAATAAAAATAACATTTTTGTCAAAACATGATTATAGAAATAAAAATTCATTTTTGTCAGTTTAGAGAAATGAATTAGAAAACATTCATGTTTGTCAAATTTAAAGAATGAAACAAAATTCACATTTTTTGTTTATAATAGAAGTTTACAAACAAGATTAACATTTTTGTTAATAAGAAAAAAATTAACACTTTTATTAATTAGGTTAAAAAGAACAAATTACCACCTTTGTTGAATAAGATTTCTGTTAGAACAAATTACCACCTTTGTTGAATAAGATTTGTGTTAAAACTTAAAGTACCATTTTTACATAAAAATATGCTAATGGAATAAAATAATTTTAATATAAAAATGTGTTAATCAACATTTTTGTCAAAAGAAAATTAGCAAAGAAATCAACATTTTTGTCAAAAGAAAATTAGCAAAGAAATCAACATTTTTGTCAAAAGAAAATTAGCAAAGAAATCAACATTTTTGTCACTTTGAAATAAATGAAATAAAAAGGATATTCTTGTACATTTGAGATAAATGAAATAAAATGTATATTTTTATACATTTAAAAGGAAGGAGACAAAATAATCATATTTTGTTACATTGAAAAGATTGGGCAAAATAATCATATTTTGTTAACATAAAAAGGATTTGATAGGAATATGCATTTTGTTAACATAAAAAGAATTTGATAGGAATATGCATTTTGTTAACATAAAAAGGATTTGATAGGAATATGCATTTTGTTAACATAAAAAGAATTTGATAGGAATATGCATTTTGTTAACATAAAAAGGATTTGATAGGAATATGCATTTTGTTAACATAAAAAGGATTTGGCAAGAATATGTATTTTGTACATTAAAAAGGAATTATACAAAATTGGATATTTTGTACATTAAAAAAGGAATTATACAAAATTGGATATTTTGTACATTAAAAAGGAATTATAAAAAAATGAATATTTTTATACCTTGAAAAGAATTAGATAAAAGCGAACATTGTTATACCTTGAAAAAGATTATACAAAATTATCATATTTTGTACATTGAAAGGATTAGACTAAATTATGCATTTTTTGTCAAAGGTAAATGAATGACAAAAATATTCATTTTTTCAAATGTAAAGAATGAAATAAAAACATTCTTTTTATCATTTAAAAAGAGTGAAGTAAAAATACTCATTTTGTTTACATTGAAATGAATTAGACAAAACTGGCATTTTGTTTACATTGAAATGAATTAGATTTAAACATAATTTTTGTTAGAAAGTAAAATATACAATTTTTGTTAGAAAAAAAATGAAAGTTAGAAAGTAAAAGGTACATTTTTGTTAGAAAATATGAAAGTTAGAAAATGAATATTAGAATACATTTCTATTAGAAAATGTAAATTAAAAAAAAAGAACATTCTTGTCGTTTAAAAAGAAATGGATTAAAAATAGGCATCTTTGGTCATTTAAAAAGAGTGAATTAAGAACATACATTTTTATGAGATATTATCCTCATTAAAAAGAATGGGATTAAGAGACTTCATTTCTATGTGATATTAAAAATATTCTTTTTGTCCTTTAAGAGAGATTTCACCAAAATATTCATTTTTGTTCACTTAAAAAGATTTCTCCAAAATATCCATTTTGGTCATTGAAAAAGGATTACACAAAGGATAAGAAAGTTAATATTTTTACTTGTCGATTTGTCACAATAAAAAGATCATATGTTAAAAATATGATGTTAGTGATGACTTGGAATATATGTATGTGTTGATGAAGTGTTGATGTATTTAATATATTGTTAGTATATTCAAACTGAATATTACACTTCCATTTACAAGTCATCCGACTTGTTTATGTGATTGGGACGATAATTTTCACACATCGCCCAAGTGCACAAATAATTTATTATTTGATTGTTGAATGAAACCCCACACGGGTGTTGGGATGATATTTGACCTACACTAGTCCCAATATTTAGTATAGAATTCACTCTGATTGTTATTTGGATGTTTAATAATTATTTATCATTGTTATTGATTATATGCAGTATATGGTTGTTGATTGGGTCACATTCCAGTAAAGGATATTCTAGAAAAGAATATTTTAGAAAAAGAATATATTTTGGAAAAATATATTTAATTGAAATGAAATTAAATAAATTGGATTTTGGGTTTGTCGTGAATAGTGTCTTAAATAGCACTGTTCTTAAACCCCGTATGAAAAGAATAATCTTTTATTTAGATTAGTAAAGTTTTCAGTTATATTTAGTAATTGAAATAAGAAACATGAGTTGGGTTTATTGTGAACCGTGTTTCTAAGCGACATTTGTTCTTTAACCCAACTGACAGTGAAAATATGATTTGGAATTTGTAAATCTTTTATTAAGATTTAAAAAGGAATTTTCCAAAAATAAAGGTTTCCAATTTAATATATTAAATTGGAATTGAAAGGAATTCGAATTAATTATAACCGAGATAAGCTTCTGTAAAAGAAGACCGATACTACATATGGAATTTGAGAGGCTTTGCCGTTATTCCATTTATATTATTGGTCGGATACAGAAATTTATAACGATTATATATTGGTTTGATTTCTGTGAAGATTCCATATTTTATGGAAGACGATTTTGGGTTTACCATGAACTATGTTTTAAATGACATTAGTTCTTTAACCCAGTTAAAGTTAAGATTAATTTCTTAAATTTAAATAATCATTGAATAATGATTTTTGGTATTTTAAAACCCAATTGAAGTTTTGATAAATCTTTAAAGAAAAGATTTAAGGATAATTTGAAGAACTTATCTTTGATAAAATAATGAGAATATTTTATTAGAAGAATATTCTAAATTGGAATGAGGCGTTGGATGTGTTTTTGTAGTACTTGATTTTTAATTATAAAATACGTGAGTTATTTGGGAAGACCGGGTTTAACCCATTCCGAAAAATTACTACGACGATGAAGAGTCAAAGATGAAGACGGTGGTTGAAGACCGACGATCTTCACATCGAATGGATGTGTTGTTACAGAGACCCTTGATGGGAGTAACTACCTTGAAGGGGCTTCAGTGGTGGCCGTCCGGACTATTGTTGATTGTTCGGATTTGGTTTTCGCTCAAACCCAGAGCGTAAGCTAGTAAATGGATGCGTGTCTGACATTGGATTTCGTTCCATGTGAATTAAATCGATTTCTGTTAATGTATGTCTGTTTGGTGGTGGAGGATTTATTCTCTGCTTAACACCCTGGTATATATTAATAGTGATTGATTGCATGGCGTGAATTGTTAATGTGGCACGCCAAGATGCAAATGATCAAGGCTTTTGTTGAAAAGCAGGGCCTTGTGGGATGATCAAAGTATAGCCTATTACGGCATAGCTTTGTGTATATCGTGACTTCGCGAGCCTCACACCCCGGTATGAGTCAAAAACGGGATATGGGCCGTAGGGAGTGCACACGTTTCTTTCTAGCTAGTGGTAGTGTCAGTGCTTAAACTGGCTGACATTTTACTTATGTGGATGATGGATTTTGAGGCGCCTCGGATTTTTATAGGCCGTTAATGGTCGTACTATAGGTTCAAAGGAACCGGGAAGCGTGTGTTCAGTCATAATTAATCCACTTCCGATAGGTGGGGACCGGCCCTACCGCATCCAAGGGTTCACTGCGAGGGATCCTGAGGCATTTGCTAGAGTGTCTCGAATCAGAGAGGAGCTTGTCCCTAGCCTCGACTCATGATGGAAATCCAATTTCCAATATGACCTTGTGGTTTTGATTGTAGAACTAGTATGGCGACATAGTAGGATGGGGTACTATGCCGTCTATGATTGATACATTATGATTGAAATGTTTTTGAAATATATATACCCATATATATACACTACTAATATCAAATCCGTCTTTATCGTATCAAGCATCTTTTGACCATTATAAGGTAAAACCTTATCCTCCAGTTTGCGTTGCATTGCGTGATGGGACTTGGGTCTTATAATGGTTTCATTTTTCTAAAAGGCATTACGTTGTTTAACGATTTACTTTATTTTATGCACTGGCAATCCAATGGAGTAAACCCATTTCGCGTTAGCGGCGTGATCCTGTGATTAGCCTTATTATTAGATAGTTAAGTTAAGATTTCTCATACCAGTCGTATGACTGACCTGTAGTTTGTTTTACTGGCAAACTCGGGTGCCCATAATTTCCACATGGGCAGTCGAGTAGCTTTTTGCAGATATATTTACAGGATCCTGGTTACAGCTGAAGCGGTATTCCGAAAGCTCTGTATCCGTGTATTGCTTTCGGTTGTATATTTGTAATATTTTTCTGCTGCTATTTAAATGTAATTTAAATCTCTGATATTATTGTATTTCTGTTGTGTAATAAGTATTCATACTTTGTTATATTCTTGTACTCTGATGTAATTGTTGTAGTCAGCAATAAAATGTTCTTCAGTTTATGTTCTAATGTGTGTTGTTCTCAAAGCAATCCAGCCTTTCCTTTACTGGGAAGTTTGGGTCGTTTCAGTTGGTATTAGAGCTTTGGTTTATAGAGCTCGAGAACAAGACACATTAGAACCGAACGAAAGAATTCATCAGAGATTGGATTAGTAATATCCAATAAGAATAACTCGTTAGAGATGGGATCGGTAGTATCCTAGAACGAGTGTGAAGAGTATTATTTTCTTTAAAATTAAAAGTAAAAGCAAATTTAGTTTTGAAATTTTTTATCTTAAAATACGTATTTGAGTATATTATTATATTTTAATGTGGACAATCAAGTTTATAAAGATTTCGAATATACGAGTAATTAACGGATATTCGAAGTTTTAATATACTGGATAGATATAGAATCACACTCTAGACGCCGGGGATAATTCTGGTGATGTCCGGACATCATCAATATTTATGTTCGAGTTTCGAAATTGGGATTTCTATATATTTCCATTGACCGGTATGAGAACCAACAATTAGTTAGAATATATTGCTGTGATTTGCACTAAAAATATGAGTATTGACGATATATACAAGTTATATATATATATTTGAAAAGTTAATCACCTAATTGATTGCTGGTTGTGATGTTTTGATTATTAGTTTAACTAATAAAGTATAGAAATGATAATTAATTTAACTAACAAAATTATTGAAACAATAAATAAAATTTTAATTAAGTTGGTTAATTAAACAAACTTTTAGCTACGTTCATTTTCGAGGACGAAAAGATCTTAAGTGGGGGCGATTGTAACGACCCGGAATTTTGGGGCCAATTTAAATTTTTTTTTTTTTTTAGAAATTTTAATGGGTTTTTAATGTTTAAAATGATTTACTTAAAATAATAACAAATAAAAATTTATTTTAAAACAAATAAATTTAATTTAATTATAAAAGGAGTTAGAAATGGCGCGGTAGTTCGAAAATTCGATTTCAAACTTTAATTGAATGTACAGGATTCAAAATAAATTGGATTTCAGTAAAACCAAAAATATTTAAATCTGTTTTATCATATCTTTCTAACGAATCTGAAAAACTGAAATTTCACTTTAAAAATAATAAGTTATGTCCAGTTTAAAATTTAGAAAAGTCGCTGTAGAATATATATATATATATGAATATAATATATAGCCCTTAAAAATAGTCATTTTTCAAACGACCTCGGTTTTCAACGAAATCGCTTTTGTTGGAACCGGAATGTCAAATTATTGCTAGGTTTCAATTTTCGTAATTTTTCGAATTAATATGTGAGTGTGGCAAAAGAAAATGTGTTTTGACTATTTTAGTTAAATTTAATCGACTTGAAAAAGGCCATTTTTCAAACGGTCTCAGAATTCGATGAAATTAGTCTTGTTAGAACCGTATTATAAAAACATAGTTGGAAATAATTTTTCTGTAATTTTTAGAGTCTGTATGTTGCCCCGGTGAATTAAATTGACCGTTCAAATTAAATAAATAAATGTTTTATATTTTAATTTAAAGAAAAACATATCGTAGCAGCCGAATTGGGTTATGAAACATATTTCATTGTGTCCGGAACGGGGGTATTTGGCTAGGGGCGACACTCGTTAAGTTTAATTTGGAGTTCAAGACGATACACTAATAATTCTTGAATTAATAAATTAAATAAATAAGAAAATACGTGTATAAATACGCTATACCATACGAACCCTAATTCCTATTTCTTCCAGCCTCCGTATTCATCAAACAATGGGCAAGAAGCTCTCGACTTCCCCTCCTTCATTCTCTCAATCCGTTCATTAAAATTTAAAAATTCAAAAAGGGAGTTGAAGCTCTTCGTGTGCTCTTTCCATCCATATGGGTTGCGCCACCCACCGCTGAGCATCCTCCTCGATTTTGGTGCTGGAACCTCCGCCGTTCACTGGCGAATCGCACCCCCCAGGCGGCGTGCGAGCTGATCGAGGTTGGGGGTGCCGGAAAGCTCTCTTTGAGGGCGTCGATGTGGTGCTATCTGATCGGCATCAATCGCCTTCAGTTTTGAGCAGGATCGAACCCTAGGTTTGAAGATAATGGTGCAAAGGTCGGCCTTAGTTCCTGATGTAGAGGAAGTATATTTTTTTTACCAATTAAACAATTCATTTTATTTAAATTTGTTTACAACCTTTGTAAAATCATAAATCGTTTGTTTCTTATCAGAATTCGACGAAACTGAAAGCGTTGGACTCGAGAAGACGAGATCTACACAATGAAACAGTCCAAACCTGAAACAGAGCATGTTGAAAATTTAGATAAAATAGATGTGAGATTTCTCTTTTAAATATTAATTAAATTATTATTTTCTTTCCATTTGAAATCGATATATGTATGTGATAAAGTCAGATCTATGATTTGTGGATTGAAATTTGTTTGTTGTTGTGATTAATTTGCGATGCTCATATTTTGTTAGATCAGTAATGTTGACATAAAAATATCATAATTGGTTAAATTAATAATGTTAACATAGAAATATGATTTTTAGTATTTTGTCGAAAATGAATTATCGACAAAACAAGAGTATCATTTTTAATCAAGTATATTAACATTTTTTGTCAAACTAGATTTGTGAATAAGATTATATTTTTGACAAATTTGATTAGTGAATAAGAAACCACAATTTTTGCCCAAAAGTTGATTAGGGAAAAATAACATTTTAAATAGAAATTTGTTATGCAAATAAAAACAACCTTTTTATTTGATAAATGTTTTGCAAATAAAAATAACATTTTTGTCAAAACATGATTATAGAAATAAAAATCCATTTTTGTCAGTTTAGAGAAATGAATTAGAAAACATTCATGTTTGTCAAATTTAAAGAATGAAACAAAATTCACATTTTTGTTTGCATTAGAAGTTTACAAACAAGATTAACATTTTTGTTAATAAGAACAAAATTAACACTTTTATTAATTAGATTAAAAAGAACAAATTACCACCTTTGTTGAATAAGATTTATGTTAGAACAAATTACCACCTTTGTTGAATAAGAGTTGTGTTAGAACAAATTACCACCTTTGTTGAATAAGATTTGTGTTAAAACTTAAAGTACCATTTTTACGTAAAAATATGCTAATGGAATAAAATAATTTTAATATAAAAATGTGTTAATCAACATTTTTGTCAAAAGAAAATTAGCAAAGAAATCAACATTTTTGTCACTTTGAAATAAATGAAATAAAAAGGATATTCTTGTACATTTGAGAAGAATGAAATAAAATGTATATTTTTATACATTTAAAAGGAAGGAGACAAAATAATCATATTTTGTTACATTGAAAAGGTTAGGCAAAATAATTATATTTTGTTAACATAAAAAGGATTTGATAGGATTTTGCATTTTGTTAACATAAAAAGGATTTAATAGGAATATGCATTCTGTTAACATAAAAAGGATTTGATAGGAATATGCATTTTGTTAACATAAAAAGGATTTGGCAAGAATATGTATTTTGTACATTAAAAAGGAATTATACAAAATTGGATATTTTGTACATTAAAAAGGAATTATACAAAAATGAATATTTTTATACCTTGAAAAGAATTAGATAAAAGCGAACATTGTTATACCTTGAAAAAGATTATACAAAATTATCATATTTTGTACATTGAAAGGATTAGACTAAATTATGCATTTTTGGTCAAAGGTAAATGAATGACAAAAATATTCATTTTTGTCAAATGTAAAGAATGAAATAAAAGCATTATTATTATCATTTAAAAAGAGTGAAGTAAAAATACTCATTTTGTTTACATTGAAATGAATTAGACAAAACTGTCATTTTGTTTACATTGAAATGAATTAGATTTAAACATAATTTTTGTTAGAAAGTAAAATATACATTTTTGTTAGAAAAAAAATTGAAAGTTAGAAAGTAAAAGGTACATTTTTGTTAGAAAAAATGAAAGTTAGAAAGTAAAATATACATTTTTGTTAAAAAATGAATATTAGAACAAAAAGTACATTTTTGTTAGAAAATGTAAATTAAAAAAAAAGAACATTCTTGTCATTTAAAAAGAAATGAATTAAAAATAGGCATCTTTGGTCATTTAAAAAGAGTGAATTAAGAACATACATTTTTATGAGATATATCCTCATTAAAAAGAATGGGATTAAGAGACTTCATTTCTATGTGATATTAAAAATATTCATTTTGTCCTTTAAAAGAGATTTCACCAAAATATTCATTTTTGTTCAGTTAGAAAGATTTCTCCAAAATATCAATTTTGGTCATTGAAAAAGGATTACACAAAGGATAAGAAAGTTAATATTTTTATTTGTCGATTTGTCACAATAAAAAGATCATATGTTAAAAATATGATGTTAGTGATGACTTGGAATATACGTATGTGTAGATGAAGTGTTGATGTATTTAATATATTGTAAGTATATTCAAACTGAATATTACACTTCCATTTACAAGTCATCCGACTTGTTTATGTGATTGGGATGATAATTTTCACACATCGCCCAAGTGCACAAATAATTTATTATTTGATTGTTGAATTAAACCCCACACGGGTGTTGGGATGATATTTGACTACACTTGTCCCAATATTTAGTATAGAATTCACTTTGATTGTTATTTGGATGTTTAATAATTATTTATCATTGTTATTGATTATATGCAGTATATGGTTGTTGATTGGGTCACATTCCAGTAAAGGATATTCTAGAAAAGAATATTTTAGAAAAAAAAAATATTTTGGAAAAATATATTTAATTGAAATGAAATTAAATAAATTGGATTTTGGGTTTGTTGTGAATAGTGTCTTAAATAGTACTGTTCTTAAACCCCGTATGAAAAGAATAATCTTTTATTTAGATTAGTAAAGTTTTCAGTTATATTTAGTAATTGAAATAAGAAACGTGTGTTGGGTTTATTGTGAACCGTGTTTCTAAGCGATATTTGTTCTTTAACCCAACTGACAGTAAAAATATGATTTGGAATTTGTAAATCTTTTATTAAGATTTAAATGGGAATTTTCCAAAAGTAAAGGTTTCTAATTTAATATATTAAATTGGAATTGAAAGGAATTCGAATTGATTATAACCGAGATAAGCTTCTGTAAAAGAAAACCGATACTACATATGGAACTTGAGAGGCTTTATCGTTATTCCATTTATATTATTGGTCGGATACAGAAATTTATAACGATTATATATTGGTTTGATTTCTGTGAAGATTCCATATTTTATGGAAGACGATTTTGGGTTTACCGTGAATTATGTTTTAAATGACATTAGTTCTTTAACCCAGTTAAAGTTAAGATTAATTTCTTAAATTTAAATAATCATTGAATAATGATTTTTGGTATTTAAAACCCAATTGAAGTTTTGATAAATCTTTAAAGAAAAATTTAAGGATAATTTGAAGAATTTATCTTTGATAAAATAATGTGAATATTTTATTAGAAGAATATTTTGAATTGGAATGAGGCATTGGACGTGTTTTTATAGTACTTGATTTTTAATTATAAAATACGTGAGATTTTCGGGAAGACCGGGTTTAACCCATTCCGAATAATTACTACGACGATGAAGAGTCAAAGATGAAGACGGTGGTTGAAGACCGACGATCTTCACATCGAATGGATGTGTTGCGACAGAGACCCTTGATGGGAGTAGCTACCTTGAAGGGGCTTCAGTGGTGGCCGTCCGGACTATTGTTGATTGTTCGGATTTGGTTTTCGCTCAGACCCAGAGCATAAGCTAGTAAATGGATGTGTGTTTGACATTGGATTTCGTTCCATGTGAACTAAATCGATTTCTGTTAATGTATGTCTGTTTGGTGGTGGAGGATTTATTCTCTGCTTAACAACCTGGTATATATTAATAGTGATTGATTGCATGGCGTGAATTGTCAATGTGGCACGCCAAGATGCAAATGATCAAGGCTTCTGTTGAAAAGCAGGGCCTTGTGGGATGATCAAAGTATAGCCTATTATGGCATAGCTTTGTGTATATCGTGACTTCGTGAGCCTCACACCCCGGTATGAGTCAAAAACGGGATATGGAATGTAGGAAGTGCAGACGTTTCTTTCTAGCTAGTGGTAGTATCAGTGCTTAAACTGGCTGACATTCTACTTATGTGGATGATGGAATTTGAGGCGCCTCGGATTTTTATAGGTCGTTAGTGGTCATACTACAGGTTCAAAGGAACCAGGAAGCGTGTATTCAGTCATAATTAATCCACTTCCGATAGGCGGGGACCGGCCCTACCGCATCCAAGGGTTCACTGCGGGGGATCCTGAGGCATTTGCTAGAGTGTGTCGAATCGGAGAGGAGCTTGCCCCTAGCCTCAACTCATGATGGAAATCCAATTTCCAATACGACCTTGCGGTTTTGATTGTAGAACTAGTATGGCGACATAGTAGGATGGGGTACTATGCCGTCTATGATTGATACATTATGATTGAAATGTTTTTGAAATATATATACCCATATATATACACTAATAATATCAAATCCGTCTTTATCGTATCAAGCATCTTTTGACCATTATAAGGTAAAACCCTATCCTCCGGTTTGCGTTGCAATGCGTGATGGGACTTGGGTCTTATAATGGTTTCATTTTTCTAAAAGGCATTGCGTTGTTTAACGATTTACTTTATTTTATGCACTGGCAATCCAATGGAGTAAACCCGTTTCGCATTAGCGGCGTGGTCCTGTGATTAGCCTTATTATTAGATAGTTAAGTTAAGATTTCTCATACCAGTCCCATGACTAACCTGTAGTTTATTTCACTGGCAAACTTGGGTGCCCATAATTTCCACACGGGCAATCGAGTAGCTTTTTGCAGATATATTTACAGGATCCTGGTTTACAGCTGAAGCGGTAATCGGAAAGCTCTGTATCCGTGTATTCCTTTCGGTTGTATATTTGTAATATTTTTCCGCTACTATTTAAATGTAATTTAAATCTCTGATATTATTGTATTTCTATTGTGTAATAAGTATTCATACTCTGTTATATTCTTGTACTCTGATGTAATTGTTGTAGTCAGCAATAAAATGTTCTTCAGTTTATGTTCTGATGTGTGTTGTTCTCAAAGCAATCCAGCCTTTCCTCTACTGGGAAGTTTGGGTCGTTTCAAAATAGGTCTGTGTTATATAAGCTGATGGGTTTGGGAGTGATACACCATACTGTCGGGGATGACATAGGGTATTTACGTAGTCGGGAGCCGATCTTACGTGTAATAATTAAGGTAACACCTAAACCTTTTATGTAATTAGGATAACACCTAATCCTGCTGTTTCTGTTAAGTAATTAGGTTAACACCTAATCTTGTTCCTATTGTGTAATTAGGTTAACGCCTAATCCTATTATAATAGTATTGGTGCAGAAAACCTGTTTTTAGGGATATAAATGAGAAGCTTTACTCGATCACTGTTTTATCTTGCGCTCCGTTTATCTTGTTTACCTATTGCTTTATACGCTACTGTACTTTCCCATCCAATCTTGTTTATCTATCATGATATCTCTATTTTATACATATACAGAAAATCACCGGAACTCGCCAGGCTTTATGTCTGACCTTTTGTTTCGCTTCTTTCTCTTCCTTCCCCTATCCCCCTCATGTCCTCAGAGTGGTTGCACTCCTCAGTTGTTAGGACTTTCTCTTTTAGCTTGGATCTGAACTTTCTTAGATATACTACTTTGATTTACTTTCTACTCTGTTATATCTTACTTTGAGGGATATGGTTCTATATTATTGCACTCTATTATTTTGCATTATAAGACAGATGGATTAATTGAGGTTCTTGGTTTTTAATGTAACTGGTTTGATGATGTAACTTGTTTCGAAACAATGTTTTACTTTCAATAATAAAGTTGTTTTTTCCACTGCTTATTTTTATCTATCTTGTGAAATTCTATTAATGTTTACCTATTGCGCTTCACAAAACTTAATGCATTATGTAATGAGTTTCATTAACGAACGTGGGGTGTCACATTTGGTTTCAGAGCTGAAGGTTACAATACTGGAGAAAAGTTTTGAAAATTGTTTTCAAAAGCAAAGTATTTTCAAATAAAAACCTGTTTTTGAAAAACATATACCCTCAAGCCATATTCAATATTCCCCTGATCTCTTGTTGAATCATTTATTTTTCTCTTTTCAGCATGTCTGGGGAACCCAATTGTAACACCCTGAATTTTTGAATAATCGAATAAACTAAATTAAAGAACAATTAATCTCAGATGTGAGAATTAAGGGAAACGGGTTGCGCCATTGTGTTCGTCTCGGAATTCTGGTTGAGATAGAGTCTGAGTTTGCGTAAATTGGATTTCGTATGAAAAAGATATCTTTAAATTAAATATTGCAGAAAACATGAAAAAAAAAAGAAAAAAAAAAGAATGAGAAAAGAATAAATGTTTAGCATTGTTCTAAGGTTTATAAGCAAAAGACTAAGTAGCTCATTTGGTTGGAACACGTGACTTGCATACAAGGGGTACAGAGTTCGATCCTCGCCAGCACCATATTTTTGTTTTAGGGGAATGGCCCTAAATGGCTTAGTGTGAACACAGTTCAAAAAGTGGTTTAGTGTGAAAATATGTAAATGGGAAGATAGATAAAAAGAAAATATATATATAGAAAATACACACACACACACACACACACATATATATATATATATATATATATATGACGTGTACGCATCATGTGGCGTACGTGGCGCATTTTTGGTTGTCAATGTTTTTTTTATGTGGCCTTCTTTGATTGGCTTTTATGACAAATTAAAGGTAAGAAAGATTTATGCATGTATAAAGGATAAACATGAAAATTACATGGCATAGATTGGTTCATGAAATGGTATATTTAGTATACCATTAATTGTGAGCATAATTAAAAATATAGTTATGGCATAATTAAAATGGGAATAATTTACATATGGAATTTGTCATAAATATGAAATATGCAAATTATAGGAAAAAATGAACATTTAATACACTGTGCTGAGTCATTAGGGATGAGGTGTCACCCTATCTTGTTTGGATGGTTAAGGTTTCTTCTAGGATGATCGGATGGCCTAAATTAATCCTAAACTCTATAAAAACACCTCTAGACTCAAACCCTAAAATCAAAACAAAAATAAGATTCATGGCCTCCATGCCGTCACCTAGCAACACAGCATAGCCACCACCAATTAGAGAGGAAGAAAGCTAGCCTAAATCAATCCTTTTCAACTTTAACAACAAATCTTCTTCAAGGGAAAGCTATTACAACTTCAGAACTCAGAATTCATAATTCAAGACCTTCTCTGAATTGTGAGTTCGATAATTTTAATAAAATAATTAGCAAATTAATTGGACCTGAGTTATGATGTGGACTATTTGGATATGATGTGAATTATTGACCGCATGCTATTATTCATGTAGTAAAATTGTGATGTTTATGTTGTAAATTCTCTGATGCTATCTTGTAAAGTTGTGATCATCTATGTTGTAATTTTATGATTGGCTTATGTATAATCGAATCACCATGTTGTTCATATGTTAGTTTGGGTATGTTGATTCATATGATAAATCATAAGTATGTATGCAAGTTTAGATTATTATTATTTTTTATTAAGACATGAATCATATGCAAGTTGGGGAAAATTATATGTATAACCTTATATGCTTCATGGCATCTATTTTAGATCTAAAGTTAGGCTATGACATGTGTGAGTTATATGCCAAATTCTACATGCTAGTTTACATGTTTAGATGTAAGTGTATACCATTGTTATGTTGCATAAATCACATATGCAAGTTTATATGAATACATGTGTTTGAAAATGAATCATGTTATGCAAGTTTGTGGTTACTACCTATGCAAGTTTACACCTTTAGATGTAGATCTATGACATACATGATTTATGCAAGTTTGTGACCAATACCTAAACAAGTTCACACCTTTATATTTGGATTTATGACATATGTAATTTTATGCAAGTTGTAACTTAGGCCTATGCAAGTTTTAGATGTAGAACATCATTCACACATGTAAGTTCACCCCTTATGTTTAGATCTAGTTTTAATTACATGTATGTTGTGATGTTTTCTCTTTATTCCATGAGTTAGACTATTCGAGTCTAATGTATATTTTACGTTAAATGAACGAACGTACAATGTGGGGTAAAGGGGATAATACTAAAAGATTTAATTGGCATAAATGCCTTAAAAGACATAAAATAAATTTGTGATGAAAATTGGTATGATTTTACATACCATAAATGGATGGACATAATTGAGTCAATTATGGACATCGTTAAATTTGGAATTGATTGATAATTTGAATAGGGAAAGTAATTCAAATTGGGGAATGATTAATTAGGAGTAATTAATCGTCTAAGACACGAGGTTAGGCTCTTTTGTGGTGTAAGACTGCCCGGACCCGCCCGACAAATCCAGCTGCCACAAATGTCAGTCTAATGTGGGAGGTCTTAGGCATAAATTAAATACGTAACAATTGTAAAGACACGAGGTTAGGCTCTTTTGTGGTGTAAGACTGCCCGGACCCGCCCGGCAAATCCAGCTGTCATAAATGCCAGTCTAATGTGAGGTCTTTATGAGGTAACGATCTTAATGAATTAAGAAACACTTAACCAGATAAACATGTAGTGGGACATGAGGGGGTTAAGTGGGTGCCTTGGGTGACATGTGGAATCTAGTTGGTACCTTCGGTGGCATTTGAAATACGATTAGAAATACTTAACCAAAATTGAAACATGTAATTGAAACATGAATAAGAAGTGGGTTAAGTGGGAAATACTAGAGGGGGCCAAGCTTAGGTGGATAGCTTGTGTCAAGTCATGGGGGCCCATTTCAACCAGTAACCCATACGTATCTTTGTGGGCTCGACTCAAGTCGAGGACGGGACACGCATACTGGGCTTGACTGTAAGAGGCCAAACCGGGTTAGCGGTGGCAATGCAAGTCCAACGGGTTCATATGCGTGTGTGGACCCGGGCTGGTAGGTAAGACGTTGTTGCATCGTATAGGTATAAGCCGTGCATCTCTGGTAGTATTGGGTCGCCACTTTGGGGAGTGATACACCCCACTGTGGGACCAGCACGGGTATCTACGAGTTAGGGAGCCGATCTAATGGGGAAGGTAGTGGGTACGACTAGTGGAGATAGGAGCAGGCATCAACTATGACAGCAGCTAGGAGTACAGCTACCATATTATGAATATTGTAATTAGAATGGGGAGGGTAGTGGGTACCACTAGTGGAGATAGGAGCAGGCGGCACCTATGACAGCAGCTAGGGTACACGAAACTACCATCATTATTATCACTTATGTTCAGTAGGAAGGATCAACCTTAGGGTGACTAGTGGTGGTGCAGTATACTAGTGGTGGTGCAGTATAGCAATTATCTCATAGTGTTGGTGTAGTTTAGTAATTATCTTACAGTGGGTTAGGTGCACTTTAACGATATCGTTGTTCACCCTGTTTCCTTGTTTACTTTGCCGTACTCAATGGTTCATGGTCATTTCCTGATTTTCCAACTTATGCCTTAGCCTAGTTACTTTGGTGATTATATTGTTAAAGTTATCGCACTCGCCAGACTTTATGTCTGGCCCCCTTTGTTTCCTCCTCTTTTCTTCCTCCCCCCTCCCCCCCAGGTGCTCAGGTTGGAACTAGCACCAGTGGAGCTTGATTTTGGACAGCTGTGCTTCTTGCTTTTAAAAGATTGCTTGGATCGCTGAAGTAAAGTTCAGCCTCTCTTTTATTTATGGATATTTTGTATTGGGGATTATGTCTTTCAATTTATGTACTTTGATTTAGTCAAGATGGATATTATGTACTTGGCTCTGGTTTTGATGATGTAATCAAACATATGTATTTTCCGCTGCAATGAAATAAAGTTTTTAATTTTTCAAGTACTGTTTATATTTGTTTGTTGTTAAGTTTCTGTTCTATACTCACTTAAAACGCTCCACAGAAGTTAATGCATTCCCTTTGTGAGTGACATTAATGGACATGGGGTGTTACACGTGGTATCAGAGCTGAAGGTTACCAGAACAGATATGAATTTTGAAAAGTTGTTTTTCAAAAACAATTTTATGAAGAAGTACCTTCAAAAGTATGTTTTAAGGAAAGTATTTTCAAGAAAAAAGCTTATTTTAGAAAGCATAACCCCAAGGGCCATATATCTTATCTTTAGTATGTCCTCTCGTTAGTACCTTTGAACTTTAGGTAGGGTAGTCCCATGGTTGAAACATGTGTTTGAGACATGTTATGTATGATGGATGCATGTGGATGCAAGTGTTTGCTAGTGGTTGCTCGTGGATGCATATACACACACTTTAGGCACTAGATCGGCTCAGTCACTTCATATTGCATATTTCATATAAATGTGTGTACATATTTAAGTAATGGATTTATAATAGTTGTACTATCATATGGATGTTGCATTTTGGTGAATGGTTGTGCACGCATGTAGAGATAATATGTATCGATAGGATTCTTACGCATACATAATGGATGCATGGCACTATCATGGTTTGCATTAAGGAGGTCAACTGAATCAGTAGACCGCCTGATTTTGCATTAGATAAGGAACATATACACACACTTCTTGCATATGTTCATACAGCATTAGAAAATTTTAAGGACAATGGATGCCTGTGTTTGATGGTTGAGTAGATGGTTGTTTGGATGGTAGGATACGTTCTTCTTGACTTAGAGATTTCGAGGACGAAATCCTTTAAGTAGGGGAGAATGTAACACCCTGAATTTTTAAATAATCGAATCAACTAAATTAAAGAATAATTAATCTCAGATGTGAGAATTAAGGGAAACGGGTTGCGCCATTGTGTTCGTTTCGGAATTCTGGTTGAGATAGAGTCCGAGTTTGCGTAAATTGGATTTCGTATGAAAAAGATATCTTTAAATTAAATATTGCAGCAAAACATGAAAAAAAAAAAGAATGAGAAAAGAATAAATGTTTAGCATTGTTCTAAGGTTTCTAAGAAAAAGACTTAGTATCTCATTTGGTTGGAACACGTGACTTGCATACAAGGGGTTCAGAGTTCGATCCCCGCCAGCACCATATTTTTGTTTTAGGGGAATAGCTTAAAATGGCTTAGTGTGAACACAGTTCAAAAAGTGGTTCAGTGTGAAAATGGGTAATTGGGAAGATAGATAAAAAAGAAAATATATATAGAAAATATATATATAAACACACACACACACACACACACACACACACACGCACACACACACACACACACACACGTGCGCACACACACACACACACACATATATATATATATATATATATATATATATATATATATATATATATATGACGTGTACGCATCATGTGGCGTACGAGGCGCATTTTTGGTTGTCAATGTTTTTTTTATGTGGCCTTCTTTAATTGGCTTTTATGACAAATTAAAGGTAAAAAAGATTTATGCATGTATAAATGGATATTTGTATATGGGTAATTAATGTATACGGTAAAAGGGAGAATATGTAATTAACAATAATAGATTTATAATTTACATATAAATATGAAGGATGTACATGAAAATTACATGGCATAGATTGGTTCATGAAATGGTATATTTAGTACACCATTAATTGTAAGCATAATTAAAAATATAGTTATGGCATAATTAAAATGGGAATAATTTATATATGGAATTTGTCATAAATAAGAAATATGTAAATTATAGGAAAAAATGAATATTTAATACACTGTGCTGAGTCATTAGGGCTGAGGTGTCACCCTACCTTGTTTGGATGGTTCAGGTTGCTTCTAGGATGATCGGATGGCCTAAATTAATCCTAAACTCTATAAAAACACTTTTAGACTCAAACCCTAAAATCAAAACAAAAATAAGATTCAAGGCCTCCATGCCATCACCTAGCAACACAACATAGCCGCCACCAATTAGAGAGGAAGAAAGCTAGTCTAAATCAATCCTTTTCAGCTTTAACAACGAATCTTCTTCAAGGGAAAGCTATTACAACTTCAAAACTCAGAATTCAGAATTCAAGACCTTCTCTGAATTGTGAGTTCGATAATTTTAATAAAATAATTAGCAAATTAATTGGATTGAGTTATGATGTGGACTATTTGGATATGATGTGAATTATTGACCGCATGCTATTATTCACGTTGTAAAATTGTGAGTTTATGTTGTAAATTCTATGATGCTATCTTGTAAAGTTGTGATCATCTATGTTGTAATTTTATGATTGGCTTATGTATAATCGAATCACCATGTTGTTCACATGTTAGTTTGGGTATGTTGATTCATATGATAAATCATAAGTATGTATGCAAGTTTAGATTTTTTTTTATTAAGACATGAATCATATGCAAGTTGGGGAAAATTATATGGCTAACCTTATATGCTTCATGGCATCTATTTTAGATCTGAAGTTAGGCTATGACATGTGTGAGTTATATGCCAAATTCTACATGCTATTTTACATGTTTAGATGTAAGTGTATACCATTGTTATTTTGCGTAAATCACATATGCAAGTTTATATGAATACATGTGTTTGTAAATGAATCATGTTATGCTAGTTTGTGGTTACTGCCTATGCAAATTTACACCTTTAGATGTAGATCTATGACATACATGATTTATGCAAGTTTGTGACCATTACCTAAACAAGTTCACACCTTTAGATTTGGATTTATGACATATGTAATTTTATGCAAGTTGTAACTTTGGCCTATGCAAGTTTTAGATGTAGAACATCATTCACACATGCAAGTTCACCCCCTTATGTTTAGATCTAGTTTTAATTATATGTATGTTGTGATATTTTCTCTTTATTCCATGAGTTAGACTATTCAAGTCTAATGTATATTTTACGTTAAACGAACGAACGTACAACGTGGGGTAAAGTGGATAATATTAAAAGATTTAATTGGCATAAATGCCTTAAAAGACATAAAATAAATTTGTAATGAAAATTGGTATGATTTTACATACCATAAATGGATGGACATAATTGAGTCAATTATGGACATCGTTAAATTTGGAATTGATTGATAATTTGAATAGGGAAAGTAATTCAAATTGGGGAATGATTAATTAGGAGTAATTAATCGTCTAAGACACGAGGTTAGGCTCTTTTGTGGTGTAAGACAGCCCGGACCCGCCCGGCAAATCCAGCTGCCACAAATGTCAGTCTAATGTGGGAGGTCTTAGTCATAAATTAAATACGGAACAATTGTAAAGACACGAGGTTAGGCTCTTTTGTGGTGTAAGACTGCCCTGACCCGCCCGGCAAATCCAGTTGCCACAAATGCCAGTCTAATGTGAGAGGTCTTTATGAGGTTACGGTCTTAATGAATTAAGAAACACTTAACTAGATAAACATGTAGTGGGACATGAGGGGGTTAAGTGGGTGCCTTGGGTGGCATATGGAATCTAGTGGGTACCTTGGGTGGCATTTGAAATACGATTAGAAATACTTAACCAAAATTGAAACATGTAATTGAACCATGAATAAGAAGTGGGTTAAGTGGGAAATACTAGAGGGGACCAAGCTTAGGTGGATAGCTTGTGTCAAGTCATGGTGGCCCATTTCAACCAGTAACCCATACGTATCTTTGTGGACTCGACCCAAGTCGAGGACGGGACACGCATACTAGGCTTGATTGTAAGAGGCCAAACCGGGTTAGCGGTGGCAATGCTAGTCCAACGGGTTCAGATGCATGACCCGGGCTGGTTGGTAAGACGTTGTTGCATCGTGTAGGTATAAGCCGTGCATCTCTGGTAGTATTGGGTTGCCACTTTGGGGAGTGATACACCCCACTGTGGGACCAGCACGGGTATCTACGAGTTAGGGAGCCGATCTAATAGGGAAGGTAGTGGGTACGACTAGTGGAGATAGGAGCAGGCGGCACCTATGACAGCAGCTAGGAGTACAGCTACCATATTATGAATATTGTAATTAGAATGGGGAGGGTAGTGGGTACCACTAGTGGAGATAGGAGCAGGCGGCACCTATGACAGCACCTAGGGGTACTCGAAACTACATCATTATTATCACTTATGTTCAGTAGGCAGGATCAACCATAGGGTGACTAGTGGTGCAGTATACTAGTGGTGGTGCAGTATAGCAATTATCTCATAGTGTTGGTGTAGTTTAGTAATTATCTTATAGTGGGTTAGGTGCGCTTTAACGATATCGTTGTTCATCCTGTTTCCTTGTTTACTCTGCCATACTCAATGGTTCATGTTCATTTCCTGATTTTCCAACTTATGCCTTAGCCTAGTTACTTTGGTGATTATATTGTTAAAGTTATCGCACTCGCCAGACTTTATGTCTGACCCCCTTTGTTTCCTCCTCTTTTCTTCCTTTTCTCCCCAGGTGCTCAGGTTGGAACTAGCACCAGTGGAGCTTGATTTTGAACAGCTATGCTTCTTGCTTTTAGAAGATTGCTTGGATCGCTGAAGTAAAGTTCAGCCTCTCTTTATTTATGGCTATTTTGTATTGGGGATTATGTCTTTCAATTTATGTACTTTGATTTAGTCAAGATGGATATTATGTACTTGGCTCTGGTTTGATGATGTAATCAAACATACGTGTTTTCTACTGTAATGAAATGAAGTTTTTAATTTTTCAAGTACTATTTATATCTGTCTTGTTGTTAAGTTTCTGTTCTGTACTCACTTAAAATGCTCCATAGAAGTTAATGCATTCCCTTTGTGAGTGACATTAATGGACATGGGGTGTTACACCAATCTTCTTAAAGGCATTCCATTATCGACATGGTTCTGTAGGTATCTAGAGGCTATGGCACCTGCCGGAGTTCAAGGAGAAACCCCACCCCAAGTTGCAGCCGTTGTAGCTCCACCTCCACGAGTAGACAACTTTTCTAAGCTTTGTAAGGACTTTTGCGCTATGGGAGGAAAACCGTTCTTTGGTACCGAGAGCTTTGTAGAGGCGCGAAATTGTCTTAGAAAAATGGAGAACTTGTTTGGTCTTTTTGAGATCGACGATAAGAGGAAGGTACAGTTGGCCTCATGGCAACTGAAGGATGAAGCTGCATACAGGTGGGAGGTGACACAAGCAGGACAACCAGTAGCTACTTGTGATGATTTCAAGCAGATATTTGAGACGATCTTTTTATCTTAGGTGGAAGAAGGATTATAGATGGAGAGATTTTCGGCTTTGAAACAAGGGGACATGTCTGTTAAGGACTATGTCAATAAGTTTAATCAACTGGCGAGATTTGGTCTGGAGTGGTAAATACACCCCGTAAGAAGGCACTAGGTTTGCGAGAGGGTTGAACCAACCTCTCAAAGGACTTGCATTATCTCATATACCTATGGGACGACGTTTGAGAGGCTCGTTTACATGGCTCTAATGCACGAAGATTGAAAGGATGAGAAGAAAGACAGTAAAGCTGAGGAGACACAGGCAAGGGGAGAGAAAAAGAAGCGGTGGCCCAAGAAGGGAACACAAAAGAAAGGAGGAAAACCTAAAAAGGCTCATATCAAGAAAGATGTCAAGTATCATTGTTGTGGAGCTTTGGGTCATTTTGTGAAGCAGTTTATAAAGACAAAGAAAGCTTGTTTAATTGTGGTCAAATGGGACACTTCACTAAGCAATACCCTAGTAAGCAATTACAAGGGGCATGATCTTTTGGACAAGTACATGCTCTTGAGGCTAGTGGACCTGATCAAGGTAGGAAAGTCATTGTTGTAGGTTTGATTTCCTTTTTGACTATCCTGTAAGAACGCTCTTTGATTCTGGCGCTTCTCATTCGTTTATATCCAATTCTTTAACAGATATTCTGCACCTTAACACTAGTATAGTCTCGGATCCTGTAGTAGTCTCAAACTCCATAGGAAGTACCGCTCATTTATCCATGATATGTAAGGGTTTGAGAATTTCTATCTTGGGCATCGAATTTGAATGTGACATGTATGTGCTGGGGTTTATAGGTTATGGGTTTGATTCTAGGAATGGATTGGCTAGCCATGTATGGTCCCATCCTAGACTGTGAGAGGAGAATGGTTTGGCTTTTAAGTTGCCAAGGAAGAACTCTCGAGATTTCACGAGACCCACAGGGGTCAATTATGCTTAGTTTATTAGATTTGCTTGATACTTATGTTGACGATTTGCGATCACTACCCATAGTTGGAGATTATACGGATGTGCTTGATGAGGTTAGGGGATTACCTCTAAGGCGTTAGATGGACTTCCAAATTTATTTGGTAGCGAATGTGAAGCAGTCGCTCTACTGGTGCGCCACATGGCTCCTAGAGGCAGGAGGGAGCTCAAGAAGCAAGTAGGAGAGCTATTCGTGAAAGGATTTGTTAGACGGAGCATATCAGAGTGGGGAGCTCTAGTCGTCTTTGCAACTAAGGCAAATGACTCACTTTGTCTATGCGTGGACTATAGAGAGCTGAACAAGCTCACCATGGAGAATAGGCACCCTCTTCAGAGGATTGACGACTTGTTTGATCAACTAGTAGGCACATCAATTTTCTCGCAAATAAATTTGGCCATGGGATTTCATCTGTTGAGGGTGGCATAGGACAATATTGATAAAAATTACTTTCAAAACTCTAGACGGTTTCTTTGAGTGGTTGGTTATGCCTTTTGGGCTAACTAATGCACTCGCATATTATGCGGACTTGATGGGTTGGGTGTTTAGAGAGTTTCTGAACAAGTTTATGGTGGTCTTTGTGGATGATATTCTGATCTTCTCAAAGAATGAGGGGGAGCATGACCTACACTTAGGAGAGGTTCTACGCACTCTCAGATCGCATCAATTCAAGGCAAAATTTTCTAAGTGTAACTTTTAGAGGAAGGAAGTAAGGTTCCTAAGGAATGTGGTCTCTAAGGACTGGGTAGCGGTGGATCCCGTTAAAGTCATCGTAGTTCAAGATTGGAGGTGCGACCTACTCTCATAGAGTTTATTGGATCTATGCGGCAAGGGGACGCACAGATAGCAGACATCTTGGACAGGCGTGGTAGAGGAGAGTCTTCTGGTCACCTAGCCAGATATACTGTAGACGGGAAAGTGTAGATAAGACGAGATGGAAGGCTATGTGTTCATAGAGTTAGGGAATTACTAAAGGCAGTTGTTGATGTCAACAGTTGGTCTAATGACAATCAATCCCCAAAGTGTGTTAACCACACAAGATAATATTCACGAAGTGCGAGAAAAAGTAAATGAACACAAGAGACACAATATTTTTATAGTGGTTTGGCTTCAACCAAGCCAAAGACGACTTTATAATCTCTGTTTATACCATCAATTAAAAGTTACAGTTGTTTTTGATTGAAAGAGAGCAAAGAAAGAAGTGGTTTGTACACAAAATCCTTGTGTTGTACTTGGAATGTATGATGTTACTATCGAAATTAACTTCAAAACAAGCTATCGTTGAAGGGGTAACAGACCGTCACAAGTATGGAAGAATAATTCGTAAGCAAGAATCAGACGCAAGGTAAAACCAAGAACATAAGGGAACAATCCAAAAGCTAGGCAAGCGATACCATCATTAAAGAAAAGAACCTAAAACCAATACAAAGAAAGGATACTGGCAGGATAGTTCCAACACGAAGGGGAGATAACGGAAGGTCATCCTAAACCAGAAGTCACTAAAGAGAAAGACCGAGAATCCTACAGACCGAGACCTAAAAGGACGAAAGGGATATCAGTATTAACTTTCTTAATACTGATACATTAAGAGATGAAAGCATTAAAGACATAGAGTTTGAAGCATAGGGGGATCATCCGGGAACCAACTACTGAGACCCCCCATCAGATGGTCACCGAGAGGCTACCCTATTAAACAACCAATGGAAAGACGGAAAGCACCTTACCAGAAAGCCAAAAGTGTATTTCAGAGATCTACCAAAAAACAAAATGGAACCTTGAAGAGAGCCATGCTATATATACTAATCTTCTTAGTGTCAATACCGACATAGGAGACGGATCCGGTAACCACCCACTTGAATCATGAAGGAAAGTTCAAGTAGAATTAAAAGCATGACCGAAAGTTCATGACTAGAGACCTATATCCGGAACCTAAAGCCCTCCGAAAGATACCCACACTGACAGGTTTAGTATCAATACAAAGAAGATAGACATGACATCAACAAGAAGATCCAAAGACCGGGACCATCCTTTCGAGGGCTAGAACCAGCACCATAAAAAGCAATAAGCAAAGCCTAAAGAGCAACTGAGAGTCAAAGCAACCGGGACCAAAGGGAAAAGCGACTGACAAGGGCTTCTACTAGCCTAATAGTATAAGGGGCCTCGATTTGTCTATACCCCAAGAGTCTCATTTTAGGTGGTGATTTTCTCATTTCTCTTTCTTGTACTCTTTTTCTCTAGAGTAAACCCTAATTTTTAAATCAAATTTGGGATTTCTATTGCAATCATTTATGTACCCCAAATCAAAGATCAATAAAGAGTGAATCAACACTTAGCATATTTCTTATGAGTATTTTTACTATTTTTCCTAGCTATTGCCTACATGATATAGCATATACTTTCTACATACTCACGGGTTCCTTCTTAAGCTTAAACCCTTCCACAAAATTATTGTAGAATCCCTTACTACAAGTTGTTTAGCCTTGTATCGAGGGTTGCGCATAGGGAACCCTTATCCTTAGATAACTGTTGGTTCTTCAGTCGCTTAAGCGTGATGCTCACCCCATCGAGGGAAGAGTAACTAATCTTTTAGGATCTAAACCTTAATATCTAGGAAATGGTGAACTAACTCAGACTCGTGAAAGCTAAATAACCCCGTTTACCCTTAGGTCCACTTCCATAGACCTATTTCCGGTGTTGATGAAAAATATCGTTAACATTTTAGAAGTTGGAAGGAGGGCTTGAACCTCCGACCTTTAACAGCCATATATCTAACTGTGTTGTTCCGTACGGGTTTGGACTAAGCTTTGAAGAAGCAAGATCTTAGGCAAAAGGTCCTAACGGGAGTCTTCTGGATCTCAAATGGCTATGTTATGTACTACTGACCCTAGAGAGACGAAAGAACAAAGGTTAAGAATAGAAGCTCTGCAAATAATCAAGTGGAGAAGGGAAATAGAACAATACGATCCTGATTATTGGAATGATGACCCTTCCTACGTAGGATGAACACCAATGGTTACCCTAAATGATCCTACACCAAAGGAGTATGACCCCTTTTCTCATGTAAGAGAAGCTATATATGAGCAAGCCAAAGGAATGGTATTCCAACAAGAAATAATGAGGGATTTTAAGCGTTTTACTTCCAAATGGACTAAAAGGATAACGCTTCAGTCTCAAGGCATCTTGAAAAGAAGGAGCAAGGATATGGATGCAACAGCAGAATTTCTAAACACCAACAACAAGGAAGGAACTTTATACCAAGAATGGTTAATGAGTGCCACCTATTGGTCGTCCACAAAGAAGAAGCTCAAGTACAAAAGGAAATTGGGAGGCCCTTACTGTCATTATCATATGATAAATGAACATGAAACCAACAGTTGCAAAGCCCTCGAGGGATTGATCATTAAGTTCCTCAATCAAGGCCAGCTACAAGACTTTGTAGAAAGATCAAACTAAGTCCAATAAAGGTCCTTAGGAAAAGGATTACCTACGCAACTAGGGGTATGGAAACCCTGTCAAAACTCAAAATAACCAAAGATGGGTAAAAGCACAAATGGATAAAAACCCTCGTCACCGTCGAGTTGGCCAGGGCAAGGCACCTCCTGGAGGAGGGTGGTGTGTAAGACTTTCTCCACAGGTTAAAACATCAAAAGCGTAAGCCTCGGACCCACACCAGAAATGGTTGTGATGGAGCATCTAATTAGCAAGCCCTACCTCTACTCGTAGAAGAGTATGCCCTGCCTTTGCTATGAACTAAGAACATCCTACCTCTGCTCGTAGAAGAGCACGTCCTACCTCTACTTATGTTCTGTGTTACCCGCAGAAGGGAACACCAACCCTTATCACCGCCCACGATGGCCAGGATAAGGCACCCCTTAGAGGGGGGTTGAGTGTAATCCTTTATCACCGCCTACAATGGCCAGGGTAGAGCATCAAAAGAGTAATTCCACGTCTACGAAGGCCCGGTTTAAACATTTAAGACCTTATCATTGCCTACGGTGGTTAATTTAAAGCGCCTCCTGGAGGGAGGCTGGGTAAGTCCTTGGGCCCTACATGTGGATAAGCTAGCCGAGCGCACCGGACGCACAGGCTCAGAGAGTGGACAACAAAGCACATAAAGCTTCTACTTTGACAATAAAAAGCCCAGGAAGTGGCTCAAGAAGCATGTACACCCTCTGCTTCACAAATCACACCCAATAGGGGGTGACGAAACTAATACCAGAAGAGATCTCCGGTTCCCTATCTTAAATACCCGAATCTAGGTTGGTTCGTATCTCAGTTATTACCAGAAGTAGATTTTCGATCCTATCTTAAATACCCAAATTTGGGTTGGTTCGGATCTTAATTACTGCTGGAACTAGATTCCAGTCCAATCTTAAATACCCGAATCTGGGTTGGTTTGGATCATAATTATTGCTGGAAGTGGATTTCCATTCCTATCTTAATAGCTTGAATCTGGGTCATTTTAGATTTCAATTATTGTCGGAAATGGATTTCCGGTCATACCATAAGTACCTTAATCTACGTTGATTCGAAAGCTTAATTGTTATCAAAAAAGGGTATTTGACCCTCTTAATAACCTGAATCTAGGTTGGGTCAAAACTTCTGTTTTTTGCTGGGAAAGGGTCCCTAATCTTATACCTTAGTATAGAATATGGATCAAAACCTCTTTTAGATGCCAGAAGGGGAATTCTGGAGTTCTATCTTTAATATCCCAATTTGGGATACGTGGCTTCAATCCTAGAGCAAGGAATATGCCACCAACCTAATAGCTGCAGCCTATTACCCAAGAGGCCTTTAAGCAAGGACAAAGACCTTCCATATTGCTCAGCGAAGTTTCCTTAACTCATACATACATCAATTCATTATTTACTATACCAAATGCATATACAATACATATTACCACACAGCATTAGAACATGAATTCGGGGGAGAGATTAAGTAATTATCTTAGGTTCCTCCAACAGAACCTTGGGACAAAGGTTATATTTCTCCTAAAAATCTCATAGAAGGAGGTTTCATGGAAATACCTATTACATTAAGAAAACTTTTACTAGTGCAGGAAGTATAAATAAGCTTGCCACCTTATCATACATCCAATATCGTGATGCTATTAATTTCGACAAGAGCAGGTGATGCTCCATGTGTGCCTTACAGGCTAACACCTAATAGAGTCCGTTAAATTTATGCATAATGTTACAATAAGATATTGAAAAGAGAACATCTTCACTATGAGCTGTGACCACACGTTAGGTGACACATCTATAAGTCATAACCCCGTTCATAAGCATTATAACTGCAGATTACATATGAAGTATAGTACACCAAGTACTTCGCATTCTGCATAATTATTTATAAAGGGATTTTAAAATAAATGTATCTCCAAAAATAAAGCATCATTACTCTAATATTAGGGCTTATGTGTAAACATCATCTAGTTCTCACAAGTGCTATTACACGTGCTTAGTGTGCTTTTTAGGATTAAAAACGATCCTCCTCACTTTATCCAAGGTGTTAACAGAGAGGTTAAGTGAGGAATCAAATGGAATCCCAAATCCATCAAGGGTGTAAACCGGAGGACACCAATGATAATCCTATCCTCCAGCAGATGGCTGTCATAACCTCGAGTAGGCTTCGATCGGTATGTGTGGATCTCTCTTAAAAGTTGATCCTTTTCTCTGCCAAGGAAATCGAGGAGGATCCGAGGACATTAAGTGTAAAACTTCTTAAGGTCCCTTAGGAAGCAATATCGTGCCAATGAAGAAGATTTAATAAGAAAAGACTTCTCATGGTATTCTCTTTTCAACTTAACTTAGTCTCTTAAAAAATCACTAGAAAGCATACTTGAAGTAGAGGACAGACTCTGAAGAAAATACTAAAGGGATTATAAGAAGGCAATTCATTACATCATAAGCTAAATAATTACATTCATTACAGATAGTCCTCCTGCTCATATAAAACCGATCTCTTAAAAGCCTCGGATACAAATCGATGCTTATTAAACTTAAGTTTGTCTAAATATAATTCTCTAGGAATAGAAGTAACTCGGGGAAGGTTCCAGCATTCACCAGGGTGGAGGTCCACACCACATTCATCTAGGAACCTTCTATGGAGACGCCTAAGCAAGCCCTGCTATGATCACCTAAAAAGGAAAAAATCCACTACTTCATATCTACTATAAATTTAGTGCAAAAAGTTTACTGATGAGCCCATGTCTTCATTCAACGTCTAGAACAAAGTCATGAGCTCGGAATTTTCTTGTAAAAGCCTCTCGCATCGCAGTCGGGCAGCTCTCAACCTATAGGTGATTTCTTTCTCTTTAAAAAGCAATAGTTTTGCAGCACTTTCATCAAGGAGGTGGTATCTGTTGGACAAGATGTTATATTCATTTATTTGTTTGTTCAGCTCCCTAGTAAGACGAGTCACTTCCGACTGAGTCTTTTTAAGAATAGAACACCTAAAAGATAATTTTCCCCTATGCGAAATGAGATAGAGACCGATCATTAAAGGTAAGTAAAGATAAAAAGGTATACATCCTAGAAATTATTATACCTCAAAAACAGGAGTAGAAACTTGAGAATCCTCAATAGAAGAAGCACTCTTGAAGCTTAGATCTTTCCTCATCTTTTGCACTCTAGAGGGGTTAGGAGGTTCAACGAACCTCCAGAAATTTCAAAATCTTTGCCACATGCTTCATCTCGACCATCAAGGGCCAAAAAGTTGCTATCAACACCAACAGAATCGCCATTATGTTCTTCTTCACTTTTAACAGCATTTGTGAAGGGACTATCATCTTCATCATGAACAACCTTGGACACCTCAATAAAATATTTTTTATCATCAATATGTGGCTCCTTAGAGGGGATATCCTTAATAAACAAAAGCTCGGCCACGCCAGTCTCCTTCCTTGTAGGAATTTCTTCCCTCTTTCTCATGTAGGATATCTTAGACATAAATCTTTCCACCAAAGACGGGTCAAGGGAGGAAAAGCAAGCATTTGTCCATATTATCTGCATAAAGAAGAAGGAAAGTATCCACAAAATGATTTACCACGATTTCATCCAAGGTGGTCTGGAGAAAACAAGAGATCCTTCGTTTGGCATCATTTATCACTCCAACAGACTTGATCAATAAGGCCTCCTTCCTGATAAGCTCGATTCTGAGAGGGTCATTCTCTTTTTCCAGAAGAGAACATTGTTTTTGTAAAGAGTAACAATAATAATTGGGTGCGGCATTCTCTTCTTTGAACTTTTACAAGGTCCTTTTTAAATCCCGAGCTTCTTCAGCTAAAGCAAGGATGTATTTTTTCTTTGCAACGATTGAGCTTTTCGCATTTGCCAGAATAGACTCTAGCTTGTCTTGCTCCACGACTATACCCTATTTAACATGGATAAGAACATCATTTTCTTTTCTTAAAGACATTTTTTCTTCTCTAAATCTCAACAACTCGGAAGAAGGTTTGGAAGCATTACCATACGCCAAAAACACCGCTTGATAGCCTACAAAGGATACAACGGTCATATATAAGACAATCGAAAGAGTGACAGGAAAACCAGAAAGGTAAAAAATCATACCAATAGTAGTTTTTCAACCAAAGCCTGACAACTACCAGGGGAGTCAAGTGAAAAACTAACATCGGAAAAAGCAGGGGAAGAGATAATTTATCCGATTAACTCGTTGAAGCTATCACCATTAGGAGAACGGGTAAAGTCAGGAGGGGCGACGTCCTCAGAAGAGGAGGAAAATCCCATCGCATAATGTAATTAATTAGAGACTTCAGAAGATCCGACATGACGAGTGTTTGAATAAGGAACCTCCTTTTGGGGAATAATTTCTAGGAGGATAGGAACCACGTCAGGACAAAGAGATGAACCCGCAACATCTTTAGACCTTTTTGGTAGAGGATCTTCTAAACTCTTTTCCATAATCTTCCTTTTTACATTTTCCCTAGACTTGAGAAAAGCGTCCTTAAGGGAGGAAACTCCAGCCCTTGGAATCATAGAAGTGGAACCGGTTTTACCATACTCAGTGCAGACAGTTCCTAACATACGATGAAAGAAAACTAAATAAAATCTTAGTTCCGACTCTGTTTCAAATTATCACGTAAAGAGTATACCAGAATTGTCAAGAAATAAAGGAGAGTTTAGAGAAGAAGGAGCATCTCTTTCTAGTGACAAAGAAAGGGTTCCTTTAATAAGTAAGACTAAAGTTGGCCACCCAATAATGGATTGACCGGCTGGTAAAAGGGAATGCCTTGGGAGAATGAAGGAGGTGAGTAGCGAGGACCTGTTACCAAATTTCTCATAAGCATTGCCAAGGGGATCGATTATCTCCTTATCCGTGAAACCAAACAATTTTTGTGCAACATCTATAGAAAAAAAATATACGAAGGGTAAGGTAACTCTCTGTAGTAAAAAAAGACTGTGCTTTAGGATGTAAATACTTGGGGTATGGAGGCTGCCAGAAATACGGAAGGACACCAGATAAAGGAAAATTAGGTTTCCCAATCTTTAAATCTAATCTTTCCTTCAAACAATAATTTTTTTTGTAGGATTGGCACAAAAAATTTGAGGTTTCACATCGCTAAGTTTGGAAGGAAAAACCAAGTAGTCAAAGGTAGAAGGACTTAAAGAATGGTTACCCGATTCCAAAGATAAATGTTCCAGACCTAACAGGCAGGTATAAGTGTTCAGAGAAAGTTGAATAGGAGCAACTCCCAAATATTGCAGAAATTGACAAAGAAAGTCAAGGAAGGGGATAAAACCCTCGTGTCAGATATGGATAGCAGAGTAAGCAAAATAGCCTTCCGGAGGAGAAGAGATGGTATATGTCTCGTTTGGGGGAATGGCTTTGATGCTAGAAATGTTAAAATCTTGAAGAATAACATCAACTTTCTCTTCTGTTGAGATCATTGAATGTTTTTCGATAGCACTCACCCTCCTAGAAGCAAAAAGATTATTCGGCAAAGGGTCATTTCTATCAGGTTCAAAGGCAATATGTTTCTTTTCCATGGTGCCAAGTACAATCTGTTCAATCATATAAAAAAGGTAAAACAATGCTCGAAAGTGCAGGATTCTTATTCTCCTAAAAATGTATTGATGATAACGAAAGACTGTCCCTCAAACATCTTAAGGAGAATAAGAACAAATAAAATGCTAATCTAGACTACTAGGTATATTCGGAATTGGTTACCGAGAGCTGGAAGTTGGAAAACAGAAAATAGTTCATGGAAATCAAATCTGGTAGTTATCGTCGCTAGGAATAAACAACCACCACTTTAATCATGTAAATCAAAGTACAAATGACTTACGGGTTGCTTACTTAAATAGTACTAATGCTTTTCTAAGGTAAATTTCAAATTCAGGAAATAAGGAAGAAGAAAAGGAGCTAACAAAATGGGATAAGGAGGGTATATATAGGGGAAGGAAGCAGCTAATTCGTCCAAAAGTTTGACTTGAAAAGACGAAATTACCCGGGGGGAATTTTATTACCAAAATTAACTTTGAAACACGTCATAAATATGGAAAAATAATCTGTAAGCAAGAATTAAGCGCAAGGTAAAAGTGAGAGCGTAAGGGAACAACCCGAAAGCCAGGCAACCGACACCATCATTAAAGAAAAGAACTCAAAAGCAATGCAAAGAAAGGATATCGGCAGGATAGTTCCGACACGAAGGGGAAATAACGGAAGGTCATCCCAAACCGGAAGCCAATGAAGAGAAAGACTGGGAATCCTACAGATCGATACCTAGAAGGACTAAAGGGCTATCAGTATTAACTTGCTTAGTACCGATACATCAGGAGATGAAAGCATCAAAGGCACGGAGCTTGAAGCATAGGGGGATCATCTGGGAACTAGCTACTAAGATCCCCCTCAGATGGTCATCGAGAGGCTACCTTAGTAAACAACCAATGGAACAAAAGAAAGCATCCCACCGAAAAGCTGAAAGTGTATTTCTGTTATCTACCGAAAGGCAAAATGGGACCTCGAAAAGAGACACGCTATCCACATTAATATGGTTAGAGTCGATACTGACAAGGGTGGCGGATCTGGTAACCATCCACTTGAATCATGAAGGAACGTTCCAAGTAGAATTAACAGCAACACCAAAAGTTCATGACTGGGGATCTATATCCGAAAGCCTAAAGCCCTCCGAATTGTCTATAAATAAGACCCCAGCGGTCTAATTTTAGGGGGCGAATTTTCTCATTTCTCATTCTCGTACTCTTTTTCTCTAGAATAAACTCTAATTTTTAAATCAATTTGGGGATTCCTATTGTAATCACTTTTGTACCCCCAAATCAAAGATCAATAAAGAGTGAATCAACACTTAGCATATTTCTTATGAGTGTTTTTACTAGATTTCCTAGATTTTTCCTATATTGTATACCATGTGCTTTCTACATAGTTACAAATTCCTTCTCAAGCTTAAACCCTTCCACAAAGTTATTGCAGAACCCCTTCCTACAAGCCGTTTAGCCTTTTATCGAGAATTATGCTTAGAGAATCCTTATCGCAAGATAACTATTGGCTCTTCAGTCGCTTAAGCATGATGCTCACCCCGTCGAGGGAAGAGTAACTAATCTTTTGGGCTCTAAACCTTGATATTTAGGAAATGGTGAACTAACTCAGACTCATGAAAGCTAAATAACCTCGTTTTCCCCTTAGGTCCACTTCCATAGACCTATCTTCAGTGTTGACGAAAAATATCGTTAACATACGACATGTTATTTGTAGATTGCCGAAAATGAGCTTTTTTCCTTTGGTTCCAAATGCCTTTCCATTTCTGGAAACTGGTCTATTTATAGGCGAGAAGGTGGGAAGAGTTTGAATGCAACGTGGCTTGCATCATTTTTTGTGTCGACCATGTATAAATCGATCATATAAAGTAGTTTTGGGTGAAGGGACCCGGTCTTCTACTGATGAATAGTTCTCCATGAGATGTGTGGTATACGTGGAACTTGAATTCTGGAGCTTGAAAAGGAGAGCTGGTCAAGGATGACTGTTTCTATAGCCTTGAGAATAGGGCTTCGTCTTGTAGCGCATAATTTGGCCTGATAGTTGCGATCCGACATTTCAGGCTTGACTTGATCTTTCAGGAGTGATTCGATCTTTCAGGAATGACTCAATCGATCAATTTATTTTGACTTCGGAAGTGTTCGCCAGTTCTAGAGGGTGATATCTTTGTCCGCTATGAAGATGGCTCAGTTCATATTGTAATTGTTCGATCGAGTATAATAGTCGATTCCATGGTCAGAAGGTTAGATTGGTGTTTGATAATGAGTCTCTGCCTTGAATAGTGACAGCTTTTGCCAAAAAGTTGGTCAACAACAGTGCTTAAGGAAGCTCATCATTCTCGGATGACTATCCATCTGGGCGGTGATAAAATGTATCGTGACATGGAGAAAGTCTTCTTTTGGACTGGTGTGAAGTAGGACGTGTCGGAATTTGTAGCCCGATGTTTTACTTGCCAGCAAGTAAAGGTTGAATAGAGGAAACCTGGCAGATTTCTTCGGCCCTTAGATGTCCCAAAATGGAAGTGGTAGAGCATCTCTATGGACTTCATTGATGATTGCCTAGATCAATGAAGGGAAACACCAATATTTGGGTGATAGTGGACAGACTTACGAAGAGCGCTCACTTTATTCCTGTCAAGAATAAAAGGACGGCAGCTTGGCTAGCTTTGGTATATCTTCGAGAGATTATCGAATTTCATGGGGTACCTTCTAGTATATAAGCGACCATAATCCCATCTTTACTAGTGAGTTATGGAAAAGCTTACAAGAGGAATTAGGTACACAACTATGTTTAAGCTCAACATATCACCCTCAGACCAATGGATAGACTGAGATGGTTAATAGAGTTCTTAAGGATCTTCTTAGACTGTGTATCCCAGATTCCGGAGGGACTTGAGAGGAGAATCTCTCATTGGTTGGGTTTGCTTATAGCAACAGTTATCGATGGAGCATAGGCATGGAACCCTTCTAAGTGTTATATTGAAAACCTTGCAGATCGCTAGTTTTTTGTTGGGAGTCTACAGACAGACTTCTACTTGGACCTTAGATGATTCGAGAGAGTTCCAAGAAGATTTATCTTATCCGCCAAAGAATGAAAGCAATTAAGGACAGACAGAAGTCATATTCCGATAAAAGGAGGACCTATTTGGAATTCGAAGTAGGAGATATGGTCTTCATTAAAGTATCATTGTTGAGGAATGTAGTTCGCTTTGTTTCTGTAGGGAAGTTGGCGCCAAGGTTCATAGGGTCATTCCCTACTGTGGAGAGTATAGGTCAGATGGCCTATAGGATTAGACTACCAGATAGACTAGCAGGCATACACAATGTGTTTCACGTTTCCCATTTGAGGAAATGTCCACATGATGCGGTAGAGATAGTGGAGCCAAGCACACTTGAAGATGTAGAAGTTGAGAACGATGCACCGGTTAGAAGAGTTCCTACTTTTAAAACTACGCAACAAAGAAATCAGATTGGTCAAGGTACGGTAGGGAGAAGACCGCAAAGATGCGATGTGGGAACCAAAGGCAAGATTCACGCTTCTTACCCTTTTCTTTTTTAGAGTACATTCTTAATTTCTTTTCCAAGCTTTTAAAGTTGCATTTTCTTCTTAATTTCTTTCCCAAACTTTTAAATTCGCATTTGCTTCTATCATTCTTTGTATATTTATCCTATCGTTCGAACCTTCGATCCTTAGGTAGAATCCAATAGTTGGAAACATGTGTTTGAAACATGTTATGATTGATAGTTGCAAGTGGATGCAAGTATTTGCTAGTGGTTGCAGGTGGATGCATATACACACACTAGGCACTAGATCAACTCAAGCACTTACATATTGCATATGGATGTGTGTGCATTTTAATTTTCTATGGATGGAAATGGGTGAATCATTATATGGATGTTGCATTTTGGTGAATGATTGTGCACGCATATAAAGCTTTTATGTTATACTAGGATTCTTTTTGCACACATATTGGATACATGGCACAAACATATATTGCATTAAGGAGGTCAACTGAATCAGTTAACCGCCTGATTTTCGCATTAGTGTAGGGACATATACACACAACACTTTTTGCATATGTTCATACAAGCATTCGAAATTCTTAAGGACAATGGATGTCAGTAGATGATGGATGAGTAAATGATTGTAGGTGATTGTTAAAGTAATAACATTCTTCTTAACTTGGAGATTTCGAGGACGAAATCTTTTAAGAAGGGGAGAATGTAACACCCTAAAATTTAATACACTATAACCATACTATAAAGACAATAAAATGAATATTATATAATAAAATATTCAGAACTAAGTAAAACTGGATTTTCTTTTCGTTCGTCTTGGAATTCTGGTTCAGATAGACCCCAAGTTTACGTAAATCGGATAATGTATGAAGAAGTAATGAACATAAGAAGTTTGTATATATATAAGAAGATTATATATGAATAAATTCAATATTAAGTTCTAAACAATAAATCTACATAGGAAGCAACGGTCATGGGGCGACCCATGCCATGGGTCGACCCAAGACTAACTGGGTCGACCCAGTATTTCGGTGGGTCGGCCCACCCGTATGCAGGCTCGATTCTGAGTTCTGCACCTGTATTGTTTTTAATTTTGGATTTATCCGCTGACTCAGCATTACGTGTATGGCTAAGATTAAAAACCTAATATCTAACGGTGGTGGATTGTCCTAGGTAGTCTATATAAAGGCATGCAATCTCATTTGTTCTACACACAAAATCATTCACCCTCCTTCTTCCTCCAAACCCATTTTTGATATTAATATATACATAGAACTACCGAGGTTCTGCTTAAATATAAAATAACAAGGACAATTCAGATTGCTCTACAAAAAAAAATAGAATTGGACTTTTCTACAATGATATATATATATATATAAAGAGAGGTAATCTCTTCTTTACCAAGACTCGTTGTGGGTTTCATGTTATTTTCAAATCTGATAGCTCAAAATATATCATGATAGTAAATAAAAGTGGATCTAAAACATATAGTACCTATAATTTACACCTGATCTTTTACTGTTGTTCATTTATGTCATTGTTACAGTAATATATGTTCTTTTACTGTCTACTGATTAATTGATTATGCGTATTTATCTTCGTTTTTCCTATTTCTACTGTTTTAATTTATTTCTATTGTTGCCTATATGCCTGTTTTATACAATTTAATTTGGTACTATTTTACTCCTTCTATTTTCCCCTTTTTTAATGCTAAGCCTAGGCCATTTCTGATTTAAGATAGCGTATAGTTAAAATTTGGATAATAAGAAATGACATGAAAATGGAGAATATGGGCATATTATAAAGTGAGGACTTTATGACTGTAATCTGGGGAAGGGATAATATGCCTATACTTGTAGGTTAGGTAAACTGAATTACTATAGTAATTATATATATCTGGGTAAGTGCTTGTTTTGGTAAAGGGTTGTACACACATAACCATGTTTATTAATATACCTAAACCAGCTAAATTAAACATGATTATTAATAAGCTAAGAGGTCCCTCATTCTGCTGTTGTATCGGGTTTTGGGGACTCTTAAATCCAAGTTACTTAAGGGCACAAGCTTAAGGGGTTTGGCTTGTGTCAATCTTCCTGTGATGAACTCGTATCAGTTAGTATCCCTGTTGGTATTTTGTTAGAGGGCCTCGTACTAGGTAGGCACCAGGGCACACTTTACTGAACTGGATAGTAAGAGGTTCAAGAGGAAGGTGGGTACAGGAGCGTTCCGGTGGAGTCATAAGTGTGCATGAGTCTGATTAGGGAAACTAAGCTGTTGTAACACCAGTAAATAGGTCTGTGTTATATTAGTTATTGGGTTATGGAGTGATACACCCTATTTCCGGGGATGACATATGGTAAATACGTAGTAGGGAGCTGGCCGCAAGGTTCGTAATTAGGGTAACACCTAATCATGTTATGTAATTAGGGTAACACCTAATCCTACTATAATCCTGTTGTTTTTGTTAAGTAATTAGGTTAACATCTAATCTTGTTCTGTTGTGTAATTAGGTTAATTCCTAATCCTGTTGTACTAGTATTGGTGTAGAAAACCTGTTTTTAGGGATATAAATGAGAAGTGTTTGCAAACGGTGTATCTATGGAATTAGAAAACCGTTGACAAAATATCGTAATAATAACCGCAAGCGCACTGCGTACAATCGTAGTACGTGGCAAATACGGGTCGATCCACGGGGAAAGAATTAATTCTAAAATACTCAATAAAATTAAACCGAAAGATGTGAGAATGTTAACAAATTAGCTAAAAATTAGCAAAATCTAACAAATTATTAACTACAAATGTTGGTTGAAAAATAAGAGATTAAATGACAACTTAGGAGCAAATTCACTCTCAAGATCACATGAATCAATATAAAATGAAACCATGATCTCTCTTTTTGGTCAATAGTTATTTTAATTGATGTGACTATTCTAAGCATGACCTATTTGTGCTATTGATTATCCCAGCATAAGCCATCAAATTTTGTCACACCTCTTAAACAACTTTACTAATTTTATGAAAAATGATAACAAGTTGAAACTGAATCGTACTTTAAGCATAGCCTATCCACTATCAATTAGGAGTATAAACCATCAAATTTAGATTTCAATCTCCACTTAATTACCATAATCATATGTAGATGAAGAGGTAATTAGTGAGCATATGAACAAGCATAATCTATGTGGTGTCAACACTATAGGCTATCGAACTCAATAATGAACACAAAAACCATAACCATCAACATGAATTAAAGCACAAAAAGAGATCATGAATAAACAAGTATATTGAAACTGCATGAATAAATAGAGCTTCGTTATCCCTAAGTTGTAGGGATTTAGCCTCTCATGTTTGTTATTTTATCAGCAAATGTAGTTTGCAACATGAAAGAAATAAAAGAAAATGCAAGCTAAATAACTAAAACTACAACTAATCTACTTGCATAAAAGAAAATAAATGTAAATAAAAGACGACAAATTAAGATTGCATTAAAATGAGAGATTACAAAAACAAATGGCTAAGAAGCCATGGAAGAAAAATAGAGGTTTTTATTTCAGCCTCCACTCTAAACTAAAAATCCAAGATGCCTTTTACATTAACATACATGGGTTATTTATACATGACTAAACCCTAATTCACTTTTTGCGAGCTACCAAGAATGCCTCCTCCTTAAGCTTCATTTTGTCTTTAGCAATAATGATTCATGAAGCCATAATTATTGTCCCTACTAAAGAAGGAGGGAGAGTGAGTGGGGTCCTCCATTAATCCTCTATTTGAATTGATTCCCTTTGTATTGATTGATTTCACTTTTTATTTTTTGGGCAAGGCATTGATTTCCTCCTTTCTCCTTTGTATGCATATATATCTATATGAAGTCCTATTCTACATGCATCCAGTTTCTGCAAAAATATAAAAAAATGTTCAAGTAAACATTCTCAAAATAATACAAGCACAAAAATGACCATTTTCCCCCTGTATGATAATAAAAGCATGATGTTTTGAAATCAATTCAATTATTGTTTAAACATGATAAAAAACCCATTTATGACATTTATTAGCACTAAACAAGAATAAATATGTGAATATAAATGTGCATTTTTACATGCACATCAAGAAGCATTGCTTGATCATTATTTTATCTTGTTGCTCGTTTTATCTTGTTTACCTTTTGCCTTATATGCTACTATGCTTTCTTATCCATACTTGTTTATTTGTCTTAATATCTCTATTTTATGCATATATTGAAAATCACTGGAACTCGCTAGGATTTATGTCTGACCTTTTTGTTTCGCTTCTTTCTCTTCCTTCCCCCCTCAGTTCCCCAGAGTGGTAGCACTCCTCGGTGATTATAACTTTCTCTTTCAGCTTGGATTTGGACTTTCTCAGATGTACCGCTTTGATTTACTTTCTACTCTATTATGGCTTGCTATGAGGGATATGGTTTTATATTATTGCACTATGTTATTTTGCATTATGAGACAGATGGATTAATTGAGGTTCTTTATTTTTGATGTAACTGCTTTGATGATATAATTTGGTTTGAAACAATGTTTTATTTTCAATAATAAAGTTAAATTTTCTGTTGCTTATTTCTATCTGTCTTGTGAAATTTTGTTGATGTTTACCTATTGCGCTTCATGAAACTTAATGCATTCTCTAATGAGTGACATTAACGAACGTGGGGTGTCATAGTTTTTCATTGGATTGGGATGAAGAAGGACGTAAAAGAATATGTGGCTAGATGTATGACTTGTCGGAGAGTGAAGGATGAGCAGAGGAAGCCAGGTTGGAATGTTTCATCCTCTGGATGTGCCACAGTGGAAGTGGTAGAGCGTCTCGATGGACTTCATAGATAGATTGCCTAAATTAAGAAAGGGCAACACCAATATTTGGGTTATAGTCGATAGGTTGACTAAGAGCGCTCACTTTATCCTAATTAAGAGTAAGTGGATGACAGCTTTGTTGGGATCAGTGTATCTTAGAGAGATCGTCCGACTTCATGGAGTTCCCTATAGTATTATTAGTGATAGACACCCCATATTTATGAGTGATTTTTGGAGGAGCCTGTAGGAGGCATTGGGGACAAATCTACCGCTTAACACTGCCTGCCACCCTCAGATAGATGGACAGACAGAGAGGGTTAATATGATTCTTGAGGATTTATTGAGGCGTGTATCCTAGACTTCAGAGGGACATGGGAGGAGCATCTTCCATTAATATAGTTCATGTATAATAACAACTACTATAAGAGTATAGGTATAGCTCCCTTCAAGGCATTATATGAGCGGTCTTGCAGTCACCTACTTGTTAGTGGGAGTCCATGGATAGTCTTCTACTTGGGTTTGAGATGGTTAGGGAGAGCTCAGAGAAGATAGACTTGATTCTGAGGCGGATGAAGGAAGCTAAGGATAGGCAAAATTCATATGCATATCAATAGACGAAAAACCTAGAGTTAGAGGTAGGAGAGTTGGTTTTCATTAAGGTGTTAACTTTGAGGAGTGTTGTTCAGTTCGCCGCAGTAGGGAAGTAAGCACCGAGGTTTGTAGAGGCATTCCCTATAATGGAGAGGATATGTCAAATGGCATATAGGATTAGACTACCAGAGAGATTGGCTGGAGTTCATGAAGTGTTCTATGTTTGGCACTTGCGAATGTGCTTACATGATTCTGCGGTAGTAGTAGATTCGAGTACTCTAGGGGAGATTAAGGTAGTGAGGAAAGCGTTAGTTAGAATATTTCCTACATGGATACTAGGATCCAAGTTGAAGAAATTACGGAATAATGAGAACAAGCTTGTTTAGATTCAATGGAGATAGGATAGCGATGACGCAACTTGAGAACCAGAGGATAGGATTTGCGCTTCTTTTCCGTTTCTCTTTGATAAAATGCTCTTAGTCCTTTCCTAAACTTTGAATTTGAATCTATTTTCCTATCATTTGAATCATAAATCTTAGGTTGAAGCCTATGGAGGTTGGGGAATGGTTTAAAACATGTTAATATGACGTGTTATTGTTGAATGGATTCACGTCGATGCAAGTGTTTTCTAGTGGACGCAGTGATGCATATACATACACTAGGATACTCACATAATTACATATGTATGTATGCGCATTTTTAATTTATTTTAAAAATATGAATGAAAAATGGTTGATTCATCACTGGGACATTGCATTTTGGTGAATCGTTGTTGTAGTTACATGCGTATAGAATTACATGTATTATTAGGATTCCTTTACATACATACTGGATGCATGGTACGGGCATGAAATTGCATTAAGGAAGACAACTAAATCGGTGGACCACCTGAATTTTTCATTATCTTAGGGACATATACACCGAACACTCTGCATATGTTCATGAAAAACATTGGAAAATCTAAGGACAATGGATGCTAGTGGTTGATGGTTTAGTAAATGGGTGCAGATAATGGTCGTTAACATTTATATTTCATTCTTCTAGCCCTAGAGATATTGGGGATAAAATCCTTTAAGGAGGGGAGAATGTAACACCCCGAATTTTAATAAATAATAATTAAATAGAAAAGGTAATAAATTAAATATTAATTAAAATAAACTTTGGAATTAGACAACTGGATTGGCGCCATTGGGTCCGTTGTAATTTTCTAATTGAAATGTTACGTGGTTTGCTGAAATCGAAGTTAAAATGAATTAGTAATGAATTAAAGAAGTTAACCAGAAATTTAAAAAATAAAATATATATATTGAACAAGTGGTCACCTGGGTGACCCACGCCCAGTTGGGTTGACATTATATTGACCCAAGCCAAGTTGGGTCGATCCTAGGTTGACCCAAGGTGCGAGTAGATCGACCCAGGGTGCGGAAATGACGTTCCTTGAAGCGCACGTTTGCAGCGAACGATTTATTACGTTTCAACGTTATTTTGGATGAGGTGGCATTGTTTTATTGGTTTATTTTGAACCAAAAGCCGACAAGATGCTTTCTGATAGACCCAATGATATAGCTGGTCAAGATGTAACAATCCGTGTATTTTATGAAAATATATTTATATAATTTATTAAAATATAATTTTGTTCATCGAGTATTGGTCCAAAAAGTCACTTTTTGAATACAGATGAATTTGGACTCGGGACCACTTCCATTGATTTTAAAATGCCGTTTATGATTTTTAAAACTATATATTTAGAGTAAGGGGATTTTTGGACATTGCTTAGGGCTTAGTCTAGCTTATTAGCCTTAAGTAAGCCTCCGCTATTCAGCCACTCCACCTACCTTTCCCATTCATTTACTCATCATTCATTTCCCACAACTTCCAGACCTTAAGGAAGAGGAAATTAAAATTCCTAAGCTCTAATCTTAGGAATTCTAATGAAAGCTTAGCTAATTCAAGGAGTAAGATCCTCTTTATCATCTCCTACTTGATCCCACTTCAATTTTTTAGTATTTTCCTAAACCTAACTATTGGAATTTATCATATGTATGTGTATATATTGAATAATTGTGGGTTATCTCTGAAGAGTGGTTGATTTGGCTAAGTCTTCATTCATCACTATGCTAGCAACAACCAAAGGTGAGTTCTTGGAAAACTCATATATATGCCTCAAACTATATGATTGTCTAGTGTACCTATGGCACGTTTGTATTGAAAATGTTTTTTGTGCATTTGGTTGTGTTGCTTGGTTTGTGTTTTAACATTTTCCAATTTATGAATTTCAATTTCAATTCGATAATTTCATGTGTGATTCTTTGTGTGCATGTAAATTTGGGTTTTCGTGTTGTTTTGTTAAGCCATGGGAGCCTCGTTTTTATACATATAACGATATAAGCCTTCACGTGTTTGTCGAAATCATTTTGAGCATGCTGCCTAGGCAAATTGGTGCCCAGGACATAATTTGATAAATCCAAACGAATTTGTTCCTTTTGGTAAAAAAATTCCCCAGTCAATCATAAGTTTAATTCTATTTGAATTGCTCATTTTCAAATGATATCCACACTACTCACAAATATTCATTTTTGATCTAGTTTTTTATATATATATAATATAATCCATAACAATTTTCGCACTGAACCCATAAATTTTTGCACTTTTTATTTCAGACGTCTGAATTATAAAATTCTGGCATCTGACCTCCTATGAATATTTAAAAAAATGTGTCTTTATATATCAGACATTTGAATTGGTACAACAGACATCTGAATATAGATTTAGACGGTTTTTAACCAATTAAAACATCTAAAACTCATAGCATAAGCATGGTTTCTGATATTTCAATTCAGATGTTTGAATTATAATTTCATATGGCTGAATTAATGGAAAATGCACATCTTAACTTTTTCCTATGATATTTCGTGTTTTATCGATTCCTTTCTCTCTAGATAGATTTTTGTTGCTACTTATGAGTTAATCATCTCTTTTTTGGATTTTTAAATTATTCGTTGCGTATGGATTTCTATAATTGATATTATTGAGATTTAAGTTACATGTTAAAACGTGAATTTTGAGTTTTATCGTTATTTCAATCGATATTATACGAGAATTTCCATTTCACACTATAAAGGGATTTTGTTAGTGAATATCAAATCCTTTTCTAAAACGATTCCTAATCCTACTTCATTATACGACATTGTTTTATAAACCACCTTAGAAGCTACTAGTATATATTTATATAACTCTTTTTCTCCCACTCGTATAAGAAATCAAATTAAATGTCTTAGTAAAAACAAGGACTATGAGCCCTTGTGTTTGCTTTGACGGTTAATTCTTGGACTCATTCGATTGAAAATCCTTGGCAATGATCGTCATATGATTTTAATGGAATATACAACTTGTTCGTAACTATTCGAGTCAAGCAATTGGTTATGGGACCTGCAACTCAACTCTTATAATTACTAACTTGTAGTAATTTACACTACCTTGGATTCATTGTGATCTTCTCATGATTCCAAACATTTTGATGATCTTCGGGTTATCCCACGGAACTTAGGTTCAATCCTAGCGGGGTCACAACCTGCAGTCTTCAGACCATCCGAGGAGGTTTGGTTCAATACTATATGCTAACTACCTAGAGATCACATCTCATCTTCGATATACGTGATGGTGAGTATTTGAGCCCCTATCTTTATAGGCATCTTTCACTCTTTATCAAATTTTCTAGATTTCTGATTCATTGATTTCTGGATCCTGAGTTTTACTGATATTAAGTTATCAATCTGTGTTTTATTGATTTTAAGTTATCAATATGGGTTTTATTGATATTATACTTCGTGTTGATTTGGTATGTTGTTATCATTTCCTGTGAATTTCTATATAGTCATGAATGAGATATTCCTTTATAGCCCTGATTATTGAGATAATGGTAGACCTTCTTGGACTTCACACATATGCGTGACACCATTATTATAGGATACATATGTCTACATTTGTTTATATCTTTTGTTATATCCCATTTTATGAGATAAGTACAACTAGACTGATCCGTTTATTATTTATTTTCTTATAAATAATACTCGGGTCTGGCTGAGGTGTTGCAGGTGCTTCCATATGATTTCTAGTAGGATCATGTTCTCGACTTTTGGCTTACTACACTAGAGTTGAAGTTGATCTATATATGAGATAGTGACTCTTATGTATTCATATTCTTTTGGCTTATATTTATATCAACTCTTTTGTTGTATAGTGGACCTCATTTTGCCACTACCTTTGTGCATACGCTTATGTGTTTTACTCATATCTGTTCCACTTTCGTGATGTGAATATCTGTGTCTGACTCTGATTTTATTGTTATGTATTTTATATTGTTTTCGAATTATATATAACCACTATGTCATGGGTTTGAACTTGCATTAGACGTGTTGGGTTTCCTCGTGAGATTTATAAAGTAAGACCACATTATCCAACATGTTTAACACTCATTTAAAACTGTTATACATACGATCACTCCTCAATAACCTTATTCTTTAGGTTAGTTAACATCATTGCTTGCAATGACCCTGGCTAATGCAAGTATAGAGGTGGGGTGTTACACTTGGTATCAGAGCCATGTTCGGAACAGTATAATATATTATGGTGAGGATCATTGTCCTAAGTCTCTCTTATGAAATCGTGTTTAGGATTTAAATCGAATCTTAGGACCCGTCATATCCTATCTTATATTATTATTCCTTGTTCATTTTTCTAAATTCTTTTGAGAGTAACATTTTTCTTTCCTCTTTTCTTAAAGAAAAATGTCTACGCATGCCCGGTCAAACGCCGCTCAACCCAGTGTACATTACTGTTGGGGAGTGTACATGACTACTCAGAAACTTCTTGATCTTGTGACAATTGCCCAAGTGGCAAGAACCACTTCTATGATTGCGCATCCCAAATTTGTGTTTGATAGCCGATGCAGCGATTACACCAAGCTTGGTGGAAAGGTATTTAAGGATTTTGAAAGTGTTATAAAAGTCCAAGCTTGGATTAGATCATGCGACCTCATCTTTTCTCGCATGAATCTATAGGACTTATATCGGGTTCAGCTAGCTGCTAGTATGCTCTAAGATAGAGCACTGGATTTGTATGAACTCCTGATCTCTGAAATTCAGGAGAAAGGCCTAACTTGGAAGAAATTCCAAGAACAGTTCGAGCTAAAAAAAATACTCGAGGGCGAAAGAATAGTTTTAGCCCAACGCTTCGAGGACCTTGTCCAAGGTAATTATTCTGTGGTAGAATATGTCGCATCTTTCGACTCTCTCTCTCGAGATACGGCCTTGAGCATATTAACATCGCTGAAAAGAAGAGTGAGAGGTTCGTGTATAGGCTAAACAAAACTCTCGAGAAAGCCTTGCTTAAAATTAGTCGACCCCTTTGATGTGCTCAATGACATCATGCTTCGTCTAGAAGGAGCCGATAAGGATAGTGATGTTAGAGCTTAGAGCTCTAAGAAGAATTTCAACAAGAAAAGAGATTCTGGTAATAAATCCAAATCTTATCCAAATAAGAAGGGTAAAAATGTGGCTTCTGGAGAAAAGACTTCTAACTTCACTCAGGAGTAGTGTTACAATTGTGGATCAAAAGACCACTATGCCAACAAGTGTCGCAAACCTTACATTTGTACTTATTGTAAGGTTTTGAGTCACTCAATATCCTCTTGCCCCAAATATCTAAGTAGGAGGGAAGAAAAGCTAAATGTCGTACAAGCCCCTAGCAACATTTCTTCTGGTCAAGGTAATTTTCATTCTATCCTTGATGGAATTATTGATTTTCATGGATATCCTACACGAGTTCATTTTGATACAGGGGCATCTCATTCCTTTATATCTCAAAACTTTTTGATGCATATTCTTTGGATGCCCTATGTTTAATGACTTCACTAAGGATTGTGAATCCGGTCAGTGAGTCCGTAACACTTAGTTTATTGTGTGAAGATGTCGAGATTATTTTATGTGATTATTCTTCCCGAGCCGATTTGTATGTGATACGCTATTTAGGCTCCAGAATTATATTGGGAATGGATTTTCTTCACATTATGGGGATTATATCCAATGTCCTTAAAAGACTGCCCATCTTCGACATCCTGTCGATCGAATTTCCGTCGCATTTACAGATTCTAGTTTGGATTCAGTATCCCCTTTATATACTTCAAATCCAAGAGATGACGATAACGATGACGAGGAAAAGGTTATTTATTGAATCTGTGGTGTTCGAGAATTTCTCGACATATTTGAGCCTGTCTTAGGAATACCCTTAAGCGAACCATTGAGTTCCAAATCAATTTGGCTCCTGGAGCTCTACCTGTTACTCGTCCTCCTTTTCAATTGTATAATAAGGAAAATGAAGAAATGCGAAAGCAATTAGCCGAACTAAAAGAGAAGCAGTTTATTCGCTCTAGTTTCTCACCTTGGGGAGCTTCTACAATCTTTGTGAAGAAGTGGGAAGGTGCGCTTAAGCTTTGCATTGAGTATCGCAAGCTCAATGACCTCAAAATCAAGAATAAATATCTTCTACCACAGATCGATGATTTATTCGATCAACTTAGCGTGCTAAGAACTTTTCCCAATTGAACTTAGCTATCAGATTCCATCAACTACGCATTGCAAAGAATAGTATTACATTGACATCATTCCGTACTCGGTATGGATCCTATGAATGGCTAGTAATGTCATGCGGTTTGACGAACGCTCTGTCTTATTTCGTCGACCTTATGAATCATGTTTTCAAGGACTTCCTGGATCAATTTGTTCTCATCTTCATTAATGATATTCTTGGGTATTCTAAAACCGAGGAAGAACATGAAAAACATCTTTGTATTGTGTTCGAAACTCTTAGGAGCAGTCAATTGAAAGATAAATTTTCCAAATGCAATTTTTGGCGATCTAGTGTGAAATTTTGGGTCATATTATTTTCAAATCTTGAATTTATGTGGACTCTTTAAAGATTGAAGCGATTCAAAATAAGAAAAGACCCGAGAATGTAACAGAAATCCCTAGTTTATTTGGACTGAAGGGCTACTGCTGTTAGTTTATAAAAGGCATTTCAAAAATTTCCGTACCTCTTACCAGTTTAACTAAGAAAGTAGTCAAGTACATTTAGTCAGACAAATGTGAAATCGCTTTTCAAACACTTAAGGAACTCCTTTCTGATTTCCTAGTTCTTGTGGTTCCCGAAGGTAACCATGACTTGATTGTTTATACTAACACTAGCCGTGCTGGTTTGGGCGCCGTTGTCATGCAAAAAGAAAGTGTTATTGCTTATGCTTCTAGGCAACCAAAACCAGCTGAAACTTGATATGCCACTTAAGATTTAGAGCTCATGATTATCGTTTTTGCGCTTCGTATTTGGCGTAATTATCTTTTGGGAGAGAAGTACATTAACTGCACTGATCGTAAGTCATTGAAATACTTGTTTTCACGAAAGGAAATTAATTTGCGAAAACAACGTTGGCTTGAGTTTCTAGCGTCTTATGATCTTGATATTCTATAAACTCCCAGAAAGGGAAATCATGTTTTTGATGCCCTTAGCTGAAATCATCAAGTGATAGCATCTATGATGATATCTGAGTGGAAAGGTCTCGAAACTTTATCCACTTACGAGATTCAAAAAGGTGTCTCCAATCTGAATTCCACTCTTGTGTTAGGTAGCCTTAAGGCTCATCCTTCTCTTTTAGACCACATTGGTGACGCTCAAAAGCTCGATTCTAAATTGGCCCGCCTAACCCAAAGTTTTAGGGATAAATATTTTGTCGATGAGTTGAAAGAATTCAATATTGATTCTTGTGGAGGCGTCCGAAAATCCAATGAATTATGGTTCCGAAAATTGATGATCTTTGCAAGGATATTTTAAAGGATTCTCATCACTCTAGATTTTACATTCATCCTGGAAGTAGCAAAAAGTATGCGGGCATTAAGCAACTTTATTATTGGGAGGAAACATAATTTGATGTCGCTAGCTTCATCAAGTATTGCGTTACATGTCAACTCGTCAAGGTCGAACACCAAAATCTTGACGGGTTATTGCAACCTCTTGACATCCCCATATGGAAGTGGGATCATTTTTCCATGGATTTTGTCGACGGGCTCACCCATTCCCGATTTGTCCATGATATTTTATGGGTGATGTGGATAGACTTACTAAATCCGCACACTTCATTCCTATTCGATCTAATTGAACCATACCTCTCTTAGCCAAACTCTGTGTTAAAGTGATTGTTAAATTACATGGGGTCCCCACTTCAATAGTTAGTGATCGTGATCCATTGTTTACTAGTGGATTTTGGAAGAGTCTTCAAAAAGTTTTGGGAATGAAGCTTAATTTTAGCACCGCTTATCACCCTTAGTCCGATGGACAAACGGAGAGTGTGAATCAGATTCTTGGAGATCTTCATGCTTATGTGCTTGGTTTTGATGGAAGTTCGAAAGATCATATTTTCCTTGTTGAATTCTCATACAATAATGGCTTCCAATCAAGTATTGGTATGGCACCTTTCGAAGCTCTTTACGGACGGCCATGCCGATCTCCTTTGTGTTGGCTTTAAGCAGAAGAGAAACTGGTTCTAGGTCCATATTGTATTCGTGATTCCATAGAAAAGATTGATCTCATTTGCTATCGAAGGAAAGAGGCTCAAAACCGGCAAAAATTCTATGTCGATATCTGGAGAAGGAAATTAGAATTTTCTGTGGGAGATCTTGTATTTGTTCATATTTTACCGATGAGGGGTTATTTATACTAGCTCATTTGAGAAGGAGTTGTCGAATTTATAAAAATTAATCTGAACAATCCATATAAACATAACCTCTTTAGGAAACACTAATTACATAACATTATCAAGCTGTTCATTTTTATCATTTACATTCTTTATTTGCTTAATTACTTTCCTTTTATTACCAATCCTTTTCCTTATATAATGGTCCTTTGTACCCTTGTATTTGTCTATTTATTTGGATTTCAAATCCACCTTAGGGAAAGTTAATGTTGTTCAAATATGTAGTTTATCCCTTAGATATTATCAATTCAAACACATATAATAACACAATTAATTCTAATTACATCTTTCCTTTTTAATGTTGCTCTTCTCCCCTTCTTGTGTATTTATATATACATGCATATTTAAATTAGGTGGAATATTCCAATTGCTCATTTATATATATTACTCCATGTATTAATATTGCAATTTGAATTTCCCTCCTTTTATTTTAAATTATTATTTGGACAATATATATAATATTCACATAATTATATACACACACACATAATTTCTGCGTACACTGTCCAAATTCAACTGTTTTTAACCTCTTCGTGCATTAACCGTTTTCAGCATATTATATATGAAAATGATGTAGAATTTCGCCACGTATCCAAAATGTTTCATAGCCATCCTAAAGCTGCAAAAACTCCATTTTCCAGCCATATCATTTAATTGGTTGTTTTAATTATTTAATTTATTTGTTAATACTTATGGATTTTATGGAGTGTTACAGGAATACTTTTCTTCTTCAATTCTAGTCCTGGAAGCAATTTTTGAACGAACGTCTTTGACTGCGTCGAAGGCTAATGGTCTTTAACATCCCTTCACCTTATCTTTGACCTTTTATTTCTCCCTAGTCATTTTGGTGTTAACAATTGCACCCCCTCACAAGTGAAGGAGTTTTCTTGACTTTTCAAGCTAACAACTCCAGTAGGTATGTGACACTTTTCCTTGACACTTTTCCTACCTCTTGGTATTCCTACCTGGACGGTTAGATTTGAATCAATGACCATTTTTGCTTCTTCCTGTTTTGTTCCTATAAATAGAAAACCTTCTTTTTCCTTCCTTGTTTTACTTGCAACCATAATTTCAAAGTCCTACCGTCAAAGCTTACTAAAGAAATTCAATTTTCCCAAATCACTATAACTACAGATCTAATGTAAATAATTTGTTTTTTGACAAGATTTCCTAACCGACCCATTATTTTGATTTTTTTCTAGGGTTTTGGATCCTCTAACCTGTATGCGGAAACCTTTAATCGATTTTAGTTTTAATCGACTTACTGAGTTAATCGTGACATTCTGGGGGGATTGTATATTTCAATTATAATTATATATTTTCTGATTTCAATTCGATTTTATTAAGTTTGGGTATGTCTTCTGTGTAGTTGACATGTTTACTCGAACTGAAACCCGTTTGGTCCAATTATGATTAAACTAAACAACTTTGATCAACCTAGCTTGCGTATTTTAGGCCCAATAATCATAATATGATTAGATAATTGTTATTAAAGCCTGAAACATGCTCCTTTCAGTTTTCATGACTTCTTAAGATTTCATCTGTTGAAGCGAAACCTTATTTTTGGTTTTGATACACGAAAGAGAAGAGATTTTGTTATAAACTAGGATATAGTTTTAAACTAGTCACCAATTAGTTAATGACTTACGACTTGCATTCTTAGTTGTCATTTATCTTGGAAGCACTCATGTTTAATCATTTTATTGATCATATTATCGTACTTCCAAGAGGAATGGTACACAAGGTTTTACTCTTTATTTTCAAGTAATATTATTATCTTAATAAACATGGTACAATATCACCTGATAACATCATGGGTAATAAGAAGACTGCTAAAAAGGCTACCTTAAATACAACCCCTGCGGTTGATAAATCTTCCTCTACTCCTCAGGATAAGGTGGCTAAGAAGTCTGAAAAGGTCATTGTTGCCACAAAAAATCACTGATAACCACCCAAAAGGGGTGGATGCCATCTTTGAAGGCCTCCTTATATCAATTGTTGAAGCCATGTCACCACCGGAGGGCTCTTCCATATATAATCCTTCAGAAGGATTTTTTGCTAAATCGTTGTTAACATCTGGCACGGTGGGTTCTTTCCTTTTACGAATTTTCTTTCATGTTTTCTTTAACATAAATATCTTGCTCCTATCCAACTGACCTAAAAAACATATGCTTATATGTTGTGTTTGAAGATGATTTCGTTGGGTCTGAAGGCCAATCCTTGATCCCTTAGGCTCTTTATAACCTATCCCGCTTGGCTATAACCACAAATTGTATCGAGATAACCTTGAGAAAACATTGATCATTGACTCCGTTGATAAGTCAAAAGATCAAGAGAACCAATTTTTCTTCATTCGATGTCCTCCCGGAAATAGTGGGAAATTCACCGAACCTGGTAAAGACTTCATACTTATATTGCATTCGTTATTAATCAACTTGCTAAGTGTTTCTTTTCATATTTGTTTTGCAAAAGACATCCCTAAAGCCACTTATGATGACACCGCCCCCTCGCCTATTTTATTTAGTCCCGAAGATGAGTTTTGACTTTACCATCTCATTCTTATAAGTGTCTTCCTTTATCATTTTATCTTATCGGATCATTCATGTAGCTCCCCTTAGAATACTATATGCTCCTCTAATTATTAACGTACCTCTTCCGCTTCCCTAGAGTTTGAGTCTTCTTCTATTGCATGGGAGATTTAAAATGTCTTGAAGCTTGCCTGGAAAAAGTTTCTCAAGGACTCCTCCAATGAACTGCCATGAAGAAGGCTAAACTCTTTGAAGATCCGTCAATAGAAACATTGGAATAAGAGAGGGGAAAATGAGATGCTTCCCCATCTCCGCAAGGCACAACTGCTTTAATGGGTGACGCCACGCCTCCATCCGAAGGTACGATTTTATCGTGGACCAGATTCTGAAATGTATTGTTGTCTTAACTACTAAGACTTCTACCTTTTCATATCAAGTATTGTTCAGGGAAACTCCTGTCTCTTCATTCCATCCATATTACCGAGGTCACTATAGCACCTTTACCAAGCCCTCGAATTGGCTTTTCCAGATTGGTGAAGTCAATTTTGGGATCGGTTTTGCTTTCCTTTTTTGAAAGCTTTCCCGCTTCCCCTTCAATAGATTAGTCTGTTGTTTTACAACATCTCAAGATACCTCCTCCCTTTTTTAATCTATGTAATGACCCGAAAATCCGGTCCAATTTGAGATGACCAAATAACACAAGTCCAACCCCAAATTGCACTAGAAATTCAAGAAATTAATAGAAAGAAGATAGAGGGTGAGGATAGATAAGATAGAACTATTAGAATAGAAGAAGAAGAAGAACATCATCATCAGAGTAACCACGAATCTTATAGCGGAATGAATAAAATATAACATAACTTTTGAAATACAAACAGTATATGTATACAATAACATTTCAGAGTACAACACTTACAACAATAGCGGAAATAATAATAGCTATAGAATCTTGAAGCCTCCTGCTCCAAGCTCTCCAAGTGTATATGTAAAATCCTGAACTACTTGACTGCCCGTACAAATTTAGGCACCCAAGAGTTTAGGTAGAACAAAACAAAGTAAACTCCGGGTCAGTCATGGGACTAGTATGAGTAAAATAGTTTAAAACAATTTGAGCAAGTAAACGATATCTCATAAGACCACGCCGTATAACGGAACAGGTTTTTCCCTTATGGGAATCCAAAATATCTTTATATCAAAAACCTTTTGATATTATAATAATGTCAATCAACCGCAATATAATAACCATCTAGCAGAAATGCTTTCATCTCACGTTCTACATATATAGTATACAATCAAAACCGTAAGCACGTATTGGGAAATGGATTTCCAACTAAGACAAGGTATGGAACCACCTTCCAATCAGTGTACTCTAGGAACGATACACTGGAGTTCAACAAGAACATCTTGCAACTCAGCCACACATGACCGACCACTCATTTCGCTTGAGTGTATCGAATGTATATCACCAACGGTTGGGATCAGCAACCGTTTCCCCGTATATATATATATATATATATATATATATATATATATATATATATATATATATATATATATATATATATATATATATGGGACAACATTGATAGATTTAAGAAGAAAATGAATATTCTCTAGATAGGTGATTATACACCCTACTTCGGTGCGACCGACTTAGCCATGTTGCCTGCCCGATTTTTGTCATTTACTGGTTGTTGAGGCCCGAGGCTATGATTACTTTCCATTCATTGATAACACGATCACTTTGAATGCCACATTGTCAGATCCATTAATCACTAATTGATTTACACAAATATTCTAGATATTATGCTAAGGGAATAAATCCGTTGCCACCATATATATTTGTACAGTCCAATCATATTCGATCATTGGAAATACTCTGTCAGACACCCGTCTATATACGTTCGTTCTGGGATTGAACGAAACCGAAGGCACTATTCAGTACATCCATCCTAGGCAATCTCTACCTAGGACTTATACAACAGCCCTTGCACTTTACTCCGTCTTCAATTTTCTTCGGCATATTCGCAACGCTTATGCCAATACAGAGTGGTTCTTTGGATAAGAATCCAACCGGTCTCTCCATATTAACAACGTTAAAATGGTCAAACTTTGATAGTCGGTGATTTTACTATCAAATGAAAACATGTCGGTATTCACACAACGATCTAAATTCCAAATGGAATTATTGATCCAATCATCAAAACATATATTTATATATATATGTATATATATATATATATATCCACATTCCTTATTTTCTATACTTAGAAAATATGTGTTATTAACACTGGAAAACATTTCCATAGCTTATTCACGTATCACTATCCTTCCACAACCATCAGTCCCTAACTGTAAACTAGCAAGAGAACAATTCTCTAAGTATAAATCTCGAAGGCCGAAATCAACATCAGATCCACACTCAGAAAACCATTCTACTTAACTAATCTCTAGTCAGTTTCTAATATTGTTTTAACTCTATTTGATTAATTCTAACTGGTTAACTTAATTCTAATCGATTAACCTAACTCTAATCGATTAACTCAAATTCAATTAGCTAAATTTGATTAACCCCTTTCGAATAACTAATATTCGATTACTTTATCTGCTTAATAAAGATTCCCCTTTTTATAATGTTTATATATTTAAAAAAAGATTTCCTTTTAACAGCGTTTATTCATTTATAAGATTTACTTTTAGTAACGGTTCTTTACTTTATAAATGTTCTTTTAATAACGTTTCTCCCCTTATAAGGGTTTCCTTTTAACAACGTTTTCCTTTTTATAACGGTATCCTTTTTATAGTATCCTATTTATTTTCTAAAAAAATATCCTCCTTTATAATATCCTATGATTTTATAAATGCTTTATTTTCAAATTTATTTCCTTTTATAAAATCGGTTAATTTTATAAAATTCCTTTATTTCAATATACATTGAAATATTCCTTTTTACATCCCAGGGTTTCTTATGATATTTAAAATATCGAATAACAAATGATCAATATCATTCTAACACACATAACCCATAACAAATATACATCACATCATATATCACAAAATATGAAAACAGTAAAATAAATGTTGAGAAATCCAGTCGGATCCCTCCAACCTGTATCCCTGTATCCACAGATGTTACACAGTATAATATACATCAATTTCATTTCAATATGAAACGTTCTGATAAAAAACATCAATATATATTTAATGGTTTAAATATATTTGTGTATATATATATAATTTCAACTAACTGACTAGCAGTTCAATCAACCAAATCAACACATAGCAATCAGTCATCATTTACCAGTTCTAAATATACGTTGTAAAAATAGAACTGTTCAGAGTTGGTGAGTTTTACTCACATTGTCCGAAATCGTTAAATACCGATTACGGTAGTTGATTCTGTTCCTACAATCTATTTCGACATAAATTGTAATGAGCTCCAATCAGTCCAACTAGTTCCATGTTGTCGTGCCTGTTCATCTGATCCTATCGGAACTGAATTTTGCAAGATTCTCTCATCAATTTTGGCCCATTTACATTCCCACTGACCCGCTCCAAAATCCCCTTCTCCCCGATCCTCATTTTCACTTCCTGTACAAATGCTTCCAACATGAAACGTCACCTTTTTCAGCACACGCTGCCTTCCACCATCTCTTACTCTCCTAAACCCGCCTTCTATCATCAGCAAAAATCGATTGTGCCATTATCGATTTCTTGGATTCCATCCATTCCCTTACTTCACGGTTTCACCCCTTTTCAAGAATGAAACAGCTACACAACTTCACTGCAAACAAACTTTTCAAAAACCAACCCTCTTCCATTTTCATTTTCAACTCCACCTCCTGTATTTACTGCTGTCGTCCCCTGCTGTTAAATCATCTTTCACCAAGCACTTGTTATCAAAAACAAACCCCTCTTCTTTTTCATTGATTTTCAAACCATCTATTTAATCATCCCAGTATCACAAAAAGGGAAATAAAACCTGTGTCCTCCTTTTTGAAATCACGATCTCCAGATCCTTACAAACACTCCACAAATCATCTCAGCTTGGAACTCTCCACTTCGCTCATCATCTTCCTTTTTAGCAGTTCGAACCTTGGAAACCAAAACCGCAGGCTTTGATTGTAACAACACGGATTTTTCCCGTTTTGAATCGATCGCTAAACCGGCCAAGACCGTTCGAATCCCGCATACGCTAACTCTGGGTATACAACACATCAGAACAAATAATAGAAGACTTTTATATACATCAGAGTACAGAATATCAGAGTATATCAAAAATAATACACAGCAGAAGATGATTTTACAATAAATGTAATACAATGCACAACGGAAATATAAACTACACAGCGGAAGACTGTAAATGCCTGGACACAGCTTAAAGCTTCAATCCAGAATCCTGCTCAATACATCTGCAAAATAAAACTACTCGACTGCCCATGTTGAAAATAGGAGCACCCAAGTTTGCAAGGGAAAAGCAAACTACAGGTTAGTCAGGGGACTGGTGTGAGAAACTCTATACAGTTATAATTAAATTATTTAATAATATGGCATATCACGGGACCACACCGCTGATGCGGAACGGGTTTACCCCATGCATTCCAGTATATAAACAACAATCAATATAGATATATGGATCTACTATGCATCAATCAACATGCAATATCCCAATCTACCCACTTAGATTAATCACTACACTTAGATTTTCCAAATCCAATTCAATTTACAGAAATTATTCCTTTGGATTATATTCCCGATTTCTTATTTCAAATCATTTGAAATACATATCTAACTTTCTATATCAAAGTAGATTTCACTTCGGGATCTCAAATCAAATCGTCTGGAAATATGAATTCCAAAACATAACAATGCATACAAACAAGTATGCAACCAAATATCGTGCTCCTCATCGACAAGGCAAAGGGTACGCACCTCGCAACTCGATATATAAATGTGCACCTACCCCACATAGGAGAAGGCTACACCGACGATGCACCTACCCCACATAGAAGCAGGCTACATGTAACAACCCGTAAAATCTGGGCCAGTTTAAAATTTTTATTTTGGCGATTTTAGCGAATTTTGAACATTTAAAATAGATTATTTTAAATAATATCGACGAGAAATTTATTTTGAATAGAAATCGAACGTATATATTATATACGTCGTCGTTAGAATAAAAATAATTATATATAATTATAAAAGGAATTGAAAATGGCGCGGTAGTTCGAAAATTCGATTTCAAATTTCAAATGAATATACAGAATTCAATATAAGTCAGAATTGAACGAAACAAGAAATATTTGAATCTGTATAACTATATCTTTGTAATGAAGTTAACAAACTGAGATTTCATCTTAGAAATGATAAGATATGTCCAGTTGAAAATTCTGAATAGTCGCTATGGAATTCAGGCCCTTAAAAATGGACATTTTGCAAACGACCTCGGATTTCGACGAAACCACTTTTGTTGGGTCCGTGGTGTAAAGTTATTGCTAGATTCCAAATTTCATAATTTTTCGAATCAATATGTGAGCGTGGCAAAGGAAAACGCGTTTGACCGGTTTCAGTTGATTTTAATCGACTGAAAATTGGCCATTTTTCCAACGGTCTCAGAATTCGACGAAACTAGTTTTGTTAGGACCGTATCGTCAATACGAAGCTAGAAAATATTTTTCTGGAATTTTCCTAGTTCGTATGTGACCCCGGTAATTTGAAATGTACGTTTAAAATTCAATATAGTGATTTAAATGTAAATTAAACGGAAACTGATTCAAATGATCGAATCAACCTACGAAACATATCCCATTGTGTTCGAAATAGGGGTAATTAGCTAGGGGCAGTAGTCGCTGGGCCCAATTTCGAGTTCAAAAGAAAAGTGAACTTTTGTGGATTTAATTAAATATTAAAATAAATATATTTATTATTATAACACCCCTCCCCTCATTTTCTATTATCCCCAGACCTAGCCCCAAATTCAAAATCCCGCTTCCTCCCCTAAATCGCCAGCCGCCACCCTTCCCATGTCGCCATCGCCGTTCTACCCAGCTCCGCCACCCTCCCCACGTCGGCTGACCCTCTTCCGCCCTCCACTGGCCCCATGCGCCCCCTCCCGAACCCTCTCTCCACCGTTCAAACCAACCACGCCCAAACCTTCACAAAAGGCCGCCACCACCTTGATCCGACAACCGCCGCCCTGACCGGACCCCCTGCCGACTGCACCTCCCACCGCCGCCTCCCTGAATGGACCCCACCCACCTCACGCGTCAGTCCCCCCGACGGCTCCAACGCAGCAGCGAACCCCTCCCTCCTAGCTCAGCGAGAAAAGGTGAGTTTTTAATATTCTGTTTTAATTTAAAAACTGATTTCTGTTTTAATTTAAAAACTGATTTCTGTTTTAATTTAAAAACTGATTTCTGTTTTAATTTAAAAACTGATTTCTGTTTTAATTTAAAAACTGATTTTATAAGATTTTAAAACTGATTTTAAAATAGGATAAAAACTGTTTTTTTTAAGATTAAAAACTGATTTTTTGAAAAGCTTTAAAAACTGATTTTTGATTCAAACTTTAAAAATAAAAATCAGATTTTTATATATTGAAAGCCGAAGTAAAAATCAGATTTTTATATATTGAAAGCCGAAGTAAAAATCAGATTTTTATATATTGAAAGCCGAAGTAAAAATCAGATTTTTATATATTGAAAGCCGAAGTAAAAATCAGATTTTTATATATTGAAAGCCAAAGTAAAAAAATATGATTTTTACATATAGAACTTCGAAATAAAAATATGATTTTTATGTATCGAATAACGAAGTAAAAATTCGATTTTTACATATGTAGTGGCTACGGGCAACGAAGACAACGAAGATGTGATAGCGACGAAGACTTCTGCAAATGAAGAGCCGTGGAGCTAGGATAGCTATAGGTGAGAATTTCTCACCTTTCAATTTATTTTTCTAGTTATATATATATATACTAGGATGCAGACGGTGCTTATTAGAAGCACCCGACACCCGTCCACATACCATGGACTTGTTTGTTTGGTTGTGTAGTTGGTTAGATTATTTGATTGAAATTGAATTGTGGGGTGAAATGAATTGGTTTGATTGATGTATGAATGGCGTGGGCCTTCACTAGACCGGGGATAAGGCTAGGCCTTGTCCCGTTTCTAGTATCGTGTCGTTATGCCGCCGAAATTTTCTAAAATATGTTAGAAAATAAAAATATCATTTTATTGTGTAAATGAATTGAATAGAAATTCATAGGTTGAAATAAAATGTTGTATCATTAAAAATATAATTTTTAACGTGAATGTGAATAAATGAATAGTTATAAACAAATCGGCCGATTTGTTTGTATATACACTGATTTGACTGATATTGATTGGGTCGATAAATTTCACACATTGCCCAACTGCACAAATAAAATCTGTGTTTGATTGTTTGAAACCCCACACGGGTGTTGGGATGAAATTTGAAGTTCACTCATCCTGATTGATTAAATATGTCGATCGATTGATTGACAGGCTGTTATAAGCGTTGAATATCTATATTTGATGCTTATACAGTGTAGTGCACTTTGGTTGATGGTTGATTTTTTTCAATGCTATTATATACATGTGTTGTATGAAAATCCATATAATTAATTTTATATGGTAATTGATTGGGCCTCATTCCAATTTGAAAAAAAAATAAAGAAAATTTGAAAATAGAAATTTATGAAGCCGTGTTGATTAGATTGACGCCATTTTGACGTGAACGATATTTGTATCGATTTTATTCATTTTAAAAATGAATATTGAAAAGTGATTTCGAAATCGACGATTTCGAAATGAATGGAATTGAAAACGATTTCGAAATGAAGTGAATTGAAAACGATTTCGAAATGAAGTGAATTGAAAACGATTTCGAAATGAATTGAATTGAAAACGATTTCGAAATGAATTGAATTGAAAACGATTTCGAAATGAAGTGAATTGAAAACGAATTCAAAGTGAATTGAAAACGAATTCAAAGTGAATTGAAAACGAATTCAAAGTGAATTGAAAACGAATTCAAAGTGAATTGAAAACGATTTCAAAGTGAATTGAAAACGATTTCAAAGTGAATTGAAAACGATTTCGAAATGAATTGAATTGAAAACGATTTCGAAATGAATTGAATTGAAAACGATTTCGAAATGAATTGAATTGAAAACGATTTCGAAATGAATTGAATTGAAAACGATTTCAAAGTGAATTGAAAACGAATTCAAAGTGAATTGAAAACGATTTCAAAGTGAATTGAAAACGATTTCAAAGTGAATTGAAAACGATTTCGAAATGAATTGAATTGAAAACGATTTCGAAATGAATTGAATTGAAAACGATTTCGAAATGAATTGAATTGAAAACGATTTCGAAATGAAGTGAATTGAAAACGAATTCAAAGTGAATTGAAAACGAATTCAAAGTGAATTGAAAACGATTTCGAAATGAATTGAATTGAAAACGATTTCAAAGTGAATTGAAAACGATTTCGAAATGAATTGAATTGAAAACGATTTCGAAATGAATTGAATTGAAAACGATTTCGAAATGAATTGAATTGAAAACGATTTCGAAATGAATTGAATTGAAAACGATTTCGAAATAAAGTGAATTGTAAACGAATTCAAAGTGAATTGAAAACGAATTCAAAGTGAATTGAAAACGATTTCAAAGTGAATTGAAAACGATTTCAAAGTGAATTGAAAACGATTTCGAAATGAATTGAATTGAAAACGATTTCAAAGTGAATTGAAAACGATTTCGAAATGAATTGAATTGAAAACGATTTCGAAATGAATTGAATTGAAAACGATTTCGAAATGAAGTGAATTGAAAACGATTTCGAAATGAATTGAATTGAAAACGATTTCGAAATGAAGTGAATTGAAAACGAATTCAAAGTGAATTGAAAACGAATTCAAAGTGAATTGAAAACGATTTCAAAGTGAATTGAAAACGATTTCGAAATGAAGTGAATTGAAAACGAATTCAAAGTGAATTGAAAACGATTTCAAAGTGAATTGAAAACGATTTCGAAATGAAGTGAATTGAAAACGATTTCGAATTGAATTGAATTGAAAACGATTTCGAAATGAATTGAATTGAAAACGATTTCGAAATGAATTGAATTGAAAACGATTTCGAAATGAATTGAATTGAATATGAATTCAAATTGAATTGAAATTTGAATTGAATAGAAATGAATATTCAAAACGAATTTATAAAGAAGAATTCAATTGTGATTTGAATTGAAAAGGAAGTTGAAAAAGTTTTTGAAACGAATTCAAAACAATTTATATAATTCGTTTTAAATAGAAATCGACGATATATATATTATATATATTATATATATAATATAATGGCCTGAATAGAATGCGCCGCGCCGCGGCAGTTCGTGAATTTCGACCATTTATTTCAAACGGACATTACGGGAGATCCGACCGTCGGATTCTCCTAAAACCGGAACCGTTGGGTTCGTATCGAAAAGAGCTTTCTAACGAATGTGATAAATTAGAAATCTAACGGTTGGATTTGGAATTATGTCCAAATCAAATTGGAAAAAGGTCGCTGTAAGTGCAGTTCGATGGCCGTTGTTGGAAATCGACTGTACGGGCCTTGATAAAATTATTAAAAATAGTAATAATTTGTGTAAAATCATAAGAAATGATTTGTGAAGGTTTGGGATGAAAAACTCCATATTTGAAAAGATAAAAATAGATTTTTATCGAAATGAACTGGTTTTGAACTAGAATGATAATTCTATTTATTTTTAAATAAATAAATTGAATTTAAAAAGGGTTTTAAAAATAACCAGAATATCCAATGATTGCATTGGAGTGGATTTGAATCGAAATTGTCTTCGGAATATTTCGATGTTGGAATTCGTGATTATACAGATGTTGTTACGGAAATTTGAAAGATATATATTTATATCGTTATTTCCAATACGACATTTGTTAGTCGTAGAATTCGATATTGAATATAAGCCGATATATTTTCTATTCAGAGCCTTGTATTGAATATCGAATGTGATTTGGGTTTGTCGTGAGTGGTGTCTTCACTAACACTGTTCTTGAACCCAGTTGAGAAAAGATTAAATCTTTTTATTTAGATTTAATGAAGTGTACCAATTAAAGAATATTTAATTGGAATTGAATTGATATTGATTTTTGGGTTTATCGTGGACAGTGTTTTAAATAACACTCGTTCTTTAACCCGATAATCAATGGGATGTGACTTTGGGTTTATCGTGAACTGTGTTTTAAATGACACTGATTCTTTAACCCAGTCAAAGATTAAAACTAAGTGGAAGTTTTAATGAATCTTTAATTAGATTGAAAAGATCGAGAATGGAGTATCACCAGTTTTACTCCAGGCGATAGTTAAATCTTTAATTAGATTTGAACGTGAAATGGTAATTGAATTTACCGATAACACTGTGGTGTTAGATATGAAGTATTACCAGTTTTACTTCATGGGATGAATAGGTTGGGATTGGGAAATAAAATAAATGATTACTTCGGTGTGGTTCGCTAATCCCGACTAGTTTGAATTGATATTCAAAAGAGATTAAAGAATAAATTTAAAGAATTTATCTTGGATAAAATTAATGGGAACTTTTCCCAAAGTATAGGAATATTTGAATAAAAGAATATTCTGAATTGGAATGAGACGTATGTTGTGTTTGTGTAACACTTTTATAATATATACGCGAGTTATTCAGAAAGACCGGGTTTATCCCATTCTGAATAACTGATTCGACGTGGTGTCGAAGATGAAGACGGTGGTCGAAGACCAGAAGTCTTCACGTCGTTTGGGTTCTTACTGATGATCTTGATTGGACTGTACACCCAAGAAGATGGAAACAGTTAGTGATCGTCCAGACGTACTTGGAGATCGATGGATATGCGAGGTACTAGGTGCCTCCGGTTTCGTTCAGACCCAGAACGGACTTGTAAATGGACTGTGTGTCTAACATTGGATTTTAGTCCGTGTGATTGATCTCTATTAAATATATATCTGTTTGGCGGCGGAGAATTTATTCTCTTGCTTAACGCCCTTCTCTGAGACGTACGAGCTCAGGGGTTATATATTGATGGATATCAAACGCATGGAGTGAATTGCCTGTGTGGCATGCCTAAGTGGAAATTGATCGAGGCTTCTGTTGAAAAGCAAAGTCTTGTGGTGATGATCAAAGCACAGCCTGTGTGGCACAGCTTTGTGTAACGTGAATTCGCGAGCCTCGCACCCCGGTTGTGAACCAAAAACGGGAGAGGACGTCAGGGAGGGCATGCGTTTCTTTCTAGCTAGAAGTGGCGTCAGTGGTTTTACACGCCCTGACGAGTTTGACTTATGTGGTTGTTGCTGTTGCGAGGCGCCTCGGTTATATCGGTTTTGGCCGATGCATTCTGGTCGGCAGACGGACCAGACTTACACCCCATAGGGTGGGGAGACGTAGTGTTCAGGCATAATAATCCACATCGGTGGACCGGCCCTGAGGATCCAGGGGGCAGTTGCGGCTGTTCCTGAGACACGGGCTAGAGCGTCTCGAATCGGTTGAGGACTATCTTTTGCCTCGGTTCATAGATGGAAACCCAATTTCCAAATACGTGATTCTGCGGTTTTATTTGTAGAGCCTAGTATGGCGACATAGTGGGATGGGGCATTCATGCCGCCTATGATTGATACTTATGATTTGAAGTTGTTTTATACACTATGCACTTATGATAGTATCAAATGATTTGTTTTAAACGTATCAAGCATCCTTGGCTATTATAAGGTAAAAACCCTATCCTCCGGCTTGCGTTGCATTGTGTGATGGGAACTGGGTCTTATAATAACTTCATTCTTCTTTATTTAGCATTGCGCTGTTGTTTTATGCACTGGTATTCTTGGGAGGAAACCCGTTCCATGTTATACGGCGTGGTCCCTTGATTTACCGAACTTTAAAATAAAGGATTATAACTGTTTTAGTTCTCACACCGGTCACATGACTGACCTGGAGTTTATTGTTTTAACCTAAACTCTGGGTGCCCCTATTTTTGACACGGGCAGCTAGTAGTTTTGGTTTTGCAGATTTATATTCACAGGATCCTGGTTTACAGCTGGAACGATATCCGGAAAGCTTTGTATCCGTATATCTCTTCTAGTTGTGTATTGTATTATCTTCCGCTGCGATGTATTTAAATGTAATTTAAATCTCTGATATTTCTGTGTAATATTCATTCATACTCTGTATATTCTTGTAATCTGATGCATTGTTGTAATATACAATGAAATGTTCTTTTTATATGCATTCTATTTTGTCGTGTTCTCAAAACAATTCGTTCTTTCTCTTCTCTTCGGAGGCCGGGGAAGTTCGGGTCGTTTCATCGTGGTATCAGAGCTTTGGTTTACAAAGCAGAGAACAAGGCACATTAGAACCATACGAAAGAATTCATCAGATATTGGATTAGTAACATCCAATTAGAATGACTCGTTAGAGATGGGATCAGTAGTATCCTAGAACGAGTGTGAAGAGTATATTTTTAAAGTGAAAACAAATTTGTGTTTTGAAAATTTAAATCAATTATTTGTAGTTGATTATTTATTTATATTGATTTGGACAGTCCAGTATATAAAGAATTTGCATATACGCCTTGCAAACGTATATTCGAAGTTTTAATATACCGGGTAGATATAGAACCGCACTCTAGTAGCCCGACAATGTTCTGATGGTGGTTCGAAACATCATCAGCATTTATTTTCGAGTGACGAAAGTGTGATTTCTATATATTTCCATTAGACTGGTGTGAGAACCAAAATTAGATAGGGCATATTGTTGTGATTTGGCATAAAAACATGATTTTCTTTATATGTATCAAATTATGAATTTGAAACTCTAATCCACTAACTGATTGATGTTTGTGTGGTTTGTTTATTTGTTTGCTAATTTTGAACTATTATGCCTAATTGAACCAAATATTGACTTGTATCGAAAATTTGGTCGTGTTTGCTTGCATATACATATATATCATTGAACAGGTCATAGCAAGGAGGCTAGAGCCGAAGAATAAAATTTGTTTGCCCGACAAATAGGTACATGTTTACTACATAATTTCCTGTTTTGTTTGGGTGATGATGATTTTGTGAGCCTATTGGCTAGCCGCTTGGCTTTTTCTTTTTCTTTTTGAGATCTGAAGGACCGGGGAAGCTATTTGAAATTCCCCGATGCTCCCATTGCAGGGGAGGTTATGGCGAAATTTTTCGAAAATTTAGGGAGTTAGCCAAATTTTTGAAATTTTGAAAATTCTCAGAAACTGAAAAGTTGGAGAATGGAAGCCTGATCGATCGTAGAGTTGATTAATCAAACCACTTTCGACTTTGTTCCTTTTCGGGGACGAAAAGTTTTAAGTGGGGGAGATTGTAACAACCCGTAAAATCTGGGCCAGTTTAAAATTTTTATTTTGGCGATTTTAGCGAATTTTGAACATTTAAAATAGATTATTTTAAATAATATCGACGAGAAATTTATTTTGAATAGAAATCGAACGTATATATTATATACGTCGTCGTTAGAATAAAAATAATTATATATAATTATAAAAGGAATTGAAAATGGCGCGGTAGTTCGAAAATTCGATTTCTAATTTCAAATGAATATACAGAATTCAATATAAGTCAGAATTGAACGAAACAAGAAATATTTGAATTTGTATAACTATATCTTTGTAATGAAGTTAACAAACTGAGATTTCATCTTAGAAATGATAAGATATGTCCAGTTGAAAATTCTGAATAGTCGCTATGGAATTCAGGCCCTTAAAAATGGACATTTTGCAAACGACCTCGGATTTCGACGAAACCACTTTTGTTGGGTCCGTGGTGTAAAGTTATTGCTAGATTCCAAATTTCATAATTTTTCGAATCAATATGTGAGCGTGGCAAAGGAAAACGCGTTTGACCGGTTTCAGTTGATTTTAATCGACTGGAAATTGGCCATTTTTCCAATGGTCTCAGAATTCGACGAAACTAGTTTTGTTAGGACCGTATCGTCAATACGAAGCTAGAAAATATTTTTCTGGAATTTTCCTAGTTCGTATGTGACCCCGGTAATTTGAAATGTACGTTTAAAATTCAATATAGTGATTTAAATGTAAATTAAACGGAAACTGATTCAAATGATCGAATCAACCTACGAAACATATCCCATTGTGTTCGAAATAGGGGTAATTAGCTAGGGGCAGTAGTCGCTGGGCCCAATTTCGAGTTCAAAAGAAAAGTGAACTTTTGTGGATTTAATTAAATATTAAAATAAATATATTTATTATTATAACACCCCTCCCCTCATTTTCTATTATCCCCAGACCTAGCCCCAAATTCAAAATCCCGCTTCCTCCCCTAAATCGCCAGCCGCCACCCTTCCCATGTCGCCATCGCCGTTCTACCCAGCTCCGCCACCCTCCCCACGTCGGCTGACCCTCTTCCGCCCTCCACTGGCCCTATGCGCCCCCTCCCGAACCCTCTCTCCACCGTTCAAACCAACCACGCCCAAACCTTCACAAAAGGCCGCCACCACCTTGATCCGACAACCGCCGCCCTGACCGGACCCCCTGCCGACTGCACCTCCCACCGCCGCCTCCCTGAATGGACCCCACCCACCTCACGCGTCAGTCCCCCCGACGGCTCCAACGCAGCAGCGAATCCCTCCCTCCTAGCTCAGCGAGAAAAGGTGAGTTTTTAATATTCTGTTTTAATTTAAAAACTGATTTCTGTTTTAATTTAAAAACTGATTTCTGTTTTAATTTAAAAACTGATTTCTGTTTTAATTTAAAAACTGATTTTATAAGATTTTAAAACTGATTTTAAAATAGGATAAAAACTGTTTTTTTTTAAGATTAAAAACTGATTTTTTGAAAAGCTTTAAAAACTGATTTAAAAACTGATTTTTGATTCAAACTTTAAAAATAAAAATCAGATTTTTATATATTGAAAGCCGAAGTAAAAATCAGATTTTTATATATTGAAAGCCGAAGTAAAAATCAGATTTTTATATATTGAAAGCCGAAGTAAAAATCAGATTTTTATATATTGAAAGCCGAAGTAAAAATCAGATTTTTATATATTGAAAGCCGAAGTAAAAAAATATGATTTTTACATATAGAACTTCGAAATAAAAATATGATTTTTACATATGTAGTGGCTACGGGCAACGAAGACAACGAAGATGCGATAGCGACGAAGACTTCTGCAAATGAAGAGCCGTGGAGCAAGGATAGCTATAGGTGAGAATTTCTCACCTTTCAATTTATTTTTCTAGTTATATATATATATATATATATACTAGGATGCAGACGGTGCTTATTAGAAGCACCCGACACCCATCCACATACCATGGACTTGTTTGTTTGGTTGTGTAGTTGGTTAGATTATTTGATTGAAATTGAATTGTGGGGTGAAATGAATTGGTTTGATTGATGTGTGAATGGCGTGGGCCTTCACTAGACCGGGGATAAGGCTAGGCCTTGTCCCGTTTCTAGTATCGTGTCGTTATGCCGCCGAAATTTTCTAAAATATGTTAGAAAATAAAAATATCATTTTATTGTGTAAATGAATTGAATAGAAATTCATAGGTTGAAATAAAATGTTGTATCGTTAAAAATATAATTTTTAACGTGAATGTGAATAAATGAATAGTTATAAACAAATCGGCCGATTTGTTTGTATATACACTGATTTGACTGATATTGATTGGGTCGATAAATTTCACACATTGCCCAACTGCACAAATAAAATCTGTGTTTGATTGTTTGAAACTCCACACGGGTGTTGGGATGAAATTTGAAGTTCACTCATCCTGATTGATTAAATATGTCGATCGATTGATTGACAGGCTGTTATAAGCGTTGAATATCTATATTTGATGCTTATACAGTGTAGTGCACTTTGGTTGATGGTTGATTTTTTTCAATGCTATTATATACATGTGTTGTATGAAAATCCATATAATTAATTTTATATGGTAATTGATTGGGCCTCATTCCAAATTGAAAAAAAATAAAGAAAAATTGAAAATAGAAATTTATGAAGCCGTGTGGATTAGATTGACGCCATTTTGACGTGAACGATATTTGTATCGATTTTATTCATTTTAAAAATGAATATTGAAAAGTGATTTCGAAATCGACGATTTCGAAATGAATGGAATTGAAAACGATTTCGAAATGAAGTGAATTGAAAACGATTTCGAAATGAAGTGAATTGAAAACGATTTCGAAATGAATTGAATTGAAAACGATTTCGAAATGAAGTGAATTGAAAACGATTTCGAAATGAAGTGAATTGAAAACGAATTCAAAGTGAATTGAAAACGAATTCAAAGTGAATTGAAAACGAATTCAAAGTGAATTGAAAACGAATTCAAAGTGAATTGAAAACGAATTCAAAGTGAATTGAAAACGATTTCAAAGTGAATTGAAAACGATTTCAAAGTGAATTGAAAACGATTTCGAAATGAATTGAATTGAAAACGATTTCGAAATGAATTGAATTGAAAACGATTTCGAAATGAATTGAATTGAAAACGATTTCGAAATGAATTGAATTGAAAACGATTTCGAAATGAATTGAATTGAAAACGATTTCAAAGTGAATTGAAAACGAATTCAAAGTGAATTGAAAACGATTTCAAAGTGAATTGAAAACGATTTCAAAGTGAATTGAAAACGATTTCGAAATGAATTGAATTGAAAACGATTTCGAAATGAATTGAATTGAAAACGATTTCGAAATGAATTGAATTGAAAACGATTTCGAAATGAATTGAATTAAAAACGATTTCGAAATGAAGTGAATTGAAAACGAATTCAAAGTGAATTAAAAACGATTTCAAAGTGAATTGAAAACGAATTCAAAGTGAATTGAAAACGATTTCGAAATGAATTGAATTGAAAACGATTTCAAAGTGAATTGAAAACGATTTCGAAATGAATTGAATTGAAAACGATTTCGAAATGAATTGAATTGAAAACGATTTCGAAATGAATTGAATTGAAAACGATTTCGAAATGAATTGAATTGAAAACGATTTCGAAATAAAGTGAATTGAAAACGAATTCAAAGTGAATTGAAAACGAATTCAAAGTGAATTGAAAACGATTTCAAAGTGAATTGAAAACGATTTCAAAGTGAATTGAAAACGATTTCGAAATGAATTGAATTGAAAACGATTTCAAAGTGAATTGAAAACGATTTCGAAATGAATTGAATTGAAAACGATTTCGAAATGAATTGAATTGAAAACGATTTCGAAATGAAGTGAATTGAAAACGATTTCGAAATGAATTGAATTGAAAACGATTTCGAAATGAAGTGAATTGAAAACGAATTCAAAGTGAATTGAAAACGAATTCAAAGTGAATTGAAAACGAATTCAAAGTGAATTGAAAACGATTTCAAAGTGAATTGAAAACGATTTCGAAATGAAGTGAATTGAAAACGAATTCAAAGTGAATTGAAAACGATTTCAAAGTGAATTGAAAACGATTTCGAAATGAAGTGAATTGAAAACGATTTCGAAATGAATTGAATTGAAAACGATTTCGAAATGAATTGAATTGAAAACGATTTCGAAATGAATTGAATTGAATATGAATATGAATTCAAATTGAATTGAAATTTGAATTGAATAGAAATGAATATTCAAAACGAATTTATAAAGAAGAATTCAATTGTGATTTGAATTGAAAAGGAAGTTGAAAAAGTTTTTGAAACGAATTCAAAACTATTTATATAATTCGTTTTAAATAGAAATCGACGATATATATATTATATATATAATATAATGGCCTGAATAGAACGCGCCGCGCCGCGGCAGTTCGTGAATTTCGACCATTTATTTCAAACGGACATTACGGGAGATCCGACCGTCGGATTCTCCTAAAACCGGAACCGTTGGGTTCGTATCGAAAAGAGCTTTCTAACGAATGTGATAAATTAGAAATCTAACGGTTGGATTTGGAATTATGTCCAAATCAAATTGGAAAAAGGTCGCTGTAAGTGCAGTTCGATGGCCGTTGTTGGAAATCGACTGTACGGGCCTTGATAAAATTATTAAAAATAGTAATAATTTGTGTAAAATCATAAGAAATGATTTGTGAAGGTTTGGGATGAAAAACTCCATATTTGAAAAGATAAAAATAGATTTTTATCGAAATGAACTGGTTTTGAACTAGAATGATAATTCTATTTATTTTTAAATAAATAAATTGAATTTAAAAAGGGTTTTAAAAATAACCAGAATATCCAATGATTGCATTGGAGTGGATTTGAATCGAAATTGTCTTCGGAATATTTCGATGTTGGAATTCGTGATTATACAGATGTTGTTATGGAAATTTGAAAGATATATATTTATATCGTTATTTCCAATACGACATTTGTTAGTCGTAGAATTCGATATTGAATATAAGCCGATATATTTTCTATTCAGAGCCTTGTATTGAATATCGAATGTGATTTGGGTTTGTCGTGAGTGGTGTCTTCACTAACACTGTTCTTGAACCCAGTTGAGAAAAGATTAAATCTTTTTATTTAGATTTAATGAAGTGTACCAATTAAAGAATATTTAATTGGAATTGAATTGATATTGATTTTTGGGTTTATCGTGGACAGTGTTTTAAATAACACTCGTTCTTTAACCCGATAATCAATGGGATGTGACTTTAGGTTTATCGTGAACTGTGTTTTAAATGACACTGATTCTTTAACCCAGTCAAAGATTAAAACTAAGTGGAAGTTTTAATGAATCTTTAATTAGATTGAAAAGATCGAGAATGGAGTATCACCAGTTTTACTCCAGGCGATAGTTAAATCTTTAATTAGATTTGAACGTGAAATGGTAATTGAATTTACCGATAACACTGTGGTGTTAGATATGAAGTATTACCAGTTTTACTTCATGGGATGAATAGGTTGGGATTGGGAAATAAAATAAATGATTACTTCGGTGTGGTTCGCTAATCCCGACTAGTTTGAATTGATATTCAAAAGAGATTAAAGAATAAATTTAAAGAATTTATCTTGGATAAAATTAATGGGAACTTTTCCCAAAGTATAGGAATATTTGAATAAAAGAATATTCTGAATTGGAATGAGACGTATGTTGTGTTTGTGTAACACTTTTATAATATATACGCGAGTTATTCAGAAAGACCGGGTTTATCCCATTCTGAATAACTGATTCGACGTGGTGTCGAAGATGAAGACGGTGGTCGAAGACCAGAAGTCTTCACGTCGTTTGGGTGCTTACTGATGATCTTGATTGGGCTGTACACCTAAGAAGATGGAAACAGTTAGTGATCGTCCAGACGTACTTGGAGATCGATGGATATGCGAGGTACTAGGTGCCTCCGGTTTCGTTCAGACCCAGAACGGACTTGTAAATGGACTGTGTGTCTAACATTGGATTTTAGTCCGTGTGATTGATCTCTATTAAATATATATCTGTTTGGCGGCGGAGAATTTATTCTCTTGCTTAACGCCCTTCTCTGAGACGTACGAGCTCAGGGGTTATATATTGATGGATATCAAACGCATGGAGTGAATTGCCTGTGTGGCATGCCTAAGTGGAAATTGATCGAGGCTTCTGTTGAAAAGCAAAGTCTTGTGGTGATGATCAAAGCACAGCCTGTGTGGCACAGCTTTGTGTAACGTGAATTCGCGAGCCTCGCACCCCGGTTGTGAACCAAAAACGGGAGAGGACGTCAGGGAGGGCATGCGTTTCTTTCTAGCTAGAAGTGGCGTCAGTGGTTTTACACGCCCTGACGAGTTTGACTTATGTGGTTGTTGCTGTTGCGAGGCGCCTCGGTTATATCGGTTTTGGCCGATGCATTCTGGTCGGCAGACGGACCAGACTTACACCCCATAGGGTGGGGAGACGTAGTGTTCAGGCATAATAATCCACATCGGTGGACCGGCCCTGAGGATCCAGGGGGCAGATGCGGCTGTTCCTGAGACACGGGCTAGAGCGTCTCGAATCGGTTGAGGACTATCTTTTGCCTCGGTTCATAGATGGAAACCCAATTTCCAAATACGTGATTCTGCGGTTTTATTTGTAGAGCCTAGTATGGCGACATAGTGGGATGGGGCATTCATGCCGCCTATGATTGATACTTATGATTTGAAGTTGTTTTATACACTATGCACTTATGATAGTATCAAATGATTTGTTTTAAACGTATCAAGCATCCTTGGCTATTATAAGGTAAAAACCCTATCCTCCGGCTTGCGTTGCATTGTGTGATGGGAACTGGGTCTTATAATAGCTTCATTCTTCTTTATTTAGCATTGCGCTGTTGTTTTATGCACTGGTATTCTTGGGAGGAAACCCGTTCCGTGTTATACGGCGTGGTCCCTAGATTTACCGAACTTTAAAATAAAGGATTATAACTGTTTTAGTTCTCACACCAGTCACATGACTGACCTGGAGTTTATTGTTTTAACCTAAACTCTGGGTGCCCCTATTTTTGACACGGACAGCTAGTAGTTTTGGTTTTGCAGATTTATATTCACAGGATCCTGGTTTACAGCTGGAACGATATCCGGAAAGCTTTGTATCCGTATATCTCTTCTAGTTGTGTATTGTATTATCTTCCGCTGCGATGTATTTAAATGTAATTTAAATCTCTGATATTTCTGTGTAATATTCATTCATACTCTGTATATTCTTGTAATCTGATGCATTGTTGTAATATACAATGAAATGTTCTTTTTATATGCATTCTATTTTGTCGTGTTCTCAAAACAATTCGTTCTTTCTCTTCTCTTCGGAGGCCGGGGAAGTTCGGGTCGTTTCACTACACCGCCCTCTCACCCATACTTTTAGTCTCAGGGTTACCCGACTCTTTAGCCACATACTAAATCATTTCATATCCCGAAGAAGGGAAAATCATTTCACAACATAATAATCACAAGTACTTTCAAAATATAGTACTTCACATTAGTAATTCGAACATATGATTGGTCACTATTAATCACATAACCTTTGAGCTCGTACGTCTCAAAGAAGGGTGTTAAGCAAGAGAATAAATTCTCCGCCACCAAACAGATACATCATTAATAGCAACTAATCGAATATGCGATGAACCACAATGTAACATATAATACATTTCTAAATCATTTTAGAAATCATCGGGTTTTAGCCCTCGAAATTCTTTCTGTTCTATAAAACATTTTTATAAAACATCCCCTGTCCAAAATTGGGAATACATTTCTTTTCACTTAAGAAAAATATATATATCATTTCACAATCATTCATTAAATTTGAAATGAACCCACATCGCTAAACACCTTATCGTCAAATCGTGAAGTGTTTCACAAGGTGTTAGCACACAGATATCTTTACCTAACCCAATGTTAAATGTAAAAGCATATTCTGCGCATAAACTGGTCGAGCACCATCCAAACAATCAATCAACCATAATCAATATCAACAACTTTGTAGATTTGGTTTAATCACATCACGTGTTTTGGTAAATTTAATCACCGCTCTAATTAAAGATTTATTCAAACCCCAATTGGTTTCATCTCTAAAATCTTATCATATTGATTGTTCTACTTTTTGGAAATTAATCATGCTTTTACGCGGGTTAAAGAACTAATGTCATTTAAACACAGTTCACGACAAACCCCGAATCCAATTTATTTATTTATAACCATTGGATTATTTTTCTAGTTGATAACTAGTTCGTTTCGATAAAAATCTATTTTTATCTTTTCAAATATGGAATTTTTCATCCTAATTCTTTCCAAATCATTTCTTATGATTTTACACAAATTATCGATATTTTTATTTACTTTATCAAGGCCCGTACAGTCGATTTCCATAAACGGTCATCGAATTGCACTTACAACGACCTTTTCCAAATTTGATTTGGACATAATTCCAAATCCAACCATTAGATTTCTAATTTCTAATATTCATTAGAAAGCTCTTTTCGATACGAACCCAACGGTTTCGGTTTTAGGAGAATCCGACGGTCGGATCTCCCGTAATGTCTGTTCGAAGTCAATGGTCGAAATTCACGATCTATCGCAGCGCGGCGCGTTCTATTCAGGCCATTATATTATATAGATAATATATATTTCGTCGGTTTTCTTTTAAAACGTATTTTATAAATCGTTTTAAATTCGTTTCAAAACGATTTCAACTTCATATTCAATTTCTAATCAAAATTGAATATTCCATATACACGACAATTTTATACAGTGTATATATATGTTAAAAATTATATTTTTAACAATCAAATCATTTTCACATTTCATATATATATCATTTTCATTTCATATATATATATCGTTTTCACATTTCATGTGTATATCGTTTTCATTCCATATAGACATCGTTTTCACATTTCATATATATATCGTTTTCATTTTATATAGACATCGTTTTCACATTTCATATATATATTGTTTTCATTTCATATATATATATATATATATATATTATTTCCACCTTTCATATATATAATATTTTCACTTTTCAATATATACGATATTTTCACTTTCAATATATACGATATTTTCACTTTCTATATATATATATATATAAGATATTTTCACTTTCAATATATACGATATTTTCACTTTCATCACAATCACAACACAATACAATCAAACAAGTCGTCCTTGGTCTGTGGACGACGGGGAACGGTTCATATATGCAGTTATAAAGTAAATAACTGTACAAGAAAATTTATAGTGAGAGAATTCTCACAGTGGGATCCACTCCGTCTGTTTTATCTGAATTTCCGTTTTGTTTGAATTTGAATCTGCCTGAAATTCTGATCAGCTCTATTTCAGTCCCAGTCAGTGCCATGTTGTAGTGTTCTTCAAGACGGTTCCAACGCACTTTGAATCACGCAATTCTGATACCGTATGAAGAAAATATGACTGTTTAAACATTTATCACATTAGTAAACCACTTAAATAATTAATTAATTTAATTAATTCCTAATCCACCTGTTTAGCTATCCTCCCCGTTCTTAATCACGTATTACTTCCAGAGAAGACACGATGGTCTTCACCATCGTCAAACCCTTACCGCGCCACCAGGGGATCGTCGGAGACCAATCGCCGGGCACCACCCCACTCCCCTACACGTCGCCTTCCCAACGCCCCCAAAACCATAGAGCTCGAGGGCCCCATCGACGCAAGGAACATGGTCAACCGGCGCGAGCTTCTGAGCAAAATCCGGCCATTTTGTGATGAATGAACCCATCTCCACCGTTGGTTAGAAGGGCCTCGGTGAGATGAGGAGGCTTTCCTTTGGAAGAAGATCGAATAGGCTTGTTGATGAGGAGATCGAAGGAGAAAAAATCGCTAGAAATCGGCCCTTGAAAGTGGATGACGGCGGCTAATTTCAAAATTAGGGTTAGGGTGGATTTTTGGGGATATTTATATGAAATTATATTATTATTTGAATAAATAAATTCCAACTTTACTTGTTTATTAATACGAACACCAATCTGAACCCAACGACTGTCGCCCCTAGCAAAATACCCCCATTTCGAACACAATGGGATATGTTTCGCAGCCCAATTCGACCGTTAAGATTAGTTTCCGTTCAATTTAAAATATAAATCGGTATATATTCAATTTGAACGTATATTTCAAATTACCGGGGCCACATACGAACTCTAAAAATTACAGAAAAATTATTTCTAGCTTCGTATTGACGATACGGTCCTAACAAAACCAATTTCGTCAAATTTTGAGACCGTTTGAAAAATGGCCATTTTCTGGTCGACCCAAATTGACTGAAACTGACAAAACACGTTTAACTTCGCCACGCTTACATATTAATCCCAAAAATTATGAATTTTGAAACCTAGCAATAATTTGACATCCCGAATCCAACAAAAGTGGTTTCGTCGTAAACCGAGGTCGTTTGCAAAAATTCCATTTTCAAGGGCCTTTATATATATTAAAATATATATAAATTCCACAGCGACTTTTCTGAATTTTAAAATCGGCGTAACTCTCAACTTGTAAAGTGAAATCTCAGTTTCTTACATCCGTTAGAAAGATATCGTCAAACAGATTTAGATATTTCTTGTTTCGCTCAATTCCGTCTTAAAACGAATTCTGTATATTCATTTGAAATTCGAAATCGAAATTTCAAACTACCGCGCCATTTTAGGCTCGTTATATAATTAAATTAAAATTATTCATTTTAATTTCATCGAAAATAAATTTTCCGTCTTTATTATTTAAAATAATTCATTTTAAATAATCAAAATCCATTAAACTTACCAAAATAAAAATTTTAAACTGACTCGGATTTCCGGGTTGTTACAATCTCCCCCACTTAAAACTTTTCGTCCTCGAAAAGGAACGAAGCCGAAAATTGTTTAACTAATCAACTCAACTTTCACTATTTTCATTACGGCTTAAGTTCTTTAACTTTTCAGTTTCTAAGAACTTTTCAAATTTTTTGAAAAATTTGGCTAACACCCTAAATTTTTGAAAAATTTCACCATAACCTCCCCTGCACCGGGAGCACCAGGAAAATCCCGAAATTGCCATATATGCCCTCTGATCTCAAAAAGAAAAAGAAAAAGCCAAGCAGCTAGCCAATTGGCTCATAAAATCATCATCACCCAAACAAAACAGTAAATATGGTAAACATGTACCTATTTGTCGGGCAAACAATTTTATTCTTCTGCTCTAGCCTCTTTGCTATGACCTGTTCAATGTAAGTACATGTATATGCAAGCAAATGCGACCAATTTTCAATACAACTCACTATTTGGTTCAATTTGGCATACTTTCTCTGAAATTCTCTTATTGGTTTTACTATTCCAATATTTTAATTAATCAAACCAATAATCAAACATCACAACCAGCAATCAATTTGTTGATTAAATTTTCAAATATATATAACTTTTATATATTTAAAAGTCATATTCTAAAATCTGATTATATATATGATCACAAATACGCTATTTATAAACATATAACTCTCAACTCATTCTAGGGCATTTCTAACCCCATCTCTAACGAGTCACTCATTAAAGAATCCTACTGATTCTATCTCTAATGAGGATTCTTTCATAGGATATTACTAATCCTATCTCTGATGAGTCTTTTGTTCAGTTCTAACGAGTTGTATCCCAAAGAATTGAGTTATCCAAAGCTCTGATACCAGCTGTAACGACACGGATTTCGCCCGGTCTGAATCGATCGCTAAACCGACCAAGACCGTTCGAATCCCGCATACGCTAACTCTAGCTATACAACACATCAGAACAAATAACAGAAGACTTTTATAAACATCACAATAATGTTACATCAGAGTACAGAATATCAGAGTATATCAAAAATAATACACAGCGGAAGATGATTTTATAATAAATGTAATACAATGCACAACGGAAATATAAACTACACAGCGGAAGACTGTAAATGCCTGGACACAGCTTAAAGCTTCAATCCAGAATCCTGCTCAATACATCTACAAAATAAAACTACTCGACTGACCGTGTGGAAAATAGGGGCACCCGAGTTCGCAAGGGAAAAGCAAACTACAGGTCAGTCATGGGACTGGTGTGAGAAACTCTAAACAGTTATAATTAACTTATTTAATAATATGGCATATCACGGGACCACGCCGCTAACGCGGAACGGGTTTACCCCCATGAATGCCAGTGTATAAACAACAATCAATATAGATATATGGATCTACTATGCATCAATCAACATGCAATATCCCAATCTACCCACTTAGATTAATCACTACACTTAGATTTTCCAAATCCAATTCAATTTACAGAAATTATTCCTTTGGATTATATTCTCGATTTCCTATTTCAAATCATTTGAAATACATATCTAATTTTCTATATCAAAGTAGATTTCACTTCGGGATCTCAAATCAAATCGTCTGGAAATATGAATTCCAAAACATAACAATGCATACAAACTAGTATGCAACCAAATATCGTGCTCCCCATCGACAAGGAAAAGGGTATGCACCTCGCAACTCGATATATAAATGTGCACCTACCCCACATAGGAGAAGGCTACACCGACGATCCACCTACCCCACATAGGAGCAGGCTACACCGCCCTCTTACCCATACTTTTAGTCTCAAGGTTACCCGACTCTTTAGCCACATACTAAATCATTTCATATCCCGAAGTAGGGAAAATCATTTCACAACATAATAATCACAAGTACTTTCAAAATATAGTACTTCACATTAGTAATTCACACATATGATCGGTCACTATTAATCACATAACCTTTGAGCTCGTACGTCTCAAAGAAGGGTGTTAAGCAAGAGAATAAATTCTCCGCCACCAAACAGATACATCATTAATAGCAACTAATCGAATATGCGATGAACTACAATGTAACATATAATACAATTCTAAATCATTTTAGAAATCATCGGGTTTTAGCGCTCGAAATTCTTTCTGTTCTATAAAACATTTTTATAAAACATCCCCTGTCCAAAATCGGGAATACATTTCTTTTCACTTAAGAAAAATATATATATCATTTCACAATCATTCATTAAATTTGAAATGAACCCACATCGCTAAACACCTTATCGTCAAATCGTGAAGTTTTTCACAAGGTGTTAGCACACAGATATCTTTACCTAACCAAATGCTAAATGTAAAAGCATATTCTGTGCATAAACTGGTCGAGCACCATCCAAACAATCAATCAACCACAATCAATATCAACAACTTTGTAGATTTGGTTTAATCACATCACGTGCTTTGGTAAATTTAATCACCGCTCTATTTAAAGATTTATTCAAACCCCAATTGGTTTCATCTCTAAAATCTTATCATATTGATTGTTCTACTTTTTGGAAATTAATCATGCTTTTATGTGGGTTAAAGAACTAATGTCATTTAAACACAGTTCACGATAAACCCGGAATCCAATTTATTTATTTATAACCATTGGATTATTTTTCTAGTTAATAACTAGTTCGTTTCGATAAAAATATATTTTTATCTTTTCAAATATGGAATTTTTCATCCTAATTCTTTCCAAATCATTTCTTATGATTTTACACAAATTATCGATATTTTTATTTATTTTATCAAGGCCCGTACAGTCCATTTCCATAAACGGGCATCGAACTGCACTTACAGCGACCTTTTCCAAATTTGATTTGGACATAATTCCAAATCCAATCGTTAGATTTCTATTATTCCTTAGAAAGCTCTTTTCGATACGAACCCAACGGTTCCGGTTTTAGGAGAATCCGACGGTCGGATCTCCCGTTATGTCTGTTCGAAGTCAATGGTCGAAATTCACGAACTATCGCAGCGCGGCGCGTTCTATTCAGGCCATTATATTATATATATAATATATATAATATACATTTCGTTTATTTTCTTTTAAAACGTATTTTATCAATCGTTTCAAATTCGTTTCAAAACAATTTCAACTTCATATTCAATTTCTAATCAAAATTGAATATTCCATATACACGACAATTTTATACAGTATATATATATATATATGTTAAAAATTATATTTTTAACAATCAAATCATTTTCACATTTCATATATATATCGTTTTCATTTCATGTATATATATATCGTTTTCACATTTCATGTATATATCGTTTTCATTTCATATAGACATCGTTTTCACATTTCATATATATATCGTTTTCATTTTATATAGACATCGTTTTCACATTTCATATATATAGCGTTTTTATTTTATATAGACATCATTTTCACATTTCATATAAATATCGTTTTCATTTCATATATATATATATATTATTTCCACCTTTCATATATATAATATTTTCACTTTTCAATATATACGATATTTTCACTTTCTATATATATATATATATATGATATTTTCACTTTCAATATATACGATATTTTCACTTTCATCACAATCACAACACAATACAATCAAACAAGTCGTCCATGGTCTGTGGACGATGGGGATCGGTTCATATATGCAGTTATAAAATAAATAACTGTACAAGAAAATTTATAGTGAGAGAATTCTCACAGTGGGATCCACTCCGTCTGTTTTATCTGAATTTCCGTTTTGTTTGAATTTGAATCTGCCTGAAATTTTGATTTGCTCTATTTCAGTCCCAGTCAGTGCCGTTGTAGTGTTCTTCAAGACGGTTCCAACGCACTTTGAATCGCGCAATTCTGATACCGTATGAAGAAAATATGACTGTTTAAACATTTATCACATTAATAATCCACTTAAATAATTAATTAATTTAATTAATTCCTAATCCACCTGTTCAGCTATCCTCCCCATTCTTAATCACGTATTACTTCCAGAGAAGACACGATGGTCTTCACCATCGTCAAACCCTTACCGCGCCTCCAGGGGATCGCCGGAGACCAATCGCCGGGCACCACCCCACTCCCCTACACGTCGCCTTCCCAACGCCCCCAAAACCATAGAGCTCGAGGGCCCCACCGACGCAAGGAACATGGTCAACCGGCGCGAGCTTCTGAGCAAAATCCGGCCATTTTGTGATGGATGAACCCATCTCCACCGTTCGTTAGAAGGGCCTCGGTGAGATGAGGAGGCTTTCCTTTGGAAGAAGATTGAATATGCTTGTTGATCAGGAGAACGGAGGAGAAAAAATTGCCAGAAATCGGCCCTTGAAAGTGGATGACGACGGCTAATTTCAAAATTAAGGTTAGGGTGGATTTTTGGGGATATTTATATGAAATTATATTATTATTTAAATAAATAAATTCCAACTTTACTTGTTTATTAATACGAACACCAATCTGAACCCAACAACTGTCGCCCCTAGCGAAATACCCCCATTTCGAACACAATAGGATATGTTTCGCAGCCTAATTCGACCGTTAAGATCAGTTTCCATTCAATTTAAAATATAAATCAGTATATATTCAATTTGAACGTATATTTCAAATTACCAGGGCCACATACGAACTCTAAAAATTACAGAAAAAATATTTCTAGCTTCGTATTGACTATACGGTCCTAACAAAACCAATTTCGTCAAATTCTGAGACCGTTTGAAAAATGGCCATTTTCTGGTCAACCCAAATTGACTGAAACTGACAAAACACGTTTAACTTCGCCACGCTCACATATTAATCCAAAAAATTATGAATTTTGAAACCTAGCAATAATTTGACATCCCGGATCCAACAAAAGTGGTTTCGTCGAAAACCGAGGTCGTTTGCAAAAATTCCATTTTCAATATATTAAAATATATATAAATTCCACGGCGACTTTTCTGAATTTTGAAATGGGCATAACTCTCAACTTCTAAAGCGAAATCTCAGTTTCTTACATCCGTTAGAAAGATATCGTCAAACAGATTTAGATATTTCTTGTTTCGCTCAATTCCGACTTAAAACGAATTCTGTATATTCATTTGAAATTCGAAATCGAAATTTCAAACTACCGCGCCATTTCAGGCTCGTTATATAATTAAATTAAAATTATTCATTTTAATTTCGTCGAAAATAAATTTTTCGTCGTTATTATTTAAAATAATTCATTTTAAATAATCAAAATCCATTAAATTTTCCAAAATAAAAATTTTAAACTGACTCAGATTTCCCGGTTGTTACAATCTCCCTCACTTAAAACTTTTCGTCCCCGAAAAGGAACGAAGCCAAAAATTGTTTAACTAATCAACTCAATTTTCACTATTTTCATTACGGCATAAGTTCTTCAACTTTTCAGTTTCTAAGAACTTTTCAAAATTTTCAAAAAATTTGGCTAACACCCTAAATTTTCGAAAATTTTTGCCATAACCTCCCCTGCACCGGGAGCACCGGGAAAATCCCGAAATTTCCATATATGCCCTCTTATCTCAAAAAGAAAAAGAAAAGGCCAATCAGCTCATAAAATCATCATCACCTCATAAAATCATCATCACCCAAACAAAACAGTAAATTATGGTAAACATGTACCTATTTGTCGGGCAAAAATTTTTGTTCTTCTGCTCTAGCCTCTTTGCTATGATCTGTTCAATGTAAGTACATGTATATGCAAGCAAATGCGACCAATTTTCAATACAACTCACTATTTGGTTTAATTTGGCTTACTTTCTCTGATATTCTCTTATTGGTTTTACTATTCCAATATTTTAATTAATCAAATTAATAATCAAACATCACAACCAGCAATCAATTTGTTGATTAAATTTTCAAATATATATAACTTTTATATATTTAAAAGTCATATTCTAAAATCAGATTATATATATGATCAAAAATACGCTATTTATAAACATTTAACTCTCAACTCATTCTAGGGCATTTCTAACCCCATCTCTAACGAGTCACTCATTCTAGAATGCTACTGATTCTATCTCTAATGAGGATTCTTTCATAGGATATTACTAATCCTATCTCTGATGAGTCTTTTATTCAGTTCTAACGAGTTGTATCCCAAAGATTTGAGTTAACCGAAGCTCTGATACCTGCTGTCACGACACGGATTTCGCCTTGTCCGAATCGATCGCTAAACTGACCAAGACCGTTCGAATCCCGCATACGCTAACTCTGGGTATACAACACATCAGAACAAATAACAGAAGAATTTTATAAACATCACAATAATGTTACATCAGAGTACAGAATATCAGAGTATATCAAAAATAATACACAGCGGAAGATGATTTTACAATAAATGTAATACAATGCACAACGAAAATATAAACTACACAGCGGAAGACTGTAAATGCCTGGATGCAGCTTAAAGCTTCAATCCAGAATCCTGCTTAATACATCTGCAAAATAAAACTACTCGACTGCCCATGTGGAAAATAGGGGCACCCGAGTTCGCAAGGGAAAAGCAAACTACAGGTCAGTCATGGGACTGGTGTGAGAAACTCTAAACAGTTATAATTAACTTTTTTAATAATATGGCATATCACGGGACCACGCCGCTAACGCGGAACGGGTTTACCCCCATGAATGCCAGTGTATAAACAACAATCAATATAGATATATAGATCTACTATGCATCAATCAACATGCAATATCCCAATCTACGCACTTAGATTAATCACTACACTTAGATTTTCCAAATCCAATTCAATTTACAGAAATTATTCCTTTGGATTATATTCCCGATTTCTTATTTCAAATCATTTGAAGTACATATCTAACTTTCTATATCAAAGTAGATTTCACTTCGGGATCTCAAATCAAATCGTCTGGAAATATGAATTCCAAAATATAACAATGCATACAAACAAGTATGCAACCAAATATCGTGCTCCCCATCGACAAGGCAAAGGGTACGCACCTCGCAACTCGATATATAAATGTGCACCTACCCCACATAGGAGAAGGCTACACCGACGATGCACCTACCCCACATAGGAGCAGGCTAAACCGCCCTCTCACCCATACTTTTAGTCTCAGGGTTACCCGACTCTTTAGCCACATACTAAATCAGTTCATATCCCGAAGTAGGGAAAATCATTTCACAACATAATAATCACAAGTACTTTCAAAATATAGTACTTCACATTAGTAATTCGCACATATGATCGGTCACTATTAATCACATAACCTTTGAGCTCGTACGTCTCAAAGAAGGGTGTTAAGCAAGAGAATAAATTCTCTGCCACCAAACAGATACATCATTAATAGCAACTAATCGAATATGCGATGAACCACAATGTAACATATAATACATTTCTAAATCATTTTAGAAATCATCGGGTTTTAGCCCTCGAAATTCTTTCTGTTCTATAAAACATTTTTATAAAACATCCCCTGTCCAAAATCGGGAATACATTTCTTTTCACTTAAGAAAAATATATATATCATTTCACAATCATTCATTAAATTTGAAATGAACCCACATCGCTAAACACCTTATCGTCAAATCGTGAAGTGTTTCACAAGGTGTTAGCACACAGATATCTTTACCTAACCCAATGCTAAATGTAAAAGCATATTCTGCGCATAAACTGGTCGAGCACCATCCAAACAATCAATCAACCATAATCAATATCAACAACTTTGTAGATTTGGTTTAATCACATCACGTGTTTTGGTAAATTTAATCACCGCTCTAATTAAAGATTTATTCAAACCCCAATTGGTTTCATCTCTAAAATCTTATCATATTGACTGTTCTACTTTTTGGAAATTAATCATGCTTTTACGCGGGTTAAAGAACTAACGTCATTTAAACACAGTTCACGACAAACCCCGAATCCAATTTATTTATTTATAACCATTGGATTATTTTTCTAGTTAATAACTAGTTCGTTTCGATAAAAATATATTTTTATCTTTTCAAATATGGAATTTTTCATCCGAATTCTTTCCAAATCATTTCTTATGATTTTACATAAATTATCGATATTTTTATTTATTTTATCAAGGCCCGTACAGTCGATTTTCATAAACGGTCATCGAACTGCACTTACAACGACCTTTTCCAAATTTGATTTGGACATAATTCCAAATCCAACCGTTAGATTTCTAATTTCTAATATTAATTAGAAAGCTCTTTTCGATACGAACCCAACGGTTTCGGTTTTAGGAGAATCCGATGGTCGGATCTCCCGTAATGTCTGTTCGAAGTTAATGGTCGAAATTCATGAACTATCGCAGCGCGGCCCATTCTATTCAGGCCATTATATTATATAGATAATATATATTTCGTCGATTTTCTTTTAAAACATATTTTATAAATCGTTTTAAATTCATTTCAAAACGATTTCAACTTCATATTCAATTTCTAATCAAAATTGAATATTCCATATACACGACAATTTTATACAGTGTATATATATGTTAAAAATTATATTTTTAACAATCAAATCATTTTCACATTTCATATATATATATCATTTTCATTTCATATATATATCGTTTTCACATTTCAGGTATATATCGTTTTCATTCCATATAGATATTGTTTTCACATTTCATATATATATCGTTTTCATTTTATATAGACATCGTTTTCACATTTCATATATATATCGTTTTTATTTTATATAAACATCGTTTTCACATTTCATATATATATCGTTTTCATTTCATATATATATATATATATATATATATATATATATATATTATTTCCACCTTTCATATATATAATATTTTCACTTTTCAATATATACGATATTTTCACTTTCAATATATACGATATTTTCACTTTTTATATATATATGATATTTTCACTTTCAATATATACGATATTTTCACTTTCATCACAATCACAACACAATACAATCAAACAAGTCGTCCACGGTCTGTGGACGACGGGGAACGGTTCATATCTGCAGTTATAAAATAAATAACTGTACAAGAAAATTTATAGTGAGAGAATTCTCACAGTGGGATCCACTCCGTCTGTTTTATCTGAATTTCCCTTTTGTTTGAATTTGAATCTGCCTGAAATTCTGATCAGCTCTATTTCAGTCCCAGTCAGTGCCATGTTGTAGTGTTCTTCAAGACGTTTCCAACGCACTTTGAATCGCGCAATTCTGATACCGTATGAAGAAAATATGACTGTTTAAACATTTATCACATTAATAAACCACTTAAATAATTAATTAATTTAATTAATTCCTAATCCACATGTTCAGCTATCCTCCCTGTTCTTAATCACGTATTACTTCCAGAGAAGACACGATGGTCTTCACCATCGTCAAACCCTTACCGCGCCACCAGGGGATCGTCGGAGACCAATCGCCGGGCACCACCCCACTCCCCTACACGTCGCCTTCCCAACGCCCCCAAAACCATAGAGCTCGAGGGCCCCACCGACGCAAGGAACATGGTCAACCGGCGCGAGCTTCTGAGCAAAATCCGGCCATTTTGTGATGAATGAACCCATCTCCACGGTAGGTTAGAAGGGCCTCGGTGAGATGAGGAGGCTTTCCTTTGGAAGAAGATCGAGTAGGCTTGTTGATGAGGAGATCGGAGGAGCAAAAATCGCCAAAATCGGCCCTTGAAAGTGGATGACGGCGGCTAATTTCAAAATTAGGGTTAGGGTGGATTTTTGGCGATATTTATATGAAATTATATTATTATTTAAATAAATAAATTCTAACTTTACTTGTTTATTAATACGAACACCAATCTGAACCCAACGACTGTCGCCCCTAGCAAAATACCCCCATTTCGAACACAATGGGATATATTTCGCAGCCCAATTCGACCGTTAAGATCAGTTTCTGTTCAATTTAAAATATAAATCAGTATATATTCAATTTGAACGTATATTTCAAATTACCAGGGCCACATACGAACTCTAAAAATTACAGAAAAATTATTTCTAGCTTCGTATTGACGATACGGTCCTAACAAAGCCAATTTCGTCAAATTCTGAGACCGTTTGAAAAATGGCCATTTTCTGATCGACCCAAATTGACTGAAACTGACAAAACACGTTTAACTTCGCCACGCTCACATATTAATCCCAAAAATTATGAATTTTGAAACCTAGCAATAATTTGACATCCCGGATCCAACAAAAGTGGTTTCGTCGAAAACCGAGGTCGTTTCCAAAAATTTCATTTTCAAGGGCCTTTATATATATTAAAAATATATAAATTCCACAACGACTTTTCTAAATTTTAAAATGGGCATAACTCTCAACTTCTAAAGCTAAATCTTAGTTTCTTACATCTGTTAGAAAGATATCGTCCAACAGATTTAGATATTTCTTGTTTCGCTCAATTCCGACTTAAAATGAATTCTGTATATTCATTTGAAATTCGAAATCGAAATTTCAAACTACCGCGCCATTTCAGGCTCGTTTTATAATTAAATTAAAATTATTCGTTTTAATTTCGTCGAAAATAAATTTTCCGTCGTTATTATTTAAAATAATTCATTTTAAATAATCAAAATCCATTAAATTTACCAAAATAAAAAATTAAACTGACTCGGATTTCCGGGTTGTTACATTGATTAAATTTATCATCGCCGATGATGGAGACAACCGGAGGTCCACCCACTTCCCTCAATCAAGTCGTCAACCTCCCTTCTTAGTTTGAATACGAGGAAAACCATCACCTTCTGGCTCTACTCGAGCTCAAAAATGGAACCGCGACCTCCAGCTCAAGTCACGGCTCCAGGAATTGATCGAGCAACAATTGCATGAAAATCCACAAAAATCCGCAAGCGATCTCTACTCGATCCTACAATCCCAACTACATCAACCCATTCTCCAATCGAATCACAAATCTCCTCCAATAGCCCATGAATTCGAACTCCAGAAGACGCTGTGTATTTCCAGCGATTGAAACTATGTTCAATTCTTCCAAAACTCATACCGAAGTGGAGATAAACTCCCCAGTAACTCAGAGACATCATCATTTTATTTATAGAAATTTAATGGGTTTATTTTGATTTTTTTTAAGCAAACGATTTCTCATGTTTTAGAAGAGATAGTGGCAGCTGATGTTTTGAGGGGGTATTGACTAGTGAGAAGGATAATTTAGGTTTAGCAGAGTGTTACGCAGTACTTATAGGAAGATTTTGTAATATTATATTCCATTATAATATTTGTTTTTATTCTAACGCTATTTGTATTAGTCTTTAGAAATTCCTGTGATCACATGCGATATCCAAAAATCATGGAAATTGACATGCTGCTAAAGTTTGACATTACGAAACCAACGAAACTGGTTTTGTCGAATTCCGACTTCGTTTGCAAACCTGGCTATTTTTAAAGCTCTGGATGACCCATTTAAATATATAAATATATTTAAATATAATTAAATTAAATATAAATAAATGTATATTATCGTATATATTCACAGTGGAATACCATACAGCTCCAGAATAATCCTGTATGGATTTATATCTTGATATTTGAAAACCAAAGTTAATTCAATAATTGATTTTTATTTTAATTCCTTTTATAAATCGATATAAATTATAAAGGAATTCCATAGCGACTTTTCTGAAATTTGATTTGGACATAAATCAAAATCTACACGACAAAATCCTGATTTTTCTCTTCCCCTAGAAAGATATACTCCACCAGCTCCACACGTTTCTTGTTTCACAGAAATCCGATTTAAAACGAATCCTGTACCTTCAGTTGAAGTTCAAATCGCCAAATAGCGAATTGCCGCGCCATTTCGAGCTCGATTTTAATTATAATATAATTTATACGTTCAAACACTGTAAATGAAATATATTCGTTATTATATTTCAAATGTAAACGCTACCAAATCTCTTACACTACCCAATTCAGACAATACTGACAATTCAACTATTTTTGATTATTTCGACATTATAATATATTATTATATTATAATTATTAATTAAATATTAAATATTATTTAATTCAAGTTATCGATATTTTCCTAAATCCATATTTTTAATAATTAAATAACTTAATTATTCTATCTCTAAAATACGGGTCATTGCATTCTTCCCCACTTAAAATAATTTCGTCCTCGAAATTGCTAAGGTAGAGGACGACCCTATCTACTAAGTAAATATTTATCGGTTTACCCCTTAACTTCAGTTTCAACTGAACCAATTAATATCGACTAAAATATTAATTTATTCCGACTAACTAAAATTTTCAAATATTCTGAAAATTTTCTAACGCCTAAATTTTTCGGAAAATTTCGCCATTACCTCCTTTGTACAGCCGTATCAGTAAAACCACAACTTGCCTCTCTAGGCCTTCTCCAACCAAAAGAAAATCAAACAGCTAAGCGGCTTGCCAAATCGGCTCATAAATCACCAAACTCATATGAAATATAAACTTGTACCTTTTTGCCGGGTATATCATTATATCACTTTGCACCTGTTACCAATTCTGCATATATCATGCCATACCAATCAACTCCAAACAGTTTATATCCTCAAATCACATCTCATTCTTAACTCGAGTTCCATTCTCGATTTTCAAAATTTTAACTCACCAATTCCAATACCCTTCCAGATTATTCACTAATCAAATCCAATTTTTATTTAACTTAGTTCAAGTTAAATTTTAGTTTATTATTCACTTTTACCATCTCATTCTAGAATTTAAATCCCTGGGTTTATTTCAAATCAATTTGAAATCATAATACCAATTCAAAATATTTGAATTTCTTAAACACTTGTTTTCTCAAAACAATTCAAAAACAAAATCTTTGGTAGTAATCCGTCACTTAGCAACTCGAAAATGAACACTGATGATGTGGCCACACTCATCAGGGTTATTTTCCAGTTATAAAAGTGAGTTCAATACTATATCATTTTCAAAACCATTCTTAAACATTTCCCATTTTGAAACCATTTCAAAATATCCTTCCAATGTTTGTAAACACATTTAAAATCTCCCAGGATTTTAAAATTCTCATGTATTATACTTATATGAATTCTACTTGGTCATTTATATAACCATTTCAATTATAATCTCATTCGATTAAATAACAACCAACTCATCCAATATACTATAATGATTCAAATCTTAACATTCTTTATATCGAAATATAATTCGGGTAAAATTACTTCATTCACCCGTTTTCAAAACATACCGTGTCGACCCATTGTATTCGAGTGTTTAGAAACGCTTATCGATATTGTGGTGCCCCACCATCGACCAGAATTCATAATCCACTTATTCAATAAAGCTCCACAATATAAAACAAATTTTTATATCAAATAACAAATACGTTCACTCGTATATGTACACTCAAACTCAATCTAGGGTATTACTAACCCCATCTCTACTGAGTCACGCCACAGAGCCAAGGTAATGCACTTAACTTTAAGCTCTGATACCAACTGTAATGACCCGAAAAACCGGTCCAATTTGAGCTGACCAAATAACACAAGTCCAACCCCAAATTCCACTGGAAATTCAAGAAATTAATAGAAAGAAGATAGAGGGTGAGGGTAGATAAGATAGAACTATTAGAATAGAAGAAGAAGAAGAACATCATCATCAGAGTAACCACGAATCTCACAGCGGAATGAATAAAATATAACATAACTTTTGAAATACAAATAGTATATGTATACAACAACATTTCAGAGTACCACACTTACAACAACAGCGGAAATAATAATAGCTATAGAATCTTGAAGCCTCCTGCTCCAAGCTCTCCAAGTGTATCTGTAAAATCCTGAACTACTTGACTGCCCGTACAAATTTAGGTACTCAAGAGTTTAGGTAGAACAAAACAAAGTAAACTCCGGGTCAGTCATGAGACTGGTATGAGTAAAACAGTTTAAAACAATTTGAGCAAGTAAACGATATCTCATAAGACCACGCCGTATAACGGAACGGGTTTTTTCCCTTATGAGAATCCAAAATATCTTTATATCAAAAACCTTTTGATATTATAATAATGTCTATCAACTGCAATATAATAACCATCTAGCAGAAACGCTTTCATCTCACGTTCTACATATATAGTATACAATCAAAACCGCAATCACGTATTGGGAAATGGATTTCCAACTATGACAAGGTATGGAACCACCTTCCGATCAGTGTACTCTAGGAACGATACACTGGAGTTCAACAAGAACATCTTGCAACTCAGCCACACATGACCGACCACTCATTTCGCTTGAGTGTATCGAATGTATATCACCAACGGTTGGAATCAGCAACCGTTTCCCCGTATATATATATATATATATATATATATATATATATATATGGGACAGCATTGATAGATTTAAGAAGCAAATGAATATTCTCTAGATAGGTGATTATACACCCTACTTCGATGCGACCGACTTAGCCATGCTGCCTGCCCGATTTTTGTCATTTACTGGTTGTTGAGGCCCGAGGCTACGATTACTTTCCATTCATTGATAACACGATCACTTTGAATGCCACATTGTCAGATCCGTTAATCACCAATTGATTTACACAAATATTCTGGATATTATGCTAAGGGAATAAATCCGTTGCCACCATATATATTTGTACAGTCCAATCATATTCGATCATTCGAAATACTCTGTCAGACACCCGTCTATATACGTTCGTTCTGGGATTGTACGAAACCGAAGGCACTATTCAGTACATCCATCCTAGGCAATCTCTACCTAGGACTTATACAACAGCCCTTGCACTTTACTCCGTCTTCAATTTTCTTTGGCAAATTCGCAACGCTTATGCCAATACAGAGTGGTTCTTTGGATAAGAATCCAACCAGTCTCTCCATATTAACAACGTTAAAATGGTCAAACTTTGATAGTCGGTGATTTAACTATCAAATGAAAACATGTCGGTGTTCACACAACGATCTAAATTCCAAATGGAATTATCGATCCAATCATTAAAACATATATATATGTATATATCTATATCCACATTCCTTATTTTATATACTTAGAAAATATGTGTTATTAACACTGGAAAACATTTCCCTAGCTTATTCACGTATCACTATTCTTCCACAACCATCAGTCCCTAACTGTAAACTAGCAAGAGAACAATTCTCTAAGTATAAATCCCGAAGGCCGAAACCAATATCAGATCCACACTCAGAAAACCATTCGACTTAACTAATCTCTAGTCAGTTTCTAATATTGTTTTAACTCTATTTGATTAATTCTAACTGGTTAACTTAATTCTAATCGATTAACCTAACTCTAATCGACTAACTCAAATTCAATTAGCTAAATTTGATTAACCCCTTTCGAATAACTAATATTCGATTACTTTATCTGCTTTATAAAGATTCCCCTTTTTATAACGATTATCTGTTTAAAAAAAGATTTCCTTTTAACAGCGTTTATTCATTTATAAAGATTTACTTTTAGTAATGGTTCCTTAATTTATAAATGTTCTTTTAATAACGTTTCTCCCTTTATAAGGATTTCCTTTTAACAACGTTTTCCTTTTTATAACGGTATCCTTTTTATAATATCCTATTTATTTTCAAAACAAATATCCTCCTTTATAATATCCTATGATTTTATAAATGCTTTATTTTTAAATTTATTTCCTTTTATAAAATCGGTTGATTTTATAAAATTCCTTTATTTTAATATACATTGAAATATTCCTTTTTACATCCCAGGGTTTCTTATGATATTTAAAATATCGAATAACAAATGATCAATATCATTCTAACACACATAACCCATAACAAATATACATCACATCATATATCACAATATATGAAAACAGTAAAATAAATGTTGAGGAATCCAGTCGGATCCCTTCAACCTGTATCCCTGTATCTACAGATGTTACACATTATAATATACATCAATTTCATTTCAATATGAAACGTTCTGATAAACAACATCAATATATATTTAATGGTTTATATATATATTTATATATATATATATATATATAATTTCAACTAACTGACTAGCAGTTCAATCAACCAAATCAACACATACCAATCAGTCATCATTTATCAGTTCTAAATATACGTTATAAAAATAGAACTGTTCAGAGTTGGTGAGTTTTACTCACATTGTCCGAAATCGTTAAATACCGATTACGGTAGTAGATTCTGTTCCTACAATCTATTTCGACATAAATTGTAATGAGCTCCAATCAGTCCAACTAGTTCCATGTTGTCGTGCCTGTTCATCTGATCCTATCGGATCTGAATTTTGCAAGATTCTCTCATCATTTTCGGCCCATTTACATTCCCACTGACATGCTCTAACGTCCCCTTCTCCCCGATCCTCATTTTCACTTCCTGTACAAATGCTTCCAACATGAAACGTCACCTTTTCAGCACACACTGCCTTCCACCATCTCTTACTCTCCTAAACCCGCCTTCTATCATCAGCAAAAACCGATTGTGCCATTATCGATTTCTTGGATTCCATCCATTCCCTTACTTCACGGTTTCACCCCTTTTCAAGAATGAAACAGCTACACAACTTCACAGCAAACAAACTTTTCAAAAACCAACCCTCTTCCATTTTCATTTTCAACTCTACCTCTTGTATTTACTACTGTCGTCCCCTGTTGTTAAATCATCTTTCACCAAGCACTTGTTATCAAAAACAAACCCCTCTTCTTTTTCATTGATTTTCAGACCATCTATTTAATCATCCCAGTATCACAAAAAGGGAAATAAAACCTGTGTCCTCCTTTTTGAAATCACGTTCTCCAGATCCTTACAAACACTCCACAAATCATCTCAGCTTGGAACTCTCCACTTCGCTCATCATCTTCCTTTTTAGCAGTTCGAACCCTGGAAACCAAAACCGCAGGCGTTGATTAAATTTATCACCACCGATGATGGAGACAACCGGAGGTCCACCCACTTCCCTCAATCAAGTCGTCAACCTCCCTGCTCAGTTCGAATACGAGAAAAACCATCACCTTCTGGCTCTGCTCGAGTTCAAAAATGGAACCGCGACCTCCAGCTCAACTCACGGCTCCAAGAATCGATCGAACAACAATTGCACGAAAATCCACAAAAATCCGCAAGCGGTCTCTACTCGATCCTACAATCCCAACTACATCAACCCATTCTCCAATCGAATCACAAATCTCCTCCAATAGCCCACGAATTCGAACTCCAGAAGACACTGTGTATTTCCAGCGATTGAAACTATGTTCAATTCTTCCAAAACTCATACCGAAGTGGAGATAAACTCCCCAGTAACTTAGAGACATCATCATCTGATTTATAGAAATTTAATGGGTTTTATTTTGATTTTTTTGAAGCAAACGATTTCTCATGTTTTAGAAGAGATAGTGGCGGCTGATGTTTTGAGGGGGTGTTGACTAGTGAGAAGGATAATTTAGGTTTAGCAGAGTTTTACGTAGTACTTATAGGAAGATTTTATAATATTATATTCCATTATAATATTTGTTTTTATTCTAACGCTATTTGTATTAGTCTTTAGAAATTCCTGTGATCACATGCGATATCCAAAAATCATGGAAATTGACATGCTGCTAGAGTTTGACATTACGAACCCAACGAAACTGGTTTCGTCGAATTCCGACTTCGTTTGCAAAACTAGCTATTTTTAAAGCTCTGGATGACCCATTTAAATATATAAATATATTTAAATATAATTAAATTAAATTTAAATAAATTTATATTATCATATATATTCACAGTGGAATACCATACAGCTCCAGAATAATCCTGTATGGATTTATAACTTGATATTTGAAAACCAGGGTTAATTCGATAATCGATTTTTATTTAAATTCCTTTTATAAATCGACATAAATTATAAAGGAATTCCATAGCGACTTTCCTGAAATTTGATTTGGACATAAATCAAAATCTACACGACGAAATCCTGATTTTTCTCTTCCCCTAGAAAGGTATACTCCACCAGCTCCACACATTTCTTGTTTCACAGAAATCCGATTTAAAACGATTCCTGTACCTTCAGTTGAAGTTCAAATCGCCAAATAGCGAACTGCCGCGCCATTTCGAGCTCGATTTTAATTATAATATAATTTATACATTCAAACGCTGTAAATGAAATATATTCATTATTATATTTCGAATCTAAACGCTACCAAATCTCTTACACTATCCAATTCAGACAATACTGACAATTCAACTATTTTTGACTATTTCGACATTACAATATATTATTATATTATAATTATTAATTAAATATTCAATATTATTTAATTCAAGTTATCGATATTTTCCTAAATCGATATTTTTAATAACTAAATAACTTAATTATTCTATCTCTAAAATACGGGTCATTACAATCTATTTTTTAGCTTCTAAAAAATTTGTACTCAACCAACCATGCCTCCTCTACATCCATAGATGAAACTTCACAACTTAAAAAGGAGGTTGAAACATTTGAAGTCAAAATGCCTCCTTGGTTACCGTTGTCAACAAAGCTACTAATGAGTTTTCCATTGCCAAATCAACCGCCTAGACTATTCTTTATGAGAATATTGCATTGAAGGTGAAATTTCAGGAGTTGAAGGACGAACACTCCTGGATGATCGGAAGGAAGAAATCCTTGAAGGAAGAGTGTTCATCTTTAAGGAAGTCATTGGAAGAAGTCCTTGAAAAGGAAGGATAAGCACTTGCGGAAAGTTATGAATGCCCTCTCGCATGCGAGGAGAAAGTAGATGCCTTTCTTGACAATTCTTACGAGAAGGTCTTCGAAGATACCTTCATGGCTTCATTACTTGTGGTCTACTCCGACAATGTTAGAAAATATCCAAAACTAAATTTCGATGTCTGTGGTTGAAAGGTTTCATGTAACATCCCGCATTTTTGACTTAGATAATAAAATAAGAATAACTTAATTATATATTCAGAATTAAGTAAAACGGACTGTGCCATTGCATCCATCTTGAAATTCTGGTCATAATAGACATCTGGTTTGCATAAATCGGACACCGTATAAAGAAGTTACGAGCGTTAGAAGTTTGTATACATATAAGGAGCTTATATATATATATATATATATTAAATAAAAATCATCCAAAAAATCAAAATCACGAGCGGGAAATTTCGGAGGGAAAATGGACTGTTGGGGGTCGACCTAGCGATCGATCCTCCAACAGGGGGGTCGACCTAGGGGTTGTCCCACCCGTGGATCTGGAAAGTTCTCCCTGACGTTATCGGTTTGGATATTTTTAATTCAGATATGAGGGTCCTTGTTTCTCTAATACACCTATAAATAAGACCCTATAGGTAACACTAAACCTAATATTTCTGAAGCTACACTGAAGCTATGCTGTTTTCCCTCTTCCTCCCCTAATCTATTCAGAAAATTTAGGTTATTAGTTTAGGTAAAATTCTAAATCTAAATCTGGAGGAGAGGTATATATGCTTGTAAATGGGTTCTCAGATCTGTTAACAAAATGAGGTAATTCCTAGATCTGGTCTAATTTCAATTCTCTTCTCTATCTTCTTTTCTTCATTTAACAAAAAATTATGAGTCCATGGTTGCTAGATTATGAATCAAATTAGGGGAAAAAACCATGGGATGATAGATCTGGACCAGATCCAGGATTTGGAAAGCTTACGAGGTGAGTGGGTTTAAGCTATAGCCTTTAGATAATAATATGCTATCGTTTAGCATTCCCCTTTTTATTAATTTTGAAATTTCCAGGTTAATTGTAAATTGTTGTTATAACAAGTTGAGATGTTAATATGAATAATTCATACGTTGAATCAGTTAAAGTGTTGGAATGATTACATGTTTAATAAACTTGTTAGAATATGGGCAATGACTACTGTTGTTATAATTATATAATTCACTTGTGTCATATTATTGAGTAAATGACATGTTTAACTATTTAGATTTGAATAATTACCTGATTGAATGTTTACATGTCAAAATAGAATTAAACATATGTTAAAAAGGACATGCGACAAAATATAGGCATAATTGAATGACATGTAAATTAGATTACTGTAAACTAGATTACAGTAAAAAGAATAATATGCCTAAAATTCACATGAATAGGAATAATTGTTAAAGAATGAACATGCCTAGATTTATGGTAATTTGACACTGTAACGCTCTTAGACATGAGGTTAGATTGCACTTGTGATAGAAGTCTGCCTGGAACCGCCCGGCATATCCAGCATTCACAAGTGGTAAATCTAATGTGAGGAGTCTAAATGCATAATTAAAACATGCAATGGTACTATGACACGAGGTTAAGTCAACTTGTAGTAGAAATTTGCCCAGACCCGCTCAGTATGTCCAGCGTCTACAAGTGCTTAACATGAGAGGTCTAGTGCATATATATGTGTGTATATATATATGTATTAAAATATGAATGACTGGCACTAATGGTAATTAAATGACTAACTCAGAAAATGAGAAAGGAAGGGATGTAATGGACTGAGTTAGGGTGATGCGAAGGAAAAGTGATGTATTACCCTAAATGACCTATTTTTGAGAACGTGGTTGCAAGCAATCCACAGCCAATAAAGTAAGAAAAAGGAAAGAAATTACTTGTCACCACATATTTAGATGGGAATACATTATGAAAATAAATCACTTATTCCGTCCGTACATCAAACTGATAAGGTGCATGAAGTGTTTTCCTTAATTAAAATAAGGAACATATATTACAATGAATAAAGAATACTGGAATACAACAGTAAAAGAAAATGGTTTAAATGGGGAATGATAATCACCTGTTATAAATAAATAACATTAATGAAAATATTGTATAATAGGTAGACTTGTCCTAGGGACAAGTGAAGATTATAACTTAGTTCGAGAAAATGGGATAACTGGTGAAATGAGATAAGGGACACTTAATTGTAAAATTAAGTAATCAGTAAATGGGGAAAATCGAAAATCAGTTGAGAAAACGGGGAAAATATTTGGAATATAAGAAGTTGTATTTAATTATAAATTAAGTAATCAGTAAACTTGGAAGTCTGAAACCTGCTGATAAGAGTAACATGTTTGGACTTGTCCTCGGGACAAGAGAAAATTATAACATAAAATTATAATAAATGGGTAGAGAAACTTATCAATGGGCCTTAGTTAAGAGAACTAAGTTAACAAGTAAACAACGATAAGTTGTAGTAATGGTGTAAAATGGAATTATGATTAAATGAGAAAGGATGAGGAAAACTTATAAAATGAAATAAGTTATATTTAATCATAAATGGTAAGTGACATGTTAATTAGAAAACATGTGAATTGAGATATACTTAATTACATATTAAGTAGAACATGTTATTGTAATGATGAAATCAAGCAAGAATATAAAAGAGATTATGGATTACAGACCTTGGACCACAATCTAGAGAATAACATGTTGTGGGCTTATTAATGAACTTAAATGGGTTAAGTTATATAACTGAAATTAATAAGGAAGAGGAACTTGGTAACTTGATTGAGAATTCAATATGAATGAGAATAATCAAGTTAAATGGAAACCTGATGAGGTAAGGCAAGCGCGTAAAAGAATGTTTAGAAATATGGTCTAACAACATATTAAAGTGAGGCGCTTGGACCAGTCCACACGTTTGAGGGTAGATAACACTATGGGGTAGATCATCGTGGTGTTATAAGGCATGAGGGGAGCGCACATTCATCTGATTGTTCTGACGGCTCCAAAGGACTGGAAGGGGAAGCACGTGGCTTCCTGAGATACATAAGGTTCTCCTAGTAGTCCTCTGTGTGGTGGCATATGTTTAGGGTGTGCTCGCAGAGGTTGGGTTTGTGCGTAACTACTGGGTGGGTGGGCCTTAACTGCATAAGTATTGTGCAGTCAGAATGCTGTGACGCGGTGACACCAGGGTGATTCGGCGGTCGCCTCAACGGGGAGTCGAAGGGTCATGACCAACAAGGATAGTAGATCGTTGGATACCCATCATCGACAGCCAGTGGGATGCGAAAAGACTAGAGCTAAAACCAATACTCCATTCACCCTTCACTATCGGGGTATGGTGGTTGAGGGAAGATGCCAAATGGAAGTTTAGATTGCTTTCTTTAGGGGCAGTCATTTAGCTCTTATAGTCTTTATTAGTTGAGGGAGGGGCCGAGGTGGGGCCATAGCCACCTTGAAAACAGACCCTAGGAATATCTGTATATAGAGGCTCTTAAAGACGGGCCTGTACAGATATGGAAAAGCTCCCGACCGAGTTCCGTGTTTCTTGTATCGCCCTTCCATGGAACTCGGTGCACATTAGAGGACGTGCAGTTATGGCATCGAGCTACAATTGACGATATGTATGTTGACAATCTAAATACATACATGGCGGTTTTGGGTGGTGTATCATAGACTTGAGGTTATTACTCTAGTATGGAATCTGTTTTGATCGAAGGTAGCAATCCGTACGCTTATGTAGCATAATAATGATAGATATATGCGGAACATAACATTGTTATATAGAGATCTAAACGTCACTACGGCATAAGATGAGGGACTACGTATATTTCGATGGTGTTACGGTGGAGACCATGCGAGTGGGGTACCACGGGGTGTACCTCAATATTGGGGGTATCTACATATATACTATATTAGGTTAATCCACTGGGAAGTAAATGGGTACGACGCTTGTAACAAAGCCAGTAGAAATAAACTTTCACATACTGAATTTAAACAAGTGAGATAGATAATGTAACGATTTTCTTCAATAATTATTTCTAGGTTTAATTTTACCAAGATCCTGCCATCCTTTTGTGATGAAGGTGAAGCTCTTGCATGGGAAGGTCCCCATCAGAATATATGGGTCACTAGGATACATGGTGAAGCCCAAATTTTGATGTAAGCCACCTTCCTTTCTGATTATATTTGGAAAAAAAATAGAAACCTTGAGAAGAAACATTTGGATGTATACAAAATTTATACATATATTTTGTAAATTATGTTTGATTCTTGTAATGACAAAATTTTAAGTAATAAACAAACTATATGTTTCATGCTTTTTCATTATCGAAGCTATTTTCCAGATTATGACCGAGAGACAATGTTTCAAATAGTCTCATTACCTGAGATTTCTTGGTCAAAATCGTTTAGTTAAAAGGAGAATATCGGAAAAAATCATTCCTATTCAAGACATTGGAACCTATTCGACATTGTTTCTCAAATAACTATACAAACTTCATATGTTATGTCCTTTTATTATTTCTTGGGTAGGCAGAAGGAAGAACTTCTTAGAGAAAGCAAAATATTATGTTCAAAATTAATCATTAAGTGCGACATCCCTCCTTCGGAGGAATAGTGTTAGGGGTTGAAATAATGGACGTATTATATAACTGAGTCATTAATTTTCCTATGTAAAACAGAGCATTTGTTGTCAAGAATTAAATAGTATGTCCTTAATTATTTAACTAGGATCTTTAACTAATACCACCTCCTTCGTTGGAAGCTGTTGATTCGATGTGGAGATGAATGAATAGTCGTTATGCACTGGATCGCGGATGACTTATATATATATATATAATTTGAAGTGCAGTAATCACAACAGCAGTAATATAAATGTAATAAAAGTGGAAAATATAAATAACACCAGAGATTTTTATACTGGTTCGGAACTCCCTTCTATATTTTCAATAATAAACACTCTCATTTCCCAGAGGAAAGGTTTACAAATACCACTTGATTTTGCAGGCCACAAGTAGGGCTGGATTCGGTTGGGTACTGAAAATTCATATTCAAAACCATTACCATACCAATATATATGGTAATAGAAAAGTCATACCACTACCAACCAAAATTATCGATAACCTGATAGTTCAGTTTTTGGTCGGTAACGGTTGGTAGAGGTCGATAATTACTTTTTACCGCTTGCAAGTTTGATATCTATTTGTCTACAGTTTTTCATGTAAAAAGAGTAAATCTAAGAGTTGTTATTTTCTATTATATGATTATTTATGTGACATCCCACGTCCATTAATGTCACTCACTAAGGGAATGCATTAAGTTCCGTAAAGCATTGTAGGTAAACAGACACAGAATATTTAAAGACAGGTATAAATAAAATAGCAGCGAAATTTCAAATTTTCATTTCAAACATAAATAATCACATCGTGGTTCAAAATACCATAAGTCACAAAAACCATTACAATAAGATAACTGATGTCTTGTACCATAAGAGTACATAAATATGTTAAAAGCATAATCCCCCCCCCCCCCAAATAAAGAGCTAAGCCATATTAAAAAGAAGAACTTGTGCTATACTTCAAAAGCAGCTCCAACAAGATGATAACTGAGTATTGGCTAAGCCAGAGAATTACCTCCTTGTGAACCTGGAGGGGGAAACGGAAGAAAGAAGATGAAACAAAAAGTGTCAGACATAAAGTCTGGCGAGTCTAGTTACTTTTAGTAAATAAATAAGTAAAAGTAGCATGACAGACATATAAGGTGGACAAGAAGGATAACATCATAAAAGATAAGCTTGATAAGGTAACCATGATGGAGTGTGTGTGTGTGTGTGTGTATATATATATATATATGCTTCACTAATGATTACTCTGCACTGATACTAGTATAACCAGAATGAGACGATCCGTTCAACTCTAAGATGGTAGACTTAGGCATACGTCCAGATGTACCCTAACTACTACCCTGATTGGTCAGCTCCCTAATCCGCATAGATACTCTATGTCGGCCCCACCGTAGGATGTATCACGTCCTAAAGTGGCAATCCTTCGCTGATATGCACAGCCCCATATCTACAGGTGTCACAGTCGTCTTATACCCTTCTGCTCGGCTCATGCACGCACATGGCACGGTCGGTTTGAGCCGCCCACACTGTCCTCCATGTTTGGAGCTCTTACAATCAGTCCAGTAAGCGTGCACCTTCTCCGACCAAGTTCGGAGTACATGTTTGATACCTACTCCAGGTTACTGGCTGAAACGGGTCCCACACAAAATGATACAAGCTCTCTGCCTTGTCTTGTATCCCTACTGGGTTTACATTGGCTATATATACCACTAGGTGTCTTTATTTACATAACCCTATCATTTCTACAAGTTATGCTTACCCTAAAAGGTGTCTTTAATTACATAACTTTATTATTTCCTCCGGTTATGTATACCACTAAGTGTCTTTAATTACATAACCTTATCAGGTTAAGCTTGTGGGCCTATATGTAAATATTACCCCCCCCCCCCCCCCTCTGATTTACTTAACCCACCCATTGTTCAACCAAATTTACTTAACCTCGATTTTACTTCATATTCATACAATCCCTATGGATTTACTAGGTTAAGAATTCCAATTCGTTACCATGTCCATTTATGGTTATAATGGGATAGACCTCCCACATTAGGCCTACAACTTGGGGATGCTGGATATGTCGGTCGAGTCCAGGCAAACGTCTTCCACAAGCTGGGCCTAACCTCGTGTCTTAGCCCGTTTCATATTTGTGCACTTAGACCCCTTACATTAGATTCAACATTTGCGGTAGCTGGATATGTTGATCTGGTCCGGACAGACTTCCACCATAAATGCAATCTAACCTCGTGTCATAAGTGTTGTTACAGTTTTCTAATTACTGTAATCCTAGGCATTTTAATTATTATCCAATTAATTATACCTATGTCTTTATAGGTGTTCATGCCACTTACCCAGTTATATTTATAATGAATAATATGTCCAAATTCATGTTCGTCATTCAAGTTATGCCAATTCTAATGTTTTTTCTCGTTCCTTAACTAACGCATTCGCATATAATTCAAGGCATACCTAGGCTAGATAATTGCCTAGTCATAAATAATAAAAGGGAAAGGTGATAGGAATACGACAAAGGTGATTGTTCTAACATAAATGGCATAATCATATACTAACATGGTGATAAGGTGAATATTTAAGCATAGATCCAATGAAATGGTGATAGTTAACTAGTTTTATCATGGCAAAGATGTTAAGATAAGCTTGACAAGAACTAAATATTAATTTAGATGTCCAATGGGTTCAGATCTAATATGATAAGCACAAGGAGATCTAAATAATAAGCTAGATCTGGTTAATAATTTAGATGTCCACATAATTCAGATCCAGTAGTTAAAAGTAGATCTGACACAAATAAGGTTTAAAATCCACATCATAGAATGTCATAAATGTTACAATAAATCCGACTAGATAGAGATTTAAATCCAAGTTATAACAAATTCAGAATGTCATATGTTCACAATTTACAATGGATCTAATATAATTTAGTCACAGGAACAAATCCAAACTATAGTCATATCAGGTTAAATTTTAAATATTTAAATCTAAAAGCAACTAAGAACTCACAGTGTTTCAATTAGAAAATAGAACTAGAAAAGAAGCTTGATGAGATGTGGATCTACGATTAGAAAATAGAACTAGAAAAGAAGCTTGATGAGATGTGGATCAACGCCTGAATCTCTAACTGATTAGCCTTATTTGATTGTTGTAGAAGATAATTCGGTTCAATTCAGTCACCGGCAGAGTTTGGCCTCCATGAATTCTTAATGAAGAAAATAAGAGAAATGGACCTCTATATATAGCTGCCAGCCTACAGAAACCGACGGCCACCTCAGCCCTAGGGGGGTCGATCCCCCCTTTATGGGGTCGACCCCCCTTAAGGGGTCGACACCCCTACTATGGGTCGACCCCCTACTAAGGGGTCGACACCCCTGGGGCGGGAATTTTGCCGCCTCCGGGATTTTTGAAATTTGAACTGAAATTTGAATTCCTGGACCTTATATATAATTCTTCGCTTATACAAACTTCGAACCTTCATAACTTCCTCATACGGTGTCTGTTTTACGCAAACCAAATGTCCATCTTAACCAGAATTTTGAGACAGACGCAATGACGCAATCCATTTCCCTTAATTCTGAATATTAAATTAATTATTTTAATTTTTCTTCTTTAACGTTGTTAAAATTTTGAGGTGTTACAATTTATCACTTTTATTTTGTATAAGCAAAAAGCTAAAGTATTGTACAAAATCGTATTGACTTTGAAAAATGCATAATAAAATTTGCTTTCAATTTGATAAGTATTTTGCTACTTTTTTTATTAAATCATTATACTTTAGATGCATGTTACATAATAAAAGTATTTATATATACACACATATATATGCACATACGTATGTTTATGTGTGCAAAGATATATGGCAGGTATGGTAATTACCCTATTTAATTATTAAATACCATTACCATATCGCATAGTTTCATGCGGTTTGGAAAACCATACCAAACAAATTGGTTACCAATTTATTCGGTATCATTTTAAATGGTGGCAGTTGATAATGGCGATAAGTGATAATATGATGAAAATGTCCAGTCCTAGCCATAATCTTACCCGGCAGATTTGAATAGGCTACAGGCTCACCTATGCTTGGGGTACGTTACAGGATTTCAGTATCTTCTTTTACAAAGAAAAATGATTGACTATATATTGTGTCTTCAATACGTAAAGTATCCGCAATGTAGTACAACTTTATAGTCTTCAACAATAATGATGCAGATTGAGTGCAAAGAGGATAAGAAGTGGAATTGGACTAGATTTGAATATTTATGAAACGAAATAACATTAGTCTAATGTTTGCTTTGGAATAGATATGGAATTGAATTTTGGTAGTAATATTAGAGTGAATTAGAAATGAGAGTTTTATATTTGACTTAGAATTATGTAAGGCTTATATAGAGTTATAAGATGTCGCTAAATAGTTGATGCCAATCAAAAATTTCCATTAGAGAAGAAGCATCCATTGGTGGTATGCAATCGTTTGAATAGATTATTGGATGGTCACATTACTTTTGAACGTTGATCTAGGAAGGTGTTACTATTTAAACTTAAAGAACTACATAAGAAGGTTGGTAAGTCATGCTGCTTCCCTTCATAAAGTGCACGGTTCGAATCCTGCCTTGAACACTTCTTAAGTTTCGCCTTTTGCTGATAGGAATGTGTCTCCTACCCCAAAAATGTGAGTTTAAATCTAGACAGCATTATTTTTCCTTCATACATTTTTTGCTTAATCTAAACTTGTACATTCAAATGACCAATGAAGGAAGATGTACTATTGATGCTTGGTTTGTGCTAATGCCTTCAATATGTACTGTAGATGATGCATGGTTGAATGTCACACACTAGCGCATGGTCGAATTTCACTATGCCAACTTTTGATGATATACGTACCATTTTTGGTCATAGAAGTACTTGAATTCCTATAAAAATTAAATCTTAAATTCACTCAAAATTTACTACTAGCAGTACTATTTTAATTATACACAAAAGCATGTTTAGTACTATACTTATATTCAGTTTTCTTGCATCCTAAACCAGTTTTATCATGTAAAAGTCTAGAGTTATATAAAATCATATTTAAATCATTGTCCTTTATTAAATTTCATAAATTTGCTTGTACATTTTTCAAATTTGGTTCCAAGGTCGTGATTGGCATTTTTAAAAGATTTTTTTAATTTTCAAGATATTAATTTCCTTATTTAATTCAAAATTCCCCTTTTTCAACGTACTGTTTCCATTTTCAAAATGATGGGACTTTGAATTATTAAAAAATAGTTGTAATAAATTATTTGGTCTTTTCAAATCATAAATTTCTTTCGAAAGTTTTTCCTTTTCTTTTTCAAATATAGTATATTATTCATCCAAAAAGTCTTTAAAAGCCATTAAATTATTTTTTAAAAGTACTATGTTGGTTTTCTAAACCCAATTTTTCATTTCTCTATTTCTTATTTTCAAGTTCGGCAGATTTCATCTTTGTTAAAATTATGAAATTAGATTTAAAAATCTTATCGCTTATACTAACTAATTCAACATTATTTTGTAATAAAATTTGTAAATCAGAAAGTATCTTTTTGTAGTCCTCACTTCTTGTTGCTTTGTTTCTACCGAACTTTTTGCCAGCTGCATTTCGACCACATCTTTTTCTAAACATTATTCTATGATGTTGTGACGATCAATATAATTCCTTAATCTAATACCAATTGTTGGGACAGAAGGATGATGAGTGAATAGTTGTTATGCATTGGAACAATGATGGCTTATATATATATAATTTGAAGCGTGGTAATCATAACAACAATAATATAAATATAATAGCAGCAGAATATATATATATGACACCAAAGATTTTTATATTGGTTTAGATCATGTCCTACTTCCAGTTCTCGACTCCCTTTTTGATTTTCACTAACAAACACCCTCCCTTCTATCGCAGGAACGGATTTACAAACACCAATTAATTTCATGAGCCACAAGCTTATCCACTTGATTTGAATAGGCTATAGGATCACTTATGCCTGAAATATGTTATAGGACTTCAATATATTCTTTTATAATAAAATAAATGACTTGACTATAAATTGTGCCTTCAATACACGAAGTAGTCGCAATGTAGTACAACTTCTACAATCTTCAACAATAATGATGAAGATTGAGTGCGCAGAGGCTAGGAAGGGGAAGTGGACCAGATTTGACTATTTATGGAGTGAAATAGCACTAGTCTAATATTTTCTTTGGAATAAATATCGAATTGAATGTATAATAGCAATATTAGAGTGAATTAGAGATGAGAGTGGTGTATTTGATTTGGAGATTATGTGAGGCATACATAGGAGTAATGAGATACCATTAAATAGTTGTTGCCTTTCAAAAATTTCCACTAGACAAGATGCATCCACTGGTAATGTGCAATCAGTTGAACAAATGCTATAATTGTTACTTGAATATATCTTTGAATGTTGATCGAAAAATACATTGTTTTTTGAACATGAAGAACCACATAGGTAGGTTTGTAAGATATGTTGCTTCCCTCACGAGGTACATAGTTCGAATCCTTGTACACTTTTTAAATTCAACCTTTTGCTGATAGAAAATAAACTTGGTAGCCAATTTCAAACCAGTAGTCGCTTAGTTTGGTGGAACAACGTGAGTCTCCCACACCAGAGATGTGAGCTTAAATAAATCCCGATAACATTATTTTTCCTTAGTACAATTTTTACTCCATCTAAAATTGTACGTTCAAATGCCCAATGAAGAAAGTTGTACTGCAGATGCTTGGTTTGTGCTAGTGCTTTCAACATGTACTATAGCTAATGCATGGTTGAATGTCACACACTAGCACATGGTCATATTTCACTACGCCAACTATTGAAGATATATGTACTACAAATTTGTGCAATGCATCTTATATACTTTTTTACGTCCTTCGTATTGTTATTCAACCTGAAATAACTTAACAGACGTATTAGTAGCAACATTTATAGTTGTTATCATCAAAACACTAAAATCATGTTTTCGACTAAAGTGTCTAGCAACCAATCCTCCATCCTTGTAGCCGGTATCAGGCAACAAAGAACTTTCTCTGTGGTTATTCTTTCAAAGTTCAAAGATAATCCTTTTTCGCTTGAATGTTTCAAGAACCATCAACTGCAAAAACTTTTAGTTCAAGGATTGAAAAGGCAACTAAAGGACTCAAAATGAAAGGGCTCGTCTATTACCACCCCATGTTTTGCTGTTCACCCTCCGCTATTTATAAAATAAAACACGCACCCCATTTATTTCTCTTTGCACCCTGTTTATTCCCAAAAATCCCTTGTTTCTGTTTGATCACGTTACTGTGGCACAACGCCTTAGTCCAACCAATTTACATGCAGCACACCCTCTTCTACTTTCACTGCTATTTCCAACATTACGTACATCTAAGATAGCATGCTTTTTGGCATGTAGATAAACTCGAACTGTACTACCTTGGTTTCTGCCACTTCATGTATAACCTCATCCAGGCATGTTCTAGATGGCATGCACATTGAACCTCTCTTGTGCCCAAACCACACTACCTTAGTATCTACCATATTACACACCATTCGTTTAAGCTCCCTCTCTAATTCATACTTTCTACCTCTCCTTTCCTCAGTTTACCCTCTGCATGTGTGCACTGACACGCACGCCACCCAAGCTTCTCCTGAGCACTCTTCTCTTCTTTCAGTCACCACTCTGCCTTGTCCACTGTCAAACAACTCCAAACAGACGCCTCCTACTCATCTCTTCCCATTTTGCATTGTGTGTATTAATCGTGTCCTTCAATTTTGTTCTCTTTTAGTTCTTTTTTTTATAAATGAAGGGTTTCGTATCGAATAATTTGGAAAAATGTAGTTTTTTGGATTTATGTTTAAACGTATTGAAATTTCAACAAAATTTTAGCAGGTAAAGGTTTGAGATGATGATGGAAGATGAATAGACAAATTAGACAAGTTATCTAATTAATTACTAAAGGGGTATACATGGAAATAAAATTTTAAATTTTTTAGCGGGGGGTGAAGAGCAATAACTGGGGTGTTAATAGATGGACCCAAAATGAAAGCTTGCCTAAAAGGTTGAAGCCTTAAAAGATGTTCATCATCAAATTAGGGTGAACCGGACGATACATTTCGATAAGAAAATGTAAAGCTTCAACATAGGATTTGTGGATAAAAATGCCAATTGGAAGATTTTCAATCTTCACAAAAATATTTAGAATTCATTATGAGAGGGGGGAATCTCAAACTTAACTTCTCGACCCTCGAGATCCAATTATGTCTGAACCCAGAGCCCTTCATGAAAGTTTCATTGGTAATGATAATACTGTCTGCAGGCATAAGGAGAAGATATTGAAGGAGGTTTTGTATACTGTGTGTCGAACCCTGTTTTGTCTAAAAAAAAAATATTGAAAAACTTTAAAAGCTTTGACTCCTGTTTATTGTAATATATTGAATATTCATGTAAGAACAAAACATGGTTGAAGTCTTTATGCATGTATTATTTTGCATTTTCCTGCACATTTTTGTAATATTGTTATTCAGTATATAATAAATTAAGGCTTTATAACTATTAAGAAATTCAAAACCTGCATTCGAATATTAATGATTGAAGAACTTGTTTTTGTAAAAGTCTATAGAAGGTTAAAAGGTACTTCCATTTGAGGGTTTCTGAGAACCAAACCCTGCATTAGATAAGAAGGCATTGTTCACATATTTGAATGATAAATATCTAGAAATACATTTGATAATTAAAAGGTATGAAACCCAGACCGAGGTTATAATTCATACAGAAATTTCGTTCTAAGAGTACTAATAGAACTGAAACCGCTTTTGGTAATGAAAGTGATAAAACTCAAAATCCTCTTTCAGAGGTGATAGAAATTCCAGAATACCGTTGGATTTTGGAGACCCAAAATACCTTTCGGTTGTCTTTGTAATAAGAGTCTAGAATCCATCTGCTAGGAATAATAGGTATAAACGAAGCTTCCTTTGGCTTAGAGAAGACTCGAAACCCAGATTTGAGAATTAGAATAATAGAAATCCAGCAACCTTCTTTTGGAAGTAATTAATATAGACGAAGATGTCTTCGGCTCAAAGAAGACCCCAAAACCCAAATTTGGGAATCGGAATAAAAGAAATCCAGAAACCTCTTTCTAGAAATAATTAATATAAACAAAGCTGCCTACGGCTCATATAAGATTTGAAACCCAGATTCAGGAACTAGAATAATAGAAACCCAAAAACTTTCTTCTGGAAATAAAAGAGACGAAATTGCTTTCAATTTTGGAAGACTCAATTCCCATTTTGGGCTTTATCTCAAAGCAGAGGCTAGACGCTTGTAACGACCCAGAAAATCTGAACCAATTTAAAATTTTTAAATTGGCTAAAATAATGGATTTTAAATATTTAAAATAAATATTTTAAATAATGGCGATGAAAACTGAGTTAAATCGACATTTGAAAACGAATATAATTAATTATAATTATATATAGAATTGAAAATGGCGCGGTAGTTCGATAATTCGATTTCAAACTTCAATTGAATATACCGGGTGCAAAACAATCCGGATTATAGTGAAACCAAAAATAATGGAATCTAATTGATAATATCTTTCTAACGAATCCGACCAATCGAAATTTGATAGCGGGAATCAAAAGATATGTCCAGTTGAAAATTCTGAATAGTCGCTATGGAATTCAGGCCCTTAAAAATGGACATTTTGCAGATGACCTCGGATTTCGACGAAACCACTTTTGTTGGATCCGCAGTGTCAAATTATTGCTAGGTTTCAAATTTCATAATTTTTCGAATCAATATGTGAGCGTGGCAAAGGAAAACGCATTTGACCAGTTTCAGTTGATTTTAATCGACTGGAAATTGGCCATTTTTCAAACGGTCTCAGAATTCGACGAAACTAGTTTTGTTAGGACCGTATCGTCAATACGAAGCTAGAAAATATTTTTCGGGAATTTTTCTAGTTAGTATGTGGCCCCGGTAATTTGAAATGTACGTTTAAAATTCAATATAGTGATTTAAATGTAAATTCAAAAGGAAACTGATTGTAACAATCGAATCAGCTTGCGATACATATCCCATTGTGTTCGGAATGGGGGTAAAACGCTATGGGCGACAGGCGGTGGGCCTCGTTTCGAGGTCGTATGTAAAAGTCAACCTATTTGCAAAATTAAATAATAAAATAATAAAAATAAAAATATATATATATATATATATATACTTTCCCTCCTATATCTCCTGCTTGCCCCCCCCCCCCCCCCCCCGATTCAGTTATCAGAAAACGGAAACAGAAAAAAAAAAAAAAAATACCCTAAATCAAATCGCCGCCGCCCCCAGACATCGACGCCACCGCATGTTCCTCCTCCAAGCCCCGCCTCCGCCTGAGCCCCTCCCCAGATCGCTCGAGTTCCGCTGAAGCCCTCCCTCGCTCGCGGAGCTGAAGCCGCCGACCGCCACCAGAAAACCCCCCAACCGACGATCCTTCCACCGCCGACCGCCACCAGAAAACCCCCCCCCCCCCTCTGTAAGTCGTTTTATTTTATTTTCATTTATTATTCTGTAAAATAAAAACTGATTTTAAAAGATTAAAAACTGATTTTTGTTTTAAGATTAAAAACTGATTTTTGTTTTAATATTAAAAACTGATTTTTAAAGTATTAAAAACTGATTTTGTTTTAATATTAAAAACTGATTTGTAAAAGATTAAAAACTGATTTTTGTTTTAATATTAAAAACTGAATTTTATAAAAAAATATAAAAAACTGATTTTTCTGAGATTTTAAAAACTGATTTATAAAGGAATATAAAAACTGATTTTAAAATGATTTATAAACTAGAAGTAGATTAGAAAGTCGAAAGTAAAAATCAGATTTTTATATATGGAAAGCCGAAGTAAAAATCATATTTTTATATATTGAATAGCATCGTAAAGATTCGATTTTTACATATGTAGAGAATACGGGCGACGAAGCAACAGAAAGAGAGATTGGCGAAGAAGAGTCGTGGTACTGGATAGCTATTGGTGAGATTTCTGATTTAAAAATATTATATATGTGTGAAATGAAAGTGAATTGCTATCTATAAATATATATCTATATATATATATATATATATATATATATATATACGCCCCCTCGTCCACAAACCATGGACGATATTTATTGGTTGAAATTGTTGTGAAAATTGAATGATTGTTTGGGATTGTTTGTGATTGATATTGGTTGATTGCGGTTGAAAAATACCCATTGGTGGTTGTGAAATATTTGGTTGAAACCACATAGGATTAGTTTGTGGAAATGAAATAAATATATACATGCCGCCTGCGTGCGAACTAGATGCATGATCCCCATTGTCAAAAACCGCGAGGTTTTAAGGTAGAGCGAGGAGCCGTACTAGGGACGGTGCCGGTGTAACTACCCTGCCGTTATGCTGCCGAAATTTTGAATAATATTTGTGTGTTTGAATTATTTTCATATGCATAAACTATATTTATTCATTGAATAGAAAACATTCATGTGTTGAATTGATATTCATTCGTTGTTTAGAAATTCATGTGTTGAATGGTATTCATATTTTGAAATAAATTGTCCGATAATAAAAATCACATTTTTATCTATATATAGAAACTATAGAAAACATTCATGTGTTGAATTGATATTCATTCGTTGTTTAGAAATTCATGTGTTGAATGGTATTCATATTTTGAAATAAATTGTTCGATAATAAAAATCACATTTTTATCTATATATAGAAACTATAGAAAACATTCATGTGTTGAATTGATATTCATTCGTTGTTTAGAAATTCATGTGTTGAATGGTATTCATATTTTGAAATAAATTGTTTGATAATAAAAATCACATTTTTATCTATATATAGAAACTATAGGAAACATTCATGTGTTGAATTGATATTCATTCGTTGATTAGAAATTCATGTGTTGAATGGTATTCATATTTTGAAATAAATTGTTCGATAATAAAAATCACATTTTTATCTATATATAGAAACTATAGGAAACATTCATGTGTTGAATTGATATTCATTCGTTGATTAGAAATTCATGTGTTGAATGGTATTCATATTTTGAAATAAATTGTTTGATAATAAAAATCACCTTTTATCGACTATATGAACTATATAGAAAAGTAGTGTTTTGAAATGAATTGTTTTACAATAAAAATCACATTTTTATTGTATGCATAAATCGTTGAAATGTGAAGTGTTAAAAATAGCCACTTGTTCAAAATAAACATATATGAGTTGAAATATTCATTAATTAGCTAATGAGATGATTTGCACCTATTTATGTAACATTAGAATGAATGGAGTTTTTATACCAAATAGAAATCAAATATGAAGTCGAATAGAAATTGATAAATGATAAGAACTGTATATATATGTACATGCAATATTCATTGAACAGGTTATAGCAAAGGGGCTAGAGAAGAGGAATAAAATTTTGTGCCCGACAAATAGGTACACATTTACTGATTTGTTTGGGTGATGATTTTGAGCCTGTTGGCTAGCCGCTTGGCTTTTTCTTTTTCTTTTTGAGATTAGAAGGACCGGGAACGCTATTTGCGATTTCCCGATGCTCCCGGTGCAGGGGAGGTTATGGCAAAAAATTTCCAAAATTTAAGGCGTTAGAAAAATATTTGAAGTTAAAACGATATGGAAATCATTGAATGAACTATATTTATATAATTATATAAATATAAATAAAATTAAAACGAAACGAAGCCGTGCAGTTCGTATTTTGAAACCGTGATTTCAAACGACTAGTGCGGGGAATCCGACCATTGGATTTTCCCGAAACCTCAACCGTCGGGTTCGCCTTGGAATAATCTTTCCAACGGCACCAACCTTGTAAAAATCCAACGGTTGGATTGTCTGGAATGTTTAATTAAAATTTGAAGAAAAACAGCGCCAGAAGCGATTATATTTATATATATATATATAATTATATATTTAATCGAATAACGACGCTGCAGTTCGTATTTTGAAATCGAAACTTCAAACGATTGTACCGGGAGATCCGACCGTCGGATTTTCCCGAAACTGGAACCGTTGGATTCGTTTTGAAAAGACCTTTCTAATGATGTAAATTTTGTGAAGATCCAACGGTTAGATTTTCAGATATGTGTAAATCAAATCTGAAGAAAAACAGCGCCACGGCCGCCTTATGGCCCGAAGCGTCGTTTTGAATAAATTAGCTATTTTAAAATAAATAAAAATAGCGATAAATAGTTATAAGATATCATAAGCGATATGGAATGGAAATAAACTGAATTTGCTTGATTTATGTGATATTTGATGGTTGAATGTGTTTGGTGTGAAAATTACATTAAAGAACAAAATTGGTGTTGTCGAATAATTTAACCATTGAAATAAATCGAATTGAAATTCTAAATATACGTGAATTATTTGAGAAGGCCGAGTTAATTCTCATTTCAAATAATTGACCGACGATTGAAAGTCGAAGATAAAGACGGTGGTCGAAGACCATAGATCTTCACCTCGTTTGGATGGTAACCGAGGTCCTGATTGGGAGGCATCCCGAAATATGGATAATGAGTGGTGATCGTCCAGACGTACGTGGTGATCGATGGGTTTGCGAGGTATTTAGTGCCTCCGGTTTCGTTCAGACCCAGAACGGACTTGTTAATGGACTGTGTGTCCGACATTGGAATTTGTTCTGTGTTGATTGATTTCTGTTAAATATACATCTGTTTGGCGGCGGAGAATTTATTCTTTTTCTTAACGCCCTTCTCTGAGATGCACGAGCTCAGAGGTTGTATATCGATGGACATCAGTCGCATAGCATGAATTGCCTGTGTGGCATGCTAAGATGCAGTGATCAGGACTTCTGTTGAAAAGCAAAGTCTTGTGGTGATGATCAAAGCCCCGCCTGTGTGGCATAGCTTTGTGTATAACGTGAATTCGCGAGCCTCACACCCCGGTTTGAACCTAAAACGGGAGGAAGGACCTCAGGGAGGGCATGCGTTTCTTTCTAGCTAGGGTGGTGTCAGTGACCTACCAGCCCTGACATTTATATACTTTTCACCTATGTGGTTGTTGTTGTTGCGAGGCGCCTCGGTTTGATCGGACGATCCGGGTCCGATGGAGTCATTCGTTGGCTCGTTTGCGCCCCAAAGGGCGGGGAAACGTATTGCTTAGGCATTTTAATCCACATCGGTGGACCGGCCCTGTCGCTCCTAGGGTCACTCGAGCTCTGATCCTGAGACATGGTAGGCTAGATTGTCTCGAATTCGGTAAGGACTATCTTTTGCCTTGGTTCATGACGGAAATCCAATTTCCAAATACGACATCGTGCGGTTTTGATTGTATACCTATATATGGCGACATAGTGGTATGGGGCATTAATGCCGTCTATGATTGATAGTTATGATTTGAAATTGTTTTCAAAACATATAAACACTAGTAATAATATCAAGTGCCTTTGCTTTATTCGTATCAAGCATATTTTAGCCGTTATAAGGTAAAACTCTATCCTCCGGTTTGCGTTGCATTGTGTGATGGGAACTGAGTCTTATAACGGCTTCATTTTTATAAAAAGCATAGCGATGTTTAAAAGAAAGATTTGTTTTAAAGCACTGGCAATCCAATGGAGTAAACCCGTTCCACGAAAGTGGCGTGGTCCTGTGATTAGCCAATTATATATGTGTTGAGTGGATTTCTCATACCAGTCCCATGACTGACTCGTAGTTTGTTTCACTCTCAAACTCGGGTGCCCCTTTTTCTACACAGGCAGCCTTGTATTCAGGTTTAGCTGGTTCTTTCTGGATAGCTGGAGCTGAAGATGGATTCTATCATTTATTTCCTTTTATGTTGTTCAGCTCCTATTGTACATATTTTGTTTATTTCCGCTGTAGACATTTATGTATAGCTGAACTATATTTGTACTAAGTAAGATCCTGTATACTGTGTAACTCTGATGATTACTTTTATCCAGTATATTTTGTTGTTCATATCTGGTGTATTTATTTAATTCTGTTCTGCTATTATATGTTTCTGTGTTATATTTCAAAGATAACCTTGTTTCCATGAGAACGGGAAATCGGGTCGTCTCAACGCTCTGAGGTGATCCTTTTGAGCTTTCGCTCCCTTCTACGGGATGAGGCACAAGAAAAAGTTGGGCGCGCTCATATTTCAAAGAAAAGATAGGGCTTGCTTAGCCGAAGCAGAGGCAGGGCTTGTTCTAAAAAGAACAAAGGAAAATTGTGCTATATTTGAAGCCTGGCGCATGTCACCGGGCTTACATGTCTCTCCTTTAGAGGGCACTTTGACTACATCGAGGGATGGTGTTGCATCATGCTATCCATATAGATGTGATTTTTGGTTTACATTCCTTGCTCTATGAGGCACCTAAAATATACCTACGGCTTGGATCCAGGCACGCTACCATGGTATTATCCTCTTCCCTCTTTGCGGAACCTTGGCATACCAAGGATTTAAGTAGGTGCTAGACACATGCCCCCGGGATTATCCCTCCTCTATTCCAAAGAGCGGTTTGACAACGTCAAGGACTTTTAAAGTTGTTCCATAATTAAAAAGGTATTTTACCCCTTAACCAAGTAGAATTTCTCATTTTGAATTGATTTTGCTCATAACTCATGTAGGAATTCTTATTTTGAAAGAAACCTCAATTTTATTGAATCTATTTAATATCTCGTTGCATATTCATCAAGTTTTTTGCCTAACAATGTAATTGATCATCATCTCCAATGCTCTGTAATGGTTAGTCTCATGACCATTTACCGTGTGGTAGTAGCAGTAAGACTTTCTTTTAATTATTTTGGATTTTAGTAGTTTATTATTTGATGGCCGATAGTCCAATTTTCCTTTTGTCAATAAGTATATGTTTTCTATTGAAGTGGATAAATTGAGTTCCTTTTGAGCTTTTGACATAGACTTTTCTTGGAGAAGTTTAACCCTTAGCTTCTTTGAATTCAATGGTAACTCTATGCTTTTGTCCATTATTATTTTCCTTTTAAAGTTATTTTGTGTTTCGTCGTTTTGTGCAGACCCTATTTTAAGTGTTAACTTCTTTCCTGGCATTTCTTGGTTTTCATGAAGAGATACAACTCCTTTATCATCGGGTTGCCACCTTTCTTTGAAATCATCATAGCTTTTCACTACTTCCTTTCCGAACTCAGTTTCTTTACACTGGTTGTAGATGGCAATCTTCATCCTTGAAAGTAAGTCATCATCTTTATCCAAAATTTGCCCATGGGCCAAGAGAGGTTTCGACCCATTGGACGGGTTTTATACTGCAGTTATCTGGGTCATAGGCTTTGATCCATTTTTGATTAGTTATACTCAAAGATTTCATTCTTAGAATCTGTTCCTCATAAAACCTTAGATCTGCATAAGTTAGCTATGCTACAAGCGGAGCAGAAGACCCTTGCTCGGATATATTCAGTCTATCGCCTTTGCTGGATTGATGTCTTGTCGGAGCGTGTAATTCTTCATCAAGAAGTTGATCCTGCATTATCATAATTCCTATTTATTACGTCTCTGTTGATAGTATGAAGGAGCCACTATATTTTTCTTCATATAAAACTGTGGATGTGTCTGATGCTCCTTCTTAGGATTACGCTCAGTTTCTTGGAGATATCCCTTTAGGTCGTAGGAATCCTCTTAGTTCGTACCTTTTGGTTTATTAGTCACTTTTCTCGATACATAAGTAATTTTCCATTGATCATGTTGGGTTTTCTTTGACCTATTATCCATTTCAGTTTCTATCAGAAGAACTTTTATGGGAAATTGATAGGTTTCAGAGGTTCAAGCCCTTGTTTTAGCACCAAAAATGTTAGCTGAAAATATGGTTAACACCTTAAAATATTGTACTCCTTATAGAATCATTAACTTACAAAAGGGTTAACTTGGGTTACACTACCATTTTTAGTACTGTCCCTGCGAAAAGCTTCCCTTAAACTTCAAAAGAAAATTACTATAGAAAACAAGAGACAATGATCAGTTGTACATCGATTGACGTATGAATGACCATTTGAGAGAAGCTTTATGCTTTAATGTGTTATTTTCTATTGTTTAACCTTTACTGATTTTGTAGTAAGCCTTTTGGTCAGCCGTTAGATCTTTTTGTAAGGCATTGGCTCTTATATTTATTTTAGCGAATTAACATGTAGATTACTATTACTCAAAGGTTTCAGTCGAGTCTACGAAGGACTTCTCAATTCTTCTGGGAGGGATTAGAGGTTATAATTTGTTAAGCTTCAAACATTTTATCTTAAAAGTGACCATAATCAACTTATACCTATACCTAAGGCCTTTTGATCTTCTGTAATGCTTACCAAATTATTTCCTTTTGACACTTTCATGTTGGACCTACAAATTTATAAGATAATAATAATTATTAAATATTTACTATTTAATCACCTCAATTACGTAAGCAAATCTCTTTATTTATAAATTCAAATGTTACAGACTTCTCCCCATATCGATTTTGGAATTAGGATTAACAATTTAACTTCCAGATACAAGATTGAGAATAGGAAATTCAACCACTATTTTGGACCCCTACGGTCTTATTTATAGGTGTGGATTGACTGATTCCTTCGTCATATGGGATTCATCCCAGTACTTCCACAGAAATGCTTACGATGACCTGGTCAAGGCTCCCTTTGTTATCCCCTAGAAGATTAATCATGGGTCTTCCATAGGATTCTCCAAAGGGATTCTTTTGGAACTAGAAGCTTTGGCCATTTGCGGGAGGAGTAAGCCTATGAGTTCCCCTGACTTTCGGCGTTATTTAAGGCATCATGCTCACTTGGATAAGATGCTTTCTCGTAATAATTATCTAACGGAGGTTTAAGAATTCGAAAAGACATACATAGCTTCTTTATATGTGCTTGAAAATAACTTCCCCGAAGATCATTCCATTCAGGTTTCACTGCCAGGAGCTTCCCTTGTAGGAAGGAATCCTTTTCTTCTTCTATTTCGACTCTAGAAGAAAGTATTGAAGGAACGTGTTTAGCTACGTCGAAGTCTTTAACATGCCTTCACCTTAGCTTTAGACTTTGGTTTCTCCTTGGTCATTTTGTGTTAACTGATGGAAAGCTCACCTAGGATTATGCTTAAGCTACGTCTAATATGTTTGTCCCCAACTCCAACTACGCATCATCTCCCCCACGAAAAAGATCCTTGAAGCTGACCGCTGCTCTCTGCTCTGATCACCGTGGTCCAATCGAATACCCTAAAATTGCCTAGGTCCCAGCCTCCATCACCCAGATAATGCTCTAGTTCTAACCTTTCAGATCATATGACACCCTCTACCTAAACCTTCAAACTCGTGTGCACTCCTCTATGCCAGTGTCGCTTACCGTGCCAGGCAAAGCTTTCACGAGTGTTAACCATTTTTGCCATACAGCCCTTTCTTGAGGCGCGACATTAAAGCATGCAACCCCTCCACTTAAGCCATTAACCCATGCCCCTGACCGCTGCTACCTCCGTTGGGAACGCAATTGAATCAAGGGCAGCCATTCTTTTTTTTTCTATGCCGATTTCGATTGTTTTTGTGTGGTGCTAAGAACACCCCAAAATGTTCTTCCTAATACCACAATTAAAAAATAAAACTCATTAAATATTGTATGCTTCCTAATAACACATTACCTCTCCATTCTAATCCCTCACTCCATCATTATTTGCCGAACTAATCACGTACTCGGCTAATCTGAAAACCCTATTCCCTATTCTCTCTTAAACGATGTCTTCTTCACATTTCTCGCGGGAAAATTCAAATTTATATGGTAATCTCTCAATTATTTAGTGATCTGAAAACCCTAACCTCTCATTTCTATCTTCTAGTTTGTTTAACTCAAACCTTATTCACGGCTTTTGTATATTCATCCACGCATTCTTTTAGTCTCATTGAATTTGTGTGAGGGGAAAGATGGTTGAATTCGCAGGAAATAAAAATCATGGCATTGATTCCGAAAATGAGGTTTGTTTTATAATTTTGCATTGTAATTTTTTTATTGGAAAAATTGTAAATATATTTTCGTTCTCTTATTTTGTTGTCGAGTGCGAGCAATGCGTTTAGGTTGCAAAACTTGGATGGAGATATCAAAATTGATGATATTGTTATAGATAATGAAAATGTAAGTGTGATAGTTTGATTTTATAACTTGAGCATTATATTTTTAATTTTTAGTGCTTTTTTTGTAAATAAATATTGTAGTCAAAGGTGGATGAGTTAAAATGGCAAAAAATATGGATGTTGATGGTCTTAGTGAAGATCAAACATTTCGTCCAAGTATTGAGTCGGTTGTTAATGAAAATGTTGAAGTTGATGTGACAAAATATTTTGTTACAGATGAAGTAAGTGTGTTGAATGTTTATCAAATCCTATGGTAGAAAAAAATTAAAATGCACTGACATGGTTAAATTTTAGTTTCAAGTTTTTAATTCCTAGAACGACTTGATTCATTGGTGCAAAGTGCAAGCTAAAAAATTGAAAACTGTTATAGTCATTATCAAATCTGATAAATTGGCACCCGGGAGAAAACCTAGATTGTAGTTAGGTTGTGAAAGAGGTGGAATATAACGAACTCACCACTCGAAAAAACAAGAGAAACGTCCAACTTTGAAGCATCATCGATATAGTGCAACTAGAAAGTGAAATTGCCTGTTTTTAATCAAGGGGGTGTACATTGCGGAAAACAAATGGAAAATTGTAGTACACAACGGAACTCATAATCATGAGCTTCTGTAAACGTCGGTCGGTCATCCATTTGCTATGAGACTACTGCACGAAGTGAGAAAACTTTTAGCCGATATGACACTTGCGGGGGTGCAACCACGAGAGATACGCACTACTATTAGAAAATAATTTCCGGGAAATACGTCTACATTGAAGACCTTTTACAATGAAAAATATAAAATGCAATTTTCAGCCATGGAATGTAGATCTGCGATGCAACAACTGAAGAAAGTTCTTGTAGACAACCATTATGTATATTTTGATAGAGTATATTCGTCTAGTGATTATTTGATAGATTTAATGTGGTCTCATTCAGAAAGTGCAAGTCTAGTTAAATGTTTTCTGTCGGTTTAATTACTTGATTGCACTTACAAAGCAAACCGCTATAACATGCATTTATTAGAAATGGTTGGGATGACATCACCGGGTCTAACATTTAGTATCACACATGCTTTTGTAGCACATGAAAGAGAATAAAACTACGAATGGACCCTATGAAGCTTAAACGTTTATACATGCCTGATAAATTACTGGAAGTGATAATCACAGATAGAGAGTGAGCTCTAATCAATGGAGTGAAGAAAGAATTTATGAAATCAAACTTTATGATGTGTTTATGTCATATGGGGAATAATGTTATAACGAATTGCTAACCAAATTCGAAACAAATGATATATTCAAGATGTTCTTGCGAAGTGGGAAAAAGTTGTTCATGCACAAACGGAAGAAGAGTTTTGGATTGGGTGGCATGATTTCAAACATGACTGGAAAGAATTTCTAAAAAGTTTGAACTATCCTGAAATTGAATGGATTCCATACAAAGCATATGTATGCTTAGCATGGACGGATAAGATTAAACATAGTTACAATAGAACAACTACAAGAGCGGAATCTTCGCATGCTCAATTGAAAAAGCATCTTGGTACGTCAAAGGCCACATTTAATGTAGTTTGGTCAAAAATGAATAATATGTTGTGCATACAACACAGACAAATTAAAGCATCATTTGAAAGAAGTTTAGGAGCAACAAAAACATCTTACCAAATTCCTTTGTTTAGAAATCTCCATGGTAGATTACCGTTTTATGCTTTCGGCTTAATTGTGAAAGAGATGACAAATATTAAGGCAACAAGTACAGAACCTTCATCTTGTGATCATCTGAATCGAGTGATGTATGGTCTTCCTCATGCTCATGAAATGTTGGAACAATGAAGGTCGTCAGTTACCACTGGACATGATAGATGACCATTGGATGAAGATGAACTATATTCCACAAGTTGAGGAGTCAACGGAGTTGCTTCAGATTCCAAAGTTCATATATTTCAAAAAATTGTTTGATTCTTCTACAGACGAAGAAAAAAAGTATTGTTGTTGAAATTAAAAGAAATTTCTTTACCATCAAAAACATCTACATTAGAGCCTAAAACCACTCAAAACAAAGGAAGACCAACGTGGAGGAGAAAGACAAGTTAACTGCTAAGCAAAATAAACAAGCTCAGTCGACAAAAAGAGAACCATCATCCTTTGATTTAGAGGCAACTATGAAAGAAAAACTTTCTCAATCCATTGTTACTAAGAAATTGACACCTAGACGTGGCAAGCCTAAACCTAAGGTAAAGTTTGATGTCAAGGTAGCTTTGTCATTGAATGATGGTTTTCAGTTGTTAGTTTTCATTCCTAGCTTCTATCATAAGTACATTGTTGATGTTCAAGATATTTCTCAAGATGGAAATTGTGGGTTTCGTTGTGTAGCGAGCAAGTGGAAGAGTTAAATAATGATTGAATTCACACAAGAAAAATTATTTTATTAGAACTAAATCAAATTAGGACCTGTATGCACAACATTTTGATGTTCAAACTTGCCAGACATTAAAAGAAGTCGTGGATTGTTATATTCCTAACTGTTCATCTTCTAATTGGATGATAATTCCCAATACAGGATATTTGATTGCAAATGCCTTTAATCATGCAGTCGTTTATATTTCGCATAAGCAATCACTTAGTTTTTTATCCTCCCTGAAAAGGTCTAAAGCTTGAAACATCAAATCGGTTTATTGTTTTTGCTTTTATACAAAATTTCCATTTTGTAAAGTTGACATTGAGGAATGATGCAGCCATCCCACCAGTAGCTAGCTTTCGTAACAATTTTGCAAGCGACGAGGCAAAAGGTTGGAATGAACTATTTTTACAATTAAAAAGAATTTCCGAAAATTAGACCTGTAACACCCCGAATTTTCGAATAATCAGATTAACTAAATTTCATAATACTTAATTTCAAATATGGTAATTAAGGGAAATGGGTCATTCCATTGCATTCGTCTCGGAATTCTGCTTGAAATAGAGTCCGAGTTTGCGTAAAATGGATATCGTATGAAGAAGATATGGACGAAAGGAAGTTTGGTGGCTAAATAGAAAAAAAAGGAAAAGGATTGCACTGGCACACTTGGGAAGTGCGCCAGTACAAATTTACATTGGCACACTTCCCAAGTGCGCCCAGGTCGAGAGAAAACCTGCACAGCTTTCTGGTTTGACCCTGGCTGGCCTGGTCGGGTTCTGGTCGAATTTCTGAGCTCTGCTGTGTCACTAGGGCTAACTTGTCACTTTCTGATTGGCTTCTCTTGAGATGGATGGCCTTGATTAACTCTAGCTTCATCGATAGCTCTAATTAGTTTGAAACCCTATATACACAACCCCCTAGCTCCATTCTCTTTACACCATTCTTCTCTAACCTTATGCTGCACAATTTCATTCCTATACTCTGCCTCCGTTCTTATTAAATAAAATAATGGCGTCGTTACTCTGCTGGAATCAAAACTTGGACTGATGCATCTTCTTCCAAACTGAATAGAATTAAAAGCTAAACCAAATCTCAAATCAAAGTTTAGAGCTACAATAACAATTAAAGAGGAGTAATTCAACATTTCTGCATCAACAACAGTTTATTATCCTTTCTTAAAACCACAAAAGGCAAGTACAGTTATTTTCCAATATAAACTTTAATTATAATTGTGACATGATTGTAAATCTGAATTTGAGGTTGTGTACGTTCTGTTCTGATATATTTTATTCTGTATCTCTTTCTTCTTTTTGTTCTATAGCCAGGCTACCACGAGCCTGCGCCACATCTCATAAGAGATTAACGCACAAACGCTAAACTTTGGGACAAATAATGAATGATGGCATAATTGGACATGGCTAATCTGTGACTGATGTTGTAAACTAGATTTAGATCTATGCATATTCTGTGAATTGGAAGAAGAGGAACCATTCTATGTTAACATGTGTCATGAAACTTTGGACATAGTGCATATTTTGAATTAAGATCTGTTATAATTTAAAGTTCTAGATTGTTGGTTTTTTTTATATAACGATTCATGACTTGAGGTAAAAAGAGAATATGACTTAGGTGTGAAGATCTATATTAAGATTTGATAACTGTTAAATGTGAATAACACCTAAGTAGGAGATTTTTTGAATATATGACATGCATTGAAATCGATGGCTATATTTGGTATAATTTATATGTGAATCTTTTGTACTAGGCAAGTTTAACTAAAATTGGGACATGTGTTATATGGTAAATTATGACCATAATCTGTGCCATGTAAATTCAATGAAAACGTGGGGTATATGATCATATTGTGAATCATGACAATTATTTAGGCATGCAAACTTAGGCAAAATTTATAATTAGGCAAGATATGTCAATGAAACTTTAAGGAATGATTAAATCTGTTATATTGCCTAATCTGCTAGTTTTGTTATATTGCCTAAAATGCTAATTAGATTGAATTGCCTAATCTGCTAATTATGTTAAAATTGCCTTATCTGCTAGATCTGCTAAATCGCCTAATCTGCAAGATCTGTTATCTGTTTAATTTGTTGAATGGCGTAATCTGTTGGAACTGAAATGCTGAAATTTGAAGTATGTATATTTGTAGGCTCGATTTAAAATTTAGCAAAACTTGTTAATAGAACCTCAAATAATCTGCTGTAACTTGTACAAAAGTTAATTTGTTAAATTAGCATGATTAGTCTGATATTAGCATAGTCTGTGAATGAATGCATTGGCTAAAACATGAAACATGGCTAACTCGAGGTTAGAATGAGTTTGCGGCGTAATCCTGCCCGGAACCGCCCGGCACATCCAGTGGTCGTAAACAATAGGTTCTAATGTAAGAAGTTAGTCATAATGTGCTTGAAACCCGAGGTTAGACTCAGTTTGCGGCAGAAACCTGCCCGGAACCAACCGGCCTAACCAGTGGCCGCAAACTGTCAGTCTAATGTGAGAGGTTTGCGCATTAATTTTTAATTGATACAAATCTAAGATAAATATGATGTCTAAAACGTGTTGGGTGGATAGGGTTAAACCCATTGGATTAATGAATTTAACAAACCCGTTTCGTGAATCTGTAGGCCCAATTACAAAGTTAGACAAATCTGTAAATCTGTTAAATCCGTATATCTAATCCATTAGTCTGAAAACTTGTCTGATCTGTGAACTAGTTGATCTGAACTCTGTATGGCTGAACTTGTAAACAAGTTAACCTGAAATCTGTTAGTCTGGGGACACAAGGTTAGGAGGGAAATTACTTGTGTCATCTGTTGTTTGGGACCCATATTAGTCAGTAACCCTTTCTGGTATCAAAACTTTGACCCAACAGTAGGTAGGGTCCGGGCACGCTTACTGAACTAATTATAAGCGGTTCATTATGATAATGGCGAGGGGTGTTGATGGTGCATTCCAACCGGGTCATGTGCGTGCATGGATCCCGGTCTGCCTCTGAGGATCTAAGACGCCGTGACATCTGTAAATAGGTCTGTGCCAATTGGTTGTCACTTTAGGGAGTGATACACCCTACTGTGGGGCCGACACAGGGTATTTATGTATTAGGGAGTCGATCGCTTGGGGTAGGGTTTTAGGGTACACTTAGTTCTGTATGTTTATGTTGGTACTGTCTGTTTCTGCTGGGTGGTAGCACCTGTCTGTTTCTGCGTGGTACCGTCTGTTCGGGTGGTAAAGGCCCATTTACTAGTGTACACCTAATTCTACATTCCGTTTCCGTAGGGATTAATTGTTTCTGTTTCTGTACCTTCTATTTGGGTGGTAAAGGCCCATTATTAGCATTCTGTTTTTGTCTGTTTCTGTTGGGGTGGTAAAGGCCCATTACTAGCATTCTCTTCTGTGGAAATTATTCTGTTCCCGTTTCTGTTTCAGTTTAGACATTGGGGTGACACCTAATCCTGTTATACTGGTATTAGTGCAGAGAAATGAAAAGTAGTATTATTCTGTTTCTTCTATTTAACCTAAGTACATCTACTGCTTCTGTTACTATTATCTCTTATCCAGCTTATTTTCATGTCATAATTATTATTATCTGTTCATATGCTGAAAGTCACTGGACTTGCCAGACTTTATGTCTGACCATGCTTGTTTTCGCCCCTTTTTCTTCTGCCCTCCCCCCCCCCCCCCCCCCCCTCCCCCGAGGTTTTCCAATGAGGGAATAATTTAGCTTGATCCGGATTTCTTCTGCTTGAAGTACTTAGAGTGCTTAAAGTATGGCTTGACTCCTTATGGCAACTTCTGTGGGGATTATGATTTTAAAGTTTTATACTCTGATGATTTTCTGAACAAGACTGATATTTATGTACTTGAGTTTTTGGTAAAGATGTAACCAAACTGATTCCTGTTTTCCGCTGTAATAGAGTTATAATTTCTCAAGTATTGTTTATCTGTCTTGTAAATTTCTGTTCTGTCTACTAAAACGCTCCATCAAAGTTAAGGCATTCCCTTTGTGAGTGACCTTAACAGAGGTGGGGTGTTACACTTGGTATCAGAGCTGAAGGTTACCAGATTTGATAAAAAGTTTTAAAAACTATTTTCAAAAAGGTTTTAAAAAGGAAGTATTTTTAAAAGTAAAGCTTATTTTTGAAAAACATAATCCCCAAAAGCCATATATCTATCTTTTGATCCTTTGTTTGAATCTTTGTTTCCTTTTTTCTCTGGGGCTCCCGGCTTTCTGGGAGGTAACCTCATCGCGGCATGGTTCTGTAGGCTTGATAAGACTACGACACCGGTCAAAGGGCAAATAAGCACCCGACTTCCACCTGTAGCCGCAGTAGTCTCACCTACGGCTAATTTTCTTTCGAGCTTTGTAGGATTTTCCATGCGATGGAGGCCGCCTTCGAGGGACTTGTCAACGTGCTACACACGGATAGTAAAGATGAGAATGAAGGAGTTTGGCTAAGGAGCACAACCCAAGGATGAGAAACTCATGGATATGGACTTGGTTCACAAAGGAGGCAAAAAGGAAACACAAAAGAAGGAAGAAAAGTCTGAAGATAAAGGAGGAGAAAAGTGCTTTACTTATGGAAGCTTGACCCATCTGAACAAGGATTGCCGAAAGAGGAAGGACACTCACTTCAACTGTGGTGAGATGGGACACTTCACTAGGGACTGCCCGAAGAAACGGGGGCAAGGACAGAGGACATGACCTACTTCGGGAAGGCAGGCGAATGCTCTCATAGTTAGTGAATAGGATAGAAGTAGGAAAATTTCCGTAGAGAGTTTAGTTTCCTTATCTGATTATTGAGTTAGAACTCTTTCCGATTATGGCATTCTGATTCTGTAGTCGAGTCTTTGCACTTTAATACTAGTCTTGTTTCTGATCTGGTTATAGTCTCAAACCCCATAAGGGTTACGACTCATATGTTGATGATAGGTTGGGGTTTGAGGGTATCTGTGTTAGGCGTCAAGTCGATTGTAATGCATACATTATGGGTTTTTGAGGGATATGGTGGGATTTTCTCATGCTTAGTTTTCTAAGAATCATTCGATAATCTGATCTGTACTAGTAGTCTGTAAGCATCTGGATATTTCTGAAAAGGTTAAGATTTCCAGTTTTGACATTGTCTAAGGAGGGCAATCCTCTGGGTGTCAATCTGATGTTGATTTTGGTCTTCGGGGTTGATACTTAGGGGAGTTTCTCTCTCAACCAAGGTCTAATGGAAACTAAGTTTTTGTTTATCTACACTCGCTCCCATCACTCGACTGTATCCTATCGATCGAGTCTTCGACCTATAGATAGCAATCCTATGGATGTAAACATGTGTTTGAGACATGTTATGTTTGATGGTTGCAAGTGGATGCAAGTGGTTGCTAGTGGTTGTTCGTGGATGCATATACACACACTAGGCACTAGATCGGCTCGAAAACACTCTCATACTGCATATGGATGTGTAAGCATTTTCAATTTTTGTGGATGCAAAATGATTGACTCATCACATGGATGTTGCATATGAATGAATGGTTGTCACTCATATAAGAATGATATGTATCAAATAGGAAAATTGCATACATGTTGGACTCATGACACTGACATAGTTCCATTAAGGAGGTCAACTGAATCAGTGGACCACCTTATCTTTGCATTAGATAAGGAACATATACACACACTTTTGCATATGTTCATACAACATTAGAAGTTTTCAAAGGACAATGGATGCTGGTGGATGATGATTGAGTAGATGGATGATTGGATGGTAGGACACATTCTTCTTAACTTGAAGATTTCGGGGATGAAATACTTTAAGTAAAGGAGAATGTTACACCCCGAATTTTTGAATAATCAGATTAACTAAATTTCAGAATACTTAATTTCAAATGTGGGAATTAAGGGAAACGGGTCGTTCCATTGCGTTCGTCTCGGAATTCTGCTTGAAATAGATCCGAGAATGTGTAAAACAGATACTGTATGAAGAAGATATGGACGAACGAAGTTTGGTGGCTAAATAGAAAAAAAAGGAAAAGGATTGCACTGGCGCACTTGGGAAGTGCGCCAGTACAAATTTACATTGGCGCATTTCCCAAGTGCGCCCAGGCCGAGAGAAAACCTGCACAGCTTTCTGGTTTGACCCTGGCTGGCCTGGTCGGGTTCTGGTCGAATTTCTGAGCTCTGCTGTGTCATTGGGGCTAACTTGTCACTTTCTGATTAGCATCTCTTGAGATGGATGGCCTTGATTCACTCTAGCTTCATCGACGACTCTAATTAGTTTGTAACCTATATAAACAGCCCCCTAGCTCCATTCTCTTTACACCATTCTTCTCTAACCTTATGCTGCACAATTTCATTCCTATACTCTGCCTCCGTTCTTATTAAATAAAATAATGGCGTCGTTACTCTGTTGGAATCAAAACTTGGACTGATGCATCTTCTTCCAACCTGAATAGAATTAAAACCTAAACCAAATCTCAAATCAAAGTTTAGAGCTACAACAACAATTAAAGAGGAGTAATTCAACATTTCTGCATCAACAACAGTTTATTATCATTTCTTAAAACCACGAAAGGCAAGTACAGTTATTTTCCGATATAAACTTTAATTATAATTACGACATGATTGTAAATCTGAATTTGAGGTTGTGTACGTTCTGTTCTGATATTTTATTCTATATCTCTTTCTTCTTTCTGTTCTATAGCCAGGCTACCACGAGCCTGCGCCACATCTCATAAGAGATTAACGCACAAATGCTGAACTTTGGGACAAATAATGAATGATGGCATAATTGGACATGGCTAATCTGTGAATGATGTTGTAAACTAGATTTAGATCTATGCATATTCTGTGAATTGGAAGAAGAGGAACCATTATATGTTAACATGTGTCTTGAGACTTTGGACATAGCGCATATTTTGAATTAAGATATGTTGTAATTTAAAGTTCTAGATTGTTGGGTGTATTTTTATATAACGATTCATGACTTGAGATAAAAAGAGAATATGACTTAGGTGTGAAGATCTATATTAAGATTTGATAACTGTTAAATGTGAATAACACCTAAGTGGGAGATTTTTTGAATATATGACATGCATTGAAATCGATGGCTATATTTGGTATAATTTATATGTGAATCTTTTGTACTAGGAAAGTTTAACTAAAATTGGGACATGTGTTATATGGTAAATTATGACCATAATCTGTGCCATGTAAATTCAATGCAAACGTGGGGTATATGATCATATTGTGAATCATGACAATTATTTAGGCATGCAAACTCAGGCCAAATTTATAATTAGGCAAGATATGTCAATGAAACTTTAAGGAATGATTAAATCTGTTATATTGCCTAATCTGCTAGTTCTGTTATATTGTCTAAAATGCTAATTAGATTGAATTGCCTAATCTGCTAATTATGTTAAAATTGCCTTATCTGATAGATCTGCTAAATCGCCTAATCTGCAAGATCTGTTATCTGTTTAATTTGTTGAATGGCGTAATCTGTTGGAACTGAAATGCTGAAATTTGAAGTATGTAAATCTGTACGCTCGATTTAAAATTTAGCAAAACTTGTTAATAGAACCTCGAATAATCTGCTGTAACTTGTACAGAAGTTAATTTGTTAAATTAGCATGATTAGACTGATATTAACATAATCTGTAAATGAATGCATTGGCTAAAACATGAAACATGGCTAACTCGAGGTTAGAATGAGTTTGCGGCGTAATCCTGCCCGGAACCGCCCGGCACATCCTTTGGCCGTAAACAATAGGTTCTAATGTGAGAAGTTAGTCATAATGTGCTTGAAACCCGAGGTTAGACTCAGTTTGTGGCAGAAACCTGCCCGGAACCAACCGGCCTAACCAGTGGCCGCAAACTGTCAGTCTAATGTGAGAGGTTTGCGCATTAATTTTTAATTGATACAAATCTAAGATAAATATGATGTCTAAAACGTGTTGGGTGGATAGGGTTAAACCAATTGGATTAATGAATTTAACAAACCCGTTTCGTGAATCTGTAGGCCCAATTACAAAGTTAGACAAATCTGTAAATCTGTATATCTGATCCATTAGTCTGAAAACTTGTCTGATCTGTGAACTAGTTGATCTGAACTCTGTATGGCTGAACTTGTAAACAAGTTAATCTGAAATCTGTTAGTCTGGGGACACAAGGTTAGGAGGGAAATTACTTGTGTCATCTGTTGTTTGGGACCCATATTAGTCAGTAACCCTTTCTGGTATCAAAACTTTGACCCAACAGTAGGTAGGGTCCGGGCACGCTTACTGAACTAATTATAAGCGGTTCATTCTGATAATGGCGAGGGGTGTTGATGGTGCGTTCCAACCGGGTCATGTGCATGCATGGATCCCGGTCTGCCTCTAAGGATCTAAGACGCCGTGACATCTGTAAATAGGTCTGGGCCAATTGTTTGTCACTTTAGGGAGTGATACACCCTACTGTGGGGCCGACACAGGGTATTTATGTATTAGGGAGCCGATCGCTTGGGGTAGGGTTTTAGGGTACACTTAGTTCTGTCTGTTTATGTTGGTACTGTCTGTTTCTGTTGGGTGGTAGCACATGTCTGTTTCTGCTTGGTACCGTCTGTTCGGGTGGTAAAGGCCCATTTACTAGTGTACACCTAATTCTACATTTTGTTTCCGTAGGGATTAATTGTTTCTATTTCTGTACCTTCTGTTTGGGTGGTAAAGGCCCATTATTAGCATTCTGTTTCTGTCTGTTTCTGTTGGGGTGGTAAAGGCCCATTACTAGCATTCTCTTCTGTGGAAATTATTCTGTTCCCGTTTCTGTTTCAGTTTAGACATTGGGGTGACACATAATCCTGTTATACTGGTATTAGTGCAGAGAAATGAAAAGTAGTATTATTCTGTTTCTTCTGCTTAACCTAAGTACATCGGTTGCTTCTGTTACTATTATCTCTTATCCAGCTTATTTTCATGTCATAATTATTATTATCTGTTCATATGCTGAAAGTCACTGGACTTGCCAGACTTTATGTCTGACCATGCTTGTTTTCGCCCCTTTTTCTTCTGCCCTCCCCCCCCCTCCCCCGAGGTTTTCCAATGAGGGAATAATTTAGCTTGATCCGGATTTCTTCTGCTTGAAGTACTTAGAGTGCTTAAAGTATGGCTTGACTCCTTATGGCAACTTCTGTGGGGATTATGATTTTAAAGTTTTATACTCTGATGATTTTCTGAACAAGACTGATATTTATGTACTTGAGTTTTTGGTAAAGATGTAACCAAACTGATTCCTGTTTTCCGCTGTAACAGAGTTATAATTTCTCAAGTATTGTTTATCTGTCTTGTAAATTTTTGTTCTGTCTACTAAAACGCTCCATCAAAGTTAAGGCATTCCCTTTGTGAGTGACCTTAACAGAGGTGGGGTGTTACACTTGGTATCAGAGCTGAAGGTTACCAGATTTGATAAAAAGTTTTGAAAACTATTTTCAAAAAGGTTTTAAAAAGGAAGTATTTTCAAAAGTAAAGCTTATTTTTGAAAAACATAATCCCCAAAAGCCATATATCTATCTTTTGATCCTCTATTTGAATCTTTGTTTCCTTTTTTCTCCGGGGCTCCCGGCTTTCTGGGAGGTAACATCATCGCGGCATGGTTCTGTAGGCTTGATAAGACTACGACACCGGTCAAAGGGCAAATAAGCGCCCGACTTCCATCTGTAGCCGCAGTAGTCTCACCTACGGCTAATTTTCTTTCAAGCTTTGTAGGATTTTCCACGCGATGGAGGCCGCTTTCGAGGGACTTGTCAACGTGTTACACACGGATAGTAAAGATGAGAAGGAGGGAGTTTGGCTAAGGAGCACAACCCAAGGATGAGAAACTCATAAATATGGACTTGGTTCACAAAGGAGGCAAAAAGGAAACACAAAAGAAGGAAGAAAAGTCTGAAGATAAAGGAGGAGAAAAGTGCTTTACTTATGGAAGCTTGACTCACCTGAACAAGGATTGCCGAAAGAGGAAGGACACTGACTTCAACTGTGGTGAGATGGGACACTTCACTAGGGACTGCCCGAAGAAACGGGGGCAAGGACAGAGGACATGACCTACTTCGGGAAGGCAGGCGAATGCTCTCATAGTTAGTGGATAGGATAGAAGTAGGAAAATTTCCGTAGAGAGTTTAGTTTCCTTATCTGATTATTGAGTTAGAACTCTTTCCGATTATGGCATTCTGATTCTGTAGTCGAGTCTCTGCACTTTAATACTAGTCTTGTTTCTGATCTGGTTATAGTCTCAAACCCCATAAGGGTTACGACTCATCTGTTGGTGATAGGTTGGGGTTTGAGGATATCTGTGTTAGGCGTCAAGTCGATTGTAATGCATACATTCTGGGTTTTTGAGGGATATGGTGGGATTTTCCCATGCTTAGTTTTCTAAGAATCATTCGATAATCTGATCTGTACTAGTAGTCTGTAAGCATCTGAATATTTCTGAAAAGGTTAAGATTTCCAGTTTTGACATTGTCTAAGGAGGGTAATCCTCTGGGTGTCAATCTGATGTTGATTTCGGTCTTCGGGTTTGATACTAAGGGGAGTTAGTCTCTCAACCAAGGTCTAATGGAAACCAAGTTTTTGTTTATCTGCACTCACTCCCATCACTCGACTGTATCCTATCGATCGAGTCTTTGACCTATAGATAGCAATCCTATGGATTTAAACATGTGTTTGAGACATGTTATGTTTGATGGTTGCAAGTGGATGCAAGTGGTTGCTAGTGGTTGTTCGTGGATGCATATACACACACTAGGCACTAGATCGGCTCGAAAACACTCTCATACTGCATATGTATGTGTGAGCATTTTCAATTTTTGTGGATGCAAAATGATTGACTCATCACATGGATGTTGCATATGAATGAATGGTTGTCACTCATATAAGAATGATATGTATCAAATAGGAAAATTGCATACATGTTGGACTCATGACACTGACATAGTTCGCATTAAGGAGGTCAACTGAATCAGTGGACCACCTGATCTTGGCATTAGAAAAGGAACATATACACACACTTTTGCATATTTTCATACAACATTAGAAGTTTTCAAAGGACAATGGATGCTGGTGGATGATGATTGAGTAGATGGATGATACGATGGTAGGACACATTCTTCTTAACTTGAAGATTTCGGGGACGAAATCCTTTAAGTAAAGGAGAATGTAACACCCCGAATTCTCGAATAATCAGATTAACTAAATTTCAGAATACTTAATTTCAAATGTGGGAATTAAGGGAAACGGGTCGTTCCATTGCGTTCGTCTCGGAATTCTACTTGAAATAGATCCGAGTTTGCGTAAAACAGATACCGTATGAAGAAGATATGGACGAACGAAGTTTGGTGGCTAAATAGAAAAAAAGGAAAAGAATTGCACTAGCGCACTTGGGAAGTGCGCCAGTACAAATTTACATTGGCGCACTTCTCAAGTGCGCCCAGGCTGAGAGAAAACCTGCACAGCTTTCTGGTTTGACCCTGGCTGGCCTGGTCGGGTTCTGGTCGAATTTCTGAGCTCTGCTGTGTCACTGGGGCTAACTTGTCACTTTCTGATTGGCATCTCTTGAGATGGATGGCCTTGATTAACTCTAGCTTCATCGACGACTCTAATTAGTTTGAAACCCTATATAAACATCCCCCTAACTCCATTCTCTTTACACCATTCTTCTCTAACCTTATGCTGCACAATTTCATTCCTATACTCATCCTCCGTTCTTATTAAATAAAATAATGGCGTCGTTACTCTGCTGGAATCAAAACTTGGACTGATGCATCTTCTTCCAACCTGAATAGAATTAAAAGCTAAACCAAATCTCAAATCAAAGTTTAGAGCTACAACAACAATTAAAGAGGAGTAATTCAACATTTCTGCATTAACAACAGTTTATTATCCTTTCTTAAAACCACGAAAGGCAAGTACAGTTATTTTCCGATATAAACTTTAATTGTAATTGTGACATGATTGTAAATCTGAATTCCAGGTTGTGTACGTTCTGTTCTGATATATTTTATTCTATATCTCTTTCTTCTTTCTGTTCTATAGCCAGGCTACCACGAGCCTGCGCCACATCTCATAAGAGATTAACGCACAAATGCTGAACTTTGGGACAAATAATGAAGGATAGCATAATTGGACATGGCTAATTTGTGACTGATGTCGTAAACTAGATTTAGATCTATGCATATTCTGTGAATTGGAAGAAGAGGAACCATTCTATGTTAACATGTGTCTTGAGACTTTGGACATAGCGCATATTTTGAATTAAGATATGTTGTAATTTAAAGTTATAGATTGTTGGGTATATTTTTATATAACGATTCATGACTTGAGATAAAAAGAGAATATGACTTAGGTGTGAAGATCTATATTAAGATTTGATAACTGTTAAATGTGAATAACACCTATGTGGGAGATTTTTTGAATATATGACATGCATTGAAATCGATGGCTATATTTGGTATAATTTATATGTGAATCTTTTGTACTAGGCAAGTTTAACTAAAATTGGGACATGTGTTATATGGTAAATTATGACCATAATCTGTGCCATGTAAATTCAATGCAAACATGGGGTATATGATCATATTGTGAATCATGACAATTATTTAGGCATGCAAACTTAGGCCAAATTTATAATTAGGCAAGATATGTCAATGAAACTTTAAGGAATGATTAAATCTGTTATATTGCCTAATCTGCTAGTTCTGTTATATTGTCTAAAATGCTAATTAGATTGAATTGCCTAATCTGCTAATTATGTTAAAATTGCCTTATCTGATAGATCTGCTAAATTGCCTAATCTGCAAGATCTGTTATCTGTTTAATCTGTTGAATGGCGTAATCTGTTGGAACTGAAATGCTGAAATTTGAAGTATGTAAATCTGTAGGCTCGATTTAAAATTTAGCAAAACTTGTTAATAGAACCTCGAATAATCTGTTGTAACTTGTACAGAAGTTAATTTGTTAAATTAGCATGATTAGACTGATATTAGCATAGTCTGTAAATGAATGCATTGGCTAAAACATGAAACATGGCTAACTCGAGGTTAGAATGAGTTTGCGGCGTAATCCTGCCCGAAACCGCCCGGCACATCCAGTGGCTGCAAACAATAGGTTCTAATGTGAGAAGTTAGTCATTACGTGCTTGAAACCCGAGGTTAGACTCAGTATGCGGCAGAAACCTGCCTGGAACCAACCGGCCTAACCAGTGGCCGCAAACTGTCAGTCTAATGTGAAAGGTTTGCACATTAATTTTTAATTGATACAAATCTAAGATAAATATGATGTCTAAAACGTGTTGGGTGGATAGGGTTAAACCAATTGGACTAATGAATTTAACAAACCCATTTCATGAATCTATAGGCCCAATTGCAAAGTTAAACAAATCTGTAAATCTGTTAAATCCGTATATTTGATCCGTTAGTCTGAAAACTTGTCTGATCTGTGAACTTGTTGATCTGAACTCTGCATGGCTGAACTTGTAAACAAGTTAATCTGAAATCTGTTAGTTTGGGGACACAAGGTTAGGAGGGAAATTACTTGTGTCATCTATTGTTTGGGACCCATATTAGTCAGTAACCCTTTCTGGTATCAAAACTTTGACCCAACAGTAGGTAGGATCTAGGCACGCTTACTGAACTAATTATAAGCGATTCATTCTGATAATGGCGAGGGGAGTTGATGGTGCGTTCCAACCGGGTCATGTGCGTGCATGGATCCCAGTCTGCCTCTGAGGATGTAAGACGCTGTGACAACTGTAAATAGGTCTGTGCCAATTGGTTGTCACTTTAGGGAGTGATACACCCTATTGTGGGGCCGACACAGGGTATTTATGTATTAGGAAGTCGATCGCTTGGGGTAAGGTTTTAGGGTACATTTAGTTCTGTCTGTTTTTGTTGGTACCGTCTGTTTCTGTTCGGTGGTGACACCTGTCTGTTTCTACGTGGTACCGTCCGTTCGGGTGGTAAAGGCCTATTTACTAGTGTACACCTAATTCTACATTCTGTTTCCGTAGGGATTAATCTGTTTCTGTTTATGCACCTTCTGTTCGGGTAGTAAAAGCCCATTATTAGCATTCTGTTTCTGTCTGTTTCTGTTGGGGTGGTAAAGGCCCATTACTAGCATTCTCTTCAGTGGAAATTATTCTGTTCCCGTTTCTGTTTCAGTTTAGACATTGGGTTGACACTTAATCCTGTTATACTAGTATTAGTGCAGAGAATTGAAAAGTAATATTATTTTGTTTCTTCTGTTTAACCTAAGTACATCTGCTGCTCATGTTACTATTATCTCTTATCCAACTTATTTTCATGTCATAATTATTATTATCTGTTCATATGCTGAAAGTCACTGGACTTGCCAGACTTTATGTCTGACCTTGCTTGTTTTCGCCCCTTTTTCTTCTGTTCCCCCACCCCCCAGGTTTTCCAAGGAGGGAATACTTTAGCTTGATCCGGATTTCTTCTGCTTGAAGTAGTTAGAGTGCTTAAAGTATGGCTTGACTCCTTATGGAAGCTTCTGTGGGGATTATGATTTTAAAGTTTTATACTCTGATGATTTGCTGAACAAGACTGATATTTATGTACTTGAGTTTTTGGTAAAGATGTAACCAAACTGATTCCTATTTTCCGTTGTAATAGAGTTATAATTTCTCAAGTACTGTTTATCTGTCTTGTAAATTTTTGTTCTGTCTACTAAAACGCTCCATCAAAGTTAAGGCATTCCCTTTGTGAGTGACCTTAACGGAGGTGGGGTGTTACAAGACCACTAGAAATGGCAGTCGAAGATGGTTTGTATAAGTCTTGCTTGTTATAGGGTATACCATTTTGTGCAGTGTAGTGGGATACTATTAAAAGTATAGATTTTTGTATTACGAATATTGCTAATGGAATGAATTTCTATCATATTATATCGATGTCATTTATCTTGATTTTTGCTCATGAACTGTGATTCTCATGTCATGATTTCTATTATATTACACTTAGAATTGCATATGTAGTGGATATTTTAAACTACCATTCAGATTTCAAACTTAGTTGCAATAAAAATCCAACATAAAAGGGATTTGAGTACTAGGTGTTTAATTGTTAATGTAGTTGGAAAGTTTAATATGGATATCATAATGGCTGTGATTCTCATGGCTGATTTTTTTTCTCTTACCCATTTCATCAAACCTTAATTCTTAAATTTAATATGAGTTAAAGTGTTAATTAGTCAGGTAGGCCTAGAGTTTCTATTGAAATACGTGTAATCATGGATAATATAATACTGAATGCAAAAGCATGGAAAGATCCGATCAAACATAATGGTGATTCTGAGAATTAACAGTACATCCGATCTTCAACAACCGAAAAAAGCAATAGGGTATGACATTAAATATCCCACCAGACATAATGTTCACACATATTCCTTTCTTTTGATCACAAATAACCAAACAGAACAAACATACACGGTAAACGGTCATCCAGCATAATGCTTTCAAGTTTGAACATTTTAACAGTTTGTTCGGCGTCAAATTACAGAACAAATTAACAATACTCGGTTTCAAACAACCGAACATGGAATGATAACATTACGTTCCATGTATTACTTTTGTATGGAAGTTTAACTCCGAGCGCTTCAATTTCTCACATTTATAAACAAACGACCAGACGATCATGTATCGGTTTTAAACCACTGACCAGTAGACAACAAGAAGGGTTATTGTTTAGCATATTACCTTACGGTGGTGAGCAACTATGCTTTTACCATGATAGCGGCGTACAACCACCGAAGACTAGTATTACAACTGGTTTTACCATACCGACCATTAGGCAATATAATATTTATGTTACTCAAATTCCCCCTTCGGTGGTCCCACGCTGTATATTATGGCATGTTTCAATGTACAACCATCGTTCAAAAGTTAAAAAAAAATTGTATCCGCGGTCTTTTAAGCTCGGGAGAATGGTATATAGTCGGTGTTTACCCACTGACCACTATATTTAGTCACGGCATATGTAAACCGACCAGTGGAGTTGCATGCATAATGTGAAAACATACCTTGCATGTATGGTCAAATACATCAGTATTTTTCTCTTCGTTAACATATAGTAGCCACAAATACACGTTCAATTAAAATGACAATTAATATTATAGGTATGCACTTAAAATGACAATTAATTACCAATAATTAAAGTAGATATCTTACAACACAATACACATATTTACCACAAATACACGTTCTTACAAAACATAAGCCATGAGCTTAAACATCAAAAGCTAATACTAGTTCATAAATTACGTGTTCATACATCATAACAAGACAAGCTTAAATAGCAAAAGTTAATGCTAGTTCATAAATTACATGTACATACATTGTAACACGAGCTAATTCCTAGAATCGTGCATGTTTTTCTTACGTTTTCACGTTCGTTTGGCTCATTAAACGCTTCCTCTAAAACATCCATAGTTGCTCAGTCCATTTGCAGTGAATTCACTGCTCGTTTAGGCGCCGGAGCATTTATATTTTGCTTTAGCATTTCTAGTGCAGTCCGACTAGCAATTCTCTGATATGAATATTATAATACATTAGCAATGTATAATGGAAACAGTAAAACAGGTTAAACTAATTATTACCAATCTCTCAGCAGCATTGACTTTTCTACTTAGACTTCATCTCAAATCCGGATGTTAAACTATAGGATGTGATTCTTTCGTGTACCATGACATGTACTTGGCGGTACAATCCTAAGGATCGACAACCAATGGTAATCTAGATTTAGATGATAACATGTGGCCGTCCCAATTTTCGGCATAAAAGAAGCAATTGTCATACGAAATCTTATATTGATTAACATTCAATCCCCTATGACACTTTTTAGGTTTCATTGGTTTGCTTGGAATTCTTTGACAAATACCAAATTTTCTAAGTACTCTTTGTGGATAGTATGGTTCGGAAATATCACAACATAATAAAATACTATTGAAAAATGAAACATCAGGAATGGATAGTGAGATCTCACATCTCGATAAGGCTCCCAACAAACCTATAAGGCTAAACATACTCACTATAATTAAGTAAAATATATTTTAAGGGTATTTAATACTTATGTCTTGTGCATTTAAATCATCAAGTTATTCGCGTACATGAATAATAGCTAAAGTATCATCACCAGATTGTTTAACCTATTGGATCTTCATATACTAGGCATCGTGTTATCATATTTTTTGTTTGGGACAACATTTGGAAGCATTGGGAAATGATCATAAATCCATGCCTAAAATATTATATATGAATATCTACATATAGTAATCAAACTTGCATATAAAATATTAAATTTTTCTAACAACGGCAATGTCAAGTAACGTGCCATCTGCTTGACATCGTGTCTAGAAGCTAAGCCTAGTTGTTGATATAAGTAAGCCAGTACTCCCATTGCCCCATGCATACTCACATAGTAGATTCACGTTGTATAAATATCTCAGATAATTAAGAGAAACTTTAGTCCCTGGCTTATCACAGAACATAGAGCAACCCAAAACATACAGAATATAAACCCGAGTAACAATCTCATAATCATACTCGTTTGCGTCTTCTTTGTTTGCCCATTCACCAAATTTATCCAATAAAAAATGAAGTTTCACTGAAAGCGAATCATTTGTTTGTTCCCTTGTTCTTTTGCAGTAATTTCACGATATTCCATTAATAATTCATTTGCAGATCGATTGTCCTTCTTGTACACACAAGTACCAACTACAGGAATTTTTAAATTTTGGGCAACATCATTTATGGTGATTGTCGTTTCTCCAAATGGCATATGAAAAGAGTTAGTTTCTAAATGCCATCTTTCAACGAAAGAAGATATTGTTATGTAATCAACGTGCTTATACATGTATTGTACTAAATTATATAAAGAAGAATTTTTAACCATTTCCACCGCAACACTAGGCATGTCCTTTAAACTCATTCTTGTAGCTTTCTCCAATGCGAAATGCATTTTAATGGCCCCCTCTTTCCTATAATACAATATAACATGATTTAACAAAATAAATTAAATGAAATAAATATGTTACACCAAAAGAATAAAATCATGCTTATTCCATATGCCATACGCTATATGTGTGTTAAATTTTTAAGTAGAGAAACACTAATGCTTGGATAATGATGGATAACTTTGGCAATTTCAGAAGTCGATGGTCTTCTAACTACCGGTGCAAAAGAAGGTTCTTTTTCTTTGTCTTGCAAATCATCCTCCTCACGAGAACAATAACCCGTCATTTGATTCATCAGACTCTCTTGAACCATTAACAGTGGAAGCTTCTGAACCATTACCAATTGACTCTTTAGAACCATCATCACCTGATTCTTTTGAAGAATCACTGGTTGAATGTTTAGAATGATCCTCACTTAATGCTTTATCGCTTGAATCATCTCTGGTGCAGCTTTCATTCTCCTTAACCTGGTTTTCTAATTCTTTAACGGAGGCAATCTGTCATTCTTTCACCAGTTCTTTAGCTTGTTTACGTCGTAACAACGCTATCATAGCTTGTTTCTGTTTTCCTACGCAAATCACAAATAAATTGTTGATTAACATTAAATGTTTACGAAAATTTGATGATATTGAAATCAACTAGGATGGTAAAATGGTTATTATGATATTTCATGCTTAGTGACCAAAATGTATTCTAATAGTTACAACTATCAAATCCAAAATTGCACACCACTTTCAACTATATATGGAATGCGGTAACCCGTAACTTCCCCAGTAAGGAAAGCCCGGATTATCTTGAGAACACGACAAAATAGAACGCAAACAGAAGAACATTTCATTGTTTATTACAACAATTCCATCAGATACAAGAAAATACAAGGTATAAATGAATATTACACATCCGATAAATATCAGAGATTACAATAATTTACATAGCAGCGGAAAAAACAATACAAAACACAACTGAAAGTAATACACGGATACAGAGCTTTCCGAGCATTGTTCCAGCTGTAAATCAGGATCTTGTGAATAAAAATCTGCAAAACCAAAACTACTAGCTGCCCGTGTCGAAAATAAGGGCACCCAGAGTTTAGGATAAAACAATAAACTCCAGGTCAGTCATATGACTGGTGTGAGAACAAAAATAGTTAGTTAAAACTTTACTTTAAAAGAGAGTAATTCAAGGGACCACGCCGTATAACACGGAATGGGTTTCCTCCCAAGAATACCAGTGCATAGAATAAACAATGCAATGCCTTTTCGAAAAATGAAGCTATTATAAGACCCAGGTCCCATCACACAATGCAACGCAAGCCGGAGGATAGGGTTTTTACCTTATAACAGCCAAACATGTTAGGTACGTTTGAAACAAATCATTTGATACTATTATAAATGTATAGTGTCAAAATAATTTCAATCATAAATATCAATCCTAGGCGGCATGAATGTCCCATACCACTATGTCGCCATACAAGGTTCTACAATTAAAACCGCAAATTCACGTATTGGAAATTGGATTTCGGTCATGAGTCGAGGCAAGGGGCAAGCTCCTTTCTGCTTCGAGACACTCTAGCAAATGCCTCAGGACTACGCACTCTGGGTAACCCTTGGAATCGGCTGGGCCGGTCCTCCCTTACGTTTGAGGATTGGCAATTCCTGAACAAACATTTCCCGGTCCTTACAGACCTATAATCGAGGAGCCTCGCAATCCAACAACCACAAAGGTGAAAATAATATAAATGTCAACCAGTTTAAGCACTGACACCATCGTAGCTAGAAAGAAACGTTGTGTTCTCCCAGCGGTCACTATCCCGTTTTTGACTCATATCGAGGTGTGAAGCTCACGAATCCATGCTATACACAAAGCTATGCCACGTAGGCCGTGCTTTGTTCATCAACCACAAGATTTTTCTTTTCAACAGAAGCCTTGATCATTTGCCACACAGGCAATTCACTCCATGCGACTGATGTCCATCGATATACAACCTCTAAGCTCTTACGTCTCAGAGAAGGGCGTTAAGCAAGAGAATAAATTCTCCGCCGCCAAACAGATGTATATTTAATAGAGATCAATCAACACAGAATAAAATCCAATGTCAGACACACAGTCCATTTACAAGTCGTTCTGGGTCTGAACGAAACCGGAGGCACTTTCCTAGCATATCCATCGATCTCCAAGTACGTCTGGACGATCACCAAATGATTCCCTCATCTTGGTGTACAGCCCAATCAAGATCATCAGTAATCACCCAAACGATGTGAAGACTTCTGGTCTTCAACCACCGTCTTCATCTTCGACTTATCATCGAATCGGTTATTCAGAATGGGTATAAACCCGGCCTTTCTGAATAACCCGTGTATATAATAAACAAATGTTACACAAACACAACATACGCCTCATTCCAATTCATCAGTCACTAACCGTAAATTGGCAAGAGAACAATTCCCCAAATATTAACCCCGAAGGCCGAAACCAACATCAGATCAATACCCAGGAAACCATTCTTTTTAGCTAACCTACAGTTAGTTTCTAAATTTCACATTCTTAGGGAAAGGTTCCCATTAATTTTTCAAAGATAAATTATTTTAAATTTATCCTTTAATCTTCCTTTGGATGTCATTTCAAACCAAACTATGGTTTTCCAAACTAGTCGGGATTAGCGAACCACACCGAAGTAATTATTTATTTTATTTCCCAATCCCAACCTATTCATCCCATGAAGCAAAACTGGTAATACTCTGTATCTAACACCACGGTGTTATCGGTAAAATTAATTACCATTTCACGTTCAAATCTAATTAAAGATTTAACTATCTCTTTGGAGCAAAACTGGTGATACTCCATTCTCGATCATTTTCCAAATTTTATACTTTAAATTATCAATTCACATTTCAATCTAATTAGAGATTCATTAAAACTCCTTTTACTGGGTTAAAGAACTAATGTCATTTAAAACACAGTTCACGATAAACCCAAATCCCATTTGATATTAAATACAAGGCTCTGAACAGAAAATGTATCGGCTTATATTCAATATCGAATTCTAAAACCCACAAATATCGCTTTGGAAATAACGATATAAAATATATCTTCCAAATTTCCTCCAAAATATCTGTATAATCGTGGAATCTAATATCGAAATATTCCAAAGACAATTTCGACTCAAATCCATTCCAATTCATATATTGGAAATTCTGGTTATTTAAAACCCATTTCAAATCCAGTCTATTTATTTAAAAATAAATAAATTATTATTCAAGTTAGTAACTAGTTCATTTCGATAAAAATCTATTTTTATCTTTTCAAATATGGAGTTTTTCATCCCAATTCTTTCCAAATCATTTCTTATGATTTTACACTAATTATTGATATTTTTAATAATTTTATCAAGGCCCGTACAGTCGATTTCCATCAACGGCCATCGAACTGCACTTACAGCGACCTTTTTGATTTGGAAATAATTCCAAATCCAACCGTTAGATTTAAAATTTCTGGTATTCGTTAGAAAGCTCTTTTCGATACGAACCCAACGGTTCTAGTTTTAGGAGAATCCGACGGTCGGATCTCCCGTAATGTCCGTTCGAAGTCAATGGTCGGAATTCACGAACTACCGCAGCACAGCGCTTTCTATTCAGGCCATTATATATATAATATATATTATATATATTTCGTCGATTTCCTTTTAAAACAAATTTTATAAATCGCTTCAAATTTGTTTCAAAAACAATTTCAACCATCATTTCAAATTCAAATCAAAATTGAATTTTCCGTTATAAATTCTTTTTACATTCATTTCTATTTGATTTCAATTCAAATCGATTTCAATTCAATTTCAGTTCGTTTTCAATTCGATTCGAATTCATTTTATATTCAATTCAATTCAAATTCATTTTATATTCAATTCAATTCGAATTCATTTTATATTCAATTCAAATTGAATTCATTTTATATTCAATTCAATTCGAATTCATTTTATATTCAATTCAAATCTAATTCATTTTATATTCAATTCAAATCGAATTCATTTTATATTCAATTCAAATCGAATTCATTTTATATTCAATTCAATTCGAATTCATTTTATAGTCAATTCAATTCGAATTCATTTTATATTCATATCGAATTCATTTTATATTCAGTTCAAATCGAATTCATTTTATATTCAATTCAAATCGAATTCATTTTATATTCAATTCAAATCGAATTCATTTTATATTCAATTCAATTCGAATTCATTTTCTAAATATTCAAATTTTAAATCTCTTTTCAATATTCATTATAAAAACGAATATAGTCGATATAAATATCATTCGCGTCAAAATAGCGCATCTCTAATCAGCATAGCTTTATATTTTTCAATAACCTCGTTATTCTATTCAACAAATGAATATTTATTCTATTCAACACATGAATCTATATTTCTTTCAACACGTGACTAATCTCAACAAATGAGTAATGTCCACACGTGACTATTTTTGTTATTTAATATATTTTATAAAATTATGATTTCTATCGTTTAATTTCTAATCAGACTCAAACCGTAAATTAGTAAGAGAGCAATTCCCCAAACATTAACCCCGAAGGCCGAAACCAACATCAGATCAATATCCAAGAGACCACTCGTCTTATCTATTTTCCAGTTAGTTCTAATTTTATATATGATAAAGATGTAAATTTTATTGTTAAAATATTTCATTCGACACATGAATCTATATTTCTTTCAACACATGACTAATCTCAACAAATGAGTACTGTCAACATATGAGTCTATATTTTATAATATTCTTTATTTTCCAAATTGGAATGAGGCCCAATCAATTACCATATAATGTTAGTTATATGGATTCCATACAATACATGTATATACTAGCAATGATAAACAGTCAACCATCATCCAAAGTGCACCACACAACTGCATAAGCATCAAATATAAATAATTAACGCTTACACAGTCTGTCGACCGATCGACATACAACTAAATAATTGGGATTATTGTACGCCAAATATCATCCCAGCACCCGTGTGGGATTTCAATCCACAAACACTAAACATTATTTGTGCAGTTGGGCGACGTGTAAAATTTATCGTCCCAATCAATATCCTTCAAATAGGTGTACATAAACAAACCGTCTGATTTGTAAATGAATATTTATTTGTTCACATTCACGTTAAAAATTATATTTTTAATGATAATTAATTTATTTCAACACATGAATATATTTTATTATCTATTTAACATCAACATCACAAACAATTTTCACAACACGTCAATCAAACAAACAAGCCGTCCATGGTCTGTGTACGACGGGTGTCGGGTGCTACTAAACACCGTCTGCATCCTAGTATATATTTCTAACTAGAAAATAGAATTTAAAGTGAGAAGTTCTCACTGACTAGCTAAACCAACGCCACGACTCTTCTTATGTAGGAAATTCTTGTCGTGCTCGCCTTTTGTCAATTTCGTTGCTCGTAGCCACTAGATATATAAAAATCACTTTTTTATATTGTTGCTATGTATATAAAAATCCTATTTTTATACCGCTACTATATAAATAAAAATTCTATTTTTACAACGCTACTATATAGATAAAAATTCTATTTTTACAACGCTACTATATAGATAAAAATTCTACTTTTACAACGCGACTATATAGATAAAAATTCTATTTTTGCAATGTTACTATATAGATAAAAATTCTATTTATACAACGCTACTATATAGATAAAAATTCTATTTTCACAACGCTACTATATAGATAAAAATTCTATTTTTACAACGCTACTATATAGATAAAAATTCTATTTTTATCTTGCTAGTAATATAATAAAAAATATATTTTTATTACTCTACATGTATAAAAATCATATTTTTATTCTTCCTGTGATATAAAGATCGAATTTTTATTATCTATATAATATAAAAATCATATTTTTATTCTTTCTAAAAATCATATCCCTTCATTTCCAATGCTATCTTTTAAAATAAAAATTATATTTTCATGCTTCCTATAAAATAAAAATCACGTCTTTATGTTGTAAAAGAAATCATTACTTAATAAAATCCTACCTTTCATATAAATAAATAAAAATTAGATTTTTAAAATAATTTAGACTAAATAAATTAAAGTAAAAACTCATTAGCTTCACTTGGAGGAGTTTGTTGTCGAGGGGGGTGGTTTCCTGCTGAGCATTCAACGGAGGGGGGGTCGCGGGTGGTCAGGCGCGGTGGCCTGGAGGTGGGGCCAGCGAAGGAGGAAGCGGCGGTTTTGGTGGGGGGTCTTCCTCGATCGATCGCGGGGGGGGGGGGGAGGGGGGGAGGGGGGAAGGAGGAGAGAGGAAGGAAGGGGCGGAGGCTTCGGTGGCGGCGGCCACCCTGGGCGGCGCGGTGAACTGGTCGGGAAGGGGGTGACGAGATCGCGATCTCCCCCCTTCCATTTTCCTTTCTTTTCTGCTGTTGAAATGAAATCGGGGAGGGGGGTTATATGAAAAAGAGATGATGTTATTTTATTATTTTAAAATTTCCTAGAAGCAACTTTTTATTTCGACCTCCAAACGAGACCCACCGCCTATCGTCCATAGCTAATTGCCCCCTTTCCGAACACAATGGGATATGTTTCGTAGGACGATTTGATCGTTTCGATCAGTTTTCGTCAAAATCAACATATAACTCTATATATTGAATTTGAACACGCATTTCAATTTACCGGGGCCACATACGGGCTCTAAAAATTCCCAAAAAATATTTTCTAGCTTCGTATTGACGATACGGTCCTAAAAAAACTAATTTCATCGAATTCTGAGACCGTTTGAAAAATGGCCATTTTCCAGTTGATTAAAATCAACTGAAACTGGTCAAACGCGTTTTCCTTTGCCACACTCACATGTTGGTTCGAAAAATTACGAATTTTGAAACCTAGCAATAATTTGACATCACGGATCCAACAAAAGTGGTTTCATCGAAAACTGAGGTCGTTTGCAAAATTCCTATTTTTAAGGGCCAGAATTCCATAGCGACTATTCTGAATTTTCAACCGGGCATAACTTTTTATTCCCGCTATGAAATTTCAATTTTTCGGATTCGTTGGAAATATTTTGTCAAATGGATTCAAATATTTTTGGTTTCACTAAAATCCGGTTTATTTTGCACCCGGTACATTCATTTGAAAATTGAAATCGAATTATCGAACTACCACGCCATTTTCAATTCCTTTTATAGTTTAAAATAAATATTTATATTATAACGACGATCTATATAAATATTTACATTCGAATTCTATTCAAATTAAATTTCACGCCGTCATTATTTAAAATAATTTATTTTAAATATTCAAAATTTACTAAAATTGCCAAAATAAAAATTTTAAATTGGCTCGCATTTCCGGGTTATTACAATCTCCCCCACTTAAAACTTTTCGTCCCCGAAAAGGAATGAAGATGAAAGTTGTTTTACAAATCAACTCAACTTTCATCATTTTCTCTACGGCTTAAGTTCTTCAACTTTTCAGTTTCTAAGAACCTTTCAAATTTTTCAAAAATTTGGCTAACACCCTAAATTTTCGAAAAGTTTCGCCATAACCTCCCCTGCACCGGAGACTTTGGGATATTTCATATAGCCTCCCTTGGACTTCTTCAATCAAAAAGAAAAAGAAAAGGCCAAGCGGCTAGCCAATTGGCTCATAAAATCATCATTACCTAAACAAAACAGTAAATTATAGTAAACATGTACCTATTTGTCGGGCAAACAATTTTATTCTCTGCTCTAGCCTCCTTGCTATGACCTGTTCAATGTAAGTACATGTATATGCATGCAATTGTAATCATTTTTCAATACAATTCAATAATCGGTTCCATTAGGCTAAATGGCTCAAAATTTCAAATCAATAATCAAACAACGCAACCATCAATCAATTAGTGGATTATCGTTTCAAATTCATAATTTTGATATATATACAAAAATCACATTTTTGATGCCAATTCACAACAATGTATTCTAGCTATATTTTGGTTCTCACACCAGTTTATGGAAATATATAGATATCACACCTTCGAAGCTCGAACATAAATGCTGATGATGTTTCGAACCACCATCAGAACATCCCCGGGCTACTAGAGTGCGGTTCTATACCTATCCAGTATATTAAAACTTCGACTATACGTTCATGACGCGTATACGCGAAATCTTTGTATACTCGATTGTCCAAGCTCAAAATAAATAAATATTCAAATACGTATAAAACGATTTAAATTTCAAAACAAATTTGTTTTCATTTGAAAATTTTACACTTCACACTCGTTCTAGGATACTACTGATCACATCTCTAACGAGTCATTCTAATTGGATATTACTAATCAATATCTGATGAATTCTTTCGTTCAGTTCTAATGTGTCTTATTCTCGAGCTCTGTAAACCAAAGCTCTGATACCAACTGTAGTAACCCGTAACTTCCCCGGTAAGGAAAGCCCGGATTATCTTGAGAACACGACAAAATAGAACGCAAACAGGAGAACATTTCATTGTTTATTACAACAATTCCAATAGATACAGGAAAACACAGAGTATACATGAATATTACACATCCGATAAATATCAGAGATTACAATAATTTACATAGCAGCGGAAAAAACAATACAAAACACAACTGAAAGTAATACACGGATATAGAGCTTTCCGAGCATTGTTCCAGCTGTAAATCAGGATCATGTGAATAAAAATCTGCAAAACCAAAACTACTAGCTGCCCGTGTCGAAAATAAGGGCATCCAGAGTTTAGGTTAAAACAATAAACTCCAGGTCAGTCATTTGACTGGTGTGAGAACTAAAACAGTTAGTTAAAACTTTACTTTAAAAGAGAGTAATTCAAGGCCACGCCGTATAACACGGAACATGTTTCCTCCCAAGAATACCAGTGCATAGAATAAACAATGCAATGCCTTTTCGAAAAATGAAGCTATTATAAGACCCAGGTCCCATCACACAATGCAACGCAAGCCGGAGGATAGGGTTTTTACCATATAACAGCCAAACATGTTAGGTACGTTTGAAACAAATCATTTGATACTATTATAAATGTATAGTGTCAAAATAATTTCAATCATAAATATCAATCCTAGGCGGCATGAATGTCCCATACCACTATGTCGCCATACAAGGTTCTACAATTAAAACCGCAAATCCACGTATTGGAAATTGGATTTCGGTCATGAGTCGAGGCAAGGGGAAGGCTCCTTTCCGCTTCGAGACAATCTAGCAAATGCCTCAGGACTACGCACTCTGGGTAACCCTTGGAATCGGCTGGGCCGGTCCTCCCTTACGTTTGAGGATTGGCAATTCCTGAACAAACATTTCCCGGTCCTTACAGACCTATAATCGAGGAGCCTCGCAATCCAACAACCACAAAGGTGAAAATAATATAAATGTCAGCCAGTTTAAGCACTGACACCATCGTAGCTAGAAAGAAACGTTGTGTTCTCCCAGCGGTCACTATCCCGTTTTTGACTCATATCGAGGTGTGAAGCTCACGAATCCACGCTATACACAAAGCTATGCCACGTAGGCCGTGCTTTGTTCATCAACCACAAGATTTTTCTTTTCAACAGAAGCCTTGATCATTTGCCACACAGGCAATTCACTCCATGCGACTGATGTCCATAGATATACAACCTCTGAGCTCTTACGTCTCAGAGAAGGGCGTTAAGCAAGAGAATAAATTCTCCGCCGCCAAACAGATGTATATTTAATAGAGATCAATCAACACAGAATAAAATCCAATGTCAGACACACAGTCCATTTACAAGTCCGTTCTGGGTCTGAACGAAACCGGAGGCACTTTCCTCGCATATCCATCGATCTCCAAGTACGTCTGGACGATCACCAAATGATTCCCTCATCTTGGTGTATAGCCCAATCAAGATCATTAGTAATCACCCAAACGATGTGAAGACTTCTGGTCTTCAACCACCGTCTTCATCTTCGAATTATCATCGAATCGGTTATTCATAATGGGTATAAACCCGGCCTTTCTGAATAACCCGCGTATATAATAAACAAATGTTACACAAACACAACATACGCCTCATTCCAATTCATCAGTCACTAACCGTAAATTGGCAAGAGAACAATTCCCCAAATATTAACCCCGAAGGCCGAAACCAACATCAGATCAATACCCAGGAAACCATTCTTTTTAGCTAACCTACAGTTAGTTTCTAAATTTCACATTCTTAGGGAAAGGTTCCCATTAATTTTATCAAAGATAAATTATTTTAAATTTATCCTTTAATCTTCCTTTGGATGTCATTTCAAACCAAATTATGGTTTTCCAAACTAGTCGGGATTAGCGAACCACACCGAAGTAATTATTTATTTTATTTCCCAATCCCAACCTATTCATCCCATGAAGCAAAACTGGTAATACTCTGTATCTAACACCACGGTGTTATCGGTAAAATTAATTACCATTTCACGTTCAAATCTAATTAAAGATTTAACTATCTCTTTGGAGCAAAACTGGTTATACTCCATTGTCGATCATTTTCCAAATTTTATACTTTAAATTATCAATTCACATTTCAATCTAATTAGAGATTCATTAAAACTCCTTTTACTGGGTTAAAGAACTAATGTCATTTAAAACACAGTTCACGATAAACCGAAATCCCATTTGATATTAAATACAAGGCTCTGAACAGAAAATGTATCGGCTTATATTCAATATTGAATTCTAAAACCCACAAATATCGCTTTGGAAATAACGATATAAAATATATCTTCCAAATTTCCTCCAAAATATCTGTATAATCGTGGAATCTAATATCGAAATATTCCAAAGACAATTTCGACTCAAATCCATTCCAATTCATATATTGGAAATTCTGGTTATTTAAAACCCATTTCAAATCTAGTCTATTTATTTAAAAATAAATAAATTATTATTCAAGTTAGTAACTAGTTCATTTCGATAAAAATCTATTTTTATCTTTTCAAATATGGAGTTTTTCATCCCAATTCTTTCCACATCATTTCTTATGATTTTACACTAATTATTGATATTTTTAATAATTTTATCAAGGCCCGTACAGTCGATTTCCATCAACGGCCATCGAACTGCACTTACAGCGACCTTTGTGATTTGGAAATAATTCCAAATCCAACCGTTAGATTTAAAATTTCTTGTATTCGTTAGAAAGCTCTTTTCGATACGAACCCAACGGTTCTAGTTTTAGGAGAATCCGACGGTCGGATCTCCCGTAATGTCCGTTCGAAGTCAATGGTCGGAATTCACGAACTACCGCAGCACAGCGCTTTCTATTCAGGCCATTATATATATAATATATATTATATATATTTCATCGATTTCCTTTTAAAACAAATTTTATAAATCGCTTCAAATTTGTTTCAAAAACAATTTCAACCATCATTTCAATTTCAAATCAAAATTGAATTTTCCGTTATAAATTCTTTTTACATTCATTTCAAATCGATTTCAATTCAAATCGATTTCAATTCAATTTCAGTTCGTTTTCAATTCGATTCGAATTCATTTTATATTCAATTCAATTCAAATTCATTTTATATTCAATTCAATTCGAATTCATTTTATATTCAATTCAAATTGAATTCATTTTATATTCAATTCAATTCGAATTCATTTTATATTCAATTCAAATCTAATTCATTTTATATTCAATTCAAATCGAATTCATTTTATATTCAATTCAAATCGAATTCATTTTATATTCAATTCAATTCGAATTCATTTTATAGTCAATTCAATTCGAATTCATTTTATATTCATATCGAATTCATTTTATATTCAATTCAAATCGAATTCATTTTATATTCAATTCAAATCGAATTCATTTTATATTCAAATCGAATTCATTTTATATTCAATTCAAATCGAATTCATTTTATATTCAATTCGAATTCATTTTCTAAATATTCGAATTTTAAATCTCTTTTCAATATTCCTTATAAAAACGAATATAGTCGATATAAATATCGTTCGCGTCAAAATAGCGCATCTCTAATCAGCATAGCTTTATATTTTTCAATAACCTCGTTATTCTATTCAACAAATGAATATTTATTCTATTCAACACATGAATCTATATTTCTTTCAACACGTGACTAATCTCAACAAATGAGTAATGTCCACACGTGACTATTTTTGTTATTTAATATATTTTATAAAATTATGATTTCTATCGTTTAATTTCTAATCAGACTCAAACCGTAAATTAGTAAGAGAGCAATTCCCTAAACATTAACCCCGAAGGCCGAAATCAACATCAGATCAATATCCAAGAGACCACTCGTCTTATCTATTTTCCAGTTAGTTCTAATTTTATATATGATAAAGATGTAAATTTTATTGTTAAAATATTTCATTCGACACATGAATCTATATTTCTTTCAACACATGACTAATCTCAACGAATGAGTACTGTCAACACATGAGTCTATATTTTATAATATTCTTTATTTTCCAAATTGGAATGAGGCCCAATCAATTACCATATAATGTTAGTTATATGGATTCCATACAATACATGTATATACTAGCAATGATAAACAGTCAACCATCATCCAAAGTGCACCACACAACTGCATAAGCATCAAATATAAATAATTAACGCTTACACAGTCTGTCGACCGATCGACATACAACTAAATAATTGGGATTATTGTACGCCAAATATCATCCCAGCACCCGTGTGGGATTTCAATCCACAAACACTGAACATTATTTGTGCAGTTGGGCGACGTGTAAAATTTATCGTCCCAATCAATATCCTTCAAATAGGTGTACATAAACAAACCGTCTGATTTGTAAATGAATATTTATTTGTTCACATTCACGTTAAAAATTATATTTTTAACGATAATTAATTTATTTCAAAACATGAATATATTTTATTATCTATTTAACATCAACATCACAAACAATTTTCACAACACGTCAATCAAACAAACAAGCCGTCCATGGTCTGTGTACGACGGGTGTCGGGTGCTACTAAACACCGTCTGCATCCTAGTATATATTTCTAACTAGAAAATAAAATTTAAAGTGAGAAGTTCTCACTGACTAGCTAAACCAACGCCACGACTCTTCTTATATAGGAAATTCTTGTCGTGCTCGCCTTTTGTCAATTTCGTTGCCCGTAGCCACTACATATATAAAAATCACTTTTTTATATTGTTGCTATATATACAAAAATCCTATTTTTATACCGCTACTATATAAATAAAAATTCTATTTTTACAACGCTACTATATAGATAAAAATTCTATTTTTACAACGCTACTATATAGATAAAAATTCTATTTTTACAACGCTACTATATAGATAAAAATTCTATTTTTACAATGTTACTATATAGATAAAAATTCTATTTATACAACGCTACTATATAGATAAAAATTCTATTTTTACAACGCTACTATATAGATAAAAATTCTATTTTTACAACGCTGCTATATAGATAAAAATTCTATTTTTATCTTGCTAGTAATATAATAAAAAATATATTTTTATTACTCTACATGTATAAAAATCATATTTTTATTCTTCCTGTGATATAAAGATTGAATTTTTATTATCTATATAATATAAAAATCATATTTTTATTCTTTCTAAAAATCATATCCCTTCATTTCCAATGCTATCTTTTAAAATAAAAATTATATTTTCATGCTTCCTATAAAATAAAAATCACGTCTTTATGTTGTAAAAGAAATCATTACATAATAAAATCCTACCTTTCATATAAATAAATAAAAATTAGATTTTTAAAATAATTTAAACTAAATAAATTAAAGTAAAAACTCATTAGCTTCACTTGGAGGAGTTTGCTGTCGAGGGGGGTGGTTTCCTGCTGAGCATTCAACGGAGGGGGGGGGGTCGCGGGTGGTCAGGCGCGGTGGCCTGGAGGTGGGGCCAGCGAAGGAGGAAGCGGCGGTTTTGGTGGGGGGTCTTCCTCGATCGATCGCGGGGGGGGGGGGGGGGAGGGGGGAAGGAGGAGCTGGCGGGGAAGAAGGAGGAGAGAGGAAGGAAGGGGCGGAGGCTTCGGTGGCGGCGGCCACCCTGGGCGGCGCGGTGAACTGGTCGGGAAGGGGGTGACGAGATCGCGATCTCCCCCCTTCCATTTTCCTTTCTTTTCTGTTGTTGAAATGAAATCGGGGAGGGGGGGTTATATGAAAAAGAGATGATGTTATTTTATTATTTTAAAATTTCCTAGAAGCAACTTTTTATTTCGATCTCCAAACGAGACTCACCGCCTATCGTCCATAGCTAATTGCCCCCTTTCCGAACACAATGGGATATGTTTCGTAGGACGATTTGATCGTTTCGATCAGTTTTCGTCAAAATCAACATATAACTCTATATATTGAATTTGAACACGCATTTCAATTTACCGGGGCCACATACGGGCTCTAAAAATTCCCAAAAAATATTTTCTAGCTTCGTATTGACGATACGGTCCTAAAAAAACTAATTTCGTCGAATTCTGAGACCGTTTGAAAAATGGCCATTTTCCAGTCGATTAAAATCAACTGAAACTGGTCAAACGCGTTTTCCTTTGCCACACTCACATGTTGGTTCAAAAAATTACGAATTTTGAAACCTAGCAATAATTTGACATCACGGATCCAACAAAAGTGGTTTCATCGAAAACTGAGGTCGTTTGCAAAATTCCTATTTTTAAGGGCCCGAATTCCATAGCGACTATTCTGAATTTTCAACCGGGCATAACTTTTTATTCCCGCTATGAAATTTCAATTTTTCGGATTCGTTGGAAATATTTTGTCAAATGGATTCAAATATTTTTGGTTTCACTAAAATCCGGTTTATTTTGCACCCGGTACATTCATTTGAAATTTGAAATCGAATTATCGAACTACCGCGCCATTTTCAATTCCTTTTATAGTTTAAAATAAATAGTTATATTATAACGACGATCTATATAAATATATACATTCGAATTCTATTCAAATTAAATTTCACGCCGTCATTATTTAAAATAATTTATTTTAAATATTCAAAATTTACTAAAATTGCCAAAATAAAAATTTTAAATTGGCTCGCATTTCCGGGTTATTACAATCTCCCCCACTTAAAACTTTTCGTCCCCAAAAAGGAATGAAGATGAAAGTTGTTTTACAAATCAACTCAACTTTCATTATTTTCTCTACGGCTTAAGTTCTTCAACTTTTCAGTTTCTAAGAACCTTTCAAATTTTTCAAAAATTTGGCTAACACCCTAAATTTTCGAAAAGTTTCGCCATAACCTCCCCTGCACCGGAGACTTTGGGATATTTCATATAGCCTCCCTTGGACTTCTTCAATCAAAAAGAAAAAGAAAAGGCCAAGCGGCTAGCCAATCGGCTCATAAAATCATCATTACCTAAACAAAACAGTAAATTATAGTAAACATGTACCTATTTGTCGGGCAAACAATTTTATTCTCTGCTCTAGCCTCCTTGCTATGACCTGTTCAATGTAAGTACATGTATATGCATGCAATTGTAATCATTTTTCAATACAGTTCAATAATCGGTTCCATTAGGCTAAATGGCTCAAAATTTCAAATCAATAATCAAACAACGCAACCATCAATCAATTAGTGGATTATCGTTTCAAATTCATAATTTTGATATATATACAAAAATCACATTTTTGATGCCAATTCACAACAATGTATTCTAGCTATATTTTGGTTCTCACACCAGTCTAATGGAAATATATAGATATCACACCTTCGAAGCTCGAACATAAATGCTGATGATGTTTCGAACCACCATCAGAACATCCCCGGGCTACTAGAGTGCGGTTCTATACCTATCCAGTATATTAAAACTTCGACTATACGTTCATGACGCGTATACGCGAAATCTTTGTATACTCGATTGTCCAAGCTCAAAATAAATAAATATTCAAATACGTATAAAACGATTTAAATTTCAAAACAAATTTGTTTTCATTTGAAAATTTTACACTTCACACTCGTTCTAGGATACTACTGATCATATCTCTAACGAGTCATTCTAATTGGATATTACTAATCAATATCTGATGAATTCTTTCGTTCAGTTCTAATGTGTCTTATTCTCGAGCTCTGTAAACCAAAGCTCTGATACCAACTGTAGTAACCCGTAACTTCCCCGGTAAGGAAAGCCCGGATTATCTTGAGAACACGACAAAATAGAACGCAAACAGGAGAACATTTCATTGTTTATTACAACAATTCCATCAGATACAGGAAAACACAGAGTATACATGAATATTACACATCCGATAAATATCATAGATTACAATAATTTACATAGCAGCGGAAAAAACAATACAAAACACAACTGAAAGTAATACACGGATACAGAGCTTTCCGAGCATTGTTCCAGCTGTAAATCAGGATCATGTGAATAAAAATCTGCAAAACCAAAACTACTAGCTGCCCGTGTCGAAAATAAGGGCATCCAGAGTTTAGGTTAAAACAATAAACTCCAGGTCAGTCATGTGACTGGTGTGAGAACTAAAACAGTTAGTTAAAACTTTACTTTAAAAGAGAGTAATTCAAGGGACCACGCCGTATAACACGGAACAGGTTTCCTCCCAAGAATACCAGTGCATAGAATAAACAGCGCAATGCTTTTTCGAAAAATGAAGCTATTATAAGACCCAGGTCCCATCACACAATGCAACGCAAGCCGGAGGATAGGGTTTTTACCTTATAACAGCCAAACATGCTTGGTACGTTTAAAACAAATCATTTGATACTATTATAAGTGTATAGTGTCAAAACAATTTCAATCATAAATATCAATCCTTGGTGGCATGAATGTCCCATACCACTATGTCGCCATACTAGGTTCTACAATTAAAACCGCAAATTCACGTATTGGAAATTGAATTTCCATCATGAGTCGAGGCAAGGGGAAGGCTCCTCTCCGCTTCGAGATACTCTAGCAAATGCCTAAGGACTACGCACTCTGGGTAACCCTTGGAATCGGCTGGGCCGATCCTCCCTTACGTTTGAGGATTGGCAATTCCTGAACACACATTTCCCAGTCCTTACAGACCTATAATCGAGGCGCCTCGCAATCCAACAACCACAAAGGTGAAAATAATATAAATGTCAGCCAGTTTAAGCACTGACACCACCGTAGCTAGAAAGAAACGCCGTGTTCTCCCAGCGGTCACTATCCCGTTTTTGACTCATACCGAGGTGTGAAGCTCGCGAATCCACACTATACACAAAGCTATGCCACGTAGGTCGTGCTTTGATCATCAACCAAAAGACTTTGCTTTTCAATAGAAGCCTTGATCATTTGCCACTTAGGCATGCCACACAAGCAATTCACTCCACGCAACTGATGTCCATCGATATACAACCTCTGAGCTCGTACGTCTTAGAGAAGGACGTTAAGCAAGAGAATATATTCTCCGCCGCCAAACAGATGTATATTTAATAGAGATCAATCAGCACAGAATAAAACCCAATGTCAGACACACAGTCCATTTACAAGTCCGTTCTGGGTCTGAACGAAACCGGAGGCACTTTCCTCGCATATCCCACGATCTCCAAGTACGTCTGGACGATCACCAACTGATTCCCTCATCTTGGGTGTATAGCCCAATCAAGATCATCAGTAATCACCCAAACGATGTGAAGACTTCCGGTCTTCAACCACCGTCTTCATCTTCGACTTATCGTCGAATCGGTTATTCAGAATGGGTATAAACCCAGCCTTTCTAAATAACCAGCGTATATAATAAACAAATGTTACACAAACACAACATACGCCTCATTCCAATTCATCAATCACTAACCGTAAATTGGCAAGAGAACAATTCCCCAAATATTAACCCCGAAGGCCGAAACCAACATCAGATCAATACCCAGGAAACCATTCTTTTTAGCTAACCTACAGTTAGTTTCTAAATTTCAAATTCTTAGGGAAAGGTTCCCATTAATTTTATCAAAGATAAATTCTTTTAAATTTATCCTTTAATCTTCCTTTGGATGTCATTTCAAACCAAATTATGGTTTTCCAAACTAGTTGGGATTAGCGAACCACACCGAAGTAATTATTTATTTTATTTTCCAATCCTAACCTATTCATCCCATGAAGCAAAACTGGTAATACTCCATATCTAACACCACGGTGTTATTGATAAAATTAATTACCATTTTACATTCAAATCTAATTAAAGATTTAACTATCGCTTTGGAGCAAAACTGGTGATACTCCATTCTCGATCATTTTCCAAATTTGATACTTTAAATTATCAATTCACATTTCAATCTAATTACAAATTCATTAAAACTCCTTTTACTGGGTTAAAGAACTAATATCGTTTAAAACATAGTTCACGATAAACCCAAATCCCATTTGATATTAAACACAAGGCTCTGAATAGAAAATGTATAGGCTTATATTCAATATCGAATTCTGAAACCCACAAATATCGCTTTGGAAATAATGATATAAAATATATCTTCCAAATTTCCCCAAAATATCTGTATAATCGTGGAATCTAATATTGAAATATTCCAAAGACAATTTCGATTCAAATCCATTCCAATTCATATATTGGTAATTCTGTTTATTTAAAACCCATTTCAAATCCAATCTATTTATTTAAAAATAAATAAATTATTATTCTAGTTAGTAACTAGTTCATTTCGATACAAATCTATTTTTATCTTTTCAAATATGGAGTTTTTCATCTCAATTCTTTCCAAATCATTTCTTATGATTTTACACTAATTATTGATATTTTTAATAATTTTATCAAGGCCCGTACAGTCGATTTCCATCAACGGCCATCGAACTGCACTTACAGCGACCTTTTCCAAATTTTATTTGGACATAATTCCAAATCCAACCGTTAGATTTCAAATTTCTTGTATTCGTTAGAAAGCTCTTTTCGATACGAACCCAACGGTTCCATTTTTAGGAGAATCCGACGGTTGAATCTCCCGTAATGTCCGTTCGAAGTCAATGGTCGAAATTCACGAACTACCGCGGCACGACGCGTTCTATTCAGACCATTATGTATATAATATATATATATTTCGTCGATTTCCTTTTAAAACGAATTTTATAAATCGTTTCAAATTTGTTTCAAAAACAATTTCAACCTTCATTTCAAATCAAAATTGAATTTTCCATTATAAATTCTTTTTACATTTCTATTTGATTTCAATTCAAATCGATTTCAATTCAATTTCAGTTCGTTTTCAGTTCGATTCGAATTCATTTTATATTCAATTCAATTCGAATTCATTTTATATTCAATTCAATTCGAAATCATTTTATATTCAATTCAATTCGAATTCATTTTATATTCAATTCAATTCGAATTCATTCTATATTCAATTCAAATCGAATTCATTCTATATTCAATTCAAATCGAATTCATTTTATATTCAATTCAATTCGAATTCATTTTATATTCAATTCAATTCGAATTCATTTTATATTCAATTCAATTCGAATTAATTTTATATTCAATTCAAATCGAAATCATTTTATATTCAATTCAAATCGAATTCATTTTATATTCAATTTAAATTGAATTCATTTTATATTCAATTCAAATCGAATTCATTTTATATTCAATTCAAATCGACTTCATTTTATATTCAATTCAAAAGTTCAGTTTATATTCAATTCAAATCGAATTCATTTTATATTCAATTCAAATCGAATTCATTTTATATTCAATTCAATTCGAATTCATTTTCTAAATATTCGAATTTTAAATCTCTTTCAATATTCACTATAAAAACGAATATAGTCGATATAAATATCGTTCGCGTCAAAATAGCGCATCTCTAATTAACACGGCTTTATATTTTTCAATAACTTCGTTATTCTATTCAACAAATGAATATTTATTCTATTCAACACATGAATCTATATTTCTTTCCACACGTGACTAATCTCAACAAATGAGTACTGTCCACATGTGACTATTTTTGTTATTTAATATATTTTATAAAATTATGATTTCTATCGTTTAATTTCTAATCAGACTCCAACCGTAAATTAGTAAGAGAGCAATTCCCTAAATATTAACCCCGAAGGCCGAAACCAACATCAGATCAATATCCCAGAGACCACTCGTCTTATCTATTTTCCAGTTAGTTCTAATTTTATATATGATAAAGATGTAAATTTTATTGTTAAAATAATTCGTTCAACACATGAATCTATATTTCTTTCAACACATGACTAATCTCAACAAATGAGTACTGTCAACACATAAATCTATATTTTATAATATTCTTTATTTTCCAAATTGGAATGAGGCCCAATCAATTACCATATAATGTTAGTTATATGGATTCCATACAACACATGTATATTATAGCAACAATAAACAGTCAACCATCATCCAACGTGCACCACACAACTGCATAAGCATCAAATATAAATAATTAACGCTTACACAGTCTGTCGACCAATCGATCGACATACGGCTAAATAATTGGGATTAGTGTACGCCAAATATCATCCCAACACCCGTGTGGGATTTCAATCCACAAACACTGAATATTATTTGTGCAGTTGGGCGACGTGTAAAATTTATCGTCCCAATCAATATCCTTCAAATAGGTGTACATAAACAAACCGTTCGGTTTGTAAATGAATATTTATTTGTTCACATTCACGTTAAAAATTATATTTTTAACGATAATTAATTTATTTCAACACATCAATATATTTTATTATCTATTTCACATCAACATCACAAACAATTTTCACAACATGTCAATCAAACAAACAAGTCATCCATGGTCTGTGGAAGACGGGTGTCGGGTGCTACTAAACACCGTCTGCATCCTAGTATATATTTTTAACAAGAAAATAAAATTTAAAGTGAGAAGTTCTCACTGACTAGCTAAACCAACGCCACGACTCTTCTTATGTAGGAAATCTTTGTCGTGCTCGCCTTTTGTCAATTTCGTTGCCCGTAGCCACTACATATATAAAAATCACATTTTTATATTGTTGCTATGTATATAAAAATCCTATTTTTATACCGCTACTATATAGATAAAAATTCTATTTTTACAATGCTACTATATAGACAAAAATTCTATTTTTACAACGCTACTATATAGATAAAAATTCTATTTTTACAACGCTACTATATAGATAAAAATTCTATTTTTATCTTGCTAGTAATATATTAAAAAAAATATTTTTATTACTCTACATGAATAAAAATCATTTTTTTATTCTTCCTATGATATAAAGATTGAATTTTTATTATCTATATAATATAAAAATCGTATTTTTATTCTTTCTAAAAATCATATCCCTTCATTTCCAATGCTATCTTTTAAAATAAAAATTATGTTTTCATGCTTCCTATAAAATAAAAATCACGTCTTTATGTTATAAAAGAAATCATTACTTAATAAAATCCTACATTTCATATAAATAAATAAAAATTAGATTTTTAAACTAATTTAAACTAAATAAATTAAAGTTAAAACTCACTAGCCTCACTTGGAGGAGTTTGTTGTCGAGGGGGATGGTTTCCTGCTGAGCGTTCAACGGAGGGGGGGTCGCGGGTGGTCAGGCGCGGTGGCCTGGAGGTGGGGCCAGGGAAGGAGGAAGCGGAGGTTTTGGTGGGGGTCTTCCTCGATCGATTACCCGAGGGGGAGGAGCAGCAGGCGGGGAAGAAGGAGGAGAGAGGAAGGAGGGGGCGGAGGCTTCGGTGGCGGCGGCCACCCTGGGCGGCACGGCGAACTGGTCGAGGGGGGGCGACGAGATCGCGATCTCCCCCTTCAATTTTCCTTTTTTTTCCTTTTTTTCTACTATTGAAATGAAATCGGGGGGGGGGGGTTGTTATATGGAAAAGAGATGATATTATTTTATTATTTTAAAATTTCCTAAATGCAACTTTTTATTTCGACCTCCAAACGAGACCCATCGCCTGTCGTCCATAGCTAATTGCCCCCATTCCGAACACAATGGGATATGTTTCGTAGGACGATTTGATCGTTTCGATCAGTTTTCATCAAAATCAACATATAACTCTATATATTGAATTTGAACGCGCATTTCAATTTACCGGGGCCACATACGGACTCTAAAAATTCCCAAAAATATTTTCTAGCTTCGTATTGACGATACGGTCCTAACAAAACTAATTTCGTCAAATTCTGAGACCGTTTGAAAAATGGCCATTTTCCAGTCGATTAAAATCAACTGAAACTGATCAAACGCGTTTTCCTTTGCCACGCTCACATATTGATTCGAAAAATTACGAATTTTGAAACCTAGCAATAATTTGATATCACGGATCCAACAAAAGTGGTTTCGTCAAAAACCGAGGTCGTTTGCAAAATTCCTATTTTTAAGGGCCAGAATTCCATAGCGACTATTCTGAATTTTCAACTGGGCTTAATTTTTTATTGCCGCTATGAAATTTCAATTTTTCAGATTCGTTGGAAAGATATTGTCAAATGGATTAAAATATTTTTGGTTTCACTAAAATCCGGTTTATTTTGCACCCGGTACATTCATTTGAAATTTGAAATCGAATTATCGAACTACCACGCCATTTTCAATTCCTTTTATAGTTTAAAATAAATATTTATATTCTAACGACGATCTATATAAATATATATGTTCGAATTCTATTCAAATTAAATTTCTCACCATCATTATTTAAAATAATTCATTTTAAATATTCAAAATTTACTAAAATTGCCAAAATAAAATTTTTAAATTGGCTCGTATTTCCGGGTTATTACATGGAAAGCTATAAATGAGTATACGACAACTTTCAACTATGTATGGCAAACTATATATGAGTTTACCTTTACCATTTTCACTCACATTTGTGAATCAGTTTAGGCTTATAAGACTGACAACTCGTTTTATGTTTGATTTGTTTGCATATCCAAATGAGGATACCAGCAAACAATGCAATATAATATCTGAATGAAAATTGGTATCTTATTAACGCTTTGGGTGCTCCATACAATACCAGCAAACAATGAAAATTTGCAATATAATATACCAGCAAACATTGCAATATAATACCAGCAAACAATGCATTATAATACCAGCAAACGATCAAATCCAATTGAGTTTATTACTTTAAGTGCTCCATAAAACTGTTATCGTAATAACGCTTTGGCTAACACATATACATACGTTTTCCATCACGACAACTAAAATACATTAACACACAAGCAACAACACATACACTTACAATTGGTCACTCATTCATAGAAACATACAATTGCACACATGCATAAAAATGCACACAAGAACGTGTACTCACACTTTCTCGCATCTAACATAAGCAGCCACGCACTTGCGTAAATCTATCACACGCACACAACACACATACAGTAGTTAAAGTTTGGCAAAATGTATTACATGGAAAACTATATTTTGGGGTATAGTTTAAAAACAAGAAATTACTGTCGCACCAATCGGTGAACAACTACCGCCAGAAAAACATACGATTGATGTTCTACTACCGTTTGAAAATTTTAATTCACGGTAAGACAAAGTCGTCCAATCTATGTCGATCAATGTCAAACAACACAAATCAAAATCTTAAATCAAACCGAAATTAGGGTTTAAAACTTACTTGATTAGGATTGAGAGGATGATGCACCTGCATCTTTCTTCCTTGGCATTATCAATGAGCTTTAGATTAACGATGATGAGATGAAGAGAGACAGTCGAATCAGCTTGCGTAGTGTTTTCGAACGAACGAGAAAGGAGCCGAATTGAAGTTGAAAGAAGAGAGGTATGAACAATAGCGGGTAGTAGTCTCTAATTTTAACCTGTGGTATTTGGAAGAGTGGTAGAGTAACTTTTGTGGTATTTGTTAGCTACGGTATTAGGGAGCACATTTTGTGGTGCCCTTAGCACCACACTTGTTTTTATTATGGGTGTTTGATGTTAGTGTAAGCTAGAGAGAACAACTTTAATATCGAGGGTTGAGATACAAAGGTTGAATATGGGGATGTGATTTAACCTAATGGTCTAGGCTTTTATGTTTTAATTCAACTAATGTCCCTTTTTTATTACTTTAATTCCATTTACATTACATCCCAATTCAAATGCAGACTAATTTATATTTCATTTTGCAGAACATAATTTAATATCTACATAATTCTACTAAATTAGTATTGTTTGATCTCTTAAATCAAAAATCTATTCTTAACTAGATTTCAACTATATGAAACCATATTCCTATATATTAATTAATAAATAGAATTGGAATGCTTTTATTATAATTATATATATTTTTCAATCCTACATCTTCAAAACTAGGTTGTTATAATGTTTATGACGTCCTCTTTAGTGAGATAGTTAAAGGGGTTCCCTTCTAAGGAAGTCTCCTAACTTACAACCATTTCAAATCCTTCAGGTCGATATCCAACTTTCTTCATCCTAACCATTTCTAGACTTTAAACCTTCAAAACCCAAATTAGTTTGCCCCTTCTTGACGTGCTGAAATGCTAGCAACGAATTTGGTCACTAACACCCCCAAATAGTCCAAATGATAGAGATCGCAAAACAATCCACAGAAATAACCAAAAAGTAGTAAAGAACACAATAATTTATAGTGATTCAACAATGTCCCTAATCCACCATAGATAATCCATTATTTATACTGTTAGATTACAATAAAGTGATAATTAATTACAAGAATGTATAGAGGAGGAGTTGAGCAATTAGTTTAGCAGAGCTTCTGTGTAGAAGAGCCCAAAAAAATCTCATTTTTTGAATGTAATGTCCTTTCTATTTATAGTTGCAATTTGGCTCAGATCGATCTGAAATTTCGGAGAGAAACTAGGTCAGTGGAGTTGACAAAGTTGGCAAAGCACGAACCTAATTGCATGCATTCCATGTCTCGGATTGGTACAAATCTGAGGGTTCAGATCGGTACCGACCAAGATCGATGAGATCCACATAGACTGATCTGATCTATGTCATCCAATTTCCTATTTCCTTGAGTTTGCCTTGCATTGATCCAATGCATAATCCATGTTGGCTTGGTGTGTAATGTAACTCCAAAACATGATGAGTTAGAACAAACAAATCCAAGCTAGGGGAGTCGTACCGACCCCTGTTCGATACACCATCCTAATTCGACCTAAATCCTTTATGTTAGTCCGGTCCGAATCTTTAAGCCAAGTACTACTATATTTATCCAGTTTCGATGTTCTATCCAAGTAAATCCGATTATCGTAACTCTATATTACCATCCATATTCGATTCATGATCTATCCAATCAATCCTCCAGGCTATCCATCTTGATGGTTAAGTGGTCCTTGCATCCAAGTCCAAAGCGTAACTGCCTTGGAAAAAGCAGGTTAATGGTATATATTTTTTTGGAAACTTTATGTAATTGAATTCGAAATTAAGTATATTGGTTTAGCATATATTAAAATGTACACTGATTTTCTCTTAGCAATTGAATTTGATATCATTTTTGGTTGATTGTATTTGTTGATAATATATAGGTGGCGTGTATCATCTATTATTTACTATCAGTTTTCAATTATTTGTATTAGTTACAAGCATGTAAAAATGTGATATTAGTTTTTGTAAGTAATTAATATCATTTTTACGTATTACTAATTAAGCTACTGATTTTTGTATTAATATCAGTTTTAGGTATATACATATAACTATTGTATCAATTTTTTATATACAATTGGTATCATATGGCAATTTTTATTTTATTTTCTAGTTTAGAAGTGGTTGGAATGATTTATTTATTAGGTTATCTAATGTCAAATTGGGAGAAGAACTATGAGTTTACAAATTAGTATAAATGTAGACCATTTAATTGTAGAGAGTTCGCAACTAAGTATATGATGTGGAAGTGTAAAATGTTATTTGACATAGCATTATCGTCAAATCCTACTGAACAACCTCTGACTATCATTTTTGCAGATACATAGGTATCACTTTTAGAAACAACATTTGAAATAATTTATAAGATAAGTAAGTAAGTATGAATTCGATTTCAAACAACTTCTGGGTATAAGTTTGCAGAATTTTGGTATGGCTTTCATTATAAATGACAATGAACTTAACAGTTAAATTTATAAAGTACCATAATATGTCAAACAGTCATTGTGTATCATTTTTTGCATGTATATATAGGGCTTATATGGCACCCCATTTCCTTAGCATCCCTTTTGCACCCCAACGGTAGCCAAATATTTATAATTAAATAAGTTAGTGAAGGGAGAGAGAAACGAGAATGTATGGTCGAAATCATGGGGATATAGGGGTTCTACACTATCTGGGGTGCTCTTGATCACATCTAATATATATATATATATATATATATATAGAGAGAGAGAGAGAGAGAGAGAGAAATAGAGAGACAGAGATAGAGAGAGGAGCATTCAATGACACTCCCAAATAGTGATCACCCCAAAAGCCCCCACTAAACCAAACATTTATATTAGTTTAAGTTAGTAGGAAGTGAGAGAATGATGGAGTGAGAGAGAAACGGGATATGTGGTGGAAATCAGGGGGAATTTTGGGGTGTTGCACTGTTTCAGGTGCTATTGAACGCTGTCCATATATATATATATATATATATATATATATATATATATATATATATGTGTGTGTGTGTGTGTGTGTGTGTGTACGTGTGTATGCACGCGTGTGTGCATGCATGTGTGTGTGCGCGCGCGCGTGTGTGTATGTGTGTGTGTGTGTGTATATGTATGTATGTATGTATGTATGTATGTGTTAGAGAATGGAGTTTTGATGATAAAACCTTATTTCAATATTAATTGATTATAAAATACATACTAACACTATTTGTCTAGAATAAATATATATACACACATATGCATGATTTATGTGCAGGAAATATTACTGAAGACTATACAGTTTAAAGTTATTAGAGATTCAGAATTCAGAGATATTTCAAGACTCATGAATATTCAAGATTTCAAGAGTTCAAGACTAATATAGTTGTAGATTCTAGATTATGTAAGAGTCTAAATAGCACTCCAGGTTCAAATTCAAATTATGTTTTCAAATTTCAAATTCTGTTTTCAATTCTATCTTCAATCCTCTCTATGTTATGTTTTATCTTTTCTATTTTTCTTTCTTACTTTACTTTTGTTTTCAAACTCATGTTTTATAAGTTTTATATATTTATATATTATATTTATATAGTTTTAAATTTTATAATTTTGTAAATATGTTTATATAGTTTATATTTATGTTTTCATATGCTTTCCTACTTTATAATATTAGTTTACAACACTATATTTTAATACAAGAATTTCCAGAATTATATTTATATCAAAACACTTGAAAAATGCTCAAAAATTTATTTTGTACTAAGTATATGTCGACATATAGGAAACACCATGTCGACTGTTAACCCGCTTTTTGGCAAGAGTCTCAACGAGCCAGACCAAAGCCCAAACGCGCAACCAGATATAAACCGCGCTTCCGGAAGCCCAACAGAAACACAGTCCAAAGCAATCACATGTCGGCCCAAGCCCAGACTAGCCAGTGTGACTGCTCACCCCAGAAGAATAGGTCTCATGGTCGACCGAGTTTCTCGCCTCTGGATAGAATGCGTCGACCAATTATTTCAGGCCAGCGTGGAAGATTTCTACAGAGTTAGTCCACTTAATATCCCGATTATCAAGACAGTAAAGGCGGTCAAACCATGTGCGGACAAAGCTCTACTTTTGATATGCCTCTCCGTGGATGCCACATCAGCCACAACTTTCGAGGATACTATTTATGAAAAGTGGAATCAGTCTTCCAGCTGCAATTCAAGCCAATAGATGGATTCCACGTGTCCAGGCTTTCCCGAAATGGCCGGACCATACCGCAACAACCCATGCTGCATTCTCCACCTATAAATACCTCTAAGCTTAAAGAAGAAAGGGACTTCTGGAGACGCTGGAGATTCTTGGTTTTCTCTTCAACTCCATTACATCCTAGAAGAGTTTGCATCTCTCAATCTCTTACAAAAAAGAAAGAAAATAATCATCTTCTTTCTCTTCTTCAAAAAAAGCATTGTAATTGTAATCAAAAGAGAGAAATAATATATAAAGTGGACGTAGGCATCGTCTTTGCCGAACCACTGTAAAAACTTTATGTGTGCTCCCCGTTCTTTTACTTTTTATTGCATTTTTAATCTTTATTCGTGTGTTGATAACGCGATTGGGGATTGATCGTCACTAGTAACCAACTTTTGACATCAACACTTTGGCACGCCAGGAAGGGGGGTAGCACACCGACATCGCCTTCGAACTCCTGCTTATCTCAGGTCATGGCAAACAAACGAAAGAAAGATGCAACATCCTCTCATCCCGCAAACGCCGATGCAGCCGACACCGATGCTGCAGAAGTAAGCCACGAAGTTTCTTCTCATGACGACGTGTCTCGATTCCTTACCCGGGATGACATGGATAAAATCATGGTCAAACTCAGAGACCATATGACATCTCATGGCAAAGTCCTCGAACGACAGCAACAATTGATGGATCACCTTCTCGGTCGATTGGAAACAGGGTTGAATGCTTCAACATCAATTCCTCCACAGGCCGAGATTGGGACAACATCTGACCCTCAGTTTACTCGAAATAAGGCCACTGATCAGGCTACACATGTATTTCATCCTGGTTTGGTCCCACCAACCAATCCTTCACAACCAGTAGATTCGCTTCCAGCGACCAGCGCGGTTGTAGCCATAGAATCACAGGAGGCGGGCAATCAAAATCTAGATCGGTTGAACACCTTGCCTCCATTCTTGGAAACGTCTCGACCTATCGAACCAGTCGAGCAACCTCTGGGCCCATCAGAATCAACACCATTTCCATTACAACCCGGGATCTTGTCATAGGCCAATCTAACCACTCTTCCTTTTCAACGAAGAGTTGGAGTAACCTTCCCTTAGAACGAGGGAAGCCAGCTACCATATCGGCCCTCACCGTAGCAGAAGAAATCGCTATCGTAAATCCTTCTAACCTCGCTTCAAGCGGGGGCAACCCTGGCCTCCGAACATCACATGCTATGCTGGATCAGCCCAGACCCTTTGTTACAGGAATGGCTTAACCCACGACTCATCAGGCTACAGAGGGGCCATTCTTCCTAGAACCACCCGCCAGATCTCAACTTCCCTCACACCTTCACACAAATCTCGGAGGTCGAGCCCAGCCAACAGCCACCCTTCCGAGCATGCTTTTGTCGGATCCTCGTGCAGAACCCTCTCAGGATGCAGAACTAAGTTCATGGCAACAACTCCTCGGAGGTGGGAGCCAGCTTGCAAGCAACAACCGATGCTTCACTCAGGTAAACTCTTCGCAGCAAGACATAGACAATGTCAATCGCAGCCCTTCACTAGAGAAATCAGAAATTCTCAAAATCCTCCAGACTTCAGGTTCCCAGCCATCGAGCCATACAACGGTCGCACTGACCCAACCATTCACCTCATGCGATACATGCGACATATGGAAGTACTTGGTGCATCGACCAGCTTCATGGCTAAGTGCTTTCCTCTCTTTCTCACAGATATAGCCAGTATGTGGTTTCGGCAGTTAACAACGGAGTCAATCAGCAGTTGGAATACTCTGGTCACCCGCTTCATCGAACAGTTTCGGGTGCATATCTCTCGACCGAAAAGTGTCATGTTTTATCTACCATCAAGTAGCGATCCGGAGAGACGCTAAGATCCTTTCTCGAAAGATTTAACGCAGCTGTAGCATCTATCGATCGGCCCGAGCCATCGATGGTGTTGATGGCAGCCATCGCGGGAGTTCAAAAGAGATCAGAATTCTCAAACTCCTTAACCAGAGATCCCCCAATGATATAGATGATTTTTACTCTGAGGCCGAGAGATTCCTCCGACAAGAGGATGCCAGCCTTGAAATGGAGAGCCTTGAAGTTTTAGTAGGCAAACAACAAGGTCAACTCAACGGCAATGGCCAGAACAAAAGAGGAGGAAAGGCCCCGGAAAAGGATGAATGCAATGTGCAACATCGAAATGAAAACAAATATGATCGATACGCCGAGTTCAATTCTTCTTTGCTTGATATCTACCTCGATATACGCGAGTCCTTGCCTACTCCAAGACCACCTCGACGAGAACCGACCCGGATGGAACTCGATTCCGGCAAGCATTGCATATTCCACAACGTAGCTGGACATAATACAAATGATTACCGACATCTACGCGATCTCATCGAAGGACGAGTCAGGAAAGGGAAACTCGCTGAATATGTCAAAGATCGTGCCCCGACCATGCCGCTGCGACCCTCTGCCCAAGCTCCTCAGATGGTCCGCGAGATCCTAAGAACGGAAAGGACCCTGAGACTAGCACTCGCGACATTATAATAATTAGATTTTTATCTTTTTTTCGATGTATTTCTTTCAATAACAAGGACGCCTTGATTTTAGCTCTTGAGAATGCTCTGTAATCAATCGCTGTCCTCGTAGAATTTCTTTTCTTTAGTTGCTATGAATTTTACTTTTTGCAAAAGTAGATCATGTTGTGAAATCTTTAAGCCAAAGTACTCGCCCCCTCCCCCCCCCCCCTCGTTTTGTGTGTTCAACGCAAAATCCCACCACCATTTCAAACACCTACTCCTTCAAGTGAGTGAGGTCATATTTTTAAATATGAGCATGGACAACTCTCTCTTTTTTGCACCACGGGTATGCATAGCTCGCTAAAGCTAACCAACCTAGCATGAGTCGAGCATAAGAAACACTTGCCCTAAGCCGAGCATGGTTTATGCTCGCCCCTAAGCCGAGTATGGATAATACTCGCCCTCTCTAAGCCGAGCATGATTTATACGCGCCCCTAAGCCGAGTATGGTTAATACTCGCCCTCTCTAAGCCGAGCATGGTTTATGCTCGCCCCAAAACCGAGTATGGTTAATACTCGTCCTCTCTAAGCCCAGCATGGTTTATGCTTGCCCCTAAGTCGAGCATGGTTGATGCTTGCCACCCTCTAAAGGCAAGTAGGATAAAATGCTCGACCCATCACCCTCCTCCAAAACGAGGATAGTTTGTTTTGTATTTGCAAGAACCAACTCCTGTACAAATGGAAATCATCATCTCGGCCATAATACGGTTCCCGATGATTGTAGGTTTTCTGGCCTTAATACGACCTGGCATGGTCGTCTGGGTTCCGGCCTTAATACAACATTGAACTGTTGGTTTTCTGGCCTCAATATGGTCCGACGCGACCATAGTAGCTCGAGCGTTTGTGCTTCGGTGCGGATTTCAGAACACATCTCCCTCTGTCGATGAAGATGAATTTTGAGGGGCAGAGTGTTAACCCTCTTTTTGGCAAGAGTCTCAACGAGCCAGACCAAAGCCCAAACGTGCAACCAGATATAAGCCGCACTTCAGGAAGCCCAACAGAAACACAGTCCAAAGCAATCACATGTCGGCCCAAGCCCAGACTAGCCAGAGTGATTGCTCACCCCGGAAAAATAGGTCTCATGGTCGACTGAGTTTCTCACCTCTGGATAGAATGCATCGACCGATTATTTCGGGCCAGCGTAGAAGATTTCTATAGAGTTAGTCCACCTAATATCCCGATTTTCAAGACAGTAAAGGCGATCAAACCATGTGCAGACAAAGCTCTACTTTTGATATGCCTCTCCGTGGATGCCACGTCAGCCACAACTTTCGAGGATACTATTTATGAACAGTGGAATCGGTCTTCCAGCCGCAATTCAAGCCAATAAATGGATTCCACATGTCCAGGCTTTCCCGAAATGGCCGGACCATACCGAAACAACCCAAGCTGCATTCTCCACCTATAAATACCTCTAAGCTTAAAGAAGAAAGGGACTTCTGGAGACGTTGGAGATTCTTGGTTTTCTCTTCAACTCCATTACATCCTAGAAGAGTTCGCAACTCTCGATCTCTTACAAAAAGGAAAGAAAATAATCATCTTCTTTCTCTTCTTCAGAAAAAGCATTGTAATTGTAATCAAAAGAGAGAAATAATATATAAAGTGGACGTAGGCATCGTCTTTGCCGAACCACTATAAAAACTCTATGTGTGCTCCCCGTTCTTTTACTTTTATTGCATTTTTAATCTTTATTCGTGTGTTGATCACGCGATTGGGGGTTGATCGTCACCAGTAACCAACTTTTGATGTCAACATCGACATATAACTGTCATTTTTTCAAATTTGAAAACAAGTGTCTTTTCACTATTTGTGATGGTTCTAGAGCGTTTTAACCTTTCACACACTATAAAAAGGGGTTGATTTCGAATTTTAATTAATTACTTCTTCTCCACTTTAACTCTCTTTCATTACACCATTATTCTTTATCATTTTTATGATTCTTACACCTATACTCTGCCAAATTCAATTTTGTTTTCGCTAATCATCTTCTCTCAACACTCTCTACTCATTACTCTCTGAATCAAGTGCTATTGAAGAGTTATAGGGCTATTGTAATTGTTTGGGAAGTATTTCGGAATCGGTGTTTTCCTTGTAGCCGTGAAATCAACGAACGGAATCAGTGTTTTCCTTATTGCCATGAAATCAAGGAATGGGAGCGGTGTTAACCTTGTAGCCATGAAATCAAGGGGTGTAATTGGATATTGATACAATAATAAAACTCTGCGCAATCCAGTGTTGTGCGGGATTGGAAGTAGGAGCAATCCGAACCAGTATAAAATCCGATGTGCTCTTTCCTTTTCTGCTTTTTTTATTTCTGTTTATTTTGCATATGTGTTTGATTATGTGTCTGTGTTTGTTTCCTTGATGTTTGATTCATATAGTTTATTATATAAGTTTTAGAATTTGTTAAATTCTCAAAAACACTATTCACCCCCCTATTGTTTGTTTTCCTTAACGATCCTGTACTCAATCTCTAACAATTGGTATCAAAGCAAGGTCTTTCAAAAAGTTCATAATCTTATATTTGAACATTTTTAAATGGAAAATTTTGGAACTTTTGTTAACACTAGTGTCAATTCAAGCATTATATCAATGTTAAAAGGATCTACATATAATCTTGTTGAAAAGGCATGTGATCTACTGAAATATTATTCAATTCAGGAAAAGATGTGTTCTATGACTTTTGAAATTCAAAAGTTGAAAAGACGGGTAAAGTGTCTTTTGGAAATTCAAATCCTAAAAAGGTGGCTGTTGGAAACTCAAATCCCAAATTGATGTGTTATAAGGCCGTTGAGAATTCAAATTCTGGAAAGCAGTTAGTGGAAATGATAAAGGACAAATGGATATTGGATAGTGGTTGTTCGAGACATATGACGGGAAATCCAGAACTACTCAATAGTCTTAAATATGAAGATGATGGAGTAGTGAACTTCAGAGATAACTCTAAAGGATGCATTATTGGAATCGACAATGTCGGTAATTCTGAAACTCCTACTATTTCTGATGTTTTATTATTTAGGAATTTAAAACACAACTTGCTAAGTATAAGTCAACTTTGCGATAAGGGTTATAAAATAAAATTTGAAAAGAATAAATGTTTTATAGAAGATAGGAATTCAAAAGTTATATTTGAAGGAGATAGAAAGAAAAATATCTATACATTGAGTATGAAAATCACCAGCGATAACCTATGTCTTATGGCCAATACAAGTGACCCCTAGATTTGGCATAAGAGATTTGGTCAAATAAATTTCAAACACATCTCTAGGATTTCTAAATTAGACTCAATCAGAGGATTACCCAAAATGAAATTTAAAGTTAATAACTTATGCGATGCTTGCCAACTCAGAAAATTAAAGAAAAGTTCATTTGAATCAAAAGAGGAAATTACTACATTAAAACCATTAGAGTTAGTACACCTGGATTTATTTGTTCCATCTCAAGTTCAATCGATAAACCATAATAGATATGTTTATGTAATAGTCGACGATTTTTCTAGATTTACTTGTTCTTTGTTTCTTAAAAATAAAAGTGATGCTTTTGATCAGTTTAAAACTTTTTCTAAAATAATTCAAAATTTATTATCACTAAAATTAAAACAATACGTAGTGATCATGGCAGAGAATTCAAAAATGAAAACATTGAAAAATATTGTAATAAAAAAGGGAATAACCCATAATTTTTCAATTTCGAGAACCCCTCAACAAAATGAAGTGGTTGAACGTAAAAATAGGACGATACTAGAATGTGCAAGAACTATGTTATCTAATAGTAATTTACCAAGGAAATTTTGGGCTGAGGCAATTGTAACAACTTGCTAAATTATTATTAGAATTTCACCTAGACGTTCAACTCATAAAACCCCATATGAACTTCTGGATAACAAGAAACCAAATGTATCATATTTTAAAATATTTGAAAGTAATTTTTTTATAGAGCTGGTCCTAGGTCATTTTGGACCATGGAAAAAACTTAAATTTGGGCCCATTCATATAAAATAAACAATACTTTCAAACGATAACAAAAACATATATCAAATCCAAAAATGACTTGCTTAAAGCTAATATTAATTTGTTCGTTACATTCTCCAAAAACATCAAACTTACAATTTCTTGATCATTTAAAAGACAAAAAAGAAAGATTAAAAACAATCACATCTCATCATTCTTCCATCCAGCAAATGGTTACTAAATTTAGAGAACCGCATTTAACAAAAAAGAAATACTAAAATGTTATTTTTTTGATTATTTTTTTCTCAACCAAATAAAAAGGATCAACATCAGTTACAAAAAACAATGGACAAAAATACCGAAGTAAAAAATTAAGCGAACCTGAAAATAAAACTACAAAAAATAGTACTCAAGCACCGCGAAGAGCTTTGGTTGTCGCAATAACTTGGTCGAGAGGTTCGGGTCCTGTTGCAGTTCTGCTGGAAAGAGTAAATCAATGCATAAATTAATTTTATGCAACAAATTAATTTTAAGTGATCTTGTAAAAAAGAAGAAAATACAAAAAATATTTCACTCAATCAATGCAGTATATTAGGTAATATTGACCAATAGTTTGAAGTTAGTACTTTTTTTAAGTATTCATAGATAAATCCTTAGAACTACATTCAACAATTTCTTGCTGGTATAATGCAGTTATTCGTTATGCTGGTGCAAGTTGCCAAAGTTATTTTTTAGACACAGTTCATCGCACACAAAATTGTTCAGACACATACAAAAGTTCAAAACATTTTGCCCATTAATTTTTATTAGCTGGACAGTCTCCGTAATGACTAATGAGCTATGATTTAGGCTTCAATTGTAAAGGATGATATTACCAGTAATACCATATGCGCATCCATACTACTTTTAATATATAATTACAAATCTAAACAGGCAAACAACAAATCTGAATTTGTTTTCAAAAGCAGGGATACAAACAAAAAAGTTGTGATTTGCGAATCCAAGCATACAAACAATAAATCCAACCAATGAATACGAAAAGCAAATCCAAGCAAATCAAAATTTTAAAAATTAAGGATGTGATAATTCATTGTCTACTGAAGTAATTCAAAAGTGTAAAAATTGTAATCAAATTAAATCCTCAAATTTAAAGCATACCTTGTACTTGAATTCTGAAATTCAAACAAACCCGAATTTGATTTGAATCAATAGATGCTAGTAAGTTGTGATTTGTGAATTGTGGAACCTCAGCCACAACATTATGGATTGTAAGATCGATGAAATTAGAAGAGGGAAAGAAACCTAAATCTTATGAAGATGAAAGTAATCTCCATTAATTACCAAGTAGTTGCTTTCGGAAATTGAAAATTGTAAATCGAAAATCGTGAGGGATCGCTTCAGTTTTTGTATTTCTGTACGTGAAAATTGGAGTTTGCGTGTAAACTAAAACGCAGGGTTAAAAAAATATAATTGGATCCTAACAAAAAATGTGCCCCTTTTGAAATCGGGCTCTGGGCTATCGTCCAGGTTGCCCATCCCAAGGGCCGCCACTGATGTTTTATACTAAATACAAAAGATAATTTAGACAAGTTTGACTCGAAATCCGATAAAGGAATATTTATTGGATATTCAGAAAGAAGTAAGGCATATAGAGTGTTCAATACTCGAACAAATACCATAGAAGAAACATCAAATGTATCTTTCGATGAAAACTATAAAAGTATAACTCAAAACAATGAAGATAATTGTTAAAATGAGATTAATGAAATATATCATGAAGATAATCAACCAAATAAAAGAATAAGATTACTTAGAGATCATCATGTAGAAAATATCTTAGAGATATTAATTCCGTTGTGAGAACTCACAATCAATTAAATAATATGAGTAATACTACATGTTGAACCTAAAAATCCAAAGGAAGCATCTTCCGACGATTCATAGATACTTGCTATGCAAGGAGAACTGAATCAGTTTACTAGAAATGATGTATGGGAACTTGTTCCTAAACCAGAAAATAAAACTATAATAGGAACCAAGTGGGTTTATAAAAATAAAATGAATGAACATGGTGAGGTCGTAAGAAATAAAGCACAATTAATAGCACAAGGTTATACTCAAGAAGAAGGAATTGATTACGATGAAACTTTTGTCGCCGTAGCAAGACTAGAAACTATTGGGATTTTACTAGCTCTTGCAAACCATAATAATTTCAAATTATATCAAATGGATGTCAAAATGCTTTTCTAAATGGATTTGTTAAGAAAGACATATATGTGGAGAAACCAGCTCTATTTGAAGATGAAAAATTACCAAATCACGTATATAAGTTAAAGAAAGCGTTGTATGGATTAAAACAGGTTCCTAGAACTTGGTATGATAGATTAAGAAATTATTTGTTACAATCAAACTTTGAAATAGGGAAAAAAAATTGAAAACAAAAATGTGTGATCTTCCAAAAAGAAGAGAGCATACATATAAATAAAAACAAAAAAGGATACAATATTCGAAAACAGACCGAAACGAGTACAAAAGCAATACAGACACAATATGAATGTAGAGGAAAATAGATAGATGAGCTCCGGCTAGGCCACCGCCCATCAAACTTCAATATTGAATTCCGGCAAGGCCACCACCCGATATTGAAGTCTATCTACTCCAATACACACTCCAAACAAAAATAAACAAAAAAGGGTAACATAACACCCCAAAAACTCTCCCACTCCAAACGCAGAAAAAGATGCAAAGCAGATAATAATCGCCAATCCAGACAGCTATCCAAAGAGCTCCTCAACTAAATCAACAACCTGAAATCTGAAAAAATTAAACAAACAATTAGTAACCAACACACACACATATATATATGAGTATATGCGTATATATAAATATATATATATATATAAATATATATAAACAAATATACATATATATAGGCATATATCCATATATACATGTGCAAAGACAACACCAAGAAAAAGAAATCAACAAAGACGAGGTCTATTACATCTTTAAAAAACTATTAATTCTAATAAATAAACTCAAATTGAATCTAACCTTACTCAAAAAACACCCAAAACGCAATTCAGCAGAAAACTTATAATGTGAATTAGACATCCAAGTCAGACAGAAATTAACTATACTAATGATTAAATTATCAGTAGAAACAGAAATAGAATGAAAAAATCTCTGGTTCCTTGCTAACCATATGAATCAACTTACGATAATAACTAGAGAATCCAAACATATCTCTGTCTAGAATTATAACCAAATCTACAATAATCCCAATAATCAACACAGCTACTAAAACAATTAAAACAATCAAAAGTAAAAATCCTTAAAACCATATTGAAAATAAAAAAGGTAAAGAAAAAAAGATAAAAATAAATGATCAACGTCTTCCTCAACAATACTACAAAAACAACACTTGACATCAAAAATAATATTCTTCCTTTTTAAAAGCTCAACCGTATTAAGCTTCTTATGAATAATCAACCACATAAGAAACTTAGCTTTAGGAGGAGAAATAGACTTCCAAAGAAATTTAAAAGGTTTCAAAGAAACACCAGAGAAATTAATAAAATTATACATAGAATTAACAGAGTAAACTAAATTCTTATCTAAACTCCAACAAATAGAATCTCCATTCTCATCTGAATGATACAAAGCTAACTTTGCTTTGAGTAAGACCAATTGCCTTAATAAATCCCCATCTAAAATATTATCAAAGGAAAACTCCCACAGAGGATCTAAATCTCCTTTATAAATATCTACAATTAAAGCATTCTTAAATATACTAATATTAAAAAGCTTACTAAATTCAATTTTAAGCGGCACACGAGAAATCCAAGCATCATGCCAAAAGTAAGTAAGATTACCAGAATGAATAGTCATCTTACAACCTATATTAAAAAAATCAAAACCATTCAAAACAGACTTCCAGAAGTAAGATAACATATTAAACCAACTAACACTAGCACCAACAATAAACTCTCTTCCAGAATAATAAGATTTGGAAACAATAATTGTAACACCCCACATCCGTTAGTGTCACTCACAAAGGGAATGCACTATGTTCTGTGGAGCATTTAAGGTAAAAGATGCAGATAAATTACAAGACAGACAAAATTAAAACAGCGGAAAATAAAACTTTACTTTATTGATAAAATAGTTTGTACAACAATTGCTTTCTAATACCAGAGTATAATCTGTCTTACAAAATAAAGAAGCATAAAATGACATTTATATTCCCCAATGTAGCATAAGCCAGCCATAGCAGCAGAAAAGAGAGTCGGAAGCGATATATCCAAGAGTCTTTAAGCTTGGAAAGAGTAACAGTCCATACTAAGCAGAGCTATTCCCTCCCTGACTACCTAGAGGGGGCAAATGGAAGAAAAGAAGACGAAAGAAAAACAGAGTCAGACATAAAGCCTGAGTAAGTCTAGTGGCTTTTAGCATGCGAACATGATAAAGTTCATGACAGGAGTAAACTGGAAAATGGGACAGTACCAGAATAACAGACTAATATAAACCAAAGCAAGACAGTTTAAACCGAATATACTATCACACCCCATACTAAATCTCTGCACCACCTAACTAGTATCCCAACTAGTAATCTGTATAAAGATGATAACGTGATCTCAATCCCTATAATTGCGGTTGCTTTTAGGTGTACATCTATTATTTCTTACCTAGATCTAATCTAGGGTTTTCTTATCGAGCGCTTCCTAGATTCAACTAGGGTTTATGCGACTTATCTAATACTTCTCGGATTCAGGATTTATGCCACCTAGGTCCAACTAGGGATTATGCTACCTATCGAACGATGCCCCTAGTCTAGGACATACTACCTAGAGTGGTATATGTTCCTAGACTTTCCCCATGTATGTATCGCGAATCATTTATCGCTGTTTAGATGCACATGTCCTGAAATGTGCGACCCGAGTCCCATGGCAGGGCTATTCTAGAAACACGGAACTCGGTCAGGAGCTTTCAGATATCTGCCGATGCAGATGCTAAGGTCTGTTTTTCCAGTGGCTATGGTCCCACCTGACCCCTCCCTCAACTAGTGAAAGGCAATCCAAGAAAATCAAGCACGAGAACTATACTCTTACCACCTATGCCCTCACTTTCCTATTGGCCAGCCTCACCCATAACTAGATAGCAAGTATATGGTCTGTTGGGAGTTCTCTGCCTTTCCGCATGCGTATCTCGACTGACTCAAGATGGTAGGTAGACGACGGGTCGCTATCACAGGGCCATTTGTCCCGCCGAATCACGCTGGTCCATCCTAGTCTTTAGGTTGCCTTATATTGCAACCAAGGCATACCCTTGGTTCTTCTAATGCAGACCTTAACCTCTGTGAGCCCAGGCGGATCATCTGCATTCTCACAGAGGGATACCAAGAGTACCCTCACGTCCCCTTGAAGCCTCGGGCTTCGTAACCCAATTCGTTGGAGCCTTCTTTAAGATCAGATGGACGTTCGCTCCTCCTCGTGTTATACTAAGGATTACTACTTAGTTTTCCTAACTAAGGTTTACCACTTAGTTTCCTGAATCGTCTTTTTCTTAACTAAGGTTTACTACTTAGCCCCTTTCAACTAAGGTTTACTACTTAGTTCTCTTTCTCGTCAAGTTGGATTGGTTAAGTGTCATTAGTCGATACAAGTTAACTTAGCCCATTCATTTGTCATGTTAAATTGGTTAAGTGTTATCAGTAATTCACGTTGACTTAACCTTATCACAAACCAAGTTATATTGGTTAAGTATTTCTTATTACTTAACCCTACCCATTCGCCTTGTATTGGTTAAGTGTCCCTTTTAACCTAACCTTGCCCATCTGTTTTAACTAACATGTTATAACGGTTAAGTGTTCCCTTAGTTAACTTAACCCTAACATCTGTTTAATTAACATGTTCTAATGGTTAAGTATTGTCCCTCCATGTTTCAACTTAACCCTGTTCAATTTATCACACTATGATGGTTAAGTGTTCTAAGTTTACTTAACCCTACCCTCTAGTCTAGCTAACATATTAAATTGGCTAAGTGCATTTACTTAACCTTACCCACTTATCTAGCTAACGTGTTATAATGGTTAAGTATTCTAAATTTACTTAACCTCACCCACTTATCAGGTTATATCGGTTAAGTGTCCTGAATTTACTTAACCTCGCGCTCTAGTCTAGTTTATATGTTAAATTGGTTAAGTGTATTAACTTTACTTAACCTCACCTTCTAGTCTAGTTAATATGTTAAATTGGTTAAGTGTATTAACTTTACTTAACCTCGCCTTCTAGTCTAGTTAGCATGTTAAATTGGCTAAGTGTTTTCTTAGTTACTTAACCCCTACAAGTCTTGTCTTATTAACATGTTAAGTTGGTTAAGTGTTTTAGTTAACTTAACCCTACCAATTCTAACTTAGCTTTAATTGTCTTATTAAAGCACCAACCACTCACGTTAGACAGGTACTGTTGTGGCTGCCTGTATGTCGGTCGGTTCTGGGCAGTCTTACGCCACAACTCAGTCTAACCTCGGGTCTTTATTGGGCTCAATGCCTTAACCTCTCACATTGGATAGGTATTGTTGTGATTACTGGACAGCCGGGCAGGTTTACATCACAACTCAATCCAACCTCGGGTTAAGCATATTCGTATTGTCTAAATTTACATTTTAATTATGTAAATTATTCAAATTCAAGTTATTGCCAAATTTGTCTCCAATCAATCTCATTAGTTTAGGTATATAATTAATACCATTTTATGCCATAAATCACTTATGTGATTTTTAACCAATTTATGTCAAGTTTCCTATAATTACCAATTCTACCCAACGTTACCCCGTCTAAATATTAGGCTAACAATCTTAGCCTAATTTTCCGTCCGCATGATTTTGACATAAAATATTAGGCTAAAAACTTAGCCTAATTTACCGTACACAAAAATTGACATAAAAATAATTCATTAACATAAACATGTCATAGGTGTAAACTTGCAAAATAATCGACATGAATATCATAACATTGCCTAACATGCCACAAACTTGCATATAAATATTGGACCTAGTTAAATAGGTGTCACATGAATCATATAGTTTTAGCCTAACATAAAGGTATAACATAGTATAACCTAATAGGTGTCATATGAATCCACTAAAACATGGTATAACATGTTAATGCATAGGTCTAGGCATAACCTCAAACATAAAACTGGCGTAAGACAAAACTATATGTATAACTTTGACAACCACTTAAGGGTGTGAACTTGCAACACATATGTATAAACATAGATCTAACAATAAATTTTCATATGAATCCTAAACGGATCTTGACATGGATCCGATTATAAGTTCTCACTTGCATAAAAACATGTGAATATAGATCTATTCTAGTCATGTAGGCGCAATTGGTTTAAACATATATACATAGAGCCTACATGAATGATATAAATATTTGTGTAAATCTAACTTGCAACCTATAACTTGCATAAACATATATTTAGATCTAACTGTATACATACAATTCGCATAAGGTGTTGATTGTTTAATTCACAATACATAAAAGATTAAATCACCAAAATCATTCAAATTATCACAAATAACAAATATAAAACAATATCGTTAATACTGATATAATTCCATATTACAATTTACAACAAATCATGTCTTAATCGCATTCCCATCTAAAGAGCCACTATACTTACAACGCAAGACGGTCTTGTTTTTCTGAGATCTGAGGTTCTGAAATTGAGATGCGTTCCTTTGGGTAGACGTTGTTTTGATTCTTAGTTTTGAATTAGATTTGTTCTAGCTTTGTTTGTATTTAAGCTTTAGGCGGCGGCCATTCAAAGCTATCTTACAGCAGCGTGACGGCTTCAAGTTTAATTGTGTGAATTAGGTTAAGAGCTAGGTTGTATATATAGAATTTTAGGATTAATTTAGGCCGTTTGATTAACCCTAGAAATGACCACAACCGTTCAGTCAAGATAGAATTATCCTATTGACTCGGCAATGAGTCAGAAATGACTCAGCATTGACTCAGCATATTAAATGTTCATTTTTTTCATAAATGACACATTGGTTCTTTCCTAACATATCATAACCAAAAGGACATTTTTTTATTTTTAACAAAACATTAGCTAAATGAACATTTCTTAACTGAAATGTCAATTTAGTCTGAATAAACATTTTAATCTAAATATACATTTCTTAACGAAATGTTATTCTAATGTTAACATAACAAAAGTGATATTCTAATGTTCATCTTTTCTTTTTATTATTTATTGTCAATCAATTCAAACGTAAATACGTATTTAATAGATACATTTTCCCTTTACCGTTTACATTAATTACCCATACATAAATATTTACATATATATGAATAAATTTTTTCTTACTTTTAATTTGTCATAAATCCAATTGGGGGAGGCCATTTAAAAAAAACAATCCTTGACAACCAAAAATGCGCAACGTACGCTACATGATGCGTACACGTCATATATATATATATATATATATATATATATATATATATATATATATATATATGCGTATATATATAATATATATATATTCATTTTTTTTCTTTTTATCTATCTTCCCAATTACCCATTTTCACACTAAACCATTTTTTGAATTGCGTTCACACTAGGCTATTTTAAGCCATTCCCCTAAAACGAAAAATTGGGCGCTGGCGAGGATCGAACTCTGTACCTCTTATATGCAAGTCATGTGTTCCAACCAAATAAGCTACTAAGTCTTTTGCTTACAAAAGTTAGAACAATGCTAAACATTATTCTTTTCTCATTCCTCTTTTTCATGTTTTGCTGCAATATTTAATTTAAGGATATCTTTTTCATACGGAGTCCAATTTACGCAAACTCGGACTCTATCTCAAGCAGAATTTCGAGACGAACGCAATGGCGTAACCCGTTTCCCTTAATTTTTCTTTTAAAATTTAATTATACGTTAATTTGTGAAACTTAATGTTATAGAATTACGAGGTGTTACAATAATCTTCCAAGTAGTCGTTACATCAGGGCACCTAAATCTCCATAACCATTTGGCTAGCAGGGAAGAATTAAAATTATATAAGTTAATGATTCCCAAACCCCCATCATTCTTGGGCTTACAACACATCTCTCAGTTGACTAGACATTTATAGCCTCTACAAAAAGGGACTCCATTCCAAAGGTAATTATGCCTGATCCTATCAATCTTCTCAATAACCCACTGAGGAAAACAATGAACGACCATCCAATAAGAAGGAATAGCAGATAAGACCGAATTAACAAGAATTAATCTGCCTGCTCTAGACAAAAATCTATTATTCCAACTCGATAATCTATTATTGATCTTATCAGTAATAACTAACCAATCAACCTTCTTAAGCTTCGAAGGTCTAATCTTTGAAATAGGAAAATTAGATAATACTTTGTTTATTAAGAAAAATAATAAAGATATTCAATTAGTACAAATATATGTTGATGATATAATTTTCGGATCGACAAACGATAAGATGAATAAAGAATTTTTCAGATATTATGACTAAAGAATTTGAAATGAGTCACATGGGAGAACTATCATTCTTTCTAGGATTGCAAATTTGTCAGAATGGAATATTTATTAATCAAGAAAAATACGCAAGAGATCTAATTAATAAATATAATCTAACAACAACAAATGGATGACCAACACCTGTGGCGACTAATATAGCATTAAGTAAAGATGATACATCTAAAGATGTGGATCAAAAATTATACAGAGGAATGATATGATCGTTATTATATATAACTGCTAGTAGACCAGATATAATGCATAGTGTATGTCTTTGTGTAAGATATCAATCGCAACCTAAGGAAACACATTTAAAAACAGTAAAACGTATTCTAAGGTATGTAAAGCATACATCAGATTTTGGATTGTTTTACCCTAAGGATGATTCATACGATTTAGTTTCTTAAAGTACTAGTGGTATATGTCACTTCTTAGGACATTCAATAGTCTCGTGGTACAGTAAAAAGCAAAATACTGTATCTTTGTCAACAACTGAAGCAGAATATATCTCTGCTGCTTTGGCTTGTTCACAAGTAATACATGCAACAAACTTTAAATGATTTTGCATTAAAAATAAATAAATCTCCAATATACTGCGAAAATACAAGTGCTATAAATATTTCAAAAAATCCAACTCATCATTCAAGAACTAATCATATCGATATACGACATCATTTTTTAAGAGATAATGCAAGTAAAGAGAAAATTTCACTTGAATTTATAGAAACAGATAAATAAATAGTGGATATATTAACAAAACCATTAAACGAAGCAACATTCACTAAATTTAGAAGAGAATTAGGCATATGTTCACTAAGTGAGTTAGAATAATTAAATATACTATCATATATAAAAATAACATAAGAAATTAGAAAAATAAAATTTAAAACTAGAGTATGTCGACATACATTTATTCATATGCCGATATATAACTGCCAGAATTTTAAATTTAATTCCCACCAAAAGTTAGTTATATTAATTATTTAAACCTTCCACTTCGACTTTTCTTCTTCATTTTCATTTCGCTTCTCTGTAAAAACTCTAAATTAAAATATACAATGGCCTCCACTAATCTAAACACCCAAATCAACTCCGATTCGCACACTGGACCATCCGAGGGTCCTTTTCAACGATCTACGCTATCTCGGGTTATCAAAATCGAAGAAAAGATGGAGTGCGTTCTGCAAATGATTGCTGAAATACAAAACAGATTAGGATGAGTCAAGAGCAAAACAGGCAAGGGAAAATAGTAAGGAGTCTCCTTAAATTCATAATGGATAATCAGGTTGATCTGATTATCATCAACGATGATAATCAAGCCATGGAAGAGGAGGAAGAACCGGAGGAAGAACCGGAAGAGGAAGAAGAAACGATGGAGGAGAAAGAACATCAAGAGACTCAACCAGCGAATACAGAAGAAGACGATATGGTTGTATGTGTTGGAGAGGTCAATTCGACCAAAATGGGAATGTGATTGAAAGGGATGGGGAATTTTGTCTCCATTATCCAAATTGTCCAATTCACAAATCTCCCATTGTCAAAAATAATTAGTGTTTAAAGTTTTCTTTGATTTTTGTTTCTTTTCATTCTTACAATGAATCGTGCTTGCATAAATTCGTGTATTTGTACAAACTCAAGTTTAATACAATAATTGTTTATGTTTATAAGATAAGTGTTATAATTAGTTATAACTTTATAAACATAAATTAATTTGGATATAAGATTAAGGGGGAGTATAAATTATTAAACGAATATTTTACTTAGGGGAGTATTCTACTTTAAATTAGTTACAGATTAGGGGAAAATATCATAATAGGATTAGTTACTTAATTTTATTGAGTGCTTTTAAAATTTCTTTTTGGTAATGCCAAAGGGGGAGATATTATAAAATATAGACATAGTTTATAGGATTCATATAGACATGGAGAGTATTTGAAGGATCATCATCAATAGATATATACATGTATGATATTTTATAAACTAAGGTTGTCATCATCAAAAAAGGGGAGATTGTTGGAGAATGGAGTTTTAATGACAACAACTTATTTCATATTAATTGATTATAAAATATATACTAACACTTTTTGTCTAGAATATATATATATACACACACACACACACACACACACACACACACACAAACACACACATGCATGATTTATATAAAGGAAATATTACTGAAGACTGTACAATTTAAAGATATTAGAGATTCAGAATTCAGAGATATTTCAAGACTCATGAGTATTCAAGATTTCAAGAGTTCAAGACTAATATAGTTATAGAGTTTAGATTATGTAAGACTCTAAATAACACTCCAAGTTCAAATTCAAATTCTACTTTTCATTTTGTTCTTCAAATTCTGTTTTCAAATTTCAAATTTTGTTTTCAAATTCTATCTTCAATCCTCTCTATTTTATTTTCTAACTTTTCTATTTTTCTTTCTTACTTTACTTTGTTTTCAAACTCAAGTTTTAATAAGTTTTATATATTTATATAGTTTTAAACTTTATAATTTTATAAATATGTTTATATAGTTTATATTTATGTTTTCATATGATTTCCTACTTAATAATATTAATTTATAACACTATATTTTAATTCAAGAATTTCAATAATTATATTTATATCAAAACACTTGAAAAATGCTCAAAAATTTATTTTGTACTAAGTATATGTCGACATTTAGAAAACACCATGTCGACATATAACTGTCATTTTTTCAAATTTGAAAGAAAGTGTCTTTTCACTATTGTGACGGTTCTGGAGCGTTGCAACCATTCACACACTATAAAAAGGGTTTGATTTCGAATTTTTATTAACTCTTTCTCCACTTTCACTCTCTTTCATTACACCATTATTTCTTATCATTTTTATGATTCTTGCACCTATACTCTGCCAAATTCAATTCTGTTTTCACTAATCTTCTTCTCTCTACACTCTCTACTCATTACCCTCTGAATCAAGTGTTATTGAAGAGTTATAGGGCTATTGTAATTGTTTGGGAAGTATTTAGGAATCGGTGTTTCCTTATAGCTGTGAAATCAAGGAACGAAATCAGTGTTTTCTTTGTTGTCGTGAAATCAAGGAACGGGAGCGGTGTTAACCTTGTAGCCGTGAAATCAAGGGGTGTAATTGGATATTGATATAATAATAAAACTCTATGCAATCCAGCGTTGTGCGGGACATGACGTAGGAGCAATCCGAACCTGTATAAAATTCGGTGTGTTCTTTCTTTTTCTGCATTTTTTTTATTTATATTTATTTTGCATCTGTGTTTGATTCTGTGCCTGTGATTGTTTATGTGGTGTTTGATTCATATAGTTTATCATATAAGCTTTAGATTTTGTTTAAATGAATTAGATGGGTTTTATAAAATATGTTTGAAATAAAACAAGTTTTGATACAAAATAGTTTGCAAAATTGCTCAGAACAAAAGGAGATTTGGTATAGAATAATTAAACAAGATAGATAATTTTAACACATTAGTTCAAATAAAACGATGGTAAAATATATTATAATTGTAAAATGAACAATACAAATTTTCAATAAATATTCCAATCTGAATCAATTTCCGAACTTTCAAAATTTTAGTTGGCACTAACTCCGCCGTCAAAGCTAAACTCAATTTTAACTAAAGGTTCAATTGGAAACCTTTCAGTTTGAACCAAGCGTTCAAGTTAGATCACAAATCAAATTTCTCTTTCAATTTCTCATCTTCAATTTCCATTTGAAATTTGTATTCTTCATTCATTCCATATTATTAGCTTCAAATTTTCAAATATTTAATTCATCCCTCAAATCAATTCTTCACAAGTTAAATTTTCCATTTAATCTATCAAAAACATTAAAATTAAATGGAATTCTTAAGTTAATCAGTTCAAAATTTAAATCATTTAAACCCGCATTTGTCTTCAACGTCCAAACAACTAAACTAAATTTCAACAAATTAAAGCCACTCATTGAATTAGTCAAGTTGATTCATACCTTCAATTTAAATATTTTAATACATTAATCTAAGTTTACAATTTAATATCAAAACCGTTTGATTCGAATCGATAGTTAAACCAACTTAACTAATTCAATAAAAGACAAAAAGTATTATTTTCCTTTTTGTCTAATATTTCAACATAATTTGTCCTTTTTAAAATGAATCGACCAAAAGAAACTGAAAAACAACCAAAATTGCTGCCTCTGACTTCCCCGTAGATGTAGCGACTCTTTCTCCAAATGTTGTTTGCACGAAACCGGAGGTTGAAGCAAATTCTAAACTGAACCAAAATGACGGGAGTTCTATCACCACCTCATACTTCTCAATCTAAACACATTGTTAACTCAGAAGCTCATCCAACTGATCCTTCAAACGTCAACAACATTCAAGCACAACCTCTAAACCAAAACCAATCCAGTAACCCATACAACCCCTTAGAGCCTCCCTTTCATCTAATCTTACCTCACCACTTCCTGCTGCCGTTATATCTGCACCTTTCCCAATCTCTATTGAACAAGTCACCGAGCAGTTGAATGGAAGGATGAACAACTAGAAATCAATATAATCCTCAAACCAATAAACCTGACAAAAGCCCATGTTAACAAAAGAAATAAGTAACCAAACAAAAGATACCATTGCACTCATTTGCAATTGAATTGAAGGGTCGCATTGATACATAACACAGCCGCTACAACAGGATTACACATACTCTACATATATATAAATAATAAATAGTAAAAAATAAAATAAACTTAATAGTCCATTTAGTGCCACCCACATTTTCTTCCCCCAAAATGCTTTAGAAAATAAAGAGATAGCATAATATACACCAAATGCTTAATTCTACAGTTGAGAATCAATAGTCATCAGTTCATTCATCGCTCGTTCCCTCCAGTATTTCTTCTTAAAGACCCCCCATGCGAACACTAGTTAAGGTGTCTATATATTTAAAAAAAATGCAAGGATCGGACACAGATAGGTTAAGGGTCGTCATTGTCTTCATCCTTCGTTGATGGGTCAGGAGCAAGCTGATTCAAGTCTAAAAATCGCCTTTTCCGTGTGCCGTCAGTCCTACTAGAGCTTTCATCATTAGATACATCTACCGTTTTGATGTCCTCCTCCTTTCTTACATTCTCAACATCAGAAGATTTGTCGTCCATTTTAACACCCTCCATTTCTTGCTCGTTGTCTTCCGATTCTTCACTTGGAGACGACATTTTATTATCATCATTGCTTGTGCTGTCAGATTTATATGACTGTTCAGACTCTTCTTCAGTCTCCGTTAGCTCTATCTGTTTATAGTTGATTCGAGGTCGAGTGGATCTCTTGCTTCTTCTCAAACCTGGTTTTACTGCATCAACTGATCTTTTTTTAGATCCTCTTCTGCTTCGAGTCCGAGTTCTTATGGATCTGCGATTGCTCTCAAAGCTATCATCATCACTATTGCTTATAGCATCTTCTTCTTCCTCCTCTTCTTCTTCGTCATCTGTGTTTTCATCTTCCCATTTATATTCCTCATCTCCATCCGCGTCTCCCTCTTCAGAGCTACTTGATGCCTTCTTCGGCTTTCGACTTTTTACGTACTTATCATCATATACTGCTTCTCCGACTATATCATCCTCGCTATTCTCTGAAACAGCTTCAATGTAATCTTTCTCTGAATATCTTTGTGGTCTCTTCCTTCTTCGATCACTACAATTGATGATGAACGGAAAAAAGGGAGGAAACAAAAAACAAGAGTAATTAGTTATCAATGCATTTGACAGGAAAAATGGGAAAGGGAGCTACCTCCGATCAAGGTTAGACTGAACATTGTCGTCTCCACCGCTGATCTCTTCATCAGTTCTTCCATTTTCATACTCATTATCTTCATTGTCATATTCATTGCCTTCATTTACATACCCATTGCCTTCATTTTCATATTCGTTGCCTTCATTTTCATATTCATTGCCTTCATTTTCATTATATTCAGTAGAAACTGGAGACTTGGTTTCATAGGATACATGTTTTGAATTATTAGACATGCCATTCAATCTACCATTAGCGGATGGCTCCGGTTCAGTATCACTGTTTTGTTTGTCAGCATTTGCAAGTGAGCTTTGTCTTGCACTATATAGTCAAAAAATGCATGCAATGAATGACATATTATACCAACTACAACATGAAAAAATAATGTAGATACTGTGCATCAAAACCAAAGACATACTTGGTGGCTTTTAAGGCCTCGCTGATAGATCGGTCATAGTCATCTGCATATTTGATTGACAAGCCACAATTAGTTGGATAACATTACCAGAATCATCAATTAGGAGTACCCGAATAAATAAAATAACCATCAGGGATGGGTAGAAACACCTGAAAGTTTGGTGTTAGCTTATCTGGTCAAAGACAAAATTGAGTTTAAAATCTTACGGTTGACATCAAGTTCTTCAAATTAACAAAAGAGGATTACGAATACCGTTTTTCATTCTTTTAAGAGTTGAGATTTAATTTTCTCAAATTAAATTTCCGGCGACTGCTTTGATAAACATAAGATGCAAAGATGGCCAATTGGGTCATCTACGACGACAATCATACAAACTCTTGGGAGTTTCTCTCCTGCTGCTATATAACAGCTCCAAGCGCCGAGTAATTTTAACACAATACATTTGACTTGGTACACCACCATAACACTGCCCAATGTTTTTTAGTTTGTACATTAAAAAAACATGGTTACAAGAATAATGTATTTAATGTTTTCTAACAATGATTATTTATGTGTGATGTCTCTGACACATACAGAATGTTGGCACTGAACGAGTATTCTACATGCCACAAGAACCAACACCCATACACAGGTTAGAAGTCCATATGCAACAAACATAATTCTCACCAAAAGTGTATGTAACAGGTTTTCTGTCGCGAAGAGATCTTCCTGAAGTGAGACCATCAGAAGGAATGACATTATCCAGAAGAAGCGCTTGTCTATGTTGCTTCTTCAATGCTTTTTCTTTTTTCTGAATGATTAACCAATTGAATATCAGTGCTTGATATTTCAGATATTCGAGGTTTCATGCCATCTCATAGACAGCCAGTTTAAACTGTAATGAATGTTGAAGGATAAAATATACCTTTTGCAACATCTCAATATCTGGAAGAATGTCAATCTTTAAATGTTTTCCAACTGTAGCCTCTGTTTTATTTTTACTTGAAAACAGTTTATCCTGAGAAGGATAAATTCCGAAAATTGTTCATGTCACAAATTATATACACAAACTATTAGGACAAACACTGCAATGTTACACGGAAACTTTTGCTAGGTGTCCAAACAACATTGGACCACAAAAAATAAACCACTCTTCAGGTGACAGGTAAAAGGATGACAATAAGAACAGAGTTATCTGATCCTGCTTTTCCCATTGTCAATCTCGTAAATAATACAAAGAGTAAACAGTTTAGTGATGGAGCCCACGAGGCATGGCCACAATAGTGACATTAAAAAAATCAGTACAAAAGTTGGATAGGGTGAATAAAACTGTAAGAATGTTCAATTATGCATCATTAGTTTAACACAAATGCCGTACCGGAAAGGGACATCAACTTCCATTATTTGAAAGTAATAAATTTTAGTCCAGCCTTTAACAAAACAACGAGATAAAATTTAGCTCCATTATTGCGCAAGTGTGGAGCTAAAAGCCTTTTGATTCTATAAAAAAGGGGCAGCTATTGGGACACAAAATGGAGACACAATGGATGTTGGTTGTCGCATTCCATTAGCTGTTGAATTCGGGAGGAGATCTAGTGGCTGACATCTCATGTCACCAATTGTGTCATCTATGTATGTTTCCCATAAAGAAACATTTTCAAAGATACACAGACAACCCCCCCCCCCCCCCCCCCCAAAACCAAATCCAAAAAAAAAAAAAAATCAAATATTCACTAGAAGATAAATGAAAAGGAAAAAATAGCATGAAGAAACTTACAGAGACATCTTGAAATTCATCTAAATTAGTTGCAACTGTCTCCCATTGAAATGTCATATGAGAAGAAGCACGCCTCCTTGCCTTCGTTTTTACTTCCTCAACCTGCCTAATTTCCCGGTACAGTCTATGACCGATGATATTATCATCTTCATACCTGTAGGTGAGAAATAATAAAGTATAAGAAGGAATTGTATACATAGTTAACTTTTGATAATAATGACAGGTCCTAGTAATAACTGCTAAATGGACTGATATTTCTTGGAAGTTTGGTTTACCAATATGAAATTCCATGGGAATCGCCTCCAATCCGTTCTCTCTGAAATGTTGAAAGTCGGATACCTTGTTTTAAAGATTTATCTATATAACTTCTAATGTCTTCTTGCTGCGAAGGAAGAAAAATAACGCTCAAACCGTATCTCTTGACATACTACAATTAGATATCTTTATGTGCAACATAACAAACAAAATATGTAATCTATAACTTTAGAAGGGAGCTTTCTAATTGTCATTTCCAAGATAAAGTTAGGATATATTGGTTATTTATAAACTTGATGGTTACAACTCACATGTTTCAAAGCAGTTTTGGGCATGCTTTAAAATAGATGAGAATACGTTCCCTTGCGACCGGTGTTATTTTATGACAAATCACACAAAGACGCAATACCTTTCAGAGTCTGGGCTAAAACAAAGGATGGTGATTTTCTGAAATGCAGTGCATTTATTAGAAAAAAATGTTTGCCATTATGCACAAAATAATGAAGCTAAGCAACAATAAATTTATGTTGCACTACTTTGTTACGTTTATTTGTAGCATTTCTGGTTTATAATTCTTTACAGTCAATTGATAACTAAAAGATCAAATGTCATCTCACTGTATGAATAGCTATATTAAACTTGTTCAAAACCACAACATGTTTATACCTATAGCTTAAATACCTATCTATCTATATATGTACTGAAATGGTTCTTTCTACAAATCAAACAGCCTGGTCCATTGACAGCCCCCTCTATGAAATGATAGCAAATCTCTTAAAACATCGTAGCATATTTCACGATAAAACAGTGAAGTAAATAGCCTGGTTTTGAGAATATTGCTAAAAACAATTAAGATTTTTCATATCCATTACTCCTATGATAGTCTTCAAGTTTGAATAAATCACTACCATTTTTTTCCCGTCATAACATGCAATAAAGAGTGAAAATCAATTTTAAAACACAACAACAAGAAATACTAATTTTTGAGTCTTTTCAGATCATGAAAAAAAAAGGGAAAAAACAGTCAAAGATTTTTAAGAAAAAAAAAAATCTCCGTATTGTGTGTAACGTAAGCCAAGCACACCGTATAAAATGCATTTTGATATTTGTCATACCATAGGGGAAAAAAGGGTAATGTCACGCAGTGTTCACATGTGATACAGTGCATATTTAACAATAATAATTGTGATGGAAATGTTTTCAGTACCATGACAACAATGTAAACAATTGCTTAGCTTTTTGTACATCTACAACAATACGATTATTAAAAAAAAAAAAAATCTTTATTTTATGTATAAAAAAATTCTGAAACTTCTTCAATTATTTGCAAGTAATGCTAGAATAATAAGTTATTAAAAATATACTAGAATTGAATCTTAAATATTAATCAATTTACATGGAAAGAATAACCATCAACGTTGTAAATGTTAATATATATTAAAGCTCTAATGAAATCTCATAAGAATACAAGTAAATATATTTTTATTCAGAACGTTCCCAACGAGAAATTTAACAAATGGCCATGCCCAGACCTATTTCTATAACCAATACCATTCTCGCTTTGGCTTCTAAGTTGGTGACTATGTGTTTCAGTGTTTGAAGAAAAAAGAGTGAAAACAACTCTGAAACAGCCAAACAAAAAGGCCTTCTGTCTTTCGTACATATATGCGCACGAGAATGGAAAAATAATAGTGAAAATAAAGAAAGTTCTGAAGAAAACAAATTATGAGGACAATGGTCTCCGATGAGAAGCAAAACAAAATCTGAACATAAAATTCATGGTTATGTAGATACCAAAGCACAGATACTCCCAAAGACTGGTCACGCCCATATCCAACACACATTTTTCATAACAAGCTATACAAAAGGCAGGAAGAACTAACCTATGTTTTATATTTGGCAAGCGTTCAATGGCACCCTGAAAATGCAGCACCCCTTTGGCCTCCCCTGAATTCCACCTTTCATTTATATTAGTTTAAGTTAGTGGAAGATGAGAGAATGAGTCAAAGGAGAGAGAGGGAGAATTTGTGGTGGAAAAGAGGGAGGCCAAAGGGGTGCTCCACTGTTTGAGGTGCCATTGAACCTGCCTCTTTAAATTTTTATGATGAAGGTTAGCTTTGTTCGTTGATGCTTTAGGCCAAAGATGTATTACAGGTTTTTATTATTACTTAAATACATTTATGTAATGGTGTTGCAGTAATTTAACTTTTGAAAAAAAAAAGTTTCAGATATGAGTCCATATCTGTGTCATGCGCTTACATGGGATGGTCTCTGTAGTTGTTACTCTTAAAGGTTATAAGAACTTTCTAACATAAAACAAAATAACTTGTTTTTATCTACGATGTGCTTTATGATGTCTGCTTAAAGACATTCATAGACCTTTGCGGACTGGCCACTCAGAGCAATCAGTTTTTATGCACAAAAAAGGAATACGATTATGCTGATGTTTAAAAGAAGAGTATTTGTCTTAGTGGTACTAGACTATAAAAGATCGGTAAAAACCATACGAGTTAATAATTCATACAATAGAGTAATTTTGAAAAGAACAATCTGAAGTGTGGTTTTTACCTCAACGCGAATATCACATAACGCTTTTAGGAACACCACACGAACAGCAGGCTCAAGAGTCTTGTACATTTCAACTTCCTCTCTAAATGGCATTATTTTAGACTTTAAACTAAAAGGAGTATTATATTCTTAGTAGTATGATATAAGAGAACTTACCCATGTGATGCAACAATTGGTATATCCCCATCTGCAACCTGGAACAAAAAAAAATCCATGTTAGCCCATGAAATACAGAAGAGTGGAAATAATTGTGCAAGTTAAAAAAAGAAAGGGAAAAAAACATACCCAGTGCCACCAGTCTCTCAACTTCCTGCATAAAACTGTAACCCATGTGCCTGGGCCTACAGCCATACGAATAGCAGGAGGGATTGCCTGTAAAATGGGGAAAATTCCCAGTATGGAGAATAATCTAATGAATCAATTATCATATTAATCCTCATTATGGAAGGAGAAGGAGATCTACAAGAAGTATTATTAGGAGTCCAGCCGATAAAAAATAGGGCTAAGAGTTCTTAGTCGATGATTGTACATCAAATAATAGTTCTTTCAAAACTGATGAGCTTATCATCAAACTGTTAGCAAGTGCATATCACAAAGCAGTTAAGGCGCTAACGTGCAAGCCTTGAGCCTTGGGCCTTTTGCGTGTCTTCTATACAAGTTTGATCTATTATTTTGCTAACTACAAATTAAATTTTAAAACATTTTTTTATAATTTTTCAACTATATAAATATTCTGTTAACTAAATTTTAAACCATATTTTATATTTCAGTTAACTATTTAAAAAAAATATTTAACTATTTTGTAAACAAAATTTTGAATTTCGTAGAAGACGCCTCAAAGTGCAAAAAGGCGCACCCAAATTGTAAAAAGGCACACATTGTGCCAGTTGAACCTTTTTTGAGCCTAGACACGTGCCTAGATAAAACTGGCATATCATAGAACAACAATGAGAATGTGTATTGAGCAGAATAAAATCAATAAAACTAATATTAAATATTTGATACTTAAGTGGTATTCTTCCCAGTATATGGTGGGAGGAAACATATTACTGTAGATACAAGTAATATAATTTACAACTGGAGTGTAACTTCATATGTGTTTATTTTGACTTTTGAAAAGAGTATTTCTATTGTTTCAACTTACAGATAACAAGATAAGACCCAATCTGTTGAGATATTTCACAAATGTTGACAGTAGTAATAAAAAAGGGAACTGGATTTCTGCAAGGGTGGTAAGCAGAAGTTCTCAGTGCAATATCAAATGACTATTCAACTAAATATAACAAGTAAGTTATTTTGAGGGGAAAAGGTAAATTGAGGTTTAGCGAGTTGCTCTAGCTACTGTATTTTGTTGGTGCTTGTTGAACATAACCATTTGGATAATGGGCATACACTTGGTATGGAATAAATTGTATTTTGATAGCTCTCGTTGAATTATAAGATAAAAATACAAATTGAAGGCATTATACATATGTTAAAAAATGATGCCCATCTATACAGGAATTTTTTTTCTTAATTTCCCCCTAACATAAGATCTTTATATATATATATATATATATATATATATATATATATATATATATATATATATATATATATATATATAACACTAATAGCCCTCTTTATCCAAAATGATAGTACCTTCAAAAAGGACACGGTTTGTAGAGTTGTATGTTGTATGATTAATGAGTGAAAACACATGGCTTTACAACAGTTGTCACACACACACACACACACACACACATATATATATATATATATATATATATATATATATATATATTGAAAATGATATATATATTTGAAAATGAGATATATATATATATATATATGAGGCAGGTTCAATGGCATCTCAAACAGTGGAGCACCATTTTGGTCTCTCTCTTTTCCACCATACAATCACTTTGTCTCTCCCACCACTAACTCTCTCTCCCCCTCCACTACATTCTTTAGTATAAAGGAAAGGTGAAAATCGGGGGCAAATGGGGTGCTCCATTTTTTGGATGCAACCGAACGCTTGCATACATATATGTATGTATATATATATATACACACACACACACAAGATTTTAAATCTCACTCATCTCGCCCAAGATGAAAACCCGAGATTTGAGATTTGGCAGCATTTTTAGTTATAAGCGTTTTGAATATCGACCATATTGACCGAGATATAAACTCGAGATTTTCTCCAAAATCCGAGATTTGAAACCTTGTGTGTGCGCGCGCGCACGTGTGTGTGTGTGTGTGTGTGTGTGTGTGTGTGTAGACACACACACAATGATTTCAACAAGCATTATTGGGAAATTTAATCATCATTAGTAGACTTATGAACTTTGTTTGAATTTTTAACATTTCCTTAAGTAGTTGATACTGTCAGCAATTTGATAGACATTAGCATCGAAAACCAACCTTTAGTAGAGGAATATGCACATCATCCAATGTGCTATTTGGTGTAATTAATGCAGTCTCCAGCTCCTCAGCTGAAAACTCTGCTGTAATGTTCAACAGAGGCCAAAACACCTATATATACAAACAAAATAAATGTTATGATTCTCAATCGTGCGTAATGTGTCGCACTTGTACAATGCAAATATTGTACCCAATTTAAAGGTTCCAGCTTCTCATGGCAATGGCAAGGACATAAAAACACTGCTTCCCCCACGCAATGAGATAAGTATATAATAAAGCAGTCCATCATATGAGATATTTCCTAACAAGTAGTGACTGTAACCATTTGCAGCGTACTGATGTTCATATATCTACACATTCGACTGACCCGTGATGAAGAAATTTTGATGCTCCAGGTCATGTAATTGCGTTCGCATAATCGACAATGAGTTATGGATGAATATATAAAATTGAAAAACTCTAAATGATATTTTCTCTGGTTAAATTTAGAGCAAACAACTTCACAGTGATATATCAACAATATTTTTGGAGAAATGATACATCAACATGTCACATTTCAGACTATTTATGCAATTTTTTCATATTATGCTATTTTTACAGCTCAAAAATGAAATTCATTCATCCTACAAGCAAGATGCAACATTATTTATTCTCTCATTTTTATTCTTTAATGTTATATTAATAAATGCGAAATCAAACTAGATAATGTAAGACAAGGATTTTTAAGTAAATGATCTGAGACCTAATTAAGGATAGTGTTTTTTATTTACTCTTCTATTTTTCTCCTGTTCTGGAGCAATTCAGAATTTTCTAATATATTTTTATTTTATTTTTACTGATGCAATTACTTCAAGTTAATTTCATTATCCATAGTTTACACAGTGAGACATGGAAATGTACGAGAATTTCACAGGTACTAAACAAACAAGGTAGCTTTTACACTAGAAATTTAACATAAAACGCTTTCTTTAGCTTGCATGTTATCAAACAAGCTAAAAGTTGTTTAAAGTGTTAAAAACAATAAATCAACTTAGCCATATTTTCTACTATTTTAGAACTTGTCACATACTGGTATCAAACAAATATTATTCAGTATCCAATATTATTTTAGTACTTTAGATCGCATACCAATCAAGATTTCATGTTTCGACCAAAACATCAAGATTCTCATCGTTCTATTTCAGTTTCAATACAAACAAGCTTGCATGTTATCAAACAAGCTAAAAGCTGTTTAAAGTGTTAAAAACAATAAATCAACTTAGTCATATTTTCTACTATTTTAGAACTTGTCACATACTGGTATCAAACCAATATTATTCAGTATCCAATATTATTTTAGTACTTTAGATAGCATACCAATCAAGATTTCATGTTTCGACCAGAACATCAAGATTCTCATCGTTCTATTTCAGTTTCAATACAAACATAAACCAAACCAAACTGAAACCCCGGTTCAATAAAAAAAAAAATTATAGAAGATAAAAAAATAATTAATTTGAGTTTCAAATATGTGAATATTCAAAAAAAAAATGGAATTTTAACTTTGAAAATATGCAAAATCACAAAATTTATTAATAATGTAACAAAATATTTTTTAGATATGGAGCAATAAATAAATACTTATTAGTGTTATCACTATTTATAATTAATCAATATTGTTCAATATATGTAATTGAAGTTAAATTACACATCTAGTTATGATTAATTAAACAAATATATGTGTAATTATATGAAAAACAAACAATGAAACCTAAAATGGAAACTTTTAACAGAAATTCGTAAAATTTACGAGTTATATCAAAATCTATAAAGTTATAAAAGATCAAAGCCGAGTTTTTGAACCTTAACATCAATCCTTGCAATATATTTTATTGGTGAAAATATTAATTGCTTTAACTAAAAACTATTATCACGTAATTAAACACTTTGATGATTGTGCGAACACAATTTAATTCCGTTGAGAATTTATTCTATAATTTTTTGGCCATATAAAAAAAAATTGCCCGGTGACATTGTGAAAATTGAAGTTGGATTCAATTGAAGCATCAAAAATCTCTCGCACTCGCAAAAAATGATGCTATAAAAGCAATTTTAGTTTAAAATCATTCATACCATTCCACATAACACTTTCACAATACATTATTAGATTAGATAGATCTTAATCATCTCTATCATAAGGCAAAAGAAGTTGTTTATTTACAGCATTGATCAATATTCAAATATGCGAGAAGGATAATGGAAGTTGAGTGCTGCTTGTGTTTTGCCAAATATACCATCTAGATTATATTAGGCTCGATTCAAGCTAGATTTATTGCAGTGCTTTGTGGTACAATATACATACAGGTGTGTGTATAATATGTGTCAGTAGACCTATCAAAATATGACCCTACCCATTTACCCAACCCATTTTACCCTAATTACAACCTTGTTGGGCCAACCCATTTGTAATTTTGTATTAAATGGATCATAAAGGATTGACCCATTTTTAAAAGGGTTATAAATGGGTAACTCACTTACCCGTTTAACTTTGCCTACATACGAAGTTGCTGTTTTTTTGTTTGATCTACGATAACTTCTTTATACTGCGTTGAAACCAAACGAGACTTCGACCAATAAACTCCCACCTAAATTACGGATAGTATGAAACACTCGAATGTTTAATCTAGTGAACAGATACTGCAGTTCTCCAAGGCAACTATTGGTTGTACTTAGAAAATAACATGTTATATTAGCATTTTTGAACTCTATCTACATATAAAATCGCTATTTATTTTTTGTAAAAACTGCAGTAATTTCTTCGTACTGTCTCGGAACCGGATGAGACTTCGACCGATAGATTCCCACCTAAATTAAGGACAGTGTAAAACACTCGGACGTTTCATCTTATGAACGGGTACTGTAACGACCTGCCTTTTCAAATATATATCAAAATTTCAATATTATACTAAGGTAGTTATATATTATAATAACTTTCAAAATACTTATTTCAATCAACTTTTAAATATGAACTCTTTGATAGCTTCATTGTTAAGTTCTCCTTCGATTTGAATCTTGATCCCATTTGAAATCCATCTTCGGGTTGTTGCGGTTTTTCTAGATTATGAGAGTAATGTAAATATTGCAAATAAATTTAAGATGTGGAATAAAATAATTTAGTTATAACTAGGGAGATCGTTTGACCACACCTTGACAATTTTGTTTCGGACTACTTTGAAATTGATTTCTAAAATTTTGGGAAAAGTACTATTAGTATATACAAGTATTTTCAAATAAAGAGTTTGAGGTAATTTTATGGAATGTTTTCGAAAAGGAAAAATATGAATGAAGACCACTTTGGTAGCTTTGCTACATGATTATCCAACAAAGTTTGATTTGTGAAACATGATTTGATATATACATATATGAATATTTTGAATGATTTGAAGAAAATTCGAAAATTTATTCTCGAGTTTGGTCGAATGATAATCCTATATATTAGGATAGTGTAATTGTACACCTTTAGATATTTTGATAAGAAATGATTGAACTCATGATTTCCAATTATTGAATTGAAAAATATAATTTTCAACTATTTGAATGATCCAACCATTTGTGGGCAAGATTTGGATTGATATTGAATATTCAAATTTATTATACAAATCTGGACCTGTTAGTTAACATGCCATGTATTACTCTCTGTTGTACCGTCTTATTTGATGCATGCATATTCAATCCACATTGGTAAGTATTATCGGCAGTTCATGAGATCATATACTTCAGTTATTTAAATAATTTGTTAGGATTAAACTAATTATATTTAGTATTTATCGAAGTGTACTGACTTGAAATAAGTTTAATTCTGACTCGAGTATTTTGTGTTTTTGCATGGAACGCTCGGATCAGATCCTAAGTGTTCCAGGCTTAGAGATTTCAGCTCGCAGCGAAGTGAAGACGCAAGACGCATACACGCGTGCTCGTTTATTCATTTAAAAATTCTTGTATATAATTTATTCTTCCGCTGTATAGAAAACTTTGTAAACTTTGGTATATTTATATGAAAACTTATTCCGCTGCATATTTGTACTATGATTCTGTGATTTATTCTGTTAAACCCTATAAGCTAATATAACGAGTTGTCGTTTTGAGCGTTTTGAGTTGGTTTAATTACCGACTTGAATCGGTCAAAAGACCAGTTTGTTATAGATACTGTAGTTTTCCAAGGTGAGTAACAATTGTACATAGAAAATAACAGGCTATATTTCTATAGTAGAACTTTGTCTACATACAAAATCGCTATTTTTTTTAAAAACTGTAGTAATTTCTTCATACTGCCTCGAAACCGGATGAGACTTCAACCGATAGATTCCACCTAAATCACGAACACTGTGAAACACTCAGACGGTTTTCACTGTGACCGTACACTGTAGTTCTTCAAAGTGACTACCAGTTGTACTTAGAAAATAACATGCTACATTCTCATATTTGAACTCTGCCTCATGGTTGTTACGGCGGCAAGTTGAGTCTAGTCGATAGAGGTCCAACTAGTCAATAAATAAATATATACATATATATAAATACATAATTGCAGTATATAAATAAATAAATATATACATCTTTGCAGTGTATTAATAGATAATTGCAGTTTATAATAAACAACTAGGGTTCGACTTCTAGTTAATACTGATAAAACAAGTTCGACTTCAACTTCATGACCTAGGGTTCAAGTTTGTGATTTCAACTTCGTGATTTGGGGTCGCTTTCGACTTCCGACTTCGTGGGTTAGGGTTCAAGTTCGTGATTTTGACTTCAACTTCGTGATTTAGGGTTCAAGTTCGACTTTGACTTTGTGATTTAGGGTTCGAGCTCGACTAATGGCAAGTTGACTCTTCCAGTCGATGCTTCAATGTCGACTAGTCTACGATTAGTCGAGCGTCGTAATAACAGTGTTCTGCCTACATACGGTGTCGCTATTTTTTGTAAAACTGCAGTAATTTCTTCATTCTGCCTCAAAACCGGATGAGACTTCAACCGATAGATTTCCATCTAAATTACGGACGGTGTGAAACACTCGGACGTTTTGCCATGTGACCGAACACTGTAATTCTCCAAGGTGATTAACGTTTATACTGAAAATAGCAGACTAATTCTCATAATCGTATATAGAAAATACCAGACTACATTTAGATGGGTTAAATGGGTAACCCACTTAGTAGGTGGGTTGGGTTAGATAAAGTTGTGTTAAATAGGTCAAACTAAATGGGTGGTAAATGGATTGTGTCAAATTTTGGTTGACTCCCATACAACCCTACATGACCCATTTGACACCTCTATGTGTGTGTAGTTTCAAGAATGACCAAATAAAAACTAAATATGGACAAAAAGGAAGAAATAAATTATTACACTCTACTAACTCACATGCTTAAAAACATAGGTTTGAATTTATAGGGGAAAGAGTAATAACAGTAGTTCCGTTTTTGACATTAACTATAATTCTATTTGTTATCCAAACTGGTAATTAAAACTTTACTAAATACCAGTAAGCTCATTTATTACATAAATTATATTTTTAATCATTATCCAAAGTGGTAATATTTGAAACTTCTGTAAATAGACATTTCGTTCATCCAAACTACAAATATTTCACATAAAAACACACATTTTAGACATTTATTATATGGGAATTACAAACAAAACTAGAATAATTACTTTCCTATTTCACATTTGCATGCCCATGCGGGAGTATATTTTCAGATCTAAAACGTTATCATAATTTGAGCTAATGAACTCTCTAACCTTCCAACTATGTTAAAGATCATGCCTAACTTTCCAAATTTCAAGTTACACATTTTTAGGATTAATTAACCAGTTGTGGGTTTAAGCGCGCAGTAATTAAATCTATTTTGACACCGATGTCTTATGAGAATTTAAAAAAAAACGAAGCTAATTCTCTTCTCCAAGGAAATTTTTGAATTTCACATTTGTATCGGTAAGTTATCTTTCATTTATGTCATCTCCCATGAAACAAGATCATTGAATTATTATTAACTAAAACAAATTCAATTTTTTTTGAAGGTGTGATACCGATGAATCGAACATTAGTGATAATAAACGTTTCAGTTGGGATTTAAAAAAATGCAAAATATATTGTAATGATGTAAGCTAAAAGCTCGTATAACGATTAAGATAATTTTGAATTCTTTATAAACCAGTGTTTGATAGTTAATAACACACTTTAGCAAAGCTATGTGAATTTGAAGGATGTGATCGCAAGAGAAAGAGCTTATGTTTAATTTGAACACCACAAAAACATAATGTAGGAACTAACGAATTTTACATACAAATCTATGAATCGATATTTGTGACAAGAGATATATTTGTAAAATGAAATTTTTGTTCATGAGGCTACCAAAATCGACAATGAGTTCAATCGATGAAAAACATGACTAGAATCACTAGACGCTTCCGCCTCATATAACAAGACTTTATTACACATTATTCAAAAATATCAATTTTAAAGTTTAAACAATTTGAATTTAACCGATGGATTCTTGTTAAATACAAAGCCAGTGAATATTGATAAAAACAAGTGGAAGAACATTGTGATATTTTATAAAGTTATGTGAAACATGGCTAGTAACGAGATACACACATATGCATTATATATAGAACATACGTATTTCCAAATCTACAAGCTCTTTAACAATGTTGCCTAAAACTTCTAAATCGAATAATATTCTTGACTTCATTAGATCTTATGTAGATGATAGTTGTCAAGGCGAAAAAGTCCCAAGCCCTCGCCTACGGCTTTTTTGCGCCTAAGGCTTTTATGGGCGCCTTGAATGGCAAAAAAATTATAGTTTTCAACTAAAAAACTACTTAAAAAACGCAATAAAACACAATTTTTGTTTCAAAAAGACATATAAAAGCAATATTAGAACAAAACATTATACAATTAACATAAAACAAAATATGAATGCACCATGTCATTCAAACTCAAGTCTACAAGCAATACAATACTTAAAATATAGAAATTACAAATAACATTACGTAAAGTCTTAAATAGAGTTTTAACCTTCCATGAACTATGTTTTTTTGAACAATTTGACAACAAAAATTTGGTACTTTTTTGCTTTTCGATCGACAAAAGAATAACTTTTTTTATATAAAATACGCTCTACTTTAACAGCCAAATGATCACATTTTTCTAATGATGTTGGATTTCGGGCTCCTATTGGGCCAAATGCTAAAAAAATTACTCAAATGTTACAAAATGCGTGTTTTTTGGCGCTTCATAAGGCGAGCTCCTTGCCGCCTTTAGGGCTTTTCTGGCGCCTCATGCATCGTAAGTGCCTTGAAAGGTAAAAAAAGCTCCAGGCTGGAGCTTAGGGCTTTTTGGAGCCTAGGCGAGGGATTTGATAGCACAGGTAGATGATGATTGTTTTCAACGTGTACGAATAACTTAATGGATTTACTAACACTATTATTCATAGCTTTGACGCAATGGTTAGGCCACCGCACGGTGATCTAAACATCCAGTTCCGAACCCAGAAACAGCCTCTTTGCAATGCAATGGAAATGCTGCGTATATTATCGATTTGCCCAGAGCCCATTTTCGTGCAGGAGCCCCGTGCACTAGGTTCCACCTTGTATTATTCACAGCTTCGTTAGTGAAAAGAAACAAAGTTTAAAAACTTGGGCTGATCATGTCAAAATTATAAAAAACATTTTGAACGAACTACCGACATCATCATTTGAAGGTATATCTAAAAAAAACTTTGTTATCGTTGCTAAATCATATATCTAAGCCCCAAAATGCAAAAATCTTTTTTCCTTTGGACTAACAGCCGGAGTACAACGTTGATTTCCAAAAGAAGGTTATGAATTGACTTTCTATTTCTTTTTGATCGAATTTTTCATATCCAAGGTTTAATAAGCAGATTTTACTTGGAATTATGGTAAACTTCAATAAAAAAGCACAATGATCAATATATCCTACAACAAATGGCAACCTAGATAGTGTGCCTTGCCCAACCCAATTCTTAGGCTTACAATTGGAAGGTTAAAGTGCCAGTATGTTCATGCTGTTGTTGTGTGGGTTTTTGTGTGGTGCATGATTTTGTATGTAGTAAAGCATGAGTTTCCTATGCGTGTATATAATGGTGTTGTTTTGTATGAGCAGGTTAGGGAACAATGCTTTTTTTTGGTCAAACGGTTTTGGAACCGAAACCGCACTTTTAAAACCGAAACCGCACCAACGGTTTTTGGTCCGGTTCCGGTTCCTACTTTTAGAAATCGCACCCTAGCGGTTCCGGGTGCGGTTTTAAGCCAAAACCGCACCAAACCGCACCATGCTCATCCCTAAGTATACATACATTCACATTTATATGCACTTAAAAAACATCAACTCCCAATTCCAAACCTTTTCTCTCCTATCATTCTTCACGATTCTACATTTGCATCTAAAAGGATCAATACATAAAAGAATCCAAATTTCTGGAAGGGTGGCACAAAGAGCCCAAAAAATACTGCTCGCCATAAACCAAACCCTCTGTACTCCACGAACTATATGCTTAACTAGAATATAACAAGAAAGATCAACTCACATGGAGAAAATTGAGCAAGGAAGCCATCTGCCACATTGAACGAAGCTCAAACCGTTGCAACTTCGAAGGAGATGACGGAGGCGACGGAAGTAGTGGCGTAACAATTTTAGCGTTCTGAAGCTTCTCTTCCCGTTCTTGTCGGGTTTGCCGGGGGCGATCTGGCGTCGGAGAAGGCGGATTGAGTCGGGAGGTGGAGCGAGAGGTGCATGCGCGCGGAAGGCGCCTGGATCGGGTTAGAGTAGTGGTGCTGGTGGAGGCTTCAGCAACGGCGGTAGAAGACTCAGGCGGCGGAGGAGGAGATTCTGTTTGAGACATTGAATTGACAGAAGAGGAGAAGAATGTGAGAAAGTGGGGGAGATTGGGAAGAACAATGACGTCAACAAAGGGTTTGGCCGTGCTTTTTAGAGTTTGCTTGATGAGTTTGGAAATCAAATGGAGATTTAAATTTATTAATTTCGTTCTACATAAAAATTGTAAATAAATTATTTAAAATAGGCTTATTAGTTGCATTTTATTATATATATATATATATATATATATAATAAATCATAAACGAAAACGATCTAGGTTTGCTCTCTATTTTCATTTTATACAAATGTGTACTTCAATTGTTTTAACACCTTGTTCTCGGAACAAAATATGAAAGCATATGATTTTTCATCATTACCCTACATGAGATGTGTTTTAGATAGCAAATATATTATTATCATCATTATTTAGATGAGGGGTCAAGCTAATTCCTTACGAAATCTAAGTATGTATGCAATGTTCCCCTCTCGTGCATTTTGAGTGAGCCACACAGATAATGTAGTGATTTTGGTGCATAGCAAGTATGTTATTGGTCTTTTGTTTTCTTGAAAAGACTTCGAAGATTGTGTAAATTTTGAAAGCATGGATTAAGTAGTGAAATACTTTGATACATTACATAATATATTATATCAAAAAATTTGGACTTTTAAAAAAAATACTAAAGTTGGTAAGTTTAGATGGAAGTTTGTTACAATACTTTTTTTGTTCATCAGTTAAAAGGGCATTGATGTTAGCCAGTATATCTATTTATTTTTATCAATTTTGGTCATTTGCAATGAATAACCAAACAGTTTAATACTGGTTTTCGTAACTAAATATAAACATAATAAATAAGACGAATTTGCGACAAGTTCGCATATTTTGTTTCATACATGTTTGCATAGAAGTCGCTACATGTTTAACCATACCATAAAAGAAGGCGTCGATAACCAGTAAACACGAGTTAAGTTTAAGAGTAAAAACAAAATTTAGTGTACAACTTGAATAAAATATCCATAGTTAGATATAATTTAACCAGTTAAGAACAAAGTAATTCACCTAGAGTTACCACTCATGGTGAGGGAAACACAACAGTCAAACAAACATAACTTTTCACATTGTCGATTGGTGTTTACCTTCTTTTGTGATTTTTTTTTTTTTTTTTCATTTTGCAACAAATGACGCAAACACTCTCTATCGGTAAAAATTGATGTTGTAGGGAGCATGTCTATTAAGAACGTAATGTTGCCCTACATAGATAGTATACCAGGTCGTGCATGAGCGTTCATTGAAGAGATTGAATATTCGGCTCATGTTTGAGTGTATATTGCAAATTCAGCTCTACTCCAATGCATGAAACTATATGCTCATGAAAGATGATTTTAAAAAGAAATTAAAAAAAAAAATGTGTGTGTCCATGCTAAACAATATATGATATAGCTAACTTTATGATAGAAACAAACCAAACTAACTAAAATCCAAATATAGTGCTTACAATGAACAAATATCGCTTTAAACATTGTGTAACCTTCACACTGACCGATTATTGTTATCTGTTTTTATATGTTTTTCTATTTTGGAATGAATAATCAAAAAATTTAACACCTTGATTAACGAGGATTTTCTTTTAAAGGACAAACTTTACAAAAAAATTAGCGAAAAGTATGTAAAGTTTTAAGATTAGAGAGAATGACACATTTACACTAAAAGTAGAATTCTGAAGACCCACTATCATTTTTCCATCTACACTAACATTTGTCTTTCTCACTAAATTCTCCCTATTTCCACTTGATTAATTATATGCTTAATATATCCAAGTGCACGTTTCTTTTTTAAAAAAATTACTATAAATTCATATACTTCAATAATATGTCCCATCAAAACTTAACAGCTTCCTTAAGCAAAATTGGTATCTTATAAGAAAAAATTACATATTATATCTATATGTTAACGTACGTAGAGTTTTATTTTCCACAAACCAATACAAGTGATGGCTAAGTCAGGAAAATTGCTTATACTAAGAAAATGCAACATATAAAGAAAGAACTCACAAGTAAAATATAAAACAGCCACAAAAACTAAGGGGAATAGATAAAACAACAACAGACTTCAAGAACTTTATGCTACATCGTGAGTTAACACACTTAAAGACATTGACTTCGTTCCATTCATTCAATACAACTCCAAATACTTCCTTTTGTTCTTCTACGCTATTCAGATCTGAGAAAGTCATGTCTTCCCTAAATTGCCAAAGACAAATAAAGTTCATAATTCGAAATTTACCCAATCAATCTATCAATATCCATGTCCTCAACTAGAAACATTTCCAAATACACTTCCTTATTGCAAGTTACGCCGAAGTAACTCGTATCGTATCACTTGGAGTAGCCCATTCTCTTCCACAATTCAAGCTATAGAGGAAAATCAATGAGTAAGAAGATTAAGGTTAAAGTTCTTACACCAGATTTGGTCATTATTATATGCTATCGTTATATGCTTTGATTTGCTAAATAGAATTTGTGATGTTGTAAAAGAAAATCTCATCTGATAGTAACCAATATATTTTGTTTTTGGAATAACCTTATATCACATTCCATTTACACATGGCATGTCGTTTTACTAAAAGCACCATCCACTAAGCCTTTATAAAACCCTTTTGTTTTTTACATTGCCACATTCTAGACATTATTTAATTATGTCTAGTAGCATGTATAGTTAAAGCGCTTGATGATTATATGGCAATGAAGATGCAAAATGTTATAGCGATGATGTTGCATAAAATAGCGAAGATGCAAAAAAACTTCATTATATATAGAACCAAATATTAAAAGTTGATTTATTCTCATTCTTGCACCACTCGTGCAGGAACACTAAATGATTTTTAATCTTATATAATAAAACTAAAAAATAATAAAAGTTATACTAACAAGATTTGATGACCACAACAAATATTTAACTTATATTAAACATTTATGCCATAAAATTAGGTATATGAACAAATTTGTTAATTTAACTTAAAAGAAAACCACTCAAATCAACACTTATATGTTAATATTGTTAAAATGCCGTGATCTAGCGGATCCAGCAGAATATATCGAGACTTACGCAAATCTACTATTTAATAGCGCTAAATTAAAATAACATAGCAGCCGGAGAGTCTATGTGTTATAGCAGGGATTTTCAAAGATTTTGTGAGGTTTAACCGCATAGCAAGTAGTCCAAGTTTATGTTTGACAGTTCGTCAAATCTTCTATGAGTATTTATGTTGAAAGAATAAATGATTATGCGTTTCCTTGTAGTTGTACATAGTTTTCATTCCACATAATGAATGTTGCTCCAGTTTAAACCTTGTATAAAGAGTTTAATCTCTTTAGAGAGGTTAAATATAAGATAAAGACATTTTGAGAGCATTAACACGATTCCATATATGATGTTTCTTGACTTGATTAGATTTTTATGTATTCTAATACTACTTTAGGCGAATATACGCTAAATTCTCCTTTATGTCTAGGTCTCCACCACCAAAATGTTGGAGAATGGAATGTTGATGATGTTTTGATGACAACAACCTTGTTTCAATTATTATTGATCATAAAATATATACTAACATCTTTATCCAGAATATATATATTTATATGTATATGCAGGGTTTATATGCAGATAATAAATATTGAAGACTGTACAGTTATGGGATTCAAGATTTCAAAGGAGAATCAAGACTCATGAGTATCACGATATCAAGAGTTCAAGACTATCATGGTAATATAGTCTAGATATTATATAAAACTCTGAATAGCACTCAAACTCTGTTTTCAAATTATCTCTTTTTAAAATTGATTTTAAACTCTTTTCAAAATTGATTTTAAATTATTTTCAATTTGATTTCAAACTCCTTTCAAAAAGATTTTTAATCATCCTAGGATTTCAAATTTATGATTTCAAATATATATTTCCTAATTTATAAGTTTCTTATTTTTAAAGTTTTATATATTAAATCATTTATATATTTCATATACTAAGTTTATATTTGATTATAATTTCAAATATTCTTATTTAACTTTAAGTTTTCATAAAACCTTTTATGTTTATATATATCTCCTTATAAATTCCTATATATATATATATATGTGTGTGTGTGTGTGTGTGTGTGTGTGTGTGTGTGTTTATAATTATGTTATATAGTTTTTATATCACTTATATGTATAGTTTTTAATCATATGTTTAAATTATATTTCATTATGTTTTTATACTTGAAAATTTATATTTTAAAAACTAGTTTTATTTCAGGAATTTCCAGAATACATATATTAGTTTAAATACTTTAAAAAATGATTCAAACTTAAATATATATAGCATATGTCGACATACGCATATATACATATCGACGTATAACATTAACTTTTTATTTAAGTTTAAAAGTTGTGTCTTTTCATTTTAAAACGTTTCAGAAACAGTTGCACACTTTGGAACATTATAAAAGGCCTCAAAATCGAATTTTTAAATGGCTAATATTCTCCTTCTTCCTCCCTTAACATACCACCATTATTCTTCTCAAATTTCTAAGATTATACACTCATACTCTGTCGATTTCAAGATAAATTATATCATTCTTCTTCTATTCTCATTCTCTATTAAATACTCTCTATTTGGAAGTGCTACTCAAGAGTTCTAAGGTAATTGTAATAAAAAACCGTGAGGGTGTGTTCCTTATAGCCCGTAGATCAAGGAAAAGAACAGGGCGTGTTCCTTGTAGCCCGTAAATCAAGGAAACAAGCAGTGTTAACCTTGTAGCCGTGAAATCAATGGTGTTGTAAATGGTGTTAACCTTGTAGCCGTGAAATCAAGGGTGTTGTAATTTGATACTGATATAAATAAAACTCTGCACAATCCAACTTTGTGCGGGACTCGACGTAGGGGAAATTTGAACCGGTATAAAAATCCGGTGTGTTCTTTTTTGTAATTTACTTCTGTTTATATTTGCATTTGTGATTGTTTCCGTTATAATTTCATTATGTGATTCATATAGTAGTTTGAGTAATCGATAATTGGTTAAGTTTCTATAAATTATTTAAAACATTATTCACCCCATCTAGTTTTTGTTTTTCTTGAAGATCCTTGATCCTCATCCCTAAAAATTGGTATCGGAACATAGGTTTTTTATTAGCCTGCTTTGTAACCAGGCTATACAAAGCTTTAGAATCGAATGTTGAGCTTACTTAATGGTAAGAGACATAGTCAATAGAGAAGAAGAACTAATGGGATCAGTTGATGACTAATCAAATTGAAAGAGTTGTCACTTCCACTCTCGCCAAATACAAGGAATTCGGGTCGGATCGGATTGCTCGGACCGGTCTTACATTCACTCATCGATAAAGTTACGAACCAGTTGATGGACGTCGGTTCGGTTCGATACTTCTTTTGTTGATCTGATCCGATGATACTGCTCTGAAATGGTTACGTATCACGTTCCTACAAATCCGAAGCAGTTACCACCCATTTACCCATGTTGCTGATGTGATGTTCTCATCGTGGAGCGTCCATTTCCAAGATTTGTGGGATGGGCCCCACATGGCATCCGAACCGCATGCACTTCCAGCCTATAAATACACCATAATGCACCATTTTAAAGGATCTTTTGACTCTTCGTCTACTCAAACTCCATCACCAATGATATCTCTCTGTTTACTTTAGATTATTCTTTAAATTCTTAAATATATTTATACGAAATTGGAAAGATTATTGATTGTACTAGTGAGATTGAGTGGCAATTATTATTGTATTTGTAATCGATTCATCAATCAAAGAAGTATAAAGTGGACGTAGGCTCGTTAACGCCGAACCACTATAAATCTTATGTGTTGATTGCTCTTTCTCTTATTTTTGAGTTCGTATTCTCTAGAATTATCGATCAATTAGGTGTTAGAACCACTTTTTGGTCTAAAATTTTGGTGCTATCACTGAGAAATCTTGAATTCTCAGCATATCAGATTTCCATTCTACTATTTGGATTCTCAAGTCTGAAGAAGTTAGTCTGCATTTCCGTTGTTTTTGAAGTTTCATTGATCTCAAAAGACTCAGATTTCTTGGCTCCAAGGGAAGGAAAGGAACCACAAACTTCTTGGCAGAATGATGCAAATGAAGATCAGTAGGCGATCGTAGGCACCAGGTCACAGGGTCCAGATCAGATCCGAACCGAACCAAAGGGGAGACCCGACCCGACCTGATGGTGCCAGACCGATCTAACTGGCAACTTGGATGATACTCCTCCGACCCGACCCGGTGGCACTACTATAATCCGATCTGAACCGGTTATAGTTGAGGCTGGTACTTCTACTCGAGCTAATGCAAATGCTCTAATGTCAGTCGCGACGACTAGTAATCAGCTAACTACCTCTGCACTTGTTTAGCACATGGATTACTCATGCATGCTCGATATGTTGGATAGAACTAATGACGCTTTAGAGGCCCAAAGAGGTGATAGTGTTGCTATGCGAGAAAACATGAGAGCTATGAGTAGACAGATAGACGAGCTTCGTAGGCAGAGAACACCCTCTCTGACTCATCATCTTGCTGTAGACAATTCATCTTCTTTAGAGGAAAGGCATCCACGTCAGAGAAGGCCATACGAAAGACCCGAGAACATCGAGCAAATGAAATTTGGATCATTTGGATCTCGCGAAGACGCAGCTCGTGTCTTGGGATCTGATAACCCAAGTATAAGAGAACTAATGTTGCTGCCAATGCAGGGATCTTGTGTCCTTCCCAAAGATCCCAACATTGCTAATCCTACTCAGTGACAGCTCTTTCAGCCTACTCGTCCTGTGAATGACTAGGACCCTAGAAGGCGAGAGAGACCCGCTTTCGCAAGGAGTCAGGGAATGCGATCCGATGTGGGAACTGGATATATTAGAAGAACCAGAAGTGCAGATCCCAAGCCAGTGCTAACCAACGCTGAGGTGGAAGCAATGGTACGCTAGATTATGGATGACAGTAGGGGTTACACCAACAAAGATTGGGGCATTGAACATAGCCATACCCCTTTCACTGAAGATACTCTGGATTTTCAGTTCTCCCGACAATTTAATCTGCACACAATGGATCAGTTTGGAGGAAGAACCGACCCAAGGCAGCATTTGATGAGGTACTCATAGTACATGAACACCGTGACAGCTCCCGATGCCGTGAAATGCAAGGCTTTTCCCATATATCTTGAAGACGTCGCATTGATGTGGTTAACCCGACTCCCTCCTCGATCAATTTCTAGTTTCAAAGAGCTACGTGAGAGCTTGATGAATCAATTCCGACTCCACGCACGAAAATCTAAGAGTATCACCGAACTATCCGGGAACAAGCAAGCTCCTGGCGAAACCTTAAAGCATATTTGGATTGCTTTAACCTGGCAGTTACTGAAGTAAGTGATTTACATGAGCAGACCATTTTGATGGCACTAATTGATAGGGTTGATAAAGACACTGAGTTCATAAGATATTTGGTCGGAAAACCACCATTAACCAGGGAATTATTTTATGAGAAAGCCAACATTCGTTTGTGTTGGAAGGAAATATATACCAACTGAAAAAGAAATTCTAACGAGGTCCCAAGAGAGGATATCCAGAGAAATGTCGCCATTATACAGTCTGGTGATAGCGTCGGAAAAGTCGAGGTAAATGTCGACAACAAGAGTGGAGGAAACGACCGCCAAAGTGGGAATGGTGGCAAAAGAAATAGGAATTGGAGAAACAATTTCAAAAGGAGACCTCGATTTCATACTTTTGAAATTGCACACCGCTGAGCGATACTTTGGAGAATATCTATTTGGACACTTATAACGTTGTCCATTATAAGAAAACTCCACCCAGGGATTCCACCGAAAAAGAGCGTGAAACCGGGAAGTTTTGCTTGTTTCGTGAAATTTACGGCCACCCTACAAACGAATGTTTCCATCTAAGAGATGTTGTTGAGAATTTACTTCGTGCAGGAAAACTGGATGAATACAAAGTAGCCCCAAACAACAGGGCAAGGAGAACAATCTCCAAACCAGAATCATCCCGCTCCTAAGCCCACTGCCAAGCAAAAGGGAAAAGGTATAATCATTAATACCATTATCGGGGGACCACATTCGGCTGGATTCAGTAACAAGACCATGGGGTAATATGTTAGTGCTGCCAAACACTCAGAGGTAGGGGAGCACAACAATCTTGAGGACACTGCATCCCTGAAATAGCAGAAGACAACAACAGATGATGCTATTTTCTGAGATAGAGAGAGTATAGGAGTTTAAGCACCTAGCGTCGATCGATTGGTGATAACTACCACAATCGGACCTCCATTGGTACGGAAAGTCCTTGTGGATTGCGGGAGTTTCGTCAACATCTTGTTTAAAAAAGCTTTTGATCAAATGAAGTTAGGAATGAAGGATTTAAAGCCATGTGGGGGATGGATACATGGCTTTAATGAATCAATAACTACTCTGATTGGTATGGTAGACTTATCTATAGAATTAGGAGAGGGAGATCGCCGAAGAGTAAGGCTCCTCCCGTTCATAATTATGGATATTAACTCGCCTTATAATGCCTTCTTAGGCCGACCGGCCTTGCAGAATTTAGGGCCTATATCGCACCCTGATGCCTATTAATGAAGTTCACAATTGAAGCTGGAGTGGGAATGGTTCACGGTGACTAGGTCATCGGAAGAGCCTGTTATATGGCAGAATTAAAGATATTACGCAATGGAAAAGACACAGAGTCCAAGAGTGCTTCCCTTACTACCGAGGAGGGCTCCACATAGCGCGTAAAGAGAATATTGCTGAAGGAGTCACCTAACGACCTGCTTGAAGGCATAGATCCTAGAGAGGATGAAGAACTGGGATGCAAGAAAGCGATGCCTAATGGAGCAACTGTGGATATTTCGATCAACAACGCCGACCTAACAAAGGTCTTGGAAGTCGGAGCCCACTTGGACCCTCTCCGGATGAAATTATTAACTGACTTTTAGAAAGCTAACCTGGATGTGTTCACTTGGACCCACGCTTACATGTGTGGAATCTCTCCTTCAATTATGAGCCATTCACTGAGTATAAACCCAAAGCATCCTCTTATGAAACAAAAAAGGTGTATGCTGGGCCTAGAGAGGCCGGTCGTCTTGAAGGAGGAAGTGGAGAAGTTAAGAGATAACGGGTTCATCGGAGACTCAACATATCACGACTTGATATCAAACCCCGTCATAGTTAAGAAATCCATTGGGAAGTGGCGAACATAATTGACTTTTCTGATCTAAACAAAGCCTGCTCGAAGGACAGCTTTCCACTCCCTAGAATTGACCAATTGGTAGACTCAATGGTGGGACACGAACTTCTCTGTTTCATGTATGCATATTCAAGATACAACCAGAATCCCATGCACGTATCGGATCAGGAACATACCAGTATTATCACGGACTTGGGGTTGTACTGCTATGTGGTGATGCCTTTCGGATTAAAGAATGTCGGAGCCACCTATCAACGCTTAGTGAATCGGATGTTTTACAAACAAATTGGGAAGACGATGAAAGTTTATGTGGATGATATGCTTGTGAAGTCCAATCGATCGTCCGACCACACAATGGACTTAGCAAAGATGTTCGGTATCCTCAGCGATAAGGAATGAAGCTTAATCCTCTGAAATGCTCATTAGGGGTGGCATAAGGAAAATTTTCTGGGCTTCATAGTCAACTCTCGCGGATTCAAGATTAATCCTAATCAGATCACAGCAATCATGCATAATAAAGAGCCACGTAAGATTAAAGACATTCAGAGTTTAGCAAGGAAGGTCGCAACATTAAGCAGGTTTATTTATATCGTTATAGACAAATGCACGCATTTCTTCGATTTGATAAAATGTAGGAAGCACAATTTTGAGTGGACCCCAGACTGCATAAAATCCTTCCAAAACCTGTTAGATCTTTTGGAGAAGCCTCCAATATTGTCTAAGGCGGTGGACCATGAAGATTTATTCATATATTTGGCAGTGTCATCTCATGCATTAGTTCAGCCCTGTACGCGAGGAAGAAAAGGTTCAAAGGCCGGTATATTATGTGAGCAAGAAGTTGGCGGCAGTAGAACGCAACTATTCAAAGATAGGAAAACTTGCTTATAGCTTATTGATTGCTTCCAGAAAACTCCACCATTATTTCCAAGCTTACCCAATTGTTGTGTAAACCGATCAACCGCTCCCATAGGTCCTACAATGACCTGAAGCGTTTAGATGATTGCTAAAATGGAACGTTCAGCTAAGCCAGTTCGACCTAAACTTCCAACCCAGGAAATCAATAAAGGGGAAAGCATTAGCTGACTTCATCGCAAATTCACAATCCCTGAGGATGATGTGCCGGATGAAGAAGCCAGCCCCTCTGAACAAAGGCTGGAATCTAGCACATGGAAGTTATACACTGATGGTGCTAGAAACGACCGATGGTCCGATGTCAGAGTTATATTAATAAATCCTTCGAAACGACCAATATACTACGCTCCCCAATTGGAATTTCCCGCTACTAACAACAATTTTGAGTACGAAGCCCTGATTGTCGGGCTGAAGCTCGCTAAGGAATTGAGAATAGCGACATTGGATATCTTCTATGACTCTCAAATTGTTGTTTGTCAGACTCGGAAGGAGTTTCAAGCGAAAAGATCTCAACTTGTTGCTTACTTGGAAAAAGTAAAGGAGTTGTTAGACAAGATAGAACGTTATAGCATATCCCATATTCTACGGGTTGAAAATCAAAAGGCTGATAGTTTAGCTAAGATAGCTAGCTACGATAACCCGAAAGAAACAGAAATGGTCCTGATTGAAGTATTAACATCTCCAAGCATTGATTAGATGGAAATTGACCCAGCGCTGGAAACTGAGCCTGAAAGAAAATTATGGATGACACAATAAAGGACTTCCTGCAAAATGGAACACTCTCGATGAAAAATAGTGAAAGACGGGTTGTGGATCACAAAGCATCAAGATATGTTATACAGGACGGACTCCTTAACCGATAGGGATTTTCTGTGCCCTTGCTCCAATGTGTAGCACATGACGACATCAAACGTGTACTAAGAGAAGTGCACGAGGGTGAATGTGGAGATCACACCGAATGTCAAACATTGGCAAAGAAAATATTACGGACAGCTACTTTTGGCCTACCGAAAACAGGGATGCAATTGATTATTCACGACGTTGTGATCATTGCCAGAAAATTTAAAAGATTCCTCGAGTACCTCATAGTCAACTTAAGTCAATGGTGAGTCCATGGTCGTCCGTTGTATGGGGAATAGACATCATTGTTAGCCTACCAATCGCCAAAGGTGGATCATAGTACGCAATTATGGTCGTAGATTACTTTATTAAATAGGCGGAAGCCAAGCCATTGACCACGATTACGACAAAGCGGGTGATCAACTTCATTGTTAGAAACATAATCTGCCGATTTGGAATTCCTAAGGCCATCATAACTGACAATGGAACCCAGTTCGACAACACCGAGTTCAAAGATTTTTGCCAAAAATACAAAACAGAGAAGAGATACACCATAGTAGCCCACCCGCAATCGAATGGACAAGTTGAAGCAGTAAACAAAATCATTAAGTCCATTCTAAAGAAGTGATTGGAGCAGGCAAAAGCCATGTGGGTCGACGAATTGCTCTTAGCATTATGGGCTTACTGAACAACTTACAAATCAGTGACCGGTCATACCCCCTTCTCACCCTCATTCGGATCAGAAGCAGTCATTCCAGTGGAGTTGGAAGTTCCCTCTCACTGGATAACATATTATGATCCAATGACGAATAGAGCGCTTCTTCTTGAGTCCTTAGACATGATCGAGGAAAAGAGAAATGAATTAGACCTACGCGCCTTGAGGCATAGACACCAAGTTGCTCGATATTACAACAGGAAGGTTCGACCCCGAACCTTTGAACCTGGAGACTTGGTTTTGAAACGTGTCTTCCTGACCCCTGTGTTCCTGGATCCGAAATGGGAAGGACCATATACCATTCAGCGAAAACTTGATAAAGGAGCTTTCATGCTAACGACCGTTGATGGCGATGAAGTCCCCAGAGCGTGGAATGTCAATCACTTACGACACTATTTGACTTAAGATTGTATTGTTTCTTTTGTTTTATAAACTATGTATAAAGGCACGACTTGCCTAGAACAGTTTAGTTGATATAAACAAAATATTATAAAGTGGATGTATGCAATGAGTTCGCCGCTATAAAAATATTGCGTGTCATTTACCTTTATTGCACTTATTTCTTTATATCATGTGATTGTTTTATTCTGGGCTTAAAATATAGTGCTTGAATTAGAATTGAAAGCGAGTATGACACTCAAACCGGTGAGACTCTGCCCTAAAGAATAGGGCGTAGAAGGAAAGCCGAAGCGAATGGGACGACCGTTTGCATGATAAATATAAAGGACGGGAATATGACGTCCCAAACTCTAACTCTCATGACTCGCGAGAGAGTATAAAGGATGGGAAGACGATGTTCCAGGCTCTAAATCTCATGACTCGAGATGGAATAAATGATGGGAAGACGACGTCCCCAAGGCATGATGGTGCACCACGACAAAAGATCGCCTTGACCACACCTTAACCTGGGCATACGACAGGAGAGTATAAAGGCGCTGAGGACAAGTGCCAATGAAAAAGGATCTTTACCCCACTGAAGGATTGGGGGCAATCTAATGTCGATCTTAATCAATCTCGAACAATCCTTGGTCGGGCATTTTATTCAAGATTGATTGGGGGAATACACATGCATATCACACCCCCTGTTGTTTACTACTTAGTTTAGTAATGATCTTATATATTGCACAGATTATTGTTTGCAGGGAAGCTCGTATGGAACTCTTTGTTTGATTTGTGATGTAATTTAACATTTGTTACTTAGATTAATAATGTTTTGACTACTAATGCACCTGATTGAAACAAATGACAAACTTGCAAATATTTGACATTGCAAGGAAACAAGCTACTTTATCTACATAAGTGCAAGTTTACATAAAGGAATTGATCAAAAAAAACCGCGAGGGCCGCACTCGCAATAAAAACAGGCTAGTGAAAAACAAAATAAAAAGAATGGACTATATTTCATTAGGGCTTAGGGGAGGTGTAACGACCCGCATTCTACGCATCATAGAATCGTAGAATATTTAATTCTGTCACATACGAAGTCGTATGGTCATGTAACTTTGGGGGACGACTATTGGGGTCATTTCCCATGTTCATGATTTTTCCCGATTTTTAAATGACCATTTTACCCCTAGTTATCACTATTTTGGCCATAACTTTTGACTGGAAAGGGATTTTGACCTGAAACCACTTCCATTGGCTCCGGATGATGGTTTCTCTTTCCGTAGAGTGGTCACATTAGCCAAACGGACTCACCGTTTGGGAGATATGGCTGAAACAAGTTTCAGATGGTGAAAAAAGCTTAATTGGGCTTAAACGGGTGATTAGCAGCTAGGCCCAAGGGGAATTTCGGGTTTAGGGGGATATAGGTGCTGATTAGGGTTAGAAAACATTTCTTTAGACATTTTCCAGCCGCCACTTTCATTCCTCTTGACCTAGCCATGGCCTCCACTCTCTAAATCTCTCTAAAACACCCAAAAATCACTTTCTAATTGAAGATTAGGCTTAGCAAACATCAAATCAAGGAGTATTGGCACGAGAACCGAGGTAGAGCTGCTGTGTAAGATTGGGAACAGCACCAAATCAGAGAATATTTCAGTTTTGGGGTTTTAGTTGTGGCCAAGGTGAGTGATAGCATCATTTTGACACTAATTACGGTTAATTAAGGGTAATTAGTGAGGATTAGCGAATTTATACACTAATAAATTCTGGAAAAATGTTTAGAAATTCGTAAATAACATTTTATGCCTCTGTTAGAAATTTGGTTCGATTTGATTAAGTTTTGTTAACCCTATGATTAGTTTTACTTAACATGCTTAAGGGAAAATAAGGGGTTTTGGGCACATTTGATCCATTTTGACTTATGAATTCATTGTTTTGGTGTTTGTGGTTAGTTTGCTATGTTGCTATGACTCTATGGTATGTTTCATGATTGATTAGAATAGTTAAATTGGTCGAAAACATCGTCGAATGGCGTAGAAGCTAGAAAAGTTGCAGGAAATACTACAGGGATCCGGATCGGATCGGGTAGGGATCGGATCGGACATATCCGAACCGGACCGGGGCGTGGTACTTTCTGGAGCATGACGTGAAGAGGCAATAAGGAAGGCCTGGTCGGATCGGAGGGGCGTAGCGTGGGATCGGAAGGAACAAGGAGGACTGAAGTGGAAGAAAGAGGAGCATGGATACCATATTCCGAACCGAACCGCATGAGGAAGAGCACCAAACCGAACCGCATGAGGGAGAAGGACTCGAACCCAGAGGATGGTGGCACTCCGAACCGAACCGGGGTACGTATCCGAACCGAACCGAGCATGGGTGACCGGACCGAACCGGGCGTGTACTTTTACTACTCCGTGATGACTCTTCTGAAGACCCACTCCAATTCGACCAAACCCGAGATGCAAAGGAAGTCCAAATGAGAAGTTAGAGCTCAGGATTCAGATGGGAATCAACGAGTTCGCTTCATGGTTGGGCTTTGCTGCGGGACGTGTGCCAAGGAGTCATCGACGTCTATAGCTTTGGACCACTATGGTAGGAGGTACGAAGGCGGATTCAGGGCCATTATGGCATAGGTAGAACCAAGGGCTACGACCAATGAAGTGGGTCATTGAAATGTTTGGTCATGACTCCAAATGTTTGGCTTGGTCACAGCAGGGTTTCTACAAGTCGGGATTCGTCGTTACCTCAGTTTGTCTAGTGTTCCAAAGTGGTAGATATCGTACGCTTTACGCACTGAGTGAGAGACGTGAGGATGGTTGCTATGCTTGATTGTTTGACATGCACACCCCACCCCGTATTCTTACACCATTTATCATGGCACCTTGGAGTATTGTACGGTATGTGGTACTAACTCTTTGGTTGCAGGTCCAGGTTCAGGTATGGTTTAGTATACCTGTTATCATTCTGTTTAGATGCTTATCGCTCATACCAGGCTTTATGTCTGACCCAGAGTTTTATGTCTCCTCTTATTACTCTGGGTGCTCACACGAGCAGACTAGAGACAGGTTAGCTGGTGATGCACGGGTAGATGATCCGGAGATGAGAAGGAGGCTTCCACGTACTATATACATAATATTCTCCCTGTGTTGTTGAAGATCACTGCTTGGGCATTGGTGGTGCATCTTCTACTTTAATTTTCTTTTGTTAGAGACCGTAAATTTGGAAAGTTGTAATAAGCTGTATTTGGATTTCCGCTGCTCTGATGATTGATGTTGATTTTGTTATCAGCTTACGCACTGTCTCGCCTGTTTTATGTCAAGTATGTTATTACTATATTTTATCCCATGCGCTGTGAGACATTCTACAGGTTCCTTGATTAGTTCATTCTCTTCTTTCCTTTCTTTGGCGACCGTTCCGTGCTAGTCGGGACACGTGTACAGCGCACCTTCGGAGGAAATGCAGGCTGGTGCGGGGCGGGCCGTCACACTTGGTATCAGAGCTCTAGGTTGCGTAGTTAACCTAGGGAAGTTATCAGGGAGAGATAATATACGTATACGAGAGAGCGTATTTGTGATTACTTTGGTTTTTAAAAGCTATATATATATATACTATTAGTAGTATAAGGATGAAGTCGTACTGCACTAGTACCACTATGGAGTCGTTAATCATTTCCTTTTTCAGATTGACGATGAGCCGATATGTTAGAGGTACCGGTAGGGGAGCCAATAATGGGAATGCTGCTGACATGAGGACGATGTTTACTGACCTCATGTGAGAGATGCTTAGAGATGTACAGAGGGCAGCTCCCAATGGTGGAAATGGTGGTGGTCCAATAGTGCAGGCGCCAAGAGTCGACTTCGCCAAGCTGAATAAGGATTATACTAGCCTTGGTGGGAAGCCGTTCCACGGAACGGAGTCGACCACGGATGTTCAGGATTGGTTGGATAGTTGCGAACGTATCTTCGAGGATTTGGGTATCGAGGATGCAATGAAGAGAAAGCTAGCGTCCCGTCAGCTGCAAGGGCGGGCAATGAATTGGTGGAATGCTATAAAGGCAGCTACTCCCGAAGATCAGATCACCTGGGAGCAGTTTAAGGCTCGCTTTAGCGAGAAGTTCATTCCAGCTGCTCAGAAGTCAGCGTTGTTTAAGAAATTCTTGGAGCTCAAGCAGAATGGCAGAGCTGTATCGGAGTACATTGCTGAATTCGACACTTTGTCAAAGTATGGGTTATCTCTTATTGATACTGCCGAGAAGAAGAATGAGAAATTCATAACCGGTTTGGACCAGTACTTGGGGGAAAGACTTATTAACCACATCGATGAGTCGTTTGAGTCGATTGTAGGGAAAGCATTGAGGTCAGAAAGTCTCTACCCTAAGCCGAAGACTGAGGTTGCATCCGCAGATGAGCCAAAGCCACAAGTAAGTGGTGGAGGCAAGGGTGGTTCCCAGAATAAAAGAAAGCAGAACCAGACTAAGGATGGCCAGAAGAAAAAGAATAAGCAAGATGTGGAGTGCTTCAGCTGTGGTAAGAAGGGCCATTATGCTAGTAATTGTCGGGCCAAGCCAGCGGATAGGAAGTGCTTCAATTGTGGCCTATTGGGACATCACAAGGACAAGTGTCCACAGCCCCCTAAGGAAAAGCAAATGGTGAAAGCATACGCTCTTAATGCTATTCCTTCTTCGTCGAATGCCCCAACAGCGGCGGAGAAGGGAAAGAATGTCGTCATTCAAGGTATGCTTTCGGTTTATGATGTTCCTGTTAGAGTTTTGTTTGATACCGGAGCTTCCAGTTCCTTTATATCTAGTGACCTGGTAGATAGGTTGGGATTGGAGCCCGAGATTGTCGATAGACCTTTAGTAGTGACGAATCCGATTGGTGGTTCGACTAGCCTTAGCATGATTTGTCATAATGTGGTCTTATCGAGTCATGGATGCATGTTTGTTTGTGATTGCTTTGTTTTGGGCTTTACTGGGTTTGGCATTATTTTGGGAGTAGATTGGCTCCAAAGATACGGGGTGGTGGTAGACTGTGAGGGCTTGTTGGTGACAGCTAGAGCGGATGATGGGCGGAGGATAGTGTTTGGTGGTCTACCCAGTAAGGGGGTATTGGCTAGTTTTCTAAACTCCCTCGACATTCATCATAGTGAGTTGTCAGGTTTGCCCGTGGTTGGCCAGTATCCGGATGTTTTCGAAGAAGTGACCGGACTTCCGCCACACCGAGAGATTGAGTTCCATATTGATTTGGTAAAAGATGCCAGGCCTATAGTGATGCCACTTCGTCGTATGGCACCAAGAGAGCAGCGAGAGCTCGAGGTGCAAGTCAGCGATCTTTTGAAGAAGGGATTTATCAGAAGGAGTGTTTCTGAATGGGGAGCACCAGTTGTGTTTGCTACCAAGGCGGATGGTTCCCTTCGTTTGTGTGTAGACTACCGCGAATTGAATAAAGTGACGAGGAAGAACAAGTATCCTCTACCGCGGATAGATGATTTGTTTGATCAGTTGAGTGACGCGAGAGTATTTTCTCAGTTGGATCTCGCGACAGGTTTTCATCAGCTTAGAGTGGAAGCTGAGAGTATAGCTAAAACGGCATTTCAGACGCCGTCTGGGTTTTATGAGTGGTTGGTCATGCCATTCGGGCTGACCAATGCCCCAGCATATTTTGTGGATCTTATGAATAGGGTATTCAGAGATCAGTTGAATAAGTTTGTCCTTGTGTTCGTTGATGATATTTTGGTCTACTCGAGGACAGAGGAAGAACACAAGGGACATTTAAGAATAGTGATGGAGGTGTTGAGAAAACACCAATTGAAAGCAAAGTTTTCTAAGTGTCACTTCTGGAAGAGGGAAGTGAGGTTCTTGGGCCATGTTGTATCAGAGAGTGGTATTGCCGTGGACCCAGCAAAGGTGGCTACGGTACAAGATTGGCCTACGCCCAAGAATGCAACAGATGTAAGAAGTTTCTTGGGATTAGCGGGATATTATCGTAAGTTTATCCAAAGTTTCTCCAAGATAGCGGCACCATTGACCCAGTTAACTAAAAAGAATCAAGCTTTTGTCTGGGATGGAAGGTGCGAGAATGCATTCAAGAGTCTAAAGGACAAGTTGACAAGCGCACCAGTGTTAGTCATTCCTAAAGGGAATGAAGAGATGACGGTATACACGGATGCCTGTGGTACCGGACTGGGTGCTGTATTGATGCAAGGCGGTAGGGTTGTAGCTTACGCAAGTCGGCAGTTGAAACCGCACGAGAGAAGATACCCTACCCATGATTTAGAATTGGCAGCGATCGTGTTCGCGTTAAAGATGTGGAGACACTATCTCTTGGGAGAAAGATTTGAGCTGTTTACAGATCATAAGTCGTTAAAGTATCTCTTCTCTCAGAAAGATCTGAATCTCCGTCAGCAGAGATGGTTAGAGTTCTTAGCTTCCTATGATTTTGACATCGCATACACACCAGGAAAGGGCAATGCGGTGGCTGATGCATTGAGTAGAAGACATGCCAGCTTAGGGGCTATGTTCCTTGAATGGAAGCAACTGGAGTTTATCGCGGGGTTTGATTTCAGACCAAAGTGCGAATTGGATCCAGAAATGTTAGCAAGTTTGACGATCAGACCCACTTTGATTGAGCGGATCGGCTCTAGTCAGAGGGACGATCCTAACCTATTAGAAATCATCTCCAAGTTAAAGATGGATATCGATGAGGAGATGAACAAGTATGGGCTTGATCGAGATGGATGGCTTAGAAAGAATGGAAAGCTTGTTGTACCCAATGTCAATGGATTGAGGGATGAAGTGCTTAGAGAATGTCATCACTCAAAGTTGACTATACACCCCGGTGGTAACAAGATGTATCGAGATATGAAGCAGACTTACTACTGGGAAGGAATGAAAAGAGACGTTGGGAAGTTTATATCCAAATGCATGAATTGCCAGCTAGTTAAAGCCGAGCAAAAGAAGCCTAGTGGTTTGTTACAGCCCTTAGAAATTCCCGAATGGAAATGGGAGCAAGTCTCGATGGATTTCATCGATGGTTTACCAAGGACTAGATCGGGATATGATAGCATTTGGGTGATTGTAGACCGACTGACTAAAAGTGCAAGGTTTATACCAGTCAAATCGACCAGAACGGCAGCTAAGTTAGCAGAATTATATATGAAGTGGGTAGTGAGATTTCATGGAGTACCCAAAAGCATTGTGAGCGACCGAGACCCGTTGTTCACTAGTGGGTTTTGGAAGAGCTTACAAGAGGCTCTAGGGTCAGAGTTACATCTCAGTACCGCATATCATCCTCAGACCGACGGTCAGACGGAGAGGGTGAACCGTATCTTGGAAGACCTCTTGAGAGCATGTATATTGGACTTTGGTGGATCATGGGATGACCATTTGCATCTAGTAGAGTTTGCATATAGTAATAGCTACCAATCCAGTATCGGTATGGCTCCGTTTGAAGCTTTGTACGGAAGGCCGTGCAACTCACCATCATGTTGGATAGAGACTGGTGAGAAGTTTATGCTTGGACCAGATGTGGTGAGGGAAACTTCAGGTAAAATCAAGACCATTCAACAACGAATGAAGGCTGCCCAAGATAGACAGAAGAGTTATGCTGATAAGAGGAGAAGGGACTTAAAATTCTCCGTTGGCGACTTGGTGTTTGTCAAGATTTCTCCGTTGAAGAGCGTAATACGATTTGGCAGGAGAGGCAAGTTGGCACCAAGATTCGTTGGCCCATTCCCTGTTCTCGAACTAGTCGGGAATTTGGCATATAGGATTGACTTACCAGAGAAGATGGCGGGAGTTTACAACGTATTTCATGTTTCCCAACTAAGGAAGTTCGTTCACGACTCAGATATGACTATTTCACCTGATCAGTTAGAGGACTTCGAAGTAGAACCCGAGGCGGTTGGGAACCGCAAGCCGGCCCGTATTGTCGAGCACGACATGAAGCAACTTCGAAGGAAGGCGGTGAAGCTAGTCAAGGTACAGTGGGGCGAGGACGAGAAAGATTGTACTTGGGAGACAGAGGAGAACATTAGGAAGTCACACCCAGAACTCTTTGCCTGGTAAGATTTTGACTTCGATTTAGTTTTCCGCATGCTAGGATAGGCTTGTTCGCTTGTTTTGCATGATTGATTGTTGTATGTGGTTGTTAGACATGCGGGATCTTTTGTATGTTTTGGGTTAAGGAATTTCGGGGGCGAAATTTCTTAAGGGGGGGAGAGTGTAACGACCCGCATTCTACGCATCATAGAATCGTAGAATATTTAATTCTGTCACATACGAAGTCGTATGGTCATGTTACTTTGGGGGACGACTATTGGGGTCATTTCCCATGTTCATGATTTTTCCTGATTTTTAAATGACCATTTTACCCCTAGTTATCACTGTTTTGGCCATAACTTTTGACTGGAAAGGGATTTTTACCTAAAACCACTTCCATTGGCTCCGGATGATGGTTTCTCTTTCCGTAGAGTGGTCACATTAGCCAAACGGACTCACCGTTTGGGAGATATGGCTGAAACAAGTTTCAGATGGTGAAAAACAGCTTAATTGGGCTTAAACGAGTGATTAGCAGCTAGGCCCAAGGGGAATTTCGGGTTTAGGGGGATATAGGTGCTGATTAGGGTTAGAAAACATTTCTTTAGACATTTTCCAGCCGCCACTTTCATTCATCTTGACCTAGCCATGGCCTCCACTCTCTAAATCTCTCTAAAACACCCAAAAATCACTTTCTAATTGAAGATTAGGCTTAGCAAACATCAAATCAAGGAGTATTGGCACGAGAACCGAGGTAGAGCTGCTGTGTAAGATTGGGAACAACACCAAATCAGAGAATATTTCAGTTTTGGGGTTTTAGTTGTGGCCAAGGTGAGTGATAGCATCATTTTGACACTAATTACGGTTAATTAAGGGTAATTAGTGAGGATTAGCGAATTTATACACTAATAAATTCTGGAAAAATGTTTAGAAATTCGTAAATAACATTTTATGCCTCTGTTAGAAATTTGGTTCGATTTGATTAAGTTTTGTTAACCCTATGATTAGTTTTACTTAACATGCTTAAGGGAAAATAAGGGGTTTTGGGCACATTTGATCCATTTTGACTTATGAATTCATTGTTTTGGTGTTTGTGGTTAGTTTGCTATGTTGCTATGACTCTATGGTATGTTTCATGATTGATTAGAATAGTTAAATTGGTCGAAAACATCGCCGAATGGCGTAGAAAGCTAGCTAGAAAAGTTGCAGGAAATACTGCAGGGATCCGGATCGGATCGGGTAGGGGATCGGATCGGACATATCCGAACCGGACCGGGGCGTGGTACTTTCTGGAGCATGACGTGAAGAGGCAATAAGGAAGGCCTGGTCGGATCGGATGGGCGTAGCGTGGGATCGGAAGGAACAAGGAGGACTGAAGTGGAAGAAAGAGGAGCATGGATACCATATTCCGAACCGAACCGCATGAGGAAGAGCACCGAACCGAACCGCATGAGGGAGAAGGACCCGAACCCAGAGGATGGTGGCACTCCGAACCGAACCGGGGTACGTATCCGAACCGAACCGAGCATGGGTGACCGGACCGAACCGGACGTGTACTTTTACTACTCCGTGATGACTCTTCTGAAGACCCACTCCAATTCGACCAAACCCGAGATGCAAAGGAAGTCCAAATGAGAAGTTAGAGCTCAGGATTCAGATGGGAATCAACGAGTTCGCTTCATGGTTGGGCTTTGCTGCGGGACGTGTGCCAAGGAGTCATCGACGTCTATAGCTTTGGACCACTATGGTAGGAGGTACGAAGGCGGATTCAGGGCCATTATGGCATAGGTAGAACCAAGGGCTACGACCAATGAAGTGGGTCATTGAAATGTTTGGTCATGACTCCAAATGTTTGGCTTGGTCACAGCAGGGTTTCTACAAGTCGGGATTCGTCGTTACCTCAGTTTGTCTAGTGTTCCAAAGTGGTAGATATCGTACGCTTTACGCACTGAGTGAGAGACGTGAGGATGGTTGCTATGCTTGATTGTTTGACATGCACACCCCACCCCCGTATTCTTACACCATTTATCATGGCACCTTGGAGTATTGTACGGTATGTGGTACTAACTCTTTGGTTGCAGGTCCAGGTTCAGGTATGGTTTAGTATACCTGTTATCATTCTGTTTAGATGCTTATCGCTCATACCAGGCTTTATGTCTGACCCAGAGTTTTATGTCTCCTCTTATTACTCTGGGTGCTCACACGAGCAGACTAGAGACAGGTTAGCTGTTGATGCACGGGTAGATGATCCGGAGACGAGCAGGAGGCTTCCACGTACTATATACATAATATTCTCCCTGTGTTGTTGAAGATCACTGCTTGGGCATTGGTGGTGCATCTTCTACTTTAATTTTCTTTTGTTAGAGACCGTAAATTTGGAAAGTTGTAATAAGCTGTATTTGGATTTCCGCTGCTCTGATGATTGATGTTGATTTTGTTATCAGCTTACGCACTGTCTCGCCTGTTTTATGTCAAGTATGTTATTATTATATTTTATCCCATGCGCTGTGAGACATTCTACAGGTTCCTTGATTAGTTCATTCTCTTCTTTCCTTTCTTTGGCGACCGTTCCGTGCTAGTCGGGACACGTGTACAGCGCACCTTCGGAGGAAATGCAGGCTGGTGCGGGGCGGGCCGTCACAGGAGGATTCAGACTTTTTAATAGCTTTAAGCTTTTACTTCTCCTCTCGCTCAACATCAGAGAGAAGACGTTTCTTATTTTTCTTGCCTGAAGGAGTCACACTTGGATCGGTAGAGGATTTATGAGCTAAGCTTCTAGTGATTGATCGAGTAGAAAGCTTGACAACCAATCCGGGCTGAGGGGCAATTGCCTGGAGTGGATTGATGTTGAGGGTTTCATCGAATCTTTCCTTCGCTTTAGCTTTCAAAAGCTCGTCAATCTTTGCCTTCATTTCAACCAAAGTCATGTAGTCAGCCTCTCCCAAGCCTCCAGTTACAACAACATCGTTATCTCCCTCGTTTCGATCATTGCCGTCGTCATCTTTCAAATCCTTTATCATGTCCCTGTCCTTTGGAGTCTTAGTGCTCTCCAACAAGTTTTGCATCTAAAGAACGAGAAGCAACAGTTATTAGTTCAAGGGAAAACTCGGGTTCTTCGATCGTTTACCCTACGATACGGCAGAAAGCTGAAATGGCTTTAAAAAATTGAGGCGAAAAGGTGGGGATACCTTCAGATGACTTTTCAGCAGCAGTAGAGATTTCTGGATTTGTTTCAGTAATTGGAGATAGGAAACCTACCTTAGTGAGTCCCGGATGCTCGAGATCATGCTTCTCTGCTTCGGTAGCCCCAGAGGCAACAGATGAAAGCTAGCTTTGACGGTCTCTTTTCCCTTGATCTGGCGTCTCTCCTCCTCCATAGCTACTTGAATTAGTTTTTGCCCTTCATCCAAGCGTTCCGACCTCATTGTAGTGATATCAATGTTTCGTCGCCTAGCGGGCACGAGAGTCGTTTTGCCTTTTTCCAGCTCTTTGCCTGAAGCCTTAGTTTTGTCCTGCGGATTAGAGTATTTTGGTAATGACTTGTCATGAGAATGTGTTTCTATCGGAAGAACTAGGGCTTTGGGTGGTAGCTTGTCCCCTCCATGATGGCCTGATAGCTTTTATGCTTATCGGCATCTGATTTGCGCAGGGAGCGACAACGTGAAGAGTAAGGACAGTTTGAATCATGGCGTCTCCTGCTATCTCTCCCGCGGCTATCATCTCGATCATGCTTCGTATGAGAATCAAACCTGGGCATACTTGAGTGAATGTCTCTAAGAGAGTAGTGGTGGCATGGCATATCTCCTGCGAATTTGCACAAAATAAAAATTAGAAATCAAGATTAATATGGTACAAAAGTGATGCGACATGCAGTGCAAGTGTAGTGAATATATCCTAAGTGATCCCCCCTACAGACCAGAGCTAGGCTTGTCTGTGTAGTCTCCCCGGCTTTTTTAGGAGTAGCTTCGTCTTCGGATGTGGTAAAGAATGGTCCTGTACCAATATCCTTAGAAGTAAAGAAGTTTTCAAGCAAAGTTTTGATAAACTCCCGAATATAGGGCCTAAAGGAGAAGATCCACCAATAGAAGATGGAGTCCTTCGAGAGTGTTGTCTTTCAACAATAGAAGAGTCTTTCAGATTATTGTAACACCCCACGCCCGTTATGGTCACTCTCTAAGGGAATGCCATAACATCGGTGGAGTATCTTGAGTGAATATAGAACAGAGTAATTACAGCAAGACAGATGTAAGTAATACTTGAAAATTTAAAACATCATTTCAATTGCAGCGGAAAATAAAACATGTCTGGTTACATCACAAAACCATAATAGAAGTCAAGTACAAATATCCATCCTACTAAATAAAAAATACATAATCCCAATACATGAACTGATAGCCATAAAAGAAAAGGGTAAGCTGAGCTCTACATCTAGGGTCCAAGCTCCAAGAGAGTAATAAAAGCAGCCTGATCAAAGCCCACTCGTGCTGGGCCCACTCTGAGAACCTGAGGGTTGGGAAAAAGATAAAAACAACGGGGTCAGACATAAGTCTGAGCGAGTCCTATAACTTTAACAATGTAATCATTAAAGTAATAAGGATATGATATAACTTGGTACGGTGTGACTGGGGATAAATGACTACACTCAGTAGCCAATCAGACTTAGAGTGAACTAAGACAACGAAAAAGACGCATTTACCCACCCAAGGATAATTACTACACTGCACCACACCAGTCATTCCTACTTAAAGGCTGATCCCTCTCAAGGACTTAGAAAATTTACCCAGTAGTTTCGTGTACCCCTAGCTCACTACATAGGTGTCGTCTGCCCCTATCTCCACTAGGTGTACCCACTACTCCCAAGCGATCGGCTCCCTATCGTAGATATCCGTGCTGGCCCCACAATGGGGTGTATCACTCCCCAAAGTGGCTAGCCCGATACAACAAATGGTGCACGGGTTATATCTACACGATGCAACAACGTCTTACCTACCAGCCCGGGTCCACACACGCATATGAAACCTGTTGGACTTGCGTTGCCACCGCTACCCCGTTTGGCCTCTTATAGTCAAGCCCAATATGCGTGTCCCGTCACTCGACTAGAGTCGAGCCCACTAAGATACGTTTGGGATATTGGTTGAAATGGGCCCCCACAAGCTACCCACCTAAGCTTGTCATTTCTAGTGTATACCACTTAACCCTTTAATCATGTTTTAATTACATGTTCCACTTTGGTTAAGTATTCTAATCGTATTTTCTATTGCCACCCAAGGCAACCACTAGATTTCCTCATGCCACCCAAGGCACACACTTAACCCCTCATGTCCCTCTACATGCTAATATGGTTAAGTGTTTCTTAATTAATTAATTAATTAAGATCATGACCTCATAAAGACCTCTCACATTAGACCATCTTTTATGACTGCTGGATATGCTGGTTGGTTCCGGGCAGACTTCTGTCATAAAAAGGGTCTAACCTCATGTCTTTACTTTAATCACGTATTTAATTTATGACTAAGACCTCTCACATTGGGCCAATCATTTGTAGCTGCTGGATGGCCGGTTGGTTCCGGGCAGACTTCCGCTACAAAAGGGTCCAACCTCGTGTCTTAGTTGATTAATTACACCTAATTAATCACCCCCATAATTAATTATCCCTAATTAATTACACATTTTTAAGAATATGGGTAGACCTAACTCAATAGGTAAATTCCCAATTCCATAGTATGGGTAGACCTAACTTAATAGGTAAATTCCCAATTCCATAATGTGGGTAGACCTAACTTAATAGGTAAATTCCCAATTATGTCCATTCACTTTATGTTATGCTTAATCATAACAACTTTACACCTTTTTATAATCATGCATATTAACCCCATCGTTTCCCACGTAATTCGTTTACATAACACGTCATACATAGGGACAACTTTGCATATGTTATGCACGTCATAAAAAGAGACAAACTTGCATATGAACTTGCATAAAACTTGCATATGAACTTGCATAAACTTGCATAAGAACTTGCATAAAACTTGCATAAGAGCTTGCATATGAACTTGCATAAAACTTGCATAAGAGCTTGCATATGAACTTGCATAAAACTTGCATAAGAGCTTGCATATGAACTTGCATAAAACTTGCATATGGACTTGCATACCATGTCATATCACAAAGGCAAACTTGCATATGTTATGCACATCATAGAAAGAGGCTAACTTGCACATGAACTTGCATATCAACTTGCATATCATGTCATATCACAAAGGCAAACTTGCATATGTTATGCATATCATAAAAAAAAAGACTAATTTGCACATGAATCTTGCATATAAACTTGCATATCATGTCATATCACAAAGGCAAACTCGCATATGCTATGCATATCATAAAAAGAGACTAACTTGCATATGATCTTGCATATAAACTTGCATAAAACTTGCATATGAACTTACATGACACATCATATCATAAAAAGAGGCAAGTTTACATATGAACTTATAACATATGACAACCACAACTTGCATAATCCACATTTACATCCATAGCCTCCTAATATCCTATCCTAATTAGTTTAGCAATTACTTGCTAAAGGCATAGGAACTCACCAAAACCAAGATTAGCAAACTTATGAAGTAGAACTAGTTGCAATATTTGAAGGAGATGATGATTAGAGGTTGATTAGCTTGCAACTTCCTTCATAAACTAGTGGAGGCTCCTCTTAAGTTTGATTTTGGCGGCATGAGGCCATCATTTCTATTTTTAGTATGGATTAGGCTTGCATTAGGGTGTATTTATAGGATTAGGGTGTGTTTTAGACCATAGGATTAACCCTAGGTTAGATTAGGTCCGTCAGATTTAGGAAGTCTCTAGAACACAGCCCAGCCCTAGCCAGAAAACCAGACCTGGTGCACCCAGGCCATCTGGCTCGACACCCTGTGTCGACAGGCAAGTCGACAGGGCAGTCGACCTCCCAGTCGACAGGCCTGTCGACATGGCTAGGGCGGGAACTTTCCCGCCTGCCCCGCTAGTTCTAATTTTTATTGTCTGAATTTGAATTTTAAATCAGTTTTTAACTTTAAATTTTCTGCAAACTTCATTGGGCCATAACTGGGCCATACGGACTCCGATTTACAAAATTTCGGACTCTATTTCGCGTATTTTTCCGAGACGAACGCAATGACGCAGCCTGTTTCCCCCAATTCTCACATTTGAGATTATTTATTCTGCAATTAGTGAATTTTAGCATTAACTGAAATACGGGGTGTTACATTCTCCCCTCCTTAAAGGATTTCGTCCCCGAAATCTCTAAGCTAAGGAGAATGCATATCCTACCATCCAAACAACCATCTACTCAATCCATCAAACACGGGCATCCATTGTCCTTAAATCAAAATTTCTAATGGTGTATGAGCATATGCAAAAAGTGTGTGTATATGTTCCCTATCTAATGTATGAACATATGCAAACCATGATAGTGCCATGCATCCATTATGTATGCGAGAGAATCCTATCGACACATACAATATCTACATGAGTGCACAATCATTCACCAAAATGCATCATCCATATAATAACACAATCATTATACATCCATAAATATAGCTCCCTACACACAATTTTATGCAATATGCAATATGAAGTGATTGAGCCGATCTAGTGCCTAGAGTGTGTATATATGCATCCACGAGCAACCACTAGCAACCACTTGCATCCACATGCATCCATCAAACATAACATGTCTCAAACACATGTTTCAATCATAGGTTTACCCTATCTAAAGGTCAAAAGTACTAACGAGAGGACATACTAAAGATAAGATAAGTACTAGACAAACGATAAAGGAGAAGTTAAAAGACATACCCTCAAAAAGGAACGGGTACAATGAACGCATCTTTGCTTCCGTCTCCCAAGTAGCGTTGCCCTCATCTTCTCCCCATTGTACTTTGACTAGTTGAACCTCTCGATTCCTCAATTTCCTAGTCTCTGACCCAAGGATGCGGGTAGGAGCTCGTCGAATAGTCGCATCACGCTCTACTTCCACTTCTTTAAGCAAGCTCGGCTCTACCACCTCTGCGGTCTCATGTAAGCACTTCCTCAAATGAGATACATGGAATACATCATGTACACCACTAAGTCTGTCGGGCAACTCCACTCTATATGCCATCCGTCCAATCCTTTCCTTAATAGGAAACGGCCCTACGAACCTTGGTGCTAACTTCCCAACAGATCCAAAGCGAACCACATTTCGTAACGGAGACACTTTGACAAAGACCATGTCCCCAACTTCAAACTCAAGGTCCGTCCTTCTCTTGTCCGCATAAGATTTTTGCCTATCCTGCGCTGCTTTCATCCTTCTTCGAATCAAGTCAATCTTCTTATAAGTCTCCCTAACCATATCAGGCCCAAGCAAAATCTTATCCGTAGATTCCCACCAACATGCAGGTGATCGACAAGGCCTTCCATAAAGAGCTTCGAAAGGAGCCATACCAATACTGGACTGAAAGCTATTATTATATGCGAACTCCACCAATGGAAGATGCTCTTCCCATGTACCTCCAAAATCTAAGATACAAAGCCTCAAAAGGTCTTCTAGGACACGATTCACCCTCTCAGTCTGGCCGTCCGTCTGAGGATGATATGCGGTGCTCAGACACAATTGAGTCCCCACTGCTTCTTGCAAACTTCTCCAGAACTCACTAGTGAAGATAGGATCTCGATCACTCACTATGCTAGAGGGTACCCCATGTAATCGAACTATCTCTCGAAGATATACTGAGGCTAGCCATGGAGCGGTCCTCTTGCTCTTCACAGGTATGAAATGGGCGCTTTTAGTAAGTCTATCCACCACCACCCAAATTCCCGTATTACCCTTTCTTGATCTGGGTAACCCGTCAATAAAATCCATCGAGACGCTATCCCACTTCCATTGCGGAACTTCCAATGGGTGAAGCAACCCACCTGGTTTCTTTTGTTCCGCTTTCACCTATTGGCATACCAAGCATCGAGCGACATACTCGGCCACATCTTTCTTCATACCGGCCCAGAAGAAAACCCTCTTCATGTCTTGGTACATCTTGTCCCCACCGGGATGAATGGTCATCCTAGAACGGTGTGCATCATCAAGAATAGCCTTCCTCAAACCCTCGTCTTGCGGTACACAAAGTCTACCGTCTCTACGCAAGCACCCCCTATCGTCTAGGGTGTACCTACTCAAATGGCTGGACGACTCCCCCCTTATGAGCTTCTCCACCAACTCAACCAACTGTGGGTCGTCCCTTTGTGCTTCCCCTATCCGCCCCAGAAGAGTAGGTCTGACCTCCAAGGATGCTAGCAAACCGGGTACATAATCACTGGAAGGTCTGAAATCAAACATCGAGATAAATTCCAAGCTTCGTTGTTCCACGAACAATGGACTCAAGGACAACCTCTTTCTGCTCAAGGCGTCCGCCACCACGTTACCCTTGCCAGGGGTATACGCTATCTCGAAATCATAGGATGCTAAGAACTCCATCCACCTTTGCTGTCTCAAATTCAAATCCTTCTGAGAAAACAAGTACTTCAATGATTTGTGGTCAGTGAACAATTCAAATCTCTCACCAAGAAGATAATGGCGCCAAATCTTAAGCGCAAAAACAATAGCGGCCAACTCTAAATCATGGGTAGGGTAATTTTTCTCGTGCACTCTCAACTGCCTTCCACCATAGGCTATTACCCTTCCCTCTTGCATTAAGACTGCGCCAAGTCCTGTCCCACAAGCATCGGTATAGACAACAAATGGCTTGCTCCCATCTGGCAACACTAAAACTGGAGCAGTGGTTAAAGCTCTCTTTAACCGTCGGAACGCATCATCACAATCTACGTCCCATGCGAAAACAAGATTCTTCTTCGTTAAGCGGGTTAATAGGGCTGATATCTTCGTGAAGTCTTTGATAAACTTCCTATAATAACCCGCCAACCCCAAGAAACTTCTTACTTCGGTAGCATTCTTCGGAACCTTCCAATCCTGAATTGATACTACCTTCGCGGGATCCACAGCTATCCCCTCCTTGGAGACCACGTGCCCCAAGAACCGCACCTCCCTCCTCCAGAAGTGACATTTAGAGAATTTAGCCTTAAGGCTATGTGCTCGAAGAGTCTTCAACACCTCCCCAAGATGTAGGGCATGCTCTTCTTCACTCTTAGAAAATACTAAGATATCATCCACAAAGACCACCACGAATTTATTAAGGAACTCCCTGAACACCCTACTCATCAAATCAACAAAGTATGCAGGGGCGTTCGTCAACCCAAATGGCATCACCAGCCACTCATAGAAACCATCCGGAGTCCTAAAGGCAGTCTTGTCTATGCTATCCTCAGCCACCCTCAACTGATGAAACCCCATGGCTAAGTCCAACTGAGAAAATACTGAAGCGCCAACCAACTGATCGAAAAGATCATCAATCCTCGGCAATGGGTGTTTATTCTTCTTTGTGAGCTTGTTGAGTTCTCTATAGTCTACACAAAGTCTGAGGGACCCATCCGCCTTCGTAGCAAAAACTACTGGAGCACCCCACTCCGATATACTTCGTCTTATGAACCCCTTCTCAAGCAACTCCCCTACTTGCTTATGGAGTTCCCTCCTCTCACGAGGAGCCATGTGGCGCACTGGTAAAGATACAGGTTTAGCATTATCCACCAGATATATTCGGAAGTCAATCTCCCGCTTCGGAGGTAAGCCCTTCACCTCCTCAAACACATCCGAGTATTCCCGGACCACTCTAACAGATTGCAAACTCTCGGCCGAAGCGTCCAACGACTCAAGATAACTTAGCATAACAGAATCCATGGGATTACAAGAGATCTCGAGAGTGTTACCCAAGCGGGTCATGATCCTAACAACTCTCCTTTCGCAATCAAGAACAGCACCATTACTGGATAACCAGTCCATGCCCAAAATCAACCCATAGCCCGTGAAGCCCAAAACAAAAGCATCACATCTAAACTCAATGCTAAGTATAGAAATCTTCAAACCCAAGCATATCATGGACAAATAAGTGGAGCCCCCAATTGGATTTGAAACAACCAAGGGATCTTCTACTAGACTGGTGTCTAAGTGCAGTGACTCAACTAATGATGATGAGATAAACGAATGCGATGCGCCTGAATCAAACAATGTACGGACAGGATGATCAAATAGAAAAACCAGACTTTCAACGGAAATAGTTCTACCTCTTTCCTGAATTGGTGGAACCGCGAGAGCCTGTACTTGCCCCCTAGCCTGACCCGGTGCCATAAGAGCTTGCACCTGTCCTCCTGAGGTAGATCCCGTCCTTTGCCCCTTCTTAGGGCAATCCTTCACTAGATGCCCTGCTTCGCCACAGTGAAAGCAACCAGTCTTCTTCTTCTTTCTACAATCTTTGCTTATGTGGCCTGGTATCCCGCAATTGAAGCACTTCTTCTTCCCCTTGCCACCGTTGCCTTTCCCACCTTTGTTTTGTTGTTGTTGCTGAGGTCTCTTTTGATCTCCCTTCTTCTCGGGTGCCTTATTAGCATTGGGGCCCTTCTCTTCTTCATGCATGAGTGCCATGTCAACTAGCTTCTCAAAGGTGGCCCCCATAGGGATATGAGTCATAGCCAACCCATGCATCGGTTCATTCAAGCCTTTCACGAACCTCAAAGCCTTCTTCTCCGGTGTATTCACCATGTCTAGGCCAAACCTTGCCAATTGATTAAACTTGTTGACATATTCCTTCACTGAGAGATTTCCTTGCTTTAGAGTCAAGAATCTTTCCATATACAAGTTCTCCTCCGCCCTTGAGAGAAATTTTGCCACGAATCTTTGCCTAAAATCCGCCCAAGAGTCAACGAGGCGTTCTCCATTAGTGACCTCCCACCAGAATGAGGCCTCTCCCTTCATTAACCAAGCAGCCAACTTGACTTTCTTTCCTTCTTCCATCTCAAAGATATCTATCAATTCTTCCACCTCTTTAAGCCAATCTCTAGCCTCCACAAAAGTTTCAGATCCTTGAAAAGGTTTTCCTCCCATAGCTTTGAATTCCTTGCAAGTCTTAGCAAAAGTATCCATGCGAGGAGGAGGGGGAGGAGGAAGATCGGGTGCTACGGTTGGTGGAGGAACATTTGCTGGACCCGCAGTGGTGGCCCTAGCCTCCATCAATCTCCTATACCATACTGGTATCGTCACACCCTCCGGAAAGTTAAGATCCTCAGCCATGCTGAAACGAAAAAGGAAAGATTCAAAACGGAGAATTCGAAAGATAAAGATATGGCTATTGGGGATTATGCTTTTCTTTCAAAAACTTTTCTCTTTAAAGACATGTTTTTGAAAATATCTCTTCCAAAAATGTTTTTAGAAAAATAGTTTTCTAAAAATTTTATCTGTTCCGGTAACCTTTGCTCTGATACCACGTGTAACACCCCACGCCCGTTATGGTCACTCTCTAAGGGAATGCCATAACATCGGTGGAGTATCTTGAGTGAATATAGAACAGAGTAATTACAGCAAGACAGATGTAAGTAATACTTGAAAATTTAAAACATCATTTCAATTGCAGCGGAAAATAAAACATGTCTGGTTACATCACAAAACCATAATAGAAGTCAAGTACAAATATCCATCCTGCTAAATAAAAAATACATAATCCCAATACATGAACTGATAGCCATAAAAGAAAAGGGTAAGCTGAGCTCTACATCTAGGGTCCAAGCTCCAAGAGAGTAATAAAAGCAGCCTGATCAAAGCCCACTCGTGCTGGGCCCACTCTGAGAACCTGAGGGTTGGGAAAAAGATAAAAACAACGGGGTCAGACATAAGTCTGAGCGAGTCCTATAACTTTAACAATGTAATCATTAAAGTAATAAGGATATGATATAACTTGGTACGGTGTGACTGGGGATAAATGACTACACTCAGTAGCCAATCAGACTTAGAGTGAACTAAGACAACGAAAAAGACGCATTTACCCACCCAAGGATAATTACTACACTGCACCACACCAGTCATTCCTACTTAAAGGCTGATCCCTCCCAAGGACTTAGAAAATTTACCCAGTAGTTTCGTGTACCCCTAGCTCACTACATAGGTGCCGTATGCCCCTATCTCCACTAGGTGTACCCACTACTCCCAAGCGATCGGCTCCCTATCGTAGATATCCGTGCTGGCCCCACAATGGGGTGTATCACTCCCCAAAGTGGCTAGCCCGATACAACAAATGGTGCATGGGTTATATCTACACGATGCAACAACGTCTTACCTACCAGCCCGGGTCCACACACGCATATGAAACCCGTTGGAATTGCGTTGCCACCGCTACCCCGTTTGGCCTCTTATAGTCAAGCCCAATATGCGTGTCCCGTCACTCGACTAGAGTCGAGCCCACTAAGATACGTTTGGGATATTGGTTGAAATGGGCCCCCACAAGCTACCCACCTAAGCTTGTCATTTCTAGTGTATACCACTTAACCCTTTAATCATGTTTTAATTACATGTTCCACTTTGGTTAAGTATTCTAATCGTATTTTCTATTGCCACCCAAGGCAACCACTAGATTTCCTCATGCCACCCAAGGCATCCACTTAACCCCTCATGTCCCTCTACATGCTAATATGGTTAAGTGTTTCTTAATTAATTAATTAAGATCATGACCTCATAAAGACCTCTCACATTAGACCATCTTTTATGACTGCTGGATATGCCGGTTGGTTCCGGGCAGACTTCTGTCATAAAAAGGGTCTAACCTCGTGTCTTTACTTTAATCACGTATTTAATTTATGACTAAGACCTCTCACATTGGGCCAATCATTTGTAGCTGCTGGATGGCCGGTTGGTTCCGGGCAGACTTCCGCTACAAAAGGGTCCAACCTCGTGTCTTAGTTGATTAATTACACCTAATTAATCACCCCTATAATTAATTGTCCCTAATTAATTACACATTTTTAAGAATATGGGTAGACCTAACTCAATAGGTAAATTCCCAATTCCATAGTATGGGTAGACCTAACTTAATAGGTAAATTCCCAATTCCATAATGTGGGTAGACCTAACTTAATAGGTAAATTCCCAATTATGTCCATTCACTTTATGTTATGCTTAATCATAACAACTTTACACCTTTTTATAATCATGCATATTAACCCCATCGTTTCCCACGTAATTCGTTTACATAACACGTCATACATAGGGACAACTTTGCATATGTTATGCACGTCATAAAAAGAGACAAACTTGCATATGAACTTGCATAAAACTTGCATATGAACTTGCATATGAACTTGCATAAACTTGCATAAGAACTTGCATAAAACTTGCATAAGAGCTTGCATATGAACTTGCATAAAACTTGCATAAGAGCTTGCATATGAACTTGCATAAAACTTGCATAAGAGCTTGCATATGAACTTGCATAAAACTTGCATATGGACTTGCATATGGACTTGCATACCATGTCATATCACAAAGGCAAACTTGCATATGTTATGCACATCATAGAAAGAGGCTAACTTGCACATGAACTTTCATATCAACTTGCATATCATGTCATATCACAAAGGCAAACTTGCATATGTTATGCATATCATAAAAAAAAAGACTAATTTGCACATGAATCTTGCATATAAACTTGCATATCATGTCATATCACAAAGGCAAACTCGCATATGCTATGCATATCATAAAAAGAGACTAACTTGCATATGATCTTGCATATAAACTTGCATATGAACTTACATGACACATCATATCATAAAAAGAGGCAAGTTTACATATGAACTTATAACATATGACAACCACAACTTGCATAATCCACATTTACATCCATAGCCTCCTAATATCCTATCCTAATTAGTTTAGCAATTACTTGCTAAAGGCATAGGAACTCACCAAAACCAAGATTAGCAAACTTATGAAGTAGAACTAGTTGCAATATTTGAAGGAGATGATGATTAGAGGTTGATTAGCTTGCAACTTCCTTCATAAACTAGTGGAGGCTCCTCTTAAGTTTGATTTTGGCGGCATGAGGCCATCATTTCTATTTTTAGTATGGATTAGGCTTGCATTAGGGTGTATTTATTGGATTAGGGTGTGTTTTAGACCATAGGATTAACCCTAGGTTAGATTAGGTCCGTCAGATTTAGGAAGTCTCTAGAACACAGCCCAGCCCTAGCCAGAAAACCAGACCTGGTGCACCCAGGCCATCTGGCTCGACACCCTGTGTCGACAGGCAAGTCGACAGGGCAGTCGACCTCCCAGTCGACAGGCCTGTCGACAGCCCTGTCGACATGGCTAGGGCGGGAACTTTCCCGCCTGCCCCGCTAGTTCTAATTTTTATAATCTGAATTTGAATTTTAAATCAGTTTTTAACTTTAAATTTTCTGCAAACTTCATTGGGCCATAACTGGGCCATACGGACTCCGATTTACAAAATTTCGGACTCTATTTCGCGTATTTTTCCGAGACGAACGCAATGACGCAGCCCGTTTCCCCCAATTCTCACATTTGAGATTATTTATTCTGCAATTAGTGAATTTTAGCATTAACTGAAATACGGGGTGTTACAATTATCATCTCGTTGTTTATCCCTGGCGGATACGTTCAAAGCATCGTCATCCTGAGTCGACAATGGAGAAGGACTTTGCGGGAGTACAATCAGATTCTCCTCCTCTGTCATCCCTTTATCTCTTAACTGCAATTCCTGGCTAGAGCCTACAAATTCTTGGCCTTTCAAGCTCTCTCCCTTATCGACTAAAGTTGCAGGCTGTCCCTCAGCTGGGGGCATGTATACGTATGCACCACTCCCGTGACCTATGCTCTGAGTCATAGCAAGTAGATGATGATGAAGAAGATAGTCATCCACCAGACATTCTCTAATGGTTAGTAGTTTTGGGTCACCATTAAGCAAACAGTTCATGCGATCTAAATACACATGGTGCACCTCTTTTTTCAAGTTAGCTGCTACAAAAGAATGAAATAGGTCAGTATATTTACGACAGCAATTAAAGTCATAACACCGACGTCTGAGCTTACCTGACTGGAGCCATCTCCTAGCGCATCCCGACTGACGCTTGATATAGAACCATTCGGGATTCACATCACCTACTTTACTGCTGAATGCATTACTACAAAAGTGGGCATATTCGACACTAATTTGTGTGCGTTGCACGAAAAACGTTGCAAAAGCCATGCCTTCTTTGATCTTCTGCAACAATATTCATATGTTGTTGCACTAGACGTGAATGCACCGTTGCGGTGGGAATTCTAGTGTTTTGGCGTGCATCACCGATTAAAAGCGTAGCTTTACATATATACAATCCGGGTCAGCGATCTGCGTTACCAGAATAAACAAAACCTCAATTGTAGATGCATGATTAATCCAACGGTTCAAACCAATCCATGCTTCCTATCTAAACATTACCTATCATCCAATCAATCATAGCCACTTGCTATGTGAAATTTTGGCGCTATCTTTCCCCCTTCATGAAATAATGTAAAAATAATCCAGTCACACTAATCGTTCTTCTTCTTCTCCATCATCTAATCGTTTCTTTCCTCTTTTTACCATTGACAAAATTTTAAACCTAAACTCTTCCTTTATCACCCTCTCCGCCTTCGTGAGTCTTTGTTTTCTTGGAACCCTTCATTTTTTCCTCTGTTTAGGGCTTTCGCCCCAAGATATGATCTGCTACTACAACAAAAATCACTATTGACAACAATAGCTATCAGCATATCTTCTTTTATTCCCATTTCTCTTTCAATCAAAAAATATTCCCTTCATCGTCATCGCTTCACCGTTCAAACTTCGGATACGGATTTTCACTACTGCCCTTTGGATTGTCTCTTTCAATTTAAAATTTGAATCATCGTTGCTGCTCCATCTGACAGTTACGTATTTTCAACTTTCGTCGACTATATTTAGCTTCAAAATTGATTTTTTTATTAGTTTACTCATTCATCTATTTTGATTTTGTTATTTCAGCATTTCATTTCTTCGTTTGTTCTAAATCAAGTGTAAGCTGACGTTAACGAGTTTATTTGCATTTTAATATGTTTATTTCACCCAATTTAGATCTCTAGGTAAATATAATTTGTTTTTGTCTTTTAATTAGGGTCAATCATCATTATTTTCGGTTGTCCAATTGTTTACAAGCTTTCTTCACATATATTATTTTCTTTTACAGTAAATAGTTTTACTTTGATATATGGATCTACCTTAAGTACTTATTTCATAAATTATTAGGTAGAGTACTCATATCTAGGGGAGGAACCATAACACCAATGAGAAGTCTTGCACTCAATTCATCTGACACCGTTTCCAATGCCAAGAATATTCAATACTTATCTCCACATTATATAATAGGCACGCTTCATCAATTTAGTTTGTAGTTTTTATCATTTGTGTAGTAAATAAGAGCATATGACAAGTGGGTACGTCTGTTTGAAGTTTGCTAATTTTATAGAAACAGAGGGAAAGCACTTGTACACATTGTTGAGTTGACAATGCAGGCATAGTAATTCTACTATTCTTAGTTGCATTTGGTTGTCTGGTCTTTCTCTGCCTTGTTTTTCATATTTGCAGGCTTGTATGATTGTGTGTGTGAAATCAAGTTATTGTTATTTTTTGTTGAATTCTCCACCTTACTGGCTATTTTGCTGAAAAGCCTTTGTCTTGTTGAACCTGCAGTTTTCTCTCCTGTGAATGCTATTGTGTCATCCAAAAGAAACGATGCTGTCACAACTCTGTGTTTGCATGAAAGAATGGTACCTTTATTAGTTTTTGGTTGCTTATAATGGGTAATTATTCAAAATTGTGCTTCATAGGCTATGTAGATCAATTGCTCATTATACACTAATTATACACTAGTCAGTGAAGAGCAAGAACAAAAACCAAACCAAAAATCAAATCATGAAGTTAGGTAGTTTGATAATCATCTACGTTAAGTTTTAGAGGACGACGATCATATAGTATTTCTATTTGAGGAAGGTTCTTTATTATGGAAAACAGCCCTATCATTGCTTCTTTTGATAGCTGGACATAGTTATGAAACTTAGTTTTAAGCTGGCTTTTGGTAAGAAATCTCATCTCTTAATTAATAAATGTCATGAAGACTTTACATTTTAATTTCTTACATTGAACATTATGTATTCTGAATGGATAGACGAGGAGCAAGAATCATAAGTTCCTGTTTGCCCCCACTCTTCCATAACATTCATACAACGTAGGGATACAATTCGATCTGATCGTAGTCAAGCTTCCTTGTAACAAAGCTTTAAAGAATTGGTCTACAGATGTTGCTCGTTTTCATCTGCAACTTGCAGCAGCTAAGGCAGCTGTGGCTTCCGGATAAGGAGAGTACAAGACGCATGTGCTTTTCGTGAGAGACTATTTTCCGGTCCCTAATGTGTTTACATGTAATGTCTGTCTCAGAAGAGAAGGAGATGTTTGGCTTCATAGACCTGATATGATGGTTTTAAGGGAGAAGCTACGGCTCCCGGTTGGTTAGTGTGAACTTGCACTACGTCTTGAAGCCCAAGGTACCCCCCATTGTTATCCTCATAAGGCCATTTTATGAGTTTTCTTTTTCCAGTTTTCATGGTTACTTGTTAATATTATTTGCATCTACAAAATTCTGCTTTACATTTAAAACTTTTTGGTCTGGGAAAATGGGAAGGCAGGAACTCCTGTTGTATAAGAAAAAGTTAAGTGGACTTGTAACCGGATTAACATACTTTGTCAGTAAGTGGATTTACTCTAAGAAAAGGTAAATAGACAGTACATGCGAACCATCAAGCAACCAAGTCAGGCCTAATAATATCAACTATTACTAAAGCTAATAATTGTTCTTAGCTAAGGTGTGCAATTTAAATAAAACTGACTTAATTAAACTGTGACGTTGTATATCCATAGGTACAACGAACCATAACGTTTAACATTGACATTGTAATGTAGTAATGTCTACACAACACCTAACTTAGTAGAATACTAGAATAAACCATCCAATCCAAATCCAAGTCATAAATTGAAAGACAAACGAAAATGTGGCGATTATCATGATGCATTTTAATCTGTCGATTATAATTTTATTTGGTGCAAGCTTCAAATTTGGATAGTGGTCTTACTTATAAATTATAATTTCATCTGTTGATTAACAGTATATCCTTTCTTCTTTCATTGCATGTACAAATCTATTCAAGATATGTGAAGTCCTAATAAAAGGATTACCTTGTATGTCCACATGATGTATATTTATTTCGGTGACAAAAGTGCCATATTTTGCATGTTGCAGAGTGTGGCATTGGACAGGTCAAGTGCTCCAAAAGATGGGGTTACTAATGGATGGTTAGGTGATTCAAAGACTGACGGATCACATCCTCGTGCAACATATAAAATTGCAGTTATATCCTACAGTCTCGAGAAGAGCAATGTTCAGATGTTTCATGTATTGCCTGGCACTATAGCACCAATAAACAACAATATGTATGAAATAGACTCCAACCACGGTAACTCTGCCTTTATCTGTAAATCTACCTTTACCTGCATTTATAGACTTAGAGTGCAAGGGAATGAGCCAAGCTTGCCAATATCCTGAGTACCTTGTGATGCTGCTATTAACACCGAATATGATGGTTGGGTTGGGTATTTCAAGTAGTCTTGTTCAGTAGTCTTTTTCGGTTTAGTTCAAGTATTTCACTGCTTTACAGGTTAAAAGAAAAAATGAAAATCAATTTAAATTCTTGTTCCTGGATGCACTGTAGCATCCGTTCAACTAAAACTGATGTTTAACTCGCTTAAATTTAGTAATTGACTCCACTGAAAACTTGTTTCTTTATGTTCTTTGGCATTGCAGATAGCAGGTTCCTTTTCTATGTATTTTAATTTGCCTGTGAGAGGGGGGGGGGTGGACTAATGTGTATAAAGCAGAGTTCACTAAAACTTATTAATCCAATTTGTTTAATAGTTTGAAATTTGTATCAGGCGGAGTTTTCTGATATGAGACTACAAGTTCTAAACGGTTGATGTCTTCCATAGAAGCACATCGAAACAAAGATGTTCAACTAGGTTGTGTTAGTTGTCTATGTACAAAATTAATGTGTTGATATTGGTGTTAGAATGTGATGATGTTTTGGATGGTTTGAATGTGACGATTAATGTTTTGGATGTGTTTCTTCTATATACAAAAACTGGTATTGCAAAATTTTTAATTAAAGCGTTGTATTTGCTTTCTTCTACTGTAGCATTTGTCTTCTTCTACTGTTGCGTTTGCCTTTTACTAATGTTGCATTTCAAGATAATGGCGTTGTGTTACATAATACAGTTGTGTTGCATTAAATAAAATATTATTAATTCCACATGGGACATAGACCCCATAGCTGACGTGGCGTATGACACATATGCATCTGATATGGAGAGATGACGTATCGTGTGACACGTAGGCATCTTACGTGGAAAGCTGACGTGGCTCCACTATCATGACATGACAGCCGGACTCAAAATAATGCCCAAGGCAACGCTGTATATTGTTGCATTACTTGCAAGTAATGTTGCATTAGGGTTATAATGCAACACTTTCTTTCCATGGCAGTAGATGGGCAAAAGCGTTGCCTTAGAGGGCTAATGCAACGGCCGCGGATGCCACGCTTCCCCTGTGTTGGCTATTTGAAAAAATGGCCTACGACAACACTTTTTTGATCTACGACCACAGAAAAATAGTGTCAAATATGCCCACTTTTGTAGTAGTGATGCTTCGTTAATCATCTTATTTTTAGGCACAGACTTGAAGTACACGAAAGATAGAGTTTCCTTTGTTCGATGTTTAAAGTAATAGAAGAAGCTCACATCTTCAAAAGTAAGCCCTATTTGCAGAATTTCCCTATAAGCGATGTATATTGTATACAGATAAGCGTACGCGTTGGGATGAAGCTGCATGGGAGCAATTCGCATTCGCCTTAGAAAATCGAACACGAATGGCGAAAAAGGGATGGCCCCTACAATACACATCAACCGGCTAATCGCCATATATCCTTTGGGTGGACTATGAGATCAATCTGTTTCAGTAGCTACCTTGGTATCTTTCCAGATAATTCCATGTTTTAAACATAGGCGTCTAAGCTTGGGATCATCAATTGTCGAACGAACAGAGTCCGTAGGTGCTTCTAAGATAGTTGCTCCCTCAAATTCATTAGGAGCACGATTGTCTCCCACTCTTCCTTCCTCCTCTTCATCCATTAAAACCTCACTTCCAAACGATTCACTACTCTCGTGGATTGCTACCTCATAGTCTGAACCAACACTGTCCCATTCCGGATCTGAAGCAGATGAGACATCTTCGAGATTGGGGTTTTTAGAAGGCACTGAAGTTAGTCTTCTCGGCAAATCTAGCTGAATGTCTTTCAGACATGATTGCTGTACTATCCAAGAGATGACATAAATTAAAGTATGATTGCCCGTTCCCCCTGTGTGTGTGTGTGTGCGTTAATCTGTGCAGGTGTGTGCAGTGCAGAAATCAAAAAGTACAAAATAAGCAAAATAGAATGTAGTATAAAGGAAAATTAAGCGATCGTTTGTCAATTCAGTTCGAGAATGTCCAGTTCATAGGGCTCTATCCTAATTGTCTGCAAGTTACAAGCCATGTTCAAGTTTAGTAGAATCATTTGCCAGAATATGTCATGAGTCATAATCGTTAAAATATCAGTTTCGATCAAACGTGATAGTGTCAAGTAATGCACATATTCAACATCGATGGTAACGGCTCGGATCCGAGTTAAAAAGGAAGTAACAGCGGATCAGTTTGGGGATTCAAAGGAATCAACAACTGTTCAGGTCGGAGTGTGAAAGAGAAATGGCTTCGGTTCGGGTTGGAGTCCTATGAAAGATTGTGTCTGTTCGGGTCAAGCTAGATCCTCTGAAGCGGAATAATAAAACCACACCTGAACCAAACCAGCTTACCGCAACCCGAAGCCCTCATTTTAACTTTTATGATTTTTTTTTCAAAAATCATCGATTTCTTGAACTGACCTACTTCTACTCGTTCCAATCTATCATCTCTTTTCCTCTTCCACCTCACCAAAAACTAAGCTTCCATCATCCTTTCTTTCTCACCAAGATAAGAAGCCAATCCCACAATTGATCCTCTCGATGCCGAGCATAGTTCGTTTGTGCCACCGCCCGGAGGCAACGGAGAAATCGCCATCGACGGTGGTGGTCAAGATGACCCCGATATTGGCTCCTCCGTTGATTTTGCCACAGCGACATGGATTAACATGAAAATTCAAATGCTATTTACACGAAATCCAAGATTAAAACATATGTGATGAAAGATTCAAGCCTACCTATGTTTGGATTTAAGAATCGAGATGAAGTTAGTAAAAAGGAATTAGGGTTTTCTGGAAAGTGAAAGTTAAGATGCGGCAGCAAAGGTAAAAAGGGAATGAGGGAGATCGGTTTATATAGAAAGTATTGAAGGCCATTCGTATTCTGTGAGATGGCATCCCAATCTGACCTGTCAGCCTCAAGACAATAGAGGCCCAGAATACATCAGCTCGAATATATGAGAAGTCAGGTAACACCGATCTGATCCGTTGCTCAAATTATGACCTGATATTATAAAGATAAATTCGAACCAGCTTAGAAAACAAAGAAAATTCAAAGGATTAATTCGAGAGCAAAAGTCAAAGAAATTACCCGGAAATTCGTTTATCTCTTGGCTAAAAAAAAATCAGTCTAACGAATGCAACAGAATAGACCACAGATTAGGCCTCATATTTATAGATATATCACCAAGCACGGTTTCGTCAAGAGTCGCAATTCTACAGATAGACACAACCGTTGATTGCCACCGATTCAAGAACAGACAAGTTATCAGATTCGAAGTGCGTCTCATTTCCAATGAAATGCACTTTGAGGGGGCAAAATTTTAGCCTGCTTTGTAACCAGCCTATACAAAGCTTGAGAATCGAATGTTGAGCTTACTTAAAGGTAAGAGACGTATTCAATAGAGAAGAAGGACCAACGGGATCAGTTAAAAGATGACTAATCGAATTGAAAGAGTTGTCACTTCCACTCTCGTCAAATATAGGGAATTCAGGTCAAATTGGATTGCTCGGACCGGTCTTATTTTCACTCACCAATGAAGTCACGATCCAGTTGATGGACAACGGTTCAGTTCGGTACTCCTCTTGCTGATATGATCTGATGATACTGCTCTGAAACTGTTATGTACCATGTTCCTACAAATCCGGAGCAGTTACCACCCATTTACCCATGTTGCTGATGTGTTGTTCTCATCATGGGGCATCAATTTCCATGATTTGTGGGATGGTCCCCACATGGCATCCGAACCGCCTGCACTTCTCGCCTATAAATACACCATAATGCACCATTTTGGAGGATCTTTTGGCTCTCCATCTACTCAAACTCCATCATCGACGATATTTGTAACACCCCACCTCCGCTAGGGTCACTCACAAAGGGAATGCACTAGCTTTGGTGGAGTATTATATAGGTAAACATACGTAGAAATATTACAAGACATAACATAAACAAAACAGCGGAAGGAAAACCCAAAATTTCATTGCTTTAAAATCTAGTAAGGTCTAAAGCCTTTTACATCAAAATGCTATTAAGTCAATTACATCGAAATCTGTCTTGCAATAGTAAAGAAGCATAAAACCATAGTTATAAATCATTCCCCAATAAAGCAAAGCAAGCCATAGGCAAGAGAAATCCAAGTCGTACATGAAAGAGCTTTGGGGCTTGGTAAGATCCGAACTAAGCTGTATTCCCACACTGTGAACCTGGGGGGGGGGGGGAACGGAAGAAAAGGAGGCGAAACAAAACGGGTCAGTCATGAAGACTGAGTAAGTCCTAGTGACTTTCAGCATAAAAAAAGGTAAAGATAACATGTCATGAATGAATTGAAAGTAAACATAAGCATGATGACAAGATAAGCTATAGGAAAGATAACTAAGAATAACCTCATATGGTTTTTGTCAAGTATAACATCGCCAGGTTTCGATTCAAGATAAACTACGCAAGATTTCTATCAAGCATCGCAAGATTTCTCTGCTTTACCATTAAAATATTTCTATGATATCTATTTGCTCTGCACCAACCGTACCAGTATCCCAACCCGTGTCATGTGTTGACTATAAAATGATCCCTTGCCCAATGTCATGAAATGATCCATTACTTGGTCTCACAAAACGATCTATTAATCGATCGGCTCCCTACAAGTCCTATTTTTCATGTGTCTGTGTCATACGGCTCTATCACGAATGTAGTCACCTGTGCTAGGTCCACCATAGGGTGTATCAAGCCCTAGGGTGCCAACCACCAACACGAATCAAGCACGCACAGTGTAAACCTACTGGTGCCCAATGCCTGCTTTTTCAATTCCGGACTACGTGCACGACCGTAGTCCGCCTAAACCTACAATGGCGCACCAACTCAGCCGTCGTTCTGGTCGCTTACAATCAGCCCAGTAATCGTGCCCCACCCTGCCTAGTTCCAGGGTACCATGATACATCTAGTGGGTTACTGCTGAAAAGGACCGTGTAACTAGGGTTTCCGTCCAGCAGGTTAAGTGTTGTCATTTAAATTCGAGACTTAACCCCATCAGTCTAGCATGTCAAGTTGGTTAAGTGTGGTCATTCAAGTTCGTGACTTAACCCGTCTACGTGTCATGTCAAATTGGCTAAGTGTTGTCGTTCAAGTTCATGACTTAGCCCTACGAATCATGTGTCAAGTTGGTTAAGTATGTTCAAGCGGTTCGTGACTTAACCCTATCAAGTCATCGTGTCAAATTGGTTAAGTATATTCAAACGGTTCGTGACTTAACCCTATCAAGTCATCGTGTCAAATTGGTAAAGTATATTCAAGCGGATAGTGACTTAACCCTATCAAGTCATCATGTCAAATTGGTTAAGTATATTCAAGCGGTTCATGACTTAACCCTATCAAGTCATCGTGTCAAATTGGTTAAGTATATTCAAGCGGTTCATGACTTAACCCTATCAAGTCATCGTGTCAAATTGGTTAAGTATATTCAAGCGGTTCATAACTTAACCCTATCAAGTCATCGTGTCAAATTGGTTAAGTATATTCAAGAGGTTCGTGACTTAACCCTATCAAGTCATCGTGTCAAATTGGTTAAGTATATTCAAGCGGTTCGTGACTTAACCCTATCAAGTCATCGTGTCAAATTGGTTAAGTATATTCAAGCGGTTCATGACTTAACCCTATCAAGTCATTAATTCATTTATGCACCCCAACATCTCATATCAGACCTGTTGTTGTGGTCACTGGATATGCCAGGCGGTTCCGGGCAGAATTACACCACAACTCAGTCTGACCTCGGGTTTTCAAGTGCGATATGACCAACTACCCACATTGGATCCTATTGTTTGCAGTAACTGGATTTGCCGGGCGGTTCCGGGCAGAATTACACTGCAAACTCAACCCAACCTCGAGTTGGCCATTTTCTAGTTCATTCTAAATGTCATGTCCATGTTCAAGTTTCATGTCAAGTTCGTGTCTAGTTTCATGGCGAGTTTCATGTCAAGTTTCGTGTTTTCAGTTATGCCTATTATCAAGTTAATGATTCATATTCATAACCAATTCATGTTTCAAGTTCATAAGCATGTTTACGTGCCCTCTAGATGTCCAATACATACCAACTACCCAGAACCCAACTTAGGCGCGTTCATATTAAACTTTCTCCAAGTCATAAATTATCATATATGTTTCTATTCCAAATTTTTCATAATTAACATATGCCCAAGTTCTAGGTTACATGTCAGTTTTACATATGCCCAATTCATACCAAATTTACATATGTTCAATTCATGCCGTTTTACATGTATGCTAATTTTATGCCAATTTACACATCTATCAAGATCCATGCCAAATTACATATGCCAATTTATATATGCCTAATTCTAGACAATTTACATTTATACCAAATTTCATGCCCTTTTACATATGTCAAGATCTAGCCAACATTACATGTATTAAGTTTCATATCCAATAAACCCAAATCGTGATTCATGATGTAGTTACCCCAAACCATAACCTTTTTATTACAATACAAGCCAGTTGTCCAATCTTTTGATTTGATTTACATGTTACATTACATAGATCCAAATTTACGCCAAATTCCATGCATATAATATTTATGCAAATTTCCTCATAACAAGATTATACCAAAATTTACATATCAAGCCCAAACTCGCAAATACAATGATAATATCCAATTTCATGTTTCTAATAATTCCATCATATTCATATAGGCAATAATCCCATAATTCCCCCGTATACATATCGTACGCAAGTCGTGATTTTTAGGCCAAGGTCCGAAATTGACCAAGGTTCATCGAAAGAAAATAAATAAGGGAAAGGTAGAATCTTGCATCAAAATAAGATCGGAGAGAAAAACATCATCATAGGCATATTAAGATTACAACAGGCTGAATAGACCATGAACTAGACATGAGAATAAAGATGAACAAGTCTCAAAACTCAAGGTTCAAGAAGCAACAGAAATAGATCTGAATCGATAAACATACTTAAATCCAATTCCACTCTATTCCATGGCCATATTATAGTTAAATATTTAAATCGGAAAGCAACTAGAACTTACATTGATGGCTAAGAGGGGACAAATCGATTCGTTGTCGCGTTGAAACGTCTAACTTGATTAATCTTCTGATTTGATTCAATATGGTCTAGGCGTCGTTGCTTGAAGCCTTAATCTCTAGTTTGAATTGAGTTGCTTAGGTTGATGTTGATAGCTTCTAGTTTTGATTCCAGCAGAGTAGCGACGCCATTTTTATTTTTATTTAGAACAGAGGCAGAGTAGAAGCAGAATAGAATTGTGTGTAGAGAAGGCTAGGTTTGGGGCTGTTTAAATAGGTTTAGGCAGACGAATCTGGACAGAAATCAGACTAGATACATCAGAACGAATACTAGCCCAAAAATGGGCTCGGGGACCAGGTCGACACCCAAGTCGACTGCGCAGTCGACCTGGTCCTGGGGGTGTCGACTGCCCAGTCGACTCCCCAGTCGACCTGGGTCTGGGCGGGAGATTTCCCGCCCAGTCTGTTCTGCGTTTGAAATTCGAATTTTGAACTCGAATTCGAGCTGTTTTGAACTCTAAAAATTCCTGAAACTTCGGAGGGTCATATCTCCCTCATACGGACTCCGATTCTCGCAAAATCGGACTCGTTTCCAAGCAGAATTTCGAGACGGACGCAATGGCGCAACCCGTTTCCGTTGATTCTGATCTTAAAAATAATTCTGCCTAGATTTATGGTTATAACACGTTATCATAATACGGGTTGTTACATTCTCCCCTCCTTAAAGGATTTCGTCCCCGAAATCTCTAAGTTAGGAAGAATGTGTCCTACCATCCAATCATCCTTCTACTCAATCATCAATCACAGGCATCCATCGTCCTTAATAGATTTCTAATGTTGTATGAACATATGCGGAAAGTGTGTGTACATGTTCCTTGTCTAATGCAAATGATCAGGCCTGATTGATCTTTCTAATGCAAAATATGTTTAGTGTCATGAATCCAACATGTATGCAAATAGTCCTAGTCACAATAACACTACATGTGTGCACAAACATCCATCCATATGCAACATCCACATGATAACACATTCAAATTCATCCATAAACAAGTATAAGCACTCATGCATATGCAATATGAAAGGTGACTGAGCCAATCTAGTGCCTGAAGTGTAAATGCATCCACGAGCAACCACTTGTAACCACTTGCAACCATCAACCATAACATGTTTCAATTACATGTTTACATCCATAGGGTCCTACCTAAGGTTCTCAAGATAGGATCGAAAAATAGAAGCAAATAAAAGCTCTGTGCCCATTAGGCAATGTCAAAACTGGAAATATATGTCATACATATACTGATCAGGAGAAGAACTCCCTAAGCACCAGTGCCGGAGACCGAAATCAGGCTGACACCCAAAGAATTACTCAATCAAACCAATATACATTTCGAGGAAACTAAGCATGATGGACTCCTTTTAGGTCACAAGGGAATCCCTTCTTAAAACCAACCCGTATCCTATAAATCCCAAAGATTTTAGTCAACCCAACGGACACCCTCAAGCCCCAAAATGTATTACTAACTGATGAGTCATACTCCCTATGGGGTTTGCAACAGAAATTTGATTGAGAATAGGACCGAGAGGAAAAAGATAACGTGCAAGTAAGCTCTACAGGAAAAGAGGGACCAAGGATATACTCTTAAAAAGAGATATGATGCACGTATCTAGTCTTCAGTCTTCTAAGTCGCGTTTCCTTGAGCTTAACTCCATTGTGCTTTAACCATCTTTAACTTCACAGATTCTTAATTCTTGTTTCCAAAATATGAGTTGGAACTCATTTCACTATTGCCTCTCGTTCCACTTTCACTTATCCTCCTTCTAGTATACTCGGCTCAAACTTAACTACGTACTCATGGTTTCATGCAAGCTCTCTAAAATTCACTAGTGAATCTTGGATCTCGTTCACTTACTAGGAGGTATTCCACGCAGAAGAACTATCTCTTGAAAATAACAAATATCGACCATGTTGCCAAATGTACTTACTAAGGTGACTTTCTACAACTCATGCATAAGTGAAATGAACCATCTGCCTTAGTGGTGAACACTACTCGAGCGGATCAATAAATGTATCTAGAGATTCTAGGTAACTAATCATGAGAGAACCCTAAAGATTACACGCGACTTCGAGGGTATTACCGAGGCAGGTCAAGAGTCTAACTACCCTCTTTTTAAAACCGAGAATGTCACCCTTACTGGATAACTACTCCATCGCTAGAATCAACCCATAGCCCAAAACATAAACATAAGCATTACTTCTAAACTCTACACTTAGCATAGACATTCTCAAATCCAAATAAATCAAGAATACATGAGCCGATTCCCCAACAGGATTTGAGACAAAAATGGGATCCTCTACTACGCTAGTACTAAGGTGCAGAGACTCAACTATCGAGGCAGAATTAAAAGGATGCGATGTATAAAAACAAAGTTCCCATGGTATGATAGAAAAGAGAAGCTAAACTTTTAGCAGAAACGTTACCACCTCTCTTAGGTATGCTAGTAGTGAGAGCATACAATTGCCCTCTCGACGATCTTGTTCTTTGCCCTTGTCCTTGTCCTATGATACTTAACTACATGTCCTTTTTTTTTTTTTACCATACCAACGATGTTCTTTCTTGTCATGGGTTTTATTATTCTTTTACTTTGGCCTCTTTCCTTTCACCTTTTTCCTCCTTCGTGGATTAAGCCATTTCAACAAGTTTCTCATTCTTAGGCTTGTGTTCTTTATCCTCGTTCTTACAATCCTTGTATAGCTTGTTGACAAGTTTCTCGAAAGCTACCTCCATCGCACGGCAATCCTACAAAGCTTGAAATAAGATTAGTCGCAGATGGAACTACTACGGCTACAGATGGAGGTTGGGCACTACTTTGCCCTCCGACATGTGTTGTATGCCTCCGAAACTATGGTGAAAAGAGAGAGAAGAGATTTCAAGAGAGAATCAAAAGATAGTGCTTATGGCTTTGGGGAATATGCCTTTTAATCAAAACAAAATTTTCTTGAAAATTTGCTTCTTTGAAAATGTTTTGAAAACTAGTTCAGAAGGTTTTTGAAAATTTTGGCCCAGTCTGGTAACCTTCTGCTCTGATACCAAATGTAACACCCCACCTCCGCTAGGGTCACTTACAAAGGGAATGCACTAGCTTTAGTGGAGTATTATCTAGGTAAACATACACAGAAATATTACAAGACAGAACATAACCAAAACAGCGGAAGGAAAACCCAAAATTTCATTACTTTAAAATCTAGTAAGGTCTAAAGCCTTTTACATCAAAATGCTATTAAGTCAATTACATCGAAATCTGTCTTGCAATAGTAAAGAAGCATAAAACCGTAGTTATAAATCATTCCCCAATAAAGCAAAGCAAGCCATAGCCAAGAGAAATCCAAGTCGTACATGAAAGAGCTTTGGGGCTTGGTAAGATCCGAACTAAGTTGTATTCCCACCCTGTGAACCTGGGGGTGGGGGGGGGGGACAGAAGAAAAAGAGGCGAAACAAAACGGGTCAGTCATAAAGACTGAGTAAGTCCTAGTGACTTTCAACATAAAAACAGGTAAAGATAACATGGCATGAATAAACTGAAAGTAAACATAAGCATGATGACAAGATAAGCTACAGGAAAGATAACTAAGAATAACCTCATATGGTTTTTGTCAAGTATAACATCGCCAGGTTTCCATTCATGATAAACTAAGTATAATTTCGCAAGATTTCTATCAAGCACGCAAGATTTCTCTGCTTTACCATTAAAATATTTCTATGATATCTATTTGCCATGCACCAACCGTACTAGTATCCCAACCCGTGTCATGTGTTGATTATAAAATGATCCCTTGCCCAATGTCATGAAATGATCCATTACTTGGTCTCACGAAACGATCTATTAATCGATCGGCTCCCTACAAGTCCTATCTCGTTCATGTGTCTGTGTCATACGACCCTATCACGAATGTAGTCACCTGTGTTAGGTCCACCATAGGGTGTATCAAGCCCTAGGGTGCCAACCACCGACACGAATCAAGCACGCACAGTGTAAACCTACTGGTGCCCAATGCCTGCTTTTTCAACTCCGGACTATGTGCACGACCGTAGTCCGCCTGAACCTACAATGGCGCACCAACTTAGCCGTCGTTCTAGTCGCTTACAATCAGCCCAGTAATCGTGCCCCACCCTGCCTAGTTCCAGGGTACCATGATACATCTAGTGGGTTACTGCTGAAAAGGACCGCGTAACTAGGGTTTCCGTCCAGCAGGTTAAGTGTTGTCATTTAAATTCGAGACTTAACCCCATCAGTCTAGCATGTCAAGTTGGTTAAGTGTGGTCATTCAAGTTCGTGGCTTAACCCGTCTATGTGTCATGTCAGATTGGCTAAGTGTTGTCGTTCAAGTTCATGACTTAGCCCTACGAATCATGTGTCAAGTTGGTTAAGTATGTTCAAGCGGTTCGTGACTTAACCCTATCAAGTCATCGTTTCAAATTGGTTAAGTATATTCAAACGGTTCGTGACTTAACCCTATCAAGTCATCATGTCAAATTGGTTAAGTATATTCAAGCGGTTCATGACTTAACCCTATCAAGTCATCGTGTCAAATTGGTTAAGTATATTCAAGCGGTTCATGACTTAACCCTATCAAGTCATCGTGTCAAATTGGTTAAGTATATTCAAGCGGTTCATGACTTAACCCTATCAAGTCATCGTGTCAAATTGGTTAAGTATATTCAAGCGGTTCATGACTTAACCCTATCAAGTCATCGTGTCAAATTGGTTAAGTATATTCAAGCGGTTCGTGACTTAACCCTATCAAGTCATCGTGTCAAATTGGTTAAGTATATTCAAGCGATTCGTGACTCAACCCTATCAAGTCATCGTGTCAAATTGGTTAAGTATATTCAAGCGGTTCATGACTTAACCCTATCAAGTCATTAATTCATTTATGCACCCCAACCTCTCACATCAGACCTGTTGTTGTGGTCACTGGATATGCCGGGCAGTTCCGGGCAGAATTACACCACAACTCAGTCTGACCTCGGGTTTACAAGTGCGATATGACCAACTACCCACATTGGATCCTATTATTTGCAGTAACTGGATTTGCCGGGCGGTTCCGGGCAGAATTACACTGCAAACTCAACCCAACCTCGAGTTGGCCATTTTCTAGGGCAGAATTACACTGCAAACTCAACCCAACCTCGAGTTGGCCATTTTCTAGTTCATTCTAAATGTCATGTCCATGTTCAAGTTTCATGTCAAGTTCGTGTCTAGTTTCATGGCAAGTTTCATGTCAAGTTTCATGTTTTCACTTATGCCTATTATCAAGTTAATGATTCATATTCATAACCAATTCATGTTTCAAGTTCATAGGCATGTTTACGTGCCCTCTAGATGTCCAATACATACCAACAACCCAGAACCCAACTTAGGCGCGTTCATATTAAACTTTCTCCAAGTCATAAATTATCATATATGTTTCTATTCCAAATTTTTCATAATTAACATATACCCAAGTTCTAGGTTACATGTCAGTTTTACATATGCCCAATTCATACCAAATTTACATATGTTCAATTCATGCCGTTTTACATGTATGCTAATTTTATGCCAATTTACACATCTATCAAGATCCATGCCAATTTATATATGCCTAATCCTAGACAATTTACATTTATACCAAATTTCATGCCCTTTTACATATGTCAAGATCTAGCCAACATTACATGTATTAAGTTTCATATCCAATAAACCCAAATCGTGATTCATGATGTAGTTACCCCAAACCATAACCTTTTTATTACAATACAAGCCAGTTGTCCAATCTTTTGATTTGATTTACATGTTACATTACATAGATCCAAATTTACGCCAAATTCCATGCATATAATATTTATGCAAATTTCCTCATAACAAGATTATACCAAAATTTACATATCAAGCCCAAACTCGCAAATACAATGATAATATCCAATTTCATGTTGCTAATAATTCCATCATATTCATATAGGCAATAATCCCATAATTCCCCCGTATACATATCGTACGCAAGTCGTGATTTTTAGGCTATGGTCCGAAATTGACCAAGGTTCATCGAAAGAAAATAAATAGGGGAAAGGTAGAATCTTACATCAAAATAAGATTGGAGAGAAAAACATCATCACAGGCATATTAAGATTACAACAGGCTGAATAGACCATGAATTAGACATGAGAATAAAGATGAACATGTCTCAAAACTCAAGGTTCAAGAAGCAACAGAAATAGATCTGAATCGATAAACATACTTAAATCCAATTCCACTTTATTCCATGGCCATGTTATAGTTAAATATTTAAATCGGAAAGCAATTGGAACTTACATTGATTGGCTAAGAGAGGACAAATCGATTCGTTGTCGCGTTGAAACGTCTAACTTGATTAATCTTCTGATTTGATTCAATATGGTCTAGGCGTCGTTGCTTGAAGCCTTAATCTCTAGTTTGAATTGAGTTGCTTAGGTTGATGTTGATAGCTTCTAGTTTTGATTCCAGCAGAGTAGCGACGCCATTTTTATTTTTATTTAGAACAGAGGCAGAGTAGAAGCAGAATAGAATTGTGTGTAGAGAAGGCTAGGTTTGGGGCTGTTTAAATAGGTTTAGGCAGATGAATCTGGACAGAAATCGGACTAGATACATCAGAACGAATACTGGCCCAAAAATGGGCTCGGGGACCAGGTCGACACCCAAGTCGACTGCGCAGTCGACCTGGTCCTGGGGGTGTCGACTGCCCAGTCGACTCCCCAGTCGACCTGGGTCTGGGCGGGAGATTTCCCGCCCAGTCTGTTCTGCGTTTGAAATTCGAATTTTGAACTCGAATTCGAGCTGTTTTGAACTCTGAAAATTCCTGAAACTTCGGAGGGTCATATCTTCCTCATACGGACTCCGATTCTCGCAAACTCGGACTCGTTTCCAAGCAGAATTTCGAGACGGACGCAATGGCGCAACCCATTTCCCTTGATTCTGATCTTAAAATTTAATTCTGCCTAGATTTATGGTTATAACACGTTATCATAATACGGGTTGTTACAATATTTCTCTTTTTATTTTAGATTGTTCTTTAAATTCTTAAAAATATTTCTATGAAATTGGAAAGATTATTGATTGTACTAGTGAGATTGAGTGGCAATTATCATTGTATTTGTAATTGATCAATCAATCAAAGAAGTATAAAGTGGACGTAGGGTCGTTAACGCCAAACCACTGTAAATCTTGTGTGTTGATTGCTCTTTCTCTTATTTTTGAGTTGTTATCCTCTAGAATTATCAATTAGTTGGGTGTTAGAACCACTTTTTGGCCTAACTTTTTCAAAATTTCATCATCTGAAGTTTGAAAATATTAAATGGCAATTTTAAACATTTTTCATGAAAGGATATTTCGTACAATCATCATGATGTTATTGTTTAAAATTATGTTTAGTTATTTTGATAAGTCACTTCATTCTTTAAAAAGTTGTGTTGTTTTGTAGCGGAAGAGTTATGTTTGATGACTACTGTCCAAATGCACCAAGATGATCGTTCATCAATCATGAAGAAAAGGATGGATATGTAATTAACAATCTACAATGAAATGGGTACCTGATCAATACAAAACTTTTGATTTTATTCTACATCTTGATTCAACACTATTCTTCTCTTCATCCACTTCGCAATGCCACTGGTTTTGTGTACATCCGTCAAGAAATGACCAAGTTATGATCAAATGAAGTTTTGATGCACAAAGAGAAAAGGAAATAAAAAATGTCACGAATATTCATCATATTTCACCCTTATAATAGTAGTAATTCATCCCAATTCCTTTTCCAAATTATAGCTCTTGTTCTCATGATCATTTTGATAGGTAGATCATCAAATTCCGATCAAAATTGAGTGAGATATGACAATTTGAAGTTGACTATCCAAAACAGCAAAACTATTACGGGATTTCTTGCATCTCTCATACTATTTGGATTGATGCACCATGATAACATCCAAATTAATCTCCAAGCTATTACTAGATCATAGCTCTTTCCTTACTCTTCGATTTGCCGCTGGATTCATCCAATTCCGTTAAGAAACGAAAAAGTTATGTCTTCTGGAAGATTGATTGAAAGTGAAAAAACGGGAAGAGGAAGAAGAGAAGAGTTTATGAAGGGATATGACTTTTGGGCTTATTTGTAGTAGTTGAAGTGTCCATTCATTCAAAACTCAAACTCAAATTCAAAATTTTGGCACCAAATTGGTTAAGCTACTAAATCATCGGTATCTTTCTCATACGGTCTTCAAACTCAGTAAACGAATATACTATGCTGATCAGAAAAACGAGCCCGTCGCACTAGAGCAGATCTTCAAATTCTGAAAGATTTGAATGTATGGTTCATGACAATGGAAGAACAAAAAAAATGACGGATTGCAAAATGAGGTACGCTTTACAATATTTTCATAATTATCGTTACATTTACGAATATACATCTATGCACATAGTTAGGAATATAAATTTATCTTGTTTACATATGGTGTATCAACACATGTTTGTCTACTTATTTTCTTATGTTTTGTTTCAAAAAATATATATTAAAAGTATATAAATCAATAAAATTATGTAGATATGTTAATATGATATATAAAACTTGAAATAATTTAAAATTTTCAAATATTTGATATTGTTATAAAATATAAATTTATATATTTTATATATGTAGTTTAAACATATATAGTTTTACCTATATATTTTTCACATATAATTTCATTAAAAAAATGGGTTACGCTATCACAAATACTATTTAATACTAATTGTAATTTCTCATTCTATTAGTTTTATAAAATTTATTTACCTTAATATGTTGGTATGAAAAATGATTTATATATATAGTTTAAGTATAAGAAGTTATAATTTTACAATTTACTTTATATTACGAGGTAGCATAAAAAATAAGTTTGTTATAATTATAGATTTTATATTATCATAAATTTTTAAGTTGTAACATTTAAATGGTTCTTTAGCAAATTAATATATTCCTAAAATATAAATCTAAAAATTAATTTGTACTAAAAGTTTGATGTATATTTCACAATAAATTAAATTTTCTATATTTTAAGTTCTTTTTAACATTAGTTTTATATTTATTATGAATATATCATAATAATTTACCTTATATTGTAAAATTTTATATTCTCTTTAAAATATCTTTAATATTTACTATATTATTTCTTTAAAAATAAGCACCCTACTAAAAGTATTTAAATTCATATTTCTTAGAAAATTATCTTGAATAATTTTTATTATTATTACTACATGTCATGAATATATTTCTAATTATTTTAAACTCTTATTTTTACTAACTTATCAAATTTATTAGTATCATTAATCTAAGTCTAGAAACTAATGACTATATAACTTCTGTTTGGTTAAAACAATCTCTTGACACATATATAAATGCATGATTACTATATATTACTTATTATACCCATAATATATCTCTTACTGTAATACACATCACAATCAATTCATTCTATATATTATTAAACAACTTATTCCACAACACATTTCATTATCATACACGTCATATTAAAATCATTTAAATGACAAGTTGCATTTCATTCAATATATCATCTCATATTGCTTGGCATATGACATACATTATAACCAATGTACTGCACACACTGCATTACATGTTAACTTTTAATTCTACACGTGACAAGTGTATTGTATGAGGAGTTTTTGTAGTTTTGTCTTATAAATATATAAGATTATTTATTAAACACAATGTATTTACTTTGACTTGATTAACTTATTTGACTTGCTCGGTTTAATTGACTTGATTGACTAGTTTGGCTTAATTGACTTGATTGACTTGTTTAGCTTAATTGACTTGATTGACTTGTTTGGCTTAATTGACTTGTTTGGCTTGATCGATTTGTTTGACTTGTTTTGTCATGGTTGAATTTCATTTATGGTTGATAGGTTTTTTAGAAATATACTTATGCATGTGTAGGTATTAAATAGTATAACTATACTCAATTTTTTTCATATTTCAATACTTCACTTTTATATAGTTCTTATAGTATTAGATTAAAGCAGGAGCTTTATAGGTTTTTAGGATAAATAGAAGTTACAAGAAATGTTTGGCTTTATGTTTGAATTTATTTTAATTGATGTTTTGTGACAACAAAACTTAAATTGGTTGATTGTTTGGATTAAATTGCTTAACTATTTACTTATCAATAATCTAGTTTTAATATTACTTGACTTATAATAATTTAAGTTATATCGTAGTTTTAAGGAAATATTATATATCATAATTATTTCATAGTCTACATTTAAGTCTTATTATAGTTTTAAGGGTATTAGAGTTTAGGCCAGGTTTAGTTTCCCACCTTGAGTTATAAGAAAATTATAGATTTAGGGTGAGCTATATATTTAGGGGGAGTTATATATAGAACTAGTCACTAGGATTATTCCAAGTTTAGATAGATATACTTTTTGTTGATGAAAAAGGGAAAGAAATTATAAAATAGGCATAGTTTAAGAGGGAGTAAGAAGGAATTCATGGTGAAAGGGGGAGTAATCGAAGAATCAGATTAACATGTAATATCAAGTATGAATATTTTATAAACCAAGGTTGTCATCATCAAAAAGGGAGAGATTGTTCGAGAATGGAAAGTAGATGATGTTTTGATGACAACAACCTTGTTTAATCATTATTGATTATAAAATATATACTAACATCTTTATTTGGAATATATATATATATATATATGTGTGTGTGTGTGTGTGTGTGTGTGTGTGTGTGTGTGTGTGTGTGTGTGTGTGTATGCAGGGTTTATATGCAGGTAATAAATATTGAAGACTGTATAGTTAAGAGATTCAAGATTTCAAAGGAGAATCAAGACTCAAGAGTATCAAGATATCAAGAGTCCAAGACTATCAAGGTAACAGAGTCTAGATATTATGTAAAACTCCGAATTGCACTCAGACTCTATTTCCAAATCATCTCTTTTCAAAATTGATTTTGAACTCTTTCAAAATTGATTTTAAATTATTTTCAAATTGATTTCAAACTCCTCTCAAAAATATTTTTAATCATCCAAGGGTTTCAAACTTATGATTTCAAATATATATTTCTTAGTTTATAAGTTCTTATTTTTATAGTTTTACATATTAAATCATTTGTATAAATATTTTATATACTGAGTTTATATTTGATTATAATTTCAAATATTCTTATTTACTTTGAATTTTCACAAAACCTTTTATGTTTATATAGTTTATATATATATCTTCATAAATTCCTGTATATATATATATATATATATATATGTGTGTGTGTGTGTGTGTTTGTGTGTTTATAATTATATTATATAGTTTTTATATCACTTATATTTATAGTTTCTAGTCATATGTCTAAATAATATATTATTATGTTTTTATACTTGAAAATTTATATTTTAACTAGTTTTATCTTAGTAATTTCCAGAATACATATATCAGTTTAAATACTTTAAAAGGTGATTTAAATTTAAATATATATAGCATGTAACACCCCACGTCCATTAATGTCACCCTCAAGGGGAATGCATTAACTTTCATGGGGTATTATGGGTGAATAGAACAGAATATAACAAGAAAGATACACATATTGGTACTTGAAAATTTAAAACAACTTTTATTGCAGCGGAGAAATAGTTTGACCACAACATCATAAACCAACAGAAAAACCAAGTACACTTAGTAACCATCTTAACAAATTGTTTTCTGAGTACATAAAGTAAAAAAGCATAAGCCTAACATAAGTAGCCATAAAAGAGATGAGCTGAACTTTACTTTCAGCAACCCAAGTACTTCCAAAGAGAGAGAGAAAGATCCGAATCAAGCTCCACTAGCACTAGTCCCACCCTGAGAAGGGGAGGGGGGAAGAAAAGAGGCGAAAAAAGGGGGTCAGACATAAAGTCTGGCGAGTACCATAACTTTGACAATATAATCATTAAAGTAATTAGGATAAGGCATAAACTGGTAAAATAAGGAATGACTGTGAAACAAGTAGGCAAGACAAAACGAACAAGAGGAATATTCTGGCGTTAATCTCGCTCCTAATCTCTATAGGATAATTACTATATTGCACCATTACTAGTCACCCTAAGGGTTGATCCCGCCTACTGAACATAATAATCATAATGGTAGTTTCGTGTACCCCTAGCTGTCTTCATAGGTGCCGCCTGCCCCTATCTTCACTAGTTGTACCCACTACCCCCATGTGATTGGCTCCCTAACTCGTAGATACCCGTGTTGGTCCCACAGTGGGGTGTATCACTCCCCTAAGTGGCAACCCGATACCACTAAAGATGCACGGTTTATATCTACACGATGCTACAACGTCTTATCTACCAGCCCGGGCCCACGAATGCACATGACCCCATTGGACTTGTGTTGCCACCATTGACCCGTTTCGACCTCTTACAATCAAACCCAGTAAGCATGCCCCGTCCTCGATAAACTCGAGCTCACAAATATACTTATTAGGTTACTGGTTTGAAAGCGTCCCCCATGCTTGACACAAGCTTTCCACCTATGCTTGGTCCCCACTAGAATTTACCACTTAACCCCTTCTTATTCATGTCTTCTTACATGTTTTCAATTTGGTTAAGTGTTTCTAATTGTATTTCACATGTCACCCATGTCACAAACTTAACCCCCATGTTCCACCACATGTTTATCTTGGTTTAGTGTTGCTTAATTCATTGTAACTATAACCTTGTAAGACCTCCCACATTAAACTCCTGTCTGTGGCAGTTGGATTTGTCGGGCGGGTCCGGGCAGTCTTACACCGCAAACGTGTCTAACCTCGTGTCTTTACAATTGTTACGCATTTAATTTATGCCTTCGACCTCTCACATTAGACCACCGTTAGTGGTTGCTGGATTTGCCGGGCAGGTCCGGGCAGTCTTACACCACAAACGAGTTTAACCTCGTGTCTTAGGCGTTTATTATTACATATAATTATTTTACCCCAATATGAATTAATTATCCCTATTCAAATTGTCAATAATTTCCAAATTAATTATGTCCATAATTGTCACCTAAATTATGTCCATACTTTTTAGGTATAAAAATTATAATGTCTCAATGCTTTTAAAGCCATTTTATGCCAATTCACAATTTACATAATTAATATTTTCCCATTGTCCCCACACTATTCGTACGTTCAAATACGAAATATATTAGACTCGCAAATAGTCTAACTTATAAAAAAGAAACATCACAACTTGCATAACACATAAAAACAAATCTAACTTGCAAATAGGAATTATAACATAAATTTGCATAGCCAATAATTTGCATAGACAATGGTCATATAGAATCATATATTTGCATAAACTACCATGGATCTAAATATGGATCTAAACATGAAATTGTGAACTTGCATATATGAATTATGGGTCTCACCTAAACTTGCATATGTGAATATAATTTTCACCTAAAAATGTGAATATAGCTTTCACCTAACTTGCATATGGATTTCTACAACTTGCATATGAATTTATCACATGTTTTTGCTTATAAACTAGCATATGTATATACTTGATTCACATGTATACTTGTGTACAATTCACATATAGACTTGCATAATATTCATATTCAAACTAACATACAATTTAACATCCCAAACTTGCATAAAATTCACATACGAATTAACATATGTAAAAACGAACTTGCATAAGATCCATATTCAAACTAACATATGATTTAACATCCCAAACTTGCATAAGGTTCCACATACAAACAAGCATATGATTTACATCCCAAACTTGCATAATGTTTCACATACGAACCAGCATATGATTTACATCCCAAACTTGCATAAAATGAATCAAGTTAAACATGTATAATTGGACATATGAAATAGATCTACCAACATAAGATAACAAAGTTAAACAATGTCACGTGATTCAACAGACATGTTCTCATAATCCAATTACAACTCATCATAATTAATTTATTAATTATATTCTGAAAGAAATAGTACTCGCAAAGATAGGTTAGAGAAGAGAATGATTTGTTCGTCTTTTGAATTCGAATTCTGACTTGCTAATCCCTAAGCTTTAGGAAGGAGAACTATCCTAGCCGCAGCATGGTGGCCAAGAGACAAATTTTTGTTTAGGTTTAAGGTTTGAGTCTAGGCACTCTTTTATAGAAGTTTAAATCAATCTAAGCTATTGGATTATCATAGGAGCCATCCCAACCATCCAGACTAGATAGAGTTATCTAGAACAACCACATCAGCCTTAATGACTCAGTAAAGAGTCAGAAATCATCACATTTCAGATCTGCCTGAGGAGGGTAGGTCGACCCCCAGGTCAACCTGTATAGGGGAGGTTGACCCCCTGGTCGACCTGGCCCTTGGGTGGGATAATTCCCGCCCAGCCTCTTCCCTGTTTGAATTTGAATTTCGAATTTATTATTCTAAACAGTTTTTATTTATATAAAATCACTAAAACTTCTGAGGGCCATAACTTCCTCATATGAAGTCCGATTTACGAAAACTTGGACTCTATTCCAAGCAGAATTTCGGGACGAACGCAATGACGTAACCCATTTCCGTTAATTCTCCCTTTAATAATTAAGTATTCTTAGGATTGTTAATTTTAATATTCATAGAAAATTCAGGGTGTTACATTCTCCCCTCCTTAAAGGATTTCGCCCTCAAAATCTCTAAGTTAAGGAGAATGTGTATCCTAACATCCAATCATCCATCTACTCAACCATCAAACATAGGAATCCATTGTCCTTACATGATTTCAAATGCCATATGAACATATGCAAAAAGTGTGTGTATATGTTCCTTATCTAATGCAAAATCAGGCGGTCCATTGATTCAGTTGACCTCCTTAATGCAAATCATGATAGTGCCATGCGTCCATTATGTGTGCAAAAGAATCCTAGCGATACATATTACTTCTACATGTGTGCATAACCATTCATCAAAATGCAGCATCCGTATGTTAACACAACCATTATACATCCATTAATTTAAATATGCACACACATTTTTATATGCAATATGAAAGTGATTGAGCCGATCTAGTTCCTAATGTGTGTGTACATGCATCCACGAGCAACCACTTGCAACCACTCGCAACAATCAATCATAATATGTTTCAAATACATGTTTACATCCATTGGTTTCTACCTAAGGATAAAGAGTAGGACTGAGGAGATATACTTAAAAGATAGATATAAGCATGGATAAACTTATGGAAAAAGAGATCAAGGAGGTACCCTCAAAAAGAAAAGGGTAGGCTGTGCGTATTTTCCTCTCAGTTTCCCAAGTCGCGTCTTCCTCTGCGTCACTCCATTGGACTTTAACAAGCTTGACTTCACGTTTGCGTAGCTTTTTGACTTCCGTACCCAAGATACGAGTTGGAACTCTTCTCACAATCGCTTCTCATTCCACTTCTACTTCCTCTAGTATACTTGGCTCCACCATTTCCGCAGATTCATGTAAGCATTTTCATAGTTGAGAAACATGAAAAACATTATGAACTCTAGCCAGTCTCTTGGGTAGCTCTACTCTGTAAGCCATTGTCCCAATCCTTTCTATGATAGGAAATGGTCCTACAAATCTTGGTGCTAGCTTTCCTACGGACCCAAAGCGAGTGACATTCCTCAATGGAGATACTTTAAGGAACACCCTTTCTCCAACCTCAAACTCAAGGTCGGTCCTTCTTTTTTCTGTGTAGGACTTTTGTCTATCTTGTGCAGCCTTCATCCGTCTTCTTATCAAGTCCACCTTTTCTGAGGTCTCTCTTATCATGTCTGGCCCAAGTACGAGCTTGTCTGTAGACTCCCACCAACAAGTTGGTGATCGGCATGGTCTTCCATATAAAGCTTCGAAGGGCGCCATGCCTATAGTGGTTTGGTAGCTATTGTTGTAGGCGAATTCCACCAGAGGAAGATGATCCTCCCATGTCCCTCCAAAGTCAAGAATGCACAATCTCAAGAGGTCTTCCAATACTCTGTTCACCCATTCTATCTGACCATCGGTTTGGGGGTGATAGGCCTTGCTTAAGCATAATTGTGTGCCTACTTCCTCTTGCAAACTCTTCCAAAACTCGCTCGTAAAGATAGGATCTCGATCACTCACAATGCTGGAGGGTATCCCATGGAGTCGAACTATTTCTTTAAGATAAATGGATGCTAGGGACGAGTTAGTCCTTCTACTTTTAACAGGTATAAAGTGAGCGCTTTTAGTGAGCCTGTTCACTATTACCCAAATACTGGTATTGCCCCTTCTTGACCTAGGCAACCCATCAACAAAGTCCATCGAAATGCTATCCCACTTCCACTGTGGGACCTCTAGAGGCTGAAGTAGACCACCAGGCTTCTTCTGCTCCACTTTTACTTACTGGCATATCAAACACTTAGAGACGAACTCAACTACATCACTCTTCATGCCATTCCAAAAGAAAACCCTTTTTATATCCTTACACATCTTGTCTCCGCCTGAGTGTATGGTCAGCTTAGAATGGTGTGCTTCTTCGAAGACCGTCTTCACTAAATCCCTTACTTTTGGGACGCATAGCCTTCCATCTCGTCTCAACCAACCCTTATCATCGATGGAGTATCTAGTGAGGTAACTAGAAGTCTCACTCCTAACTAGCTTATCCATCATGTCAACTAGCTGAGGGTCTTCTCGTTGCGCGGTTCCTATTGAGTCCAAAAGAGCAGGCCGCACCTCTAGCGGTGCTAATTAACCAGGCACAATTTCAAAGGAGGGTCTAAAGTTAAAGTGTGTTATATACTCCAAGCTTTTCCTTTCTACAAAGAGTGGACTCAAGGTCAGCTTCTTCCTACTTAAGGCGTCTGCTACCACATTACCCTTGCTAAGGGTATAGGAAATCTCGAAATCGTAGGATGCCAAGAACTCCATCCACCTTTGTTGTCTCAAGTTAAGATCTTTCTGCGTGAAAAGGTACTTCAACGATTTATGGTCAGTATACAATTCAAACTTCTCACCTAGGAGATAATGGCGCCAAGAAGTAAGCGCAAAGACGATGGCAGCCAACTCTAGATCGTGGGTTGGGCAGTTTTTCTCATGTACTTTCAACTGTCTGGCCCCATAAGCTATTACCTTCCCTTCTTGCATCAAGACAACACCTAGTCCCATACCAGACGCATCCGTGTATACGGTAAACATCTTGCTCCCATCCGGCAATGTCAGAACTGGGGCTGTTGTTAGAGCCCTTTTCAAATGTTGGAAAGCAATATCGCAATCCAAATCCCAACCGAAAGTTAGGTTCTTCTTCGTTAATCTTGTGAGTGGAGCTGAGATTTTTGCAAAGTCTTTAATGAACTTTCGGTAAAAGCCCGCTAGCCCGAGAGAGCTTCGGACTTCGGTTGCATTCCATGGAACCTTCCAATCTTGCACCGCAACTACTTTTGCGGGGTCCACAGCTAACCCTTCTTTGGACACCACATGTCCAGGAAACCTCACTTCTTCTCTCCAGAAATGGCATTTGGAGAATTTGGCTTTCAGCTGATGTGCACGAAGAGTATCCATAACTTCTCTTAAGTGCAAAGCATGCTCTTCTTCATTCTTCGAGAAAATCAAAATGTCGTCTACGAAGACCACCACAAACTTATTAAGGAATTCTCTAAACACCCTGCTCATCAAGTCAACGAAGTAAGCGGGTGCGTTTGTCAAGCCGAAAGGCATGACAAACCATTCAAAGAAACCATCCGGGGTTCTGAACGCGGTCTTATCAATGCTGTCTTCAGCCACTCTTAGCTGATGGAACCCGATAGCCAAATCTAGTTGGGAGAAAACAGACGCACCTACAAGCTGACCAAACAAGTCATCTATTCTTGAAAGTGGGTGCCTATTCTTTTTGGTCAGCTTGTTTAGCTTCTTATAATCAACGCAAAGGCGAATTGAACCATCCGCTTTGGTTGCGAATACTACTGGAGCACCCCATTCAGAAATACTCTTCCTTATAAACCCCTTTTCGAGCAGCTCTTTGACTTGCTTACTGAGCTCTTTTCTCTACCTTGGAGCCATGTGTCTAACGGGTAGAGCTACGGGTTTTGCATTATCAACAAGGTATATGCGGAAGTCTATCTCCCACTTCGGAGATAAGCCCTTCACCTCTTCAAATACATCTGAGTATTCACGAACTACTCTAACAGACTGCAAGTTTTCAATAGACGCATCAAGAGATTCTAGGTAGCTAAGCATAACAGAATGTATGGGACTACAAGAGATTTCAAGAGTGTTGCTGAGGCGAGTCATAAGTCTAACCACTCTTTTTTCACAATCGAGGATGGCACCATTACTGGATAACCAATCCATGCCTAGAATCAATCCACAGCCCGTGAAGCCAAGAACGAAGGCGTTGCATTCAAACTCAACGCTCAAGATAGACACTCTCAAATCCCGATAAATCATTGAAAGATGAGCCGAACCATCAATAGGATTTGGGACTACTATGGGATCCGTAACTAGACTAGTATTTAGGTGCAGTGTTTCAACTAACGAAGCAGATACAAACGAGTGTGAAGTGCCAGAATCAAACAAAGTACGAATAGGATGATCAAACAGAAAAACCAAACTTTCAACATAAATGTTTCTAACTCTTTCCTGTCCTGGTGCCATGAGAGCGTGAACCTGCCCTCTTGCCTGCCTTGGTGCCATGAGAGCCTGAACCTCCCCTCCAGAAGAAGACCCTTCCCTCTGCCCTTTCCCTTGTCTTCTCGGGCAGTCTTTGATTAGATGTCCTGCCTCACCACAGTTGAAGCAGCCGGTCTTCTTCTTCTTCCTACAGTCCTTGCTCAGATGGCCTGGTATTCCACAATTAAAGCATCTTTTCTTTCCTTTGCTATTGTTGTCCTTACCACCTTTCTTAGATTGCTACTGTGACTTCTTTTGATCCCTTTTCTTTTCTGGTGCCTTATTAGCATTAGCGCCTTTCTCCTCTTCATGCATAAGCGCCATGTCAACCAGTTTCTCAAAGGTAGCCCCCATAGGAATGTGGGTCATAGCTAACCCATGTAGCGGCTCATTCAAACCTTTAACGAATCTTAGGGACTTCTTTTCAGTTGTGTTCGCCAAGTCTAAGCCAAACCTCGCCAACTGATTGAACTTGTTGACGTACTCCTTTACTGATAAATTCACCTGCTTCAATGCCAAGAACCTTTCCATGTATAAATTCTCTTCTGCACGTGAGAGAAATTTCATCTCGAACCTATATCTGAAATCCATCCATGTCTCCACTGGACGCTCTCCATTTGTGACCTCCCACCAAAACGAGGCTTCGTCCTTCATTAACCAAGCAGCTAATTGGATCTTCCTTCCATCTTCTATCTCGAAGATACCAAACAAATCTTCTACCTCCTTAAGCCAATTTCGTGCTTCAACAAACGTCTCTGATCCATGAAAAGGTTTTCCGCTCATTGCTCGAAAGTCTTTGCATATCTTTGAAAAAGTATCAACACGGGGAGGGGGAGGAGCGGCTGCAGCTGGGGGAGGAGGGATGTCTGCTGGGCCTGTGGCGGTGGCCCTAGCCTCTAGATACCTTCTGAACCAGGTTGGTATCGGTATTCCCTCGGGTATCTCGGGTAACCCAGACATGCTGAAAAGAAAATGAAGAGATTCAAAATGGAGAATTCGAAAGAAAGATATATGGCTCTTGGGGGTTATGTTTTTAAAACAAACTTTTCTCTTGAAAATACTCTCCTTAAAACATACATTTGAAAGTATTTCTTTACAAAACGCTTTTGAAAAACAGTTTTTCAAAATCTCTTATCTGTTCTGTTAACCTTCAGCTCTGATAACACGTGTAACACCCCCACATCCATTAATGTCACTCTCATGGGGAATGCATTAACTTTCATGGGGTATTATTGGTGAATAGAACAGAATATAACAAGATAGATACATATATTGGTACTTGAAAATTTTAAAACAACTTTTATTGCATCGGAGAAATAGTTTTATCACAACAATAAACCAACAGAAAAACCAAGTACACTTAGTAACCATCTTAACAAATTGTTTTCTGAGTACATAAAGTAAAAAGAATAACCCCAACATAAGTAGCCATAAAAGAGATGAGATGAACTTTACTTTCAGCAATCCAAGCATTTCCAAAGAGAGAGAAAGACCCGAATCAAGCTCCACTAGCACTAGTCCCACCCTGAGAACCTGGGGAAGGGGGAGGGAAGGAAGAAAAGAGGCGAAAACAAAAGGAGTCAGACATAAAGTCTGGCGAGTACCATAACTTTAACAATACAATTATTAAAGTAATTAGGATAAGGCATAAACTAGTAAAATAAGGAATGATTGTGAAACAAGTGGGCAAGACAAAACAAACAAGAGGAATATTCTAGTGTTAATCTCGCTCCTAATCACTATAGGATAATTAGTATACTGCACCATTACTAGTCACCCTAAGGGTTGATCCCGTCTACTGAACATAATAATCATAAAAGTAGTTTCGTGTACCCCTAGCTATCTTCATAGGTGCCGCCTACCCCTATCTCCACTAGTTGTACCCACTACCCCCATGCGATCGACTCCCTAACTCATAGATACCCGTGCTAGTCCAACAGTGGGGTGTATCACTACCCAAAGTGGCAACCCGATACCACTAAAGATGTACTGCTTATATCTACACGATGCAACAAGGTCTTATCTACCAGCCCGGGCCCACGCACGTACATGACCCCGTTGGACTTGCGTTGCCATCGTTGACCCGTTTCGACCTCTTACAATCAAACCCAGTAAGCGTGTCCCGTCCTCGATAAACTCGAGCTCACAAAGATACTTAACGGGTTACTGGTTTGAAATGGCCCCCCATGCTTGACACAAGCTTTCCACCTATGCTTGGTCCCCACTAGAATTTTCCACTTAACCCCCTTCTTATTCATGTCTTCTTACATGTTTTCAATTTGGTTAAGTGTTTCTAATCATATTTCACATGTTACCCATGTCACCCACTTAACCACCATGTCCCACCACATGTTTATCTTGGTTAAGTGTTGCTTAATTCATTATAACCGTAACCTTGTAAGACCTCCCACATTAGACTCCTGTTTGCGGTTGCTGGATTTGTCGGGCAAGTCCGGGCAGTCTTATACTGCAAACGTGTCTAACCTCGTGTCTTTACAATTGTTACGCATTTAATCTATGCCTTCGACCTCATACATTAGACTACCGTTTGTGGTTGCTGGATTTGCCGAGCGGGTCCGGGCAGTCTTACACCATAAACGAGTCTAACCTCGTGTCTTAGGCGTTTATTATTACACATAATTATTTTACCCCAATATGAATTAATTATCCCTATTCAAATTGTCAATAATTTCCAAATTAATTATGTCCATAATTGTCACCTATATTATGTCCATACTTTTTAGGTATAAAAATTATACCAAATAATGTCACAATGCTTTTAAAGCCATTTTATGCCAATTCACAATTTACATAATTAATATTTTCCCATTGTCCCCACGCTATTCGTACGTTCAAATATGAAATATGTCAGACTCGTAAATAGTCTAACTTATAAAAAAGAAACATCACAACTTGCATAACACATAAAAATAGATCTAACTTGAAAATAGGAATTATAACATAAATTTGCATAGCCAATAATTTGCATAGACAATGGTCATATAGAATCATATATTTGCATAAACTACCATGGATCTAAACATGAAATTGTGAACTTGCATATATGAATTATGGGTCTCACCTAAACTTGCATATGTGAATATAATTTTCACCTAAGAATGTGAATATAGTTTTCACCTAAACTTGCATATGGATTTCTACAACTTGCATATGAATTTATCACATGATTTTGCATATAAACTAGCATATGTATATACTTGATTCACATATAAACTTGTGTACAATTCACATATAGACCTGCATAAGATTCATATTTAAACTAACATACAATTTAACATCCCAAACTTGCATAAAATTCACATATGAATTAACATATGTAAAAACGGACTTGCATAAGATTCATATTCAAACTAACATATGATTTAACATCCAAAACTTGCATAAGGTTTCATATACAAACTAGCGTGTGATTTACATCCCAAACTTGCATAAGGTTTCACATACGAACTAGCATATGATTTACGTCCCAAACTTGCATAAGGTTTCACATACAAACTAACATATGATTTACATCCCAAACTTGCATAAAATGAATCAAGTTAAACATGTATAATTGGACATATGAAATAGATCTACCAACATAAGATAACAAAGTTAAACAACATCACATGATTCAACAGACATGTTCTCATAATCCAATTACAACTCATCATAATTAATTTATTAATTATATTATGAAAGAAATAGTACTCGCAAAGATAGGTTAGAGCAGAGAATGATTTGTTCGTCTTTTGAATTATAATTCTGACTTGCTAATCCTTAAGCTTTAGGAAGGAGAACTATCCTAGCAGCAGCATGGTGGCCAAGAGACAAATTTTTGTTTAGGTTTAGGGTTTGAGTCTAGGCACTCTTTTATAAAAGTTTAAATCAACCTAAGCCATTGGATTACCATAGGAGCCATCCCAACCATCCAGACTAGATAGAGTTATCTAGAACAGCCACATCATCCCTAATGACTCAGCAAAGAGTCAGAAATCGTCACATTTTAGATCTACCCGAGGGGGGTAGGTCGACCCCCAAGTCGACCCCCTGATCGACCTATATAGGGGAGGTCGACCCCCTGGTCGACCTGGCCCTTGGGCGGGATAATTCCCACCCAACCTCTTCCCTGTTTGAATTTGAATTTCGGATTTATTATTCTAAACTGTTTTTATTTATATAAAATCATTGAAACTTCCGCGGGCCATAACTTCCTCATACGAAGTCCGATTTACGATAACTTGGACTCTATTCAAGTAGAATTTCGAGACGAACGCAATGGCGTAACCCATTTCCCTTAATTCTCCGTTTAATAATTAAGTATCCTTAGGATTATTAATTTTAATATTCACAGAAAATTCAGGGTGTTACATAGAATATATCGACATACACATATATACATGTCGATATATAACAGTAACTTTTTATTTAAATTTAAAAGTTGTGTCTTTTGCTCTTAAAACGTTTCAAAAATGATTGCACCCTTTGGAACACTATAAATAGGCCTCAAAATTGAATTTTTTAATAACTAATCTTCTCCTTCTTCCTCCTTAACATACCACCATTATACTTCCCAAATTTCTAAGATTATACACTTATACTCTGCCGATTTCAAGATAAATTATATCATTCTTCTTCTATTCTCATTCTATCAAATGCTCTTTGTTTGGAAGTGCTACTCAAGAGTTCTAGGGCAATTGTAATAAAAACCATGAGGGTGTGTTCCTTGTAGCCCGTAAATAAAGGAAAAGTCTAAGGTGTGTTCCTTGTAGCCTGTAAATCAAGGAAAGGAGCGGTGTTAACCTTGTAGCTGTGAAATCAAAAGTGTTGTAAGCGGTGTTAACCTAGTAGCCATGATATCAAAGGTGTTGTAATTGAATACCGATATTAATAAAAATCTGCACAATCCAGTATTGTGCAGGACTATACGTAGGAGCAATCTGAACCAGTATGATAATCCGGTGTGTTCTTTCCTTTTCAACACTTTACTTTTGTTTATATTTGCATTTGTGACTGCATCTGTTATAATATTCTTTTTGTGATTCATATAGTAGTTTAAGTAATTGATAATTGGTTAAGATTTCTATAAATTCTTTAAAACATTATTCATGCCTCTCTAGTGTTTGTTTTTCCTTTCTTTGATCCTCGTCCCTAACATAAAAGTCTTCATCATTAACATTATCGATACTTACCCGCCTTATATGACTATAGATATAAGACACAAATTGTAGTTGTTGATGCTTTAATTTTCTTTAGAAATTAGTGTAGAAACTTCTTTACTAGTACTAACTCATTTGTTGTCAATCTACCATTCTATTATATAAGAAACTAAATGAAAGACCATTTGTATTTTCTTTTGTTATTCGCTCTCAACTCAAATCCATGTCTCTCCTCAATTCAAGAATTATTTAACACTCTTTACCCTTAACTACAAATATTTTCAAATAATTCAATTTTTAACTGCTCAAATAACTCTTCAAAAGCTAACGTAGATTATTTGTTTAATTAATATCCATCAATTAATTTATGGTCTTCAGGCAATCCACATGTTGCATTGTATTTCTTATTATACTCTTAAATTTTCCATTCTCAGATCCCTTTCGTGAAGATAATTTTACTGTAATGGAATACCAAAAGTCTAGATTACACTTACTTATGTGATTATATTTCCTTTTTCTATCATTATCGTCTAAGATCCACAGTCACTTAGTTATTTTCGAAGTTATGCTTTACTTGAATGACTTTTTTCATAATAAATTTTATTCTACATGTCAATGGTTATATTTTATTTTTAATTAGTTCATCTTATCAATCATGGCGATGAGAAACAAAATGTTCCTTTAGTGTTTGTTGATCCGTTATTCTTTGTATTTTAAGTTTTACCCATCATTGGTTTTTTTAAGCCAAAAGGTGGTGGTTACTTGTAATAACCCGAAAATCTGGGCCAGTTTAAAATTTTTATTTTGGCAATTTTAGCGAATTTTGATTATTTAAAATGAACTATTTTAAATAATATCGACGAGAAATTTATTTTGAAAATAAATAGAACGTATATAATTATACGCGTCGTCGTTAGAATATAAATATTTATATATAATTATAAATAGAATTGAAAATGGCGCGGTAGTTCGATAATTCGATTTCAAACTTCAATTGGATGTACCGGGTGCAAAACAATCCGGATTTTAGTGAAACCGAAAACATTAGGATCTAATTGATAATATCTTTCCAACGAATCCGACAAATCAAAATTTCATAGTGGGAATCAAAAGATATGTCCAGTTGAAAATTCTGAATAGTCGCTATGGAATTCAGGCCCTTAAAAATGGGAATTTTGTAAATGACCTCGGATTTCGACGAAACCAGTTTTGTTGGGTCCGTGATGTTAAATTATTGCTAGGTTTCAAATTTCATAATTTTTCGAATCAATATGTGAGCGTGGCAAAGGAAAACGCGTTTGACCAGTTTCAGTTGATTTTAATCGACTGGAAATTGGCCATTTTTCAAACGGTCTCAGAATTCAACGAAACTAGTTTTGTTAGGACCGTATCGTCAATACGAAGCTAGAAAATATTTTTCGGGAATTTTTCTAGTTAGTATGTGGCCCCGGTAAATTGAAATGTACGTTCAAATTGAATATATACTGATTTATAGGTTAATTTTGACGGAAACTGATTCAAAAGGTCGAATTGGCCTGCGATACATATCCCATTGTGTTCGGAATAGGGGTAAAACACTAGGGATGACAGTCGGTGGGTCTCGTTTCGAGTTCGAACTAGATTGTTGCTTTAATGAATAAATTAAATAAAATATAAATAATATAACATCCCTCCCACCCCTTTTCTCTCTCCTCGTTGGTCAAACCCCCCCCCCCCCCGTTCGATTTTCTTCCAAACCGATTTCAGATTGAAAAAAAGAAAAAAAAGAAGAAGAGAAAGGAAAGGATCGGAGGAGCAGGTGCCCCTCCCTTCCACCGGCGATCGATCGCCCCCCCCCCCCCCAAGCAGTGGAGGCGCCGCCCCATTTTCTCCCCCGCCCTCCTCCTTCCCCGACCTCCTCCTTCGAACCCGCAAACCCACGAAGAAAACCCGCCCAACCCGAGACACCACAACCAAATCGAACCCCGCCACCTCGCCGGAGACTGCATCGCCGCACCCCCTTTTTCTCAGCCGGCGCCGCCACTCTCTCCCCTCCCTTGGACCTCCGGCGGCTGCCACATCATCCCCCCCGATCCAGAAATTTTACTGTAAGTTTTTTTTTATTTTTTTTATTTTTTTTATTTATTTTGTTAATTTATTTTTATGTAAATTAAAACTGATTTGAAAATGATTTTTAAACTGATTTGAAAATGATTTTTAAACTGATTTTTTTTAAAAGGATTAAAACTGATTTGTTTAAAGGAAATTAAAACTGATTTGAAAAAGGTTTTAAAAGATTTGAATTTTGAAAAGTAAAAGATTTAAACTTTAAAAAGTAAAAGAAAAGATTTGATCTTTGAAATTAAGAAAGACGATATTTTTAAATTAAAAAAAGACGATATTTTTAAAAGTGAAAAGACGATATTTTTAAAATTGAAAAGACGATATTTTTAAAAGTGAAAAGACGATGTTTTAATAATAGAAAAGGCGAAAAATTTATTTTTATAAAGGCGAAAACTTTATTTTTATAAAAGCGAAATCAATATTTTTGAAATGGAATTTTTATCTATATGACACCTAAGTAAAAATTCGATTTTTACATATGTAGTGAAAGCGGACAACGAAGGTAACAAAAAGGAGAGAACGACGAAGATTTATATCAATGAAGTGCCGTGGAGCTAGGATAGCTATTGGTGAGAATTTCTCACCTTTCAATTTATTTTTTAAGTTATATATATATACTAGGATGCAGACGGTGTTTAGTAGCACCCGACACAATCGTCCACAGACCATGGACTTGTTTGTTTGATTGCAAAAATTAGTTAGATTATTGGATTGAAATTGAGTTGTGTGGTGAAATGAATTGATATGATTGATGTGTGAATGGCGTGGGCCTTCACTAGACCGGGGATAAGGCTAGGCCTTGTCCCGTTTCTAGTATCGTGCCGTTATGCCGCCGAAATTTTCTAAAATAAGTTAGAAAAATAAAGATATCATTTTATTGAATAAATGAATTGAATAGAAATTCATAGGTTGAAATAAAATGTTTTATCGTTAAAAATATAATTTTTAACGGGAATGTGAATAAATAAAATATTCATTTACAAACCGAACGGTTTGTTTATGTACACCTATTTGAAGGACATTGATTGGGTCGATAAATTTTACACATCGCCCAACTGCACAACTAAAATCTGTGTTTGATTGTTTGAAAACCCCACACGGGTGTTAGGATGAAATATGAATTTCACTCATCCTGATTGATTAAATATGTCGATCGATCGATTGACAGGCTGTTACAAGCGTTAGATACCAATATTTGATGCTTATACAGTGTAGTGCACTTTGGTTGATGGTTGATTATTTTTCAATGCTATTATACATGTGTTGTATGAAAATCCATATAATTAACCTTATATGGTGATTGATTGGGCCTCATTCCAATTTAGAAAATAAAGAATAATATAAAATAAAAGTTCATGTGTTGACTGTATTCATCTGTTGAGATTAGTCATGTGTTGAACGAAATATTTTAATAATAAAGTTTACATCTTTATCAATATAAAATAAAGGTTCATGTGTTGACAGTTTCATCCATTGAGATTGGTCATGTGTTGAACGAAATATTTTAATAATAAAATTTACATCTTTATAATATAAAATAAAGGTTCATGTGTTGACAGTACTCATCCATTGAGATTGGTCATGTGTTGAACGAAATATTTTGATAATAACAACTATTTTGAAAAAGAAATATTTGAAATAGAATATTTGAAAATAGAAATTTATGAAGCCGTGTTGATTAGATTGACGCCATTTTGACGTGAACGATATTTATATCGATTTTATTCGATTTCGAAATGAATTGAAAACGATTTCGAAATGAATTGAATTGAAAACGATTTCGAAATGAATTGAATTGAAAACGATTTCGAAATGAATTGAATTGAAAACGATTTCGAATTGAATTGAAAGTGAATTGAAATGAATTCAAATTGAATTGAAATTTGAATTGAATATAAAGGAATTTTATAACGAATTTATAAAGAAGAATTCAATTTTGATTTGAATTGAAAAGAAAGTTGAAATTTCTTTTGAAACGACTTTAAAACTATTTATATAATTCGTTTTAAATAGAAATCGACGAAATATATATTATATATATTATATATATAATATAATGGCCTGAATAGAACGCGCCGCGCCGCGGCAGTTCGCGAATTTCGACCATTTATTTCAAACGGACATTACGGGAGATCCGACCGTCGGATTCTCCTAAAACCGGAACCGTTGGGTTCGTATCGAAAAGAGCTTTCTAACGAATGTTAGGAATTTGAAATCTAACGGTTGGATTTGGAATTAGGTCCAAATCAAATTTGAAAAAGGTCGCTGTAAGTGCAGTTCGATGGCCATTGATGGAAATCGACTGTACAGGCCTTGATAAAATTATTAAAAATAGTAATAATTTGTGTAAAATCATAAGTAATGATTTAGAAAGAATTGGGATGAAAAACTCCATATTTGAAAAGATAAAAATAGATTTTTATCGAAATGAACTAGTTTTGAACTAGAATTATAATTCTATTTATTTTTAAATAAATAAATTGAATTTAAAAAGGGTTTTGAAAATAACCAGAATATCCAGTGATTGCATTGGAGTGGATTTGAATCGAAATTGTCTTCGGAATATTTCGATGTTGGAATTCGTGATTATACAGGTGTTGTTATGGAAATTTGAAAGATATCTATTTATATCGTTATTTCCAATACGACATTTGTTAGTCGTAGAATTTGATATTGAATATAAGCCGATATATTTTCTATTCAGAGCCTTGTATTGAATATCGAATGTGATTTGGGTTTGTCGTGAATGGTGTCTTCATTAACACTGTTCTTGAACCCAGTTGAGAAAAGATTAAATCTTTTTATTTAGATTTAATGAAGTGTACCAATTAAATAATATTTAATTGGAATTGAGTTGATATTGATTTTTGGGTTTATCGTGGACAGTGTTTTAAATAACACTCGTTCTTTAACCAGATAATTAATGAATGTGATTTTGGGTTTATCGTGTACTGTGTTTTAAATGACACTGATTCTTTAACCCAGTTAACGATTAAAACTAAGTGGAGTTTTAATGAATCTTTAACTAGATTGAAATGATCGAGAATGGAGTACCACCAGTTTTACTCCAGGCGATAGTTAAATCTTTAATTAGATTTGAACGTGAAATGGTAATTGAATTTACCGATAACACTGTGGTGTTAGATATGAAGTATTACCAGTTTTACTTCATGGGATAAATAGGTTGGGATTGGGAAATTGAAACAAATGATTACTTCGGTAAGGTTCGCTAATCCCGACTAGTTTGAATTGAGATTCAAAAATAGAATAAAGAATAAATTCAAGGAATTTATCTTGGATAAAATTAATGGGAACCTTTCCCTATGAATGTGAAATTTAGAAACTAACTGTCGGTTAGCTAAGCAAAATGGTTTTCTGAATATTGATCTGATGTTGGTTTCGGCCTTCGGGGTTAATATTTGGGGAATTATTCTCTTGATTAATTTACGGTTAGTGACTAATGAATTGGAATGAGGCGTATGTTGTGTTTGTGTAACACTTATTTAAAATATACGCGAGTTATTCGGAAAGATCGGGTTTATCCCATTCTGAATAACTGATACGACGATAAGTCGAAGATGAAGACGATGGTCGAAGACCGGAAGTTTTCACGTCGTTTGGGTGATTACTGATGATCTTGATTGGGCTGTACACCCAAGAAGATGGAAACAGTTGGTGATCGTCCAGACGTACTTGGAGATCGATGGATATGCGGGGTACTAGGTGCCTCCGGTTTCGTTCAGACCCAGAACGGACTTGTAAATGGACTGTGTGTCTGACATTGGATTTTAGTCCGTGTGATTGATCTCTATTAAATATATATCTGTTTGGCGGCGGAGAATTTATTTCCTTGCTTAACGCCCTTCTCTGAGACGTACGAGCTCAGGGGTTATATATTGATGGATATCAAACGCATGGAGTGAATTTCCTGTGTGGCATGCCTAAGTGGCAAATGATCAAGGCTTCTGTTGAAAAGCAAAGTCTTGTGGTTGATGATCGAAGCACGGCCTTCGTGGCGTAGCTTTGTGTAACGTTTACTTCGCGAGTTTCACACCCGGTATGAACCAAAAACGGGAGAGGACATCAGGGAGGACTTGCGTTTCTTTCTAGCTAGAAGTGGCGTCAGTGGTTTTACACGCCCTGACGAGTTTGACTTATGTGGTTGTTGCTGTTGCGAGGCGCCTCAGATTGATCGGTCGTTCTCGAACCGATGGAGTCATTTAGTTGGCTCACTTACACCCCATAGGGTGGGGAAACGTATTGTTCAGGCACTATAATCCACATCGGTGGACCGGCCCTGACGATCCAAGGGGCAGTCGCGGCTGTTCCGGTGGCTCGGGCTAGAGAGTCACGAATCGGTTGAGGACTATCTTTTGCCTCGGTTCATAGACGGAAATCCAATTTCCAAATACGTGACATTTGCGGTTTTATTTGTAGAGCCTAGTATGGCGACATAGTGGGATGGGGCGCTCATGCCGCCTATGATTGATACTTATGATTTGAAATTGCTTTATACACTATGCACTTATAATAGTATTAAACGATTTGTTTTAAACGTATCAAGCATTCTTTGGCTGTTATAAGGGAAAACCCTATCCCCCGGCTTGCGTTGCATTGTGTGATAGGACCTGGGTCTTATAACAGCTTCATTTTTCTTTATTTAGCATTGCGCTGTTTGTTTTATGCACTGGTATTCTTGGGAGGAAACCCGTTCCGTGTTATACGGCGTGGTCCCTTGATTTACCAAACTTTAAAAATAAAGATTTATAACTGTTTTAGTTCTCACACCAGTCACATGACTGACCTGGAGTTTATTGTTTTAACCTAAACTCTGGGTGCCCTTATTTTGACATGGGCAGCTAGTAGTTTTGGTTTTGCAGATTTATATTCACAGGATCCTGGTTTACAGCTGGAATGATATCCGGAAAGCTTTGTATCCGTATATCTCCTTCTAGTTGTGTATGGTATTATTTTCCGCTGCGATGTATTTAAATGTAATTTAATTCTCTGATATTTCTGTGTAATATTCATTTATACTCTGTATATTCTTGTAATCTGATGCATTGTTGTAATATACAATGAAATGTTCTTCTGTATGCGTTCTGTTGTGGCTTGTTCTCGAACTATCCGACACTTTCCTTTACGGGGAAGTTACGGGTTTTCACAGTTGGTATCAGAGCTTTGGTTTACAAAGCAGAGAACAAGGCACATTAGAACCGTACGAAAGAATTCATCAGATATTGGATTAGCAATATCCAACGGGAATGACTCGTTAGAGATGGGATCAGTAGTATCCTAGAACGAGTGTGAAGAGTATATTTTTCTAATGAAAACAAGTTTTGTTTTGAAAATTTAAATCAATTATACGTATTTGATTATTTATTTACATTGATGTGGACAATCCAGTATATATAGATTTTGCGTATACGTCTGATCCGCGTGTATTCGAAATTTTAATATACTGGATAGATATAGAATCACATTCTAGTCGTCCGGAGATGTTCTGATGGTGGTTCGAAACATCATCAGCATTTATTTTCGAGTGACGAAGGTGTGATATCTATATATTTCCATTAGACTGGTGTGAGAACCAAAACTTATATATGTAGCTAGAACACATTGTTGTGAATTGGCATCAAAAACATGATTTTCTGTATATATATCAAAGCTATGCATTTGAAAAACTAATCGACTAATTGATTGATGGTTGTATTGTTTGATTATTGTTTGAATAATTAAAATTTGAACCATTTAGTTCATTTGAGTCAAATATTGAATTGTATTGAAAATTGGTCGCATCTGCTTGCATATACATGTATATCATTGAACAGGTCATAGCAAGGAGGCTAGAGCCGAAGAATAAAATTTGTTTGCCCGACAAATAGGTACATGTTTACTACATAATTTACTGTTTTGTTTGGGTGATGATGATTTTGTGAGCCTATTGGCTAGCCGCTTGGCTTTTTCTTTTTCTTTTTGAGATCTGAAGGACCGGGGAAGCTATTTGAAATTCCCCGATGCTCCCGGTGCAGGGGAGGTTATGGCGAAATTTTTCGAAAATTTAGGGTGTTAGCCAAATTTTTGAAATTTTGAAAATTCTCAGAAACTAAAGAGTTGGAGAATGGAAGCCAGATCGAGCGTAGAGTTGATTAATCAAACCACTTTCGACTTTGTTCCTTTTCGGGGACGAAAAGTTTTAAGTGGGGGAGATTGTAATAACCCGAAAATCTGGGCCAGTTTAAAATTTTTATTTTGGCAATTTTAGCGAATTTTGATTATTTAAAATGAACTATTTTAAATAATATCGACGAGAAATTTATTTTGACAATAAATAGAACGTATATAATTATACGCGTCGTCGTTAGAATATAAATATTTATATATAATTATAAATAGAATTGAAAATGGCGCGGTAGTTCGATAATTCGATTTCAAACTTCAATTGGATGTACCGGGTGCAAAACAATCCGGATTTTAGTGAAACTGAAAACATTAGGATCTAATTGATAATATCTTTCCAACGAATCCGACAAATCAAAATTTCATAGTGGGAATCAAAAGATATGTCCAGTTGAAAATTCTGAATAGTCGCTATGGAATTCAGGCCCTTAAAAATGGGAATTTTGTAAATGACCTCGGATTTCAACGAAACCAGTTTTGTTGGGTCCGTGATGTTAAATTATTGCTAGGTTTCAAATTTCATAATTTTTCGAATCAATATGTGAGCGTGGCAAAGGAAAACGCGTTTGACCAGTTTCAGTTGATTTTAATCGACTGGAAATTGGCCATTTTTCAAACGGTCTCAGAATTCGACGAAACTAGTTTTGTTAGGACCGTATCGTCAATACGAAGCTAGAAAATATTTTTCGGGAATTTTTCTAGTTAGTATGTGGCCCCGGTAAATTGAAATGTACGTTCAAATTGAATATATACTGATTTATAGGTTAATTTTGACGGAAACTGATTCAAAAGGTCGAATTGGCCTACGATACATATCCCATTGTGTTCGGAATAGGGGTAAAACGCTAGGGATGACAGTCGGTGGGTCTCGTTTCGAGTTCGAACTAGAAAGTTGCTTTAATGAATAAATTAAATAAAATATAAATAATATAACATCCCTCCCACCCCTTTTCTCTCTCCTCGTTGGTCAAACCCCCCCCCCCCCATTCGATTTTCTTCCAAACCGATTTCAGATTGAAAAAAAAAAAAAGAGAAAGGAAAGGATCGGAGGAGCAGGTGCCCCTCCCTTCCACCGGCGATCGATCGCCCCCCCCAAGCAGTGGAGGCGCCGCCCCATTTTCTCCCCCGCCCTCCTCCTTCCCCGACCTCCTCCTTCGAACCCGCAAACCCACGAAGAAAACCCGCCCAACCCGAGACACCACAACCAAATCGAACCCCGCCACCTCGCCGGAGACTGCATCGCCGCACCCCCTTTTTCTCAGCCGGCGCCGCCACTCTCTCCCCTCCCTTGGACCTCCGGCGGCTGCCACATCATCCCCCCCGATCCAGAAATTTTACTGTAAGTTTTTTTTTATTTATTTTTATTTATTTTGTTAATTTATTTTTATGTAAATTAAAACTGATTTGAAAATGATTTTTAAACTGATTTGAAAATGATTTTTAAACTGATTTGAAAATGATTTTTAAACTGATTTTTTTTAAAAGGATTAAAACTGATTTGTTTAAAGGAAATTAAAACTGATTTGAAAAAGGTTTTAAAAGATTTGAATTTTGAAAAGTAAAAGATTTAAACTTTAAAAAGTAAAAGAAAAGATTTGATCTTTGAAATTAAGAAAGACGATATTTTTAAATTAAAAAAAGACGATATTTTTAAAAGTGAAAAGACGATATTTTTAAAAGTGAAAAGACGATATTTTTAAAAGTGAAAAGACGATGTTTTAATAATAGAAAAGGCGAAAAATTTATTTTTATAAAGGCGAAAACTTTATTTTTATAAAAGCGAAATCAATATTTTTGAAATGGAATTTTTATCTATATGACACCTAAGTAAAAATTCGATTTTTACATATGTAGTGAAAGCGGACAACGAAGGTAACAAAAAGGAGAGAACGACGAAGATTTATATCAATGAAGTGCCGTGGAGCTAGGATAGCTATTGGTGAGAATTTCTCACCTTTCAATTTATTTTTCTAGTTATATATATATACTAGGATGCAGACGGTGTTTAGTAGCACCCGACACAATCGTCCACAGACCATGGACTTGTTTGCTTGATTGCAAAAATTAGTTAGATTATTGGATTGAAATTGAATTGTGTGGTGAAATGAATTGATATGATTGATGTGTGAATGGCGTGGGCCTTCACTAGACCGGGGATAAGGCTAGGCCTTGTCCCGTTTCTAGTATCGTGCCGTTATGCCGCCGAAATTTTCTAAAATAAGTTAGAAAAATAAAGATATCATTTTATTGAATAAATGAATTGAATAGAAATTCATAGGTTGAAATAAAATGTTTTATCGTTAAAAATATAATTTTTAACGGGAATGTGAATAAATAAAATATTCATTTACAAACCGAACGGTTTGTTTATGTACACCTATTTGAAGCACATTGATTGGGTCGATAAATTTTACACATCGCCCAACTGCACAACTAAAATATGTGTTTGATTGTTTGAAAACCCCACACGGGTGTTAGGATGAAATATGAATTTCACTCATCCTGATTGATTAAATATGTCGATCGATCGATTGACAGGCTGTTACAAGCGTTAGATACCAATATTTGATGCTTATACAGTGTAGTGCACTTTGGTTGATGGTTGATTATTTTTCAATGCTATTATACATGTGTTGTATGAAAATCCATATAATTAACCTTATATGGTGATTGATTGGGCCTCATTCCAATTTAGAAAATAAAGAATAATATAAAATAAAAGTTCATGTGTTGACTGTACTCATCCGTTGAGATTAGTCATGTGTTGAACGAAATATTTTAATAATAAAGTTTACATCTTTATCAATATAAAATAAAGGTTCATGTGTTGACAGTTTCATCCATTGAGATTGGTCATGTGTTGAACGAAATATTTTAATAATAAAATTTACATCTTTAAAATATAAAATAAAGGTTCATGTGTTGACAGTACTCATCCATTGAGATTGGTCATGTGTTGAACGAAATATTTTGATAATAACAACTATTTTGAAAAAGAAATATTTGAAATAGAATATTTGAAAATAGAAATTTATGAAGCCGTGTTGATTAGATTGACGCCATTTTGACGTGAACGATATTTATATCGATTTTATTCGATTTCGAAATGAATTGAATTGAAAACGATTTCGAAATGAATTGAATTGAAAACGATTTCGAAATGAATTGAATTGAAAACGATTTCGAAATGAATTGAATTGAAAACGAATTCGAATTGAATTGAAAGTGAATTGAAATGAATTCAAATTGAATTGAAATTTGAATTGAATAGAAAGGAATTTTGAAACGAATTTATAAAGAAGAATTCAATTTTGATTTGAATTGAAAAGAAAGTTGAAATTTCTTTTGAAACTACTTTAAAACTATTTATATAATTCGTTTTAAATAGAAATTGACGAAATATATATTATATATATTATATATATAATATAATGGCCTGAATAGAACGCGCCGCGGCAGTTCGCGAATTTCGACCATTTATTTCAAACGGACATTACGGGAGATCCGACCGTCGGATTCTCCTAAAACCGGAACCGTTGGGTTCATATCGAAAAGAGATTTCTAACGAATGTTAGGAATTTGAAATCTAACGGTTGGATTTGGAATTAGGTCCAAATCAAATTTGAAAAAGGTCGCTGTAAGTGCAGTTCGATGGCCATTGATGGAAATCGACTGTACAGGCCTTGATAAAATTATTAAAAATAGTAATAATTTGTGTAAAATCATAAGTAATGATTTAGAAAGAATTGGGATGAAAAACTCCATATTTGAAAAGATAAAAATAGATTTTTATCGAAATGAACTAGTTTTGAACTAGAATTATAATTCTATTTATTTTTAAATAAATAAATTGAATTTAAAAAGGGTTTTGAAAATAACCAGAATATCCAATGATTGCATTGGAGTGGATTTGAATCGAAATTGTCTTCGGAATATTTCGATGTTGGAATTCGTGATTATACAGGTGTTGTTATGGAAATTTGAAAGATATCTATTTATATCGTTATTTCCAATACGACATTTGTTAGTCGTAGAATTTGATATTGAATATAAGCCGATATATTTTCTATTCAGAGCCTTGTATTGAATATCGAATGTGATTTGGGTTTGTCGTGAATGGTGTCTTCATTAACACTGTTCTTGAACCCAGTTGAGAAAAGATTAAATCTTTTTATTTAGATTTAATGAAGTGTACCAATTAAATAATATTTAATTGGAATTGAATTGATATTGATTTTTGGGTTTATCGTGGACAGTGTTTTAAATAACACTCGTTCTTTAACCAGATAATTAATGAATGTGATTTTGGGTTTATCGTGAACTGTGTTTTAAATGACACTGATTCTTTAACCCAGTTAACGATTAAAACTAAGTGGAGTTTTAATGAATCTTTAACTAGATTGAAATGATCGAGAATGGAGTACCACCAGTTTTACTCCAGGCGATAGTTAAATCTTTAATTAGATTTGAACGTGAAATGGTAATTGAATTTACCGATAACACTGTGGTGTTAGATATGAAGTATTACCAGTTTTACTTCATGGGATAAATAGGTTGGGATTGGGAAATTGAAACAAATGATTACTTCGGTAAGGTTCGCTAATCCCGACTAGTTTGAATTGAGATTCAAAAATAGAATAAAGAATAAATTCAAGGAATTTATCTTGGATAAAATTAATGGGAACCTTTCCCTATGAATGTGAAATTTAGAAACTAACTGTCGGTTAGCTAAGCAGAATGGTTTTCTGAATATTGATCTGATGTTGGTTTCGGCCTTCGGGGTTAATATTTGGGGAATTATTCTCTTGATTAATTTACGGTTAGTGACTAATGAATTGGAATGAGGCGTATGTTGTGTTTGTGTAACACTTATTGAAAATATACGCGAGTTATTCGGAAAGACTGGGTTTATCCCATTCTGAATAACTGATACGACGATAAGTCGAAGATGAAGACGATGGTCGAAGACCGGAAGTTTTCACGTCGTTTGGGTGATTACTGATGATCTTGATTGGGCTGTACACCCAAGAAGATGGAAACAGTTGGTGATCGTCCAGACGTACTTGGAGATCGATGGATATGCGGGGTACTAGGTGCCTCCGGTTTCGTTCAGACCCAGAACGGACTTGTAAATGGACTGTGTGTCTGACATTGGATTTTAGTCCGTGTGATTGATCTCTATTAAATATATATCTGTTTGGCGGCGGAGAATTTATTTCCTTGCTTAACGCCCTTCTCTGAGACGTACGAGCTCAGGGGTTATATATTGATGGATATCAAACGCATGGAGTGAATTGCCTGTGTGGCATGCCTAAGTGGCAAATGATCAAGGCTTCTGTTGAAAAGCAAAGTCTTGTGGTTGATGATCGAAGCACGGCCTTCGTGGCGTAGCTTTGTGTAACGTTTACTTCGCGAGTTTCACACCCGGTATGAACCAAAAACGGGAGAGGACATCAGGGAGGACTTGCGTTTCTTTCTAGCTAGAAGTGGCGTCGGTGGTTTTACACGCCCTGACGAGTTTGACTTATGTGGTTGTTGCTGTTGCGAGGCGCCTCGGATTGATCGGTCGTTCTCGAACCGATGGAGTCATTTAGTTGGCTCACTTACACCCCATAGGGTGGGGAAACGTATTGTTCAGGCACTATAATCCACATCGGTGGACCGACCCTGACGATCCAAGGGGCAGTCGCGGCTGTTCCGGTGGCTCGGGCTAGAGAGTCACGAATCGGTTGAGGACTATCTTTTGCCTCGGTTCATAGACGGAAATCCAATTTCCAAATACGTGACATTTGCGGTTTTATTTGTAGAGCCTAGTATGGCGACATAGTGGGATGGGGCGCTCATGCCGCCTATGATTGATACTTATGATTTGAAATTGCTTTATACACTATGCACTTATAATAGTATCAAACGATTTGTTTTAAACGTATCAAGCATTCTTTGGCTGTTATAAGGGAAAACCCTATCCCCCGGCTTGCGTTGCATTGTGTGATAGGACCTGGGTCTTATAACAGCTTCATTTTTCTTTATTTAGCATTGCGCTGTTTGTTTTATGCACTGGTATTCTTGGGAGGAAACTCGTTCCGTGTTATACGGCGTGGTCCCTTGATTTACCAAACTTTAAAAATAAAGATTAATAACTGTTTTAGTTCTCACACCAGTCACATGACTGACCTGGAGTTTATTGTTTTAACCTAAACTCTGGGTGCCCTTATTTTGACACGGGCAGCTAGTAGTTTTGGTTTTGCAGATTTATATTCACAGGATCCTGGTTTACAGCTGGAATGATATCCGGAAAGCTTTGTATCCGTATATCTCCTTCTAGTTGTGTATGGTATTATTTTCCGCTGCGATGTATTTAAATGTAATTTAATTCTCTGATATTTCTGTGTAATATTCATTTATACTCTGTATATTCTTCTAATCTGATGCATTGTTGTAATATACAATGAAATGTTCTTCTGTATGCGTTCTGTTGTGGCTTGTTCTCGAACTATCCGACACTTTCCTTTACGGGGAAGTTACGGGTTTTCACATTACTCAACTAACCCATCACTAATTTTGATTATCACATTTTCCTCAAAATTTTGAATTTTTTACATTTTTGAGGGGAAAACTGTTATTTTATCAATAGTGTTCAGGGATTTTTGGCAAGGGTTTTGGCCGTTAATGGCGATAGGGTATTCCCCCTTTTCTTCCCCTTTACCACATTCAACTTCACTCCCAACTTCCTTATCTTCCAATGCCTAATCAATCCAACCCATTTCTTGTCTTATTCCCTTCTACGCTGCTTTGGTCTACGTGGGAGAGATCCTCCAAAAAAAATTCAGATCTGGTTTCAGATCTGAATCTCTTTCTACCTCCAAACCTCCTACTACTTATTTTTATGACACTATGATTAGCACCTGCACTGTGAGCTGGGATAGTAACAGAGATTGATCCTTTAAAAACGTCTAGGTTGGATGGTCGACTTTAAAAACCATATTTGCAGTAGGTTGGCAAATGACCAATCTTCTGGAGCTATTATAATTATTATTTGTTATAATAATAAGTGTTTGCGGTCACTTTAAAAACTGGCCGGCTCTGCCAAAAAAACTATTATTTTGTTAAGAATTATTTATTTTTTTCTTAAATTTATTGAAAAATTAATGAAATTATGTTCTGCTTTATCTTTTTGTGATCTACCCATGGTTTAGTTATTGAATATGTTTTTATTTATACATGTGTCCATTTTGAGCAAACCATAAAATCTTCATATTGAATCTAATAAATTGTGATATTTTATCTTTCATTTATGTTAAGCTTAGCATACTTCTCCTTTTCAATCTATATTCCTAAACCTTTATTTCCTTCTTTTTTGTCCTATTTTGAAAACTCTGCCATTTTATATTAATATTAGACTATTTCTTCTTCATGAGTTTATGAACTTCATCTCCTTTTCTTTTTCTAAATAATTTCTTTTTTTTATTAGATGGTATTTTTACCAAGTGCGAGTTCATATTCTTCTATATATATATATGTATGTATGTATGTACACACACACACACACACACACACACACACACACACACACACACATATATATATATATGTATCAATGAGTTAATAAAAGATTTACACTTCTCTATTATTTTAGAAAGTATATATCTTTCCGTAAAAAACGATTTCAATCTGTTTTAGCCTCTTCTCTTCATATATGTGAAAGGACAGCTAAGACTGATGACACCAATATATCAAAAATGCATAGTTTAATGTGTTTTAATATGCAGGTGATTGAACATAGGTATTTTTTTATGTTTTATGTTATCTAAATTTATACAGTATGATCACTTAATTTTATCCCTACTTATAAAAAATTAGTGATAAATGTAATTTATCTTTTTTCTTAGAATTTTCTTGTTGTTGACTCAAATATAAATTGGAATGTTTTCTCTCTTATGTGTGGATTTTTCACTATAGTTTATGATACTGTATTATCAAATTTACTTACTTGCCAGAGTGATTACCATGCTTATGTGACTTTAAAAATGTATATGTGTGCTAGTTATGAAGAAAATTCTAAATATAACTAACTATTATCATTTAGTCATTAGAATTTACCAAAATTGCATGCTAAATGTGACGCCTCATCCGAGATCCATATTAATAAATAGAATTAACGAGTAATGTCATCTATTAATGCGTAGAATAGGGCTGGTAAGGAGCGATCGTCCGTTAGTCCTGTATTGAATAAGCATCAAGTATGTCGATAAAGTGCTTCTTTTTTTGGTGGTTTGACACACTTAATCCTTATTCAATACAATACCACGGTGGCTATAAATACTATCCATAACTAAAGCAATTAAATTAAATAATAAAGAATCCAGAATAGTCAACCCGACATATATACAAATACAATAGTCATACAGTATGCAGTGTCACAAAATAGTGGTTTACAAATCCCAATACACACATCAAGTCAAAATAATAGGTATAACGATCATAGTACTTGGATCATCACAAAATGTCTACACGAAACAATGCTAGCTACAACATCCTGAAAGGAAGCATTAAATCCATTGCAAATGCGAGAATATAGATATCTACAACAAAGTTAACTTGTAGATCTCGGTTTGACCCAAGTAATAAAGTACACGGGTAAGTCTAGTTTAAACAGCGAGTATACAATGATAACAATATATGGTACATAAGGGAAAGTCTCTTTTTAAATACGGAAGAGAGAGTTAGATATACTACTAGAATAACTAAGGGTCATATGCCCATCTTGTATCAACAAAAGGATTTTACTTTTAATTAAGTACAAAGCTTAGAGATAAGTAATTAATATATCATTATCAAATGAACTTAAAAATCCAACACGACAAATTCATCCAAAGCCGACATATAAAACCCGTAAGAGTTTGAATAGTTAATAGTGATCACCATCATCAATTGCAACAAAATCTTCATAAGTTATGGGTGACATCCACTATTAGCTTATCGTCAAAATATGGACTCAGCATCAACTACAAAAATACCAAAGCAGCAATTCGGATCCGAAACAACATAACATTCCACGTGCGTCAACAAATAATCTACCCATAGCTTTGCTAAGTATGGTATAAGTATTCAGGTGCCTAACACTACGACCCTCTACCGCGTGTGACTTGACCACATCAATCAATGGAACACGTATACGAGACTCAAAGTCTAGCTTTCCCCTAAAGCGATTATTGGCACTACAACATCAACACAACTATGTGTCATAGAATTTTCTCAATAACACAAAAAGTGAATGTAATATGTCTTATACCACACATTTCACTAATCATTTTACGAACAGTCAACCTTCTTTACATTTACAAATACTTTAATCAACGAGTTTGGAATTAACCGATATAATTAATTTATGTATCCCATACCACATGATCTATTATATCGTTTAAACCACGTTCTCTGTTTCTCGAAGGTGCAAAAATGTGTATTTTAATACATGGAAAATACTTGGTTTTGAGAAAAAGAGATTATAAAACAATTTCGAGAATATTTGAGTTATTTCTTTAAAATCTTCTACAAATCAAAAGATTTTTTTTACATTGTGATGATTTTTATTTTTAAAACAAATCTATGAAAACCAATTTGTCTCAAAGCGATATGAAAAATATATATACATGGTTGTTTATAATGCTGTTTTATAAAACATGCACGTGTCCTAAATACACCAAATTTCATTATGGAAACATAGCTTAAAATCAACAAAACTCCGCGAATCCGAAGCACAAAACAAGTGTAATTTAGGCATACATCGTTATGCATGAAGACATAGCTAAAAACATCACCAAATCCATTAAGGAAATAACATAAAAAAACTGAAAAAATAAAACACCAACAATAAGAAACAAGAGTTTCTTGTGCAACTCATAGGCCAGAGGTTGACCTAAGGGTCGACCTGGCCATAGAACAGTCGACCCTATGGTCGACCTGCACGATGTGAATTCGCCTAGGCTATTTCCTTGCTTAGGTTCATTTTCTAACGCATATTTGAACAAGCATATGTGGTTGGATTGACCAAAAATTTGACATGATCATAGACTAACAACAGTATAACGGTTCAAAAAAAAATGGCAAGATTTCATCAACAAATGAGCAAGTTGTGACTGCTCAAAGTTAGACCCAAGGCTTTTTTGCATAGTTGGGACAAAAAATTAGCAAAACTTACCAATTTCAACGAATTTTAACAAAGTCAGCACATATAACAACCAAAATTTACTATAAACTAGAATTTGTGAGTTTGCACTCACCTTATATGTAGATGTTGAGATCATACAACAAATTAGGATGATTTGGTGCCTTATGAGCTTGAAGGAAGTAATCAGACGCATGTGAAAGAGATTATTGTAACATGCAAACAACCATTTTGCAATAGTGATAAACTTACCAAATAGAGAATTTGATGGAATAAAATTGAGCTTTTAAGATGATTACTTGTTATTTGATGGAGCTAGCAACCTAGATTAAAAGTTTTAAAGTATTTGGAGACTTTAAGTTAGTTTAGAGATAAGTTTTTCTCAATTTCCTTTTGTTGTGTTTTGTTGAAAGAGAGAAAGAAGGAGGTTTTCTGGGAGAATTACGTATAGTGTTGTTTCTCTAGGATTCTCTCTCCCTAGTCCATGAGTTAAGTGGCCCCATTAGCTTAATTAAGAATATCAGTGAGCAATTATGTAATAACCCGGAAAATCTGGGCCAGTTTAAAATTTTTATTTTGGCCATTTTAGCGAATTTTGATTATTTAAAATGAATTATTTTAAATAATATCGACGAGAAATTTATTTTCAATAGCATTTGAACGCATATATTATATACGTCGTCGTTAGAATATAAATATTTATTTATATTTATAAAAGGAATTGAAAATGGCGTGGTAGTTCGATAATTCGATTTCAAACTTCAATTGAATGTACCGGGTGCAAAACAATCCGGATTTTAGTGAAACCAAAAATGATAGGATCTAATTGATAATATCTTTCCAGCGAATCCGAAAAATCAAAATTTCATAGCGGGAATCAAAAGATATGTCCAGTTGAAAATTCTGAATAGTCGCTATGGAATTCAGGCCCTTAAAAATGGGACATTTTGCAAATGACCTCGGATTTCGACGAAACCAGTTTTGTTGGGTCCGTGATGTCAAGTTATTGCTAGATTCCAAATTTCATAATTTTTTGAATCAATATGTGAGCGTGGCAAAGGAAAACGTGTTTGACCAGTTTCAGTTGATTTTAATCGACTGGAAAATGGCCATTTTTCCAACGGTCTCGGAATTCGACGAAATTAGTTTTGTTAGGACCGTATCGTCAATACGAAGCTAGAAAATATTTTTCTGCAATTTATAGAGTTAGTATGTGACCCCGGTAAATTGAAATGCGCGTTCAAATGCAATATATAGAGTTATATGTAGATTTTGATGGAAACTGATTCAAAAGATCGAACCAGCTTGCGATACATATTCCATTGTGTTCGGAATGGGGGTAAAACGCTATGAGCGACAGGCGGTGGGCTTGATTTCGAGTTCGAAATAGAAAGTTGCTTTATGGAATTAAAATAAATAAATTAAATAATATTATAAATAATTTCATTTAAGCCCTCCCTCCCCTTATCCTTTCATTCCCGTTTTCAACAGAAAGAAAAAAAAAATCACTCGAGATCGATGGAACCGCTCGCCGACGCCGACCTCCCCATCGTCCCAGCCATCGCCGACGGTGATCCCACTCCCCCCTCCATCCTCGTTTCTCTTTCCTCTCCCTCCTCTACTAAATCGCGAGTCCAACTTCCCTCAACCCCTTCAACCGCCGCAGTAGGTGTCGCGCCCCCCCCCTTCGCTCCACCCTCCGCCCATCGCTCCTCCCTCTGATCCCCGTTCTATCCTCCTCCGCCTCCCTTAAGGAAAAAAAACCGACACACTGAATGCTTGAAGACCAGCGCCGCCACCCGGGTGCCATCCGCCCACCTTCGACTGGCCGACGCCTCCTCAATCCCCTCCACCTCGCGAGAAAACCTCGTTCAACACCTAGGTCCGAAAAGATGTGAGTTTTCTATTTATTTGCATTTATTTTGCTTTAATTTCAGGTTTAAATTATAATCACTGAGTAGAAAAATCTGATTTTACATATGTTTTTAAAACTGATTTCGTTCACTTGTAAAAACTGATTTTGAATGCTAGAAAAGCTAAGATTTTTAAAATAGAAAAGCGAAGATTTTTAAAATAGAAAAGCGAAGATTTTTAAAATAGAAAAGCTAAGATTTTTAAAATAGAAAAGCTAAGATTTTTAAAATAGAAAAGCTAAGATTTTTAAAATAGAAAAAAAAAATTCGATTTTTATATATTGAATAGCGAAGTAAAAATTCGATTTTTATATATTGAATAGCGAAGTAAAAATTCGATTTTTATATATTGAATAGCGAAGTAAAAATTCGATTTTTATATATTGAATAGCGAAGTAAAAATTCGATTTTTATATATGTAGTGGCTACGGGCGACGAAGCTGATGAAGATGCGAAAACGATGAAGATTTCCATCAAAGAAGAGTCAAGATGATTGGATAGCTATCTGTGAGAATTTCTCACCTTTCAATTTCTTTTTTTTCTAGTTATATATATACTAGGATGCAGACGGTGCTTAGTAGCACCCGACACAATCGTCCACAGACCATGGACTTGTTTGTTTGATTGCAAAAATAAGTTAGATTGTTTGATTGAAATTGAATTGTTTGGTGAGATGAATGGATTTGATTGATGTGTGAATGGCGTGGGCCTTCACTAGACCGGGGATAAGGCTAGGCCTTGTCCCGTTTCTAGTATCGTGCCGTTATGCCGCCGAAATTTTCTAAAATATGTTAGAAAAATAAAAATATCATTTTATTGAATAAATGAACTGAATAGAAATTCATATGTTGAAATAAAAAAAATGTTTTTTATCGTTAAAAATATAATTTTTAACGTGAAGTGAATAAAATAAAATATTCATTTACAAACCGAACGGTTTGTTTATGTACACCTATTTGAAGGACATTGATTGGGTCGATAAATTTTACACATCGCCCAACTGCACAACTAAAATCTGTGTTTGATTGTTTGAAACCCCACACGGGTGTTAGGATGAAATTTGAAGTTCACTCATCCTGATTGATTAAATATGTCGATCGATCGATTGACAGGCTGTTATAAGCGTTAGATATCTATATTTGATGCTTATACAGTGTAGGGCACTTTGGTTGATGGTTGATTATTTTTCAATGCTATTATATGTGTGTAATGTATGAAATCCATATAATTAACTTTATATGGTAATTGATTGGGCCTCATTCCAATTTGAAAAATAAAAAATATTATAAAATAAAGGTTCATGTGTTGACAGTACTCATCCATTGAGATTGGTCATGTGTTGAACGAAATATTTTAGTAATAAAATTTACATCTTTATCAATATAAAATAAAGGTTCATGTGTTGACAGTACTCATCCATTGAGATTGGTCACGTGTTGAACGAAATATTTTAGTAATAAAATTTACATCTTTATCAATATAAAATAAAGGTTCATGTGTTGACAGTACTCATTCATTGAGATTGGTCATGTGTTGAACGAAATATTTTGATAATAACAACTATTTCGAAAAAGAAATATTTGAAATAGAATATTTGAAAATAGAAATTTATGAAGCCGTGTTGATTAGATTGACGCCATTTTGACGTGAACGATATTTATATCGATTTGAATTGAAAACGATTTCGAAATGAATTGAATTGAAAACGATTTCGAAATGAATTGAATTGAAAACGATTTCGAAATGAATTGAATTGAAAACGATTTCGAAATGAATTGAATTGAAAACGATTTCGAAATGAATTGAATTGAAAACGATTACGAAATGAATTGAATTGAAAACGATTCCGAAATGAATTGAATTGAAAACGATTTCGAAATGAATTGAATTGAAAACGATTTCGAAATGAATTGAATTGAAAACGATTTCGAAATGAATTGAATTGAAAACGATTTCGAAATGAATTGAATTGAAAACGATTTCGAAATGAATTGAATTGAAAACGATTTCGAAATGAATTGAATTGAAAACGATTTCGAAATGAATTGAATTGAAAACGATTTCGAAATGAATTGAATATATAACGATTTCGAAATGAATTGAATTGAAAACGATTTCGAAATGAATTGAATATATAACGATTTCGAAATGAATTGAATATAAAACGGTTTCGAAATGAATTGAATATAAAACGGTTACGAAATGAATTGAATATAAAACGATTTCGAAATGAATTGAATATATAACGAATTTGATTTGAATAGAAAATGAATTTGAATCGAATAGAAAACCAATTTGATTTGAGTCGAATAGAAAACCAATTTGATTTGAATCGAATAGAAAACCAATTTGATTTGAATCGAATAGAAAACCAATTTGAATTGAATCGAATAGAAAACCAATTTGAATTGAATCGAATAGAAAACCAATTTGAATTGAATCGAATAGAAAACCAATTTGAATTGAATCGAATAGAAAACCAATTTGAATTGAATCGAATAGAAAACCAATTTGAATTGAATCGAATAGAAAACCAATTCGAATTTGAATTGAAAAGAAAACGAATTCGAATTAAATAGAAAACGAATTCGAATTGAATTGGAAACGAGTTGAAATGAATTCAAATTGAATTCAAAATTTGAATTGAATAGAAATGAATTTGAAAACGAATTTAAAAGAAAAATTTTAATTTTGATTTGAATTGAAATGGAAGTGGAAATGTTTTTGAAATGAATTCAAAACCATTTTAAAATTCGTTTTAAATAGAAATCGACGAAATATATATTATATATATAATATAATGGCCTGAATAGAACGCGCCGCGTCGCGGCAGTTCGCGAATTTCGACCATTTATTTCAAACGGGCATTACGGGAGATCCGACCGTCGGATTCTCCTAAAACCGGAACCGTTGGGTTCGTATCGAAAAGAGCTTTCTAACGAATATTAGAAATTTGAAATCTAACGGTTGGATTTGGAGTTACGTCCAAATCAAATTTGAATAAGGTCGCTATAAGTGCAGTTCGATGGCCATTGTTGGAAATCGACTGTACGGGCCTTGATAAAATTATTAAAAATAGCGATAATTTGTGTAAAATCACAAGAAATGATTTGGGAAAATTTGGGGTGAGAAACTCCATATTTGAAAAGATAAAAATGGATTTTTATCGAAATGAACTAGTTTTGAATTAAATTTAAAACCCAATTATTTTTAAATAAATAAATTAGATTTAAAAAGGGGTTTTAAATAATCGGAATTTCTAATATATTTGACTGGATTTGAAATGGGTTTGTCGTGAACTGTGTTTTAAATAACACCTAGTTCTTTAACCCAGTAGAAGGAGTTCAACGAATCTGCAATTAGATTGAAATATGAATTGATAATCTAAATTATCAAATTTAGAAAATGAGCGAGAATGGAGTATTACCAGTTTTGCTCCAAAGCGATAGATAAATCTTTAATTAGATTTGAACGTGAAATGGTAATTAATTTTACCAATAACACCGTGGTGTTAGATATGGAGTATTACCAGTTTTGCTTCATGGGATGAATAGGTTGGGATTGGGAAATAAAATAAATAATTACTTCGTTGTGGTTCGCTAATCTCGACTAGTTGGAAAAACCATAATTTGGTTTTAAATGACATCCAAAGGAAGATTACAGGATAAATTTTAAAGAATTTATCTTGGATAAAATTAATGGGAACTTTTCCCTAAGAATGTGGAATTTAGAAACCAGCTGTAGGTTGGCTAAGAAGAATGGTTTCCTGGGTATTGATCTGATGTTGGTTTCGGCCTTCGGGGTTAATGTTTGGGAAATTGTTCTCTTGCTAATTTGTGGTTAGTGACTAATGAATTGGAATGAGGCGTATGTTGTGTTTGTGTAACGTTTGTTTTTAATATACGCGGGTTGTTCGGAAAGACCGGGTTTACACCCATTCTGAATAACCGATTCGACGATATGTCGAAGATGAAGACGGTGGTCGAAGACCGGAAGTCTTCACATCGTTTGGGTAACTACTGGCGATCCTGATTGGGCAGTACACCCAAGAGGATGGAAATAGTTGGTGGTCGTCCAGACATACTTGGAGATGGATGGATATGCGAGGAAAGTGCCTCTGGTTTCGTTCAGACCCAGAACGGACTTGTAAATGGATTGTGTGTCTGACATTGGATTTTATTCTGTGTCGATTGATTTCTATTAAATATACATCTGTTTGGCGGTGGAGAATTTATTCTTTTGCTTAACGCCCTTCTCTGAGACGTACGAGCTTAGAGGTTGTATATCGATGGACATCAGTCGCATGGCATGAACTGCCTGTGTGGCACGCTAAGATGCAATGATCAAGGCTTCTGTTGAAAAGCAAAGTCTTGTGGTTGATGATCAAAGCACAGCCTACGTGGCAGCTTTGTGTATAGCGTGAATTCGCGAGCCTCACACCTCGGTATGAGTTAAAAACGGGATACGGACTGCAGGGAGAGCACGACGTTTCTTTCTAGCTTTGGTGGTGTCAGTGACTTACCAGCCCTGACATATATATACTTTTCACCTTTGTGGTTGTTGGATGAGGCGCCTCGATTATAGGTCTGTAAGGACTGGGAAACGTGTGTTCAGGAATTGCCAATCCTCTAACGTAAGTGAGGACCGGCCCTGAAGCATCCAGGGGTTGCCCAGAGTGCGTAGCCCCGAGGCATTTGCTAGAGTGTCTCGAACGCGGAGAGGATCTTGCCCCTTGCCTCGACTCATGACGGAAATCCAATTTCCAATACGTGTATTGCGGTTTTAATTGTAGAACTAGTATGGCGACATGATAGATGATACCCATGCCGCCTATGATTAATATTTATGATTGAAATTGTTTTGACACTATACACTTATTATAGTATCAAATGATTTGTTTTAAACGTACCAAGCATGTTTGGCTATTATAAGGGAAAACCCTATCCTCCGGCTTGCGTTGCATTGTGTGATGGGACCTGGGTCTTATAATAGCTTCATTTTTCGAAAAAGCATTGCGTTGTTTATCGATATGCACTGGTATTCTTGGGAGGAAACCCGTTCCGTGTTATACGGCGTGGTCCCTTGAATTACTCTCTTTTAAAGTAAAGCTTTAAATAATTGTTTTAGTTCTCACACCAGTCACATGACTGACCTGGAGTTTATTGTTTTAACCTAAACTCTGGGTGCCCCTATTTTCCGCACGGGCAGCTAGTAGTTTTGGTTTTGCAGATTTATATTCACAGGATCCTGGTTTACAGCTGGAATGATATCCGGAAAGCTCTGTATCCGTATATCACCTTCAGTTGTGCTTTGTATTATTTTCCGCTGCTATGTAATTTATTGTAATCTCTGATATTTATCAAATGTAATTTATTCATTCATACTCTGTATATTCTTGTATTCTGATGGAATTGTTGTAATAACAATGAAATGTTCTTCTGTTTGTGTTCTGATTTGTCATGTTCTCAAACGATCAGGGATTTCGAATGGATTAGATCGGTTTAACGGCTGATTCGGATCGAGCGAAATTCCCGGCCGTCACATTTGGTATCAGAGCTTTGGTTTACAGAGCTCGAGAACAAGACACATTAGAACCGTACGAAAGAATTCATCAGATATTGGATTAGTAATATCCAACGAGAATGACTCGTTAGAGATGGGATCAGTAGTATCCTAGAACGAGTGTGAAGAGTATATTTTTGAAAGTGAAAACAAATTTTTGTTTTGAAAATATAAATCAATTATTCGTATTTGGTTATTTATTTATATTGATGTGGACAATCCAGTATATATAGATTTTGCGTATACGTCTGATCCGCGTGTATTCGAAATTTTAATATACTGGATAGATATAGAATTACACTCTAATCGCCCGGAGATGATTTTGATAATGGAGCTCCATCATTAGAATTTATGTTCGAGTGACGAAAGTGGGCTTTCTATATATTTCCTATTGACTGGTGTGAGAACCAAAATTAGATAGGTCTTATTGTCGTGATTTGGCATCAAAAATCTGATTTTTGTATATGTATCAAAATTATGAATTTGAAACGTTAATCCACTAATTGATTGATGTTTGTGTTGTTTGTTTATTTGTTTGATAATTTTAAACCATTTAGCCTAATTGAACCAAATATTGAACTATATTGAGAATTGGTCGCATTTGCTTGCATATACATATACTTATATTGAACAGGTCATAGCAAGGAGGCTAGAGCAGAGAATAAAATTTGTTTGCCCGACAAATAAGTACATGTTTACTACATAATTTACTGTTTTGTTTGGGTGATGATGATTTTATGAGCCTATTGGCTAGCCGCTTGGCTTTTTCTTTTTCTTTTTGAGATTAGAAGGACCGGGGAAGCTATTTGAAATTCCCCGATGCTCCCGGTGCAGGGGAGGTTATGGCGAAATTTTTCGAAAATTTAGGGTGTTAGCCAAATTTTTGAAATTTTGAAAATTCTCAGAAACTAAAGAGTTGGAGAATGGAAGCCAGATCGAACGTAGAGTTGATTAATCAAACCACTTTCGACTTTGTTCCTTTTCGGGGACGAAAAGTTTTAAGTAGGGGAGATTGTAATAACCCGGAAAATCTGGGCCAGTTTAAAATTTTTATTTTGGACATTTTAGCGAATTTTGATTATTTAAAATGAATTATTTTAAATAATATCGACGAGAAATTTATTTTCAATAGCATTTGAACGCATATATTATATACGTCGTCGTTAGAATATAAATATTTATTTATATTTATAAAAGGAATTGAAAATGGCGCGGTAGTTCGATAATTCGATTTCAAACTTCAATTGAATGTACCGGGTGCAAAACAATCCGGATTTTAGTGAAACCAAAAATGATAGGATCTAATTGATAATATCTTTCCAGCGAATCCGAAAAATCAAAATTTCATAGCGGGAATCAAAAGATATGTCCAGTTGAAAATTCTGAATAGTCGCTATGGAATTCAGGCCCTTAAAAATGAGACATTTTGCAAATGACCTCGGATTTCGACGAAACCAGTTTTGTTGGGTCCGAGATGTCAAGTTATTGCTAGATTCCAAATTTCATAATTTTTCGAATCAATATGTGAGCGTGGCAAAGGAAAACGCGTTTGACCAGTTTCAGTTGATTTTAATCGACTGGAAAATGGCCATTTTTCCAACGGTCTTGGAATTCGACGAAATTAGTTTTGTTAGGACCGTATCGTCAATACGAAGCTAGAAAATATTTTTCTGCAATTTATAGAGTTAGTATGTGACCCCGGTAAATTGAAATGCGCGTTCAAATGCAATATATAGAGTTATATGTAGATTTTGATGGAAACTGATTCAAAAGATCGAACCAGCTTGCGATACATATTCCATTGTGATCGGAATGGGGGTAAAACGCTATGAGCGACAGGCGGTGGGCTTGATTTCGAGTTCGAAATAGAAAGTTGCTTTATGGAATTAAAATAAATAAATTAAATAATATTATAAATAATTTCATTTAAGCCCTCCCTCCCCTTATCCTTTCATTCCCGTTTTCAACAGAAAAAAAAAATCACTCGAGATCGACGGAACCGCTCGCCGACGCCGACCTCCCCATCGTCCCAGCCATCGCCGACGGTGATCCCACTCCCCCCTCCATCCTCGTTTCTCTCTCCTCTCCCTCCTCTACTAAATCGCGAGTCCAACTTCCCTCAACCCCTTCAACCGCCGCAGTAGGTGTCGCGCCCCCCCTTCGCTCCACCCTCCGCCCATCGCTCCTCCCTCTGATCCCCGTTCTATCCTCCTCCGCCTTCCTTAAGGAAAAAAACCCGACACACTGAATGCTTGAAGACCAGCGCCGCCACCCGGGTGCCATCCGCCCACCTTCGACTGGCCGACGCCTCCTCAATCCCCTCCACCTCGCGAGAAAACCTCGTTCAACACCTAGGTCTGAAAAGATGTGAGTTTTCTATTTATTTGCATTTATTTTGCTTTAATTTCAGGTTTAAATTATAATCACCGAGTAGAAAAATCTGATTTTATATATGTTTTTAAAACTGATTTCGTTCACTTGTAAAAACTGATTTTGAATGCTAGAGAAGCTAAGATTTTTAAAATAGAAAAGCGAAGATTTTTAAAATAGAAAAGCGAAGATTTTTAAAATAGAAAAGCTAAGATTTTTAAAATAGAAAAGCTAAGATTTTTAAAATAGAAAAGCTAAGATTTTTAAAATAGAAAAGCTAAGATTTTTAAAATAGAAAAGCTATGATTTTTAAAATAGAAAAAAAAATTCGATTTTTATATATTGAATAGCGAAGTAAAAATTCGATTTTTATAAATTGAATAGCGAAGTAAAAATTCGATTTTTATATATTGAATAGCGAAGTAAAAATTCGATTTTTATATATTGAATAGCGAAGTAAAAATTCGATTTTTATATATGTAGTGGCTACGGGCGACGAAGCTGACGAAGATGCGAAAACGATGAAGATTTCCATCAAAGAAGAGTCAAGATGATTGGATAGCTATCTGTGAGAATTTCTCACCTTTCAATTTCTTTTTTTTCTAGTTATATATATATACTAGGATGCAGACGGTGCTTAGTAGCACCCGACACAATCGTCCACAGACCATGGACTTGTTTGTTTGATTGCAAAAATAAGTTAGATTATTTGATTGAAATTGAATTGTTTGGTGAGATGAATGGATTTGACTGATGTGTGAATGGCGTGGGCCTTCACTAGACCGGGGATAAGGCTAGGCCTTGTCCCGTTTCAAGTATCGTGTCGTTATGCCGCCGAAATTTTCTAAAATATGTTAGAAAAATAAAAATATCATTTTATTGAATAAATGAACTGAATAGAAATTCATATGTTGAAATAAAAAAAATGTTTTTTATCGTTAAAAATATAATTTTTAACGTGAAGTGAATAAAATAAAATATTCATTTACAAACCGAACGGTTTGTTTATGTACACCTATTTGAAGGACATTGATTGGGTCGATAAATTTTACACATCGCCCAACTACACAACTAAAATCTGTGTTTGATTGTTTAAAACCCCACACGGGTGTTAGGATGAAATTTGAAGTTCACTCATCCTGATTGATTAAATATGTCGATCGATCGATTGACAGGCTGTTATAAGCGTTAGATATCTATATTTGATGCTTATACAGTGTAGGGCACTTTGGTTGATGGTTGATTATTTTTCAATGCTATTATATGTGTGTAATGTATGAAAATCCATATAATTAACTTTATATGGTAATTGATTGGGCCTCATTCCAATTTGAAAAATAAAGAATATTATAAAATAAAGGTTCATGTGTTGACAGTACTCATCCATTGAGATTGGTCATGTGTTGAACGAAATATTTTAGTAATAGAATTTACATCTTTATCAATATAAAATAAAGGTTCATGTGTTGACAGTACTCATCCATTGAGATTGGTCATGTGTTGAACGAAATATTTTAGTAATAAAATTTACATCTTTATCAATATAAAATAAAGGTTCATGTGTTGACAGTACTCATTCATTGAGATTGGTCATGTGTTGAACGAAATATTTTGATAATAACAACTATTTTGGAAAAGAAATATTTGAAATAAAATATTTGAAAATAGAAATTTATGAAGCCGTGTTGATTAGATTGACGCCATTTTGACGTGAACGATATTTATATCGATTTGAATTGAAAACGATTTCGAAATGAATTGAATTGAAAACGATTTCGAAATGAATTGAATTGAAAACGATTTCGAAATGAATTGAATTGAAAACGATTTCGAAATGAATTGAATTGAAAACGATTTCGAAATGAATTGAATTGAAAACGATTTCGAAATGAATTGAATTGAAAACGATTTCGAAATGAATTGAATTGAAAACGATTTCGAAATGAATTGAATATATAACGATTTCGAAATGAATTGAATTGAAAACGATTTCGAAATGAATTGAATATATAACGATTTCGAAATGAATTGAATATAAAACGGTTTCGAAATGAATTGAATATAAAACGGTTTCGAAATGAATTGAATATAAAACGATTTCGAAATGAATTGAATATATAACGAATTTGATTTGAATAGAAAATGAATTTGAATCGAATAGAAAACCAATTTGATTTGATTCGAATAGAAAACCAATTTGATTTGAATCGAATAGAAAACCAATTTGAATTGAATCGAATAGAAAACCAATTTGAATTGAATCGAATAGAAAACCAATTTGAATTGAATCGAATAGAAAACCAATTTGAATTGAATCGAATAGAAAACCAATTTGAATTGAATCGAATAGAAAACCAATTTGAATTGAATCGAATAGAAAACCAATTCGAATTTGAATTGAAAAGAAAACAAATTCGAATTAAATAGAAAATGAATTCAAATTGAATTGGAAACGAATTGAAATGAATTCAAATTGAATTCAAAATTTGAATTGAATAGAAATGAATTTGAAAACGAATTTAAAAGAAAAATTTTAATTTTGATTTGAATTGAAATGGAAGTGGAAATGTTTTTGAAATGAATTCAAAACCATTTTAAAATTCGTTTTAAATAGAAATCGACGAAATATATATTATATATATAATATAATGGCCTGAATAGAACGCGCCGCGTCGCGGCAGTTCGCGAATTTCGACCATTTATTTCAATCGGGCATTACGGGAGATCCGACCGTCGGATTCTCCTAAAACCGGAACCGTTGGGTTCGTATCGAAAAGAGCTTTCTAACGAATATTAGAAATTTGAAATCTAACGGTTGGATTTGGAGTTACGTCCAAATCAAATTTGAATAAGGTCGCTATAAGTGCAGTTCGATGGCCATTGTTGGAAATCGACTGTACGGGCCTTGATAAAATTATTAAAAATAGCGATAATTTGTGTAAAATCACAAGAAATGATTTGGGAAAATTTGGGGTGAGAAACTCCATATTTGAAAAGATAAAAATGGATTTTTATCGAAATGAACTAGTTTTGAACTAAATTTAAAACCCAATTATTTTTAAATAAATAAATTAGATTTAAAAAGGGGTTTTAAATAATCGGAATTTCTAATATATTTGACTGGATTTGAAATGGGTTTGTCGTGAACTGTGTTTTAAATAACACCTAGTTCTTTAACCCAGTAGAAGGAGTTCAACGAATCTGCAATTAGATTGAAATATGAATTGATAATCTAAATTATCAAATTTAGAAAATGAGCGAGAATGGAGTATTACCAGTTTTGCTCCAAAGCGATAGATAAATCTTTAATTAGATTTGAACGTGAAATGGTAATTAATTTTACCAATAACACCGTGGTGTTAGATATGGAGTATTACCAGTTTTGCTTCATGGGATGAATAGGTTGGTATTGGGAAATAAAATAAATAATTACTTCGTTGTGGTTCGCTAATCTCGACTAGTTGGAAAAACCATAATTTGGTTTTAAATGACATCCAAAGGAAGATTACAGGATAAATTTTAAAGAATTTATCTTGGATAAAATTAATGGGAACTTTTCCCTAAGAATGTAGAATTTAGAAACCAGCTGTAGGCTGGCTAAGAAGAATGGTTTCCTGGGTATTGATCTGATGTTGGTTTCGGCCTTCGGGGTTAATGTTTGGGAAATTGTTCTCTTGCTAATTTGTGGTTAGTGACTAATGAATTGGAATGAGGCGTATGTTGTGTTTGTGTAACGTTTGTTTTTAATATACGCGGGTTGTTCGGAAAGACCGGGTTTACACCCATTCTGAATAACCGATTCGAGGATATGTCGAAGATGAAGACGGTGGTCGAAGACCGGAAGTCTTCACATCGTTTGGGTAACTACTGGCGATCCTGATTGGGCAGTACACCCAAGAGGATGGAAATAGTTGGTGGTCGTCCAGACGTACTTGGAGATGGATGGATATGCGAGGAAAGTGCCTCCGGTTTCGTTCAGACCCAGAACGGACTTGTAAATGGATTGTGTGTCTGACATTGGATTTTATTCTGTGTCGATTGATTTCTATTAAATATACATCTGTTTGGCGGCGGATAATTTATTCTTTTGCTTAACGCCCTTCTCTGAGACGTACGAGCTTAGAGGTTGTATATCGATGGACATCAGTCGCATGGCATGAACTGCCTGTGTGGCACGCTAAGATGCAATGATCAAGGCTTCTGTTGAAAAGCAAAGTCTTGTGGTTGATGATCAAAGCACAGCCTACGTGGCAGCTTTGTGTATAGCGTGAATTCGCGAGCCTCACACCTCGGTATGAGTTAAAAACGGGATACGGACTGCAGGGAGAGCACGACGTTTCTTTCTAGCTTTGGTGGTGTCAGTGACTTACCAGCCCTGACATATATATACTTTTCACCTTTGTGGTTGTTGGATGAGGCGCCTCGATTATAGGTCTGTAAGGACCGGGAAATGTGTGTTCAGGAATTGCCAATCCTCTAACGTAAGTGAGGACCGGCCCTGAAGCATCCAGGGGTTGCCCAGAGTGCGTAGCCCCGAGGCATTTGCTAGAGTGTCTCGAACGCGGAGAGGATCTTGCCCCTTGCCTCGACTCATGACGGAAATCCAATTTCCAATACGTGTATTGCGGTTTTAATTGTAGAACTAGTATGGCGACATGATAGATGGTACCCATGCCGCCTATGATTAATATTTATGATTGAAATTGTTTTGACACTATACACTTATTATAGTATCAAATGATTTTTTTTAAACGTACCAAGCATGTTTGGCTATTATAAGGGAAAACCCTATCCTCCGGCTTGCGTTGCATTGTGTGATGGGACCTGGGTCTTATAATAGCTTCATTTTTCGAAAAAGCATTGCGTTGTTTATCGATATGCACTGGTATTCTTGGGAGGAAACCCGTTCCGTGTTATACGGCGTGGTCCCTTGAATTACTCTCTTTTAAAGTAAAGCTTTAAATAACTGTTTTAGTTCTCACACCAGTCACATGACTGACTTGGAGTTTATTGTTTTAACCTAAACTCTGGGTGCCCCTATTTTCCGCACGGGCAGCTAGTAGTTTTGGTTTTACAGATTTATATTCACAGGATCCTGGTTTACAGCTGGAATGATATCCGGAAAGCTCTGTATCCGTATATCACCTTCAGTTGTGCTTTGTATTATTTTCCGCTGCTATGTAATTTATTGTAATATCTGATATTTATCAAATGTAATTTATTCATTCATACTCTGTATATTCTTGTATTCTGATGGAATTGTTGTAATAAAAATGAAATGTTCTTCTGTTTGTGTTCTGATTTGTCATGTTCTCAAACGATCAGGGATTTCGAACGGATTAGATCGGTTTAACGGCTGATTCGGATCGAGCGAAATTCCCGGCCGTCACAAATTAGGTCTTATGTAATCAAAGTTGGCTTATTAACATAGTTATAGACCATGTTTTACATATTCAACACTAAATACACACTATTTCTCTTTACACACTTTTAACAACATACAACACTTAGAAAAACACAAGCACCATATTCAAAACACTTTAAAGCTTTCTGACATTATTTTAGAAATTTTACACCTAAACTTTACAAAAATTTACATTTTACATCTATTTTATGAAAAAAATAGTCGTGTGACTTAGAGTATGATCTTTCTATATGGAGTATGCGGAAGTAGATATGATATAATAACTTGTCTAATACAATAGTTATGCAAATAAATATTAAACAACAAAAGATATCACAGATAAGTAAATGCAGTAAGTAAATTGACAACAGGAATTTTACACTGGTTCGGACTTTCCGTCCTACGTCCAGTCCCAGACTCCTTCTAGAATTCTACTATCAACACCCTCTCTTCACCTGGAGGAACAGGTTCACAATGATCCGAGCACCAATAAGGATTTCCTGCCTGAGCACTAACACAAGACTTTAACAAACAATAAGAATTTGACTTCTTCCTATGTTCTTGAACAATACTGAATAGCCAACGATTGAGTACACCCTTCCTATAATCTTATCCTCAAGTATATAACGTGTATGTGAAGATTGAAGGAAGTATATTACTTATTGAATCAAGAGATATGAAATAATTTTAATGATTCAACAAGTAATTTGAATGTTTGAGAGCTTTTTAGAATGCAAGAATGTGTAGAAATGTAGATCAAGAGATAAAATGGATTTGGAAAGAATTGATGATTTTAAAACTAAGTTTGTAGTGTATATATAATAGTTGAAGAGTAGAGATCTTTCATGAAGAGTTTTATCGAAGAGATGCTGTGACGGCCCGCCCCGCACCAGCCTGTATTTCCTCCGAAAGTGCGCTGTACACATGCCCGACTAGCACGGGACGGTCGCCAAAGAAAGGAAGGAAGGAAATGAACTAATCAAGGGACCTGTAGAATGTCTCACAGCGCATGGAATAAAATATAATAATAACATACTTGACATAAAACAGGCGAGACAGTGCATAAGCTGATAACTAAAATCAACATCAACATCAGAGCAGCGGAAATTCAAATACAGCTTATTACAACTTTCCAAATTTACTGTCTCCAAACAAAAGAAAGCTAAAGTAGAAGATACACCACCAATGCCCAAGCAGTGATCTTCAACAATACAGGGAGAATATTATGTATATATTTTACGTGGAAGCCTCCTGCTCGTCTCCGGATCATCTACCCGTGCATCACCAGCTAACCTGTCTCTAGTCTGCTCGTGTGAGCACCCAGAGTAATAAGAGGAGACATAAAACTCTGGGTCAGACATAAAGCCTGGTATGAGCGATAAGCATCTAAACAGAGCAATAACAGGTATACTAAACCATACCTGAACCTGGACCTGCAACCAAAGAGTTAGTACCACATACCGTACAATGCTCTAAGGTGCCATAATAAATAGTGTAAGAATACGGGGGTGGGGTGTGTATGTCATAATGATAACAAACAAACCATCCATAGCAACCATCCTCACATCTCTCACTCAGTGCGTAAAGCATACGACATCTACCACTTTGGAACACTAGACAAACTGAGGTAACGACGAATCCCGACTTGTAGAAACCCTGCTGTGACCAAGCCAAACACTTGGAGTCATGACCAAACATTTCAATGACCCACTTCATTGGTCGTAGCCCTTGGTTCTACCGATGCCATAATGGCCCTGAATCCGCCTTCGTACCTCCTACCATAGTGGTCCAAAGCTATAGACGTCGATAACCCCTTGGCACACGTCCCGCAGCAAAACCCAACCATGAAGCGAACTCGTTGATTCCCATCTGAATCTTGAGCTCTAACATCTCATTTGGGCTTCCTTTGCATCTCGGGTTTCTGTCATCATCCTCCGGATCGGTCTTCATTCTGTTCGTAACTTCCTGGTTCGGTTCGCAGTCACCAGCTCGTAGCCATCAACCTCGGATCGGTTCGGATCATCCTTCACGCTCGGGTCGGATCGTGGAAGCCTTCCTCAGGTCGGGTAGGTTCAAGTTCCCCATCTCCATCGGATCGTGATCCTCAGGTCGTGGCGGCCCCCTCCAGTGCATAACTCCGGTTCGGGTCGTCTCGTGGTGCTCGGTTCGGTTCGAAAGTGACTACACGGGTCGGGTCGGAGTCTCCAAGTCGCATCGCCATCACTGGTTCGGGTCGCACTTTCTGGTCACGAGGGATTCGGATCGTGCAAGCGGGTCGGATCGTGGCGTGGTGCTACGATTCAAGATCTCCTTTGGTCATCATCTCATGGAGGGGGTTCGGGTAGTATAGTCTCCATCGATTCGTGCTCACCATCTTTCAGCGGATCGGGTCGGAGTCCTTACATCGGTTCGGAGTCCTTACATCGGTTCGGTTCGGGTCTCCCTTATCCGATCCGATCCGGTTAGATACCCTGCAGTTTTCTGCAACTTTCCAGCAACTGTTTATACGCCTCTCGACGGCGTTTTCGACCAATCTAACTATTGGAATCAATCACAAAGCATACCAAAGAGTCATAGCAACATATAACAGCAACCACAAGCAACAAACAACAATTTAAATGAATCAAAATGGATCAAAAGTGGCCAAAACCTCACATTTTCCTATAATCCCTCTTAATCATGTTTAAGCATACGATTAGCAAAACACATCGAAATTAACCCAAATTTCTAACAGAGCCTTAAAACATTATTTTAGAATTTTAAGAATTTTTCCAGAATTTATTTACGTATAAATTCGCTAATCTTCACTAATTACCCATAATTAACTGTAATTAGTGTCAAAACGATGCTATCACTCACCTTTGCCACAATAAAACTTCCAAATCTGAAGTGAACCTCTGATTTGCACGAATTCCAATATATAACAGCAGCTCTACCTCGGTCCTTGTGCTAACCCTCCTTGATTTGCTGCCTCTAAGCCTTAATCCTTGATTAGGAAGTGATTTTGGGTGTTTTAGAGAGATTTAGAGAGTGGAGGCCATGGCTAGGTTAAGAGGAATGAAAGTGGCGGCTGGAAAATGTCTAAAGAAATGTTTTCTAACCCTAATCAGCACCTATATACCCCTAAACCCGAAATTCCCCTTGGGCCTAGCTGCTAATCACCCGTTTAAGCCCAATTAAGCTGTTTTTCACCATCTGAAACTTGTTTCAGCCATATCTCCCAAACGATGAGTCCGTTTGGCTAATGTGACCACTCTAAAGAGAAACCATCATCCGGAGCCAATGGAAGTGGTTTCAAGTCAAAATTCCTTTCCAGTCAAAAGTTATGGCCAAAACAGTGATAACTAGGGGTAAAATGGTCATTTAAAAATCGGGAAAAATCATGAACATGGGAAATGACCAGAATAGTCGTCCCCCAAAGTTACCTGACCATACGACTTCGTATGTGAAAGAAATAAATATTCTACGATTCTATGATGCGTAGAATGCGGGTCGTTACAGATGCACCCATTTCTATTCAGAAATGAAGAGGAATCTCTTTATGAAAGATGACGTCCTTTCATAAAAATGGTTGTTATTTTCGGATCAGTCAACTGGTTAAAAAGTATAAATCATATATATATTTAAGAATAGCATAAAGTAGCCGTTACTAGGCAAAATTTGCCTTAACAGTCGACTGGTCTGAAATGAACCAATCGACTGGTTCAGGGCATGTTTCCCAATGATGGCTGTTTTTCTAGACATTTATTCATATATATATATATATATATATATATATATTCAAATTCCGTGCATTTGTGTTGTATAGAATGAGGATAGATTTTAACATTGACCAAACACAACTAAACGCACACATATATATGAACTAACTCTTTGATTTGATCTCCATTATAGTTAATTGTATTGAATCAAAAATTCTGTGAGTCGACATTCTCTTTTTTTTATTGATGACAGCACCTTGCATTTTTGTTGAGATAATGATTTGCTCCCCCTGATTGTATGCTTGTATATATTCGTCTCCACCTGAATAAAAGCTTTTCTGCAATTTTTTGTTAGTGCATATATAATATAATATACTTACTGTCTCCTGTAAAAAAATGTTAGTGTATATAATGATATAATGATAACATATTTCTAGAGTAGGATCTTTCTATATGGAATATGCGAAAGTCGATATGATATACTAACTTGTCTAATACAATAGTTATGCAAATAAATATTAAACAATAAAAGATATTGTAACGAACCAGAATTTTCGACAATTAGACTATAAATTAATTTAGAGTTTACAGTTAAAAATAAATATTTATAGTGGATTTTGATATAGCATTTGAAATTTACTTTGAACATAGTTGAACATAGTTATTATTTGGATGTACAGTTTGGATTTTAAGTTTTGTTTTGAGCATATAAAGAAAATTCCTATTGTAGATTTAATTTATATATAAATATATATATATATATATATATGTGTGTGTGTGTTAAAGAAGGGTTATTAACATTTGTTAGATAGTTAGAATACTTAATTTTGAATTAAGCTTTAATGTTGAAGTAAATATTTAAAGTTTGAATTTAAGTTAATCTGTTTACGGTTGTAACGTCCCGGATTTTTGATGATTTATTTTTAACATTTAAATTTATTTTAAATGTTGAATTTAATATGGAATTATCGATATACGATTTAATTCGAATATAATGAATTATCGTAATGTGAAACCTGACAACAATTGAATTCAGAATTAAAAACTGAATCAGAACAAGTCTATCGATTTATATAAATTCTGTTTGAATTAGAATTATAATAATATTTTATTATCGATGAACTTAATTACTTTGAAATCGAATTATATTTTAATCAATTGAATTTAATATTAATGGTTGATTTAAATTGTTATCTTCTTTACACAATTTAATTTAATTTCAGAACCCGCTTCGTTGTGTCCAGAATAGCAATAATGTTGGAAACGTATGTCGTTACAGCTAAGTAGCGGTTCAGGATTTCAAGTTATGGAAAACGGGGTACTTAGAATATTATGTTTAATTAGATAAAACAAAACCAAAAGCAAATAAATCAGCCGACCTCAGTTTTCTTTTTGCAGACCTATTCTTCTTCGAGCTGCCAAAATTTGTTCCCCGTCTTCGATATCATGGAGAAAATGATTAATGGCGTGGTACGCTATTGTCTACTGCCACATCTATATAAACAACTATCGCCTTGTTCCGCCTTTATTTTGAAACCAACACAATTTAACTCAATCCCTGTCCGGTCCTTCCTCACAGCCAAAACAAATCGACTTCTTCAAATAAAAAACCCATTCTTCCCAAACGAAATCGAATCGAATAGCAAAGGGGCGCGATGATTTCGGGTGCTCGACAGTCCGAGCGCAAGCCTAGGGTAGAGTGGCGAGAGAAATTGCAGAGGAGTCACGTCAGTGGTTGGCATTCTGTAAGGAGGGCGATGACGGAATCCGAATTGGGGAGCTCGACTTTGACACCAAGGACGCTCATGAATCAAGAGGAAAGAGGGGTTTCTGTCATGGGTTGGTCACGTGATCTGCAGTGGAGTTCGAAGGGGGGATTTCGACTGTTGATGGTACGCTATTTGTTAGAGGGGACGCCGTGATTTTGGTGGAGACCGATACTGTGAAGTGTACAGAGGTTGAAATAACTGTTATGGAGGAGGTTTGTTCTAGGAAAAAAGGTGCGATGTTCATTTTCAAGTAGGGATTCAGATCTTTAATGGTGGTTGATGGTTGGAATCATGTATTGTGAAGGAGAAAACATTTAAGGGGAGTTCGGTATTAGTCACATAGCAGGAGACAATGTTTTTCTATAAAATAAGGGATTTCTTCTTCTACATTTCGGGGTTGAATTGGTGAGTTTGTTAGTGAAGTATGTTGAGTCTGCTGACTCTATTATGGGGATGCTCATGACAGGTATAGGGACTGTAGATGGTGAAGTCGATAGTAATCTTGGAAGTCTGGTTTCGTGAAAACGGGGAGGTAACAGTAGAGGAGAGGAGTACGTTGTATGGGATATTACTGGAAGTAGGCAATACGTTTTGGAGCTGATGAGTTTGTGGCAAACCGCAGTGTGTTCTGAGGCATTGCTGTAATGAATTTTGTTGCGGGATAAGGGGATGTAGTTTGTATGGAAGGTATTCGGTGGATTGTCAAAGTGGGATTTCAGTTTTGGAAATGTTCGGAGTAGGCTTCATGGTGATCGAGTATGCAATATAATAAGGTATATGTTTTACAAAATTTAAATTTACTTAGAATAATGCATTTAGTTATTTTTATAGTTAGTTTAAATTAATCGTTAAATTAAAATAATCATAGGTAAAGATTCCATGCAAAGATTCATTCGAGTAGATTAGAAGGCGAGACGATAGAGAATTTTTGGCCGATTTAGATAGAAATGGATCAACGATTTTTGACTCGCCTTATAGTTGATCGACGAAAGCAAGGTATATATTTTAAATTTTTAAAATGCATAAGATAATTTATTTATTCATTGTAGTTATTAATTTAAATATTATAATCATTAAACAAAATATCGTAGGTGAAAAGTAAACTTCATTCGAGTCGATTCGTAAAGCGAAGATGGCATGTAAATGGATTCAAAGCCAAGACGATAAGGAATTCTAAATGGATATTCAACAAATCGAGGTGTGTAAATCTCACTCAAAGTTTTATTTAAAATATAAATTATTGATTGCCTGGATGCATGAATAGATGACTGAATTATTGTGGTTATATATATATATATATATATATATGTTAATTAGGCTTGGTGATTGTGGTTATTATATATATTGGATTTCCTGCAATACCATTAGCGGATGCCCACAGTATCATTAGCGAATGACCCTATCGCCCTACGATATATGAGTGGATGACCTTCTATATCGCGATATCCTGCCTTGAAGCAGGATTGGTATCTTATTTTTGTTGTCTGACAAATGTGGATGCAGGAAAACAGGTTGGAGGGATCCAACTGGATTCCTCAAAATTATTTATTGTTATTTACCTATTTATATGTATGTGATGTGTTCAATTGGATTACTGATTTGTGTATTTGGACGGTTAAATATCACTGGCCCTAGATTGATATTTAAAAATATTATACAAAGAGATTTTTAGATTTTAAAAAAGGAAAATTTTATTTTTCGAAATAGAAATTGAATTTTGAACAGGTTGGAAAATATTAACTTGTTTCCAGTAAATAAAACAAGTAACTGAATTTATAAATGGTATTTATAAATGAAAAGGGAATTACCATTTGACAAATTGGAAACGTGAATGCAAGCGTGATTTAAAAGGGGAATTTATCTTCTTAAAGTAGAAATGGAATTTCAATGAGATTTAAATATAGAAACTTGTTTAATATGTAAAACATGAAGTGTAATTTATAAATGATGTTTTAAATGGTCGTGGGAACAAATATTTGATTTGACAAGTCAATTATGAAATTTGAAGAGGAATTGAAATCGTTTCAAAAAGGGGACATTAGATTTTATTCCGGAAACTCGGAATATATATTTATTGAATTGAATTATATCGAACTCTATGAAAAGATTTATTTCCAAGGAATTTTAGATAGAGTTTGATATAAAGTTAACAATAAGGTTTATAAATGTAATGAAGTAATTTTCATTGGATAAATTTGAAATAGAATTTTCAAAATATTAGAAATGACATTTAAAAATCATATTTTTAAATGAGAAAGAGAAGAGGATTTTTATGATAAGCATTGTCAGTTTTGTATTACAAGCTCTTATTCGTCTTAAGATAAGAACGTTGTCAATCAAGGTCTGAGAGGTAAATAAAATACCCCAACTTGAACGAATTCACTATTATCAAAGGATGATATTAGTATGTAATCGTGAAGTATGTTGAAATAATTGATTATTTCCATGAAGGAATTTATAATTGGAATCGATTATATCGAACTTTAATCTAATTCCATGTGGATTGGAATTGAATATAGAAAATTGGAGTTTGAATAAATTTATAATGGAGAATGAATATGGAATAAAATAATCGACGAGTGTAATAATCAGAATTATTAAGTTAGTTTTGGATACTGGGTTTAATTTATCGGAAATGGAGTTGTGGTTATTTTATAAACGAAGTTTTTAACGTTATATTTAATTAAAACGAACTCGCCGAAGCACGGTAGTCCGTAAATTGGTGATCCAAACTTCAATTGAGTATACAAAACTCAATATAAGTTGGAATTTGATGAAACCAGAAATGTTTGGACCTATTGAATAATAATTTTCTAATGGAAGAGAAAAATCTGGATTTTGTTTTATAGATTTTGAGTTATATCAAAAATCAAATTTTAGGAAAGTCATTGTAAAATCGTTTTAAAACCATAACGATTTATTTAATCAATTAAAAGGATTTTTAGTGAATAAAAATCCGAATTTCAATTAGAAAAATCCAGATTTGAGTATAAAACAAATATGAACTCAAGCAAGTTGAATAAAGTGATTTTTGATAATAAAATCAGATTTTGAATGATGGAATGGTATTAACTAAATAATACCAGAAGTTAGATAATATGGATTCAATGGAACTTGATGTGGGTTAAGCAAGGAGGATTTGTAAATTAGAATTTGAATTCAAATATGAGGCATGAGTTATAAATGGAATTTGAATTTTCATAAATGAATTGCAATACGTTTGAACACTATTGATTCAAACTATAAGTGAATGGAGCGAGTGAATTATTTAAAGAATTAATTAGTGGAATTGAGTGAGATTTAAATCAAACTGGTTGTATGGATTGAAATAGCATGAAAATGCAGGTGCATGTGTATTAGACAGATATGAGGTAAAGTGAATGAGGAGTATGAAGATTTTAATTTAAGTGCTCGACAAAAAGGTACATGTTTAAATTTCCATATGAGGTTTTCTGTGTCGAATCGGTAAGCAGCTTGGCTTTTTGATTTTGTTTTTGAATGGAAAGGGCCTGGAGAGGCGATTTGAGGTTTGAACGATTGACCGGTAAAGGGGAGGTGCTGGCAAAATTTTCCGAAAATTTAAGGAGTTATAATATTTTTAAGAAAAATTGAAAATAGAAATCAATATATCGATATATATAGAATTTGATAAGGGATACGGAAAATAGTTAATGAATGAAAAGGGTCAATGATTGTTTGATGGATGTTTATTTTCCTTTGATAGTTAAATCACCGACTATCAAAGATCTTTTACCATCGTTGTCAATACGGAGAGACCGGTTGGATTTAACATCCGAAAACCACTCCGTATAGGATAGGCGTTGCGAATTAGTTTATGCTGAAGAAATTGAAGACGGAGTAAAAACGCAAGGTCTGTTTTGTTTGTCTAGACCTAGGACAATTTTTATGGATGATGTCTGACATCGTATTTCCAATGATCACGCCCGTTGGTTTTTACGAATATACCAAGTTGGTGGGGAGAAGGCATCTTCTCTTTATTCTAACACCCGGAGTGTATTTGTATAAATCAAATTAGTGATTAACGGATTTGGTGATGTGGCATTCAAAGTGAATGGTGGCCAGATGTTCTGAAAGGTTAAACGTGACCTCAAGCCTCATCAACCGGGAAATGACAAAAATCGGGCAGGCAGCATGGCTAGGTGGGTCATTCCCAAGCAAGGTATATTGTCACCGATCTAGAGAAAATTCATATTTTGTTCTTCTTTCATTTTCTGTATCTCCGCGGATGTACGGTGGGCCCTTAAAACCGTAATGGGGTGACAATATATTTGATACACTCAAGCTAAATGAGTGGTCGGTCATGTGTGGCCGGGTTGCAAGATGTTCTTGTTGAACCCTAGTATATCCCCTCTAGAGTACACTGATCGAAAGGTGGTCCCATACCTTATCATAGTTGGAATCCAATCTCCAATAAGCGCCATGCGGTTTTTGATTTTATACTATATATGTAGAGCATGAGATGCAAGCGTTCTACTATTTGGTTATTTATTTGATTAGACATTATTATAATATCATCAGATTTTCATATCAAAATGTTTTGGGTTATAGTAAGGTAAAAATCGTCTATGTTTATGTGTTGGCTGGTCTTACTATTATCCTTTTCTTTGAAAATGGTTTTTCCAAAGTTAAAAAATATGGTTGAAGTTTACTCACACCAGTCCCATGACTGAGCCAGAGTTTATTTTGCTTGTTTGTTTTTCCTAAACTCTTGGGTGCCCAAATTTGTACGGGCATTCAAGTATTTCAGGCTTTTACAGATACACATGGAGGAGCTGAAGCAGGAGGCTTCGCCGTTATTTATTTAGAGTTATTTCCGCTGTGTTGTATATATGTTTTTCTCTAATAATGGTATGTATATATGATACAAAATTTTGTATTCCAATGGTTATGTGATATAATATATTTTATTCGTTCCTCTGTGAGATTCTGTTTTTGTTATTTCTGTTCTTCTTCTATCTGTTTTGTTTCTTTAACCCAAATGTCTCGTATTTCTGTATTATTTGAGTTGGACGTGAGTTGTATTAGTCAGCTCAAATGGTATGGATTTGCGGGCCATCACAGTTGGTATCAGAGTTTAGGTTGAGCGAACACCTAGGCTTTGGTGGGGGTTTACTCATTAGAGATAGGGTCAATAGTACCCTAGAATGAGTTGATTGTGTATACATACATACATACATATATATATATATATATATATATATATATATATATATGAGAGCGTATTTGTAAGTTGTTATAAAAACTGTTTTATATATTGTGTAGATTGGTTTGTCGAGTGGTTTATGAATTCTGGTCAATACAGAATGTACAACTATATCGATAGGAGTTTCTAAGCACTTGAGCAGAGTATTTCGACATAGTATGTTTTAAAAGCTGGGTAAATGAAACAATTTTATCCAAAACTATATTTTAATATAAAATGAATAATTTACTAAAATTAATTATATATGGATGAGTTGGTTGTTAGTATGAGATTGTAAAATTGGAATGGTCATATAAAAATCAAATAGGATTTGTATATGAATAATATATAAAAATGAGATGAATTAAAATTGGATTGAAACCAGAAATTGGAATTTAAATCTCGGGAAAAAGTTGGAAAATATTTTCCAAGGTATAATAAAATAATATAGCTTTGTTTGGTAGGATTTTTGAATAAAATCATTTTGAATGAATTTTGAAAGTAATAAAGCATTGAACTCACTTTAGTAGTCGGAAAATAATTCCGATGATGATCGCGACATCATCGGTGTTCATTTTCAAGTTTCTAAGTGATGGATTGCTACCACAATGATATTTCTAATAAAAATGTATTTAGAAAACAATTTGTTTTGGAAAATTCAAATGTTTTGGATTTGAGATAGTTATAAATATATCTGTATATATTTATATGATTTCAAAAGGGTTTTTACGACCTGAACTTCCCCGGTAAGGAAAGCCCGGACACTTTGAGGACAAGACACATCGGAACGCAAACAGAAGAACATTTCATTGTTAATTACAACAATTCATCAAAATACAAGAATATATAGAGTATTAACAAATAATATACATTATAAAATATCAGAGATTACAATACATTACATAGCAGCGGAAAATAATACAATACACAACTAGAAGTAATACACGGATACAGAGCTTTCCGAGTATCATTCCAGCTGTAAATCTGGATCCTGTGAATATAAATCTGCAAAACCAAAACTACTAGCTGCCCGTGTCAAAATAAGGGGACCCAGAGTTTAGGTTAAAACAATAAACTCCAGGTTAGTCATGTGACTAGTGTGAGAACTAAAACAGTTATTTAAAGCTTTACTTTAAATCAGATATATCAAGGGACCATGCCGTATAACCCGGAACGGGTTTCCTCCCAAGAATACCGGTGCATAAAACAACAGCGCAATGCTAAATAAAGAAAAATGAAGCTATTATAAGACCCAGGTCCCATCACACAATGCAACGCAAGCCGGAGGATAGGGTTTTTACCTTATAATATCCAAAGAATGCTTGATACGCTAAAAACAAATCATTTGATACTATTATAAGTGCATAGTGTATAAAATAGTTTCAATCATAAGTATCAATCGTAGACGGCATAAGTTCCCCATCCCACTATGTCGCCATACTAGGCTCTACAAATAAAACCGCAAAGTCACGTATTGGAAGTTAGATTTCCATCTGTGAACCGAGGCAAAAGATAATCCTCACCGAATTCGAGACAATCTAGCCTACCATGTCTCAGGCTATAGCCGCAACTGCACCTAGGAGCCACATAGCCGATCCACCGATGTGAATTAAAATGCCTGAACGCATGCCCTCCCTGGATTCTTCTCCCGTTTCTGGTTCACAACCGGGGTGTGAGGCTCTCGAATCAACGTTACACAAAGCTATGCCACACAGGCCGTGCTTTGATCATCAACCACAAGACTCTGCTTTTCAACAGAAGCCTTGATCATATTGCCACTTAGGCATGCCACATAGGCAATTCACTCCATGCGTTTGATATCCATCAATATATAACCTCTGAGCTTGTACGTCTTAGAGAAGGGCGTTAAGCAAGAGAACAAATTCTCCGCCGCCAAACAGATATATATTTAATAGAAATCAATCACACAGAATAAAATCCAATGTCAGACACACAGTCCATTTACAAGTCCGTTCTGGGTCTGAACAAAACCGGAGGCACCATGTACCTCGCATATCCATCGATCTCTAAGTACGTCTGGACGATCACCAACTGATTCCCTCCTTCTGGGTGTACAGCCCAATCAGGATCATCAGTAATCACCCAGACGAGGTGAAGACCTCTGGTCTTCGACCACCGTTTTCATCCTCGACACCACGTCGAATCAGTTATTCAGAATGGGATAAACCCGGTTTTCTGAATAACTCGCGTATATAATAAACAAGTGTTACACAAACACAACATACGCCTCATTCCAACCTAGAATATTCTTTTATTCAAATATTCTTACACTTTGGGAAAGGTTCCCATTAATTTTATCAAAGATAAATTCTTTAAATTTATTCTTTAATCTCCTTTTGAATATCAATTCAAATTAGTCGGGATTAGCGAACCACACCGAAGTAACCATTTGTTTTATTTCCCAATCCCAACCTATTCATCCCATGAAGTAAAACTGGTCATACTTCATATCTAACACCACGGTGTTATCGGTAAATTCAATTACCATTTGACGTTCAAATCTAGTTAAAGATTTAACTATCGCTTGGAGAAAAACTGGTGATACTCCATTCCCGATCATTTTAATCTAATTAAAGATTCATTAAAACTCCATTTAGTTTTAATCTTCCCAAAAATCAATATTAATGATTGCGTAACTTGGGAAATCATATCCTGTCTTTAACTGGGTTAAAGAACCAATGTCATTTAAAACACTGTTCACTATAAACCCAAAACCACATTCCATTCCAATTCAATTATTGAAACTTCGGGTTACTTTTAAAACCCTTTCAAATCCAATTTATTTATTTAAAAATAAATAAATTATTATTCTAGTTCAAAACTAGTTCATTTCGATAAAAATCTATTTTTATCTTTTCAAATTTGGAAATTTTCTTCTCAATTCTTCACAAATCATTTCTTATGATTTTACACAAATTATTACTATTTTTAATAATTTTATCATGGCCCGTACAGTCGAATTCCATCAACGGCCATCGAACTGCACTTACAGCGACCTTTTCCCAATTTGATTTGGACATAATTCCAAATCCAACCGTTAGATTTCAAATCTTTAATATTTATTAGAAAGCTCTTTTCGATACGAACCCAATGATTCTGATTTTAGGAGAATCCGACGGTTGGATCTCCCATAATATTCATTCGAAGTCAATGGTCGAAATTCACGATCTGCCGTGCGCGGCGCGTTCTATTCAGGCCGTTCTATATATATATATATAATATTATATATATTTCATCGATTTCCTTTCAAAACGTATTTTATAAATCGTTTTAAATTCGTCTTCGAAACGATTTCAGCTTCATATTCAATTTCAAAACAAAATTGAATATTCCACATCATCGATATACAAATGATAATATTTCAAAACGTTATATTTTGAAATTACTTTCTTTCTTATATTCATTATAAAAATGAATAAAATCGATATAAATATCGTTCACATCAAAATAGCGTCAATCTAATCAACACGGCTTTTATTCAACACATGAAAGCTAATTCTATTCAACACATGAATATATTTCTATTCAACACATGAATTTATTTCTATTCAACACCCGAATAGATTTTCTATTCAACACATGAATATTTATTCTATTCAACACATGAATTTATTTCTATTCAACACATGAATTTATTTCTATCCAACACCAGAATATATTTTCTATTCAACACAGGAATATTTATTCTATTCAACACATGAATTTATTGTAATAACCCGGAAATCTGGGCCAATTTAAAATTTTTATTTTGACAATTTTAGCGACTTTTGAATATTTAAAATGAATTGTTTAAATAATAACGACGAGAAATTTATTTTGAATAGAATTAGAACGTATATATTTATATACGTCGTCGTTAGAATATAAATATTTTATATGTAATTATAAAAGGAATTGAAAATGGCACGGTAGTTCGATAATTCGATTTCAAATTTCAATTGAATGTACCGGGTGCAAAATAAACCGGATTTTAGTGAAACCAAAAATATTTGAATCTATTTGAGGATATCTTTCCAATGAATCCGAAAAATCAAAATTTCATGGCGGGAATCAAAAGATATGTCCAATTGAAAATTCTGAATAGTCGCTATGGAATTCAGGCCCTTAAAAATGGAAATTTTGCAAACGACCTCGGTTTTCGACGAAACCACTTTTGTTGGAACCGGAATGTCAAGTTATTTCTAGGTTTCAAATTTCATAAATTTTCGAATCAATATGTGTGCGTGGCAAAGGAAAACGCGTTTGACCAGTTTCAGTTGATTTTAATCGACTGGAGAATGACCATTTTTCAAACGGTCTCAGAATTTGACGAAATTAGTTTTTTAGGACCGTATCGTCAATACGAAGTTAGAAAATATTTTTCAGGAATTTTTATAGATAGTGTGTGGCCCCAGTAAATTGAAATGCGCGTTCAAAGTCAATATATAGAGTTATATTTTGATTTAAACGAAAACTGACCGAAACGATCGAATCAGCCTATGATACATATCCCATTGGGTTCGTAATGGGGGTAATTAGCTATGGGTGACAGGCGGTGGGTCCCGTTTCGAGTTCGAAATAAAAAGTTACCTTTTTGAATGTTAAAATAATAAATTAAATAAATAAAAAAGGGTCAACACCCCTTTCTCCTTTACCCCCCCTGTCTCGTTAATCCTCAGAAAAAAAAGAAAAAAAAACCTAGAATGCCTGTCACGCCCCCTAGCCCACCGCCGCATCCTCCAATTCCTCCTCCTCCGCACCCTTCCTCCCTCCTTCTACCCCAGCGCGCAGCCCCATCCCCTCCTCCAGAGTCGCGCGCACCCGAACCTCGAGATCGCCCCTCCCATTACACGCCGCCACCATGCTGGAGCACCGCCGTGCCATCCCCTTCCCCTTCTCAGTCCAATGCAGCGAGCCCCCCTTTTTTCGCCTTTAACTGTAAGTGGTTTTTCTTTTTCTTTTATTTTATTTTTATTTATTTATTTATTTAAGGCACTGATTTTTTATGTTAATTCTTTACATGAATGCGTAGGAAAGCTCGGATTTTTATATTCGAAAAGCTCGTATTTTTATCATATAAAAAGATAAGATTTTTAATTGTGAAAAAGGGGGATTCTCAATCACATGATAGTTGGATTTTTAATAGAAGAAAGGTATGATTTTTATATAGTAGAAATAATAAAGATGCGATTTTTATATAGTAGCGAATATAAAGATTTGATTTTTATAGTGTAGGAAGAATAAAAATGCGATTTTTATATTATATAGATAATAAAAATTCGATCTTTATATCATAGGAAGAATAAAAATATGATTTTTATTTATGTAGGGTAATAAAAATATAATTTTTATTATATTAGTGGCGATGTAAAAATAGAATTTTTATCTATACAGTAGCGGAATAAAAATGTAAGTTTTATTATGAAGACAAAGTAAAAATATGTGATTTTTATATATGTAGTGAATACGGGCGACGAAAGTGACAAAAGGCGAGCACAGCGAAGAGTTCCTACATATGAAGAGTCGTGGCATTTGGATTAGCTAGTCGGTGAGAACTTCTCACTTTTAATTTAATTTTCTAGTTAAAATATATACTAGGATGCAGACAGTGTTTAGTAGCACCCGACACCCGTCGTCCACAGACCATGGACGGCTTGTATGCTTGTGTTGTTTGATTTGGATGTGTAGTTGATTGTGTGATGTGAAATGAAATAGAATATTTATATAGTTGAAATAAAATATTTTATAGTGGAAAATATTTTATAGTTAAAAATAGAATTTTTAACGTGTATATGAAATGAAATAAAAATAAACAAATCGGACGATTTGTTTATATACACACATTTGACTGATATTGATAAGGACGATAAATTTTACACATCGCCCAACCGCACAAATAAAATTTGTGTTTGATTGTTTGAAACCCCACATGGGTATTGGGGTGATATATGACATACACTAATCCCAATAATTAGTTGTATGTCGATCGATTGATCGACAGACTGTTATAAGCGTTGAATATTTATATTTGATGCTTATACAGTGTAGAATGCACTTTGGATGATGGTTGATTATTTGTCATTGTTGATATATACATGCGTTGTATGAAAATCCATAGAAATAAAATCTATGGTAATTGATTGGGCCTCATCCCAGTTTTGAAATAGAATATTTGAATCGAAATATTTGAATAGAATATTTGAAGAGAAATATTTGAATATATTATTTAAGAAGAAATATTTGAAACGAAATATTTGAATAGAATATTTGAAATAGAAATATAAAAAGCCGTGTTGATTAGATTGACGCCATTTTGACGTAAACGATATTTATATCGATTATATTCGTTTTTATAATGAATATTGAAAAGTGATTTAAAATCGAATAATTTGAAATGAAATTCGAATTAAATTGAATTGAAACGAATTAGAATTCGAATTGAAGTGAAAGAATTAGAATTCGAATTGAAGTGAAACAAATTAGAATTCGAATTGGAATGAAAATGAATTCGAATTGAAATCGAATTGGATTGAAAATAGAATGAATTCGAATTGAAATTGAATAGAATTGAATTCGAATTGAAATTGAATAGAAATGAATTCGAATTGAAATTGAATTGAAAACGAACTGAAATTGAATTAAAAATCGATTTGAATTGAAATCAATTTGAAATGAATTTAAAACGAAATTATAAGGAAAAATTCAATTTTGATTTGAATTTGAAATGAAGTTGAAATCGTTTTGAAAATGAATTTAAAACGATTTATATAATACGTTTTAAAAGGAAATCGACGAAGTATATATTATATATATAATATAATGGCCTGAATAGAACGCGCCGCGCTGCGGTAGTTCGTGAATTTCGACCATTGACTTCGAATGGATATTGCGGGAGATTCGACCGTCGGATTCTCCTAAAATCGGAACCATTGGATTCTTATCGAAAAGAGCTTTCTAAAGAATATTAGAAATTAGAAATCTAACGGTTGGATCTGGAATTGTGTCCAAATCAAATTTGGAAAAGGTCGGTGTAAGTGCAGTTCGATGGCCGTTGATGGGAATCGACTGTACGGGCCTTGATAAAATTATTAAAAATAGTAATAATTTGTGTAAAATCATAAGAAATGATTTATGAAGAATTGGGATAAAAAACTCCATATTTGAAAAGATAAAAATAGATTTTTTATCGAAATGAACTAGTTTTGAACTAGAATTATAATTCTGTTTATTTTTAAATAAATAAATTGAATTTGAAAAGGGTTTTAAAAGTAACCAGAATTTCCAATAATTGAATTGGAATGGATTTGAATCGAAATTGTCTTTGGAATATTTCGATGTTGGATTTCGTGACGATACAAGTATTGTTATGGGAATTTGAAAGATATATTTATATCGTTATTTCCAATACGATATTTCTTGGTCGTAGAATTTGATATTGAATATAAGCCGATATATTTTCTATTCAGAGCCTTGTATTTAATATCGAATGTGATTTTGGGTTTATCGTGAACCGTGTTTTAAATGACACTGATTCTTTAACACAGTTAAAGATTAAAACTAAGTGGATTTTTAATGAATCTTTAATTAGATTGAAATGATTGAGAATGGAGTGTCACCAGTTTTACTCCAGGCGATAGTTAAATCTTTAATTAGATTTGAATGTGAAATGGTAATTTAATTTACCGATAACACCGTGGTGTTAGATATGAAGTATTACCATTTTTATTTCATGGGATGAATAGGTTGGGATTGGGAAATAAATGATTACTCCGGTGTGGTTCGCTAATCCCGACTAGTTTGAATTGATATTCAAAGAAGATTAAAGAATAAATTTAAAGAATTTATTTTTGATAAAATTAATGGGAACCTTCCCCATAGTATAAGAATATTTGAATAAAAGAATATTCTGAATTGGAATGAGGCGTATGTTGTGTTTGTGTAACACTTGTTTATTATATACGCGAGTTATTCAGAAAGACCGGGTTTATCCCATTCTGAATAACTGATTCGACGTGATGTCGAGGATGAAGACGGTGGTCGAAGACCGGAGGTCTTCACGTCGTTTAGGTGATTACTGATGATCTTGATTGGGCCGTACACCCAAGAGGAGGGAATCAGTTAGTGGTCGTCCAGACGTACTTGGAGATCGATGGATATGCGAGGTACTAGGTGCCTCCGGTTTTGTTCAGACCCAGAATGGACTTGTAAATGGACTGTGTGTCTGACATTGGATTTTAGTCTGTGTGATTGATTTCTATTAAATATATATCTGTTTGGCATCTAGCCAACCCCAACTTGTTTGGGATATATGGCTTTGTTGTTGTTGTTATATATCTGTTCGGCGGCGGAGAATTTATTCTCTTGCTTAACGCCTTTCTCTGAGACATACGAGCTCAGGGGTTATATATTGATGGATATCAAACGCATGGAGTGAATTGCCTGTGTGGCATGCCTAAGTGGCAATATGATCAAGGCTTCTGTTGAAAAGCAGAGTCTTGTGGTTGATGATCAAAGCGCAGCCTGTGTGGCACATCTTTGTGTAGCGTTGATTCGCGAGCCTCACACCCGGTAGTGGACCAGAAACGGGAAAGGACTTCAGGGAGGGCATGCGTTTTCTTCTAGCTAGAAGTGGCGTCACTGGTTTTACATGCCCTGACGAGTTTGACTTATGTGGTTATTGCTGTTGCGAGGCGCCTCGGGTATATCGGTCGATCCGGGACCGATGGAGTCATTGGACTCATTGACACCCCATAGGGTGGGGAAACGCAGTGTTCAGGCAATTTAATCCACATCGGTGGACCGGCTCTGACAATCCAAGGGCCCACCTAAGTCTGGGTCCTGAGACACGGGCTAGAGCGTTTCCAATCGGTAGAGGACGTTCCCTTGTCTCGGTTCATAGATGGAAATCCAATTTCCAAATACTTGACTTCGGGTTTTGATTGTAGAGCCTCGTATGGCGACATGATATATGGTACCCATGCCGTCTATGATTGATATTTATGATTGAAATTGTTTTGACACTATACACTTATAGTAATATCAAAATAATCTGTTTTTAAACGTATCAAGCATTCTTTGGCTATTATAAGGTAAAACCCTATCCTCCGGCTTGTGTTGCATTGTGTGATGGGAACTGAGTCTTATAATAGCTTCATTGTTCTTTATTTAGCATTGCGCTGTTGTTTTATGCACTGGGATTCTTGGGAGGAAACCCGTTCCGTGTTATACGGCGTGGTCCCTTGATTTACCTAGCTTTAAAATAAAGATAAACAACTGTTTTAGTTCTCACACCAGTCACATGACTGAGCTGGAGTTTATTGTTTTAACCTAAACTCTGGGTGCCCTTATTTTCGACACGGGCAGATAGTAGTTTTGGTTTTGCAGTATCCGGAAAGCTTTGTATCCGTATATCTCATTCAATTGTATTTTGTATTATTTTCCGTTGTTATGTAATGTATTATAATCTCTGATATTTAATAATGTGTAATATTGATTCATACTCTCTATAGTCTTGTATTCTGATGAAATTGTTGTAATAGATAATGAAATGTTCTTCCGTTTGTGTTATGATGTGGTTTGTTCTCAACTCAATCCGTGATTTCCCGTAAGGGGGATTTCGGGTCGCTTCATCGTGGTATCAGAGCTTTGGTTTAAAAAGCTCGATAATAAGACACATTAGAACCATACGAAAGAACTCATCAGAGATTGGATTAGTAATATCCAATGAGAATGACTCGTGAGAGATGGGATCAGTAGTATCACAGAACAAGTGTGAAGAGTATATTTTTAAAATGAAAACAAGTTTTATTTTGAAATTTAAATCAATTATTCATATTTGATTATTTATTTTATGTTGAATTTGGACAATCCAGTATATAAAGATTTTGCGTACACGTCTGATCTGCGTGTATTTGAAGTTTTAATATACTGGATGGATATAGAATCACGCTCTAGTCGCCCGGAGGTGATTCTGATGATTGACTAGTCGTCATCAGTATTCATGTTCGAGTGACGAAAGTGAGATATCTATATATTTCCAATTGGTTGGTTTGAGAACCAAAATTTGATAGGGCCTATTGTTGTGATTTGGCATCAATTTTTTTTTTTTAGACTATGTATCAAAATTATGAATTTGAAAAGCTAATCAACTAATTGATTGCTGATTGTGTTGTTTGATTATTGTTTGATTCATAAATTTGAACCATATAGCCAATTTGAACCAAATAGTAAATTGTATTGAAAATTTATCGCATTCGCATGCATATACATGTACTTACATTGAACAGGTCATAGCAAGGAGGCTATAGCAGAAGAATAAAATTGTTTGCCCGACAAATAAGTACATGTTTACCATTATTTACTGTTTTGTTTGGGTGATGATGATTTTATGAGCCGATTGGCTAGCCGCTTGGCTTTTTCTTTTTCTTTTTGATTGAAGAAGGCCATGGGAGGCTATATGAAATATCCCGAAGTCCCCGGTGCAGGGGAGGTTATGGCGAAATTTTTCGAAAATTTAGGGTGTTAGCCAAATTTTTGAAAAATTTGAAAAGTTCTTAGAAACTGAAAAGTTGAAGAACTTAAACCGTAGTGAAAACACTGGAAGTTGAGTTGATTTGTGAAACAACTTTCGGCTTCGTTCCTTTTCGGGGACGAAAAGTTTTAAGTGGGGGAGATTGTAATAACCCGGAAATCTGGGCCAATTTAAAATTTTTATTTTGGCAATTTTAGCGTATTTTGAATATTTAAAATGAATTATTTTAAATAATAACGATGAGAAATTTATTTTGAATAGAATTAGAATGTATATATTTTTATACGTTGTCGTTAGAATATAAATATTTTATATATAATTATAAAAGGAATTGAAAATGGCGCGGTAGTTCGATAATTCGATTTCAAATTTCAATTGAATGTACCGGGTGCAAAATAAACCAGATTTTAATGAAACCAAAAATATTTGAATCTATTTGAGGATATCTTTCCAACGAATCCGAAAAATCAAAATTTCATAGCAGGAATCAAAAGATATGTCCAGTTGAAAATTCTGAATAGCCGCTATGGAATTCAGGCCCTTAAAAATGGAAATTTTGCAAATGACCTCGGTTTTCGACGAAACCACTTTTATTGGAACCGGAATGTCAAATTATTGCTAGATTTCAAATTTCATAATTTTTCGAATCAATATGTGAGCGTGGCAAAGGAAAACACGTTTGACCAGTTTCAGTTGATTTTAATCGACTGGAAAATGACCATTTTTCAAACGGTCTCAGAATTTGACGAAATTAGTTTTGTTAGGATTGTATCATCAATACAAAGTTAGAAAATATTTATCGAGAATTTTTAGAGATAGTATGTGGCCCCAGTAAATTGAAATGCGCGTTCAAAGTCAATATATAGAGTTATATTTTGATTTAAACGAAAACTGACCGAAACGATCGAATCAGCCTACGATACATATCCCATTGGGTTCGGAATGGGGGTAATTAGCTATGGGCGACAGGCGGTGGGTCACGTTTCGAGTTCGAAATAAAAAGTTACCTTTTTGAAAGTTAAAATAATAAATTAAATAAATAAAAAAAAGGAGTCAACATGTAAAGACCCGCAAATCCCACCCTTTGAATCAACCATAAACCACACAGGTCTGACCCAAAAAGTGAAAATCTACGAATACTTTAACTTTGGGCATACAACATATTAAAACAACAACAGAAGACTTTTATAACATATCATCATATAATGTTACATCAGAGTACAGAATATACATATCAGAGTACATTGGAATATAATTACAGCGGAAGATAAATACAAAAAAAGTAATATACTGCAACGGAAGAACACAGCGGAAGACTCTCTATCTCTGGACACAGCTTTAAGCTTCAACCCAGAATCCTGTTTAATATATCTGCAAAAATAGCTACTCGACTGCCCGTGTGGAAAATATGGGCACCCGAGTTTGCCAGTGGACAAACTACAGGTCAGTCATGGGACTGGTGTGAGAATTCTTAAACTAACCTATAAAATATAATAAGGCTAATCACAGGACCACGCCACTTTCGCAGAACGGTTTTTCTCCTATAGATTGCCAGTGCATGACTAAAGTAAATCGTCAAAATAACGTAATGCTTTTTAGAAAAATGAAACCATTATAAGACCCAAGTCCCATCACACAATGCAACGCAAACCGGAGGATAGGGTTTTACCTTATAATGATCAAAAGATGCTTGATACGATAAACACGATATTATATAATAATAGTGTGCAACCAATTTGAAGTACATCAAAGTAAATGTATCAATCCTAGACGGCATGAGTGCCCCATCCCACTATGTCGCCATATATAGGTATACAATCAAAACCGCGTGATGTCGTATTGGAAATTTGGGTTTCCATCTGAGTCAAGGCTAGGGAGGAGATCCTTACTGATTCGAGACACTCTAGCAATGCCCCAGGATTGGTACTCTGTCCAACCCTTGGATCCTGCAGGGCCGGTCCACACTTACTTTTGTGGATTGGCAATTCCTAAACACACGTTCCCCGGTCCTTTTGGACCTATACTACGGCCAGTAGCGACCGCATAAACCGAGGCCTCGAACAATCCAACAACCACAATGAATAAATGCCAGCGCTGGTAGGTCCCTGGCACCACTCTAGCTAGAAAGAAACGTGCGCACTCCCTGCGTTCCCTTCTCCCGTTTTAGACTCTACCGGGCTGTGAGGCTCGCGAAGTCACGTCATACACAAAGCTATGCCAAAATAGACTGTGCTTTGATCATCAACCACAAGGCTCTGCTTTGCAACAATAAGCCTTGATCAAGTGCAACTTGGCATACCACATCAACAACTCATATCATGCGATCGGTAATTATTTAACATACAAAAGGGTGTTAAGCAAGAGAATAAATCCTCCGCCACCATGCATTTATACATTAAATAAAAACCGATTTAATTACATGAAATAAATTTCAATGTCAGGCATGCTATCCATTTACAAGTCCGTTCTGGGTCTGAACGAAACAACGTATCCGTCGATCTCCAGTACGTCTGGAAGATCATCACTTTTACCTTGCCTTGGGGGATCAGTCCCAATTCAAGATATTAGTCACCATCAACCAAACGATGTGAAGCTCTCCGGTCTTCAGTCACCGTCTTCATCTTCGACTCTTGATCGTCGTGATGATTATTCAGAATGGGTTAGACCCGGTCTTTCTGAATAACTCGCGTATTTGTAATTAAAACCAACCATACGCCACATTCCAACTTTGAATATCCTTTTAAATAAAAATTATTATTTATGTTAAAAGGTTCTCATTAATTTTATCAAAGATAAAATAAATTACATTTTAATCTTTCTAAAAATATGTATTAATATTCCAATTTTGATTTAATTTATAAAATAGATTTATAAATTTCAAATAGTAATTTCAATGTAAATTGGATTAAAGGATAAATGTTATTTAAAACATCGTCCACTACAAATCCAATCTACATATCAATCACCAACCATAATTATTAAGATCTACTAATCTTAAATAAAAGATTTATCTTAAAGATATTAATTCATTACTATAAAAAAACATATTTTAAAATAATCAATAAAATATTCTATATATAAAAGATTCTGAATGTAAAATATACTTTATAATACAAAATCTTTTATTTTACAAAAATCCTTTTATTATATAAAAATTCTTTATTGAAAAAGAAATTCTGCATTGGAATGCGACTCAACCATGTACCATATAATTTGGGTCATATGGGTTTCATACATTTCATGTATAGGGTAATAATAGGAAATAATCCTCAATCCATCCATTAACAACCAGAGTGGCAATGTCAACTGTGTGAGCATTAAAATAAAACAATAACGCTCATCGCAGCCTGTCGATCAATCGATAGACATATAATTAAACATTGGGATTTGTGTCAGTCAAGTATCGTCCCAATACCCGTGTGGGGTTTTCAGCCAACAAACAAATAATAAATTATTTGTGCACTTGGGCGATGTGTAAAAACAATCGTCCCAATCACATAAACAAGTCGGATGACTTGTAAATGGAAGTGTAATATTCAGTTTTGAATATACTAACATCACATTTAACACATCAAAATACAACATCACAGGCAAATATTTCAATACTCTTTATTATGAACATATGACAATAAAAATCGTGACTTTTATTTATTTACAAAAATGCATATTTTTGGTCTCATTCATTTTAATGACAAAATGAATATCTGACTTCCTTATTTTTAATGTATAAAAATATACATCCTTAATTCATTCTCTTTAATGTATGAAAACATACATTTTAAATCCATTCTTTTTCTCAACATAAACAAATATGATGATTTTGTTTCTTAACTTCTAATGCAACAAAATGAGAATTTTGTCTAATCTTTTTCAATGAATAAAGATGTCTATTTTTACTTCATTCATTTTAATGTGCCAAAAATGTCCATTTTGTCTAATTCACTTTTAATATACAAAAATGAGTATTTTGTTTCAATCTCTTTTCTTATGCATAAAAAAATGTTTATTTTTAATTTAATCTTTTTAATGACACCAAGTGTTCATTTCTAATTGATCCTTTTTAATGACACAAAATGTTCATTTTTAGCTAATCCTTTTAATGACACAAAATGTTCATTTCTAATTAATCCTTTTAATGACACAAAATGTTCATTTCTAATTAATCCTTTTAATGACACAAAATGTTCATTTCTAATTCACTGACATGTTAACTCAAAATGACAATTTAAATTCACTAATCAAGTCTTGACAAGAATGTTGTTCTTTTTCACTTACAATAGAAAATGAAAATAAAAAGAATTCACATGTCTTGTTCTTTTATTTACCATAGAAATACCAATAAAATGATCAACATATTTTGGTCTTTTCATTTACAAAAGAAGTTGTAAATAAAATGGCCCTCATATTTTTACTCTTTTCACTTACAATAGGAGTTGTAAATAAATGATCCTCATGTTCCTGTTCTTTTTTTTTTTCTATCGCACCAAAAATGTCGATAAAAATGAATCACTAACATTGTCTATTTTTATCGCACCAAGAATGTCGATAAAAATGAATCACTAACATTGTCTATTTTTATCACACCAAGAATGTCGATAAAAATGACAACATTAACCATTCTATTTTCACCGCGTTCAAAATGACGATAAAATATTCAACATTAACAATTCTATTTTTACCGCATTCAAAATGACGATAAAATATTCAATATTAACAATTCTATTTTTACCGCATTCAAAATGACGATAAAATATTCAACATTAACCATTCTATTTTTACCGCATAGAAAATGTAAATAAATATATTTCTAAATTATATTCTTTTTATTTACAATCGAAAAGGTAAATAAGTAATTCACATATTTTGTTCTTTTTCTTTTACAATAGAAAATGTAAATAAAGGATTCACATTATTTAGTTCCTTTTTCATTTACAAAAGAAAATGTAAATAAAAGGATTCTCATTATTTCATTCTTCTTATTTACATAACTGGTTAACATGTTTTACTCTTTTTCCTTTTCAATGAAAATGTAAACAAAGTGATTAACATGTTTTACTCTTTCTCTTTTACAAAGAAAATGTAAACAAAGTGATTAACATGTTTTACTCTTTTTCTTTTACAAAGAAAATGTAAACAAAAACCGTTCACACATTATGTTCTCCTTTGGTTTCCATATAAAATGTAAACAATATGATTTACCCATTATGTTCTCTTTTGTTTACATATAAATGTAAATAAAAACAATTCACAAATTATGTTCTCTTTTGGTTTACATAGAAAAATGATTTTTCTTTATATTTCTGTTCATTTATTTACAAAAGAAATGTAAACAAAATGACTAACAAAACTTTGTTTCTTTTCTTTCACCATATAAACATCAATAATGTGAATAACATATTTTTGGTCTTATCATTTACAAAGGAAGGTGTAAAAAAAAAGATTAACCTATTTTGTAACGTAAAAATATGACCTTTTCTATTTTACAATGTAAAAATGATAACACCTCTATTTTAAATATAAAAAGATCATCTTCTTATTTTCATCGTCAAAATTACATCTTTTGTTTTCAATATAAAAAGATTGTCTTTTTAACTCTTTTTATCACATCTAAATGTGTTCATTTATTTACAAAGAAATGTAAATAAAAACTTGTTCTTTTATATTAATAACAGAAATGTAAATAAAACTCTTTTTTTTAAGGACAAAAAGAAATTCATTTGTGTACATGTTCTAAAAATAAAAGAGGATTTTATTTGTTTTACAAGTTCTAATCCAATCTTAACATATATATATATATATATATATATATATATATATATATATATACTGAATAAAATATGTTATGATCTCATTTTAGATCCAATTCTCCAACCGCAAATAAGATATATATAATTCCAAGCGGATTTGCAAATCATGAACAACAATCATTCAACAAGCAACAATTATCATTCCAAACAACACCCAACTTTTCAGGTCAGAATTAAACGATCAAACAATTATTTTTAATGCAAGAAAATAATTTATAATTAATTAAACAAATAAAATTAGAATCCTCACATTGAATTTTTGGCCAAAATTTTACTGTCTCCTTTTCGGTCTGCGCCATCGCGAAGCTCTTAATTTTGTGATTCCAACGCAATTTACGGTTCGTCAAACGGACCTCGTATGAAAGAGTTATGAATTTTTAAAGATCGGGTAATTAAATAATCAATTAATATTCGTGAAAATACCTAAAAATTTCACTGTCTCAGAATTGGACAAAATTAGTGTCCACGCGTCTCGTCGCCACGATCCCAACGCACCTGAAATCGTCGATTTTCGACTTCGTATGAGTGAGTTATGCAATTTTAAAGTTCTGGAAATTAATTAAATAATTTAAAAATAAAATAGAAAATACCCTCAGCCCATTGACCGCGAAACACTGTTCACCGCCGAACTTTGACCGCGATTTGCCGCTGCTTCAGGCCACCTGACGCCACGGGACCACCGCCAACGTCTTCGTCTTGGCGAGACGCACCACCACCAGAAAGAGCCGCCCCTAGAGCTTCTCCGATCATCGGGAAATCGCCTAGAACGGATTTCGCCTCGCGGGTCCCACAGGCCGCCTCACACCTCCAAACTGCCTGAAATTTTCTGAGCATCTTCGTCTTGCGTAGACGAAGAACTTCCGTGTTCGCCACTTCCTCCAGTTCTCGCTAGATTCGCGGGAAATTTGTGATTTAGGTTTTGAGCTTCTGAATTTCGAAAACAGCGATCTTTAAGACGAGATTCCGGCGAATCCGAGCGCTGTTTGACGAAACCGACGACACCATTAGCTTCGTATCGTCGATACCTTCGAGTGGACATATAATTTGCTATGTTTTGAAGAAATTTTATTTTTTATGAATTTTAGAGGAAGAGGGAGCCGCCATGGAAATTGAGAAAAATGATGGAAAAGAGAAGTGGCTGCTGTGCATTTCGAATTTCAGCCCTAAAACTCAGAAAAAAGATAATATATACCACGGGTTTAATTTTGGTTTGGGCCCAAATATCATTACGTGCCCAATTACTCAATTTTCAACCGTTTTCTTCAATTCAGAAATTCTTATAAATACATGCGAATTTCAAAATTAATAAATTTTTAAACATAATTATTTCAGGTCATTACGAACCCAACGAACCTGATTTCGTAATTTTCCGATTCCGTATGAATTTATTATAAATTTCCGAAGTTTGAAAATAGGCTGTATTTCCACTGTAAAAATTATACAGGCCACAAAACAATTCCAAAAATTATAAATTTTAGAATTTAACCTTAATTTAATATTCCTAATCCATAGAAACTGGTTTCGTCGAATTCGGAGTTCGTTTGCAAAAATTCTATTTTTCAGGTGTATATTTTAATATTTAAAAATACCAAAAATAGTGGAATTTTTCCGAAACTCAAAAATATAAGTTCTTATAGTCATTTTTATGTGTAAACAACATTCTAAAACCAATGGAGATGGTTTCGGGTCCTAATTCCTTTTCTGCAAAATGTAGCATTTTGGCCCTTATAAATTTCATAGCGACCTTTCTAAATAGTGAATTGGCCATAACTTTTGATTCCCGTTATGAAATTTCGATTTTTCGGATTCGTTGGAAAGATATTTTTAAATAGATTCTAATATTTTTTGTTTCACTAAAATCCGTTAAATTTTGCATCCTGTACGGTCAGTCAAAGTTCAAGTTTGACTTTTCAAACTACCGCGCTATTTCTAACTCTTTTTATAATAAAAATTAAATCATTCATTCTAACTTCGATTTAAATCAAATTTGTGATCATTATAATTTAAATTAGATTATTTAAATATCAAACTTATTAAAATCACTTAAAATAAATTTTTAAATTGGCCCCAAAATTCCGGGTTGTTACAATCGCCCCCACTTAAAAACTTTTCGTCCTCGAAAAGGAACGTAGCTAAAAATTGTAAAATTAACCATCTTAATTTTAAATTTTAATGGTTGATTATGTTTTCAAAATATATATAACTTTATATATATATAAATCATATTTCAAAGAATAGATTATAAATATCAAAAATACGCTAATTATAAATTCGTAACTCTTAACTCGTTCTAGGACATTACTAACCCCATCTCTAACGAGTTTACTCATTCTAGGATACTGCTAATCCTATCTCTAATGAGTATTCTTATTGGACATTACTAATCCAATCTCTGATGAGTCTTTTGTTCAGTTCTAACAAGTTGTACCCCAAAGATTTGAGCTAACCAGAACTCTGATACCAACTGTAAAGACCCGCAAATCCCACCCTTTGAATCAACCATAAACCACACAGGTCTGACCCAAAAAGTGAAAATCTACGAATACTTTAACTTTGGGCATACAACATATTAAAACAACAACAGAAGACTTTTATAACATATCATCATATAATGTTACATCAGAGTACAGAATATACATACCAGAGTACATTGGAATATAATTACAGCGGAAGATAAATACAAAAAAAGTAATATACTGCAACGGAAGAACACAGCGGAAGACTCTCTATCTCTGGACACAGCTTTAAGCTTCAACCCAGAATCCTGTTTAATATATCTGCAAAAATAGCTACTCGACTGCCCGTGTGGAAAATATGGGCACCCGAGTTTGCCAGTGGACAAACTACAGGTCAGTCATGGGACTGGTGTGAGAATTCTTAAACTAACCTATAAAATATAATAAGGCTAATCACAGGACCACGCCACTTTCGCGGAACGGTTTTTCTCCTATAGATTGCCAGTGCATGACTAAAGTAAATCGTCAAAATAACGTAATGCTTTTTAGAAAAATGAAACCATTATAAGACCCAAGTCCCATCACACAATGCAACGCAAACCGGAGGATAGGGTTTTACCTTATAATGATCAAAAGATGCTTGATACGATAAACACGATATTATATAATAATAGTGTGCAACCAATTTGAAGTACATCAACGTAAATGTATCAATCCTAGACGGCATGAGTGCCCCATCCCACTATGTCGCCATATATAGGTATACAATCAAAACCGCGTGATGTCGTATTGGAAATTTGGGTTTCCATCTGAGTCAAGGCTAGGGAGGAGATCCTTACTGATTCGAGACACTCTAGCAATGCCCCAGAATTGGTACTCTGTCCAACCCTTGGATCCTGCAGGACCGATCCACACTTACTTTTGTGGATTGGCAATTCCTGAACACACGTTCCCCGGTCCTTTTGGACCTATACTACGGCCAGTAGCGACCGCATAAACCGAGGCCTCGAACAATCCAACAACCACAATGAATAAATGCCAGCGCTGGTAGGTCCCTGGCACCACTCTAGCTAGAAAGAAACGTGCGCACTCCCTGCGTTCCCTTCTCCCGTTTTAGACTCTACCGGGCTGTGAGGCTCGCGAAGTCACGTCATACACAAAGCTATGCCAAAATAGACTGTGCTTTGATCATCAACCACAAGGCTCTGCTTTGCAACAATAAGCCTTGATCAAGTGCAACTTGGCATACCACATCAACAACTCATATCATGCGATCGGTAATTATTTAACATACAAAAGGGTGTTAAGCAAGAGAATAAATCCTCCGCCACCATGCATTTATATATTAAATAAAAACCGATTTAATTACATGAAATAAATTTCAATGTCAGGCATGCTATCCATTTACAAGTCCGTTCTGGGTCTGAACGAAACAACGTATCCGTCGATCTCCAGTACGTCTGGAAGATCATCACTTTTACCTTGCCTTGGGGGATCAGTCCCAATTCAAGATATTAGTCACCATCAACCAAACGATGTGAAGCTCTCCGGTCTTCAGTCACCGTCTTCATCTTCGACTCTTGATCGTCGTGATGATTATTCAGAATGGGTTAGACCCGGTCTTTCTGAATAACTCGCGTATTTGTAAATAAAACCAACCATACGCCACATTCCAACTTTGAATATCCTTTTAAATAAAAATTATTATTTATGTTAAAAGGTTCTCATTAATTTTATCAAAGATAAAATAAATTACATTTTAATCTTTCTAAAAATATGTATTAATATTCCAATTTTGATTTAATTTATAAAATAGATTTATAAATTTCAAATAGTAATTTCAATGTAAATTGGATTAAAGGATAAATGTTATTTAAAAGATCGTCCACTACAAATCCAATCTACATATCAATCACCAACCATAATTATTAAGATCTACTAATCTTAAATAAAAGATTTATCTTAAAGATATTAATTCATTACTATAAAAAAAACATATTTTAAAATAATCAATAAAATATTCTATATATAAAAGATTCTGAATGTAAAATATACTTTATAATACAAAATCTTTTATTTTACAAAAATCCTTTTATTATATAAAAATTCTTTATTGAAAAAGAAATTCTGCATTGGAATGCGACTCAACCATGTACCATATAATTTGGGTCATATGGGTTTCATACATTTCATGTATAGGGTAATAATAGGAAATAATCCTCAATCCATCCATTAACAACCAGAGTGGCAATGTCAACTGTGTGAGCATTAAAATAAAACAATAACGCTCATCGCAGCCTGTCGATCAATCGATAGACATATAATTAAACATTGGGATTTGTGTCAGTCAAGTATCGTCCCAATACCCGTGTGGGGTTTTCAGCCAACAAACAAATAATAAATTATTTGTGCACTTGGGCGATGTGTAAAAACAATCGTCCCAATCACATAAACAAGTCGGATGACTTGTAAATGGAAGTGTAATATTCAGTTTTGAATATACTAACATCACATTTAACACATCAAAATACAACATCACAGGCAAATATTTCAATACTCTTTATTATGAACATATGACAATAAAAATCGTGACTTTTATTTATTTACAAAAATGCATATTTTTGGTCTCATTCATTTTAATGACAAAATGAATATCTGACTTCATTATTTTTAATGTATAAAAATATACATCCTTAATTCATTCTCTTTAATGTATGAAAACATACATTTTAAATCCATTCTTTTCTCAACATAAACAAATATGATGATTTTGTTTCTTAACTTCTAATGCAACAAAATGAGAATTTTGTCTAATCTTTTTCAATGAATAAAGATGTCTATTTTTACTTCATTCATTTTAATGTGCCAAAAATGTCAATTTTGTCTAATTCACTTTTAATATACAAAAATGAGTATTTTGTTTTAATCTCTTTTCTTATGCATAAAAAAATGTTTATTTTTAATTTAATCTTTTTAATGACACCAAGTGTTCATTTCTAATTGATCCTTTTTAATGACACAAAATGTTCATTTATAACTAATCCTTTTAATGACACAAAATGTTCATTTCTAATTAATCCTTTTAATGACACAAAATGTTCATTTCTAATTAATCCTTTTAATGACACAAAATGTTCATTTCTAATTCACTGACATGTTAACTCAAAATGACAATTTAAATTCACTAATCAAGTCTTGACAAGAATGTTGTTCTTTTTCACTTACAATAGAAAATGAAAATAAAAAGAATTCACATGTCTTGTTCTTTTATTTACCATAGAAATACCGATAAAATGATCAACATATTTTGGTCTTTTCATTTACAAAAGAAGTTGTAAATAAAATGGCCCTCATATTTTTACTCTTTTCACTTACAATAGGAGTTGTAAATAAATGATCCTCATGTTCCTGTTCTTTTTTTTTTTTTTCTATCGCACCAAAAATGTCGATAAAAATGAATCACTAACATTGTCTATTTTTATCGCACCAAGAATGTCGATAAAAATGAATCACTAACATTGTCTATTTTTATCACACCAAGAATGTCGATAAAAATGACAACATTAACCATTCTATTTTCACCGCGTTCAAAATGACGATAAAATATTCAACATTAACAATTCTATTTTTACCGCATTCAAAATGACGATAAAATATTCAATATTAACAATTCTATTTTTACCGCATTCAAAATGACGATAAAATATTCAACATTAACCATTCTATTTTTACCGCATAGAAAATGTAAATAAATATATTTCTAAATTATATTCTTTTTATTTACAATCGAAAAGGTAAATAAGTAATTCACATATTTTGTTCTTTTTCTTTTACAATAGAAAATGTAAATAAAGGATTCACATTATTTAGTTCCTTTTTCATTTACAAAAGAAAATGTAAATAAAAGGATTCTCATTATTTCATTCTTCTTATTTACATAACTGGTTAACATGTTTTACTCTTTTTCCTTTTCAACGAAAATGTAAACAAAGTGATTAACATGTTTTACTCTTTCTCTTTTACAAAGAAAATGTAAACAAAGTGATTAACATGTTTTACTCGTTTTCTTTTACAAAGAAAATGTAAACAAAAACCGTTCACACATTATGTTCTCCTTTGGTTTCCATATAAAATGTAAACAATATGATTTACCCATTATGTTCTCTTTTGTTTACATATAAATGTAAATAAAAACAATTCACAAATTATGTTCTCTTTTGGTTTACATAGAAAAATGATTTTTCTTTATATTTCTGTTCATTTATTTACAAAAGAAATGTAAACAAAATGACTAACAAAACTTTGTTTCTTTTCTTTCACCATATAAACATCAATAATGTGAATAACATATTTTTGGTCTTATCATTTACAAAGGAAGGTGTAAAAAAAAAGATTAACCTATTTTGTAACATAAAAATATGACCTTTTCTATTTTACAATGTAAAAATGATAACACCTCTATTTTAAATATAAAAAGATCATCTTCTTATTTTCATCGTCAAAATTACATCTTTTGTTTTCAATATAAAAAGATTGTCTTTTTAACTCTTTTTATCACATCTAAATGTGTTCATTTATTTACAAAGAAATGTAAATAAAAACTTGTTCTTTTATATTAATAACAGAAATGTAAATAAAACTCTTTTTTTTAAGGACAAAAAGAAATTCATTTGTGTACATGTTCTAAAAATAAAAGAGGATTTTATTTGTTTTACAAGTTCTAATCCAATCTTAACATATATATATATATATATATATATATATATATATATACTGAATAAAATATGTTATGATCTCATTTTAGATCCAATTCTCCAACCGCAAATAAGATATATATAATTCCAAGCGGATTTGCAAATCATGAACAACAATCATTCAACAAGCAACAATTATCATTCCAAACAACACCCAACTTTTCAGGTCAGAATTAAACGATCAAACAATTATTTTTAATGCAAGAAAATAATTTATAATTAATTAAACAAATAAAATTAGAATCCTCACATTGAATTTTTGGCCAAAATTTTACTGTCTCCTTTTCGGTCTGCGCCATCGCGAAGCTCTTAATTTTGTGATTCCAACGCAATTTACGGTTCGTCAAACGGACCTCGTATGAAAGAGTTATGAATTTTTAAAGATCGGGTAATTAAATAATCAATTAATATTCGTGAAAATACCTAAAAATTTCACTGTCTCAGAATTGGACAAAATTAGTGTCCACGCGTCCATCTCGTCGCCACGATCCCAACGCACCTGAAATCGTCGATTTTCGACTTCGTATGAGTGAGTTATGCAATTTTAAAGTTCTGGAAATTAATTAAATAATTTAAAAATAAAATAGAAAATACCCTCAGCCCATTGACCGCGAAACACTGTTCACCGCTGAACTTTGACCGCGATTTGCCGCTGCTTCAGGCCACCTGACGCCACGGGACCACCGCCAACGTCTTCGTCTTGGCGAGACGCACCACCACCAGAAAGAGCCGCCCCTAAAGCCTCTCCGATCATCGGGAAATCGCCTAGAACGGATTTCGCCTCGCGGGTCCCACAGGCCGCCTCACACCTCCAAACTGCCTGAAATTTTCTGAGCATCTTCGTCTTGCGTAGACGAAGAACTTCCGTGTTCGCCACTTCCTCCAGTTCTCGCTAGATTCGCGGGAAATTTGTGATTTAGGTTTTGAGCTTCTGAATTTCGAAAACAGCGATCTTTAAGACGAGATTCCGGCGAATCCGAGCGCTGTTTGACGAAACCGACGACACCAGTAGCTTCGTATCGTCGATACCTTCGAGTGGACATATAATTTGCTATGTTTTGAAGAAATTTTATTTTTTATGAATTTTAGAGGAAGATGGAGCCGCCATGGAAATTGAGAAAAATGATGGAAAAGAGAAGTGGCTGCTGTGCATTTCGAATTTCAGCCCTAAAACTCAGAAAAAAGATAATATATACCATGGGTTTAATTTTGGTTTGGGCCCAAATATCATTACGTGCCCAATTACTCAATTTTCAACTGTTTTCTTCAATTCAGAAATTCTTATAAATACATGCGAATTTCAAAATTAATAAATTTTTAAACATAATTATTTCAGGTCATTACGAACCCAACGAACCTGATTTCGTAATTTTCTGATTTCGTATGAATTTATTATAAATTTCCGAAGTCTGAAAATAGGCTGTATTTCCACTGTAAAAATTATACAGGCCACAAAATAATTCCAAAAATTATAAATTTTAGAATTTAACCTTAATTTAATATTCCGAATCCATAGAAACTGGTTTCGTCGAATTCGGAGTTCGATTGCAAAAATTCTATTTTTCAGGTGTATATTTTAATATTTAAAAATACCAAAAATAGTGGAATTTTTCCGAAACTCAAAAATATAAGTTCTTATAGTCATTTTTATGTGTAAACAACATTCTAAAACCAATGGAGATGGTTTCGGGTCCTAATTCCTTTTCTGCAAAATGTAGCATTTTGGCCCTTATAAATTTCATAGCGACCTTTCTAAATAGTGAATTGGCCATAACTTTTGATTCCCGTTATGAAATTTCGATTTTTCGGATTCGTTGGAAAGATATTTTTAAATAGATTCTAATATTTTTGGTTTCACTAAAATTCGTTAAATTTTGCATCCTGTACGGTCAGTCAAAGTTCAAGTTTGACTTTTCAAACTACCGCGCTATTTCTAACTCTTTTTATAATAAAAATTAAATCATTCATTCTAACTTCGATTTAAATCAAATTTGTGATCATTATAATTTAAATTAGATTATTTAAATATCAAACTTATTAAAATCACTTAAAATAAAATTTTAAATTGGCCCCAAAATTCCGGGTTGTTACACAACACCCCTTTCTCCTTTACCCCCCCCCCTCTCTCGTTAATCCTCAGAAATAAAAAGAAAAAAAAAACCCTAGAATGCCTGTCGCCCCCCCTAGCCCACCGCCACATCCTTCGATTCCTCCTCCTCCGCACCCCTCCTCCCTCCTTCTTCCCCAGCGCGCAACCCTATCCCCTCCTCCAGAGTCGCGCGCACCCGAACCTCGAGATCGCCCCTCCCATTACACGCTGCCACCATGCTGGAGCACCGCCGTGCCATCCCCTTCCCCTTCTCAGTCCAATGCAGCGAGCCCCACTTTTTTCGCCTTTAACTGTAAGTGATTTTTCTTTTTATTTTATTTTATTTTATTTTATTTATTTATTTATTTAAGGCACTGATTTTTTATGTTAATTCTTTACATGAATGCGTAGGAAAGCTCGGATTTTTATATTCGAAAAACTTGGATTTTTATCATATAAAAAGATAAGATTTTTAATCGTGAAAAAGGGGGATTCTCAATCACATGATAGTTGGATTTTTAATAGAAGAAAGGTATGATTTTTATATAGTAAAAATAATAAAGATGCGATTTTTATATAGTAGCAAATATAAAGATTTGATTTTTATAGTATAGGAAGAATAAAAATGCAATTTTTATATTATATAGATAATAAAAATTCGATCTTTATATACTAGGAAGAATAAAAATATGATTTTTATTCATGTAGGGTACTAAAAATATATTTTTTATTATATTTGTGGCGATGTAAAAATAGAATTTTCATCTGTATAGTAGCGGAATAAAAATATAATTTTTATTATGAAGACGAAGTAAAAATATGTGATTTTTATATATGTAGTGAATACGGGCGATGAAAGTGACAAAAGTCGAGCACAGCGAAGAGTTCCTACATATGAAGAGTCGTGGCGTTTGGATTAGCTATTCGGTGAGAACTTCTCACTTTTAATTTAATTTTCTAGTTAAAATATATACTAGGATGCAGACAGTGTTTAGTAGCACCCGACACCGGTCGTCCACAGACCATGGACGGCTTGTGTGCTTGTTTGTTTGATTTTGATGTGTAGTTGATTGTGTGATGTGATGTGAAATGAAATAGAATATTTATATAGTTGAAATAAAATATTTTATAGTGGAAAATATTTTATAGTTAAAAATAGAATTTTTAACGTGTATATGAAATGAAATAAAAATAAACAAATCGGACGACTTGTTTATATACACACATTTGACTAATATTGATTGGTACGATAAATTTTACACATCGCCCAACTGCACAAATAAAATCTGTGTTTGATTGTTTGAAACCCCACACGGGTATTGGGGTGATATATGACATACACTAATCCCAATAATTAGTTGTATGTCGATCGATTGATCGACAGACTGTTATAAGCGTTGAATATTTATATTTGATGCTTATACAGTGTAGAATGCACTTTGGATGATGGTTGATTATTTGTCATTGTTGATATATACATGCGTTGTATGAAAATACATAGAAATAAAATCTATGGTAATTGATTGGGCCTCATCCCAGTTTTGAAATAGAATATTTGAATCGAAATATTTGAATAGAATATTTGAAGAGAAATATTTGAATATATTATTTGAGAAGAAATATTTGAAACGAAATATTTGAATAGAATATCTGAAATAGAAATATAAAAAGCCGTGTTGATTAGATTGACGCCATTTTGACGTTAACGATATTTATATCGATTATATTCGTTTTTATAATGAATATTGAAAAGTGATTTCAAAATCGAATATTTTGAAATGAAATTCGAATTAAATTGAATTGAAACGAATTAGAATTCGAATTGAAGTGAAACGAATTAGAATTCGAATTGAAGTGAAACGAATTAGAATTAGAATTGGATTGAAAATGAATTCGAATTGAAATCAAATTAGATAGAAAATAGAATGAATTCGAATTGAAATTGAATAGAATTGAATTCGAATTGAAATTGAATAGAAATGAATTCGAATTGAAATTGAATTAAAAATTGATTCGAATTGAAATCAATTTGAAATGAATTTAAAACGAAATTATAAGGAAAAATTCAATTTTGATTTGAATTTGAAATGAAGTTGAAATCGTTTTGAAAACGAATTTAAAACGATTTATATAATACGTTTTAAAAGGAAATCGACGAAGTACATATTATATATATTATATATATAATATAATGGCCTGAATAGAACGCGCCGCGCTACGGTAGTTCGTGAATTCGACCATTGACTTCAAATGGATATTACGGGAGATCCGACCGTCGGATTCTCCTAAAACCGGAACCGTTGGGTTCGTATCGAAAAGAGCTTTCTGATGAATATTAGAAATTAGAAATCTAAAGGTTGGATTTGGAATTATGTCCAAATCAAATTTGGAAAAGGTTGCTGTAAGTGCAGTTCGATGGCCGTTGATGGGAATCGACTGTACGGGCCTTGATAAAATTATTAAAAATAGTAATAATTTGTGTAAAATCATAAGAAATGATTTGTGAAGAATTGGGATGAAAAACTCCATATTTGAAAAGATAAAAATAGATTTTTATCGAAATGAACTAGTTTTGAACTAGAATTATAATTCTTTTTATTTTTAAATAAATAAATTGAATTTGAAAAGGGTTTTAAAAGTAACCAGAATTTCCAATAATTGAATTGGAATGGATTTGAATCGAAATTGTCTTTGGAATATTTCGATGTTGGATTTCATGACGATACAGGTATTGTTATGGAATTTGAAAGATATATTTATATCGTTATTTCCAATATGATATTTGTTGGTCGTAGAATTTGATATTGAATATAAGCCGATATATTTTCTATTCAGAGCCTTGTATTTAATATCGAATGTGATTTTGGGTTTATCGTGAACCGTGTTTTAAATGACACTGATTCTTTAACCCAGTTAAAGATTAAAACTAAGTGGAGTTTTAATGAATCTTTAATTAGATTGAAAAAATCGAGAATGGAGTATCACCAGTTTTACTCCAGGCGATAGTTAAATCTTTAATTAGATTTGAACGTGAAATGATAATTTAATTTACCGATAACACCGTGGTGTTAGATATGAAGTATTACTAGTTTTATTTCATGGGATGAATAGGTTGGGATTGGGAAATAAATTATTACTCCGGTGTGGTTCGCTAATCCCGACTAGTTTGAATTGATATTCAAAGAAGATTAAAGAATAAATTTAAAGAATTTATCTTTGATAAAATTAATATGAACCTTCCCCATAGTATAACAATATTTGAATAAAAGAATATTCTGAATTGGAATGAGGCATATGTTGTGTTTGTGTAACACTTGTTTATTGTATACGCGAGTTATTCAGAAAGACCGGGTTTATCCCATTTTGAATAACTGATTCGACGTGGTGTCGAGGATGAAGACGGTGGTCGAAGACCGGAGGTCTTCACGTCGTTTGGGTGATTACTGATGATTTTGATTGGGCCGTACACCCAAGAGGAGGGGATCAGTTAGTGGTCGTCCAGACGTACTTGGAGATCGATGGATATGCGAGGTATTAGGTGCCTCCTGTTTCGTTCAGACCCAGAACGGACTTGTAAATGGACTGTGTGTCTGACATTGGATTTTAGTCTGTGTGATTGATTTCTATTAAATATATATCTGTTTGGCGGCTGAGAATTTATTCTCTTGCTTAACGCCCTTCTCTGAGACTTACGAGCTCAGGGGTTATATATTGATGGATACCAAACGCATGGAGTGAATTGCCTGTGTGGCATGCCTAAGTGGCAATATGATCGAGGCTTCTGTTGAGAAGCAGACTCTTGTGGTTGATGATCAACGCACAGCCTGTGTGGCACAGCTTTGTGTAGCGTTGATTCGCGAGCCTCACACCCCGGTAGTGGACCAGAAACGGGAGAGGACTTCAGGGAGGGCATGCGTTTCCTTCTAGCTAGAAGTGACATCAGTGGTTTTACACGCCCTGACGAGTTTGACTTATTTGGTTATTGCTGTTGCGAGGCGCCTCGGGTATATCGGTCGATCCGGGACCGATGGAGTCATTGGACTCATTGACAACCCATAGGGTGGGGAAACTTAGTGTTCAGGCATTTTAATCCACATCGGTGGACCGACCCTGACGATCCAAGGGCCCACCTGAGTCTGGGTCCTGAGACACTGGCTAGTGCGCCTCGAATCGGTAGAGGACGATCCCTTGCCTCGGTTCATAGATGGAAATCCAATTTCCAAATACGTGACTTTGCGGTTTTGATTGTAGAGCCTAGTATGGCGACATGATATATGGTACCCATGCCGTCTATGATTGATATTTATGATTGAAATTGTTTTGACGCTATACACTTATAGTATTATCAAAATAATCTGTTTTTAAACGTATCAAGCATTCTTTGGCTATTATAAGGTAAAACCCTATCCTCCGGCTTGTGTTGCATTGTGTGATGGGACCTGGGTCTTATAATAGCTTCATTGTTCTTTATTTAGCATTGCGCTGTTGTTTTATGCACTTGGATTTGTGGGAGGAAACCCGTTCCGTGTTATACGGCGTGGTCCCTTGATTTACCTAGCTTTAAAATAAAGATAAACAACTATTTTAGTTCTCACACCAGTCACATGACTGACCTGGAGTTTATTGTTTTAACCTAAACTCTGGGTGCCCTTATTTTCGACACGGGCAGCTAGTAGTTTTGGTTTTGCAGATTTATATTCACAGGATTCTGGTTTACAGCTGGAACGATATCCAGAAAGCTTTGTATCCGTATATCTCATTCAGTTGTATTTTGTATTATTTTCCGCTGTTATGTAATGTATTGTAATCACTGATATTTTATAATGTGTAATATTGATTCGTACTATGTATATTCTTGTATTCTGATGAAATTGTTGTAATAAACAATGAAATGTTCTTCCGTTTGTGTTATGATGTGGTTTGTTCTCAACTCAATCCGTGATTTCCCGTAAGGGGGATTTCGGGTCGTTTCATTTATTTTCTATTCAACACATGAATATATTTTCTATTCAACACCTGAATATATTTTCTATTCAACACATGGATATTTATTATATTCAACACATGAATTTATTTTCTATTCAACACATGAATATTCTTTTAATTTTCCTTATTTTCCAAATTGGAATGAGGCCCAATCAATTACCATATAACGTTAATTATATGGATTCCCTACAACACATGTATATAATAGCAACGATAAATCATCAACCATCATCCAGAGTGCACCACACAACTGCATAAGCATTAAATATAAATAATTAATGCTTACACAGTCTATCAACCCATTGATTGACATACAACTAAACAATCGGGATTAGTGTACGTCAAATATCATCCAAATACCCGTGTGGGGTTTCAATCAATCAAACACATATTTTATTTGTGCAGTTGGCCGGAAGTCTTCACATCATTTGGATAATTACTGACGATCCTGATTGGGCTGTACACCCAAGAGGATGGAAATAGTTGGTGGTCGTCCAGACGTACCTGGAGATCGATGGATATGCGAGGAAAGTGCCTCCGGTTTCGTTCAGACCCAGAACGAACTTGTAAATGGATTGTGTGTCTGACATTGGATTTTATTCTGTGTTGATTGATTTCTGTTAAATATATATCTGTTTGGCGGCGGAGAATTTATTCTCTTGCTTAACGCCCTTCTCTGAGACGTACGAGCTTAGAGGTTATATATCGATAGGTATCAATCGCATGGCATGAATTGCCTGTGTGGCACGCTGAGTTGCATAGATCAAGGCTTCTATTGAAAAGCAAAGTCTTGTGGTTGATGATCAAAGCACGACCTACGTGGCAGCTTTGTGTATAACGTGAATTCGCGAGCCTCACACCTCGGTATGAGTCAAAAACGGGATACGGACTGCAGGGAGAGCACGACGTTTCTTTCTAGCTTTGGTGGTGTCAGTGACTTACCAGCCCTGACATTTATATACTTTTCACCTATGTGGTTGTTGGATGAGGCGCCTCGATTTTAGGTCTGTAAGGACCGGGAAACGTGTGTTCAGGAATTGCCAATCCTCTAACGTAAGTGAGGACCGGCCCTGAAGCATCCAGGATTGCCCAGAGTGTGTAGTCCTGAGACATTTGCTAAAGTGTCTCGAACGCGGAGAGGAGCTTGTCCCTTGCCTCGACTCATGACGGAAATCCAATTTCCAATACGTGTATTGCGGTTTTAATTGTAGAACTAGTATGACGACATAGTAGATGGTAGCTATGCCGCCTATGATTGATATTTATGATTGAAATTGTTTTGACACTATACACCTATAATAGTATCAAACAATGTGTTTTAAACGTATCAAGCATGTTTTGGCTGTTATAAGGGAAAACCCTATCCTCCGGCTTGCGTTGCATTGTGTGATGGGACCTGGGTCTTATAACAGCTTCATTTTTCTTTATTTAGCATTGCGCTGTTTGTTCTATGCACTGGTATTCTTGGGAGGAAACCCGTTCCGTGTTATACGGCGTGGTCCCTTGATTTACCTAACTTTAAAACCAATATTAATAACTGTTTTAGTTCTCACACCAGTCACATGACTGACCTGGAGTTTATTGTTTCAACCTAAACTCTGGGTGCCCCTATTTTCCGCACGGGCAGCTAGTAGTTTTGGTTTTGCAGATTTATATTCACAGGATCCTGGTTTACAGCTGGAATGATATCCGGAAAGCTCTGTATCCGTATATCACCTTCAGTTGTGCTTTGTATTATTTTTCGCTGCTATGTAATTTAATGTAATCTCTGATATTTATATCGAATGTAATTTATTCATTTATACTCTGTATATTCTTGTATCTGATGGAATTGTTGTAATAACAATGAAATGTTCTTCCGTCTGCGTTCTGATTTGTCCTGTTCTCAAACGATCAGGGGTTTCGAACGGTCTAGATCGGTTTAACGACTAATTCGGATCGAGCGAAATTTTCGGGCCGTCAAAAGGTATTAATGGTAAATCATTCAATAGAATGAATACAAGTGTATATGATATGCAATATGAATGAAACGTGGGATAAATTAAATGTTGGAACTTGTATTAGTAGACAAGTGCTAAGTATACCTAGTATGATTTGTTTGGATTTGAATTTGTGTGTTTAATCTATTAAATAAATGAAGTTGGTCATAGAGAAGTTGAGGAACTGATTTGGAATCAATTTAAATGTGGCCAGAAATATAAATGGCTATTAAATCGAATGACACCAATTATGCATAGGAAAATTTACTGTTTGTCGTGAATAAAGTAAATAACATGATTAGAATCAAAATTGAATGGACGTAAATTAATTAGCTGTGTATCATTCAAATTTCAATGAAAGTTAGTGTATATGATGTGTAATGTGAATGGAATGAGGTATAAACTAAAAATTGAAACTTGTAATAGCATATACATGTTAAGTATACATAGTATGACTTGTTTGGAAATGAATCCATGTGGTTAACCAATTAAATGAATAAAAATTATCGAAATCTTAATATTATGAGGCTAATGAGTTTGAATTGAGTTAGTACAGGTATATGGAGCTGTCTGGCTTAATTTTGGATATGTAAATTGCTTATACGCTAAGTGAATGCGCTTAATCAATGCTAATCTAAGATACGCCTACGCAAAATACCAAATTAGGATATATGAACTATTTTCCGACCATATGAGTCGATGTATACTTTTTCATCTCTTTTGGTATATTGCAAAAGCTCCTCCATATAGGGGAAACTCTATCAAAAAATTTCCAAAATTTAGGGAGATAGAATTTTTTTTCAAAAGTTTAGAAATTCTTGTAAAGATAAAAGAGGTGATTTTCTAATTGAGTTCAGTTTGAAGTGTTTGAATGGATAATAGGAAATTAAATATTTCTATGAAAACTTAAAATGGTATGGACTTGACTAATTGAATACGAGATGCTGAATTTTAAGAAAGTAGACTTTTGAAAAGTCAGTCGACTGGTAGCATTTCTTCTGCCTTAGTAATTTCGGGGACGAAATTCTTTTAAGGGGGAAGGAATGCGACATCACGGATTTTTGATGATTTATTTTGAACATTTAAATTTATTTTAAATGTTGAATTTAATATGGAATTATCGACTCAACTATCAATATACGATTTAATTCGAATATAATGAATTTTCGTAATGTGAAAGTTGACAACAGTTGAATTCGGAATTAAAAACTGAATCAGAACAAGTCTATTAATTTATATAAATTCTATTTGAATTAGAATTATAATAATATTTTATTATCGATGAATTTAATTACTTTGAAATCGAATTATATTTTAATCAATTGAATTTAATATTAATGGTCGATTTAAATTGTTATCTTCTTTACACAATTTAATTTAATTTCAGAACCGCTTCATTGTGTCCGGAATAGCAATAATGTTGGAAACGTATGTCATTACGGCTAAGTAGCGGTTCAAGATTTCAAGTTATGGGCAATGGGGTAATTAGAATATTATGTTTAATCAGATAAAACAAAACTAAAATCAAATAAATCAGTTGACCTCGGTTTTCTTTTCGCAGACCTATTCTTCTTCGAGATGCCAAAATTTTTTCCCCGTCTTCGATATCATGGAGACAACGATTAATGGCGTGGTATGCTTTTGTCTACTGCCACATCCATATAAACAACCATATCCTTGTTCCTCCTTTATTCTGAAACCAACACAATTTAATTCAATCCCTGTCCGGTCCTTCCTCATAGACAAAACAAATCGGCTTCTTCAAATAAAAAACCCATTCTTCCCAAACGAAATCGAATAGCAAAGGGGCACGATGGTTTCGGGTGCTCGACAGTCCGAGCGCAAGCCTAGGGTAGAGTGGCGAGAGCAATTGCAGAGGAGTTGCATCAGTGGTTGATGTTCTGGAAGTAGGGCGATGACGGAATCCGAATTGGGGAGCTCAACTTTGACACCAAGGACGCTCACGAATCGAGAGGAAAGAGGGGTTTCGGTCATGGGTTGGTCACGTGATCTGCAGTGGAGTTCGAAGGGGGAATTTCGACTTTTGATGGTATGCGATTTGTTGGAGGGGACGCCGTGATTTTGGTGGAGACCGATACTGTGAAGTGTACAGAGGTTGAAATAGCTGTTGTGGAGGAGGTTTGTTCTAGGAAAAAGGAAAATTTTATTTTTTGAAGTAGAAATTGAATTTCGAATAGGTTGGAAAATAATAACTTGATTCCAGTAAATAAAACAAGTAATTGGATTTATAAATGGTATTTATAAATGAAAAGGGAATTATCGTTTGAGAATTTGGAAACATGAATGCAAGCGAAATTTGAAAAGGGAATTTATCTTCTTAAAGTAGAAATGGAATTTCAATGAGACTTAAATATAGAAACTTGTTTAATATGTAAAACATGAAATGTAATTTATAAATGATGTTTTAAATGGTAGTGGTAACAAATATTTGATTTGATAAGTCAAGTATGAAATTTGAAGAGGAATTGAAATCGTTTCAAAAAGGGGACGTTAAATTTTATTCCGGAAACTCGGAATATATATTTATTGAATTGATTTATATCGAACTCTATGAAAAGATTTATTTCCAAGGAATTTGAGATAGAGTTTGATATAATATTAATAATAAGGTTTATAAATGTAATGAAGAAATTTTCATTGGATAAATTTGAAATAGATTTTTCAAAAAAGTAGAAATGACATTTAAAAATCATATTTTTAAAAAAGAAAGAGGAGAGGATTTTTATGATAAGTATTGTCAGTTTTGTATTACAAGCTCTTATTCGTCTCTAGATAAGAACGTTGTCAATTAAGGTCTGAGAGGTAAATAAAATACCCCAACTTGAATGACTTCGCTATTATCAAGGGAGGATATTAGTTTGTAATGGTGAAGTATGTTGAAATAATTGATTATTCCCATAAAGGAATTTATAATTGGAATCGATTATATCGAACTTTAATCTAATTCCGTGTGAATTGGAATTGAATATAGAAAATTGGAGTTTGAATAAATTTATAATGGAGAATGAATATGGAATAAAATAATTGACGAGTGCAATAATCTAAATTATTAAGTTAGTTTTGGATAATGGGTTTAATTTATCGAAAATTGAGTTGAGGTTATTTTATAAACAAAGTTTTTAACGTTATATTTAATTAAAACGAACTCGCCGCAGCATGGTAGTCCGTAAATTGGTGATTCAAAATTCAATTGAGTATACAAAGCTCAATATAAGTCGGAATTTGATGAAACCAGAAATGTTTGGACCTATTAAATAATAATTTTCTAATAGAAGAGAAAAATCTGTATTTCATTTTATAGATTTTGAGTTATATCAAAAATCAAATTTTAGAAAAGTTGTTGTAAAATCGTTTTAAAACCATAACGATTTAATTAATTAATTAAAAGGATTTTTAGTGAATAAACATCCGAATTTCAATTAGAAAAATCCAGATTTGAGTATAAAATAGATATGAACTCAAACAAGTTGATAAAGTGATTTTGATAATAAAATCAGATTTTGAATGATGGAATGGTATTAACTAAATAATACCAGAGGTTAGATAATATGGATTCAATGGAACTTGATATGGGTTAAGCAAGGTGGATTTGTAAATTAGAATTTGAATTCAAATATGAGGCGTGAGTTATAAATGGAATTTGAATTTTCATAAATGAATTGCAATACGTTTGAACACTATTGATTCAAACTATAAGTGAATGGAGCGAGTGAATTATTTAAAGAATTAATTAGTGGAATTGATTGAGACTTAAATCAAACTGGTTGTATGGATTGAGATAGCATGAAAATGCAGATGCATGTATATTAGACAGATATGAGGTAAAGTGAATGAAGAGCATGAAGAATTTAATTTAAGTGCTCGACAAAAAGGTACATGCTTAAATTTCCATATGAGGTTTTATGCGCCGAATCGGCAAGCCGCTTAGCTTTTTGATTTTCTTTTTGAATGGAAAGGGCCTAGAGAGGCGAGTTGAGATTTGAATGATTGACCGGTATAGGGAAGGTGCTGGCAAAAAATTTCGAAAATATAAGGAGTTAGAATATTTTTAAGAAAATATGAAAATAGAAATCAATATGTCAATATACATAGAATTTGATAAGGGATATGGAAAGTTAATGAATGAAAAGGGTCAATGATTGTTTGATTGTTTGATGGATGTTTATTTTCCTTTGATAGTTAAATCACCGACTATCAAAGATGTTTGATCATCGTTGTCAATACGGAGAGACCGGTTGGATTTAACATCCGAAAACCACTCCTTATAGGTGTAGGCGTTGCGAATTAGTTTATGCTAAAGAAATTGAAGACGGAGTGAAACGCAAGGTCTGTTTTGTTTGTCTAGACCCAGGACAACTTGTATGGACGAATGTCTGACAGCGTATTTCCAATGATCACGCCCGTTGGTTTTTACGAATATACCAAGTTGATGGGGAGAAGGCAACTTCTCTTTATTCTAACACCCGGAATGTATTTGTATAAATCAAATTAGTGATTAACGCATTTGGCGATGTGGCATTCAAAGTGAATGGTGGCCATATGTTCTAAAAGGTTAAACGTGACCTCAAGCCTCATCAATCGGAAAATGACAAAAATGGGGCAGGTAGCATGGCTGGGTGGGTCATTCCCAAGCAGGGTATATTATCACTGATCTAGAGAAAAATCATATTTTGTTCTTCTTTCATTTTTTGTATCTCCGCAGATGTACGGTGGGCCCTTAAAACCGTAATGGTGTGACAATATATTCGATACACTCAAGCTAAATGAGTGGTCGGTCATGTGTGGCCGGGTTGCAAGATGTTCTTGTTGAACCCAAGTGTATCCGCTCTAGAGTACACTGACTGGAAGGTGGTCCCATACTTTGTCCTAGTTGGAATCCAATCTCCAATAAGCGCCATGCGGTTTTTTGATTTTATACTATATATGTAGAGCATGAGATGCAAGCATTCTACTATTTGGTTATTTATTTGATTAGACAATATTATAATATCATCGGATTTTCATATCAAAATGTTTTGGGTTATAGTAAGGTAAAAACCTTCCATGTTTATGTGTGGGCTGGTCTTACTATTATCCTTTTCTTTAAAAATGGTTTTTCCAAAGTTAAACAATATTGTTGGAGTTTACTCACACCAGTCCCATGACTGACCCAGAGTTTATTTTGTTTGTTTGTTTTTCCTAAACTCTTGGGTGCTTAAATTTGTACGGGCAGTCAAGTGTTTCAGGCTTTTACAAATACACATGCAGGAGCTGAAGCAGGAGGCTTCGCTGTTAGTTATTTAGAGTTATTTCCACTGTGTTGTATATATATTGATCTCTGATAATGGTATGTATATATGATACAAAATTTTGTATTCCAAAGGTTATGTGATATAATATATTTTATTTATTCCGCTGTGAGATTCCGTTTTTGTTATTTCTGTTCTTCTTCTATCTGTTCTATTTCTTTAACTCTAATGACTCGTATTTCTGTATTATTTGAGTTAGACGTGAGTTGTATTTGTCAGCTCAGATGGTATGGATTTGCGGGCTATCATAATGGTTTTATATGCATATTTTGTTCTTCGTTGTATCCTAGCCCCTTGTATTTAAAATATCCTACTTTTGGATTTAGTTAATTATTTTAATAGTTGCGGTGTTTTACTTTCTTTGCTTATACTCTTATTTTATTTATTTCAACTTATCTATTGTATACTAGAAGTACTTATTCTATTCAAATTAATTTTTCTGCTTTACCGTAACTATGTTTTCTAAATTATAATGATTAGCTCTTATATAGTATATTCTTTGTTTGTGTAAACTCTTTTTCATAAATTCTATTTTTGACTAAATTATGTGTATTTAATAGTTTGTAGTATTTTAACTTTTCTATTTATTTCGACTAGCAAGCGGTTGTATTTTTTCCAAACATTATCAACACTATTAGCCGATTTGAATTTTCAAGAATAATTTGTATATTTAGTTTTGTATTCTTATCATGAATTTATATCAATATGAACGGTTATTTGAGCAAACAATATTAACAAAATTTTGAAATGTCGAAGTATTTGAAAATTAACGTTAGAATTAAGATAACTCTGAAATTATATTCGAAATTTTTATTTAAAAGCAAAGATTTAATTTGGACTTTGAAAGGGCGGTTATTATATTTAATAGCTAACTTATTAATCGTCGACAACCGTTGAAATTTTAACGTGTTTAAAAACAAGAAAACAACGCCGTTCTTTCTAGCTGTGCACCATTCTCTAAGTAACGCTCTTTCAAACCACTTACCGTTTAGCCCACCATTTAAAAACTGATCAAAATCTTATAATATCTGACAAAAATCTTACCAAAATATTTGGCTGCAACACCTAGAAATTTTACATAGAAACCTTTCTCCACTTGTCTTCATCTTCCTGTGTATGTTACACGTTGCCTCATTGGTCAGCTGCTGGTGCAACAACCCGGAAAATCAGAACCAATTTAAATTTTTTATTTTAGCAATTTTAATGAATTTTGAATATTCAAATGATTTATTTTAAATAATAACGACTAGAAATTTATATTGAATAGAATTAGAACGTATAAATTTATTTAAATCAAAGTTAGAATATAAATATTTATTTTAATTATAAAAGGAACTAGAAATGGCGCGGTAGTTTGAAAATTCAATTTCAAATTGCAAATGAATGTACAGAATCCAAAATAAATCGGATTTCAGTAAAACCAGCAATATTTGAATCTGTTTAACTATATCTTTCTAACGAATGTGAAAAATCCAGATTTCATAACGGGAATAAAAGGTTATGTCCAGTTGAAAATTCAGAATAGTCGCTATGGAATTTAATATAATATATAGCCCTTAAAAATAACGATTTTGCAAACGACCTCCTTTTTCGATGAAACCACTTTTGTTGGATCCGAAATGTCAAATTATTGCTATATTCAAATTTTCATAATTTTTGGAATTAATATGTGACCATGGCGGATTTAAACGTGTTTGGTAATTTAAGTATGAATTTAATCGACTGGAAAATGACTGTTTTTCAAATGGTCTCCAAATTCAATGAAATTAGTTTTATTAGGACCGTATCGTCAAAACATAATTAGATTTATTTTTTTGGAATTTTTGAAGTTAGTATGTGGTCCCCGAAAATTAAAATGTGCGTTGAAATCAATTTTGAACGATATATTAATTTATATTTTAATTTTAACAAAAACTGATCGAAATTGTCGAATCGCCTTGCGGGGCATATCCCATTGTGTCCGGAATGGGGGTATTTGGCTAGAGGCGTCAGTGGTTGAGTTTGATTTCGAGTTAGGACGAAAATTTCACCTTTTCACGAATTAAATTACATTATATATATATATATATATATATTAAAACCTAATTCATTTTCTATCTTCCCCCGAATCGATCAGAAAAGAAAAATCTGAATCCCTCCTTTACCAACGCTCCTCCATCGCGCTTTCCCCCCTCCCATGTCGACCGCTGCCGCGCCCATCGCCACCTTCCCCCTCAATCGCGCCACCTCCCCTTTCCCTCCTATTCTCGATTCTCTCTCTCCACCCCCAAAGAAACTCGAACCCGAACCCTAACCAACCAAATCAAGCCGCCGCCACCCCACTGGCCTGCCACCGCGCTTGACCGCCATCCCAGGGGACTGCACCGCCCTCCACCGGCGGCCCGCAGCCACCGTGGGCCCGTCGTCGCCCAAAGATGCGATTTTTACGCCAAAAAAGTTAGGTTTTATTTCCATTTTATTTATTTATTTATGTTAATGAAAGTATGATTTTTATATAAATGGAGCATTCATAAAAATAGGATTTTTATACATATAATAGGTAGTTAAAAATTTGATTATCATTTATATGAATAGCATATCAAATATGATTTTTATTCTATAAACATTGTGTTAAAGATGTGTTTTTTACACATATGGTTTTGAAGTAAAAATATGATATTTAGATAAGTTAAGCGTTAGAAAAATAAGATTTTTATATAATAGGGAATATAAAAATATTATTTTATATATGTAGCGGATTGAAATTTGATTTATATATATATATATACAGCAAAGCGATAAAAATATGATTTTTATTATTTGAATAAAAAAATAAAAATGTGATTTTTATTTATCTGAGTGGCGCGATAAAAATATGATTTTTATTATATGAGTAATGATATAAAAATTAGATTTTTATATATGGAGTAGCGGTATAAAAGTATGATTTTTATATGAATGGTATGAGTATAAAAATGTGATTTTTATAATATAAACATCATTTTAAAAATGTGATCTTTATAATGTAAACATCATTATAAAAAGGTGATTTTATATATATGACATTGTAATAAAAATGTGATTTTTAAAGATAAATATCATTTGTTAAAAATGTGATTTTTAGATATATAATCATCATAATAAAAATGTGATTTTTACTATGAACAACGTGGAAAAGGGTTGCATAGGAATTTTGGGAAAATCCAAGCTATTCAAAAATAAAATTGACGGAGTGGATCCCAAAGGTGAGAACTTCTCACTCTAATTTATTTTCTAGTTAAATATATATACTAGGATGCAGATGGCGTTTAGTAGCACCCGGCAACTTTGTTTGAAACCATTTTTGTTTGGTTGATTGGTTTATTTGTTTGAATTTGGTTTGGGAAGTGAAATGGATTGATTCGAATTGGTACGTGTATGGCGCGAGCCATTATTAGGCGAGGGATAAGGCTAGACCTTATTCCGGTTCTAATATCGCGCCATTATGCTACCGAATTTTTTTTAAAATGTTAAAACAATAAAAATATCATTTTAATTGTATAAATGAACTGTATAAAATATTCATGTGTTGAAATAAATATTTTATCGTTAAAAATATAATTTTTTAACGAGTATATGAATAAAATAAATATTCATTTACAAATCGGATTATTTATTTATGTACACACATTTAACTAATATTGATAGGGAAAATATATTTTACACATCGCCCAACTGCACAAATAAAATTGATGTGTGTTGATTGAAACCCCACATGGGTATTGGGATGATATTTGACATACACTAATCCCAATTGTTTAGTTGTATGTCAATCGATGGGTTGACAAACTGTTGTTGTAACAACCCGGAAAATCAGAACCAATTTAAATTTTTTATTTTAGCAATTTTATTGAATTTTGAATATTTAAAATGATTTAATTTAAATAATAACGATGAGAAATATATTTTGAATAGAATTAGAACATATAAATTTATTTGAATCGAAGTTAGAATATAAATATTTATTTTAATTATAAAAAGAATTGGAAATGGCGCGGTAGCTTGAAAATTCGATTTCAAATTTCAAATGAATGTACAGGATTTAAAATAAACCGGATTTTAGTGAAACTAAAAATATTAGAATTTGTTTGAAAATATCTTTCCAGTGAATCCGAAAAATTGAAATTTCATAGCGGGAATAAAAAGTTATGCCCAGTTGAAAATTCAGAATAGTCGCTATGGAAATATAACCCTTAAAAATAGCGATTTTGCAAATGACCTCCGTTTTTGATGAGACCACTTTTGTTGGATAGGGAATATCAAATTATTGCTGGATTCCAATTTTCATAATTTTTGGAATCAATATGTGAGCGTGGCAGATTTAAACGCGTTTGGCAATTGCAGTTTGAATTTAATCGACTGAAAATGACCGTTTTTCAAATGGTCTCTAAATTCGACGAAATTAGTTTTGTTAGGACCATATCGTCAAAACATAGCCAGATTTATATTTTTGGAATTTTTGGAGTCCGTATGTGTCCCCGGTAAATTGAAATGTGCGTTCAAATTCAATTTATAGATTTATATTTTGATTTTGACGAAAACTGATCATAATAGCCGAATTGGATTACGGAACATATCCCATTATGTTCGGATTAGGGGTATTTAGCTAAGGGGCGACAGTCGTTGGAATTTGTTTGGAGTTCGTAGTGTATAACGAGAAATATTGAAATAAAATAATATAATTTCTATATAAATACACCACAAGAAAGGGTCAAACCCTAGAAAAAATCAATGCCCGATCAACCAATTTTCCACGCCGCTCCAAATAAACGAACGGACCTCATTGTTCAGTTTTTCCCTCTTCTTTTTCTAGGAATAAACTTATCAATTGAAGAAATTAATTAAAGGAAGATTGAAGAGCTACTTGAGCCCTTTAAGTCCATATGGTCAAGATCACCCAACGCTTCGTTGATTGGGGGAATTAGCTGCTGAAAGCAGTGTCGTTCATCGATGAATTTGAGGCTCTGGCAGCGCTCGAGTTTCGAGATTGTGGCAAGCTCGGGACGACGACATGATGCTTTTCCAGGTGGCGGCCAATGATCAACTCCAAGCAGCCTCCATGGTGTTGCGACGGTGAATGAAGGGGCTGAGCGGTTTTTGGTTACTACATGAAGAAAATGAAGGGTAGCAGAAGGTAATGGCAGGGTTTTGTTTTAAACGTAATTAATTATTTAATTATAACGTTAATGACCCATGTACATTGATTTGAAAATGAAAATATACATTGATTTGAAAATGAAAATATGGTTTCTAAAAATAAAATAAATTTGTTTTAAAATATGGTTTCTAAAAATAAAATTAGCGATGTTTTTAAATAAAATTTGCATTGTTTAAAAACAATATATATATATATATATTGCTTTGAAGTAAAAACATGATTTTTATATATATTTCTTTGAAGTAAGGACTTGATTTTTATATATATTGCTTTGAAGTAAAAACATGATTTTTATATATATTGCTTTGAAGTAAAAACATGATTTTTATGTATATTGCTTTAAAGTAAATACATGATTTTAATATATAATGCTTTGAAGTAAAAACATGATTTTTATATATATTGCTTGGAAGTAAAAATATGGTTTTTATAAAAATGGTTTTGGATTAAAAAAATGATTTTCTTTGTATAAACAAAAATGTGATTTTCTTTGTATAAATAAAAATGTGATTTTCTTACTATGAACAACGTGAAGAAGGCTATGTTGGAATGTGGAAACCCAAGGTGAGAACTCCTCACTATAATTTCTTTTATATAGTTATTTATTTTATAACTGCATATATGAACTGCTCCTTGTCGACCACAGACCATGGACAACTTGTTTGTTTGATTGTATTGTGTTGTTGTGATTGATTGTGATGCGAAATAAATTATTCATGTGTTGAATGATATATATAATCATTAAAAATATCATTTTTAATGTGTAATGGAAACTAAAAATATACAGTTGTTGAAATAAATATTCTATAGTTAAAAATATAATTTTTTACCCTATATATGAATAAAATAAATATTCATTTACAAATTGGACGATTTGTAAATGTACACTCATTTGACTGATATGGATTGGGACGATAAATTTTACACATCGCCCAACTGCACAAATAAAATCTTTGTTAGTTGTTTAAAAACCCCACACAGGTGTTGGCATGATATTTGACGTACACTAATCCCAATTGTTTAGTGGTATGTCGATCGTTTGGTTGACAGACCGTGTAAGCGTGAATTATTTATATTTAATGCTTATGTAGTGTAGAATGCACTCTGGATGATGGTTGATTGTTTATCATTGCTGTTATGTACATGTGTTGTATGATATCCATATAAATCAAATTATATGGTAATTGGCTGTGTCTGATTCCAGTTCAGAAAGAATGAATATTTTAAAATAATATTGAGTAAAAGATCAAAATGTAATTTTGATGTCCGATTTGGGATGGATACGAAAATATTTAAATATATAAAGCTGTGTTGATTAGATTAATGCCATTTTGACATGAACGATATTTATATCGATTTTATTCATTTTTATAATGAATATTGAAAGGGAAGTGATTTCAAAATCTAATGTTTTGAAAATACTATCATTTATATATCGATGATATGGAATATTCAATTTTGATTTGAAATTGAATATGAAGTTGAAATCATTTTGAAAACAAACTTAAAACAATTTATAAAATATGTTTTAAATTAAAATTGATGAAATATATATAATATGTATAAATAATGGCCTAAATAGAACGCGCTGCGCCGCGGCAGTTCGCGAATTTCGACCATTGACTTCGAATGGACATTACAGGAGATCTGACCGTCGGATTCTCCTAAAACAAGAACTTTTGGATTCATATCGAAAAGAGATTTCCAACGAATACAAGAGAATTGAAATCTAATGGTTGGATTTGGAATTATGTCCAAATCAAATTTGGAAAAGGTCGTTGTAACTGCAGTTCGATGACCATTTATGGAAATCGACTATATGGGCCTTGATAAAATTATTAAAAATATCAATAATTTGTGTAAAATCATAATAAATGATTTGGAAAGAATTGGGATAAAAAATTCCATATTTGAAAGGATAAAAATAAATTTTTATTGAAATGAACTAGAATTAAAAATCCAATATTTTTAAATAAATAAATTGGATTTGTAATGGTTTTAAAAATAACCGGAATTTCCAATATATGGATTGGAATGGATTTGAATTGAAATTATTTACGGAATATTTTGATATTGGATTCCATGATTATACGAACATTGTGGGGGAATTTGGAAGATATATACATACATACATACATATATATATCGTTATTCCAATACGATATTTGTTGATTTCAGAATTTGATATTGAATATAAGCCAATATATTTTCTATTCAAAGCCTTGTATTTAATATTAAATGGGATTTTGGGTTTTTCGTGAACGGTGTCTTCACTAACAGTGTTTTTAAACCCAGTAGAGAAAAGATTAAATCTTTTCATTAAGATTTAATGAAGTTTACGAATTAATTAATACTTAATTGGAATTGAATTGAATTAGATTTTGGGTTTGTCGTGAATGGTATCTTTAATAATACCATTCTTAAGCCCAATGGAGTTAAGAAAATTAGAAACTAACGGGAGATTAGCAAAGTTGAATGGTTTCCGGGGTATTGATCTGATGTTGGTTTCGACCTTCGGGATTTTTACTTAGGGAATTGTTCTCTTACTAGTTTACGGTTAGAGACTGATGGGATGAGGTCTTCAGTAACACTGTTCTTGAACCCCATGTAAAGAGAATAAATCTTTAATTAAAATTGTTAGAGTTTCCAATTACATTTAATAATTGGAATAAAATGGAATGTGAATTGGGTTTATCGTGAACTGTGTTTTAACAACATTCTTTCTTTAACCCGATTTATAGTGAAACGTGATTTGGAATTTATAAATCTTTTGTTAAGATTTAAAGGAGATTTTCCAATGTAAAGTTTTCCAGTTTAATAAAATAAATTGGAATGGAATGGAATTTAGTTCAGTAATACTCGAAGTGAACTTATGTGGAGGAAGACTATTACTGTATATGGAATTTAAAAGGCTTTGCCGTTATTCCATTTATATTATTGGTTGGATACGGAAGTTCATATCGATTATATATATTGATCTGTATTCCATGAAGATTCTATTTTTAAGGGAATGTGATTTTGGGTTTATCGTGAGCTGTGTTTTTAAAGGACGTTAGTTCTTAACCCAGTTAAAGATAAGATTTATTTCTTAACTTTGAATAATCATTAAGTAATGATTTTTGGAAACTAAAACTGAATTAAAGTTTTAATGAATCTTTAATTAGATTGAAATGAGAATCTAATGACTAAAATTATCGAATTCAAGAAATCGAGAATGGAGTATCACCAATTTTGCTCCAAGCGATAGTTAAATCTTTAATTAGATTTGAACGTGAAATGGTAAATAATTTTACCGATAACACTGTGGTGTTAGATATGAAGTATTACCAGTTTTACTTCATGGGATGAATAGGTTGGGATTGGGAAATTAAACAAACGATTACTTCGATAAGGTTTGCTAATCCCGACTAGTTTGGATAAACCTTAATACGGTTTGAATTGATATTCAGAGGAAGATTAAAGAATAAATTTAAAAGAATTTATCTTTGATGAAATTAATGGGAACCTAGTCCCTAATGATGTGAATATTTAAATAAAATAATATTCTGGATTGGAATGAGGCGTATGTTGTGTTTGTGTAACACTTGTTTATTATATAGCAAGTTATTCGGAAAGGCCGGGTTTATACCCATTTTGAATAACTGTTTCAACGATAAGTCGACGATGAAGATGGTGGTTGAAGAATGGAGATCTTCACATCATTTAAATGATTACTGATGTCTTGATTGGGCTGTACACCCAAGACAAGGTAATAAGTGGTGATCGTCTAGACGTACTTGGAGATCGACCGGATATGCAAGGGCCTCTCTCCTGTATTGGACATATAGGACGAGGAGTAAGGTGCCTCCGGTTTCGTTCAAACCCAGAACGGACTGGTAAATGGACTGGGTGTCTGACATTGGATTTCATTATGTGATGATTGATCTCTAAATACACATCTGCCTGGTGAAGGAGAATTTATTCTCTAACTTCACCCTTCTCTGGGACGTATGGGATCAGAGGTTGTATATCGATAGACATCAGTCGCATAGCGTGAATTGCCTGTGTGGCACGCCTGAGTGGCAAATGATTCAGGCTTCTGTTGAAAAGCAGAGTCTTGTGGTTGATGACCAAAACATAGATTTAATATAATGCCGCTTTGTGTATTGCATTAGTTCGCGAGCCTCACACCTCGGTATGAACCAGAAACGGGAGAAGATCCAAGGAGAACATGCTTTTCTTTCTAGCTAGAGGTGGTGTCAGGGTTTTGCACGCCCTGACATTTTGCACGCCCTGACATTTTTATATTTTTACCTATGTGGTTATTGGAATGCGAGGCACCTCGGACATATCGGTCACTGTGATGCCGATGGATATTGAGTCATCTGGCTCATTTACGCCCAAAGGGCGGGGAAACGAATTGTTTAGGATTATAATCCACTAACGTAAGTGTGGATCGGCCATGTGGCTCCTAGGTGCAGTTGCGGCTGTTCCTGAGACATGGTAGGCTAGATTATCTCGAAGCGGTAATGATGATCCCTTGCCTCGGTTCATAGACGGAAATCCAACTTCCAATACGTGACATTTCGATTTTATTTGTAGAGATTAGTATGGCGACATAGTGGGATGGGGCACTATGCCTTCTATGATTGATATATTTATATTTGAAGTTTTTTCCATACATTTTATACTATAATAGTATCAAAATGATTTGTTTTAAATGTACCAAACATGTTTGGCTATTATAAGGTAAAACTCTATCCTCCAGCTTGCGTTGCATTGTGTGATGGGACCTGAGTCTTATAATAGCTTCATTTTTTCAAAAAGCATTGCGCTGTTTGTTTTATGCACTAGTATTCTTGGGAGGAAACCCGTTTCGTGTTATACGGCGTGGTCCCTTGATATATCTGAATTTAAAGTAAAGTTTTAAATAATGTTTTAGTTCTTATACCAGTCGCATGACTGACCTGGAGTTTATTGTTTTAACCTAAACTCTGGGTGCCCTTATTTTCCACACGGGCAGCTAGTAGTTTTGGTTTTGCTGATTTATATTCACAGGATCCTGGTTTACGGCTGGAATGATATTCGGAAAGCTCTATATCCGTGTATCTCTTTCAGTTGTGTCTTGTGTTATTTTCCGCTGCATTGTAATTTGTAAATCTCTGATAATGTATATTGTTAGTTCATATTCTATATATTCTCGTACTCTGATGTAAATTTTTATAATAAGCAATTAAATGTTCTTCTGTTTGTGTTCTGATTTGTTATGTTCTCAACTCAATCCGGGCTTCCCTTTACGGGGAAGTTATGGCTGCTTCATTTGGTACCAGAGCTTTGGTTTACAGTGCTTGAGAACAAGACACAATAGAACCAAACGAAAGAATTCATCCGAGATTGGATTAGTAATATCCAGTAAGAATGGCTCGTTAGAGATAGGATCAGTAGTGTCCTAGAACGAGCGAGAAGAGTGAATTTTTAAAATAAAAATGGAAACAAATTTTGGTTTTGAAAATTTATACCTTATGATACGTATTTGATTATTTATTATAATTGAATTTGGACAATCTAGTATTGGGAGATTTTGAGTATATGCCTGACGGGGTGTATATTCAAAGCCTCGAATACTGGATAGATATAGAATCACACTCTAGTCGCCTAGAGATGATTCTGATGATGGCATGTCATCATCGGCATTTATGTTCGAGTTTCGAAAGTGGGATGTCTATATATTTCTAATTGACTGGTGTGAGAACCAAAACTAGATAAGGATTATTGTTGTGATTTTTGCACTAAAAATATAATTTTGGCCATATATCAAAGTTATACATATGAAAAGCTAATTCACAAATTGATTTTTGGTTGAGTTGCTTGATTATTAGTTTAACTAATAAAACCCATATGATAATATAAGGTAAATTTAGCCAGTTAGAATCTAATATTGAACTGAGTTGAAAATTGACTGAAATTGCATATGTGTACCTGCATATATATTGAACAGGTCATAGCAAGGAGGCTAGAGAAGAGGAATAAAATTGTATGCCCGACAAATGGGTACATGTTTACTAATTTCTTGGGTTTGGATGATATTATGAGCCGATTGGCTAGCCACTTTGCTTTTTCTTTTTCTTTTTGAGATGAGAGGGCCTGTGTAGCAGTTTGGGGATTTTCCTGGTGCTCCCTGTACAAAGACGATTATGGCGAAATTTTTCAAAAATTTAGGGTGTTAGCCAAATTTTTGAAAAATTAGAAATTCTTAGAAACTGAAAAGTTGAAGAATGAAAGTCAAAATGAAAGTTGAGTTGATTAGTAAAACAACTTTCAGCTCTGTTCCTTTTCGAAGACGAAAAGATTTAAGTGGGGGAGATTGTAACAACTCGTAAAATCAGAACCAATTTAAAATTTTTATTTTAGCAATTTTAATGAATTTTGAGTATTTAAAATGATTTATTTTAAATAATAACGATGAGAAATTTATTTTGAATAGAATTAGAACGTATAAATTTATTTAAATCGAAGTTAGAATATAATTATTTATTTTAATTATAAAAGGAATTGGAAATGGCGCGGTAGTTTGAAAATTCGATTTCAAATTTCAAATTTCAAATTTCAAATTTCAAATTTCAAATGAATGGACAGGATTCAAAATAAACGGGATTTAAATGAAACCAAAAATATTAGAATTTGTTTGAAAATATCTTTCCAATGAATCCGAAAAATTGAAATTTCATAGCGGGAATAAAAAGTTATGCCCAGTTGAAAATTCAGAATAGTTGCTATGGAAATATAGCCCTTAAAAATAGCGATTTTGCAAACGTCCTCCTTTTTCGACGAGACCACTTTTCTTGGATCCGGAATGTCAAATTATTGCTAGATTCCAATTTTCATAATTTTTGGATTCAATATGTGAGCGTGGCGGGTTTAAACGCATTTCACAATTTCAGTTTGAATTTAATCGACTGAAAAGTGATCGTTTTTCAAACGGTCTCCAAATTCGATGAAATTAGTTTTGTTAGGACTGTATCGTCAAAACATAGCCAGATTTATTTTTCTGGAATTTTTGGGGTCCGTATGTGGCCCTGGAAAATTGAAATGTGCGTTCAAAATCAATATATAGACTTATATTTTGATTTTGACGAAAATTGATCGTAACAACCGAATTGGATTACGGAACATATCCCATAATGTTCAAATTGGGGGTATTTAGCCAGAAGCGACAGTCGTTGGAGTTTGTTTGGAGTTCATAGTGTTAAACGAGAAATATTGAAATAAAATAATATAATTTCTGTATAAATACACCACAAAAAAGGGTCAAACCCTCAATACCTGATCAACCAATTTCCCACGCCGCTCCATATAAATGAACGGACCTCGTTGTTCTATTTTACCCTCTTCTTTTTCCTAGAATAAATTGTTCAATTGAAGAAATTAATTAAAGGAAGATTGAAGAGCTACTTGAGCTCTTTAAGTTCATATGTCAAGATTACCCAACGCTTCGTGGATTGGGGGAACTAGCTGCTGAAAGCAGCGCCGTTCATCGATGAATTGGAGGCTCTGGCGGCGTTCGAGTTTCGAGATGTGGAAAGCGCGGGACGACGACGTGATGCTCTTCCAGGTGGCGGCCAGCGATCAACTCCAGGTAGCTTCCACAGTGTTGCAACAGTGAATGAAGGGGCTGAGCGGTTTTTGTTTACTGCACGAAGAAGATGAAGGATAGCAGAAGGTAATGGCAGCATTTTTGTTTTAAACATAATTAATTATTTAATTATAATGTTAATGACCCATGTACATTGATTTGAAAATGAAAATATACACTGGTTTGAAAATGAAAATATACATTGATTTGAAAATGAAAATATGGTTTCTAAAAGTAAAATAACTTTGTTTTAAAATATGGTTTCTAAAAATAAAATTCATCATATTTTTAAATAAAATTTGCATTGTTTAAAAATTATATATATTGCTTTGAAGTAAAAACATGATTTTTATATATATTGCTTTGAAGTAAAACCATGATTTTTATATATATTGCTTTGAAGTAAAAACATGATATTTATATATATTGCTATGAAGTAAAAACATGATTTTTATATATATTGCTTGGAAGTAAAAATATGGTTTTTATAAAAATGGTTTTAGATTAAAAATGTAATTTTCTTTATATAAATAAAAATGTGATTTTCTTTGTATAAATAAAAATGTGATTTTTTTACTATGAACAACATGAAGAAGACTGCATTGGAATTTCAGGCAAGTCAGCACTGTTCTGAAATACAGAAATAAAAATGACGGAGTGGAAACCCAATGTGAGAATTCCTCACTATAATTTCCTTTATACAGTTATTTATTTTATAACTGCATATATGAACTGCTCCCCGTCGTCCACAGTCCATGGACGACTTGTTTGTTTGATTGTATTGTGTTGTTGTGATTGATTGTGATGCGAAATAAATTATTCATGTGTTGAATAAAATATATATAATTATTAAAAATATCATTTTTAATGTGTAATGGAAATTAAAAATATTCAGTTGTGGTAATAAATATTCTATAATTAAAAATATAATTTTTAACCTGTATATGAATAAAATAAATATTCATTTACAAATCGGATGATATGTAAATGTACACTCATTTGACTGATATGGATTGGGACGATAAATTTTACATATCGCCCAACTGCACAAATAAAATTTGTATATGTTGTTTGAAAACCCCACACGGGTGTTGGGATGATATTTGACATACACTAATCCCAATTGTTTAGTGGTATGTCGATCGTTTGGTTGAAAGACCGTGTAAGTGTGAATTATTTATATTTAATGCTTCTGCAGTGTAGAATGCACTCTGGATGATGGTTGACTGTTTATCATTGCTGTTATGTACATGTGTTGTATGAAATCCATATAAATCACATTATATGGTAATTGACTGTGTCTGATTCCAGTTCAAAAAGAATGAATATTTTAAAATAATGAATGTTGTAAAATAATATTCAGTAAAAGATCAAATTCTAATTTTGATCTCCGATTTGGGATGAATACAAAAATATTTAAATATATAAAGTCGTGTTGATTCGATTAACGCCATTTTGACATGAACGATATTTATATCGATTTTATTCATTTTTTTAATGGATATCGAAAAGGATGCGATTTTGAAATCTAATGTTTTGAAAATACTATCATTTATATATCGATGATATGGAATATTCAATTTTTATTTGAAATTGAATATGAAGTTGAAATCGTTTTGAAAACAAATTTAAAACGATTTATAAAATACGTTTTAAATGGAAATCGACGAAATATATATAATATATATATATATATATATATATAATGTCCTGAATAGAACGCGCCGCGCCGTGGTAATTCGCGAATTTCGACCATTGACTGCGAATGGAAATTACGGGAGATCCGACCGTAGGATTCTCCTAAAACTGGAACCGTTGGGTTCATATCGAAAAGAGCTTTCAAAGAATACAAGAGATTTGAAATCTAATGGTTGAATTTGGAATTATGTCCAAGTCAAATTTGGAAAAGGTCGCTGTAAGTGCAGTTCGATGACCGTTTATGGAAATCGATTATACGGGACTTGATAAAATTATTAAAAATATCAATAATTTGTGTAAAATCATAATAAATGATTTGGAAAAAATTAGGATGAAAAATTCCATATTTGAAAGGATAAAAATAAGTTTTTATCGAAATGAACTAGTTATGAACTAGAATTAAAAATCTAATATTTTTAAATAAATAAATTGGATTTGAAATGGTTTTAAAAATAACCGAAATTTCCAATATATGGATTGGAATGGATTTAAATAGAAATTATCTTCGGAATATTTCAATATTGGATTCCGTGATTATACAGACATTGTGGAGGAGTTTGGAGGATATATATATATCGTTATTCCAATACGATATTTGTTGATTTCAGAACTTGATATTGAATATAAGCCGATATATTTTCTATTCAAAGCCTTGTATTTATTATCAAATGGGATTTTGGTTTTGTCGTGAACGGTGTCTTCACAACACTATTCCTAAACCCAATAGAGAAAAGATTAAATCTTTTCATTAAGATTTAATGAAGTTTACCAATTAATTAATATTTAATTGGAATTGAATTGAAGTAGATTTTGGGTTTGCCGTGAATGGCATCTTTAATAATACCGTTCTTAAACCCAATGGAGTTTACAAAATTAGAAACTAACTGGAGACTAGCTAAGTTGAATGGTTTCTTGGGTATTGATCTGACGTTGGTTTCGGCCTTCAGGATTAATACTTAGGGAATTTGTTCTCTTACTAATTTACGGTTAGAGACTGATGGGATGGGGTCTTCAGTGACACTGTTCTTGAACCCCATGTGAAGAGAATAAATCTTTTAATTAAGATTGTTAGAGTTTCCAATTACATTTAATAATTGGAATAAAATGGAATGTGAATTGGGTTTATCGTGAACTGTGTTTTAACGACATTCATTATTTAACCCGATTTATAGTAAAATGTGGGTTGGAATTTATAAATCTTTTGTTAAGATTTAAAGGAGATTTTCCAAAGTAAAGTTTTCCAGTTTAATAAAATAAATTGGAATGGAATGGAATTTTGTTCAGTAATACTCGAAGTGAACTTATATGGAGGAATACTGTTACTATAAATTGGAATTTAAAAGGCTTTGCCATTATTCCATTTATATTATCGGTTGGACATGGAAGTTCATATCGATTATATATATTGATCTGTATTCCGTGAAGATTCCATTTTTAAGGGAATGTGATTTTGGGTTTATCGTGAGTTGTGTTTTTAAAGGAAATTAGTTCTAAACCCAGTTAAAGATAAGAATTATTTCTTAACTTTGAATAATCATTAAGTAATGATTTTTGGAAATTAAAAGTGAATTAGAGTTTTAATGAATCTTTAATTAGATTGAAATGAGAATATGATGACTAAAATTATCAAATTCAAGAAATGATCGAGAATGGAGTATCACCAGTTTTGCTCCAAGCGATCGTTAAATCTTTAATTAGATTTGAACGTGAAATGGTAATTAATTTTACCGATAACACTGTGGTGTTAGATATGAAATATTACCGGTTTTACTTCATGGGATGAATAGGTTGGGATTGGGAAATTGAACAAACATCTACTTCGGTAAGGTTCGCTAATCCCGACTAGTTTGGATAAACCTTAATATGGTTTGAATTGATATTCAGTGGAAGATTAAAGAATAGATTTAAAAGAATTTATCTTTGATAAAATTAATGGGAACCTATTCCCTAATGATGTGAATATTTAAATAAAATAATATTCTGGATTGGAATGAGGCGTATGTTGTGTTTTTGTAACCCTTGTTTATTATATATGCGAGTTATCCGGAAAGGCCGGGTTTATACCCATTCTGAATAACTGTTTCGACGATAAGTCGACGATGAAGACGGTGGTTGAAGTCCGGAGGTCTTTACATCGTTTGGATGATTATTGATGTCTTGATTGTGCTGTACACCCAAGACAAGTTAACAAGTGGTGATCGCCCAGACGTACTTGGAGATCGATCGGATATGCGTGGGCCTCTCTTCTGTATTGGACATATGGAAAGAGGAATAAGGTGCCTCCGGTTTCGTTCAAACCCAGAACGGACTTGTAAATGGGCTGGGTGTCTGACATTGGATTTTATTCTATGCTGATTGATCTCTATTAAACATACATCTGCCTGGTGAAGGAGAATTTATTCTCTTACTTCACCCTTCTCTGATACGTACGGGATCAGAGTTGTATACCGATAGACATCAATCGCATGGCGTGAATTGCCTGTGTGGCATGCCTGAGTGGCAAATAATCAAGGCTTCTGTTGAAAAGCAGAGTCTTGTGGTTGATGATCAAAGCATAACTTCAATATAGCACCACTTTGTGTATAGCGTTAATTCGCGAGCCTCACACCCCAGAGAGAACATGCGTTTCTTTCTAGCTAGAGGTGGTGTCAGGGTTTTGCACGTCCTGACATTTTTATATTTTTACCTATGTGGTTGTTGGAATGCGAGGTGCCTCAAACATATCGGTCACTGCGGTGCCGATGGATATAGAGTCATCTGGCTCATTTACGCCCCACAGGGCAGGGAAACACATTGTTCAGGAATTATAATCCACTAACGTAAGTGTGGACCGGCCCTGTGGCGCCTAGGTGCAGTTGCGGCTGTTCCTGAGACATGGTAGGCTAGATTGTCTCGAAGCAGTGAGGACGATCCCTTTCCTCGGTTCATAGACGGAAATCCAACTTCCAATATGTGACATTTCAGATTTATTTGTAGACCCTAATATGGCGACATAATGGGATGGGGCACTATGCCGTCTATGATTGATACATTTATATTTGAAGTTCTTTTCATACACTTTACACTATAATAGTATTAAAATTATTTGTTTTAAACGTACCAAGCATGTTTGGCTATTATAAGGTAAAACTCTATCCTTCGGCTAGCGTTGCATTGTTTGATGGGACCTGAGTCTTATAAAAGCTTCATTTTTCCAAAAAAGCATTGCACTGTTTGTTTTATGCACTAGTATTCTTGGGAGGAAACCCGTTCCGTGTAATACGACGTGGTCCCTTGATATATCTGAATTTAAAGTAAAGTTTTGAATAACTGTTTTAGTTCTCACACCAGTCACATGACTGACCTGGAGTTTATTGTTTTAACCTAAACTCTGGGTGCCCTTATTTTCTACACGGGCAGCTATAGTTTTGGTTTTGCAGATTTATATTCACAGGATCCTGGTTTATAGCTGGAATGATATTCGGAAAACTCTGTATCCGTGTATCTCTTTCAGTTGTGTTTTGTATTATTTTCCGCTGCATTGTAATTTGTAAATCTCTAATATTTATCAAATGTATATTGTTAGTTCATATTCCGTATATTCTCGTACTCTGATATAAATTGTTGTCAGAAGCAATGAAATGTTCTTCTGTTTGTGTTCTGATTTGTCGTGTTCTCAACTCAATCCGGGCTTCCCTTTACTGGGAAGTTATGGTTGCTTCGGTTGTGAGCATTGATTATTTATATTTAACGCTTATGCAGTTGTGTAATGCACTCTGGATGATGGTTGACAGTGTTTGATTATTGTTTTGTCCATGTGTGTTTGAAATCCATATAAATAAAATTATATGGTAATTGACTGTGTCTGATTCCAATTCGGAAAGAACGAATATTTTAAAATGACAAATAATGCATATTTTAAAATAACTAATATTTTAAAATAATATTCAGTAATGGATCAAAATATAATTTTGATGTCCGATTTAGGATGGACACGAAAGTATTAAAATATATGAAGCCGTATTGATTAGATTAACGCCATTTGGCCGTGAACAATATTTAAATCGATTTTATTCATTTTTATAATGAATATCGAAAATGAAATGATTACAAAATCTGATATTTTGAAATATTACCATTTATATATTATAATGATAAGGAAAATTCAATTTTGATTTAAAATTGAAAATGAAGTTAAAATCATTTTAAAATGAATTTATAAAATACGTTATAAATGGAAATCGATGAAATATATATAATATATATATATTATATATATTTAATGGCCTGAATAGAACGCGTCGCGCCGCGGCAGTTCGCGAATTTCGACCATTGACTTCGAATGGACATTACGGGAGATCCGACCGTCGGATTCTCCTAAAACCGGAACCGTTGGGTTCGTATTGAAAAGAGCTTTCAAGAATATAAGAGATTTGAAATCTAATGGTTGGATTTGGAATTATGTCCAAATCAAATTTGGAAAAGGTCGTTGTAAGTGCAGTTCGATGACCGTTTATGGAAATCGACTGTATAAAATTATTAAAAATATTAATAATTTGTGTAAAATCGTAATAAATAATTTGGAAATAATTTGGATGAAAAATTCCAGGTTTGTAAAGATAAAAATATATTTTTATCAAAATGAACTAGTTGTGAACTATAATTATAATCTATATTTTTAAGGATTAATTGTCAAGAATAATCCGAAGTTTGACGTATCTTCCCATAATAATCCCTAGTTTGGATTATTTCTGAATAATCTGAAGTTTAGGGGTTGTCTTCCCATATTAATCTCATTTATTGGTGTCTTCCCATATTAATCCGAAGTTTGGGGGTGTATTCCCATATTGATCCCAAAATAACACATCAAAAAGTCATTGGGATCATTATGGGAAGACACCCCCAAACTTCGGATTATTCAAAAATAATCCAAACTTGGGATTATTATGGGAAGACACATCAAACTTCGGATTATTCTTGATAATTAATCATATTTTTAAATAAATAAATTGGATTTGAAATGGTTTTAAAAATAACCAAAATTTCCAATATATGAATTGGAATGGATTTGAATCGAAATTATCTTCGGAGTATTTCGATGTTGGATTTCGTGATTATACGGATATTGTTATGGAAATTTGGAAGATATAGTTATATCCTTATTTCCAATATGATATTTGTTGGTTTCAGAATTTGATATTGAATATAAGCCGATATAATTTCTATTCAGAGCCTTGTATTTGATATCGAATTGGATTTTGGGTTTGTCATGAACGGTGTTTTAAATAACACTGTTCTTAAACCCAGTTGAGAAAAAGAATAAATCTTTTAATTAAGATTTATTGAAGTTTTCCAATTAATTAATATTTAATTGGAATTGAATAAAAGAATTGGATTTTGGGTTTGTCGTGAATGGTGTCTTAAATAACACTGTTCTTAAACCCCGTGTGAAAAGGATAAATCTTTTAATTAAGATTATTAGAGTTTCCAGTTAATTAACATTTCATTGGAATTAAAATGTATGTGAATTGGGTTTATTGTGAACTGTGTTTTTAATGACATTCGTTCTTTAACCCAATCTACAGTAAAATGTGATTTGGAATATATAAATCTTTTATTAAGATATAATGGGATTTTCCAAAGTAAAGTTTTCCAACTTAATATATTAAATTGGAATTGAATGGAATCCGATTTGATAATAATCGAAATGAGGTTCTGTGGAGGAAGACTGTTAATATATATGGAATTTAAAAGGCTTTGTCATTATTCCATTTATATTATTAGTCGGATACGGAAATTGATATCGATTATATATTGGTCTGTTTTCCGTGAAGATTCCATAATTAATGGAACGTGATTTTGGGTTTATCGTGAACTGTGTTTTAAATGACATTGGTTCTTTAACCCAGTTAAAGACAGGATTACATGTCTAGCACTGTATTTCGAACTGTATGGTTGATCTCTGCTTAACACTCTTCTCTAAGATGTACGAGCTTAGAGTCTATATATAGGCAGAAATCAATAGTATGGTGTAGATTGTCGATGCAGCATGTTTGATTTTTCAAATTTAAATAATCATTAATATTGATTTTTGGAAAGATTAAAACCAAGTGGAGTTTTAATGAATCTTTAATTAGATAGAAAGATGAATATGATAATTTAAATTATCAAATTTGGGAAATGATTAATTAGATAGAAAGATGAATATGATAATTTAAATTATCAAATTTGGGAAATGATTGAGAATGGAGTATCACCAGTTTTGCTCCAAGCGATAGTTAATCTTTAATTAGATTTGAACGTGAAACGGTAATTAAATCTACAGATAACGCCGTGGTGTTAGATATAGATTATTACCAGTTTTGCTCCATGGGATGAATAGGTTGTGAGTGGGAAATTAAACAAATGATTACTTCGGTAAGGTGCGCTAATCCCGACTAGTTTGGATAAACCTTAATTTGGTTTGAATTGATATCCAAAGGAAGATTAAAGAATAAATTTATAGAATTTATCTTTGATAAAATTAATGGGAACTTTTCCCAAAGTATAAGAATATTTGAATAAAAGAATATTCTGGATTGGAATGAGGCGTATGTTGTGTTTTTATTGCACTTGTTTATTATATACGCGAGTTATTCGAAAAGGCCGGGTTTATACCCATTCTGAATAACTGATTCAACGATAAGTCGATGATGAAGACGGTAGTTGAAGACCGGGGGTCTTCACATCGTTTGGATGGTTATTGATGTCTTGATTGGGCAGTACACCCATGACAAGGTAATAAGTGGTGATCGTCCAGACGTACTTGGAGATCGACCGGATATGCGCGGACCTCTCTCCTGTATTGGACACGGGACGAGGAATAAGGTGCATCCGGTTTCATTCAGACCCAAAACGAACTTGTAAATGGATGTGTGTCTGACATTGGATTTTATTTTGTGTTGATTGATCTCTATTAAATATATATCTGTTTGGCGGCGGAGAATTTGTTCTCTTGCTTAACGCCCTTCTCTGAGACGTACGAGCTCAGAGGTTATATATCGATAGACATCAGTCGGATGGCATAAATTGCCTGTGTGGCATGTTGAGATGCAAATGATCAAGGCTTCTGTTGAAAAGTAGAGACTTATGGTTGATGATCAAAGCACAGCTTTAATATAGCATAGCTTTGTGTATAGCGTTAATTCGCGAGCCTCACACCTTGGTGTGAGTCAAAAACGGGATAAGGGACTACAGAGAGAACACGACATTTCTTTCTAGCTATGAGTGGTGTCATAGAATAGAGCCCAGACATTTATTATATTTTTACCTATGTAGTTGTTGGATTGCGAGGCGCCTCGGATATATCGATTACTACAGAGCCGATGGATATAGGTCCTATAGGACTGGGAAACATGTGTTCAGGAAATGCCAATCCACGAACATAATTGTGGACTGGCCCTGAAGCATCCAAGGGTCTTCTGCGAGAGATTATGAGGCATTTGCTAGAGTGTCTCCAAGCCAGCGATGAGTATATCCCTTGCCTCGATTCATGACGAAAATCCAATTTCCAATACGTGACATTTCGGTTTTGATTGTAGAGCCTAGTATGGAGACATGATAGATGGTACCCATACTGCCTATGATTGATACATTTATATTTGAAATTGTTTTATACACTATGCACTTATAATAGTATCAAATGATTTGTTGTAAACGTACCAAGCATGTTTGGCTATTATAAGGTATAACTCTATCCTCCGGATTGCATTGCATTGTGTGATGGGACCTGAGTCTTATAATAGCTCCATTTTCCAAAAAGCAATGCGCGGTTTTGTTATACGCACTGGTATTCTTGGGAGCAAACCCATTCCATATTATACGGCGTGGTCCCTAGATTTACTTTATTTTAAAGTAAAGTTTTAAATAACTGTTTTAGTTCTCACACCAATCACATGACTAACCTGGAGTTTATTGTTTTAACCTAAACTCTGGGTGCCCCTATTTTCCACATGGGCAGCTAGTAGTTTTGGTTTGTAGATGTTATATTCACAGGATCCCGGTTTACAGCTGGAGCTATATTTGGAACGCTCTGTATCCATGTATTTCTTTCAGTTGTGTTTTGTATTATTTCCCGCTGCATTGTAATTTGTAAATCTATGATATTTATCAAATGTATATTATTTGTTCATACTCTATATATTTTTGTGCTCTGATGTAAATTATTGTAATAAGCATTGATATGTTCTTCTGTTTGTGTTCTAATTTGTCGTGTTCACAACTCAATCCGGGCTTTCTCTTAAGGGCGAGTTTTGGTTGTTTCAAGTTAGTATTAGAGCTTTGGTTTACAGAGCTCAAGAACAAGACATATTAGAACCAAAGGAAAGAATTCATCAGAGATTGGATTAGTAATATCCAATGAGAATGACTAGTTAGAGATATGATCAGTAGTATCCTAGAACGAGTGTGAAGAGTTGTGTTCTTAAAATAAAGATGAAAAACAAATTTTGTTTTGAAAATTTAAATCTTATTAAACGTGTTTGAATATTTATTTCAAATTGATTTGGACAATCGAGTATACAAAGACTTTGCATATACGCCTTGCAAACGTGTATACAAAGCCTCAAATATACTGGAGAAATATAGAATCACACTCTAATCGTCTGGAGATGATTCTGATGATTACTCGAGTATCATCAAAATTTATGTTCGAGTTTCAAAAGTGGGATATCTATATATTTCCAACTGGCTGGTGTGAGAACCAAAACTAGATAGGGTTATTGTTCTGAATTGGCATCAAAAGCATGATTTAGTGTATATACATTAAAAATATATGATTGAAAAACTAATCAACTAATTGATTGCTGATTGTATTGTTTGATTATTAGTTGAACTAATTAACATATTGGAACAATAAAACCAATAAGAGAAATTAAGCCAATTTGAATCAAATGTTGAACTGAATTGAAAATTGTTTGGAAATCGCATACATGTACATGTATATACATTGAACAGGTCAAAGCAAGGAGGCTAAGAAGAGAGATAAAATTGTATGCCCGACAAATAGGTACATGTTTACTATTTTCTTGGGTTTGGATGATTATATGAGCCGATTGGCCAGCCGCTTGGATTTTTTTTCCTTTTGGACGATGAGGGCCCTGCATGGTTAGTTGCGCTTTTAAATGTCTCCCTGTACAAAGGAGGTTGTGGCGAAATTTTTCGAAAATATAGGGTGTTAGCCATATTTTTGAAAGATTAGAACTTCTTAAAAAACAGAAAAGTTGAAGAATGAAAGCCAAAATGAAAGTTGAGTTGATTAATTAAACAACTTTCAGCTTCATTCCTTTTAGAGGACGAAAAGATTTTAAGTGGGGGAGATTGTAACAACCCGGAATATCAGAACCAATTAAAAAATTTTATTTTAGCAAAAATGATTTATTTTAAATAATAATGACTAGAAATTTATTTTGAATAGAATTAGAACGTATAAATTTATTTAAATCGAAGTTAGAATATAAATATTTATTTTAATTATAAAAGGAATTGGAAATAGCATGGTAGTTTGAAAATTCGATTTCAAATTGTAAATGAATGTACATGATCCAAAATAAATCGGATTTCAGTAAAACTAGTAATATTTGAATCTTTTTAATTGTATCTTTCTAAATGTGAAAAATCAAGTTTTCATAATGGGAATAAAAAGTTATGTCCAGTTGAAAATTCAGTATAGTCACTATGGAATATAATATAACATATAGCCCTTAAAAATAGTGATTTTGCAAACGACCTCCGTTTTCGACAAAACCACTTTTGTTGGATCCGGAATGTCAAATTATTGCTAGATTCCAATTTTTATAATTTTTGGAGTTAATATGTGAGCATGGCGGATTTAAAAGTGCTTGGTAATTTTAGTTTGAATTTAATCGACTGGAAAATGACCGTTTTTCAAACGGTCTCCAAATTCGATGAAATTAGTTTTGTTAAGACTGTATCATCAAAACATAGCTAGATTTATTTTTCTGGAATTTTTAGAGTTAGTATGTGGCCTCGGTAAATTAAAATGTGCGTTGAAATAAATTTTGAACGTTATATTGTTTATATTTTAATTTTAATAAAAACTGATCGAAATAATCGAATTGCTTGCGGGACATATCCCATTGTGTCCTGAATTGGGGTATTTGGCTAGGGGCGTCAGTCGTTGAGTTTGATTTGGAGTTTGGACGAAAATTTCACCTTTTCACGAATTAAATTATATATATATATTAAAACCTAATTCATTTTCTATCTTCCCCCAAATCGATCAGAAAAGTAAAACCCGACTTCCTCTTTTACCGACGCTCCTCCATCGCGCCTTCCACCCTCCTCCACATCGATCGCCGTTATGCCCATCGCCACACTCCCCCTCAATCGCGCCACCTCCCCTTTCCCTCTTCTCGATTCTCTCTCTCTCTCCAACCCCAAAGAAACTTGAACCCAAACCCTAACCGACCAAATCAGGCCTCCGCCACCCCCACTGTCCCGCCACCGCGCCTGACCGCTACCCCAGGGGACTGCATCGCCTTTCACCGACCACCCACAACCACCGTGGGCCCCTTGTCGACCAAATATGCGATTTTTACACCCAAAAAAAGTGAGTTTTTATTTCAATTTTATTTATTTGTTTATGTTAATGAAAGTACAATTTTTATATAAATGGAGCGTTCATAAAAATAGGATTTTTATACAATGATAGCGAATTAAAAATGTGTTTTTCATTTATATGAATAGCATATCAAAATACGATTTTTATTCTTGTTAAAGATGTGATTTTTATACATATGGTTTTGAAGTAAAAATATTATTTATATATAAGTTAAGCGTTAGAGAAATATGATTTTTATATAATAGAGAATACAAAAATATTATTTTTATATACGTAGCGAATTAAAATTTTTATTTTCATATATATAGCAAAGCGATAAAAATATAATTTTTATTATTTGAATAGAAAAATAAAGATGTGATTTTTATTTATTTGAATGGCGCGATAAAAATATGATTTTTATTATAAGAGTAACGATATAAAAAGTAGATTTTTATATATGGAGTAGCGGTATAAAAATATGATTTTTATATGAATGGTATGAATATAAAAATGTGATTTTTATAGTATAAGCATCATTTAAAAAATGTGATCTTTATAATGTAAACATCGTTATAAAAAGGTGATTCATATACATGACATTGTAATAAAAATGTGATTTTTAAAGATAAATATCATTGATTAAAAATGCGATTTTTAGATATATAATCATCATAATAAAAATGTGATTTTTACTATGAAGAGCGTGGAAAAGGGTTGCTTAGGAATTTTGGGCAAATCCAAGCTATTCAGAAATAAAACTGACGGAGTGGATCCAAAAGGTGAGAACTTCTCACTCTAATTTCTTTTCTAGTTAAATATACATAATAGGATGCCTATGGTGTTTAGTAGCACCCGACACCTTTATTTGAAACCATGTTTGTTTAGTTGTTTGTTTGAATTTGCTTTGGGAAGTGAAATGAATTGATTAGAATTGGTATGTGTATGGAGCGAGCCATTATTAGGCGAGGGATAAGGCTAGACCTTATTCTGGTTCTAATATCACGCCGTTATGCTGTCGAAATTTTCTAAAAATACTAGAACAATAAAAATATTATTTTTATTGAATAAATGAACTGTATAAAATATTCATGTGTTAAAATAAATATTAATCGTTAAAAATATAATTTTTTAACGAGTATATGAATAAAATAAATATTCATTTACAAATCGGATGATTTGTTCATGTACACACATTTAACTGATATTGATTGGGACGATATATTTTACACATCGCCCAACTGCACAAATAAAATCTGTGTGTGTTGATTGAAACCCCACATTGGTATTAGGATGATATTTGATATACACTAATCCCAATTGTTTAGTTGTATGTCAATCAGTGGGTTGACAGACTATTGTGAGTGTTGATTATTTATATTTAACGCTTATGCAGTTGTGTAATGCACTCTGAATGATGGTTGACTGTGTTTGATTATTGTTATGTCCATCTGTGTATGAAATCCATATAAATAAAATTATACGGTAATTGACTATGTTTGATTCCAAATCGGAAAGAAATAATATTTTAAATTAACGAACATTTTAAAATTACGAATAATGCATATTTTAAAATAACTAATATTTTAAAATAATATTCAGTAATGGATCAAAATATAATTTTGATGTCCGGTTTGGGAAGGACACGAAAATATTAAAATATATGAAGCCGTGTTGATTAGATTAACGCCATTTGGCCATGAACGATATTTATATCAATTTTATTCATTTTTATAATGAATATCGAAAAGAAAATGATTTCAAAATCAGATATTTTGAAAATGTTATCATTTATATATTATAATGATAAGAAAAATTCAATTTTGATTTAAAATTGAAAATGAAGTTAAAATCGTTTTAAAACGAATTTATAAAATACGTTTTAAATGGAAATTGATGAAATATATATAGTATATATATTATATATATTTAATGGCCTGAATAGAACGCGTCGTGCCGCGACAGTTCGCGAATTTCAACTATTAACTTCGAATGGACATTACGGGAGATCCGAACATCGGATTCTCCTAAAACTGGAACTGTTGGGTTCGTGTCGATAAGGGCTTTCCAACGAATATAAGAGATTTGAAATCTAATGGTTGGATTTGGAATTATGTCCAAATATAATTTGGAAAAGGTAGCTGTAAGTGCAGTTCGATAACCGTTTATGGAAATCGACTGTACGGGCCTTGATGAAATTATTAGAAATATCAATAATTTGTGTAAAATCATAATAAATGATCTGGAAAGAATTTGGATGAAAAATTCCACGTATATAAAGATAAAAATACATTTTTATCAAAATGAACTAGTTATGAACTAGAATTATAATCCAATATTTTTAAATAAATAATTTGGATTTGAAATGGTTTTAAAAATAACTAGAATTTCCAATATATGAATTGTAATGGATTTGAATCGAAATTATCTTTGAAATATTTCGATGTTGGATTTCGTGATTATACAGATGTTGTTATGGAAATTTGGAAGATATAGTTATATCGTTATTTCCAATACGATATTTGTTGGTTTTAGAATTCGATATTGAATATAAGCCGATATAATTTATATTCAGAGCCTTGTATTTGATATCTAATTGGATTTTGGGTTTGTCGTCAACGATGTCTTAAATAACACTGTTCTTAAAACCAGTTGAGAAAAATAACAAATCTTTTAATTAAGTTTTAGTGAAGTTTTCCAATTAATTAATATTTAATTGAAATAGAATAAAAGAATTGGATTTTGGGTTTGTCGTGAATGGTGTCTTAAATAACACTGTTCTTAAACCCCGTGTGAAAAGGATAAATCTTTTAATTAAGATTACTAGAGTTTCCAATTAATTAACATTTAATTGGAATTAAAATGGGATGTGAATTGGGTTTATTGTGAACTATGTTTATAACGACATTCGATCTTTAACCTGATCTATAGTAAAATGTGATTTGGAATATATAAATATTTTGTTAAGATTTGATGGGATTTTCCGAATTAAAGTTTTCCAACTTAATATATTAAATTGGAATTGAATGGAATCCGATTTGATAATAATCGAAATGAGCTTCTGTGGAGGAAGACTGTTAATATATATGGAATTTAAAAGGCATTGTCATTATTCCATTTATATTATTAGTCGGATACGGAAATTGATATCGATTATATATTGATATGTTTTCCATGAAGATTCCATAATTAATGGAATGTGATTTTGGGTTTATCGTGAACTGTGTTTTAAATGACATTAGTTCTTTAACCTAGTTAAAGACAGGATTACATGTCTAACATTGTATTTCGAACTGTATGGTTGATCTCTGCTAAATATATATTTGTTTGGTGGCGGAGAATTTATTCTCTTACTTAACACCCTTCTCGAAGATGTTCGAGCTTAGAGGCTATATATAGGCAGAAATCAATAGTACGGTGTAGATTGTCGATGTGGCATGTTTGATTTTTCAAAGTTAAATAATCATTAATATTGATTTTTGGAAAGATTAAAACCAAATGGAGTTTTAATGAATCTTTAATTAGATTGAAAGGTGAATATGATAATTTAAATTATCAAATTTGGGAAATGATTGAGAATGGAGTGTCACCAGTTTTGCTCCAAGCGATAGTTAAATCTTTAATTAGATTTGAACGTGAAATGGTAATTAAATTTACCGATAACACCATGGTGTTAGATATGGATTATTACCAGTTTTGCTCCATGGGATGAATAGGTTGGGATTGGGAAATTAAATAAATGATTACTTCGGTAAGGTGCACTAATCCCGACTAGTTTGGATAAAACTTAATTTGGTTTGAATTGATATCCAAAGGAAGATTAAATAATAAATTTAAAGAATTTATCTTTGATAAAATTAATAGGAACCTTTCCCAAAGTATAAGAATATTTGAATAAAAGAATATTCTAGATTGGAATGAGGCGTATGTTGTGTTTTTACAGCACTTGTTTATTATATACGCGAGTTATTCGGAAAGGCCGGGTTTATACCCATTCTGAATAACTGATTCGACGATAAGTCGACGATGAAGACGGCGGTTTAAGACCGAAGGTCTTCACATCGTTTGGATGATTACAGATGTCTTGATTGGGCGGTATACCTAAGACAATGTAATAAGTGGTGATCGTCCAGATGTACTTGGAGATCGACCGGATATGCGAGGACCTCTCTCCTTTATTGGACACGGGACGATGAATAAAGTGCCTCCGGTTTCATTCAAACCCAGAACGAACTTGTAAATGGATGTGTGTCTGACATTGGATTTTATTCTGTGTTAATTGATCTCTATTAAATATATGTCTGTTTAGCGGCAGAGAATTTATTCTCTTGCTTAACGCCCTTTTTTTGAGACGTACGAGCTCAGATGTTATATATCGATAGACATCAGTCACATGGCTTAAATTGCCTGTGTGGCATGCTGAGATACAAATGATCAAGGCTTCTGTTGAAAAGCAAAGTCTTTTGGTTGATGATCAAAGCACAACTTTAATATAGCATAGCTTTGTGTATAGCGTTAATTCGCGAGCCTCACACCTCGTTATGAGTCAAAAACGGGATAAGGGACTACAGGGAGAACACGACGTTGCTTTCTAGCTATGGGTGGTGTCATGGTATGGAGCCCAAACATTTATTATATTTTTGCCTATCTGGTTGTTGGATTGCGAGGCGCCTCAGATATATCGGTTATTACGAGCCGATGGATATAGGTCCTATAGGACCGGGAAATGTGTGTTCAGGAATTGTCAATCTACGAACGTAAGTGTGGACCGGCCCTGAATCATCCAACGGTCTTCTGCAGGAGATCCTGTGGCATTTGCTAGAGTGTCTCGAAGCCGGCGAGGAGTACATCCCCTGCCTGGACTCGTGACGGAAATCCAATTTCCAATACGCGACATTTCGGTTTTGATTGCAGAGCCTAGTATGGCGACATGATAGATGGTGCTCATTCCGCTTATGATTGATACATTTATATTTGAAATTGTTTTATACACTATGCACTTATAATAGTATCAAATGATTTGTTTTGAACGTACCAAGCATGTTTGGCTATTATAAAGTAAAACTCTATCCTCCGGCTTGCGTTGCATTGTGTGATGGGACCTGAGTCTTATAATAGCTCCATTTTTCCAAAAAGCATTGCGCTGCTTTGTTATATGCACTGGTATTCTTGGGAGGAAACTCGTTCCGTGTTATACGACCTGGTCCTTAGATTTACTTTATTTTAAAGTAAAGTTTTAAATAACTGTTTTAGTTCTCAAACCAGTCACATGACTGACCTAGAGTTTATTGTTTTAACCTAAACTCTGGGTGCCCCTATTTTCCACACGGGCAGCTAGTAGTTTTTGTTTTGCAGATGTTATATTCACAGGATCCCTTTTTACAGCTGGAGCTATATTCGGAACGCTCTATATCCGTGTATTTCTTTCAGTTGTATTTTTTTTATTATTTTCCACTACATTATAATTTGTAAATCTCTGATATTTATCAAATGTATATTATTTGTTCATACTCTGTATATTCTTGTACTCTGATGTAAATCGTTGTAATAAGCAATGAAATGTTCTTCTGTTTGTGTTCTGATTTGTCGTGTTCACAACTCAATCTGGGCTTTCCCGTAAGGGCGAGTTTGGGTTGAAAAAAACTCACTAAATCAAATTTGGTATGCCACACTGGGGATGGAGGGCTGTGGCGGCATTCACGCCAGTCGGGCGGCGATGGTGGTCAGATGGTCGGAGCTCACGGTTTCAAGGTGTTTTGGGTGGAAGGGGTTGGCGCTGTTCGATTTCAGGTAGTTTGGGGGGGGGGGGGGATTTGAATGGAGAAAGGGGCTAGGGGGGTGTCGCGGCCTGTGGTGGCGGTGGGGAGGGACTCCGGCGAAGGGGCGATGATAGGGGGAGGCACAGCGGGGATTGACGATGGCGACGGGATCGAGCGAAATGGTTTTTTTATATTTCTTACGGTTTCGATCTGAAAGAAAGAGGGAGTGGGTTGATCGGGTATAAGGAGATAAGAGGGGGGAAACATAAAATTAATTATTTAATTTAATTCTCCAAAAAGTTAATTTTTCATTTGAATTCCAAATCGAACCCAACGACTGTCGACCCTAGCCAAATACCCCCGTTCCGGACACAATGGGATATGTTCGGTAAGCCCATTCAACTGTTTCGATTAGTTTCCATTTAAATTAAAATATAAATCAATTATATTTAATTCAAACGTACATTTTAATTTACTGGGGCCACGTACTGACTCCAAAAATTCCAAAAAAATAAATCTAGCTATGTTTTGATGATATGGTCCTAACCAAACTAATTTCGTCAAATTTGGAGACAGTTTGAAAAACGATCATTTTCTAGTCGATTAAATTCAAACTAAATTAACCAAACACGTTTAAATTCACCACGCTCACATATTAATTCCAAAAATTATGAAAATTAGAGTCTAGCAATAATTTAAATTCCAGATCCAACAAAAGAGGTTTCGTCGAAAAAGGAGGTCGTTTGCAAAATTGCTATTTATAAGGGCTATATATTATATAAAATTCCCTAGTGACTATGCTGAATGTGACGGTCCGCCCCGCACCAACCGACATTTACTCCAAAAATTTGAGCTGTACACATTTCCAATTAGCACAGAATGGTCGTCAGAAGAAAATAAAGAAGACGAAGAATCAACAAGGAACCTGTAGAATGTCTCACAGCGCATAGAACAAAATATAATAACAACATACTTGACATAAAACATGTGAGACAGTGCATAAGCTGAAAACAAACTATCATAGCAGCAGAAAATCCAAATGCAGCTTATGTTCCACATCATCATTATTACAACTTTTCAAACTGTCTCTAAAGGTAAAAGCTAGATAAGGGAGGTACACTACTAATGCCAAAGTAGTGACCACCAACGACACAGGGAGAATATATATATATATATATATATATATATATCATACGTGGAAGCCTCTTGCTCGCCTCCGGATCAGCTACTCGTGCATCACCAGCTAACCTGTCTCTAGTCTGCTCGTTTAGGAGCACCCAGAGTAATAAGAAGAGACATAAAACTATGGGTCAGACAAAAGTCTGGTGTGAGCGATAAGCAGCTAAACAGAACAATAAGAGGTATACTAAACCATGCCTGAACCTGGACCTGCAACCAAAGAGTTAGCACTACATACTGTACAACACTTTAAGGTGCCACTAACAGATGGTGTACAAGCATACGGGGGTAGGGGTGTGCATGTCATAGTGATGGCAAACAAATCAAACATAGCAACCATCCTCACATCTCTCACTCAGTGCGTAAGCATACGATATCCACCACTTCGATCACCCAATACTTTGCTATGATCACTCTGCCCCATGAAGTCACAACGGCTTCACTGCACTGATCCATAGCCACTAATTCTTCGCTATGTCCACTTTGCCCCATGGAGTCGTACACACCCCACTGCACTGGCTCATAGCCTTACTAATCCTTTACTATGTCCACTCTGCCCCATGGAGTCACAACGGCTCCACTGCACTGGCTCATAGTCTTGCTACGATCACTTTGCCCCTCAAGTCATGATGACTTTACTGCACTGATACGTAGCCCATCATTCCTTTTCAATGGTGAATCAAAGTTATGAACGTCGACAACTCCTTAGCACACGTCCCGCAGCAAAGCCCAACCATGAAGTGAACTCATTGGTTCCTAACTGGATCCTGAGCTCTCACTTCCATTTGGACTACCTTTGCATCTCGGGTTATTGGTCATCACCGGATCGGTCTTCATTCAGTTCATGATTATCATATAGGCTCGGGTTCATCTCAATTCGTAGCACCCTCTTCAGATCGGTTCGGATCGGATGACTTCCCCCGTGGGTTCGGATCGGATGGCCTCCCTCATCGGTTCGGATCAGATGACTTCCTCCCATCGGTTCGGATCCTTCTCCCCAAGCACTCCAGATCGGGTCGAGCTTCTCCATAGTGTATTGGTTCGGGTTGGAGTGGCACACAAAGGGCAGGTCGGGTCAGGGTTCGGGTCCAGATCGTCTCGTGGAAACTTGGAGGGCGGTTCGGTTCGGGCTCTTTTCTCCGATCCGATCCGGATCGGCCAAATTCCTGCACTTCTTTTTAGCGACTGTTTACGCCACTTGACGGCGTTTTCGACCATTCTATCTATTCTAATCAATCATAAAGCATATCATACAGTCATAGCAACAAGTAGAAGGGATCTCAAACACCAAAACTTCAATATTATAGGTTAAAATGGATCAAACAAAGCCAAAACCCCATGTTTTCCCTTAAGCATATTTGAGCAAACTAGTGACATGATTAGTAAAACTTAACCAAATCAAACCCAATTTCTAACAGAGGTCTAAAACATTATTTAAGAATTTATAAATATTTTTCCAGAATTTATTAGTGTATAAATTCGCTAATCATCACTAATTACCCATAATTAACCATAATTAGTGAGGAACTATGCAAATCACTCACCTTAGCCACAAATAAACCTTAGATCTGAAATAAATCTCTGATATAGCGCGAATACCAATGCTAAACAGCAGCTCTAATCTTGATTTGGTGAAGATCTCCCTTGATTTGATGTTGCTAAGCTTAATCCTTGATTAGAAAGTGATTTAGAGGTTGGAGGCCATTTTTAGGGTTTCTAGGAGGTAAGTGGAGGCTAGAAAATTGAAATGGAATGAAACCCTAACTCTTTTCAGCCTCCTCATAACCCTAATCCCAAAATGGGTTATGGCCCATTCACTAATCACCCTATTTGGCCCGATTAAGCTGTTTTTCACCTTCCAAACCTTATTTCAGCCATATCTCCCAAACGGTAAGTCCGTTTAGCTATTATGACCACTCTACGGAAAGCTAAACCATCAAACGAATCTAATGGAATGGTTTCAGGTCAAAATTCCTTTCCAGTCAAAAGTTATGGCCAAAACAGTATCAGCTAAGGGCAAAACGGTCATTTAAAAATCGATAAAAATCATGAACATGGGAAATGACCTCAATAGTCGTTTCCCAACGCTACATGACCGTACGACCTCATATGAGAAATAAATAAATATTCTACGATCCTCCGATGCGTAGAATGCATGTTGTTACACTGAATTTTCAGCTGGACATAACTTTTTATTCCCGTTATGAAATCTGGATTTTTCACAATGAAAAAAATATAATTTTTATTTATAAATATCATTGTAGAAAGATTATATTTTTATAATAGAAAAGATTAGATTTTTACAAATGTATAGATGATATTTTTAAAATATAAAGATTAGATTTTTATAAATATAAAGATGAGATTTTTAAAAATGTAAAAATGAGATCTGTAACATCCCGTAATTTTGATCGATGAATAATTAATTAATTTAATTATTAAATATCAATTTGGCGATATCGATTGGGCGGGTTCGATAACTAGAATTAAATAATGGTAAATATTTTATTAATATTAAATAATGGAATAATAATATTTAATTAAAAGGGGTTTCCTAAATAAGGGCTCAACACTTTCTAACCCTAAGAAAATCCCTACACACGATCAAAGAGAGGCCACACCTCATTTTATTTTCAACCGCTAATTCTCAAGGCCCTCTAATCAAAACGTGGGATGTCTTCATCCACAAAAAAGGTTCCAGCTAAAATGTATAAATACACGATTACTTCTCTAAACCTAAATCTATTCTCGTTCTAGTCAAAATGGAGCCGCCGCTTCTCTTCATCATTTCAGCTAAACATGAAACAAAAATCCCATTCAAAAATCCACATAAAATCGTACTAAATTCCTAAAATCCTAAAACAAGGTCAAATGCTCTTCCCTTAACAAGGGCTTCAAGTTCGTACCCTTAAATTGGATCTCGACGCAACGAGATGGAGCTCGAATTTGGAAACAGTAAACTGGGGTGGCGGGGCTCTGATAAGAAGGCGATCCATTGGTAAAGTTTGATGCATACGATGGGAAAAAGGGGTTGCTCAGGTTCTGGTAAGGTTGCTAAAGCAGTGGGGGGGGGGGGATCCTGCATGTGAAGACTTTCAGAAATAAGAGGTTTCAAAGGAGGATATGTGTGTTTTCAGCTTTTTCTTCATTCTCCAGATATAATTCTTTACGATTCAGAACAATTTGGGTGTTGGGGTCCAAATTTTGATCTAACAGAGACATTTCTTCTAGTAAACCCCTTCTTCAAAAGATCGCTTACTTGCACCCCGAGCTCTCGCTGCTCCCTTGGTTCCATACGACGAAGTGGCATCACTATAGGTCTGGCATCTTTCACTAAATCAATACGGAACTCAATTTATCGGTGTGGTGGAAGTCCGGTCACTTCCTCGAAGACGTCCGGATACTGGCCAACCACGGGCACATCTGACAACTGATCATGCGGGATGTCGAGGGAATTTATAAAACAGGCCAATACCCCATCACTAGGTAGACTACCAAACACTACCCTCCGCCCATCATTCGCACTAACTGTCACCAAAAAGCCCTCACAGTTTACCACCACCCCGTATCTTTGAAGCCAATCGACCCCCAATATAATGTCATACCCAGTAAAGCCCAAAACTAAGCAATCAAAAACAAACATACATCCATGACTCGATAAGACCAAATTTCGGAAAATCATACTAAGGTTAGTCGAACCACCAATCGGGTTCGTCACAGCCAACGGTCTATCGACTATCTCCGGTTCCAGTCAAAACCTATCTACCAGGTCACTAGATATGAAGGAACAGGAAGCCCCAGTATCAAACAAAACTCGAACTGGTACATCAAGAATAGAAAGCATACCTTGAATGACGACTTTCTTTCCTTTCTCCGTCGCAGTTGGGGCATTCGACGAAGAAGGAATAGCACTAATAACATATGCTTTCACAATCTGCTTCTCCTTAAGAGGTTGTTGACATTTATCCTTATGATGTCCCACTTGGCCACAGTTGTAGCACTTCCTATCCGCTGGCTTGGCCCGACATTCTTTGGCATAATAGCCCTTCTTACCACAGCTGAAGCACTCAACATCTTTCTTTCTCTTTTTGTGGACATCCTTAGTTTGGTTCTGCTTCCTCTTGTTCTGAGTGTTATTCTTGCCTCCACCGCCTACTTGCGGCGTCAGCCCTTCTGCAGATGCAACCTCGGTCTTTGACTTAGGGTAAAGACTCTCTGATCTCAAAGATTTCCCCACAATCGATTCAAAAGTCTCATTGATGTGGTTGATAAGACTTTCCCCCAAGTATCCATCCAAACCAGTAATGAACTTCTCATTCTTCTGATCAGGAGTATCGATAAGGGATAATCCATACTTTGACAAAGTGTCGAACTCAGCAATATAGTCCGAGACTGCCCTACCATTCTGCTTAAGCTCCAAGAACTTCCTAAACAATTCCGACTTCTGAGCAGCTGGGATAAACTTATCGCTAAAGCAAGCCTTAAACTGATCCCAAGTAACCTGATCCTCTGGAGTGCCTGTCTTAATAACATTCCACCAATTCATCGCTCGCCCTTGCAGCTGACGAGACGCTAGCCTTCTCTTCATCGCATCCTCATACCCAAGTCGTCGAAGATACAATCACAGCTATCCAACCAATCCTGAACATCTGTGGCCGACTCCGTTCCATGGAACGGCTTCCCACCAAGGTTAGTGTAATCCTTGCATAGCTTGGCGAAATCGGCCCTAGGCGCCTGCACTACTAGACCACCACCATTACTGGCATTGGGAACTTCTCCCTGAACATCCCTAAGCATCTCTCTCATGAAGTCAGTGAACATCGTCCTCATGTCAGGAGCATTCCCATTATTGGCCCCTCTACCAGCGCCCCTCGTGTCTCGACTCATCGTTCAATCTATAAAGAGAAAATGATTAACTATCTCCATAGTGGTGCTAGTGCAGTACGACTTCATCCTTATACTACTAATAGTGTATATATATAGCTTTTGAAAACCAAATTAATCACAAATACGCACTCTCATATACATACTATCTCTCCCTATTGTCTTTTCCTAGGTTAACTACGCAACCTAGAGCTCTGATACCAAATGTGACGGCCCGCCCTGCACCAACCAACATTTACTCCAAAAGTGCGTTGTACACATGTCCAGTTAGCACGGGACAGTCGTCGGAAGAAAAGGAAGAAGGCGAAGAATCAATAAAGAACCTGTAATATGTCTCACAGCGCACGGAATAAAATATAATCATAACATATACTTGACACAAAACAGGTGAGACTGTGCATAAGCTGAAAACAAACTATCATAGCAGCGGAAAATCCAAATACAGCTTATGTTCCACAACATCATTATTACAACTTTTAAAACTGTCTCTAAAAGCAAGATAAGGAAGGTACACTACTAATGCCCAAGTAGTGACTACCAACGACACAGGGAGAATATTTATATATATCATACGTGGAAGCCTCCTGCTCGCCTCTGGATCAGCTACTCGTGCATCACCAGCTAACCTGTCTCTAGTCTGCTCGTTTAGGAGCACCAAGAGTAATAAGAAGAGATATAAAACTCTGGGTCAAACAAAAGTCTGGTATGAGCGATAAGCAGCTAAACAGAACAATAACAGGTATACTAAACCATACCTAAACCTGGACCTGCAACCAAAGAGTTAGCACTACATACTGTACAACACTCTAAGGTGCCACTAACATATGGTGTACAAGCATACGGGGGGTGGGGGTGTGCATGTCATAGTGATGGCAAACAATCAAGCATAGCAACTATCCTCACATCACTCACTCAATGCGTAAAGCATACGATATCCACCAATTCGATCACCCAATACTTTGTTATGATCACTCTGCCCCATGAAGTCACAATGGCTTCACTGCACTGATCCATAGCCACTAATCCTTCGCTATGTCCACTTTGCCCCATGGAGTCGTACACAACCCACTGCACTGGCTCATAGCCTTACTAATCCTTTACTATGTCCACTCTGCCCCATGGAGTCACAATGGCTCCACTGCACTGGCTCATAGTCTTACTACGATCACTTTGCCCCTCGAGTCACGGTGACTCTGCTGCACTGATACATAGCCCATCATTCCTTTTCAGTGGTGAATCGAAGTTATGAACGTCGACAACTCCTTAGCACACGTCCCACAGCAAAGCCCAATCATGAAGTGAATCATTGGTTCCCAACTGGATCCTGAGCTCTAACTTCCATTTGGACTACCTTTGCATCTCGGGTTATTGGTCATCACCGGATCGGTTCGGATCTCCTCACAACCATCGGTTTGGTTCGGCCTTCTGTATCGCCTACTGGATCGATTCGTGCCAAGCTTCTTCGGATCGGATCGGAGGTCTTCATCTAAAGATGGATCGGATCGGCCTCCATCAGAGCACACCGGGTCGGGTCGTAATCTCCAAGTCGCGTCGCCATACAACGTTAACGGATCGGGTCGGAGGTGCTTCTGGTGGATCGGGTCGGAGAACTCTAGGCGGTTTGGTCCGGAGAGACTAACCACGATCGGGTCGGGCTATACGATCCGGTCTAGTTTCCTGCATTTTCCTACAACTTCCAACGACAGTTTATACGCCTCTCGAAGACGTTTTCGACCATTCCAACTATTCATATCAATTACAAATCATACCATACAGTCATAGCAACAAGTAGAAGTGACGTCAAACACCAAAACAACAATATGATAGGTTAAAATGGATCAAACATAGAAAAAACCCGTATTTTCCCTTAAGCTGCTTAAGCAAAACTAACGATATGATTAGCAAAACTTAACCAAATCAAGCCCAATTTCTAATAAAGGTCTAAAACATCATTTAAGAATTTATAAATATTTTTCCAGAATTTATTAATTCATAAATTCACTAATCTTCACTAATTACCCTTAATTGACCATAATTAGTGAGGAACTATGCGAATCACTCACCTTATCTACAAATAAGCCTTGCATCTGAAATAAATCTCTGATATGGCGCGAATAACAATGCTAAACAGCAGCTCTAATCTTGATTTTGTGAAGATCTCCCTTGATTTGATGTTGCTAAGCTTAATCTTTGATTAGAAAGTGATTTAGAGGTGATTCAGAGGTTGGAGGTCATTTTTAGGGTTTCTAAGAGGTAAGTGGAGGCTAGAAAACAGAAATGGAATGAAATCCTAACTCTTTTCAGCCTCCCCCTAACCCTAAACCCGAAATGGGTTATGGGCCCATTCAATAAACACCCTATTTGGCCCGGTTAAGCAGTTTTTCACCTTCCAAACCTTATTTCAGTCATTTCTCCCAAACGGTAAGTCCGTTTGGCTAATGTGACCACTCTACGGAATTGTAAACCATCATCCGGAGCCAATGGAAGTGGTTTTAGGTCAAAACTCCTTTCCAATCAAAAGTTATGACCGAAACAAGATCAACTAGGGGCAAAACGGTCATTTAAAAATCGGCAAAAATCATGAACATAGGAAATGACCCCAATGGTCGTTTCCCAAAGCCACATGACCATATGACTTCATATAAGAAAGAAAGAAATATTCTACGATCCTCCGATGCGTAGAATTTGGGTTGTTACAAAAGACAAATATGTAAATTTAAAAAATACGAGTATGCTTAACACGGGGTTGGATTGAGTTGTGATGTAAACCTGCCCGGACCCGCCCGGCTGTCCAGTAGTCACAACAATACATATCCAATGTGGGTGGTTAAGCATGGAGCCCAATAAGGACCCGAGGTTAGACTGAGTTACTGAAACACCCCACCTCCATTAAGGTCACTCACAAAGGGAATGCCTTAACTTTTGTGGAGGTTTATAAGTAAAAGGCCACAGATAAACTCAAGACAAATATAAATACACATATTTTTAAACAGCGGAAACCAAACAGACTTTTATTTCATCAATACGTGTTCAAAACAAAACATTCCATAATTGTCTCAAAATACTTCCATCATTACAACCTCATAACTGTCTTGATTATTAAAGAAGCATAAAACATAAATAAAGTGACAAAAATCCCCATAGTGATATCCAAAGCCATAGTCCGAGCAATAGAGACCCTAATCATACATCTGCGTTCTTGGAGCTTGTAAAGAGCCTGACTGAGCTGAGCTGTTTCCTCCCTGTGGACCTGGGGGGGGGGGGGGGGGGGCGAAAGAAAAGAAGACGAAAAGAAAATAGGGTCAGACATAAAGCCTGAGTAAATCTAGTAACTCTTCAGTATATGAATAAGAAAAGGGGCATGATAGATATATACTGAAAATAGGAATGTGTCACAAGCTAAGGAGTGTCGAATGTACTATCGCACCCATGCTATATCTCTGCATCTATTTGAGTTTATTCTAACTGGCACCCCAGGGTGAGGGTGAAGTGATCCCCAACTTTATTTAAAGATCGGCTCCTACTCGCGTTAACATGTGTCCTACGGCCCCCAAGAATTGTAGATACCTATGCTGGTCCCACCATGGGGTGTATCAAGACCCATGGTGGAGGCCCCGACACAAATCTAGAAGGCATGGGTTATACTACTGGTGTCCCCAGTGCCCTGGTTGTCTGCTCCGGAGTGTGTGCAAGCCCGCACCCCGTTAGACCTGCATTGTGCACCCACCGCCGTCGTTTGACCGCTTACAATTAACCCAGTAATCGTGCCCCACCCTGCCTAGTTTCAGGGTACCGTTGATACCTAACTTGGGTTACTGCTGAAACGGGTCCCTCGTTACCAGGATTTTCTAGTCAAACATATTAAGTGGTTAAGTGTCTGTATTACCTAACCCCACCCATCAATTCTTGTTAACATGTTGAATTTGGTTAAGTGTTATAGTTGTCTTAACCCTACCATCTGTCCTTAGCCTCTTAGGAGCACCTGACCACTCACATTAGACTGGTATTGCTACGGTTACTGGATATGCTGGTCGGTTCCAGGCAGGTTTACACCATAGCTCAGTCTAACCTCGGGTCATTATTGGGCTCAATGCTTAACCACCCACATTGGATAGGTATTGTTGTGACTACTGGACAGCCGGGCGGGTCCGGGCAGGTTTACATCACAACTCAATCCAACCTCGGGTTAAGCATATCGTGTTTTCTAAATTTACATATTTTATTATTTCTCAATTATATATGTAAATGTCATGTCTTTGATTCTTGGGTATAACAATTCATACCGCTTTAAATGTCATTGTCGTTGGCATGTGCCATACATGCCAACATGTATTTTTCATGTTTTACACCCAACGTTATTACCCCCGTTTATGCGTTCGCAACGTTATAACAAATGTTCGGCTCGACACAATTCGGCCCAACTTTATAAACGGTAGAAAAAGGGGGAAATCAATAACATGTAATATTTTACAACATATAAGGGTGTGTGGCGCATGAACTTGCAATTTAGCGATATTAACGGAAATGATGGGTCATGTGAACTTGCATTAAAATCAAAGTATAACTAAGTAGGTGACATATGAAATGACATAGTTTAGGCTAATACATGCTTGTGTTTAAACATATTTAACTTGGCATAATGTCAAACACAAAACTAGTATGATGTATATTCACCAAAAGGTCCAATTACAACATTTAATCACATAGCCTATTTCAACATGAACTTGCATAGTTTTTGAAATCCAAACGATACTTAACATAGATCCAATTACACTTGCAAATAAACATGAACTTGCATAGTTTATGAAACACAAGCGATACTTAACATAGATCCAATTATACGTGCAAATAAACATGGGAGTGATATCATAGGTTTTGGGTCATGTAGGCATAAAAGGTTTCAAGTCTAAATCATGTTTACATAAGCCTTAATTTAGGCTTAGTGAATGTATAAGGTCCATGTCATAAGCATAAACAAAAAGGGATCAATTTCTAGTTTTTGCCACAAACTTACAAGTGCCATTGTTTTCATATACAATTATTCAATAGGCTTGCATCAATTAATTTATGCCACAAACATCAATACATAAGTCATGATAGAACCATCACAATACATAGAGTTTATAAAATACAATGACACAATTCTATTTTCATTTACGTTGAATCACATCACAATTTTTATTCATATTCTGAAAGGTCACTATACTTACAACGAATGCAGAATCTTGAATTCTGGATTCTGAATTCTGAAATTGAGATGCGCTCCTTTGGGTAGAATAATGTTGCATCGATTAATTTGATTTAACTTTTATCTTCTTCTTAATTTGATTCGTCTCTTAGGCCTTTCTCTCTTGACGGCTATGTTCAAACCCTCCCTGGCAGCATGAGGACTCCTTTCTTATTTTTTTTTTGTAAACTTTCAGTTGAGACTTAGGGTGTATTTATAGATTTTTAATTTGTTTTGAGCCGTCAGATGAAGACAGGAGGAATCTAGGCCATCCAAAGTTCAAAGAGCCAATCAAGAGGTGACACGTCAGCCCTAGTGACACACAGGGCCATAGAAATTCGAGCCAGACCTAGCCAGCCAGGTCGACAAGGCAGGTCGACACCCAGGTCGACACTATGGTCAACCTGGGGGGACCAGGTTGACACTATGGTCGACCTGCGGTGACTAGGTCGACACCATGGTCGACCTGGTCTCTGGGCGGGAATTTTCCCGCCCAGCCCAGTTTGAACCTGAAATTCGAATTTTGAAATTTAACCTGAGCTGTTTGAATTTAAATTTTATTCTGAAACTTCCGAAGGCCATAACTCCTTCATACGGAGTCCGATGCGTGCAATCTCGGATTCTATCTCAAGTAGAATTTCGAGTCGGACGCAATGGCATAACCCATTTCCCTTAATTCTTTCATTTAGAATTAATTACACTTCAATTTGTGAAGCTTAACGTTATAGAATTCACGGGGTGTTACATTCCCCCCCTTAAAAGGATTTCGTCCCCGAAATCTTCAAGTTAGGAAGAATGTATATCCTACCATCCAACAGTCCATCTACTCAACCAACAAACACAGGCATCCACTGTCCTTAAAAGACTTTTAATGCTTCATGATCATATGCATAGTGTGTGTATATGGCCTTATCTAATGCAGAAATCAGTCGGTCTACTGATTCAGTTGACCTCCTTAATGTGAATCATGTAAGTGTCATGAATCCATTATGTATGCAAATTTTCCTACTCATAATTCTACATGAGTGCACAACAGTTCATACAATTGCGACAACCATATGACAGCATATCAAGTTTCAACCATATACAAATGAGAATACATATATGCATATGCAATATGAAGTGACTGAGCCGATCTATAACCTAGGGTGTGTGTGTATATGCATCCACGAGCAACCATTTGCAGCCATCATCCATAACATGTTTTCAAATACATGTTTGCATCCATTTGTTTTCTACCTAAGGAGTTAGAAAAAAAGGACCGAGGAGATATACCTAAAAAGATAGATAAAGCATAACTTAAGGAAAAAGAGAGATCAAAGATGTACCCTCAAAAAGAAGAGGGTAGGCTGCGCATATTCTGTCCTCAGTTTCCCAAGTCGTGTCTTCCTCGGCGTCGCTCCACTGAACTTTAACGAGTTTGACTTCGCGGTTGCGTAGCTTTTTCACTTCAGTTCCTAAGATGCGGGTTGGAAGGGTTGGAACTCTCCTCACAGTTGCTTCACGTTCCACTTTGGCTTTTTCTAGAATGCTTGGTTCCACCACTTCCGCAGACTCATGCAAACACTTCCGGAGGTGAGAAACATGAAAGACGTTGTGAACTCCGGCCAATCTCTCAGGTAGCTCTAGTCTATGGGCCATCTTCCCAACCTTCTCGATGATAGGAAACGGTCCTACAAATCTTTGTGCTAGCTTTCCTGTGGATCCAAAGCGAACGACGTTCCTTAAAGGTGATACCTTAAGGAAAACCCTGTCCCCAACCTCAAACTCAAGGTCGGTCCTTCTTTTGTCGGCGTAGGATTTTTTTTTTGTCTTAGGCTGTCTTCATCCTTCTACGTATCAAGTCCACTTTCTCTGAAGTCTCTTGATTGACACTGAAAAGTGTTTATTTTATTACTCTTATGCTTTATCTTTTGTAAATAAATAAATGATACTTTGGTTACTTTTGCATGTTTTTACAGGATGTCAAGAAATGCCTCCTTCAATTCAAATCAAAGGCCAACTACAAGAAAGAGCTACTTCCTCACATCAAATTCATTTCAATTGCAAAAGAAGTAGTAGCTCACTGGTAAAGGCATAGGAATTGATGCTGAGAGACCTGAGTTCGAACCCCGTCAAGCTCACTTTTTGCCAAAGAAACGGAGCGCGTTCACACTGGCCCTTTGCTTTGAGAAATATCTGGATTAGTGTTATGTTATATATATACATACACATATTCATGTGTATGTATTTATGATGTGCACCAATTAACACTTCAGCAATAGCCATATTCTCATCATGGAAGTAAATTCAAATCATTCAATTTCAATTAGAAGAATTTCTGATTGAATTGTTGCCAAGAAGAAAAACCAATTTTGAAGATTTTATCTTATATTGCCTTTGAAGTCTGATAAGCGTCCTTGTTTGGAAGAATTAATTAGATGCAATCTTCTATCAATCAAGCCACATGGGAAAATTGAAAGATATGGAAAATAATTACCATGATATGCCCAGATTTTCTCCAATCAGGTAGTCAAGGAAGGCAAGAAATATTCATGAATGAAGAGGGCCATTGATTCATAGACCTAGTTAGCGTTTTCCCCTTCTCATCTATAAATATGTGATTGTAACCATTGTAAAAATCATCTCATAATTCTGTACTGCCATTAGTTTAATAAAATTTTCTTGTTCTAGTTATTTACTTTTCTTTTAAAACAATTTGTGTATCTACACGATTAGATTCAGTAGAACACATATTGTTATTGTCTTTGTTACTGCATACTAGTGTTGACTGTTTGATTAGTTTCAACAGCAACTCTATTTTTAATTTTCTGTTATTGTTCCAGTTATTATTTACTTTTGTTGTTTTTGCTAGTACTTGTTATTTTCTTTCCTGTTGTTGAATTTGATATATGTCTGATTAGATTCAGATTTGTAGCAGTTTCAATAACATTATTTCAACAACATTGTAAACAACCCCCAAAGTTCTGTCTAACACGCCCACGAAACATATAAATAATAAAATTTAACTTTCCTCCCTGTGTTCGACCTGTTTGCTACACGAACTGTACGCTTGCAGAAATTTAATTTAAATATCGCGCTTTTCTAATTCATAGATTAGCGACGATCAAGTTTTTGGCGCCGTTGCCGGGGAGGTAACGATTGAATTTTATTGTTTATTTAATTTCTGATTCGTGTTAATTTTTATTTTATTTTGTATATATTTTTGTTTCTTGTACATATAGAAAAAAAAATCTCAATTAGTGATGTGGCGTATTAATTACATTGATACTGTCATGAACTAAGCAAGAGAAAAAAATAATTTCTTGCCTTTTTTTTCTTTCAATTTCTTTTCCTATTTTCAATTATTCCTTTCCATTTTTCAATCCTCCTTCCTACTTTTATATTCATTTCTTCTTTTACAATCTTTCAAAAAAAAAATCTTGCCCCTTTTTCTTTTAATTTTCCTTCTTTTTATTTTCATTTATTTCTCTTTTTTTTTTTTTTTTTTTTTTTGCGTTTCTTCCAATCTAATTCCTTCTTTAAAAAGAAAAAATATCTACAAAAAAAAAGAAACTTGCTAATTTTTCTTCAATTTCTTTCCATCTTTCTACCACCTCGCTGATTTTCACATTTTTCTTTTCCCTTCCCTTTTCTTTTTATTTGTTTCCATCTTTTGTCTACAACTTTCTAAAAAAAAAAAAAACTTTTGCAATTTCTTCTCTGCCTACTTTGATTTCTTTCTTGTTTTTGTCTACTTTTATTTCTTTCCTCAATTTCTTCTACCCTTCCTCTCTACTCAAAAAACCTTGTTTTTTTTTTCTCTTATTTCCTTCCTCTTTTAATTTTTTTTCCTTTTTTGTTTGGGTTTTTACCATTCATTTCTTTCCTTTTCTTCTTGTCAAATTTTCATTAAAAAAACTTGCATTCTTTTTTTTTTTATTTCTTTCCAATTGCATTTCTCATTCACCTCCTACAATCTCCCTTTCCATTTTTTTTCATTTATTTCTTTCCGACTCTCTCCTTCATTAAAAAAAAATCAATTTTCAATTTTCCTTTATTCTTTCCATCTTTCCACTTTCTTTCCAATCATCTACATTCTTTTTATTTTTACAAATTTCAAAAAAAAAAAAAAAATTTCCTCTTTTGCAAAAAAAAAAATCCTTTCTTCTTTTGTCTTTCTTGTTCTCAATACATTTGATTTCTTTTTTTTCTCTTACAAATTCCCTATCTTTTCAAAAAAAAAAAAACCCTCTTCTAATTTTACAACAATAAACAAAAGAAAAAAAAATTCTTTTTGTTTTTGTCTTCTCTTTTATTGCTTTCCCTTCTCAATTTCTTTTCCAAATCTTTTACAATTACTTTCCTTCCTTCCTTTACAATTCTCTTTCTTTCCTGAAATCTCCCTTCTCAATTCTTTTTTTTGTCATATGTTTCTTTCCTATTTGTCCACTTTTTCAACAATAATAAAAAAAAAGGGAAGGTCATAAAAAGATTCATTCTTTTTTTTTTTTTCAATTATTTTTCTCTGCTTCATTTCTTCCCTCAAATCAATTACCCCTTCCTCTCACATAATCTCATTTTACCACAGTTTTTTTTTTCAATCCACACTTCAGCACCATCTTCTCCAAAAAGTTAGCTTCTTTTTTTTGTTAATTCCTTTGTTTTTTTTTCTTGTGCTTTTTTTTTTGTTATTCAATTCATTCAAAAAAAAAAACCAAAAAAAAAAAAAAAACGAGATTTCGAACTAAGGACAAGGTGACTGGAGTTCAAGCAACAAATCAAGATTTCAGAAATCAAAAGAAATTGCAAATAGTGAGATTTCAATCATTCAAACTGCTCAGATTTTCTGGATGGACTGCCATACCCCACTGTAAAATTCTCTGAACTCTACAGGTGCTGAAGTTGCTTTGAAAATATAGAAATTGTTGTAAAAATTTTCTGCAGGGGCAGCGGCTTTGAATGTACAATTTTTTTTGCAATTATTTTGCGTGATTGTTGTTATTTCTGCATCTTTATTCATTCTGTTAAGGGCAATACCCCAATTCACATAAGGTGAGGGATTTCATCACCCTTTCCTTAGCCCACAAATTGCATTTCATCGTAGAATCTGACTAATAATAACGGTTAGACGTTGGACTTAAGGGAGTCACGGGCTCATATAGGGCTTAATTATATTGTGACAGTTGATTCATTTGGAACAAATTATTTCTCGGTGTCTAGACTACGGTAGAGAAATAACCGTTTATAAATATTACGGTGATTCGTAAATATTATATCGGTTGTTACTCTGAAGGTACTTAAACCTTCGGCTGCATTGCTAGGGTGATTCCTGGTGCACCGATAACTCCTGTCCGTTAACTGGCTGAGAAATCTTTTGATCTAAGTAATCAAACGTGTCACTTTATAATTTTGGGTTAGGAGCCAATAAGGACAGAAAACTTCATTGTAGCTAATTTCTGTGCTTGCAGTTAACAACAATGAGTGAAAAAAGTGTCAGCCAACAAAATTCTCCTAGGGGTTCTCGAATCAACCAAAATTTTCCAACCGAATTGGATCAAAATCGAGTGAATCAAAACTTTCCAAACTTTGGGGATCAAAACCAAATAAATCAAAATTTTCAGAACCTCAATATCCAAATGGATAGACCCCTGTCTCTTCGTGAACGATGTTATCCAACTAGGACCGTCCAACCCTCTGTCATCGTTTTTCCACCAGCTGAAGGAAACAATTTTGAGTTGAAACATTCCTTTATTCAAGGGGTACCAAAATTTACTGGGTCTGAAAATGCTTATGAATTTTTGAGTGAATTTGAATTGTATGCGTCCACAACAAAAATGCAACAATTGTCTAACGAATCGATCAAGCTAAGGCTAATCCCATTTGCACTACTTGAAAGCGCTAAAAGATGGCTAAATTCTCTTCCAAAACATTCCATAAGAAGTTGGGATGAATTTGTCACTGCATTTTTGAAAAAGTTTTTCCCTTTCCATAAAACTCTCAAAATCCGAACTGAGATAAATCAATTTTGTCAAAATGAGGGGGAAACTTTTTCAAAATATTTTGAGAGATTCAACCAACTACTGTATAGTTGTCCTCATCATGGAATTCTAAAAGACAACTTGTGTCAAATTGTATATGAAGGGCTTAACTACCAATCTAAAACTCAACTAGAATCAATGTGTGGAGGAGATTTTATGTCTAAAACAGCCGATGAAGCTTGGCGGTTCTTAGAAGATTATTCGGAAAAGGACATGCAATGGGAATCAATTCGCGTTCCCAATCGTACTTCTACTAGAGGAGTGCATGTCGTGGACCCAAATCAAATCCCCGTAGAAAATCAAACTCCTCAAGCCAGAGAAGGGTTACCCCACTACTACTCTCAGGACCAAGCCAATGCTATAGCTCAAAATAACCCTTACTCAGCCACGTACAATCCTGGTTGGAGGAACCACCCAAACTTTTCTTGGTCAAACCCCAATAATTCGGCAAACCCATCTCACATGCAACCCTTTATTCCCAATCCGAATTACCAAGCTCCACCCCCCAATTCTCAAACCTCTCAAGCTGCACCTCAATCCAAACAACCGTATAGGCACCCCAATTTTCAATCATCAAACCAATCCTCTCAATCCTCTCAACCATCACAAGATATTGTTCGATTGGAAAAACAAATAAATAATCAAGACGCTAAAATCGACCAACTAATGCATATGATAAAGGAAATGGCGAAAAATAATGAGAAAGGAAAATTGCCTAGTCAACCTGAGGTGAATCCAAAGTATAACTCTCGTGCTGTAAATTCTTGTGAGGACGAAAACCATAATCCAGTCAATGCTGTCACAACCCTTCGATCTGGAAAGAGGATTGATAATAACGTGGGCGACCCTGACGAACTTTCTAACTCGACCCCAACCCCTAATCTTGATGACCACCCATTGGCTTCGAATGCCAATTCTTCTAAACCTCCAGTTCCCTTAAATGTTGGCAATCCCAACAGTTCTTCTCCCAGTGTCGGCAAACCCGACCCACCTTCGAAAACTAATGTTGGCAATCCCAACATTTCATCTTCTACACCCCTACCACCTTCTTCTTCGAATGATGAAACTGATCGTAGAGTCGAAAAACCAGTTGCTCCTTTTCCCCATAGACTCAATAATAAGAAGGAAGCTGCAAATTTCGATAAAATCTTGGAAATTTTCAAACAAGTCCGTGTGAACATTCCTCTTTTAGACACAATCGAACAAATTCCTCAATATGCTAAGTGTCTTAAGGAATTGTGCACACAAAAACGTGCGACCAATGTCCCAAAAACCGCCTTTCTAACTGCGAATACAAGCTCTGTTCTTTCGAATCTTGCCCCAGTCAAGTATAAAGACCCTGGCTGCCCTACGATTGATTGTAAAATAGGAAACACTCACATCTCTCGTGCCCTACTCGACCTTGGTGCCAGTGTCAACCTTCTCCCTTATACTGTCTATCGTCAACTTGGACTAGGGGAGATTAAACCAACAAACATCACACTTCAACTAGCCGATCGATCCGTCAAAAAGCCATTGGGAATTATCGAAGACGTCTTGATACAAATCGAACAGTTTTACTTCCCTGTCGATTTTATAGTTCTAGAAACAGAGCCTGTCTCAAATCCCAACGTTCAAATACCATTGATCTTAGGACGCCCTTTCTTAGCAACCTCTAATGCTGTCATTAATTGTAGGAATGGTCAGCTTCGACTTTCCTTCGGGCACCTAACCATTGAGCTAAACATCTTTAATCTCAACAAACAACCTAGGGATTTTGAGATCGATGAAATTGACATGATTCAAACCACAGTTGATGAAACCTCTAGTGACACTTCTGAAGCCTTGAAAATGTGTCTTGACCATTTCGACTCCGATTTCGATGAACTCGAATACATTTCTGAACTAAACAAAATCCTTGACTCCGACACTTCGTCATCTGAATCTAACCGAGGAATGTTGACCAATGTTGTTACACAAGAACTTCCTAAGTTTGACCTCAAACCCTTGCCACCAGCCCTTAAGTATGCCTACCTAGACTCCTCAGAAACTTTCCCCGTAATCTTGGCCTCTGATCTTACCAAAGACCAAGAAGAAAAAGTTTTGGAAACTTTACGGGAAAATAAGGACGCCTTGGGGTGGGAAATTAGCGATATAAAAGGAATTAGCCCATCAATTGTGGAACATTGCATACACTTAGTTGATGAGGCTAAACCCACCCGTGAGGCTCAAAGGCGATTAAACCCAAACATGAGAGAAGTGGTCAAGGAGGAGATAATCAAATGTCTAGACAATAACATCATCTATCCCATCTCTGACAGTACTTGGGTGAGTCCGGTACAAGTTGTACCAAAGAAGTCGGGAGTCACAGTGATCAAAAACGACAGTAATGAACTCGTCCCAACAAAAATCAAAACCAAATGGCGTGTGTGCATCGACTATCGAAAGCTTAACTCAGCCACACGAAAAGACCATTTTCCCTTGCCTTTTATTGATCAAATGCTCGAACGCTTAGCGGGACATGAGTACTACTGTTTTCTCGATGGATACTCTGGCTATAACCAAATCCCTGTTGCTTTAGAGGATCAACATAAGACCACCTTTACTTGTCCCTTTGGAACCTTTGCTTATCGTCGCATGCCTTTTGGTCTTTGTAATGCCCCCGCGACTTTCCAAAGGTGTATGATGAGTATTTTCTCTGATATGGTGGAAGAATTCTTGGAAATATTCATGGACGATTTTTCAATATATGGATCATCTTTTTCCCAATGTCTCACTCATCTAGAACTCGTCCTTAAGCGTTGTAAGGAGAAATCACTCGTGCTTAATTGGGAGAAATGCCACTTTATGGTAAAAAGGGGGATAGTTCTAGGTCATGTCGTCTCCAAAGATGGCCTAGAAGTCGATAAATCCAAAATCGATTTGATTGCTAATTTACCTCCTCCTAAGTCTGTCAAAGATGTTCGTTCATTTCTTGGCCATGCGGGATTCTATAGAAGATTCATTAAGGATTTCTCAAAAATTTCAAAACCTCTCTCGAATTTACTTGCCAAAGATGTAAAGTTTGAATTTTCCAATGATTGCAAAACATCTTTTGAAACTCTCAAATCACTCTTGACCACAACTCCCATCATTCAACCTCCTGATTGGACTCAACCCTTTGAACTTATGTGTGACGCTTCTGACTTTGCAATTGGAGCCATCTTGGGTCAGCGAATTGATAAACTCCCTCGAGTCATTTATTACGCTAGCAAAACTTTAAACGAGGCCCAACTGAATTACTCAACTACTGAAAAGGAATTCTTGGCAATTGTCTTCGCTCTTGAGAAATTCAGACCATATCTCATAGGATCCAAAGTCATAGTTTACACTGACCATGCTGCCTTACGATATTTGCTTTCTAAGAAGGATGCCAAGGCCCGCTTGATCCGTTGGATCCTTCTTCTTCAAGAATTCGATATAGAAATACGAGATAAAAAGGGTTCTGAAAATGTCGTAGCTGATCATCTCTCTCGAATTGTGCACGAAAATGATAACGACACCCAAATCAATGACTATTTTCCTGACGAACAACTCCTTTCGATCTCTAACACCCCTTGGTACGCTGACATTGTGAATTATCTTGTCACACAACAAATGCCCGCTGAATGGTCGAAACAAGATAAACAAAAATTTCTCTCAAAAGTTCGAAACTTCTATTGGGACGACCCATATCTTTTCAAATACTGTCCAGACCAAATCATTCGAAGGTGTGTGCCCGATCATGAACACCAAAGTATTCTCTCTTTCTCACATGACCATGCTTGTGGCGGTCATTTTGGAGCAAGAAAAACTGCTGCAAAAGTTTTGCAAAGCGGTTTTTATTGGCCCACACTCTTCCGTGACGCTTTCGAATTTTGCTCTAAATGTGAGCGATGTCAAAGAACGGGTCGAATCTCTAAGCGAAACATGATGCCCCTTAACCCCATTTTAGTGATTGAGTTATTCGATGTTTGGGGCATCGATTTCATGGGACCATTCCCAAATTCATTTGGGAACCTTTACATCCTACTTGCGGTAGATTATGTCTCAAAATGGGTTGAAGCCATTCCGACCAAAACCAACGACAACAAGGTTGTTGTCAAATTCCTCAAAGAAAACATCTTTTCACGTTTTGGCACACCTCGAGCTATCATTAGCGATAATGGTACTCATTTCTGTAATCGTGCTTTTGAGTCCTTGCTCAAGAAATATTCAATCACACACAAGCTGTCGACCCCCTACCATCCACAAACGAGTGGGCAAGTAGAAGTTTCCAATAGACAAATCAAACAAATTCTTGAGAAAACCGTGAGTTCCAATAGAAAAGATTGGTCCGTAAAACTGATTGATGCACTTTGGGCTTTTCGCACTGCTTATAAAACCAATCTAGGGATGTCACCATATCGATTAGTCTTTGGAAAGGCCTGTCACTTACCTCTTGAATTAGAGCATCGTGCTCTTTGGGCCATAAAATTTTTGAACTTTGACTTAGAAAAAGCCGGCTCACATAGGAAGTTACAAATTTCTGAATTGGAGGAATTAAGAAATGAGGCGTATGAAAATGCGAAAATCTACAAAGAAAGAACCAAAGCCCAACACGACAAAAACATACTTCGTAAGGAATTCAACGTAGGTCAAAAAGTTCTTTTATACGACTCTAGACTTCACTTGTTTCCAGGAAAACTCAGATCTCGATGGACTGGACCTTATGTCGTGAAAACAGTATACCCTCATGGAGCGGTTGAAATTGAAAATCCTAGAGATGGAAAAGTCTTCAAAGTAAACGGTCAACGACTGAAACCATTTTTGGAATTTGAGCAATATGACGAAGACGACTCTATCGATCTGCATGATCATCCACCATGAAATCAGGTGGTACACGTTCTTTTTCTTTTATTTTTCATTTTTTTTTCTTTGTTTTTCTGCCTTAGACAGTTGGGACACTGTCTCAATCAGGTGTGGGGGGGAGTCTGCATTTCATCCATTTTCATTTTTTTTCTTTGTTTTTATTTCTTTTTATTTTCAACCATTTAAGTAGGACCATCATGCATTTTAGACTGTAGTAACATGCCATTTTTTTTTTTTTTTTTGAAATACGACTCATTTTCAATTGATATAACAAAATAAGTTTACAATTTTTAGCCAGTTGATAGTATTTTTCTCTCTCAACTTAGATCGAATAGGAAATATAATGAAAAGTTTAATTTTGAGGGATAATAGTGTAACCGGTACATAGGGAGATTCTTAGGTGATGGCCATGAAATCTATTCTATATTGTCGACTTTGTTTAAATAAGTGGAGGACTTAAAATACTTATATTGGTTTTTCAAATCTTTAAAACTAAGTTGTGTTAAGTTGAATTCGCGTAACTCTCTTTTGTGCTTATATTTTCGATAATAATAATAATAGTATTCCAAGGGTATCCAACATTGCTTGTATATCGAGCGTTGGTGTGCAAACCCGCCAAGCTCTATCCGACACGTTGTTGACAAAGTCAAAGTTGGAATATCTTGGTCTCATTTTATGAGATTGGGCACCTAAGGATTACCGACACGTTGTTGACAAAGTCAAAGTCGGCCTGCACAATCCGCCAAGCTCTTTACCCACTCTCCGTTAGTCCGCGAGGCAGTGCATGGGTGGTAAACCTTGGTCTTTTTAGGTGTATGTACTTAATCATAAATCTTAAAATTTTATAGAATAAAGAATAAGCGATGATACCCACACACTTCTTGACCTTATTGATTTGACTAGCCATACATGAGAAAATTAGAATACCACTTTGCAAACTGTGCCAAACAAACTAAGAATTTATTTCATGGCTGCACTATGTTATCGACCGAACTAACTGGCCAAACTGGAATTTAACATTTGAAAACTTGATTTATATTGAAAATTTGTGACAAGTCGAGGTATCTAAAATAAAATCAACTGATTAGAAATTATTAACTTAATTTGTTGTACCACTTTCATGAAACAAGTCGTGTTTTCATTTTTCGTTTTTAGTTGCATATGTCCATTGCATTCATGTAGTTTCATTAGAATTATAACATACTGCATTTGGATTTTGTGGGTAGTATCCGCTGAAAACCCTCACGAGACACCACTCGTCCTACTAGGGACACCTAGAGGTTTAACGGCTTGTTGCATACGCTCAATGCAATCGTGTTTCCTACGAAAGTGCGACCTATCTAGTTAGTTTTTCATTTTTTTGTTTTACTCGAGGACGAGTAAAAGATAAGTGTGGGGGTATTTGATTGACACTGAAAAGTGTTTATTTTATTACTCTTATGCTTTATCTTTTGTAAATAAATAAATGATACTTTGGTTACTTTTGCATGTTTTTACAGGATGTCAAGAAATGCCTCCTTCAATTCAAATCAAAGGCCAACTACAAGAAAGAGCTACTTCCTCACATCAAATTCATTTCAATTGCAAAAGAAGTAGTAGCTCACTGGTAAAGGCATAGGAATTGATGCTGAGAGACCTGAGTTCGAACCCCGTCAAGCTCACTTTTTGCCAAAGAAACGGAGCGCGTTCACACTGGCCCTTTGCTTTGAGAAATATCTGGATTAGTGTTATGTTATATATATACATACACATATTCATGTGTATGTATTTATGATGTGCACCAATTAACACTTCAGCAATAGCCATATTCTCATCATGGAAGTAAATTCAAATCATTCAATTTCAATTAGAAGAATTTCTGATTGAATTGTTGCCAAGAAGAAAAACCAATTTTGAAGATTTTATCTTATATTGCCTTTGAAGTCTGATAAGCGTCCTTGTTTGGAAGAATTAATTAGATGCAATCTTCTATCAATCAAGCCACATGGGAAAATTGAAAGATATGGAAAATAATTACCATGATATGCCCAGATTTTCTCCAATCAGGTAGTCAAGGAAGGCAAGAAATATTCATGAATGAAGAGGGCCATTGATTCATAGACCTAGTTAGGGTTTTCCCCTTCTCATCTATAAATATGTGATTGTAACCATTGTAAAAATCATCTCATAATTCTGTACTGCCATTAGTTTAATAAAATTTTCTTGTTCTAGTTATTTACTTTTCTTTTAAAACAATTTGTGTATCTACACGATTAGATTCGATAGAACACATATTGTTATTGTCTTTGTTACTGCATACTAGTGTTGACTGTTTGATTAGTTTCAACAGCAACTCTATTTTTAATTCTCTGTTATTGTTCCAGTTATTATTTACTTTTGTTGTTTTTGCTAGTACTTGTTATTTTCTTTCCTATTGTTGAATTTGATATACGTCTGATTAGATTCAGATTTGTAGCAGTTTCAATAACATTATTTCAACAACATTGAAAACAACCCCCAAAGTTCTGTCTAACACGCCCACGAAACATATAAATAATAAAATTTAACTTTCCTCCCTGTGTTCGACCTGTTTGCTACACGAACTGTACGCTTGCAGAAATTTAATTTAAATATCGCGCTTTTCTAATTCATAGATTAGCGACGATCAAGTTTTTGGCGCCGTTGCCGGGGAGGTAACGATTGAATTTTTATTTCATAGATTATCAAGTCCACTTTCTCTGAAGTCTCTCGAATCATATCTGGCCAAAGTATAAGCTTATCTGTAGACTCCCACCAACAAGTTGGTGATTTGCACGTCTTCCATACAAGGCTTCGAAGGGTGCCATGCCGATGGTAGTTGTTGTTGTAGGCAAATTCCACTAAAGGAAGGTGATCCTCCCAAGTCACTCCAAAGTCAATAATGCAAAGTCTCAAAAGATCCTCTAAAACTCTTCACCCTTTCCGTCTGGCCATCGGTTTGGGGGTGATAGGCCGTGCTCAAACATAACTGTGTGCCTACAGCTTCTTGCAGACTCCGCCAAAACTCGCTTGTGAAGATAGGGTCTCGGTCACTAACGATGCTGGAAGGTATCCCATGGAGTCGAAATATTTCCTTGAGATAAAGAGATGCTAGAGATGAGGCAGTCCTTCTACTCTTGATAGGTATAAAGTGGGCGCTCTTAGTAAGCCTATCCACTATTACCCAAATGCTAGTGTTGCCTCTTCTCGACCTAGGTAGTCCATCAATGAAGTCAATTGAAATGCTATCCCACTTCCACTGTAGGACCTCTAAAGGATGAAGTAGTCATCCAGGTTTCTTCTATTCCGCCTTGACCCGTTGGCAGGTCATGCACTTAGAGACGAAATCTGCCACGTCTTGCTTCATGCCGCTCCAAAAGAAAGTCCTTTTTTTATCCTTGTACATCTTATCGCCGCCAGGGTGTATAGTCATCTTGGAATGATGCGCTTCCTCGAGAACCTTCTTTGTCAACTCCCTTGCTTGTGGGACGCGTAATCTTCCATCTCGCCTCAGCCAACCTTATCATCGATGGCGTATCTACTGAGGTGACTAGAAGTCTCACCCCTAATAAGTTTATAAATCACATCCGCAAGCTGAGGGTCTTCACGTTGTGCAGCCCCTATTGAGTCTAAGAGAGTAGGGCGTACTTCGAGAGATGCTAACAAACCCGGTACAAAATCTGAGGAGGGCCTAAAGTTAAAACTGGCTATATACTCCAGGCTTTGCCTCTCTATGAAGGGTGGGCTTAAGGTCAGTTTCTTTCGGCTCAACGCGTCTGCTACTGCGTTGCCTTTGTCGGGAGTATAGGAAATTTCAAAGTCATACGAGGCAAGAAACTCCATCCATCTTTGCTACCTCAAGTTAAGATCCTTCTACGAGAAGAGATATTTTAACGATTTATGGTCAGTGTATAATCAAACTTCTCACCTAGGAGATAATGGCGCCAAGACTTAAGCGCAAAGACGATGGCGGCTAACTCAAGATCTTGGATTGGGTAGTTCCTTTCATGAACTTTCAATTGTCTTACGCCATAAGCTACTACCCTTCCTTCTTGCATTAGAACAACGCCTAGTCCCGTTCCACATGCATCCGTGTATACTGTGAACACTTTGCTTCCATCTGGCAAAGTCAGAACTAAGGCTGTTGTGAGAGCCCTTTTTAATCGTTGGAAAGCAAACTCGCAATCCAAATCCCAAGTGAACACCAAATTCTTCTTGGTTAGCCTTGTGAGTGGGGCTGAGATTTTCACGAAATCCCTAATAAACTTTCGGTAAAAGCCGGCTAGCCCAAGAAAGCTTCGAACTTCAGTTGCATTTCTTGGTGTCTTCCAATCTTGCACTGCCACCACTTTTGCGGGGTCCACTGCCAACCCCTCTTTGGACACTATATGCCCCAGAAGTCTTACCTCCTTTCTCCAAAAGTGGCACTTGGAGAATTTGGCTTTAGCTGATGTGTACGGAGAGTTTCCATGATTTCTTTCAGATGCTGAGCATGCTCTTCCTCATTCTTTGAGAAGATTAAGATATCATCTACGAAGACAACCACAAATTTGTTGAGGAATTCTCTGAACACCCTGCTCATTAGGTCTACGAAATAAGCGAGTGCGTTTGTCAAGCCGAAAGGCATGACAAGCCACTCGAAGAAACCGTCTTTGGTTCTGAACGCCATTTTATCAATACTATCTTCATCTACTCTTAGCTGATGGAACCTAGTTGCCAGATCAAGTTGGGAGAAGACCGTCGCACCTACATGCTGATCAAACAAATCGTCGATTCGGGGAAGAGGGTGCCTATTTTTCTTGGTCAATTTGTTTAACTCCCTATAGTTGACGCAAAGGCGAAGCGAACCGTCTGCTTTGGTTGCGAGCACCACTGGAGCACCCCATTCCGAAATGCTCTGTCTAATGAACCCCTTTTCAAGATGTTCTTTAACTTGCTTACTGAGCTCCTTTCTCTCCCTTGGAGCCATGTGTCTGACATGTAAAGCTCCAGGCTTTGCGTTATCCACAAGATATATGCGGAAGTCTATTTCCCGCCTCGTAGGTAAGCCTTTCACCTCCTCAAAGACATCTGGATATTCCCGGACTACTCTTACTGATTGCAAATTCTCATCAGAAGCATCAAGCGACTCTAGATAACTAAGCATAACAGCATTCAAGGGATTACAAGAAATTTCTAGAGTGTTACCAAGCCGAGTTAAGAGTCTTACTACTCTTTTCTCACAATCAAGAATGGCACTATTACTGGATAACCAGTCCATGCCTAAGATCAAACCATATCCCGAGAAGCCCAAGACAAAGGCATTACAACTAAACTCAACGCTGAGAATAGAGATTTTCAAACCCAAACAAACCATTGATAAGTAAGCGGAGCCCCAATTGGATTTGAAACTACTAAGGGATCTTCTACCATACTAGTGTCTAGATGCAGAGATTCTACTAAGGCAGATGAAATAAAAGAGTGTGATGCGCCAGAGTCAAAAAGTGTGCGAAATAGATGATCATAAAGATAGACTACACTTTCTACAGAAATATTACTACCTCATTCCTGCTGAGGTGCCACTAGCGCATGAACTTGACCCCCTGAAGTGGATCCGGTTTTCTGTCCCTGCTCTTTCTTCTTTGGGCAGTCCTTAGCTTGGTTCCCAGTCTATCCATAATGAAAGCAACCACCCATCTTCGCCTTTCTTTTCCGGTAGTCTTTTGATATATGGCCCACTATGACACAGAAATTGCACCTTCTCTTCTCACTGGGCTTATTGTTCTTCCCTCCTTTCTTGAAGTCTGTTTTCTTTGTTTGTAGACCCTCTTTCTTCTCTTCCCCCTTAGTTTCATTCTTGCCGTGGTCTTCCTCGTGTAGCAATGCCATGTCCACCAAGCTTTCATAAGTAGCTCCCGTGGATACATGGGTCATGCCAAGGCTGTGTAGAGGCTCATTCAAACCCTTGACGAAGCGAAGTGCCTTCTTGTGTTGGGTGTTTACTAAGTCTAGCCCAAATCTGGCCAACTGATTTAATTGATTAACATACTCCATGATTGTCATACTTCCCTGTTTTAGAGTTAGGAACTTCTCCATTTGCAGGCTTCTTTCAGCTTGGGAGAAGAAATTCATCTCAAACCTTGTCCTGAAGTTTTCCCATGTTTCCACTGCCCTCTGAGCATTGGTAACTTCCCACCAATAGGAAGCTTCATCCTTAAGCAACCACACTGCTAGTTGTATCTTTTTCCTGTCATCAACGCCGAAGATGACAAACAGATCCTCAGTCTCCTTTAGCCAGTTTCTTGCCCCTACAAAGGATTCTGTCCCATAAAAGTCTTTTCCACCCATTTCCTTGAAGTCTCTACATGTTTTTGCGAAGGCATTTCCACGAGGAGGTGGAGCAGGAGGAGGAACCGCGACCACTGGAGGAGGGATGTCTGTTGGGCCCGCGCCATTGGCCCTTGCTTCTAAGTACCTCCTAAACTAGCCGGGAATCGGCACTCCTTCCGGGAGGTTAAGGTCTCCAGACATGCTGAAACAGAAAGGAAAGATTCAAAACGAAGGATAGAGAGAGATAGATAAGGCACATGGCTTTGGGGGATTTTGTCTTTTTTTTTTAATATAACACTTTTTCTTGAAAAATGCTTCTTTAAAATTTCTTTTTGAAAACAATTTCAAAATCTTTTTATCTTATCTGGTAAACTTATGCTCTGATACCAAGTGAAACACCCCACCTCCATTAAGGTCACTCACAAAGGGAATGCCTTAACTTTGGTGGAGGTTTATAAGTAAAAGGCCACAGATAAACTCAAGACAGATATAAATACACATATTTTTAAACAACAGAAACCAAACAGACTTTTATTTCATCAATACGTGTTCAAAACAAAACATTCCATAATTGTCTCAAAATACTTCCATCATTACAACCTCATAACTGTCTTGATTATTAAAGAAGCATAAAACATAAATAAAGTGACAAAAATCCCCATAGTGATATCCAAAGCCATAGTTCGAGCAATAGAGACCCAAATCATACATCTACGTTCTTGGAGCTTGTAAAGAGCCTGACTGAGCTGAGCTGTTTCCTCCCTGTGGACCTTGGGGGGGGGGGGAGAACGAAAGAAAAGAAGACGAAAAGAAAATAGTTTCATTCCACTCGATCTTTTAGGTCCCTACTTACCTCG